>CM038671.1:112803146-115203146 GCA_021605145.1 Aegilops bicornis
CTCTTGAGAGAAGCCACTAGTGAAACCTATGGCCCCCACGTCTATTCTCATCATATTAATCTCCATCACTTTTATACTTGCTTTGTTTTTACTTTGCCTTTTACTTTTCAGTTTGCATCTCTATATCAAAAATACCAAAAATATTATCTATCATCTCTATCAGATCTCACTCTCGTAAGTGACCGTGAAGGGATTGACAACCCCTAATTGTGTTGGTTGCGAGGAGCTATCGATTTGTGCAGGTACGAGGGACTCGCGCTTGGCCTCCTACTGGATTGATACCTTGGTTCTCAAAAACTGAGGGAAATACTTACGCTACTTTGCTGCATCATCCTCTCCTCTTCGGGGAAAACCAACGCAAGCTCAAGACGTAGCACTCAGCACGAAGAACTTTCGAAATGGTGCATACTCAGGGAGAACACTTATACCTTGATAATTTAGTGAGAGATCATCTTATAATGCTACCGTCAATCAAAGCAAGATAAGATGCATAAAAGATAAACATGACATGCAATCAATATAAGTGATATGATATGGCCATCATCATCTTGTGCTTGTGATCTCCATCTTCGAAGAACCGTCATGATCACCATCATCACCGGCGCGACACCTTGATCTCCATCATAGCATCGTTGTCGTCTCGCCAACTTATGCTTCTACGACTATCGCTACTGCTTAGTGATAAAGTAAAGCATTACAGGGCGATTGCATTGCATACAATAAAGCGACAACCATATGATTCCTGCCAGTTGCCGATAACTCGGTTACAAAACATGAGCATCATGCCTTGACCATATCACATCACAACATGCCCTGCAAAAACAAGTTAGACGCCCTCTACTTTGTTGTTGCAAGTTTTACGTGGCTGCTACGGGCTGAGCAAGAACCGTTCTTACCTACGCATCAAAACCACAATGATAGTTTGTCAAGTTTGTGATGTTTTAACCTTCTCAAGGACCGGGCGTAGCCACACTAGGTTCAACTAAAGTTGGAGAAACTGATACCCGCCAGCCACAATTGGTGCAAAGCACGCCTAGAATCCAGTCTCGCGTAAGCGTACGCGTAATGTCGGTCCGGACCGCTTCATCCAACAATACCGCCGAACCAAAAGTATGACATGCTGGTAAGTAGTATGACTTATATCGCCCACAACTCACTTGTGTTCTACTCGTGCATATAACATCTACGCATAAAACCAGGCTCGGATGCGACTGTTGGGGAACGTAGTAATTTCAAAAAAATATCCTACGCACACGCAAGATCATGGTGATGCATAGCAATGAGAGGGGAGAGTGTGTCCACGTACCCTCGTAGACCGAAAGCGGAAGCGTTAGCACAACGCGGTTGATGTAGTCGTACGTCTTTATGATCCGACTGCTCAAGTACCGAACATACGACACCTCCGAGTTTAGCACACATTCAGCTCGATGACATCCCTCGAACTCCGATCCAGCCGAGCTTTGAGGGAGAGTTCCATCAGCACGAGGGCATGGTGACGATAATGATGTTCTACCGACGCAGGGCTTCGCCTAAGCACCGCTACGATATTATCAAGGTGGACTATGGTGGAGGGGGCACCGCACACGGCTAAGAGATCAATGATCAATTGTTGTGTCTATGGGGAGCCCCCTGCCCCCGTATATAAAGGAGCAAGGGGGGGGAGGCGGCGGCCGGGAGGAGGCGCTACAGGAGGAGTCCTACTCCCACCGGGAGTAGGACTCCCTCCTTCCATGTTGGATTAGGAGAAAGGGGAAGGAGGAGGGAGAGAGGAAGGAAAGGCGCCGCCCCTCCTTGTCCAATTCGGACTAGAGGGGAGGGCGGCCTGCCCGCCGCCTCCTCTTTTCCACTAAGGCTCATGTAGGCCCATTAAACCCCTTCGTGGGGTTCCGTAACCCCAGATACTAAGATATATCCGATAACCCCCGGAACCATTCCGGTGTCCGAATATAGTCGTGCAATATATCAATCTTCATGTCTCGACCATTTCGAGACTCCTCGTCATGTCCGTGATCACATCCGGGACTCCGAACTAACTTCGGTACATCAAAACACATAAACTCATAATATAACCGTCATCGAACTTTAAGCGTGCGGACCCTACGGGTTCGAGAACTATGTAGACATGACTGAGACACGTCTCCGATCAATAACCAATAGTGGAACCTGGATGCTCATATTGGCTCCCACATATTCTATGAAGATCTTTATCGGTCAAACCGCATAACAACATACGTTGTTCCCTTTGTCATCGGTATGTTACTTGCCCGAGATTCGATCGTCGGTATCTCAAAACCTAGTTCAATCTCGTTACCGGCAAGTCTCTTTACTCGTTCCGTAATACATCATCCCGCAACTAACTCATTAGTTGCAATGCTTGCAAGGCTTAAGTGATGTGCATTACCGAGTGGGCCCAGAGATACCTCTCCGACAATCGGAGTGACAAATCCTAATCTCAAAATACGCCAACCCAACAAGTACCTTCGGAGACACCTGTAGAGCACCTTTATAATCACCCAGTTACGTTGTGATGTTTGGTAGCACACAAAGTGTTCCTCCGGTAAACGGGAGTTGCATAATCTCATAGTCATAGGAACATGTATAAGTCATGAAGAAAGCAATAGCAGAATACTAAACGATCGAGTGCTAAGCTAATGGAATGGGTCAAGTCAATCACATCATTCTCCTAATGATGTGACCCCGTTAATCAAATGATAACTCATGTCTATGGCTAGGAAACATAACCATCCTTGATCAACGAGCTAGTCAAGTAGGCATACTAGTGACACTATGTTTGTCTATGTATTCACACCTGTATCATGTTTCCGGTTAATACAATTCTTGCATGAATAAACAACATTTATCATGTAATAAGGAAATAAATAATAACTTTATTATTGCCTCTAGGGCATATTTCCTTCAGGGAATCCTACTCCCACCGGGAGTAGGACTCCCCCTAGGGCACGCCATAGAGAGGGTCAGCCCTCCCCTCCTCCACTCCTTTATATACGGGGGAGGAGGGCACCCCATAGACACACAAGTTGATTGTTTAGCCGTGTGCGGTGCCCCCCTCCACAGATTTCCACCCCGTTCATATCGTTGCAGTGCTTAGACGAAGCCCTGCGCCGGTAGCTTCATCATCACCTTCACCACGCCGTTGTGCTGACGAAACTCTCCCTCGACCTCAGCTGGATCTAGAGTTTGTGGGACGTCACCGAGCTGAACGTGTGCATATCGCAGAGGTGTCGTACCTTCGGTGCTAGGATTGGTCGCATCGTGAATACGTACGACTACATCAACCGCGTTGTCATAACACTTTCGCTTACGGTCTACGAGGGTACGTGGACAACACTCTGCCCTCTCGTTGCTATGCATCACCTAGATGGATCTTGCGTGTGCGTAGGAAAATTTTGATATTACTGCGTTCCTCAACAGTGGCATCCGAGCCAGGTCTATGCATAGATGTTATATGCACGAGTAGAACACAAAGAGTTGTGGGTGATAATAGTCATACTGCTTACCTGCATGTCATACTTTGATTCGGTGATATTGTTGGATGAAGCGGCTCAGACCGACATTATGCGTACGCTTACGCGACACTGGTTCTACCGACCTGCTTCGCACACAGGTGGCTAGTGGGTGTATGTTTGTCCAACTTTAGTTGAATCGAGTGTGACTACGCCCGGCCCTTGTTGAAGGTTAAAACCGCAAACTTGACGAAAAATCGTTGTGTTTTTTATGCGTAGGTAAGAACGGTTCTTGCTAAGCCCGTAGAGTAAAAATTGGAACAACAAAGTAGAGGAGGTCTAACTTGTTTTTGCAGGGCATGTTGTGATGTGATATGGTCAAGACATGATTATATAAATTGTTGTATGAGATGATCATGTTTCGTAACATTGTTATCGACAACTGGCAGGAGCCATATGGTTGTCGCTTTATTGTATGAAATGCAATCGCCATGTAATTGCTTTACTTTATCACTAAGCGGTAGCGATAGTTGTAGAAGCAATAGTTGGCGAGACGAAAATGATGCTTCGATGGAGATCAAGGTGTCAAGCCAGTGACGATGGTGATCATGACGGTGCTTTGGAGATGGAGATCAATGGCACCAGATGATGATGGCCATATCATATCACTTATATTGATTGCATGTGATGTTTATCCTTTATGCATCTTATTTTGCTTAGTTCGGTGGTAGCATTATAAGATGATCTCTCACTAAATTTCAAGGTATAAGTGTTCTCCTTGAGTATGCACCGTTGCTACAGGTCGTTGTGCTGAGACACCACGTGATGATCAGGTGTGATAAGCTCTACATTCACATACAATGGGTCCAAGCCAGTTTTGCACATGCATAATACTCGGGTTAAACTTGACGAGCCTAGCATATGCAGATATGACCTCGGAACACTAAGACCGAAAGGTTGAGCATGAATCATATAGTAGATATGATCAACATAGTGATGTTCACCATTGAAAACTGCTCCATCCCACGTGATGATCGAACATGGTTTAGTTGATATGGACCACGTGATCACTTAGATGATTAGAGGGATGTCTATCTAAGTGGGAGTTCTTAAGTAATATGATTAATTGAACTTTAATTTATCATGAACTTAGTACCTGATAGTATTTTGCATGTCTATGTTGTTGTAGATAAATGGCCCGTGCTACTGTTCCGTTGAATTTTAATGCGTTCCTAGAGAAAGCTAAGTTGAAAGATGATGGTAGCGACTACACGGACTGGGTCCGTAACTTGAGGATTATCGTCATTGCCGCACCAAAGAATTACGTCCTGGAAGCACCGCTAGGTGCCAAACCCGCTGTAGGTGCAATGCCAGATGTTATGAACGTCTGGCAGAGCAAAGCTGGTGACTACTCGATAGTTCAGTGTGCCATGCTTTACGGCTTAGAACCGGGACTTGGACGACATTTTGAACGTCATGGAGCATATGAGATGTTCCAGGAGTTGAAGTTAATATTTCAAGCAAATACCCGGATTGAGAGATATGAAGTCTCCAATAAGTTCTATAGCTGCAAAATGGAGGAGAATAGTTTTGTGAGTGAACAAATACTCAGAAGTCTGGGTACCACCACCACTTGATTCAACTGGGAGTTAATCTTCCTGATGAAAGTGTCATTGACAGAGTTCTTCAATCACTGCCACCAAGCTACAAAAGCTTCATGATGAACTATAATATGCAAGGGATGGATAAGACAATTCCCGTGCTCTTCACAATGCTAAAATATGCGCAGGTAGAAATCAAGAAGGAGCATCAAGTGTTGATGGTCAACAAGACCACTAGTTTCAAGAAAAAGGGTAAAGGGAAGAAGGGGAACTTCAAGAAGAACGTCAAGCAAGTTGCTGCTCAAGTTTAATAATGATAGTGCAACCTATTTGTGGCACTGCCATTTAGGTCATATTGGTGTAAAGCGCATGAAGAAACTCCATGCTGATGGACTTTTGGAATCACTTGATTATGAATCACTTGATGCTTGCGAACCATGCCTCATGGGCAAGATGACTAAGACTCCGTTCTCCGGAACAATGGAGCGAGCAACAGACTTGTTGGAAATAATACATACTGATGTATGCGGTCTGATGAGTGTTGATGCTCGCGGGGGGTATCGTTATTTTCTGACCTTCACAGATGATTTGAGCAGATATGGGTATATCTACTTAATGAAACATAAGTCTGAAATATCTAAAAAGTTCAAAGAATTTCAAAGTGAAGTGGAAAATCATCGTAACAAGAAAATAAAGTTTCTACGATCTGATCGTGGAGGAGAATATTTGAGTTACGAGTTTGGTCTTCATTTGAAACAATGCGGAATAGTTTCGCAACTCACGCCACCCATAACACCACAGCGTAATGGTGTGTCCGAACGTTGTAGTCGTACTTTACTAGATATGGTGCGATCTATGATGTCTCTTGCTGATTTACCGCTATCGTTTTAGGGTTATGCTTTAGAGACGGCTGCATTCACGTTAAATAGGGCACCATCTAAATCCGTTGAGACGACACCTTATGAACTGTGGTTTGGCAACAAACCCAAGTTGTCGTTCCTTAAAGTTTGGGGCTGCGATGCTTATTTGAAAAAACTTCAACCTGATAAGCTCGAACCCAAATCGGAGAAATGTGTCTTCATAGGATACCCAAAGGAGATGTTGGGGAACGCAGTAATTTCAAAAATTTTCCTACGCACACACAGGACCATGGTGATGGCATAGCAACGAGAGGGGAGAGTGTTGTCTACGTACCCTCGTAGACCGTAAGCGGAAGCGATCACAACGTAGAGGAAGTAGTCAGACGTTCTCCTCGCGATCCTGCCGATCCCAAGCCGTTACTCGGCACCTCCGATTCGATGATGACGTAGAGGAAGTAGTCGACGTTCTCCTCACGATCCAGCCGATCCCAGCGCCCGTTACTCCGGCGCCTCAGTTCTTGGCACACGCTCAGCTCGATGACGCTCCACGGGCTCCGATCCAGCAAAGCTCGGGAGAAGAAGTTCCGTCAAGACGACGGTGTGGTGACGATCTTGATGTTTCACTGACGCAGGCTTCGCCTAAGCACCGCCACTGATATGACCGAGGTGGAATATGGTGGAGGGGGCACCGCTGCACGGCTAAGGAACGATCTCAAGGATCAACTTGTGTGTTCTAGGGTGCCCCCTCCCCGTATATAAAGGAGGGAGGAGGAGGTGGCGGCCCAAGGGGGCGCACCAGGAGGGGAAACCTACTCCAAGTAGGTTTCCCTCTCTTTCCTTATCTTATTTGGAGGGGAAGGAAAGAGTACTAGTATTTAGGAAGTAGTACTAGTAGTAGAAATAGGAAGAGGGGAAGGAGAAAGGAAAGGGGGCGGCCCCCTCCCCAATTCGGATTGGGCTTGGGGCGCGCCTCCCTTGTTCCTTCTCCCTTCCTCCTACATGGGCCCAATAAGGCCCATATACCTCCCGGGGGGTTCCGGTAACCTTCCGGAGCTCCAAACTTCTCCGGAACCTTTCCGGTGTCCAAATATATCCGTCCAATATATAAATCTTTATGTCTCGACCATTTCGAGACTCCTCGTCATGTCCGTGATCATATCCGGGACTCCGAACAACCTTCGGTACATCAAAATACACAAACTTATAATATAACCGTCATCGAAACCTTAAGCGTGCGGACCCTACGGTTCGAGAACAATGTAGACATGACCGAGACACATCTCCGGTCAATAACCAATAGCGGGACACCTGGATGCCCATATTGGTTCCTACATATTCTACGAAGATCTTTATCGGTCAGACCGCATAACAACATACGTTGTTCCCTTTGTCATCGGTATGTTACTTGCCCGAGATTCGATCGTCGGTATCCAATACCTAGTTCAATCTAGATTACCGGTAAGTCTCTTTACTCGTTAACGTAATACATCATCTGACAACTAACTCATTAGTTGTAATGCTTGCAAGGCTTATGTGATGTGTATTACCGAGAAGGCCCAGAGATACCTCTCCGACAATCGGAGTGACAAAACCTAATCTCGAAATACGCCAACCCAACAAGTACCTTTGGAGACACTGTAGTACTCCTTTATAATCACCCGATTACGTTGTGACGTTTGGTAGTACCCAAAGTGTTCCTCCGTAAACGGGAGTTGCATAATCTCATAGTTATAGGAACATGTATAAGTCATGAAGAAAGCAATAGCAACATACTAAGCGATCAAGTGCTAGGCTAACGGAATGGGTCATGTCAATCGATCATTCTCCTAATGATGTGATCCCGTTAATCAAATGACAACTCATGTCTATGGTTAGGAAACATAACCATCTTTGATTAACGAGCTAGTCAAGTAGAGGCATACTAGTGACACTCTGTTTGTCTATGTATTCACACATGTATTATGTTTCCGGTTAATACAATTCTAGCATGAATAATAAACATTTATCATGATATAAGGAAATAAATAATAACTTTATTATTGCCTCTAGGGCATATTTCCTTGATCTCCCACTTGCACTAGAGTCAATAATCTAGTTCACTCAAGAATGATTCTAACACCCATGGAGTCTTGGTGCTGATCATGTTTTGCTCGTGGAAGAGGCTTAGTCAACGGGTCTGCAATGTTCAGATCCGTATGTACTTTGCAAATCTCTATGTCTCCCACTTGGACTTGGTCCCGAATGGAATTGAAGCGTCTCTTGATATGCTTGGTCCTCTTGTGAAATCTGGATTCCTTTGCCAAGGCAATTGCACCAAAGATTGTCACAGAAGATCTTCATTGGTCCCGATGCACTAGGTATAACACCTAGATCGGAAATGAGCTCTTTCATCCAGACTCCTTCATTTGCTGCTTCGAAGCAGCTATGTACTCCGCTTCACATGTAGATCCCGCCACGACGCTTTGTTTAGAAGCGCACCAACCGACAGCTCCACCGTTTAACAAAAACACGTATCCGGTTTGCGATTTAGAATCGTCCGGATCGGTGTCAAAGCTTGCATCGACGTAACCATTTACGACTAGCTCTTTGTCACCTCCATATACGAGAAACATATCCTTAGTCCTTTTCGTATTTCAGGATGTTCTTGACCGCTGTCCGATGATCCACTCTGGATTACTTTGGTACCTTCCCGCCAAGCTTACAGCTAAGCATACGTCAGTGTCCGGTACACGGCATTGCATACATGATAGAGCCTATGGCTGAAGCATAGGAACATCTTTCATTTTCTCTCTATCTTCTGCGTGGTCGGGCATTGAGTCCGACTCAATCTCACACCTTGTAATACAGTAAAAACCTTTCTTTGCACGATCCATTTTGAACTTCTTCAAAACTTTATCAAGGTATGTGCTTTGTGAAAGTCCAATTAAGCGTCTTGATCTATCTCTATAGATCTTGATGCCTAATATGTAAGCAGCTTCACCAAGGTCTTTCATCGAAAAACTCTTGTTCAAGTATCCCTTTATGCTATCCAGAAATTCTATATCATTTCCGATCGGTAATATGTCATCTACATATAATATCGTAAATGCTCTGAGCTCCCACTCACTTTCTTGTAAATACTGAGCTTCTCCATAAGTCTCAGTATAAACCCAAATGCTTTGATCACACTATCAAAGCGTTTATTCCAACTCCGAGATGCTTGCACCAGTCCATAAATGGATCGCTGGAGCTTGCACACTTTGTTAGCTCCCTTTGGATCGATAAAACCTTCTGGTTGCATCATATACAACTCTTCTTCCGAAACCCATTCAGAATGCGGTCTTTACAACCATTTGCCAAATTTCATAATCATAAAATGCGGCAATTGCTAACATGATTCAGACAGACTTAAGCATCGCTACGGGTGAGAAGGTCTCATCGTAGTCAACCCCTTGAACTTGTCGAAAACCCTTATGCGACAAGTCGAGCTTTGTAGACGGCAATATTACCGTCGGCGTCGGTCTTCTTCTTGAAGATCCACTTGTTTTCTATTGCTTGCCGACCCTCGGGCAAGTCAACCAAAGTCCACACTTTGTTTTCATACATGGATCCCATCTCGGATTTCATGGCCTCAAGCCATTTTATGAATCTGGGCTCACCATCGCTTCTTCATAGTTCGTAGGTTCATCATGATCTAGTAGCATGACTTCGAGAACAGGATTGCCGTACCACTCGGTGCGGATTTTATTCTGGTTGATCTACGAGGTTCTCAGAGCAACTTGATCTGAAGTTTCATGATCAACATCATCAACTTCCTCACTATTTGGTGTAGATGTCGCAGAAACTGGTTTCTCGTGTTAAACTACTTTCAAATAAGGGAGAAGGTACAGTTACCTCATCAAGTTCTACTTTCCTCCCACTCACTTCTTTCGAGAGAAACTCCTTCTCTAGAAAGGATCCATTTTTAGCAACAAATGTCTTGCCTTCGGATCTGTGGTAGAAGGTGTACCCAACTGTCTCCTTTGGGTATCCTATGAAGATACATTTCTCCGATTTAGGTTCGAGCTTATCAGGTTGAAGCTTTTTCACATAAGCATCGCATCCCCAAACTTTAAGAAACGACAACTTTGGTTTCTTGCTAAACCACCGATTCATAAGGTGTCGTCTCAACGGATTTTGACGGTGTTCTATTCAGCGTGAATGCGGCCGTCTCAAGAGCATAACCCCAAAACGATAGCGGTAAATCTGTAAGAGACATCATAGATCGCACCATATCTAGTAAAGTGCGACACTGACGCTCGGACACACCATTTCGCTGTGGTGTTCCGGTGGCGTGAGTTGCGTAAACTATTCCGCATTGTTTCAAATGTAGACCAAACTCAGTAACTCAAATATTCGCCTCCACGATCAGATCGAAGAAACTTTATTTTCTTATTACGATGATTTTCAACTTCACTCTGAAATTCTTTGAACTTTTCAAATGTCTCAGACTTATGTTTCATTAAGAAGATATACCCATATCTCGCTTAAATCATCCGTGAAGGTGAGAAAATAACGATATCCGCCACGAGCCTCAACATTCATTGGACCACATACATCGTATGTATGATTTCCAACAAATCTGTTGCTCTCTCCATAGTACCGGAGAACGGGTTTTAGTCATCTTGCCCATGAGGCACGGTTCGCAAGTGCCAAGTGATTCATAATCAAGTGACTCCAAAAGTCCATCAAGATGGAGTTTCTTCATGCGCTTTATACCGATATGACCCAAACGGCAATGCCACAAATAAGTCGCACTATCATTATCAACTCTGCATCTTTTGGTTTCAACATTATGAATATGTGTATCACTACTATCGAGATTCATTAAAATAGACCACTCTTCAAGGGTGCATGACCATAAAAGATATTATTCATATAAATAGAACAACCTTTATTCTCCGATTTAAATGAATAACCGTCCTCGCATCAAACAAGATCCAGATATAATGTTCATGCTTAACGCTGGCACCAAATAACAATTATTTAGGTCTAAAACTAATCCCGAAGGTAGATGTAGAGGTAGCGTGCCGACCGCGATCACATCGACTTTGGAACCATTTCCCACGCGCATCGTCACCTCGTCCTTTGCCGTTGTTCGCTTAATCAGTAGTCCCTGCTTCGAGTTGCAAATATTAGCAATGTAACCAGTATCAAATACCAGTGCTACTGCGAGCTCTAGTAAGGTACACATCAATAACATGTATATCACATATACCTTTGTTCACCTTGCCATCCTTCTTACCCGCCAAATACTTGGGGCAGTTCCGCTTCCAAAGGACTACCGCTTGCATGAGAAGCACTCAGTTTCAGGTTTAGGTCCAGACTTGGGTTTCTTCACTTGAGCGCAACTTGTTTGCTGTTCTTCTTGAAGTTCCTTCTTCTTCCCTTTGCTTTTCTTCTTGAAACTAGTGGTCTTATTGACCATCAACACTTGATGCTCCTTCTTGATTTCTACTCCGCAGCTTTCAAAGATTGCGTAAGAGCTCGTGCATAGTCTTTACTAACCCTTGCATATTATAGTTCATCACGAAGCCTTTGTAGCTTGGTGGCGTTGATTGAAGAATTCTGTCAATGACACAATCATCCGGAAGATCAACTCCCGGTTGAGTCAAGTGATTGTAATACCCGGACATTACGAGTATGTGCTCACCGATGCACTCCATTCTCCTCCATTTTGCAGCTATAGAACTTATTGGAGACTTCATATCTCTCAATCCGGGCATTCTCGTTGAAATATCAACTTCAACTCTTGGAACATCTCATATGCTCCACGACTTTCAAAACGTCGTTGAAGACCCGGTTCTAAGCCGTAAAGCATGGCACACCGAACTATAGAGTAGTCATCAGCTTTGCTCGCCAGACGTTCTTAACGCCGCTGGGCCAGTATCAAGAAGAGTCTGCACCTAGCGGTGCATCCAGACGTAACTCTTCTGGCAGCAATGAGGATAATCCTCGTGTTACGGACCCGATCCGTGTAATTGCTACCATCATCTTTCAACTTTGCTTTCTCAAGGAACGCATTAAAATTCAACGGAACAACAAAGACGAGCCATCTATCTACAAATGACATAGACAAGCAAGATACTATCAGTACTAAGTTCATGATAAATTTAAGTTCAATTATTCATATTACTTAAGAACTCCCACTTAGACTGACATCTCTCTAGTCATCTAAGTGATCACGTGATCCAAATCAACTAAACCATAACCGATCATCACGTGAGATGGAGTAGTTTTCAATGGTGAACATCTTATGTTGATCATATCTACTATATGATTCACGCTCGACCTTTCGGTCTCCGTGTTCCGAGGCCATATCTGCATATGCTAGGCTCGGCCAAGTATAACTCTGAGTATTCTGCGTGTGCAAAACCGGGCTTGCACCCGTTGTAGATGGACGAGAGCTTATCACACCCGATCATCACGTGGTGTCTCGGCACGATTTAACTTTGGCAACGGTGCATACCAGGGAGAACACTACTTGATAATTTTTAGTGAGAGATCATCTTAAAATGCTACCACAAACAAAGCAAAATAAGATGCATAAAGGATAAACATCACATGCAATCAATATAAGTGATATGATATGGCCATCATCATCTTGTGCTTGTGATCTCCATCTCAAGCACCGCCATGATCACCATCGTCACCGGCGCCGACACCTTGATCTCCATCGTAGCATCGTTGTCGCCACGCCATCTATTGCTTCTACGACTATCGCTACCGCTTAGAGATAAAGTAAAGCAATTATGTATGCTTGCATTTCATACAATAAAGCGACAACCATATGGCTCTCGCCATTGCCGATAACTCGGTTACAAAACATGATCATCTCATACAATAAAATATAGCATCACGCATTGACCATATCACATCACAACATGCCCTGCAAAAACAAGTTAGACGTCCTCTACTTTGTTGTTGCAAGTTTTACGTGGCTGCTACGGGCCGAGCAAGAACCGTTCTTACCTACGCATCAAAACAACAAAGATATTTTGTCAAATAGAATCAGTTTTAACCTTCACAAAGACCTGGCGAAGCCACACTCAGTTCAACTAAAGTGAGAGAGAGACACCCGCCAGCCACCTTTAAGCACGAGTGCTCGTGAACGGTGAAACCAGTCTCGCGTAAGCGTGCACGCGTAATGTCGGTCCGGCCGCTTCATCTCACAATACCGCTGAACCAAAGTATGACATGTCGGTAGGCAAGATGACTTGTATCGCCCACAACTCACTTGTGTTCTACTCGTGCATATGACATCTACGCATAAAACCAGGCTCGGATGCCACTTTGTTGGGGAACGCAGTAATTTCAAAAATTTTCCCACGCACACGGGACCATGGTGATGGCATAGCAACGAGAGGGGAGAGTGTTGTCTACGTACCCTCGTGAGACCGTAAGCGGAAGCGATCACAACGTAGAGGAAGTAGTCAGACGTTCTCCTCGCGATCCTGCCGATCCCGGCCAAGCATTACTCCGCACCTCCGATTCGATGATGACGTAGAGGAAGTAGTCAGACGTTCTCCTCACGATCCAGCCGATCCCAGCGCCCGTTACTCGGCGCCCGAGTTCTTGGCACACGCTCAGCTCGATGACGCCCACGGGCTCCGATCCAAAGCAAAGCTCCGGGAGAAGAAGTTCCACAAGACGACGGCGTGGTGACGATCTTGATGTTTCACTGACGCAGGGCTTCGCCTAAGCACCGCGACGATATGACCGAGGTGGAATATGGTGGAGGGGGGCACCGCACACGGCTAAGGAACGATCTCAAGGATCAACTTGTGTGTTCTAGGGTGCCCCCCCTCCCCCGTATATAAAGGAGGGGAGGAGGAGGTGGCCAGCCCAAGGGGGGCGCACCAGGGAGGGGAAACCTACTCCAAGTAGGTTTCCTCTCTTTCCTTATCTTATTTGGAGGGGAAGGAAAGAGTACTAGTATTTAGGAAGTAGTACTAGTAGTAGAAATAGGAAGAGGGGAAGGAGAAAGGAAGGGGGGCCGCCCTCCCCAATCGGATTGGGCTTGGGGCGCGCCTCCCTTGTTCCTTCTCCCTTCCTCCTACATGGGCCCAATAAGGCCCATATACCTCCGGGGTTCAGTAACCTCCGGAGCTCCAAACTTCTCCGGAACCTTTCCGTGTCCAAATATATCCGTCCAATATATAAATCTTTATGTCTCGACCATTTCGAGACTCCTCGTCATGTCCGTGATCATATCCGGGACTCGAACAACCTTCGTACATCAAAATACACAAACTCATAATATAACTGTCATCGAAACCTTAAGCGTGCGGACCCTACGGTTCGAGAACAATGTAGACATGACCGAGACACATCTCCGGTCAATAACCAATATTGGCTCCTACATATTCTACGAAGATCTTTATCGGTCAAACCGCATAACAACATACGTTGTTCCCTTTGTCATCGGTATGTTACTTGCCCGAGATTCGATCGTCGGTATCCAATACCTAGTTCAATCTACGCTATCGGTAAGTCTCTTTACTCGCTCCGTAATACATCATCTCACAACTAACTCATTAGTTGTAATGCTTGCAAGGCTTATGTGATGTGTATTACCGAGAAGGCCCAGAGATACCTCTCCGACAATCGGAGTGACAAAACCTAATCTCGAAATACGCCAACCCAACAAGTACCTTTGGAGACACCTGTAGTACTCCTTTATAATCACCCGATTACGTTGTGACGTTTGGTAGTACCCAAAGTGTTCCTCCGTAAACGGGAGTTGCATAATCTCATAGTTATAGGAACATGTATAAGTCATGAAGAAAGCAATAGCAACATACTAAACGATCAAGTGCTAGGCTAACGGAATGGGTCATGTCAATCAGATCATTCTCCTAATGATGTGATCCCGTTAATCAAATGACAACTCATGTCTATGGTTAGGAAACATAACCATCTTTGATTAACGAGCTAGTCAAGTAGAGGCATACTAGTGACACTGCTTTGTCTATGTATTCACACATGTATTATGTTTCCGGTTAATACAATTCTAGCATGAATAATAAACATTTATCATGATATAAGGAAATAAATAATAACTTTATTATTGCCTCTAGGGCATATTTCCTTCAGGAGACTGTTGGGTACACCTTCTATGACAGATCCGAAGGCAAGATATTCGTTGCTAACAATGGATCCTTTCTAGAGAAGGAGTTTCTCTCATAAGAAGTGAGTGCGAGTAAAGTAGAACTTGATGAGGTAACCGTACCTGCTCCCTTATTGGAAAGTAGTTCATCACAGAAATCAGTTCCAGTGATTCCTACACTAGTAAGTGAGGAAGCTAATGATGATGATCATGAAACGTCTGATCAAGTTACTACCGAACCTCGTAGGTCAACCGGAGTAAGATCCGCACCAGAGTGGTACGGTAATCCTGTTCTGGAGGTCATGTTACTTGACAATGACGAACCTACGAACTATGAGGAAGCAATGATGAGCCCAGATTCCGAGAATGGCTTGAGGCTAAGAAATCTGAGATGGGATCCATGTATGAGAACAAAGTATGGACTTTGGTTGACTTTCCGGATGATCGGCAAGCAATAGAGAATAAATGGATCTTCAAGAAGAAGACTGACGCTGACGGTAATGTTATTGTCTACAAAGCTCGACTTGTTGCGAAAGGTTTTCGACAAGTTCAAGGAGTTGACTACGATGAGACTTTCTCACCAATAGCGATGGTTAAGTCCGTCCGAATCATGTTAGCAATTGCCGCATTTTATGATTATGAAATTTGGCAAATGGATGTCAATACTGCATTCCTTAACGGATATCTTAAAGAAGAGTTGTATATGATGCAACCAGAAGGTTTTGTCGATCCAAAAGGTGCTAAAGTGTGCAAGCTCCAGCGATTCATTTATGGACTGGTGCAAGCTTCTCGGAGTTGGAATATACGCTTTGATAGTGTGATCAAAGCAATGGACTTATACAGACTTTAGGAGAAGCCTGTATTTACAAGAAAGTGAGTGGAAGCTCTGTAGCATTTCTGATATTATATGTGGATGACATATAATTGAGCGGAAATGATACTGAATTTCTGAATAGCATAAAAGAATACTTGAATAAGAATTTTTCAGTGAAAGACCTCGGTGAAGTTGCTTATATATTGGGCATCAAGATCTATAGAGATAGATCAAGACGCTTAATTGTACTTTCACAAAGCACATACCTTGATCAAGTTTTGAATAAATTCAAAATGGATCAAGCAAAGAAAGGGTTCTTGCCTGTGTTACAAGGTGTGAAGTTGAGTCAGACTCAATGCCCGACCACTGTAGAAGATAGAGACAAAATGAAAGTCATTCCCTATGCTTCAACCATAGGTTATCATGCATGCAATGCTGTGTACCAGACCTGATGTTTGCCTTGCTATTAGTTTAGCAGGGAGGTACCAAAGTAATCCAGGAGTGGATCACTGGACAACGGTCAAGAACATCCTGAAATACCTGAATAGGACTAAGGATATGTTTCTCATTTATGGAGGTGACAAAGAGCTCATCATAAACGGTTACGTCGATGCAAGCTTTGACACTGATCCGGATGACTCTAAGTCACAAACCGGATACGTATTTTTATTGAATGATGGAGCTGTCAGTTGGTGCAGTTCCAAGCAGAGCATCGTGGCGGGATCTACGTGTGAAGCGGAGTACATAGCTGCTTCGGAAGCAGCAAATGAAGGAGTCTGGATGAAGGAGTTCATATCCGATCTAGGTGTCATACCTAGTGCATCGGGTTCAATGAAAATCTTTTGTGACAATACTGGTGCAATTGCCTTGGCAAAGGAATCCAGATTTCACAAGAATCAAGCAGATCAAGAGAAGCTTCAATTCCATCCACGATCAAGTCAAGGAGGGATACATAGAGATTTTCAAGATACATACGGATCTGAATGTTGCAGACCCGTTGACTAAGCCTCTCTCACGAGCAAAACATGATCAACACCAAGACTCCATGGGTGTTAGAATCATTACTATGTAATCTAGATTATTGACTCTAGTGCAAGTGGGAAATTGAAGGAAATATGCCCTAGAGGCAATAATAAAGTTGTTATTTATATTTCCTTATATCATGATAAATGTTTATTATTCATGCTAGAATTGTATTAATCGGAAACTTAGTACATGTGTGAATACATAGACAAACTGAGCGTCACTAGTATGCTTCTACTTGACTAGCTCGTTAATCAAAGATGGTTAAGTTTCCTAGCCATGGACGTGAGTTGTCATTTGATGAACGGGATCACATCATTAGAGAATGATGTGATTGACTTGACCCATCTGTTAGCTTAGCACTATGATCGTTTAGTTTATTGCTATTGCTTTCTTCATAACTTATACCTGTTCCTTTGACTATGAGATTATGCAACTCCCGAATACCGGAGGAACACTTAGTGTGCTATCAAACGGCACAACATAACCGGGTGATTATAAAGATGCTCTACAGGTGTCTCCGATGGTATTTGTTGAGTTGGCATAGATCGAGATTATGATTTGTCACTCCGATTGTCAGAGAGGTATCTCTGGGCCCTCTCGGTAATGCACATCATTATAAGCCTTGCAAGCAATGTGACTAATGAGTTAGTTACGGGATGATGCATTACATAATGAGTAAAGAGACTTGCCGATAGCGAGATTGAACTAGGTATTGAGATACCAACGATCAAATCTCGGGCAAGTAACATACAAATGACAAAGGGAACAACGTATGTTGTTATGCGGTTTGACGGATAAAGATCTTCATAGAATATGTAGGAACCAATATGAGCATCCAGGTTCCGCTATTGGTTATTGAACGAGACGAGTCTCGGTCATGTCTACATAGTTCTCGAACCCGTAGGGTCCGCACGCTTAACGTTCGATGACGAGCGGTATTATGAGTTTATGTGTTTTGATGTAGCGAAGGTTGTTCGGAGTCCCGGATGTGATCACGGGCATGACGAGGAGTCTCGAAATGGTCAAGACATAAAGATCGATATATTGGAAGGTTATGTTTGGACATCAGAATGGTTCTGGGTGAGTTCGGGCATTTACCGGAGTACCGCGGGGGGGGGGGGGGGTTACCGGACCCTCCCGGGGCGGCATTGGGCCTTTATGGGGCTTAGTGGGCGAGAGGAGGAGGCGGCCAAGGTGGGGCGCCCCCAAGCCCAATCTGAATTGGGTGGGCCCCCTTTCCTTCTCTCCCTCTCCCTCTTCCTTCTTCTCCTACTCCAACTAGGGAAAAGGGGGAATCCTACTTCCACCGGGAGTAGGACTCCCCCTAGGGTGCGCCATAGAGAGGGCCGGCCCTCCACTCCTTTATATACGGGGGAGGGGGGCACCCCATAGACACACAAGTTGATTGTTCAGCCGTGTGCGGTGCCCCCTCCACAGATTTCCCCCTCGGTCATATTGTTGCAGTGCTTAGGCGAAGCCCTGCGCTGGTAGCTTCATCATCACCGTCATCACGCCCGTCGTCTTGTGAAACTCTCCTCGACCTCAATTTGGATCTAGAGTTCGTGGGACGTCACCAAGCTGAACGTGTGCAGATCGCGGAGGTTTCGTACCTTCGGTGCTAGGATTGGTCGGATCGTGAAGACGCACGACTGCATCAACCGCATTGTCATAACGCTTCCGCTTACGGTCTACGAGGGTACGTGGACAACACTCTCCCCTCTTGTTGCTATGCATCACCTAGATGGATCTTGCGTGTGCGTAAGAAAATTTTGAAACTACAGCGTTCCCAACATAAACAATGTCTAAAACACCACAAAACATAAAAAAATGCCAAAAGACAGACTGAGTAAACACAACATGAAATGATAAAGCGCACATCCGACGAAAATGGAGTCGTCGTACATTACCAATCACACTTGTGACCCAAGGACTTCGACTTCGCCAAAACCTCATCATAATGTACCCTTTTTCCAGACGATCATGTCCACCTAAAACATGTTTGACGACGTCATCAAGAGAGAGAGAGAGAGAGAGAGAGAGATAGAGAGAGAGAGAGGACACGTCAAAAAAGGACCGGACTTGTGTCGCTTAGTTTCCCGAGAGGATGGCCACATGACGCATTTCATGTTGCTCGCATCTCAGGAGTGCTCCAACTACCCACCACCGCCGGCAGGCCACACATGAACGCACGTAGACCCGTCGCCGATACCTTTGGCCCAACCATGTCACCCCAAACCAAAGTGCTTCCACCGAAAGGTTAAATCTCGGAAATGATGCTTACATAGAAGAAACACGTCGAGGACGTCACCATCGTTGATCTGACAAGACAGATCTCGGTTTTTACCCAGAGACTAGATATCGAGGATGGAGAGATGCCAAATGCCCTCGGTCTCTTTGAAGTACGGGGAACTTGGGAATGGCGACGACTCTTTGATGAATCTTTTCCTACGTTGAATTCTATCTAAAATTTTAGTATGGATTTTTGTGCATGTGTATAGAGTAGTTCAATCAGATCTTCAAACTTTGCAAGATTTGTATGCGTACAAAGTAGTTTCAACTTACTATGAGTAGTACCTTGAACTGTGGAGATGCTCGATCATGTTTCATGTTGACCTGGAGCTGAGTGGAAGACGGGTCATGATGATATGTGCTCGACCAGCACTTAATGGCAGTGCGAACCATGATATGTGCTCAAGCGAGCAATTCATGGGGTAGTTCACTACTGCAGGTTAAAACCAAAATAGATTCTCATAGTGACCAGAAAGGAAATCAAGAGAGTAGTGACAGTGGTACACTACCACGTGGAATAATCGTTCAAAAACTCAAGATGGCCCTCCGCCCCACCCAAAGGCCGTTAGAAGAAGAAACCCTTGTTAGCTGTCAGGTCAACTATGTGAGCTCATGCTCACCGCAAGCATAACGATGAGGTTTAGGCGAGCACATGATCGATCTCCTTGGCTCCTGCAACGAAGTTTGATGCGATGCCCGACGCATGTGAGCATCCAGGGGGGAAACGGTACGGTAGCAAGTGGCTCCATCGGCTCAGCGTCTGCGTATGTAGCGTTTGTTCCACATGGCACAGGGTTTGGGGCCGGCTCGATGCTCCACTCCACTCCCTTTCGTCTCCGCCGCTCTCCGTTCGACGGAGAGAGAACGTACTGCGCCCAACTGCTTTTCTTTCAGCAATGATTAGGTTCTAATTTGACGTGTGATACGAGACGAGCACTCGATTCCTGGGCAAGGGGCGCGGGTCCCGGCCTGTAGTACGTGCAGAGTTTGATCCCACCACTCATAGCTCCTCCTGGCGTCTCGGGTCCGTCGATCGATGCCGTACGGCTCATGACCGCTCTCGCCTCTTCGTCTAGCGTTTGGACTTTGCGTCGTTTATCACATTTGTTCTCTTGACCGTACTTCGACGCAGGCGGTGACCCATTTTTCTGCCAAGTTTGCATGAACTTTTACCGAAACAGTGATCAGATGATCCTGAAACCAAATGCCTCAGTGCCTTATTATTGGAGATACGTCACTGCATGCATGCATTCATAATGCATTGCATGTATCCATTCATGCATGCATTCATCCACTGATACAAATATCGATCGATCGATGGATCGTGGTCGCACATGCATGCAAATAAAGCTGTGTGAAACGTAGACATGGCCGGGCCGGCTCAGCTCTCGAGCCACACACCCCCCAGCATGACCCAGCAGCCGCGCCCGAACCGAGGGGGTCGCTACTGGCCAAGGAGGAGGAACAGTGGCGTCGCATCCAAAACACGCTCGCATGGGAACCCGGACCGCGGGAAGAAGACACGGGAAAACAAGAACCGCCGGGCAAAAGCGCCGCGCCGTGCGCCGGCCATATGCGCCGGCCGCTGCTGGGTGCCTACGTGAGCTACGTCGACGCCGAAGCGACGCGGCCCTGTCTCCGTCTGCCACCCGCTGGCGCCGCATGCGACGACGGTGCCGGCCATGCCATGCATGCACGCGTCGCGTCGATCGGGCGAGTCTAGCCCGTACGTACGTGACGCGCTGACGTCCGGCCGTCCCCTCCCTGCCTGGCTAGCCAATCTCCGTATCCTCTATCCGGCCATCGTTCCGCGCGCGCGAACGTATGTAGGAGCGTCTTCATTCTCCAGCGAGCCCGGCCGTGCATGCATGCAAGCGCAGCGGGAGAAGCAGAAGCAGCCAAGCAGCCGCTCCGGCCAGCCAGCCGGTGAACTCGGCCAGCAGACAGGGAGCGGCAGGACGCGCCTCGGCCCGCCCAACCCTCTCACAACGCAACGCGACCTGTGATCCATCCGACTTGACCGGCCATGGCTGCACACTGACATGTATACACACGCACGTTTCTCGAAGATACATGTATATCCCGTTTGCCTCACCCGTGCCCAATGGCCTGGATACCCGCCGGCGTCTCTGCAAGGCAGACCTATTCCTACTGGTACGTTCGTATTCCGCCGTATGCATGCATGCCACTGATACGCAGCAAGTTGGCGGGCGAGCACTAGTGGAGTAGTAGGACGAAGGAACCCTGAGACCGATGGGCATATTCCCTCCGCCCGTTCCTTTCCGATCCCATCGGCATCATTAAACAACAGACCCTATCTGCTGCTGCGGATGCCGCTTGTCTCTCTCGTACTACACGCATCCAACGGTCCTATCCACGGGATTCCAATTCCTCGCCCAACCGCAGCTGCCTGTCAACCTGGAGATTCCTAGATCGCATCTCCTTTCAAATTTCAAAAAGCTACTACTGGTATAGTGCTCCCTCAGGGTCACATGCAAATTTTTAAATGAAACCAGTGCCCCTGGATCGTACTACTAGTAAAATCTACTCTTTCTGTAAACTAATATAAGAGCGTTTAGCATATTACTTTAATATTCTGAACGTTCTTATATTAGTTTACGGAGGAAGTATCTATTGCCAACACCCTGAATCATGGTACAAACAAACAAAACGAAGGAGCCTTCCGCTCCCGATTTCTCAACGGCACCGCGATCGCGCCGCTGAATGATTTGCGGTGTGTGCTTCGAATTTTTGCCTTTGCGTGCTGCGTGGTCTCGTCGTATGTTGCACCTGGTTTCGTCGTATTGGGTCTTGTTTCTTCGTAAATCACGGCCCATGCATCTGGCGTCGCGTGCAAAGGGGTAAACTAATTAATTAACGCCACCTAAACCCTGCATCTGGGACCTGTTGAGTACAGGTTACGTACAGTAGTTTTTTCAAACAGGGGAACAGACGGACAAATGTTCTCAGAGTTGGATGCTGCTCTGCACCGAGCCCAACAATGGTTCCATCGATGAGATGTTTTTTGATGTCATGTTACGCACGCGACTCAAGCCACTGGAAGAGACTCAACTAAATACACTACTACTCAATTAGAGCATCTACAGCCGAACTTCGTAAATTCGACCCCTCAAATACACGTGGCGGACGCGCCCGGACGCGTGCGCAGACAGTGACTGATCACGCCTTAAAAAATGCATTCTACATCCGGATACCTCAAGTTAGAAACCTCAATTCCATATTATTACATGTAACGTGAAACCTAATCTAAGCGGAGCTCGTTCGGCTCCGTCCTGGCCATGTCCGACGGTCGGCTGCGTTCCTCAAAGTGTTGTTCCGGTCGCCGGCAAGGTAGAGTAGGGCATGGGACACGAGCCGGCTCACGGGACTCGAGGCGCCGCCGTCTCTCATGCCCTACTCTTCAACATCGGAGCCCGGAACGCGATGGTGCCGGTGGACGTCAAATCGATGACGGATCCGACCGGGGACGAGCCACCGACGTCCAGCATGATGCGGTTGCGGCGACCAGACTGATGCGCCATACAGGGCGCCGGAGAATGGGACTCCGCCTCGCCGACGCCCGTCGTCGCAAGGGCTGCCGCCGCCTCCCGCACCGGGTGCCTTGCACGGCGGGCACGCCGTGCCTTGGCCTTGTGGGACGTTGGTGCGTCCCAAATATCGGTGCGCCACCGGAGGGTTGCGTCCGCCCGGCGAAGTTCGGCGCCCAGACGGACCAAGACGACCTCATGAGGCGCTTCTGGCCGACCTAGTGCCGGATCCATGCGCCATTTGGGCAGACGCAATGGATTTCTGACGGATGGAGTCCGAGCGCTGCCGTGCACGGGCCTCCTGCTGGGCGCGGCGGAGCGCAAGCCAGACGACCATCTCCTCCTCGGGGCCGTGTGGGATGAGCTCGGGGTCGACGGATCTGAAGGTGAAGGACTCGGATTCGTTGCCCGCCATGCCGGAGACGATTGGAAGAAGGCGGAGACGAGGTTGGGTGGTGGAGGGGAGTGGAGGGGAAGGGAGTGAAGTGGGTAGGGTTTGGTCCGGCGAGGGGATGGGGAGGATTTTATGTGGGGTTGGTTGGGCCAGCATGGGCCGGGTCCGACGTAGCGGGCGGGCCTGGGCGCCCCATATCCGCCCCATATTTGGGCTGGACATGGGGGTGTCGATCAACCTTGGCATTTGAGGGCCCGTCTGGGTCAAAAAATCATGACCAGACGGTCTGACTCGATGTATGAGACGAGTTTGAGAGGTCCAGATGTAGATGCTGTTAGATGGGGTTTACACTCCTAATTCAAACCTCGGATTCGTTTCGTGATAATGTATAGCTTTCCAAATACCACATATACTAGTACTACCAGTTACCACGTTGGTTTTGTTTAATCAGCTGCTAGTCATTTAGTAAGTATTGCAGGCGCATGAAATAGAAGTCTTCCCTAACCTAGCCGCCATGACGAGCTAGCCGACTAGGGAGGCGATCTTCTCCCTCCGTCTGCTGCTCCAGCGGCAGGAGGGAGGGGGACTACGTTTCTCCGATCTGTTTTTAGGGTTTGGATTTGTAGGACGTGCTGAGTTCGTTGGGTTGTGGGAGCGGCATTTGGACGAATAAATTTGCCTCAGCTCCACCCCGACACCGGCGGTGTCCTTCATGGTGGCGTTTCGGAGTTGATGGCGTCGTGTGTTTTCTGATCCTTTAGATCGGCGGTGTTATGGTTCATGGATGGTCTCGGCGAGGCTGTGGCGGCGACTCCATCAGGCGTGACTCTCCTTTTGCTCTGTCCCCGTTGCTACGACATTGTCTACGACATCATAGTGGAGCAGGGAGGTTTTGGCATGCAGGAATACACGCAGACAGTTGTTTACAAAGTGACAGCTGGAAGATGGTGCATCTTCTGCTGGGTTTGTGGTTGGAGACTGACAATTCTGGTTTCCTCCTCCGACGTTGTCGTCGTGCGAGGGTTTCAGATCTGGAGTTCGATGACGTGTCCAGAGACATGCTGCCCGGTTGAAAGTCTTTCAACAATAATGGTTTTGCTTCTAGCAAACTACTTTGGAGGTACGTAAAGCGAGCCGGCATATCATTTTGAAATTTACGAAGTCGCCATAGGCACTCCTCCTACTAAATGCGTATCGCCGGAAATGCTGAAATAAATCCAAGAATAAATGCGAGCATCAGGACTTGAATTCTGATGGGCTGAGGATACCATAGTCTCTCTAATCATCCAACCAGAGGTTGGTTCGCATTATCCCAATTTTTTCATATCTGTAATATCGCTGTTTACGTGTCTTGTACCTTGATCGTTATTTTATAAATAAGACACGTATTATCATGAAAAAAAGCTACCTGTCATTTGCCCTAAGTTAGTTGTGAAAACTGCGAGCTACTGCTGCTACGTACACGTCCTCCCATTTGAAAATCTCAAGCATGTTAGTATTGCTCCCGCTCCCCTCCATGACCTCACGCTAACAAGCGCGCTTCACGAGAGACGTCTTTACGCGTAGCTTCTGTAGCCGTTTGTCATTAGTGACTGCTCATTTTATCTGTGTCCTACAGTAAACACCACACTACGGCTACACCCTGCACTAATTAAACAATTGGGTAGTTGTACTCAACTCTCAGAAAGTTTGAATGCTTTTGGGTCTAGTGCACGTCCCATTAGTTTAAGTCCGATGAAGTAGCATCGGCTATATATTATCTGATCTGATGACAGGACTGTCTACGATTTGAAATTTTGAAGTTGGCGTGTGATCCTTCTCGATACCTCTGCGCTTAGTTAACTACTTACGTTTATTTTATGTCAACAACAGTGACAGAGGCCGAAATAATTTTCAGGTTTGGTGGAGTTTATGGACGAGAAAACCTTGTGTGATTCAACTATGCAAGACTTTACTATACTAAATGCAACTGAATTGGTAACTAGTAGGATGTAATGGGTAGAAAGTACATTATGCAGGTGAGGATAGTTAGAAATAATACATACCCATAATGAAGCTTTACTTTCATTAAGTAGAAAGCGAACCAACGTGTGGTTATATAGTTAGGAGCAATGTGGTATTCTTAGCACACCATGGGTCAAGTCCTAGACTTGAAATTGATGCTCGCATTTTTCTGAATTTATTTCAAGCCTTCCGGCGATGTGCGTTCCGTGGGAGAAGACGTTTTTGTCGACTACGAAGGCGTTTGCTGCGGCTTTGTCAATCTCAAGATGATGTGCCGGTTCAGTCTCTTAGAGGTGCTCATAGGGATAGGGTGTGCGTGTGTACATTCATAGAGGTGAGTGTATGTTTTTATGTATGAGCGTCTGCGTCTGCACTGTGTTAAAAAAATTAAGTAGAACGTCGCAACGATATTCTTCTACTTGTTTTGTAATTGTTTTTTAATTTCAGTAAGTTCAATTCCTTTAAGTATCTCTCTCTCAACATAGCACGCCATCAAGTTATCAAGCCAACCACTGGACATCTTGATGCACAACTCGGCCTTGATAATCTTTTTGGCTGAGAAGGCCCTTTCAACTGATGATGTTGCCGCCGGTAGAACCAACCCTAACTCAATAAGGCAAGAAACTACCGGGAACACAATATTTCTTTCAAGTTCAAACTTTTATTGGCTAGGCTTGCAAGATCATAACAAACACTAAAGTCATCATGTCTTCTCATGTCATTGGAGCTCAATTTTTACACACTTACGGTCATCATTGGAGAAATTTGCATCATAAATGTCTGTAAGCTTAGCAATTATGTCCGAATCAAACTTGCAAAATGAGTCTCTTGGGTCAACACAAGGAAATCCAGAAAGTAGCTCTGAAGTCATGTCATTAAAGCAATGATCTAGCTCGATGGTGATATCATCTACAACCGCATAGAAGGTATCTATCTACATGAAAAAATGGTCTTGAGTAATGTTACCCCCCCCTCCCCGCCCCCTTCCTTTGTGATAGGACCCATGTTGGTACAACTTCATCCATATTTGGTACTTTAATATCATTAGCACTATAAAAGGGCGTGACATCTTCAAATAGTAGTTCCCAACCATTGTTTCTCAAGTTGGCTAAGTATGATTTCACATCCATAAACAAAGACATGGCTTGAACAATATTGCGATCCTTCCTTTGTCGGAGAAATGATAACTCATCTGTAATGCGAAGGAGTTGCAGCATCAACTTCATGATGAACACAAAGCTAAAAGACTCCATTAACTGCACCAAACCTCCTTCCCTCGATGGATTACGCTCATCCTCATGCACAATAGCTAGCACTTATATGACTACATTCCACATCGATTCAATACGATCTAAAGTCTTATAATGAGAGCCCCATCTTCTATCTCCTGGTCTAGACAATGATGTTTCTTGATTTTTTCCCTTTCCTAAAAAATATCTCCACTCTCAAACTTAGACAACAGATTTTTGCATTGCTTATCAAGCAATAAGTCCATCCTCTTGCAAGATGAGCCAGGGTGTTCGCAAGCAATCAAGGTCAAACATTCGAAGAAATCCACAAATAGAACAAGAAAATTTTGAGACAGGAACAACTACTAGCTGCAATCGATGGGCAAAACAATCACTAGTGCAGAAACACCTTGTAGGATTTCCCTAGTAGCAGGGTGTGCGCAAAACCAAATGTTATGGCTATTACGGCTAAGTACTAGCTGCGTGTGCATATAGGACGAACGCTACAAATCTGTGACTGCTTGCAGCGTGCGGCACTTTACGCGCCGCAAGTGTACACTGCTTAGAAGATTCCTTCGCTGAAAGTACTAGTTGTCGTGGTTCTAAGTCTGACAGTAGAATGGGGGGTAGGTATGGAGAGGCAAGATCCTAGCTATGGAGTAGTTGTATCGCAAGGGATTTACGAGTTCAGGCCCTTCTCGGAGGAAGTAATAGCCCTATGTCTCGGAGCCCGGAGTCGGGCGACTGGATTATATGCGTATGTGTTACAGGGGTGCGAACCCTTCTACATGTGGAGGGGGGTGGCTTATATAAAGTGCGCCAGGACCCCAGCCAGCCCACGTAGTAGAGGGTTTAAGGTGCGTTAAAGCTAGGCGCATCGGTAACGCCTTACATAAAGTGTCATTAAGATCATAAAGACTATTTAACTACAGACCGCTTTGGGCACCGAGTGGCTCTTGGACTCCGGTGGTCGAGTGGGTCTTCATGGTCGAGTGTCTTTGAATTTGTCGAGTGGAAACCTACCAGTCGATTTGGAAGGCTGCTTCTCTTGCGAGTGTCGTTGTGGAGGGTACCTTTGGGCAGGTCTATGACCCTACCCTGGTACATGACTTCATCATTAGCCCCGAATGGATCGAGGTTTGAGTGAGGAAGGAGTTGATAATCTTTCCGACCTGTTCTTCGTGTTGCGAGTGTGTCTTACTCTGGATCAACGACCTTTTAGTGATGGCATCAACTTCTCTTTCAGTCGCCTTGATCCATTTTTCACGTTTGTCGAGTGAACTCTGTGAACTTGAGGATTTCCGAGCGACAGATCGGAGGAAATCTGTTATCTGACGAGTTGCTCTGCGGTTAGCGGATTTCGCGGGATCCGAATTTTGGGAAGCGCGCGAAGCGGAGAAAACTGCGGCACTCAGATGGGATAAGACGATGATGCCTCGATCTTCGCACCGCCTTTTTCGCCACGTATCGCGTGCACGCCTGTTTCGGGATTTGACGGGATTGCTTGGGCCTACCGGTCAGCCACTCGGAAGCATCCCCATATAAAGCGTCGGACAGGGTATTTTGAATAGTGCGACCCCAATCTTCTCCTCCCTCCGCCTCCAAACCTTCTCGCTGCGCTCTTAGCCTGTCCAGCGCCGCAGCTCAGTACTTGCTTCACCGGCGACCATGGTGAAGGAGAAGACCGCAGCCCTGGAACGGGTGAAGAAGGCGGCGGCGAAGGCCAAGGGGAGAGCGCCCAGTCGGGGCGGATCCTCTTCGCGGTCCAAACTGCCGCAAGGCTGGGTCCAAGGAGATTGGATCCGCTCGACCATCACTGAGAAGGACCTCACCGATCGACCAATGAAGGACTGATCCCGATGGGTCGGCGAGGCTTCCGGAACGGAGTGGCAACCGCAACTGAAGAGGGTGAGTCGTCCTCCTGGCCACCCACGTAGATCGGGATTTTCTACGCCACGAATCCTTTTTTCCGGGGTTTCGAACTTTTTGGAGCGCAACTCCATCATTTCACTCCCAAATCCATTGTCTACCTTGCTGCTTTCATTTCGTTATGCGAGAACTTCTTGGGTTGTCGACCGACCGGGGTCTCTTCAAGCACATATTCACTGTCGCTCTCGGACGGTGAAGAAAAGCGAACCCGAATGAATGAGAGAGAACCCAAGTAATCCAGATGTGTGGGGACTCGGGGTCCAGATGAGGGGAAGAGCGCCTTCCGGCTATGACTCTCCCCGACTCGGTTAGAGGGTGGCGGTCGACTGGTTCTATCGCCAAGACCAGCCGACCTTGAGGCGGTCATTGGGCTCCCTCCTTTCTCCATGAGTCGAGTGAACAAGCCCTCTTCCCTGAAGGTGTTACCAGAGGAGAAGGCCCAAGTAAAGTTGCTGATGGAGCGCGTAGTCCAGCTCATTCGCGACGCGGTGACCGGCATGGATCTCCTGGAGGTTTTCCTCCGACGGCGTATTCAGCCACTCCAATACCGAGGTCATCCGATGTGGATGTACTCTGGTACGGGTGACACCACTCGGGTCTATCCAGAGGAGGTCGATGACGCCACGCTGGAGAAGTGGATGACTGCCATCACAGGAAACAAAGATAACCCTCGCGGAGCTAGGAGGATTCCACCACTCGACCAGTCTTACGAAGTAGACAAGGCACAACCACTTATCTTCGATCGTGATTCAAATTGCATTCATTCTGTTTAGATGCCAATTCGTCGATCGACTTTCGCCTTGTTTTGTTGTCTTCTAGGTCACCACCGAGATGTACTTTCGATGCCCAACGGGCGCAGGAAACAGTCGAAGAAGAAGAAGGAAGTGGAGGTGAAAGTCGGGAGGAATGGGAGTCCAACAATGAGGAGGATGACAGCTCGGCGACGAGGAGGAGGAGGAGGAAGAGGAGGAAGCGTCGATCCTCCTCGCTCGGAGGGAAGGTCCAAGTTGACGCATGACCCGGCGGTAGGCCGGGCAGTAAAGCTGTTGTGCTTTGGGCGGTCGGCAAGCGACCAGGACAACTTCCCTGTGCCGATCGAGAAACCGCCAAGCAACCTCGAGAAGCGTCGTCAAAGCCGTGAAGGCTCTTCCCAAGATGCGATGGTCATCCCCACCATCTCCGGGTAACCAACAGAACCTTGTATTTCCTTATTCCACATGAGTGAACTTTGGGTCGACTTGATGGTGATCAGCCGATTCTTGAAATCTACAGTGCCGCTACCTCCGAGACTTCAGCCAAGCATGAAGATCAGGAAATGGAGGATGCTGCCACCTCCAACCTTGGTATGATCTCTAAGGTTTCGCTTTCAGTCGATTGCACTTCCATGTTTACTTTTGAATCTTTCTTGTAGTTTCGCCTCACGTCATTGACCTCCCCGATGATTACGAGGAAGCGCCATTGAGGAAGAGGAAGAACAAGAGAGTGCCTGTTGGCAAGGCTGCCCCAGTCGCGGCGATTCCTGAGACGCTGATTTCCGAGGGAGGCAACCCCACTCGGACTTCTGTGTCTTTCATTGTATCACCGACAAGTGCCCGACCCACTTCGTCGACTGCTGATACACCATCTCTCTTTGCTATACACCACGTCCCGGAAGACCAAGTGAGTGCTGCTAAGGAGGCCATACGCCAGGCAGGGATCATGATGCAGCAAGTGAAAGCGGTCCGAGAGGCTAGCCAGGCGGACTATGATGCTAGTTCAGCTCTCCAGAGCAATGTCCAAGTAAGTCGATCGGTTCTTGCTTTGTTAGGATATGCTACCTGAAACTGCTTCCTTCTGGAGATTTCCATATCTGTACACCCACTGGGTGGGTGTGTCGATTGAATTTTTGTGGGGCACGCCGAGTGCACCCACCGGTGTAGTCCCCGAGACTATGGTCGCATTGCGTGCGATCGGCTATAGTCTTTATGCTTGTGAACTTCTTCACTCGACCTGGACGGACCAAGTCGAATGGAACCGTAAAACCGGTGGGGGCACGCTAAGTGCACCCACTGGGTGTAGTCCCCGAGACTATGGTCGACTGCGTGCAGTCGACTATAGTCTAAAGAACTGTGCGTTTTTTCTTTTGGTCGACTGATCGAACCAAATTGGTAAAACCAGTGGGGGCACGCTGAGTGCACCCGCTGGGTGTAGTCCCCGAGACTACTGTCGAATGTTTTGATTCGACTGTAGTCTTAGAAATGCTACTATTTTTCCTTAATCACTCGGAAGTGATCTGTCTTTGATGTCTTCGTTGGTTGACTCTTTGTAGAAATCTTGCGAGCTTGTGGCTCGCTATACTGAGTTAGAGAACAAACAGATCCAGCTCAACCTCGATTTGAAGCTTGCTCGGGAGAATTTGCAGAAGGCAAAGGATGAAGCAAAAGGTATGGCTGGTGAGAACTTTTGACGACTGCCTTTGTTTTTCTGTTCATTCTCAACTCTGTTTTCATTGTTGCTTTGCAGATAAACTGGAAGAGACTTTGAAGAAGAAGGACCTTGACCTTTGAAAGATCGTGGATGTCGCCTAGAGGGGGGGGGGGGTGAATAGGCGCTTTAAAATAATTACGGATGAGGCTTGAACAAATGCGGAATAAACCTAGCGGTTAATTTGTCAAGCACAAAACCAACAACAACTAGCTCACCTATGTGCACCAACAACTTATGCTAAGCAAGATAAGCAACTATGTGATAGCAAGATATATGACAAGAACAAAATGGCTATCACAAAGTAAAGTGCATAAGTAAAGGGCTCGGGTAAGAGATAACCGAGGCACGCGGAGACGACGATGTATCCCGAAGTTCACACCCTTGCGGATGCTAGTCTCCGTTTGGAGCGGTGTGGAGGCACAATGCTCCCAAGAAGCCACTAGGGCCACGTAATCTCCTCACGCCCTCGCACAATGCAAGATGCCGTGATTCCACTAAGGGACCCTTGAGGGCGGTCACCGAACCCGCATTACAAATGGCAACCCTTGGGGCGGTCACCGAACCCGTACACTTTGGCAACCCTTGGGGCGGTCACGGAACCCGTCAAATTGCTCAAGGCGATCTCCACAACCTAATTGGAGACCCCTGACGCTGTCTTGAGCTTTACACCACAATGATTGAGCTCGAACACCACCAACTGCCTAGGGCGCCCAAGCACCCAAGAGGAACAAGCTCAAGGGCACCAAGCACCCAAGAGTAATAAGCTTCTCAACTTGTAACTTACACGTATCACCGTGGAGAACTCAAACCGATGCACCAAATGCAATGGCAAGGGCACACGGAGTGCCAAGTCCTTCTCTCTCAAATCCCACCAAAGCAACTAATGCTAGGGAGGAAAATGAGAGGAAGAACAAGAAGGAGAACACCAAGAACTTCAAGAACTAGATCCAAGGGGTTCCCCTCACATAGAGGAGAAAGTGATTGGTGGAAATGTGGATCTAGATCTCCTCTCTCTTTCCCCAAAAACTAGCAAGAAACCATGGAGGGATTGAGAGATAGCAAGCTCGGAGAAGGTCAACAATGGGGGAAGAACACGAGCTCAAAGGATAAGGTTCAATGGGAAGAAGACCCCTTTTATAGGAGGGGGAAAATCCAACTGCTACCCCACCGAAAATCCTCAAGACAGAGCGGTACTACTGCTTAGGAAGGGCGGTACTACTGAGGGCTACTACCGCTTCCCTATCCAAATGTACTACATTGAAGAGAAGGTCAAGGCCTCTGGCCCCAGAGCGGTATTACCGCTTAGGGAAGAGCGGTATTACCGCCGAGCGGTACTACCGCTTTCATCGCCGCTACTAGTGCAAGAAAACCCGACCACGAAAAAACTTCGTTCGAGAATCGAGGCGGAAGTAGCCCAGACGACAGCGGTATTACGGCCGAAACTCCCAAGCGGTACTACTGCTCGGAGAGCGGTACTACCGCTTGAGGGCATTATCGCCCGAGAGCGGTACTACCGCTTGAGCAGTACTACCGCCCGAGAGCGGTACTATCGCTAGGAGCTTCGGCGGTACTACCGCTGAGGGTCACGGGTACTACCGGCACCAGCCTTAAGCCACAACCACGAAAGCAAAGAATACTCCAAGAAAACCAGAACTGCCATAACTTCTTCATATGAGCTCCGAATTGAGCAAACTCAAGCTTGTTTGAAACAAGACAACGAGTAGCATCAAAACAGCTATAGTAAGAAGAGGCAGGGGAGGTATGCTTAGCAAACAAAGGAGTGAAACCTCCAACCGAGAAGAACCGGCATACCCTCCAACATCGAAAACATCATAGAAGATGCATGAGAACTCCGTTTTCGATGAACTCGAGCTTGTCATAAAAATGACCATAAGCTCCAAATCTCACAAGGAGAAGAACCAAACAAGAACCAATAAAGATGATGCAAGGATGCAATGGTTTGAGCTCTCTCTAACGATACGATCAAGCAACTCATCGAGAGCCCCCCTTGATAGTACGGCAAACGATCCTATAACCCGGTCTTCCACTTGAGACCGGTAAAATAGAAAACCTATCAAGGGCAAACCTTTGCCTTGCACATGGTCCACTTGAGCTAGATGATGACGATCTTGACTCCCTCAAGTTGGACCACCTTTCTTGATTGCATTGGCGGGATGAAGACTAGTTGATTGCTCCCCCATACTCTCGTGGGTGAGCCTCTCTTAGCTCATCTTCACAAGTCCATTGTCACCACAATGGACGGAAAGCTTCAAGCACTTGATCTCTTCGTGATGCATCACTTGAACTTGCACACCGCAACCTAACCCCACAAAGAACTCTCACGAAGACATGGGTTAGCACACAAAGCGTAATGAACAATGCTTACCATACCATGGGATCACTTGATCCCTCTCGGTACATCTTCTCACGCTTTGTGAGTTGATCAACTTGATTCACTCTTGACTTAGTCTTGATCAACCTTGAATCTTTCCAACTCTCTTCATTTGGATGATGTCTTGAAGGTGGACATGAATGATCACGCAATCTTATTCTTCAAGACATGCTTGCAATAAGCTCAACACTCACATGACCAATCTTTGGATAATTCCTTGAATAGCACCTTGGTCGACACAAAACTCTCCTTGAAACCAACACATGTACTCCAAGAAAAGCCTATGGACAAAACCTTCAAATAAACTCAAGGCAACCATTAGTCCATAGAGAATGTCATCAATTACCAAAACCACACATGGGGGCACCGCATGTCCTTTCAACCTTGCAGAGGCACAGAAGGCGGCTGTGGAGAAAACAAAGCTCACTGAAGAGAAGCTTGCCTTAGTCGACAAACTTGAAGATGAAAATGCCAAGCTGAAAACCGCTCTTGACGCGGCTAACAAGGAAGTTAGTCGACTGAAGAACGACTAGATTGCTCTGTCTGACAAGGCTGGCCAACTGGCGGGGAAGCGAAATGAACTGGAGATTTATCTTGGAGGGCTCGCCAAGAAGCTGTTTCTCATGCTTGAAGGTAATCTCTTTTACCCGACTGTCTTGCTATCACCGGTTCATCACATGATTGTTATTTTGAGTCTGAGCTGTGTTTTCAGAATTACATCAAAACTTGAAGAAGAAACGGTCAGTGGAAACCAGCTTGGACCCCATCAACTCTCCCGTGAAGGACGAAGCTGCTATGAATGTGCTCCGATCGAGTCTCGCGTTGCTAAGCGTGGTGGATTATCTTGCTCGATTGAAAGTTGCGGTGTCGCGGATCGACTCGACTCTCCGGCGGGCAGGGCGCTTGAGAATGACCTTGAATCACGATGACTCGGTGAATGAGATTCCAAGTCGAGTGCAAGAATGGAAAAGTCTTACGCGGTGTGGTGCTGATGTTGCTCTATCTACGGTTCGTGTCCACTGCAAGGAAGCGCAAGAGGACAAGCTGGTGTCTCTCAAGGTTGCCAACACCGGAAGCACGACTTGGATCTTTCATGGAGACTTTCATCGCTGCTGCTACCCGTATTGCTGACGGAATCGACCTCGACCAGTTTGTTGCACCTTCTAGTCCTCCGCCGGAGAAGTAAAAAACTTCTAAGTCCCACCTTAAATTTGTCTCGGAATGCCGAGTGGTTTTTGTAACCGATAAACTTTAACAGGCTTAATGCCTGAGCACCTTTGGATCCATAGGACGTTTATCCGAACTTGATTTATCCTTTAACATGCTTTGTTTGCCTTCGAGAGAATTTTGTCCCTCATTCGGAAGGTATTCCGTTGATACTCCAGTCGACTTGTGCTTCATCTATCCTGCAGGTAGAGATGGAACCTGATCGCGATCGACCTCGTCCTTACGGATTGGGATGAACCGCACGTTGTACTTGTGGCGAAGCTCGAAGGAGAAGGTAACAATCGACCAAGACCTCGTCGTCCTTGCGGATTGGGATGAATTCCTTACTTAGGCGAGCACTGGCTGCAGCTAAGCCTCAGAGTGGGAGGTTTTATCTCAACTCTGTAGGATTTTTATTACTTAGGCGAGAACTGTGCTACAGCTAAGACTCCGAGTGGAAGGTTTGCTCTCCACTCGGTCGGATTTATATTACTTAGGCGAGCACTGGGCTGCAGCTAAGCCTCCGAGTGGGAGGTTTGCTCTCTACTCGGTAGGATTTCTATTACTTAGGCGAGCACTGGGCTGCAGCTAAGCCTCCGAGTGGGAGGTTTGCTCTCCACTCGGTAGGATTTCTATTACTTATGCGAGCGCTGGGCTGCAGCTAAGCCCCCGAGTGGGAGGTTTGCTCACCACTCGGTAGGATTTCTATTACTTAGGCGAGCACTGGGCTGCAGCTAAGCCCCGAGTGGGAGGTTTGCTCTCCACTCGGTAGGGATTTTGGATGTTAAGGCGAATCCTTGGGCTGTTGCAAGCCCCGAGTGGGAGGCTGGCTCACCACTCGGTAGGATTTGAATACTTAGGCGAGTACTTGAACTGCAGCTAAGCCTCCGAGTGGGAGGCTGGCTCGCCACTCGGTAGGATTTTGAATACTTAGGCGAGTACTTGGACTGCAGCTAAGCCTCCAAGTGGGAGACTGGCTCGCCACTCAGTAGGATTTTGAATACTTAGGCGAGTACTTGGACTGCAGCTAAGCCCCGAGGTGGGAGGCGGCTCGCCACTCGGTAGGATTTTGAATACTTAGGCGAGTACTTGGATCAGCTAAGCCCCGAGTGGGAGACTAGCTCGCCACTCGGTAGGATTTTGAATACTTAGGCTAAGCGGATTCGCAGCTAAGCCCCGAGTGAGGCGGCTCGCCACTCGGAAAGGATTTTTACAAACTTAGGCGAAGCGGATTCGCAACTAAGCCACCCATCGGGGAAAGTTTCAACAAAAGTAATAACAATCATCGGGAAAATTATAACATTCTTGTCTTAGATAAACAAACTACAAAAGTACTTTTATTACATCTCAACCGAGTGAGTATTAAGTGTAAAAGGCGGAGCAGCTCCGCGTCCAAGCTCGAGGCTCGTTGATCTGGCGATCGACGTTGTAGAGATGATACGCTCCGTTGTGGAGAACTCTTGTGACGATGAAGGGACCTTCCCAAGTGGGAGCGAGCTTGTGTGGTTTCTGTTGATCCACTCGGAGGACCAAATCTCCCTCTTGGAAGGCTCGACTCTTCACATTTACGGCATGGAATCGACGCAAGTCTTGGCGATAGATAGTCGAGCGGATCAGGGCCATTTCTCTCTCCTCTTCCAAGAGGTCGATCGCATCTTGCCGGGCTTGTTCCGCTTCTTCTTGAGTATAGTTCGACTCGAGGCGCATTGTGAAGCAGGTCACTCGCAGAATCGCTTCAGCTCCATAGACCAGGAAGAATGGAGTTCTCCCGATCGACCGATTAGGTGTGGTCCTCAATCCCAGAGAACTGATGGAAGTTCGTCGACCCAAGCTCCGCTGCGTGTTTGAGATCACGCATCAGCCGTGGTTTCAGCCCTTTGAGAATGAGGCCGTTTGCATGTTCTGCTTGTCCATTCGACTGAGGATGAGCCACTGAAGCATAGTCGACCCGCGTGCCTTGAGAAGCGCAGAAGCTTTGAACTTGTCATTATCGAAGTTTGACCCATTGTCGGTGATGATGCTATGCGGAACTCCATATCTGAATATCAACTCTCTGATGAAACTAATAGCAGTGCATGCATCGAGGTTCTTGATGGGCTTGGCTTTGATCCACTTGGTGAACTTGTCGACTGCTACTAGCAAATTAGTGAAGCCGCTTACGCCGATTCTCAACGGTCCAATCATGTCCAATCCCCAAACAGCGAAGGGCGGATGAGTGGAATTGTCTTCAAGGCTGAGGCGGGCTTGTGCGACACGTTGGAATAGAATGACATCCTTCACACTTGTCAACTATTTCTTTTGCCATTTCATTTGCCTTCGCCAAGAAAATCCCGGCTCGGTATGCTTTAGCCACAATGGTCCGAGAGGACGCATGATGGCCACAGTCCCCGAGTGGATATCCTCAAGAATTATCTCGACCTTCTTACGGCGTGATACACTTACGGCCGACTCGATCGCGCTTTCTCTGTACAATTGTCCCTTGATCACTGTAAAGGCCTTGGATCGACGGACGATCTGTCGAGCCACTTCTTCATTCTCTGGGAGCTCTTTCCTTAGGATATATGCGATGTACGACACTGTCTAGTCGGGAGTGATGACCACAACCTCCATAATCAGGTCGACCACGGCTGGGACCTCAACTTCAGTCGGATCATTGACACTCTTTTGCTGCGGGGCTTCTTCTGTGAAAGGATCCTCCTACACTGATGGAGCATGAATGTGTTCTAAAAATACATCACCGGGAATGGCTTCCCTCTTGGACCCTATCTTCGCCAAATCATCCGCAGCTTGATTTTTCAGTCGGGGTATATGATGAAGCTCTAACCCCTCGAATTTCTTCTCCAGCTTTCTCACTGCATTACAAGAACTTCGTCATAGCTGGGCTTCGACATCCCACTCCTTCATCACTTGATTAACAACCAGATCCGAGTCGCCAGAGACCATAAGGCTGACGGACGCCGAAAGTGAAATGGCCATACGCAACCCATACTGAGTGCCTCATATTCTGCTTCGTTAGGGAAGAATCAAAGTGAATCGGAGAACGATTTGAGCTTATCTCCTCGGGGAAACCAATACAACCCCGCACTGTAATCGTTCAACATCTTGGAACCATCGAAAAACATAGTCCAAGGTTCGAGTGAACTTGAGTCGGAAGTCATTGCTCACCCACTCGGCGAGGAAGTCTGCTATTGCTTGGGACTTGATGGCTTTCTTTGCCTCAAATTTGATATCAAGGGAAGGAGTTCAATCGCCCATTTAGCCACTCGACCAGTTGCATCTCTCGTTATGAAGAATTTCCGATAATGGGGCGTCGCTGACGACTGTAATGGAATGATCAGAGAAATAATGAGCAACCTTCTTTGTTGTCATATAAATCCCATAAACAAGCTTCTGATAGTGAGGGTATGTTTGCTTTGATAGGGTCAGTACTTCAGAAAGATAATAAACTGGGCGTTGAACTTTGAAGGCTTTCCCTTCTTCTTCCCGCTCAACCGTAAGTACGGTACTGGCGATTTGTCCAGTGGCTGCAATATAAAGCAACAAAGGCTCTTTGCTGATAGGAGCAGCAAGCACCGGCTGGGTGGAGAGCAGAGTTTTTAGCTCTGTAAACGCTGCATCAGCTTCTGGAGTCCACTCGAACTTGTCTGACTTCTTCATCACCGGTAAAGAGGCAATGCCTTTTCACCGAGTCGAGATGAATCGACTTAAAGCGCCAAGCATCTAGTAAGCTTTTGGCATCGTGGCACACGCAGGCGCTTCATTCGAGTATAGTGCCAACCTTTTCGGGTTAGCATCGATTCCTCGCCGTAAACGAGAAAACCGAGTAACTTTCCGCCAGAACTCCAAATGTGCACTTTGATGGGTTAAGCTTGATATCATACCTCCACGAGATTGGCAAATGTTTCAGCAAGGTCAGTCAACAGGTCGGAACCCTTTCGTGACTTGACCACTACATCATCCATGTATGCTTCCACATTCCGACTGATTTGAGTGAGCAAACACTTCTGAATCATCCTCATGAATGTGGCTTCGGCATTCTTGAGACCGAATGGCATGGTGACATAACAGAAGCACCCGAATGGAGTGACGAACGCTGTTTTGATCTCGTCGGGTCCATACAGACGGATCTGATGGTACCCGAAATAGGCGTCTAAAAAAGACAACCTCTCACATCCCGCAGTTGAGTCGACTATTTGGTCAATGCGAGGAAGAGGGAAATGATCTTTCGGGCAGGCCCGATTGATATGCTTGAAATCGATGCACACGCGCAATGACTTGTCCTTCTTGGGGACCATGATGACATTGGCGAGCCACTGGAGTGGTAGATCTCTCGGATGAACTTCTGCCGCTAAGAGCCGAGCCACCTCCTCGCCAATGGCCTTTCTCTTACGACGGGCGGACCGCCGAATATATTCTTTAACCGGTTTGACTTTTGGGTCGACTCGTAGGCGATGCTCAGCTAGCCCCCTGGGAACACCCGGCATGTCAGTAGGCTTCCATGCAAAGATGTCCCAGTTCTCACGGAGGAACTGGATGAGCGCTTCTTCCTATTTGGAGTCGAGTGTTGTTGAGATGTTGGTCGGAGCAGCATTGGGATCAGATCGGGTGAATGTGAACCTGTTTCGTCTCACCAGTTGGTGAAATGCTGACTCGTAGCAGCTTCTTAGCTCGCAACAAATCACTCGGATCTGCAGTTTTCGATACTCTTGTAGCTCTACCATCGCCAATCGAGCATCGGCGATCTTAGAGCCTTTTCCGGAAGCACTCTTCCGCCTTCTTCCGATTGCTCGTTACGGTGATCACGCCCTTGGGACCGAGCATCTTCGCTTTAAGATACACGTAACATGATCGGGCCATGAAACGTGCATAAGCTGGCCTTCAGAATATCGTGATAAGCGCCTGAAATCCACGACCTCAAAGGTCAACTTTTCTTTCGGAAATGCTTGAATCACCAAAACTACGTCAAGAGCAATTTGGCCGAGTGACTCAGCCTTCTTTCCGTGAATGACTCCGTGGAAGCTCATATTATCGGTAATCGAGTCCGGACATCGGAATGCCCATCCCTTTCAACGTCTCCGCTGCACAATGTGTTCAAGCCACTACCACCATCCATCAGGACTTTGGTCACCGAGTGCCCTCAACAACCGGGTCGACCACCAATGCTTGCCTCCTGTGGGTGGCAATGTCGTCGGATCGTGATCGGGTCGAATGTGATGGCGGTCTAGGACCATTTCAGATAATTGGGAGTCGCCGGAGCGACCAAGTTCACTTCCCGATTGATAACCTTCAATCAAATTTTCCTTTCGACGTCCAAAGAAAATCATCGTGGTGGAATTGACCTGGGGATATCCATCATCACTGTCATCTTTGTCCTCAACTTTGTCTGTTTCCTTATCCTTATCCTTGAGCTGTTGCCCTTGGAACTAATGAATCAAGAGCCGACACTATCGAGTGGTATGTTTCGGGTAAATGAGTTTACCCTCTTCATCTTTCTTTGTATGAATATGACATGGCAAATCCAACACATCGTTTCCATCCTGGTCTTTCACCTTCTTGGGGTTCCAAGGACCCTTGGTTTTCCTTGAACTTTCACAGGGTCACAGCCAAGGCCTCTCCGGAGCGGGCCGGCTCGACTTTGCGCTCGCCCGGATCGAATTTCCTCCTTGACCTCATTGGCGGCCGATTTGTATTTACCACTCCGGAGCCGATCCTCTTCTTCACCATTTGCATACTTGGTGGCAATCTCTGTTGGAAATATGCCCTAGAGGCAATAATAAAAGTATTATTATTATATTTCCTTGTTCATGATAATTGTCTTTTATTCATGCTATAATTGTATTATCCGGAAATCGTAATACACGTGTGAATAAATAGACCACATTATGTCCCTAGTGAGCCTCTAGTTGACTAGCTCGTTGATCAACAGATAGTCATGGTTTCTGACTATGGACATTGGATGTCAATGATAACGGGATCACATCATTAGGAGAATGATGTGATGGACAAGACCCAATCCTAAGCATAGCACAAGATCGTGTAGTTCGTTTTGCTAGAGCTTTTCCAATGTCAAGTATCTCTTCCTTAGACCATGAGATCGTGTAACTCTCGGATACCGTAGGAGTGCTTTGGGTGTACCAAACGTCACAACGTAACTGGGTGACTATAAAGGTGCACTACAGGTATCTCCGAAAGTGTCTGTTGGGTTGACACGGATCGAGACTGGGATTTGTCACTCCGTATGACGGAGAGGTAACACTGGGCCCACTCGGTAGTGCATCATCATAATGAACTCAAAGTGACCAAGTGTTTGGTCACGGGATCATGCATTATGGTACGAGTAAAGTGACTTGCCGGCAACGAGATTGAACGAGGTATTGGGATACCGACGATCGAATCTCGGGCAAGTAAAATACCGATTGACAAAGGGAATTGTATACGGGGTTGTTTGAATCCTCGACATCGTGGTTCACCCGTTGAAATCATCGAGGAGCATGTGGGAGCCAACATGGGTATCCAGATCCCGCTGTTGGTTATTGCACGAGAGCCGTCTCGCTATGTCTGCATGTCTCCCGAACCCGTAGGGTCTACACTTAAGGTTCGGTGACGCCCGGGTTGTATGAATATGAGTATGCAGCAAACCGAATGTTGTTTGGAGTCCCGGATTAGATCCCGGACGTCACGAGGAGTTCCGGAATGGTCCGGAGGTAAAGATTTATATATAGGAAGTCTTATTTTGGTCGCCGGAAAAGTTTCGCACTTTATCGGTATTGTACCGGGAGTGCCGGAAGGGGTCCGGGGGTCCACCAGGGGGGTCCACCTGCCCCGGGGGCCACATGGGCTGTAGGGGGTGCGCCTTGGCCTATATGGGCCAAGGGCACTAGCCCGAAAAGGGCCCATGCGCTAAGGAGACTTGGGAGGGGAGAGTCCTAAAGGGGGAAGGCACCTCCGAGGTGCCTTGGGGAGGATGGACTCCTCCCCCCCTCTTGGCCGCACCCTTCCTTGGAGGAAGGGGCAAGGCTGCACCCTTCCCCCCTCTCTTGCACTTATATGAAGGGGGGGGGGGAGGGAGGGGTGGCCGCACCCTGAAGCCCTTGGCACCTCCCCTCTCTGCTACACCTCCTCCTCCTCCCCTAGTTGCTTAGCGAAGCCCCGCCGGAGTTCTGCTGATCCACCACCACGCCGTCGTGCTGCTGGATCATCATCAACCTCTCCTTCCCCTTGCTGGATCAACAAGGAGGAGACGTCATCCGCTCCTGCACGTGTGTTGAACGCGGAGGTGCTGTCCGCTCGGCACTAGGTCATCGATGATCTGAATCACGGCGAGTACGACTCCATCATCCCGTTCCATTGAACGCTTCCGCACGCGATCTACAAGTGGTATGTAGATGCAATCACTCTCCCATGACTCGTTGCTAGATGAACTCATAGATGGATCTTGGTGAAACCGTAGGAAAAATTTTAATTTTCTGCAACGTTCCCCAACAGTGGCATCATGAGCTAGGTCTATGCGTAGTTCTCCATTGCACGAGTAGAACACAATTTGGTTGTGGGCATAGATCTTGTCAACTTGCTTTCTGCTACTAGTCTTATCTTGCTTCAGCGGTATCGTGGGATGATGTAGCGACCCGACCTCAGACGGTCAAGCCTCTGTGTATCTGTGCCATCCCTGGATCAGTATGCTGGCACACACAGTACATCAATGTATATATCAAAGTGCAATCACATGCATAAATAACGTAAAACTGATATATACCTCATAATACTCGGCGGAAACAATCAAGCGGGTGTGGAGTCCCATCAACGCCATCGGCAGGTTGAGTGTAGACCGTAACCTGCATCAGTAACTCTTACTCGTCGAGGAAATATACGCAACATGATACGTTGCAGCCGTAGGTCAAAGACATTGAATGTACCGGCAAGATCACAACATGAATAAACAGATGATAAAACTATACTATATGCAATATGGCTTTATGGCTCAGATTCTGAATTTTGTTTGCGTAAATGCTGATTTTATTTTACCTACATCAAAGGAATAGAACAAAGTCTGTACTAAGGAGTTTTCTATCATGACATGGTTCCACCAACCGATGTCTCATAGCCCAAAATCATCATAAGTTGCCCACAATTAAGTTATCAATCCGGTGTTGAGAGTTCCGAGATAGATCCAAGTCCAGATGCTCAAATTGTCCGTGAATCGGGACACGGCTAATCGATTAGTTATAACCCTCTGCAGAGGTTTGTACACTTTACCCGCAAGATTCGATCCCTCTCTTTACGTTCTCGCACTTCGTGGTGTTTGAGAACAAGATGACCAAACATGGTCTTCCAAAGAGTTCCTCGACCACCGTCTGCACTCCATCCAATCCTACCGTCATTCTACATCTGCTAGTACCGGCCCCACCAGAGTCACAACTAAGGTCAACCAAGCGAGCCCATAATGACTTGCGGTTGCAGGTAAGCTTCGGGCGTGAAGTATTCTTCCGTCTCTTTGAGTCTGGGTGAAGCTTTCCGCAAGATGTCATGGCGCTTCTCCATGCATCCCGGCCAACCACTGGGTTCTCCAGTGGTGCCCACAACCGCCCTTCACCCAAAGAGTGTGTGTATTGAAAATCCTGTCTCGAGTCTTGAAGTCTTGAGGTCTTGAAGATGCAGTCCTTGCAGATTCCATCATGGAGTTGTCGTCATTGACGTAGAGTTCTCCTTCTTCACACCACTCGAGCACTCATACCAAACCCGTCTACTATAGCGTAGCATTAAAACAAATAACGTCCCGGCTTGGTAACAGGGGTGATGGGTTCCTACCTCATGCATACTACTCAACTACAAGGATTCAATAACACTACTGAGGGGTGGTTGCAATGGTGCCACTAAATGCAATAAAACATAGGTAAGAAAAGCATGGTCAAGTGAACTTGCCTGGTTGACGATCTTCGAAAAACTAGGGTTTCGTAGTAGCAATCTTCGCACTCCGGAAACTCTACCGAGGCAAACAATAACTATAATAAGCACATAGCAATAGAACCACATAACACAACATAACAAAAATAATATAACACAACAAACAACCAAAACTCAATCCAAAAGAAAAACTCAAATAAAGGCCACTCAAGTTTCCTACTTCAACAAATAACAAAATAGTTTTATATCATAGAAATTTTCTAACATAACCTAATCATGGTTTTAAGTTAACTAAACAGACAAGGATTCACTAAGTAACTAGGAGCAAAAAGAATTAATTTAAAAGCTATTATAAAACTCATAATAGGCCTAATCCAATTTCTATTAAGAAAATTAAATTAAAACTTTTATTAATTCTAAATAAAAGTTCATCTACTAGAATGACAGAAACTAACCTAGAATAACTAATCACAAGTTAAAAATAAATTAATTTACTAATTAATTAATTAGGAAAACAGGAACTAGTTAATTAATTAGGATTAAGAGGATTCTGTCTAAAACTAATTATTTATTAATCCAAAATTACCCAAATAAATTTCTAGGGTTTGGCAATGTCAAAATAAAGTGGTGACAAAAAGAATCATGCAAAAATAATTTTTCTAACTAAAGTTATAGCAGATTTGCTATTCTGGCTAAAACAATATTAAAGCATTTTTAATTATTTTTAATATAGCTATATATATATTTTTCAGAAACTACATAAAATTTGCAATCCAACAAAAAAAGAATCACTCAAAAATATTAAACAGAATAAACGATATGAATTTTTGAAAACAGAAACTATTCTGCTAAAACAGAAAATCAAATTAAAAAGAAAAAGGCCTAATGGGCCTATCATGCCCTGTCGTCAAATAGTCTAAACGGGCCTCGGGTTAAAACTAAAACGGGCGGCTAATTAACTAAAACCCTAACTAATAAACCGGACGAACCGCCGGTTCTTTATAAAGGATACCCCTTGGGGAGTTCTAATCGTGGCCGTTTATTTTGGATCGGACGGGGAGGGAGTTCTCCGGTGTCTTCACCGGAGTCCGTGACGGCGGCGGCGGCGGAAGTGCGTCGGGAGCTTGACGTCGAGGAGCTCCATGAGTCGCCGTCTTGGTCTGAGGAGGCAGTGAGGAGTTCGGTGGGGTCGGGGTGGTCGGGAGGGTGAGGCGTCGACGGCGGCGATAATGGCGGCGGTGAAGCTTGACTCCCGAGCACGAAGGGGAGGGAGAGGAGGTCCCATGAGGGGCGAGGGGGAACGGGTGCGGCGGCGACATTTATAGGCGGGGGCCTCGGCACCTGTGAAGCGATCGGAGGGATCGGGATCCGGATCTTGCGGATCCGGCGATCCATGGCGGCGACGGCGTGGCGTGGTGAGGTTGACGATGGGGCGGGTCCGCTGTCGGTGAGAGAGGAGGGTGGGGAGCGAGCGGCCGTGAAGGGATCAGTGGGCGAGTGAGGCCGGTCGGTCGGCGTTGGGCTGGCCTCTGGGCCGCTCGGTGGGCCGGCCGGTGGGGTTCCGTATTTGGGCTGGGCAGAGCCTAGCTGGCGCTGGGTGGGTTTTCTCTTTTAAATTTTATTTTTTAAAATAAAACAAAACAGAGTATAACTTATAAAATATAAATATTTTATATAGGGTATATATATACCAAAATGATCGGGAATATTCCCTATCATTTGAACATTTTTCAAAGACAAAATCCAAACTTTATAAAACTCCATTTTTTCAAATTCAAATAAAATTCAGATTTGAATCCAAATCTTTTGGCAATGTTTTCCTCTGATATTTTTGGAGTGTCATGTTTACTCCTCTCATACTTTTGGTTCAAGTATTTATCAGGCATAGTTTTTGAAATGTTTCCCACATGCCAAAGTTTGAATTTCAAATTCAAAACTCAAAATTTGAAAGAGGGTTTCAAAGCACTTTCAAATGATTTTCATCTTGATTCATTATAACTTCCAACTCATATTTCATATAATTGAAGAAGTCATTTTATCTTCCCTCATGAAAATCATTGAGTTGCATAAAGCTTTGAATTTGAAATATTCGAGATGAAATTTAAATCTTTTCCAAAACCCTATTCATTTCAAAATGGAAGAAGTCATGTCATCTTCACTCTAGGCTTTGGTGTTGGAATGAATTTGAATTCATTGAGATCCAAAAGGCAAAGGAGAAAGTTTTGGGAAAGTCATTTCATTCCCTCTCATTCAACTTTCAAAAGTTTTCAAATTTCACTGGTTTCACTCATTCAATCAAACCAACAATCAGACAACAAGTATAGTTATTTATTTAATATAACATTCCAAAATTTAGAATTTTGGGATGTTACAAACCTACCACACTTAAAATGAATCTTGTCCTCGAGATTCGAAGAGGCTAGCAAGAAAATGTTAGGGGTTGGGGTCTTCTAGCAAATGTCTTGGTCAGAAAGGACAGGGGTGCTACCACACTTAAAAACAAGGTCATGGTTCCAATAAACTCAGATACTTCCTCCGAGTGTTGACAATGTATGTCTCTTCACATATCTTACAATAGCTCCTTCATTAGCGCTCTTCCGTCGGAAGCATAGAGTTTTCCTCAAAATCTTGGGTCGGTTTATCAAAGTTGAAGTTCGAAGACCGGATCTGCTTGAATGATAGGTCTGTGGTCCATTCTAGACAACTATCGAAACACTCATGGTGGTCTACCATTAATGGTTTCTCCTGCAGAACGGGTCAGTGCAGGTTGAACTTCACCGTATATCCTACGATTGGCAACGGTTGCTGTAAAGGGTTCCATCGTACTACCATTCTATGGTTTTATGGCTTATCGTGTCGACACTCTTCTAAGGTTTTCGAGGCTCTCGATTTTCCATCAACATATGATAGTACATGATAGAAGTCGTCGGAATGGGGGCCAATCCATCCCGAACTTCAATCAATACCACATACGTAAATATCGAATCACGTATTCTAACACTTGGGCATACTCACAAGCATTGCAGAATTTCTCTTGTTCTCGAACCGGGTTCGAGTAATTCCATGGTTTACTGCAAGCCAAACAAAACATCTATCGTTACTTCACCACTCTCGTGTTTTTGCGTAACCTTCCGGTGTGTCCTATTTCTCCATAAATCTTGCAGGCACAAGGTTTATTTCTTGGTGTATCATTGTGCTTCCGGATAAGACGTGATCTCATCAGGGTCTTCTTGAATTCCTCCCAAGTTCTTGCTCCTTTAAATCCTTGTATGGATTGATGCATTCTCCACTAGGTTGCAGCACTTTCTGTAAAGTACTGAAGAGCGTATTGGACCTCATACTTCCTTGAAACCAAATTGTTCCCAAGTGATTCTCCATGTTCTGCATCCATAGCTACGCCTCATTTGAAGTCTTGATCGAAGAATATCAGTCCAACTTCATTCATCATCTATGGGGTTCAAGGGTTTTAAGGTGAGATGAGAGAGAGGTGGGGAGGATATACACACAATACAAACAATAGTTTTTTGATGAAACAAGTTTTACTTTGTGGCTGTCGGAAAAACATCAAACAAATGACAGCTCACACATCGTCGCATCTAACGTAAGTGTGTAATGTGGGTTTGGTCTTCTAAAGGTCAAATATTTCTTTAGGAACTGCAAATCTTGAGTCTTCAACTGTTGTAGCTTCTAATACATGGTGAAATCCTCTTTACTTGGAAGAGGTCATCGGTCCTCCGATATCTTTCTTGGAGTGGCTTGATTGATCCTTCATGTGGTCAAAAGGGAAAAGGGGTATATCCTAACTATTTTGAGGTGAGAGTGTCTATTCGATAAAATCAGAAAAGATGAGAAGTAAGAGTCTTTTTGTAAATAAAGTTTTTGAGATATCCTGTCGTAAGGGCTTTTGCGGTTTCTAGGGTCACGTTCTACAGTCAACATGTGCTCTGATACCATCTCTGTAGCGACCCGACCTCAGACGGTCAAGCCTCTGTGTATCTGTGCCATCCTCGGATCAAGATGTGGCACACACAAGACATCAATGTATATATCAAAGTGCAATCACATGCATAAATAACGTAAAACTGATATATACCTCATAATACTCAGCGGAAACAATCAAACGGGTGTGGAGTCCCATCAACGCCATCGGCGGGTTGAGTGTAGACCGTAACCTGCATCGTAACTCTTACTCGTCGAGGAAATATACGCAACATGATACGTTGCAGCCGTGTAGGTCGATACATTGAATGTACCGGCAAGATCACAACATGAATAAACAGATGATAAAACTATACTATATGCAATATGGCTTTATGGCTCAGTATCTGAATTTTGTTTGCGTAAATGCTGATTTTATTTTACCTACATCAAAGGAATAGAACGAAGTCTGTACTAAGGAGTTTTCTATCATGACATGGTTCCACCAACCGATGTCTCATAGCCCAAAATCATCATAAGTTGCCCACAATTAAGTTATCAATCCGGTGTTGAGAGTTCCGAGATAGATCCAAGTCCGGATGCTCAAATTGTCCGTGAATCGGGACACGGCTAATCGATTAGGTTATAACCCTCTGCAGAGGTTTGTACACTTTACCCGCAAGATTCGATCCCTCTCTTTACGTTCTCGCACTTCGTGGTGTTTGAGAACAAGATGACCAAACATGGTCTTCCAAAGAGTTCCTCGACCACCGTCAGGTACCCATCCAATCCTACCGCTATTCTACATCCGCTAGTACCGCCCCAGCCAGAGTCACAACTAAGGTCAACCAAGCGAGCCCATAATGACTTGCGGTTGCATGTAAGCTTCCGGGCGTGAAGTATTCTTCCGTCTCTTTGAGTCTGGGTGAAGCTTTCCATAAGATGTCATGGCGCTTCTCCATGCATCCCGGCCAACCACTGGGTTCTCCAGGTGCCCACAACCGTCCTTCACCCAAAGAGTGTGTATTGAAAATCCTGTCTCGAGTCTTGAAGTCTTGAGGTCTTGAAGATGCAGTCCTTGCAGATTCCATCATGGAGTTGTCGTCATTGACGAGAGTTCTCCTTCTTCACACCACTCCTGATCACTCATAACAAACCCCGTATAATATATCTTATCATTAAAACAAATAACGTCACGGGTTTTGTAACAGGGTGTTGGGTTCCTACCTCATGCATACTACTCAAATACAAGGATTCAATAACACTTATGAGGGGTGGTTGCAATGGTGCCACTAAATGCAATAAAACATAGGTAAGAAAAGCATGGTCAAGTGAACTTGCACGGTTGACGATCTTGAAAAACTAGGGTTTCAGAGTAGCAATCTTCGCACTCCGGAAACTCTACCGAGGCAAACAATAACTATAATAAGCACATAGCAATAGAACCACATAACACAACATAACAAAAATAATATAACACAACAAACAACCAAAACTCAATCCAAAAGAAAAACTCAAATAAAGGCCACTCAAGTTTCCTACTTCAACAAATAACAAAATAGTTTTATATCATAGAAATTTTCTAACATAACCTAATCATGGTTTTAAGTTAACTAAACAGACAAGGATTCACTAAGTAACTAGGAGCAAAAGAATTAATTTAAAAGCTATTATAAAACTCATAATAGGCCTAATCCAATTTCTATTAAGAAAATAAATTAAAACTTTTATTAATTATAAATAAAAGTTCATCTACTAGAATGACAGAAACTAACCTAGAATAACTAATCACAAGTTAAAAATAAATTAATTTACTAATTAATTAATTAGGAAAACAGGAACTAGTTAATTAATTAGGATTAAGAGGATTCTGTCTAAAACTAATTATTTATTAATCCAAAATTACCCAAATAAATTTCTAGGGTTTGGCAATGTCAAAATAAAGTGGTGACAAAAAGAATCATGCAAAAATAATTTTTCTAACTAAAGTTATAGCAGATTTGCTATTCTGGCTAAAACAATATTAAAGCATTTTTAATTATTTTTAATATAGCTATATATAATTTTCAGAAACTACATAAAATTTGCAATCCAACAAAAAAAGAATCACTCAAAAATATTAAACAGAATAAAAGATATGAATTTTTGAAAACAGAAACTATTCTGCTAAAACAGAAAATCAAATTAAAAAGAAAAAGGCCTAATGGGCCTATACTGCCTGTAAGGTCAAATAGTCTAAACGGGCCTCGGGTTAAAACTAAAACGGGCGGCTAATTAACTAAAACCCTAACTAATAAACCGGACGAACCGGCCGGTTCTTTTATAAAAGGATACCTTGAGGGTTCTAATCGTACGTTTATTTTGGATCGGACGGGGGAGGGAGTTCTCCGGTGTCTTACCGGAGTCCGGCGACGGCGGCGGCGGCGGCGGAAGTGCGTCGGGAGCTTCGAGCGTCGGGGAGCTCCGGCGAGTCGCCGTGCGGGTGCGGGGAAGGCCGGGGAGGGGTTCGGTGGGGTTTGGGTGGTCGGGGAGGGCTGAGGCGTCGACGGGCGGGCGATAATGGCGGCTGAAGCTTGCCCGGGCGAGCACGAAAGCGGGAGGGAGAGGAGGTCCGCGAGGGGCGAGGGGGGAACGGGTGCGGGCGACAGCATTTATAGGCGGGGGGCCTCGGCACCTGTGAAGCGATCGGAGGATCGGGATCCGGATCTTGAGGATCCGGCGATCCAGCGGCGACAGCGTGGCGTGGGGCGAGGTTGTGATGGGGCGGGTCCACTGTCGGTGAGAGAGGAGGGTGGGGAGGCGGGCGGCCGTAGAAGGATTAGTGCTTGAGGCGAGTGAGGCCCGGCTCGGTTTGGCTGGGCTGGCCTCTGGGCGCTCGGTGGGCCCGGCCGTGGGGTTTCCTTTGGGCCGGGGGGGCCTAATGGCGCCTGGGGTGGGTTTTCTCTTTTTAAATTTTATTTTTTTAAAATAAAACAAAACAGAGTATAACTTATAAAATATAAATATTTTATATAGGGTATATATATACCAAAATGATCAGGGGAATATTCCCTATCATTTGAACATTTTTCCAAAGACAAAATCCAAACTTTATAAAACTCCATTTTTTTCAAATTCAAATAAAATTCAGATTTGAATCCAAATCTTTTGGCAATGTTTTCCTCTGATATTTTGGAGTGTCATGTTTACTCCTCTCATACTTTTGGTTCAAGTATTTATCAGGCATAGTTTTTGAAATGTTTCCCACATGCCAAAGTTTGAATTTCAAATTCAAAACTCAAAATTTGAAAGAGGGTTTCAAAGCACTTTCAAATGATTTTCATCTTGATTCATTATAACTTCCAACTCATATTTCATATAATTGAAGAAGTCATTTTATCTTCCCTCATGAAAATCATTGAGTTGCATAAAGCTTTGAATTTGAAATATTCCAAGATGAAATTTAAATCTTTTCCAAAACCCTATTCATTTCAAAATGGAAGAAGTCATGTCATCTTCACTCTAGGCTTTGGTGTTGGAATGAATTTGAATTCATTGAGATCCAAAAGGCAAAGGAGAAAGTTTTGGGAAAGTCATTTCATTCCCTCTCATTCAACTTTCAAAAGTTTTCAAATTTCACTCAGTTTCACTCATTCAATCAAACCAACAATCAGACAACAAGTATAGTTATTTATTTAATATAACATTCCAAAATTTAGAATTTTGGGATGTTACAGATGAAGCGGCCCGGACCAACCTTACACGTACGCTTACGTGAGACCGGTTCCACCGACTGACATGCACTAGTTGCATAAGGTGGCTGGCGGGTGTCTGTCTCTCCCACTTTAGTTGGAGCGGATTCGATGAAAAGGGTCCTTATGAAGGGTAAATAGAAGTTGACAAAATCACGTTGTGGTTATTCGTAGGTAAGAAAACGTTCTTGCTAGAACCCAATTGCAGCGACGTAAAAGATGCAACAACAATTAGAGGACGTCTAACTTGTTTTTGCAGGAATTGTCATGTGACGTGATATGGCCAGAAGTTGTGATGAATGATGAATGACATATTATGATGTATGAGATCATGTTCTTGTAATAGGAATCACGACTTGCATGTCGATGAGTATGACAACCGGCAGGAGCCATAGGAGTTGTCTTTATTTTTGTATGACTGCGTGTCATTGAAGAACGCCATGTAAATTACTTTACTTTATTGCTAAACGCGTTAGCCATAGAAGTAGAAGTAGTCGTTGGCGTGACAACTTCATGAAGACACGATGTTGGAGATCATGATGATGGAGATCATGGTGTCATGCCGGTGACAAGATGATCATGGAGCCCCGAAGATGGAGATCAATGGAGCTATATGATATTGGCCATATCATGTCACTACTATATAATTGCATGTGATGTTTATTATGTTTATGCATCTTGTTTACTTAGAAAGACGGTATAAATAATATGATCCCTTACAACAATTTCAAGAAGTGTTCTCCCCTAACTGTGCACCGTTACTAAAGTTCGTCGTTTCGAAGCACCACGTGATGATCGGGTGTGATAGATCCTTACGTTCACATACAACGGGTGTAAGACAGTTTTACACATGCAAAACACTTAGGGTTAACTTGACGAGCCTAGCATGTACAGACCTGGCCTCGGAACACGGAGACCGAAAGGTCGAACACGAGTCGTATGGAAGATACGATCAACATGAGAATGTTCACCGACGATGACTAGTTCGTCTCACGTGATGATCGGACACGGCCTAGTCGACTCGGATCGTGTAACACTTAGATGACTAGAGGGATGTCAAATCTGAGTGGGAGTTCATTAAATAATTTGATTAGATGAACTTAATTATCATGAACTTAGTCTAAAACTTTTGCAAAATATGTCTTGTAGATCAAATGGCCAACGCTCATGTCAACATGAACTTCAACGCGTTCCTAGAGAAAACCAAACTGAAAGATGATGGCAGCAACTATACGGACTGGGTCCTAACCCGAGGATCATCCTCATAGCTGCCAGAAACAATATGTCCTAGAAGGACCGCTAGGTGATGCACCGTCGAGAGAACCAAGACATTATGAATGCTTGGCAGTCTCGTCTTGATGATTACTCCCTCGTTCAAAGGCGGCATGCTTTACTGACTTAGAACCGGCTCCAAAAGCGTTTTGAGCAACACGGAGCATATGAGATGTTCGAGGAGCTGAAACTAGTTTTCCAAGCTCATGCCCGGGTCGAGAGATATGAAGTCTCCGACAAATTCTATAGTTGTAAGATGGAGGGAAACAGTTCTGTCAGTGAGCACATACTCAAAATGTCTGGGTTGCACAACCGCTTTGTCCCAGTGGACATTAACCTCCTGACGAGGCGGTCATTGACATAATCCTTCACTCGCTCCCACCAAGCTACAAGAGCTTTGTGATGAACTACAATATGCAGGGGGATGGTGAAGACCATTCCTGAAGTATTCTCAATCTTTGAAGTCAAGCCGGTTGAAATCAAGAAAGAACATCAAGTGTTGATGGTCAATAAAACCACTCAGTTCAAGAAGGGCAAGGGTAAGAAGAACTTCAAGAAGGACGGCAAGGATGTTGCCGCTACCGTAAGCAAGTTGCCGGGAAGAAGTCAAAGAATGGACCCAAGCACGAGACAGAGTGCTTTTATTGCAAAGGGAAGGGCCACCGGAAGCGGAACTGCCCCAAATACTTAGCGGATAAGAAGCCCGGCAACACTAAAGGTATATTTGATATACATGTAATTGATGTGTACCTTACCAAGACTCGTAGTAACTCACAGGTATTTGATACGGTGCCGTTGCTCATATTTGTAACTCACAGCAGGAGCTGGGGAATAAGCGGAGGCATGGCGAAGAGACGAGGTGACGATGCGCGTCGGGAATGGTTCCAAGATCGATGTGATCGCCCGTCGGCACGCTACCTCTACATTTACCTACGGGATTAGTTATAAACCTTAATAATTGTTATTTGGTGCCAAGTTTGAGCATGAACATTGTATCCGGATCTCGTTTGATACGAGATGGCTACTCATTTAAATCCGAGAATAATGGTTGTTCTATTTATATGAGAGATATGTTTTATGGTCATGCCCCTATGGTCAATGGTTTATTCTTAATGAATCTCGGCGTAGTGTTACACATATTCATAGCGTGAATACCAAAAGATGTAAAGTTGATAACGATAGTCCCACATACTTGTGGCAATCGCCGCCTTTGGTCACATTGGTGTCAAGCGCATGAAGAAGCTCCATCTTGATGGACTTTTGGAGTCTCAAGATTATGAATCATTTGACACATGAGATCCATGCCTTATGGGCAAGATGACCAAGTCTCCTTTCTCCGGAACAATGGAGCGAGCAACCAACTTATTGGAAATCATACATACCGATGTGTGCGGTCCAATGAGCGTTGAGTCTCGCAGAGGATATCGTTATGTTCTCACTCTCACTGATGACTTGAGTAGATATGGGTATGTCTACTTAATGAAACACAAGTCTGAGACCTTTGAAAAGTTCAAGGAATTTCAGAATGAGGTAGCGAATCAACGTGACCGAAATATAAAATTCCTACGATCAGATCGTGGAGGAGAATACTTAAGTCACGAATTTGGTACACACTTAAGGAAATGTGGAATCGTTTCACAACTCACGCCGCCTGGAACACCTCAACAGAACGGTGTGTCCGAACGTCGTAATCGCACTCTATTGGATATGGTGCGGTCTATGATGTCTCTTACCGATTTACCGCTATCATTTTGGGGATACGCTCTAGAGACAGCTACATTCACTTTAAATAGGGCACCGTCTAAATCCGTTGAGACGACACCGTATGAATTATGGTTTGGAAAGAATCCTAAGGTCGTTTCTAAAAGTTTGGGGATGCGATGCTTATGTCAAGAAACTTCAACTGAAAAGCTCGAACCCAAGTCGGAAAAATGCGTCTTCATAGGATACCCTAAAGAAACCATTGGGTATACCTTCTACTTAAGATCCGAGGGCAAGATCTTTGTTGCCAAGAATGGATCCTTTACGAAAAAGAGTTTCTCTCGAAAGAAGTAAGTGGGAGGAAAGTAGAACTCGATGAAGTACTACCTCTTGAACGGGAAAGTAGTGCAGCTCAGGAAAATGTTCCTGTGATGCCTACACCAACTGAAGAGGAAAATAATGATGATGATCAAGGTACTTCGGATCAAGTAGCTACTGAACTGGAGTGGTACGGCAACCCTGTCCTGGAAATCATGTTGTTAGACAACGGTGAACCTTCGAACTATGAAGAAGCGATGGCGGGCCCAGATTCCAACAAATGGCAAGAAGCCATGAAATCCGAGATAGAATCCATGTATGGAAACAAAGTATGGACTTTGTCTGACTTGCCCGATGATCGGCGAGCGATAGAAAACAAATGGATCTTTAAGAAAAAGACGGACGCAGATGGTAATGTCACCATCTATAAAGCTCGACTTGTCGCTAAGGGTTATCGGCAAGTTCAAGGGATTGACTACGATGAGACTTTCTCTCCCGTAGCGAAGCTTAAGTCCGTCCGAATCATGTTAGCAATTGCCGCATACTATGATTATGAGATATGGCAGATGGACGTCAAACGACATTCCTTAACGGGCATCTTAAGGAAGAACTGTATATGATGCAGTAGGAGGGTTTTGTCGATCCTAAGAATGCTAACAAAGTATGCAAGCTCCAAATGATCCATTTATTGGCTGGTGCAAGCATCTCGGAGTTGGAACATTCGCTTTGATGAGATGATCAAAGCGTTTGGGTTTATGCAGACTTATGGAGAAGCCTGCGTTTACAAGAAAGTGAGTGGGAGCTCTGTAGCATTTCTCATATTATATGTAGATGATACTTTTGATGGGAAATGATATAGAACTCTTGGACAACATTAAGGCCTACTTGAATAAGAGTTTTTCAATGAAGGACCTTGGAGAAGCTGCTTATATATTAGGCATCAAGATCTATAGAGATAGATCGAGACGCCTCATAGGTCTTTCACAAAGCACATAACTTGATAAGATTTTGAAGAAGTTCAAAATGGATCAGTCCAGGAAAGGGTTGTTGCACATCTTGCAAGGTGTGAGATTGAGCTCGGCTCAATACCCCACCACGGCAAAAGATAAAGAAGAGATGAGCGTCATCCCTATGCCTCGGCCATAGGATCTATTATGTATGCCATGCTATGTACTGCACTGATGTAAACCTTGCCGTAAGTTTGGTAGGAAGGTACCAAAGTAATCCCGGCAAGGAACACCGGACAGCGGTCAAGAATATCTGAAGTACGAAAAGGACAAAGGACATGTTTCTCGTTTATGGAGGTGACGAAGAGCTCATCGTAGAAGGGTTACGTCGACGCTTAGCTTCGACACAGATCTGGATGACTCAAAGTCACAAACCGGATACGTGTATATGTTGAATGGTGGAGCAAGAGCTGGTGCAAATGCAAGCAGAGCGTCGTATGGCGGGATCTACATGTGAAGCGGAGTACATGGCGGCCTCGGAGGCGGGACATGAAGCAATTTGGGTGAAGGAGTTCATCACCGACCTAGGAGTCATACCCAATGCGTCGGAGCCGATCAAACTCTTCGTGACAACACTTGAGCTATTGCACTTGCCAAGGAGCCCAGGTTTCACAAGAAGACCAGCACATCAAGCGCCGCTTCAACTCCATTCGTGAAAATGTTCAAGATGGGGACATAGAAATTTGCAAAGTGCATACGGATCTGAATGTCGCAGATCCGTTGACTAAACCCTCTTCCATGGGCAAAACATGATCAACACCGTAACTCTATGGGTGTTCGATTCATCACAATGTAACTAGATTATTGACTCTAGTGCAAGTGGGAGACTGTTGGAAATATGCCCTAGAGGCAATAATAAAAGTATTATTATTATATTTCCTTGTTCATGATAATTGTCTTTTATTCATGCTATAATTGTATCATCCGAAAATCGTAATACACGTGTGAATAAATAGACCACATTATGTCCCTAGTGAGCCTCTAGTTGACTAGCTCGTTGATCAACAGATAGTCATGGTTTCCTGACTATGGACATTGGATGTCAATGATAACGGGATCACATCATTAGGAGAATGATGTGATGGACAAGACCCAATCCTAAGCATAGCACAAGATCGTGTAGTTCGTTTTGCTAGAGCTTTTCCAATGTCAAGTATCTCTTCCTTAGACCATGAGATCGTGTAACTCCCGGATACCGTAGGAGTGCTTTGGGTGTACCAAACGTCACGACGAATCGGGTGACTATAAAGGTGCACTACGGTATCTCCGAAAGTGTCATTGGGTTGACACGGATCTAGATCGGGATTTGTCACTCCGTATGACGGAGAGGTAACACTGGGCCCACTCGGTAGTGCATCATCATAATGAACTCAAAGTGACCAAGTGTTTGGTCACGGATCATGCATTATGGTACGAGTAAAGTGACTTGCCGGCAACGAGATTGAACGAGGTATTGGGATACCGACGATCGAATCTCGGGCAAGTAAAATACCGATTGACAAAGGGAATTGTATACGGGGTTGTTTGAATCCTCAACATCGTGGTTCATCCGATGAAATCATCGAGGAGCATGTGGGAGCCAACATGGGTATCCAGATCCCGCTGTTGGTTATTGCCCGAGAGCCGTCTCGGTCATGTCTGCATGTCTCCCGAACCCGTAGGGTTTACACACTTAAGGTTCGGTGACGCTAGGGTTGTATGAATATGAGTATGCAGCAAACCGTATGTTGTTCGGAGTCCCGGATGAGATCCCGGACATCACGAGGAGTTCTGGAATGGTCCGGAGGTAAAGATTTGTATATAGGAAGTCTTATTTTGGTCGCCGGAAAAGTTTCGCACTTTATCGGTATTGTGCAGGAGTCTTGGGAAGGGGTCCGGGGTCCACTGGGGTCCACCTGACCCGGGGGCACATGGGCTGTAGGGGTGCTCCTTGGCCTATATGGGCCAAGGGCACCAGCCCCAAAGGGCCCATGCACCAAGGAGACTTGGGAGGGAGAGTCCTAAAGGGGAAGGCACCTGAGGGTGCCTTGGGAGGATGGACTCCTCCCCCTCTTGGCCGCCCCCTTCCTTGGAGGAAGGGGCAAGGCTGCGCCCTTCCCCCCTCTCTTGCACTTATATAAAGGGGGGGGGGGGGAGGTAGGGGTGGCCGCACCCTGAAGCCCTTGGCACCTCCCCTCTCTGCTACACCTCCTCCTCCTCACGTAGTTGCTTAGCGAAGCCCTGCCGGAGTTCTGCTGCATCCACCACCACGCCGTCGTGCTGCTGGATCATCATCAACCTCTCCTTCCCCCTTGCTGGATCAAGAAGGAGGAGACGTCATCCGCTCCGTCACGTGTGTTGAACGCGGAGGTGCTGTCCGTTCGGCACTAGGTCATGATCTGAATCACGGCAGTACGACTCCATCATCCCGTTCCATTGAATGCTTCCGCACGCGATCTACAAGTGGTATGTAGATGCAATCACTCTCCCATGACTCGTTGCTAGATGAACTCATAGATGGATCTTGGTGAAACCGTAGGAAATTTTTTAATTTTCTGCAACGTTCCCCAACAATCTCCATCATCCGACTCAGGGTCATATCTCCGGTTCGACCAAATTTCAAACTCAACTCTCTGTTCTTGACACCTTCTTTGAAGGCACAGACTGCCTGGTGATCAGATACATTCTCGACTATGTGGTGCAAAGTGATCCACCTCTGGATATAATCTCTCAAAGTTTCACTCGACTTTTGCACACACAACTGCAACTCCGTCAATCCTGGCCGGGTCGCTTTGCAAGTTCCTTCAAATGTCTGACAAACACTCGGGCAAGATCTTCCCAAGTGTATATCTTCTTTGGGTGCTAACTGATTCAACCACGCCCTGGCTGAACCCTCCAACATAAGAGGCAAATGCTTCATGGCTACCTCATCGTTGCCACCTCCGATCTGACAACCACTCGGTAATCTTCAAGCCAAGTGTCGCTTGGATTCACGATGAACTTATCGACTCGATCGCCACCACGAAGTTGGGAGGAATCACCGCGGCTCGATGGCTCTGCTTTGAAACACTTTGGTCCCGAGACATGAACTCTGCTGCTGGAAGGAACATCTCTATCATGGCCGTCTCGGTGAGCTCTGTTCTGTCGACCAAACCTTGAACGATAATAGATCTCGCATCAAAGCACGGTTCCCTGGGGTCGACCGAACTCTTTGCCCAACATCTTGTCGGGCTTTGGCGTCACGTCCTGTTGCCGAGGAGCGTATGATCCACCCCTTGGGGAGGAGTAGGCACTCGACGTCGATCGTTGCGATCGAATCGGTGCTCATCTTGCTCATGACCCTTATCTTGATCATCACGCCGCCCCCACGTTCCTCACGCCTCGGGCGATCTCGGACTATGGGCCGATCGACTGAATTCGCAGCTGACGGATCGGCTGTGAATCCTGTTCCGCGACTGTGATACCATCGAAGTTTTGATCTCCTCCGCCGGAGCAGATCTACGATTTAGCAAACCTCTACCCGCCTCCGACTGGGAAGGCTGAATTGACTCTGCTATACGGGCGGCAGCTGCTAAATTCTGAATCGGAGTTCAATATACCTGAGTTGGCGGTTGAAAGAGCTGACGTCGACTGGATTCTGGAACCCTTGGTCGTAGCATCGCCGAGTACTCGCTGAAGGTTCTCCATCGAGTGCGCCAGCTAGGTTGGCCAGCGCATCCTCCAAGGCACGAGCCTCGGGGGTTTCTCCAACGATAGGAGTGTGAAGTGCATCCATGTTTCGACGGCGAAGCTCCTCCCTCTGGAGCGAAGTGAGGGGCTCGGGCAGGTACTCTTCGTGGGCTTGCTCCGGATCGCCTCCACCGTCACCTCCGTTGGTGCGGGTGAATCCGGGGGGACTGCGTGGTCCATCGACCATCAGAACCTCTGCCGCCGGGTCACTGCTATTGCATTCGGACGCAGTTTCTGCGGAGCCAGTCGACAGGTCGAACAGGCCGTAGAGAGATTCGTTGGCCTCGATCGCCACGACTTGGGGAGTGGCCGACTGGCGGGCCACCACATGCCTCACCCTTCGCTGAAGCCTCGACCGACCGGAACACTTGCGCCGGTGGGAGACTGGGAGCGAAGACGGCACACGAGCTGAGCCATACTGGGTCGACGGTTGCCGCAGGAGGACGCCGCGGACACACGCGCGAAAGTGCGTCGCCCCGCGGACGGGGAGCGCGTCCACGTCGAGTGGAGCCTCCTGAAGCCAAGCGGAGTCGTCGGCGACGAACGTGAGCGCACCGAGACGGATCTCGTGGCCGTCAACCAGAACTCCACCTGAAACCATGATGTAGAAGATCGAAAGAATCCCAACTTCTCCAACAAATCGCTAGAACACCTGCCCCACGGTGGGCGCCAACTGTCGTGGTTCTAAGTCTGACAGTAGAATGGGGGGTAGGTATGGAGAGGCAAGATCCTAGCTATGGAGTAGTTGTATACGCAAGGGATTTATGAGTTCAGGCCCTTCTCGGAGGAAGTAATGGCCCTACGTCTCGGAGCCCGGAGGCGGCCGACTGGATTATATGCATATGTGTTACAGGGGTGCGAACCCTTCTACCTGTGGAGGGGGGTGGCTTATATAGAGTGCGCCAGGACCCCAGCCAGCCCACGTAGTAGAGGGTTTAAGGTGCGTTAAAGCTAGGCGCTACTGGTAACGCCTTACATAAAGTGTCATTAAGATCATAAAGACTATTTAACTACACACCGTTTGGGCACCGAGTGGCTCTTGGACTCCTGGTGGTCGAGTGGGTCTTCATGGTCGAGTGTCTTTGAATCTGTCGAGTGGAAACCTACCAGGTCGACTGGAAGGCTGCTTCTCTTGCGAGTGTCCTTGTGGAGGGTACCTTTGGGCAGGTCTATGACCCTACCCCAGGTACATGACTTCATCACTAGTCGCATGCAGAAAGTTCAGAACGTTGCATGATTGTCGGGCCCGAGCGTTAGAATCATGCATATTATGGGCACGCGGCAGCGTTCTTTTCCCCGGCACGCCTCTAATATGTATGATAGGGGCAACCATTGTGCTCCACTTAGAGAGTGGTCTCTCCCACTTTCTTCTCCCCCTCCCCTCTCCCTCACTTTTTCTCCTCTCCCACTTCTTGTTCCTCTCCCACTTCTTTGTAGATAGCTATCTATTCTCTCTCTCTCTCTCTCTCATTCGACACGCATAGAGATGTAAGATTACTTAGTGTCTTTCCAACCCTCTCCATGCAATAAATTAAGTAGAACTCTCTCTCTTCCTCCATATTAGTGCATGATTACCTCCCCCTCCCCCAAGTCCTCTTGAGGGACCTCCCTCTTCATTAGTAACTGTGTCACACTATATTTATGCGTTGGCCCCGCATTCTCTCTCAGTCGAGCTATACACGTCAAGCTTGGACCGTCTCTTTTTTGGTGAGTTCCAACACTCTTGAATGTAACTAAACGTATGTCAATTCTTGTAGAAATATTTATCATTGATTTGAGCAACAATGTACTATACATAGAGTGTGGTACAATGCATTTTTCAGGTATATATGCATGAGTGGACAATATTTTGACAAAATGTTGATTCTTCATGATTTTGTCAAATTTCTGGCAAACTCAATTGTGTGGATTTATTAGCAAAGGTCATGCAAAAAAATTCTATGAATCATATGCGTCAATGTACGTTGGTTTTAAATCTCTTCCTTATATAATGCAAGTTAGGGATCAAGGGATATAATGGATCAAAGGTTAAAGGTTATTAGTGTTTACACATGAATCTAAGGTGCCACAAAGAGTTATCTTGTCCGTGTTGTAAATGCGAAGACATGTATCTATATAAGGCCAGTTATGGTGAAGTGTGGGCTCATCCGCTAATGTATGGTTTCACGAAGAATTGTACATGGTGGAAATGTCAAGGAGAGGAGGATGTTGGCGGCGTGAATTATGAAGAGGGAAATTAGAAAGAAGGGATGAGTCTTGATCAGCCCAGACATGATGAAGAGGACCGACATGATGAGGAGGCCAAAGTGGAGGGCACACATGAGACGATGGCCACAATGTTGCAGAACCCGCCGTTTGTCAAGGTGCTTCACAGGAAGACGACTAAAGAAGTAGAGGTTCATCGAAAAGAAGAAAAGTTAGCCAAATTGGAGGAAGCCTCCAAAACTCCATTGTATCACCAGTAATGCAAAAAATGGGCCTAAGACACCACATCTATCGCACAACCTTGGACCAAACTGTATGTGATGCAATGCCGCCGAATAGCGGTTGCATTGCCTATCTATTTGATTATAAATGTATGAAAATGTTGTTTATTGACATTTTAAGTTGCTAATCATAGGTAAAAGTGATAAATTTCCCTCCTGATTTATAGGAAGTACCAATGTTGTTTCGACATTTCCGTCTTTTAAAGGCCAGTGGTGGTCAACCGTGTGCCATGCCTAATCACAAATGATTGTTCCTTGTTAACCGTGTGGCACACCTCTCACCGCTCTTAGTAATGTCGGCCGGCGAAGGCATGCCCAACATCCGATTCTCCTCTCCCCACCTTCACCAACTCTAAGCATGCCAAGTCGCAAAAACCTTGCCTATTGGATGAACCTCATCGTTGAGGAGAATGAGCCACCGCAGGTGATGCGGTACAACGGGCAACATCCTCTCCACCGATATTGCTACTAATGACTAATGAACGCGAAGGATTCCTCGAATCCTCTCTTTGACGCGTTTCCACAACAAATGGGCTAAAAAGGTAAGAAATCACATGTGGAAATGGAAAGAAGGAAAATGGAGAAAGAAGGAATAATCAGGAGTTGTTTTTGCAAAGACAAAGCAAAAGCCGACGTTCCATACGGGCACGTGCGCCCGTCTGAGCGCCCGTATGGCGTGGAAACCAATGCAGGTCACCCACCTGGACAACTTTTATAAAGGATACCCCCATCGAAATGTCAACAAGGGAGCGTCGACAGAAGCCAGAATATCATCATCATCTTCATCAACAAATCCTAGCCGCCGCCATTTTCATCTCCATAGCCACCGTCACCACCATAGTGCTTCCTCATCTAGTTCATACTTGTAATCCTGCATTGCACAAGGCATTGTAAGACATATTTGCAATCAATCAATCTTTAAGATGTGTTCTTCAATGTTTTCTTCTCGTGATCTGATCTTCATGTGTGAATAGTTCGGTAAAGTATGGGATGAGGCATGAGCCTTGTAACCCTCCGTATTTGTTGTGGGGATCAATAGAAGGTATTTGAAATTAACGTCCCGTATGTGTGAAATAAAAATTGTCCCGTAGATGTCTCTTGTCTTATGAGATCTTCATCCCTGCAGGTACCATAGAATCATGGAGATCGAGTCACGGAGAGGCTAGGAGCAAGGAGACCGTGCAGTGTTATACAGAACACCTGTGACAGTAGGTTTGGTAGGCTAACACAGATCCTGTCCTTGGGGATACATGAGGTGTGGTCATTAAACACCCAAAGCGCTTATCTGGTTTCATTATCTTAATTATCGAGGCAACCCCGCGCGACACATAGGGCTTGTGGTAGGACAATTGATTCTTGATGCAAGACTCGTGCTAGTCAAGATGTTATTTGGACACATCCGCCACTTTGGTTCGTAACAAGCACATCTCGATGGGTGGCTTCCAGTGCACAAATTAAGATCATATCTGGTCCCAACACGAATACATGGTTGTAAGCATTAAGACCTCATACCAGTACCTCTTTTATTATAAGTGTTTGAATCACTATTTGCTTGATTGATCCGGTCAAAAGCAGGAATTGATCATTTAAAATAAGCTTGGTAGAGACCATCGCTTCAAAGGAATCTTTCTCTCGTGAGTTCGATAACCCAGGGTTACCTTTGGGAAAATAGGTGCAGGATAAACTTTTCTGTTCCATTACCAGATCACTTAAATGAGGTATCAGTGCCTATGCCGACGATGAAGCCAACATTAGTAGCGGCACCTTCTTTAAAATCGGGTGGCATTACTTTGGTGGCAAGTTAGCATGGCTTATTGTAGTTGTATTTGTGCTTATTCATTGTCATGTGGATCATTAATTAAAATGTTGTTCATGGATTGCTTTTCTTCTTGGCTGCAATTGGTCTGACCACATATGTGGTGGACGACCGCATGGGCATAGACTACACAGGTGTGCCGAATAGTCCATGTTCTAAAAATGGATCACCCGTTTCACATATAGCCCAACGTAATAATAACATGGCACAAAACTGGCAATACAACGGTGTTGAAAGTCGATGGTCGGTAGATGGGGTGGAAAATGATCCCTGTGTTGTACACCGGTTGCGGTGACGAGCGTAAGAAGACCAGGTGGGTGGCAAACCAATACCACCTTGACGAGGAGGAGGAAGATAAGGAGGGCGAGATGGCCGCCTCGAGGATCCACTACTGGGCGGAGGAGGGCAGAAAGAAAATGCACGAACCTTGAGTATGAATCTCTATTTTATTTATTTCGCCAAACCACCGTATATACATAACATATGAAGCACATATTCGTAGTAGTCAGTTATGGGAATGGATGACGGATGAGTTTTGTCTGACACTAAGCCTTAGGGAAATGGTTTGAACACAGGAGTATTCATTGTTGTTTTCCATTTAAGAAGAGATGTCCTCCATCCGGGTGCCAAGTTACCATGTTATATGCCTCCTCCCTGATTGATGCTCGCGGCAACCTCTCCATTTTGTTGGCAACTGGCATATAAGGTATGGTGGGCTGCTGTCAAATATCACCTTCATTCAACCAACAATGGTCGCCGACATTGTCTCGTTGAACCCGGATGTCTGACTCCCACAAATCGGATCAAATGGGGGAAGGGTTGGGGAAGCCCGGGCCTTCCTCCGTCCGTGTCATCAAATTTCCTAGGACAATTGGTCGACTACACATAGTCTTTATAAGCTAGATGTCGGGCACATGATAAGCTACCCGATATGGCACCTTTTCCTTTGTCCTGCCATACCGATTTCCTGGCTATTGATCGTCAATGTCATCTGTTTGATCGTCATTCGCTTGTTCGTGTCTTCGACTGGGAGCACGGTCTTTGAGCACTGCTGTCTGGGTGCATAGTGTGTTTTGGGATGTCTACCCGGACTTTCACCATTATGGTTGGTTGGTAGACGTATTTTGCTATGTCTTCCCGGCCTTTGAACGCTGTCGCGAGCCGGATAGTGCCTTTTTCCACGCCTGCTTGGCCTTTCGACGTTGCGGCCTGGTTGGCTAGCATATATGTTGCAGGTGCTCGTTGATCGCACTCTTCCATGGAGCGTCATTCGTCTGGTCAGTACACTTGGTTTCCTTCTGCTCATGTGCTTCCGAGTGGGAGTGCCCGATTCTAATGGGTTAGGTCATTTAGCATGGAGGGTGTGGGAGGGTTTTCTATCAACCTGAAAGGAGTATGAAAAAGATTTAGATTCAATTCACCTGCTCAATAAACAACTTATGTATCGTCAAATGAAAACATGACAAACATCATTGTTGTCTGATGTTAGTAAATACAAGCCAAAAACAGACGCAATATGAACATAAGCACTTGTAGACAATTCACAAAAAACATCCTTCTAATAGCTCGCCTAAAGTCTTCGTTGCATTTGGTTTTTGCCCTTTGCATATCATTTGTAAAATATGTTGTTCATAAATTTCTTTGCTCCTTTCCTCCAATTGGACTTTGCGCCAGGTGCCTAACTAGTCATCTAGTATATTTAGATGCTAACTGCATCTGCAACACCATTCGTCAAATGCCCACATACGTCTGGATCGAGTTGTCCAGATGTAGTTTGCCATCCAACGGGAATACATATTTTTCCTGTGGACGTGTCCGCTTATCCAAATTCTCGCAAACCAGACGCAAATTAGGGGAGATTTGCGGACATCCAGACCTCTGCCACATTGGACTTCGACACACCCGGTCACTCAAATCCCCCCATTGGACCACTTTTCTTCTACTCCGCCCCTATGATAATCCCCAAGTGCAGGGAATCATCGTAGCAATTTCCAGAGGTGGAAGTGATAAGTATGGAGTGTCGAACCCACAAGGAGCTAAAGGTAAGATCAATTTTCTCTCAAGCCCTATCTACCACTGATACGACTCTACGTACACCGAATGTTTGAAATAAAACTATGTTGTGGGTATGAATAGGATAACTTCGCATGGTATCGGAGAGCTAAAATATAAAAGTAGGTGCTGTTATCATAAAGTTAGAATATATTACTAAATATCATAAATAGCGAGTGTGGAATAATGGTGGATCGGTGTGCGGAATTGTCCTAGGAAATTGTTAACAAGACCGATGATCACTATTGCAGTTTCATATGAGGGAGAGGCATAAGCTAACATACTTTCTCTACTTGGATCATATGCACTTATGATTGGAACTCTAGCAAGCATCAGCAACTACTAAAGATCATTAAGGTAAAACCCAAGCATAGAATTAAAGCATCAAGTCCTCTTTATTCCCATATGCAACAATCCCTCTTACTCGGGTTTGTGTTTCAGTCACTCACCAACCCACTATAAGCGAATCATGAACGTATTGCAACACCCTACAGCGGGAGTCCCTCATGCTTGTGCGACACGGAGGGCACCATAGGACAACACCAAAATAAAACATACAACTTATACCAATCTAGATCATCAATCAACCCAAGGACAAAAGATATCTACTCAAAACATCATAGGATGGCAACACATCATTGGATCATAATATGTGGCATAAAGCACCATGTTCAAGTAGGGATTACAGCGGTGTGCGGGAGAGTGGACCGCGTAAAAGATATGAGGATGGTGATGATGATGGTGATGTTGATGAAGACGATCACCGTGGCGATGATTCCCCTCCCGATGGCACTCCGGCGCCACCGGGAGAGAGGAGGAGAGGTTCTCCCCCTTGTGCTTCCTCTTCCATGGCCTCCACCCTCTGGTCCTTGGCCTTCATGGTGATGATGGCCCCTCCGGGATACTCCTCCATGGCCATCGGTGATGATGGCCCCCTCCGGCAGGATGCCGGAGAGGGCCTAGATTGACTTCTCGTGGCTCTGAGAGGGTTCGGTAGTGAACTTCCGATCTAGGTTTCTTTCTGGAAGTTTGGGTATATATAGAAGAGTTTTGCGTTGATTTCACGTCGGGGTCTCCGGGCTGTCCACGAGGCGGGCGCGCCCTAGGGGTGGCGCGCCCCCTCCTCGTGGGCAACCCGGGACTCTTACGGCTGCTTCTGGTACTCCGTGGGCTTCTTCTGGTCCAAAAATGATCTCCGTCAAGTGGCACATCAATTGGACTCCGTTTAGTTTTCCTTTTCTGCGATACTCTAAAACAAGGAGAAAACAGAAACTGGCACTGGGCTCTAGGTTAATAGGTTAGTCCCAAAAATCATATAAAATATCATATAAATGCATATAAAACATCCTAGAAGGATAGTATAATAGCATGAATACTTCATAAATTATAGATACGTTGGAGACGTATCAGCATCCCCAAGCTTAATTCCTGCTCGTCCTCGAGTAGGTAAATGATAAAATAAATAATTTATGAAGTTTGAATGCTAGCAAGTGCTTAAGTTTGATCAATGATAATTCCAATCACTTTTTCTAGCATCATTATATGTCATAACAGTTGCTCATCTCATAAAACTTCTCATGATAAAGTAACAAGCTATTCACATGTTAAAGTATAGATCATAAAATTTCTTGAAAACTAACAAACCGTGTTATCAGTCATCAAACAATTGCAATTCATCCTATTTTCAGGAAGAGTCTATGTCAGAGCTTTGATTTAGCAAACTCCACATACTCAACTATCATTTTAATCTTTCACAATTGCTAACACTCACGCAATACTTGTGGTTATGGAGTTTTAATCGGACACAGAGAAAGATAGGGGCTTATAGTTTCGCCTCCCAACCTTTTACCTCAAGGGTAATGTCAACAATAATAGCTGATGCTAACTTACATCCAATGATATATATATATATATATATATATATATATATATATATATATATATATATATATATATATATATCAGGATCCTTCCAACATCCTGCTTGCCAAAGGATAAAATGTAAAAAGGAAAGGTGAAGATCACCAAGACTCTTGCATACGGTAGAAGATAAAAGTAAAAGATAGGCCCTTCGCAGAGGGAAGCAGAGGTTGCCATGCGCTTTCAGGGTTGGATGCACAAAATCTTAATGCGAAAGAACGTCACTTTATATTGCCACTTGTGATATGGACCTTTATTATGCAGTCCGTCGCTTTTATTTCTTCCACATCACAAGATCGTATAAAGTTTATTTCCTCCACACCAATCAATCATACATATTTAGAGAGCAATTTTTATTGCTTGCACCGATGACAACTTACTTGAAGGATCTTACTCAATCCATAGGTAGATATGGTGGACTCTCATGGCAAAACTTGTTTTTAGGGTATTTGGAAGCACAAGTAGTATCTCTACTTGGTGCGCAGAATTTGGCTAGCATGAGGGGGAAAGGCAAGCTCAACATGTTGGATGATCCATGACAATATACTTTATTTCAGATATAACAAAACATAACCCATTACATTGTCTTCCTAGTCCAACATCAACTCTTTAGCATGTCATATTTTAATGAGTGCTCCCTATCATAAAAGATGTCCAAGATAGTGTATTTATATGTGAAACCTCTCTTCCTTCAATATTCTTTCATGAATTGTTCAAGTGACCAATTCTACGTTTGCTAACTTCCAATAAGTTTACTACCTATACTTATTATGTGTGACGTCATTACTCCCCATGTTATAAGAATACGAAACATATATAAATTCAGATTTATGACATTCAATTTATTCAAACATTTACTCATAGGTTATACATGAAGCACATGAACAAATGAGAAACTACTCCAAAAGATATGAGTGAAGAACACTGAGTAGTCAAATAATTAACTAGCCATGGGAGGATTCTTTTTCATTCAATATTTCAGATCCAATGATTTTATTCAAACAGCAAGTAAAATTGAAAATACGCTCCAAGCAAAACAAATATCATATGACGAATAAAAATATAGCTCCGAGTAAGGTATACCGATAGTTTTGAAGGCGAAGAGGGATGCCTTCTGGGGCATCCCCAAGCTTAGGCGCTTGAGTCTTCCTTGAATATTACCTTGGGGTGCCTTGGGCATCCCCAAGCTTAGGGTCTTTCCACTCCTTATTATCCTCATATTGGTATCTCACCCAAAGCTTGAAAACTTCAATCACACAAAACTTAACGTAACTTCGTGAGATAGGTTAGTATGATAAAGAGCAAACCATTCACTTTGGTACTGTCAAAGACAAGGTTCATAATTGTTCTCACACAATTCCTAATGTACCATATCATTTCTACAATTTATATTGAGAAATATAAGTCATAGAAATTAGAAAACAAGCAAACTATGCAATGAAAACAGAATCTGTTAGAAACAGAACAATTTGTAATGATGTGAACATAAACCATACTTATTCTACTCCAAAAATTATGAAATAAATTGGTGGACGTGAGGAATTTGTCTATTAATCTTATGCAAAAAGAATCAACTCAAAATCACTCTTCTGTAAAAAATGACAGCTAATCTCGTGAGTGCAAAGTTTATGTTTTTTACAGCAAGATCACATTAACTTTCACCCAGTCTTCCCAAAGGTCTTACTTTGCACTTTATTGAAACAAAAGCTATAAAACATGATTACTACAGTAGCTTAATCATGTAGACACACAAAAACAATAAGGGTAAATATTGGGTGGTCTCCCAACAAGCGCTTTTCTTTAATGCCTTTTAGCTAGGCATGACGATTTCAATGATGCTCACATAAAAGATAGGAATTGAAGCACACAGAGAGCATCTTGAAGAATATGACTATCACACTTAAATATAACCTAATTACTATGCCTAGGGATTTTGTGAGCACACAACTTATAAGAACAACAATCAACTAGCATAGGGAGGCAAAACAAGTATAACTTCAAAACTTTAAGCACATAGAGAGGAAACTTGATATTATTGCAACTCCTACAAGCATGTATTCCTCCCTCATAATAATTTTCAGTAGCATCATGGATAGCAACTTTGTTCTCATACTCAATTGGAACCTCTTCGAAATAGTGGAATCATTACTAGCTAAAGTTGACACTCTTCCAAATCCACTTTCATAAATATCACACTAAGATTCAACACCCTCCAAAATAGTGGGATCACTAATTCCTAAAGTTGACACTCTTCCAAACCACTTTAAATGATAGTATTATTCATAATCCAAAGGATACAAGTGAAGTTCATGGAGCATTCTACAATTAATATAGACTAACCAAGCTCAAAATGTATAAGTGAAGCACACGAAGCATTCTATAAAACCACACTCAAAAGATTTAAGTGAAGCACAAAGAGCAATTCTATAAGATAATTCTTAAGAGATATAAGTGAAGCACATGAAGTATTCTATAAATTTATGAAGGTACATCTCATACTAGCATGGTTCTTAAAGAAAAATAAAAACACAAAGGACACAAATCATGTGAACAAAACAAAAACCGAGGTATACCGATAATTGTTGAAGAAGAAAGATGGGATGCCAACAGGGGCACCCCCAAGCTTAGATGCTTGAGTATCCTTTGAAATATTTACTTGGGGTGCCTTGGGAATCCCCAAGCTTGAACTCTTGCTTCTCTTTATTCTTCTCACATCGGTAACTCCTCGTTCTTCGAACACTTCATCCACAAAAACTTAACAAAACTTGTGAGATCCGTTAGTGTAATAAAGCAAATCACTAACTTTAGGTACTGTAATGAACTAATTATTTATTTATATTGGTGTTAAATCTACTGTATTCCAACTTCTCTATGGTTTATAAATTATTTTATTAGCCATAGATTCATCAAAATAAGCAAACAACACAAGAAAAACAGAATCTGTTAAAAACAGAACAGTCTGTAGTAATCTGGAAGTTTGGTACACTTCTGTAACTCATGAAATTATGAACTAAATTTGAAAAAATTGAACAATTTGTACAGAAGTAATGTGAAAAAAGTTTCAGACCAATTTGACTTTCCAGTAAAAAATGTAAATTCACGCACTACAGCCAAAGTTTCTATTTTTGTTCTGCACATAGTAAACAAGCAATCTAATCATCCTAAAACCAAAGCTTGGCATATTTATTTTTATAATACAATGGATATATACAAGTGGATAATTATTTACAGAGAAACTTCCATGAAAAAATCTACATTGTTTCCGTGAGCATGAACACAAGTGCTCAAGGTCGACCCTCACTTCTTCAATGCATAACTTTCCAATCACTTCTCTTTTCGAAAAACTTTTTAGGCATGAAAGGCAAGTAATTTTTTTTGTATTTTAATTCTTTTAATTTTTTTATGTTTCACCCACAACTAAACAGAAACAAAAAGGAAAAAACAAAATCTACTTAGTGAAGAAAGCAAACAAGCACACACGAGAATATCAACCCCACACTATTGCTCCCCGACAACGGCGCCAGAAAAGAGCTTGATAATCCCAAAGTGCAGGAATCATCGTAGCAATTTCCAAAGGTGGAAGTGATAAGTATGGAGTGTCGAACCCACAAGGAGCTATAGGTAAGATCAATATTCTCTCAAGCCCTATCTGCCACTGATATGACTCTACGTACACCGAACGTTTGCTTCCAACTAACAACGAGAAATAAAACTATGTTGTGGGTATGAAGAGGATAACTTTGCATGGTATCAGAGAGCTAAAATATAAAAGTACGTGATGTTATCATAAAGTTAGAATATATTACTAAATATTATAAATAGCAAGTGTGGAATAATGGTGGATCGGTTGCGGAATTGTTGTAGGCAATTGTTAACAAGACCAGTGATCACTATTGCAGTTTCAAATGAGGGAGAGGCATAAGCTAACATACTTTCTCTACTTGGATCATATGCACTTATGATTGGAACTCTAGCAAGCATCCGCAACTACTAAAGATCATTAAGGTAAAACCCAACCATAGTATTAAAGCATCAAGTCCTCTTTATTCCCATACGCAACAATCCCTCTTACTCGGGTTTGTGTTTCAGTCACTCACCAACCCACTATAAGGGAATCATGAACGTATTGCAACACCCTTTAGCGGGAGTCCCTCACGCTTGCGCGACACGGAGGGCACCATAGGACAGAACCAAAATAAAACATACAACTGATACCAATCCAGATCATCAATCAACCCAAGGACAAAAGATATCTACTCAAAACATCATAGGACAACACATCATTGGATCATAATATGTGGCATAAAGCACCATGTTGAAGTAGGGATTACAGAGGTGTGCGGGAGAGGGGACCGCGTAAAAGAGATGAGGATGGCGATGTTGATGGAGACGATCACCGTGGCGATGATTCCCCTCCCAATGGCACTCCGGCGCCACCGGAAGAGAGGAGGAGAGGTTATCCCCCTTGTGCTTCCTCTTCCATGGCCTCCACCCTCTGGTCCTTGGCCTTCATGGTGATGATGGCCCCTCCAGGATACTCCTCCATGGCCACCGGTGATGATGGCCCCCTCCGGCAGGGTGCCGGAGAGGGCCTAGATTGACTTCTCATGGCTACAGAGGCTTGCAGCGGCGGAACTTCCGATCTAGGTTTCTTTCTGGAAGTTTGGGTATATATAGAAGAGTTTTGTGTTGATTTCACGTCAGGGGGGTCTCCGGGCTGTCCATGAGGCAGGGGGCGCGTCAAGTGGCACGTCAATTGGACTCCGTTTAGTTTTCCTTTTCTGCGATACTCTAAAACAAGGAGAAAATAGAAACTGGCACTGGGCTCTAGGTTAATAGGTTAGTCCCAAAAATCATATAAAATATCATATAAATGCATATAAAACATCCTAGAAGGATAGTATAATAGCATGAATACTTCATAAATTATAGATACGTTGGAGACGTATCACTCCCCCTTGCTTTCCATCCATACCCTCCTCGTCAGCCGCCACCATTATACCTCTTCGGTCGCTGCTCATTGATGACCCACAAGTATAGGGGATCTATCGTAGTCCTTTCGATAAGTAAGAGTGTCGAACCCAACGAGGAGCAGAAGGAAATGATAGGCAATTTTCAGTAAGGTATTCTCTGCAAGCACTGAAATTATCGGTAACAGATAGATTTGTGATAAGGTAATTGGTAACGAGTAACAAGTAATAAAAGTAAACAAGGTGCAGCACGGTGGCCCAATCCTTTTTGTAGCAAAGGACAAGCCTGGACAAACTCTTATATGAAGGAAAGCGCTCCCGAGGACACATGGGAATTATCGTTAAGCTAGTTTTCATCACGCTCATATGGTTCGCGTTCGTTACTTTGATAATTTGATATGTGGGTGGACTGGTGCTTGGGTACTGCCCTTCCTTGGACAAGCATCCCACTTATGATTAACCCCTCTTGCAAGCATCCGCAACTACAAAAGAAGTATTAAGATAAACCTAACCATAGCATGAAACATGTGGATCCAAATCAGCCCCTTACGAAGCAACACTTAAACTAGGGTTTAAGCTTCTGTCACTCTAGCAACCCATCATCTAGTTATTACTTCCCAATGCCTTCCTCTAGGCCCAAATAATGGTGAATGTCATGTAGTCGACGTTCACATAACACCACTAGAGGAAAGACAACATACATCTCATCAAAATATCGAACGAATACCAAATTCACATGACTACTTATAGCAAGACTTCTCCCATGTCCTCAGGAACAAACGTACCTACTCACAAATCATATTCATGTTCATAATCAGAGGGGTATTAATATGCATAAAGGATCTGAACATATGATCTTCCACCAAATAAACCAACTAGCATCAACTACAAGGAGTAATCAACACTACTAGCAACCCACAGGTATCAATCTGAGGTTTTGAGACAAAGATCGGATACAAGAGATGAACTAGGGTTTGAGAGGAGATGGTGCTGATGAAGATGTTGATGGAGATTGACCCCCTCTCGATGAGAGGATCGATGGTGATGATGATGGTGACGATTTCCCCCTCCCGGAGGGATGTTTCCCCGGTAGAATAACTCTGCCGGAGCCCTAGATTGGTTCCACCTCGTGGCGGCGGCGCTTCGTCCCGAAAGCTTCCTCCTTATTTTTTCTTGGACGAAAGACTTCATATAGCATAAGATGGGTACCGAAGGCCTGCCACGGGGCCCCTGAAACAGGGGGCGTGCCCAGGGGGGTAGGGCGCGCCCCCACCCTCGTGGCTATGGTGTGGGCCCCCTCTGGTTGATTCTTTCGCCAGTATTTTTTATTAATTACAAAAAGTGCCTCCGTGAAGTTTTAGGACTTTGGATTTGTGCAGAATAGGTCTCTAATATTTGCTCCTTTTCCAGCCCAGAATTCCAGCTGCCGGCATTCTCCCTCTTCATGTAAACCTTGTAAACTAAGAGAGAAAAGGCATAAGTATTATGACATAATGTGTAATAACATCCCATAATGTGATAAATATCGATATAAAAGCCTGATACAAAATGGACGTATCAACTGCCCCAAGCTTATACCTCGCTTGTCCTCAAGCGGAAGCCGATAACGAAAAATATGTCCACATGTTTAGAGATAGAGGTGTCGATAAAATAAAGGGTTAATTGGATCTATGCCACTACAATTTTCGTGAGTTGGAAATATGCCATTACAAAAGCTCAAGTTGGAAATATGCCACTACAACTTCCCCGTACATCTATCTATGCCATTTTCTCAACTTAAACCAATAACGGTTCAAATAATACATGTATTCCGGTTTGTACTGACGTATTTACCATACTACCCCTGTTTCCAACTTTCATCAACACGTTTGGGACTTCCCGGCGCCAAAAACTTCAAATAATTCAAATTTTGGCAAAAAATGGAACTTCTCAGAAAAATCTGAAAAAATTACAGAAAATTCAACAACATTTCTGCTCAGTTTAACGCGAATTAACAAGCACAATTCATATGGATTCATAAACAGGTTTACAAGCATGATTTAATTGAATAAATAGGTTCACAAGCACGATTTAGTAGAGTACATAAACAGGTTCACAAGCATGATTTAATTGAATAAATAGGTTCACATAAACAGGTTCACAAGCACGACTTAATTTCGGCAGCCGCTAGCCACCAAGCCAATAAAGAAGGCTTCTTTTTGCACCATTTGTAGGCTGCCCTTCTGGAGGTGGAGGTGGAGGTGGAGGTATAACCGGCGCAAATGGAACATTCTTCCCTTTAGATGTCTTCTTCTTGGCTTTCTCTTGTGATGCAACTTTCTTCATGGGGGTCTTCTTTTTGGTTTTCTGTTGTGTTGTAGCTTTCTTCGTAGGAGTCTTTTTCTTGGTCTTATCTTCTACCGCAGCTATCTTCACAAGTGTCTTCTTCTTGGCTGGTGTATTGACCTTTTCAGGTGCCTTCGGCTTCTGTGGAGTTGTTCTGGCCCTTTTCCTGCATTGACAACATGTGTTTTAAATTGAGTAATCATAGATTAAGGCAAGTGCAGTAAATTACCTTATAAGGACTTCATCATCTGCTGCATCACCATCTGTTGTAGCCGTTGTTTCACCACATTTCTTCCTGCGGTACAAACAAGAGAAATTAGTTTTGTGATAGATTAGTCATGAAAACAAATTCAGAAAATACTTATGCGGTAGCATATGTTGCATTACCTTTTGTTTGTAGGTGTAGATGGATCCTCTATAGGTATATCATCATCTACCACCATATATTCAGGATTAGGAACCTTGCATGTCTTCTGCATGTGCCCAGGTTCACCACACCTCTTACACTTGACTATTTTCCTTCCAGGCTCTAGCCATCCTCTAATTCTCTGAACTCGTGGCCTACCAGCCACTGTTTGCTGCAAAGGAGGATGCACCTTGACACCCAAATCCACTTGGATCCACTGTGACTTATCTGTCATGGAAGGGATATTCCCAGCATACACTGCCTTGAACTTATCCACATAATAGTAATCATCCACATATGTTTGAATCTGAGCACCATTGATGCTACAAATGAAGGCCAGTGCATGCATGCATGGCTTTCCTGAAACTTGCCAAACTCTACAAGTACATGTTCTATCTTTCAAGTTGACAATGTGTCTTTTGACATATTTGAGATCCAACAATGTGACTTCTGCCTCATGTTCACTGGTCCAAAGAATCTTGTTTCGACCAATGGTTTTGCTGAGAGCATTTAGCTGCTTAATGACATGAACCATTTCCAGTTTTCACCAGTTTCAGAATCAAATACAGCAAATGCTACATAATATAGCCAGTTGTGCCCATCTACAGCAGTTGCTGATGCTAACTGGCCCTTAAACTTGCCATAAAGTGCTGTTGAGTCCACACCAACATAAGGCCTACAACCAGCTAAGAAACCATCGATGCAAGGCTTGAATGTAACAAACATTCTGTTAAAATGGTATTTATCTCCATTTTTTAGGAGCTCTATCTCTATAATACTCCCCGGGCATTTATGTTCTATCTCAGCTTTCCAGTTAAAAAGCAATGGAAAACAATCTTCATAACTACCATGGATTTGATCAAGGGCTACCTTCATACCGTACCAAGCCTTGTTGTATTTCAGCTTGATGTTGAACTTCACCCAATCCCCAATCTTATCTGCAATCCATCCTTGTGAAGCCATTTTGCAAATTGATAATTTTGTAGTTGGACAGTTGTGCTCAAATGGAAGCGTTTTTATCTGCAAAAATCACAAGGACTACATAAATGAGATGCAACAAAAAATAACTGCATAAGATAAAAAATAGCATTGTAGACAACCCATACCATGACTGTTCTACCATCTTGCAATGTGGATGCATGTATGCGCCATCGACATGGCCCATGTGCACACTCAGCAATGAACCTAGTTTTGTCAGTTTTGATTTTAGCCAACTTAAACCCAACTAAAATAGCACGTTGCCTTATAGCTTTTCTGAAAGTCACAATGTCAGGAAAGAGAGCCCCAACCCTGATGTCTGGGTTCTCAATGTCATGCACCACAGTATAGCCTGCAGGATCAATATCAACCACTTCTTCCTCCTCGTGGTGCACAAATACACCAGCGCCATCATCCTCCTTCTCCTGAATGTTGCTGCCTGCTCATTGATCTTTCTTTGGGACAAGGGAAAATGGCTCAACAATATACATGTACTCATCATCTACCCCTACGTACTCCTCAACCATGTATAAATGGGTCAGTTTCTACATTCTGGGCAGATGGCTCTACTTGTGCAGATTGCTTTAATGGTGTGTTTGCATGAGATGATAAAGGACAATCTTGCGTATCCATCAGCAGCACATCATTGTCAGAAATAGTTGCTTCAGGCACATGAACAACACTGTCAACGACGGGTACAGGAGTTTCAGAATTAGAGTTATCAAGCACAACAACAGCCAATGTAAGCTTCTTCTCTGCTCTGTACATGTCAAACATCACATGAAGTTGATCCTTATGAGTTAGTCTAACATCTTGCGCCATTATCATGTCAAAATACCACACAGTAACACTCTGATTCCTGCCAACTCTCAGCTCAGCACCTAAGCCATCCATTAGCACATCAATTGTGAAATCCTCCGAGTCTACGTTACATCTAATTGTTTTCCCCTTCACATATGATTTCCTACCGCTCAGTTCCTTCAATAGAAACCCTTGAAGAACTAGGTCTAAGCTAAAAATATTCGTTGGCTCCAACCTACAAGTTTCAGGTAAAAACAACACAGGTAAAAGGCTAATTTTCAATCAACAATCAATAAGAGAAGGGGTTAGGGCATGAGGTTTAGGCGTGACGTTGGGGCCCGGGAACTCACTCGTACGACGACTTGGGGGTTGGCGACTCCATGGATGTTTCAGCAGCTGCAGCAGCGTGTGAGCCAACAGCCGAGAACTGCTCCCCTCCACCATGAACCCTTGCCGTTCAAGACAGCTCCGATCGCCTTGGCATGGCGCCCGCCTCCCTGCCTTGGGCCCCTTGGCGTCGCGCCCAATGAGCGAACAACCGTGAGCCGCGGCGCCCGCCTCCTGTCGCCTTGGGCCCCGCCGTGTCGCCCGCGCCTCCAGCCGCCGCTCGCTAGGGTTGCTGTGCGTGAGTCGGGTGGAGAATGGATAAGATGTGTGTGTGCTAGCGGAGGGGGTGTATCAATTGGATACGTATGGATGTGGGACCATATGGATGTATATCCGCACATATATGGGAAGTATATAGCTGAGTATTGGATAAAATGGCATAGATAGGTGTACGGGGAAGTTGTAGTGGCATATTTCCAACTTGAGCTTTTGTAATGGCATATTTCCAACTCATGAAAATTGTAGGGCATCATGATCATTCTTATAACAACAACATATATATTTTCATATGATTTCTTATGCTAAAGTAACAATCTATTCACAATGTCAAGTATGAATCAGAAACTTCATTAAGAACTAACAAACTATCATCTCGGTTATTGAAGCAATTGCAATTTATCATAACATTGGAAAGAGTCAATATAACAGCTTTTCAGCAAATCCACATACTCAATGCTACCTCTTGAGCACTGCATTGGTTTTCCCTTGAAGAGGAAAGGGTGATGCAGCAAAGTAGCGTCAGTATATCCCTCAGTTTTTGAGAACCAAGGTATCAATCCAGTAGAAGGCCACGATCAAGTCCCTCGTACCTACACAAACAAATAAGAACCTTGCAACCAACGCGATAACGGGGTTGTCAATCCCTTCACGTCCACTTGCAAAAGTGAGATCTGATAGAGATGATAAGATAATATTTTTGGTATTTTTATGATAAAGATAAAAGGTAAAGATTGCAAAATAAACGGCGCCAGAAATAGCTGGTTGACGGGAGATTAATATGATGGAAAATAGACCCGGGGGCCATAGGTTTCACTAGTGGATTCTCTCAAGATAGCATAAGTATTACGGTGGGTAAAAAAATTACTGTCGAGCAATTGATAGAATTGAGCATAGTTATGAGAATATCCAGGTATGATCATGTATATAGGCATCACGTCCGTGACAAGTAGACCGATTCCTGCCTGCATCTACTACTATTACTCCACACATCGACCGCTATCCAACATGCATCTAGAGTATTAAGTTCATAAGAACAGAGTAACGCTTTAAGCAAGTTGACATGATGTAGAGGGATAAACTCATGCAATATGATATAAACCCCATCTTTTTATCCTCGATGGCAACAATACAATACGTGTCGTTTCCCCTACTGTCATTGGGATCGAGCACCACAAGATTGAATCCAAAGCTAAGCATTTCTCCCATTGCAAGAAAGATCAATCTAGTAGGCCAAACCAAACGGATAATTCGAAGAGACTTGCAAAGATAACCAATTATACATAAAAGAATTAAAAGAAGATTCAAATATTGTTCATAGATAATCTTGATCATAAACACACAATTCATCGAATATCGACAAACACACCGCAAAAGAAGATTACATCGAATAGATCTCCAAGAGAATCGAGGTGAACTTTGTATTGAGATCCAAAGAGAGAGAAGAAGCCATCTAACTAATAACTATGGACCCGAAGGTCTGAGGTAAACTACTCACACATCATCGGAGAGGCTATGGTGTTGATATAGAGGCCCTCCATGATCAATGCCCCCTCCGGTGGAGCGCCGGAAAAGGCCCCAAGATGGGATCTCACGGGTACAGAAGGTTGCTGTGGTGGAAATAGGGGTTTGACTCCTCTGCTGATGGTTTGGGGGTACGTAGGTATATATAGGAGGAAGAAGTAGGTCGGTGGAGCCACGAGGGGCCCATGAGGGTGGAGGGAACGCCCCCTGCCTCGTGGCTTCCTCGTTGGTTGATTGACGTCCACTCCAAGTCCTCTGGATCACGTTTGTTTCGAAAATCACGTTCCCGAAGGTTTCATTCCGTTTGGACTCCGTTTGATATTCTTTTTCTGCGAAACACTGAAATAGGCAAAAAAACAGAATATATGGGTATATAAAAGTGTATAAAAAAGCCCATTAAACATCCAAAACAGAATATATAATAGCATGGAACTATCAAAAATTATAGATACGTTGGAGACGTATCACTCAACCATCCTTTAGTCTTTCACAATTGCTAACACTCACGCAATACTTATGGGTATGAAGTTTTAATCGGACACAGAGAAAGATAGGGGCTTATAGTGTTGCCTCCCAACCTTTTACCTCAAGGGTAATGTCAACAATAATAGTTCATGATAACTTACATGCAATTGGACATATATATCATGATCTTTCCAACACAATGTGCTTGCCAAAGGATAAAATGTAAAAAGGAAAGGTGAAGATCACCATGACTCTTATATAAGGTATAAGACAAGAATAAAAGATAGGCCCTTCGCAGAGGGAAGCACAGGTTGTCATGTGCTTTTATGGTTGGATGCACAAAATCTTAATGCGAAAGAACGTCACTTTATATTGCCACTTGTGATATGGACCTTTATTATACATTCCTTCGCTTTTATTCTTCCACATCACAAAATCGTATAAAGCTTATTTTCTCCACACTAATAAATCATACATATTTAGAAAGCAATTTTTATTGCATGCAACAATGACAACTTACTTGAAGGATCTTACTCAATCCATAGGTAGATATGGTGGACTCTCATGGCAAAACTTGGTTTAAGGATATTCAGAAGCACAAGTAGTATCTCTACTTGGTGCAAAGAATTTGGCTAGCATGAGGGGGAAAGGCAAGCTCAACATGTTGGACGGTCCATGACAATATACTTTATTTTGGATATAAGAAAACATAACCAACTACGTTGTCTTCCTTGTCCTACATCAACTCTTTAGCATGTCATATTTTAATGAGTCCTCACAATCATAAAAGATGTCCAAGATAGTATATTTATATTTGAGAACCTCTCTTTCTTTATTACTTCCTGTTAATTGCAAAGATGACCACAACTATGTTTGTCAACTCTCAACATCTTTTATTCATCATACTCTTTATATGTGAAGTCATTACTCTCCATAAGATCAATATGATCTCTAAATTTCTTTTTGTTCTTTCTTTTATTCCCTCAAGATCATAGCAAGATAATCAAGCCCTTGACTCAAAACTAATCTTTATTATATATAGCTCACGGACTCGATTACATAGAAAGATCATAAAGCAAAACTCAAAACTAGTTCATACTAAAAACTTTATTCTACTAGATCAAGATATTACCAAAAGGATCGGACTAAGAAAAGCGGTAAAGATAGGAGTGTGATGGTGATACGATACCGGGGCACCTCCCCCAAGTTTGGCAGTTGCGAAGGGGAGTGCCCATATCCATGTGATTATATCTCTTTCTTCGGAGGTGGTGATGTGATATTCTTGGCGATGATGCCCCTCAGGATACGATTCTCTTCCTCGAGCTTATTGACTTGCTGCTTGAGGTCCATTATTTCCTTACGGAGCTTGCCCATGACGGCTAAAGCTCCTTTCACCCAAGGATGTTGCATAGATGCAGGAGAACAAGTAACACTCTTTTTCATATTTTCATAAGAAAGAAATCTAACATTGGAAGGGATGACCGAGTTTGGAAGAGCTGAGCTCTGTAGTTCCCCCATCGTGAATCCAGCTCGGAAGCGAGAAGTAACTTCTTGATCCTCCTCCATGGCATCTATGCTTTTCAAGTCGGCCTCCATCTCTTCCTCCGTTGATGCCCCAAAGTGGTCAGCATCGCTGTTTGCTCCTGGTCCCGGTGTCGGATGAGACACTTGACTCTCCCCGACTGACTCTTGAGAAGACATCTTGCTCCAAATCTGCTATAGAAACAGCTCGAAACAAAAACAGACAAAATTTGCATGATACGGTGGTCAAAACCTTCGGGAGATTATATAATGAATTTTTACCGACCAAAAGACGTATCGTGCAAGAAAACGGAGTCCGGAGAGCACACGAGGTGCCCAAGAGGCAGGGGGCGCGCCCAGGGGGGTAGGGCGCGCCCTCCACCCTCGTGGATGCCTCGTGTCCTTCCCGGCCTACTTCTTATTTTCCTATTTCTTAAATATTCCAAAACGGAGAAAAATTACCATTATAACTGTTTTGGAGTCGGTCTACTTACCGTACCTCATACCTATTCCTTTTCGGCGTCTGAAACGTTCTGGAAAGTGTCCCTTATGTATTCCTCCGGGGTTACGGTTTCGATAACATTAGTTTCAACATTTATGGGATTACCTGAGATATAATGTTTGATTCTTTAACCGTTCACCACCTTCGGATTTGTGCCTTCGAAGTTGTTGATTTTTATGGCACCGGAACAATAGACCTCCTCGATAACGTAAGGCCCTTCCCATTTGGAGAGAATATTTCCTGCAAAAAAACTTAAACGAGAGTTGAATAGCAACACATAATCACCTACATTAAACTCACGCTTTTGTATCCTTTTGTCATGCCATCTTTTAACTTTTTCTTTAAACAGTTTGGCATTCTCATAAGCTTGGGTTCTCCATTCATCAAGTGAGCTAATGTCAAATAGCCTCTTCTCATCGGCAAGTTTGAAATCATAATTGAGCTCTTTAATGGCCCAATATGCCTTATGTTCTAGTTCGAGAGGTAAGTGACATGCTTTGCCATAAACCATTTTATACGAAGACATACCCATAGGATTTTTATATGCAGTTTTATAGGCCCACAATGCATCATCAAGTTTCTTGGACCAATTCTTTCTAGATATATTAATAGTCTTTTGCAAAATTAATTTGAGCTCTCTATTACTAAGTTCTACTTGACCACTAGACTGTGGGTGATATGGAGATGCAATTCTATGATTAACATCATACTTAGCAAGCATTTTACGAAAAGCACCATGAATAAAATGCGAACCACCATCAATCATTAAATATCTAGGGACTCCAAACCTTGGAAAAATAACTTCTTTAAGCATCTTAATAGAGGTGTTATGATCAGCACTACTAGTTGGAATAGCTTCTACCCACTTAGTAACGTAATCAACAAAGAACTAAAATATGTGTATACCCATTAGAGGAAGGAAACGGTCCCATATAATCAAAGGCCCAAACATCAAATGGTTCAATAACAAGTGAATAATTCATAGGCATTTCTTGACATCTACTAATATTACCAATTCTTTGACATTCATCACAAGACAAGACAAACTTACGGGCGTCTTTGAAAAGAGTAGGCCAATAAAAACTGGATTGCAATACCTTATGTGCAGTTCTATCTCCAGCGTGGTGTCCTCCATAAGCCTCGGAGTGACACTTGCATAGGATATGTTCCTGTTCATGCTCAGGTACACAACGTCTAATAACACCATCTACTCCTTCTTTATAATAGAAAAACTTTTTCTTTTGCTGGTATGTGAAACTAGGTGGTATAAATTCAGCAAAAAAAATAATTAGCATAATCAGCATACCATGGAGCAGTACGAGAATCATTTCTGTCAGCTAATTGTTCATCAGGAAAGCTATCATCAATAGGTAGTGGGTCATCAAGAACATTCTCTAACCTAGACAAGTCGTCTGCAACGGGGTTCTCAGCTCCCTTTCTATCAATAATATGCAAATCAAATTCTTGTAGGAAGAGAACCCATCTAATAAGTCTAGGTTTAGCATCTTTCTTTTCCATAAGATATTTAATAGCAGCATGATCAGTGTGAACAGTTACTTTAGAATCAACAATATAAGGTCTGAACTTATCACAAGCAAATACAACTACTAAAAATTCTTTTTCAGTAGTAGCATAATTTCTCTAGGCACTTTCTAGAGTTTTACTAGCATATTGAATAACATTTAATTTCTTATCAACTCTTTGTCCTAGAACAACACCTACAGCATAATCACTAGCATCACACATAATTTCAAAGGGTAAATTCCAATCAGGAGGCTGAACAATAGGTGCAGAAATCAAGGCTTTCTTAAGTATTTCAAATGCTTCTACACAATCATCATCAAAGAGAAGAGGAATATCTTTTTGTAAGAGATTAGTCAAAGGCCTAGAAATTTTTGAGAAGTCTTTAATTAACCTCCTATAAAAACCGACATGAACAAGGAAACTTCTTATACCTTTAATGTCCTTAGGACACGACATCTTTTCAATAGCATCAACCTTAGCTCTATCAACTTCAATACCTCTTTCAGAAATTTTATGCCCCAAGACAATACCTTCATTAACCATAAAGTGGCACTTCTCCCAATTCAAGACAAGATTAGTTTCTTCACATCTCTGCAAAACTCGATCAAGGTTGCTCAAGCAATCATCAAAAGAAGTTCCGTATACGGAGAAATCATCCATGAAAACGTCAACAATCTTTTCACAAATGTCAAAGAATATAGCCATCATGCATATTTGAAAGGTAGCAGGTGCATTACATAAACCAAAAGGCATACGTCTATAAGCAAAGGTACCGAAAGGGCAAGTAAAAGTGGTCTTTTCTTGATCCTCTTTTGACACATGTATTTGAGAAAAAACAGAATAACCATCTAGAAAGAAAAAATGTGTATGTTTGGATAATCTTTCTAGCATTTGATCAATAAAAGGTAAAGGGTAATGCTCCTTTTTAGTTGCTTTGTTTAATTTGCGGAAATCAATTACCATTCTATAACCTGTAACAATTCTTTGTGGGATAAATTCATCTTTATCATTAGGAACAACAGTAACACCTCCCTTCTTAGGGACACAATGGACATGACTTACCCACTGACTATCAGCAGCAGGATAAATTATACCTGCCTCCAAAAGGTTTAGTATTTCTCTTCTTACCACTTCTTTCATCTTAGGATTTAACCGTCGTTTGTGATCAACAACCAGTTTAGTGTCTTTCTCCAATTTTATTTTGTGCTGGCATAGAGTGGGACTAATGCCCTTAAGATCATCAAGAGTATATCCAATAGCAGCACGGTGCTTCTTCAGAGTTTTCAATAATTTCTCTTCTACTTGCTCTAAAAGGTTAGCACTAATAATAACAAGATATATCTTCTTTTCATCAAGATAAGCATATTTAAGATTATCAGGTAATGGTTTAAGCTCAAACACGGGATCACCCTTGGGTGGAGGAGGATCCCCTAAAATTCAACAGGCAAGTTGTGTTTAAAAATAGGTCCCTGTTTAAAGAATACTTCATCTATTTCCCTTCTTTCATTCATAAACATATCATTTTCATGGTCTAGCAAATATTGTTCTAAATGATCATTAGGAGGCACGACAATAGAAGCAAGACCAATAATTTCACCTTTACAAGGCAATAATTTATCATGGGGTTGTTTACGAAATTTAGCAAAATGAAAATCATGAGACATATCCCCTAATCCAATAACAACATCCTTTTCGCAGTCTATCCTAGCATTAACAGTATTCAAGAAGGGTCTACCGAAAATAATGGGACAAAAGTTATCTTGTGGGGAAGCAAGAGCAAGAAAATCAGTAGGATATTTAATTTTCCCACACAAGACTTCAACATCTCTAACAATCCCAACCGGTGAGATAGTATCTCTATTGGCAAGATTAATAGTAACATCAATATCTTCTATCTCAGCAGGTGTAATATCATGCATAATTTCTTTGTATAAAGAATAAGGTATTGCACTGACACTAGCACCCATATCACATAGACCATGATAGCAATGATCTCCTATTTTAACAGAAACAACAGGCATGCCAACAACAGGTCTATGTTTACCCTTAGTATCGGGTCTAGCAATTCTAGAAGCTTCATCGCAGAAGTAAATAACATGCCCATCAATATTATCAGCCAAAAGATCTTTAACCATAGCAATACTAGGTTCAAGTTTAATTTTCTCAGGGGGTGTAGGTGTTCTAGTATTACTCTTATGAACGACAGTGTAACATCCCAAAATTCTAAATTTTGTAATGTTATAACAAATAAATAGATTTGATTGATTGTTTGATTGTTGTGTGATTGATTGACTGAAAGTGAGTGAAATTTGAAACTTTTTGAAAGTTAAATGAGAGGGAATAAAAGGACTTTCCCAAACTTTCATCTTGCTTTTATGAACTTCATGAATTCAAATTCTTTTCATCACAAAACCTTAGAGAGAAGATGACATGACTTCTTCCATTTAAATAAATGAAAAGGGTTGTTGAAAATATTTGAATTTCATTGGAAAATATTTCAAATTTAGAAACTTTAAGCAACTCAATGATTTTCATGAGAGAAGATAAAATTACTTCTTCAAGACATGTGAAATATGAGTTGGATGTTTTAAAAGAATTAAATTCAAAGTCCCATTCGAAATTATTTTTCAATTTGGAGTTATTTGGTTTCTATTGAAATTATTTTTCTCCAAAAAATAGAATATATGGAAATTCGGGTAAATGATTCCCTACATTAGAACATTGGAGAAAAATGGGTTTGAAATTGTTTTGGTATTTTTAAAATGTTTTTATGAGGTTTTATTGCAATAATAGCACTCTTTGCTTTATTCGAATTTTTGTGGATTTTATTTGATGTTAGAAAAATGTTCATCATGTAGGAAATCTTTTTCTGAAATTTTTGATATATTATATGCCTATATAATATTTTTATTTCTTTTGCTTTATTTAATTTTGTGTGTCTGCGTTTAAAAAAGTCTCGTTTCCCGTGGGCGGCCCAGCTCAGTAAGCCAGGCCAAGGCCCAGTAAGGCCACAGCCTTCGTCCCGACTCCTCAGTCGCACGCATCTCTGGCCAGCGCCTTGGTCTCTCCACCGCGTCGCCCCTCCTCCAAGCTAGCTGCCGCCCCCCTATAAATAGCGCTGCCCCAGGCCCTTTTCTCTCTGCTTGCCACCACCGCTGTTCGCTTGCGCCGCCGCCGCCGCCGCCTCAAGGCCACCACGCCACGCCACGCCGCTGTCCATCGCGTCGCCGCCGCCGCCGCCCCACCATGTTTCGTAGCCGCCGACGCCGCGCCGCCCTCGCCGGAGTTCACCGCCGCCGCCGCGATCCGATCTGACCCGAGCCGCTGGTTTTAGTATCGCAAACCAGTATAACCAGTATAAAACCCGCCCCCGTTTCCTTTAGCATTCGGTTTATTCATATAGATTGGTTTTATTTTTATTAAGATCGTTTAAGTAGCGAACGTTCTCCATTTAGTTAGTTTTAGTGAACAGTTTTCGGTCGTTACCGATCGGAAACGAACATTCGTTATTTAGTCTTTTTCTTTTTCTGTTTTAATTTCGGCTAGGGACCTAGATGTAATTATCTTTCTTACATATTAGTCCCTCTGTTTCAAACGGTCACAACTTTTAGCCCGTTTATCCAAATCCAACGAAACCAACGCCCACTTCTTCGTTATGATCTCCACTATCCAGATAATCAACTTAATAATGTTTTTGAAAATTTAAAATTTGATTTCAAAGAGTTTTGAATTCAAACTTCTTTTGTCCATAACTTGAGTTTTATAACTCCGATTTAGTTGATTATTTTTGCAAATTAAAGCACTTGACCTAAACTTTCAGATAAGGCCAAATTCACGTAATTTTGGTACTATTAGAAATTGTTTTATGTTGCAAGTGTTATTTGCTTGGTTTTGATGCTTTTCGAATTGTCTTCTTCGTTCTTCCTGATCTTTTGAGTGATTGCTTATGTGTGGTTACTATTGCTTGCTTACGCTAGATTGACCGGAGTTTGACGAGTAGAACTATCAGGAGTTATGAGTGTGAATCATCTTCAGCAACAGTACAAGCAAGTTCACACTTTGATCATACTCTTCATACCCAGTTTTTATGCATTGGTTTCAACCCTCAAACATTGCATGAGTAGGATTGATAACATGTGGGTATTGGGAAATAGTTGATGAGGTAGGAACCAATTATCCTGCATTCAAACCTTGGGAGTTACTACTTGATGTCTACCATGCAACCTTCTTCTTGTAGACGTTGTTGGGCCTCCAAGTGTAGAGGTTTATAGGACAGTAGCAAATTTCCCTCAAGTGGATGACCTAAGGTTTATCAATCCGTGGGAGGCGTAGGATGAAGATGGTCTCTCTCAAACAACCCTGCAACCAAATAGCAAAGAGTCTCTTGTGTCCCCAACACACCCAATACAATGGTAAATTGTATAGGTGCACTAGTTCAGCTAAGAGATGGTGATACAAGTGCAATATGGATGGTAGATACAGGTTTTTGTAATCTGAAAATATAAAACAACAAGGTAATAACATAATTGGATCATATAACTATCCCTCAACATGCAACAAAGAATCACTCCAAAGTCACTAATAGCGGAGAGAACAAACGAAGAGATTATGGTAGGGTACGAAACCACCTCAAAGTTATTCTTTCCAATCAATTCGTTGGGCTATTCCTATAAGTGTCACAAACAGCCCTAGAGTTCGTACTAGAATAACACATTAAGACACAAATCAACCAAAACCCTACTGTCACCTAGATACTCCAATTTCACCTCAAGTATCCGTGGGTATGATTATACGATATGCATCACACAATCTCAAATTCATCTATTCAACCAACACATAGAACCTCAAAGAGTGCCCCAAAGTTTCTACCGGAGAACCAAGACGAAAACGTGTGCCAACCCCTATGCATAGGTTCATGGGTGGAACCCGCAAGTTGATCACCAAAACATACATCAAGTGAATCACGTGATATCCCATTGTCACCACAGATACGCATGGCAAGACATACATCAAGTGTTCTCAAGTCATTAAAGACTCAATCTGATAAGATAACTTCAAAGGGAAAACTCAATCCATTACAAGAGAGTAGAGGGGGAGAAGCAACATAAGATCCAACTATAATAGCAAAGCTCGTGATACATCAACATCGTGCGAAATCAAGAACACGAGAGAGAGAGAGAGAGAGAGAGAGAGAGATCAAACACATAGTTACTGGTACTTACCCTCAGCCCCCGAGGTTGAACTACTCCCTCGTCGTCATGGAGATCGCCGGGATGATGAAGATGGCCACCGGTGAGGGTTCCCCCCTAAGAAGGTGCCTAACAGGTCCCGGTTGGTTTTTGGTGGCTACAGAGGCTTGCGGCGACGGAACTCCCGATCTATTCTATTCCCCGAAGTTTTTAGGGTATATGGAGATATATAGGCAGAAGAAGTACGTCAGGGGAGCCACGAGGGGCCCACGAGGGTGGAGGGCATGCCCAGGGGGGTGGGCGCGCCCCCTTGCCCTCGTGCCTTCCTCGTTGCTTCCTTGACGTGGACTCCAAGTCTCCCGGGTTGCTTTCCATCCAAAAATAACTTCTCCAGAAGGTTTCATTCCGTTTCGACTCCGTTTGATATTCCTTTTCTTCAAACATCAAACAAGGGAAAACAGGAGGCTGCACTGGCTCGGGTCAATAGGTTAGTCAGAAAAATAATATAAAAGTGCATAATAAAGCCCATAAACATCCAAGATAGCTAATATAATAACATGAATACTTCATAAATTATAGATATGTTGGAGACGTATCAGCATCCCCAAGCTTAATTCCTGCTCGTCCTCGAGTAGGTAAATGATAAAAGAAATAATTTATGATGTGTGAATGCTAGCAGGTGCATAAGTTTGATCAATGATAAATTCAATCAACTTTTCTAGCATCATTATATGTCATAACAGTAGCTCAACTCATAGAACTTTTCATGATCAAGTAACAAACTATTCACATGTTAAAGTATAGATCATAAACTTTCTTGAAAACTAACAAACAGTTCTCAGTCATCAAACAATTGCAATTCATCTTATTTTCAGGAAGAGTCTATGTCAGAGCTTTGATTTAGCAAACTCCACATATTCAACTATCATATAGTCTTCCATGATTGCTACCACTGAAAGCATATTTTTAGAACAAATAGTATTCATCGAACACAGAGAAAGATAGGGGCTTAATGTTTCGCCTCCCAACCTTTTACCTCAAGGGTAATGTCAACAGTAATAATTCATGCTCAAACATATTTGAATGGCCATATATGCTTAGATCTTTCCATCATATGATGCTTGCCAACTAAAGAGTAGGTTGGAATGAGAAGGAATACTACTGACTCTTGCATAAAAGTAAAAGATAGGCCCTTCGCAGAGGGAAGAAGGGATTTGCAGAGGTGCCAGAGCTCGAAGCGAAAACAGAGATGAAAATAATTTTGAGAGGTATGCTTTCATTGTAACCATAACGACCAAGAGTTCCCAATATCTTCCATACTACATACATTATAGGCGGTTCGCAAACAGAAAGGTAAAGATTTTTACTCCCCCTCCACCAAAAATCATCAATCCATGGCTTGCCCGAAACAACGGGTGCCTCCAACTAACATCAAACCTGGGGGAGTTTTGTTTGCAATTATTTTTGATTTGATTTCGATCTTTTGATCATGGGACTGGGCATCCCAGTTACCAGCCATTTTCTCGTGAATGATGAGCGGAGTCCACACATCGTGAGAATAACCCACCTAGCATGGAGGATACTGCTAACCCGTAGTCGCTACATGAGCGATTTGGGCATACAAAACAGATTATTATTTGAAGGTTTAGAGTTTGGCACATGCAAATTTACTTGGAACGGCAGGTAAATACCGCATATAGGTAGATATGGTGAACACTCATGGAAGAAACTTGGTTCAAGGAGTTTGGATGCACAAGCAGTATTCCCGCTTAGTACAGATATTTTGGCTAGCAAAGGATTCTAAATAGCAAGCACCACATGTTACAGGATCCAAAACAATATAACTTATACAAATATACCCAAGCATAACTCATTATGTTGTCTTCCTTGTCCAACTTCAACTAATTTGCTCAGGCTTGAAAATAATTAATTGGGATCACAATCATAGAAGATGCCCAAGATAGTATATTTATATGTGAAATCTCTCTTCCTTCAATATTCTTTCATGAATTGTTCAAGTGACCAATACAATGTTTGCTAACCTTCAATAAATTTACCACCTCTACTTCTTATATGGGAAGGCATTACTCCCCATGGGAAAGGCATAGGAAACATATATAATTTCAGATTTATGACATTCAAATCATTCAACCATTTACTCATAGGATATAAGTGAAGCACACGAGTAAATGACAAACTACTCCGAAAAGATATATGTGAAGATCAATGAGTAGTTAAATAATTATGTAGCTATGTGAAGACTCTCTAACACTTAAGACTTTCAGATCTTGGTATTTTATTCAAACAACAAGCAAAGCTAAAGAAAATAAAATGACGCTCCAAGCAAAACACATATCATTTGGTGAATAAAAATATAGCTCCAAGTAAAGTTACCGATGGAAGTGGACGAAATAGGGGATGCCTTCCGGGGCATCCCCAAGCTTAGGCTCTTGGTTATCCTTGAAAATTACCTTGGGGTGCCTTGGGCATCCCCAAGCTTAGGCTCTTGCCACTCCTTATTCCATAGTCCATCGAATCTTTACCCAAAACTTGAAAACTTCACAACACAAAACTTAACAGAAAATCTCGTGAGCTCCGTTAGCGAAAGAAAACAAAACACCACTCCAAGGTACTGTAATGAACTCATTCCTTATTTATATTGGTTTTAAACTTACTGTATTCAAACTTCTCTATGGTTTATAAACATTTTACTAGCCATAGATTCATCAAAATAAGCAAACAACACACGAAAAACAGAATCTGTCAAAAACAGAATAGTCGGTAGTAATCTGTAACTACCACAAACTTATGGAACTCCAAAAATTCTAAAATAAACTTGTGAGGAATTTGTCTAGTAATCATCTGCAAAAAGAATCAACTAAATAGCACTCTCCAATAAAAAGTTTTAACTAATTTCGTGAGCGCTAAAGTTTACATTTTACTGACATGATCATAAAGACTTCACACAAGTCTTCCCAAAGGTTCTACTTGGCACAAACACTAATTAAAACACAAAACCACATCTAAACAGAATCTAGATGGATTATTTATTCCTAAACAGAACCAAAAAACCAAGAAACCAAAATAAAATTGGGTTGCCTCCCAACAAGCACTATCGTTTAACGCCCCTAGCTAGGCATGATGATTTCAATGATGCTCACATAAAAGATAAGAATTGAAACATAAGGGAGCATCATGAAGAATATGACTATCACATTTAAGTCTAACCCACTTCCTATGCATAGGGATTTTGTGAGCAAACAACTTATGTGAACAATAATCAAGTTGCATAGGAAGGTAAAACAAGCACAACTTCAATACTTTAAGCACATAGAGAGGAAACTTGATATTATTGCAATTCCTACAAGCATATATTCCTCCCTCGTAATAGTTTTCAGTAGCATCATGAATGAATTAAACAATATAACTATCACATAAAGCATTCTTTTCATAATCTACAAGCATAGAAATTTTATTACTCTCCACATAAGCAAATTTGTTCTCATGAATAGTAGTGGGAGCAAACTCAACAAAATAACTATCATGTGAAGCATAATCCAATTGAAAATTAAAATCATGATGACAATTTTCATGGTTATCTTTATTCTTTATAGCATACGTGTCATCACAATAATCATCATAAATAGGAGGCATGCTTTCATCATAATAAATTTGCTCATCAAAACTTGGGGGACTAAACATATCATCTTCATCAAACATAGCATCCCCAAGCTTGTGGCTTTGCATACCATTAGCATCATGGGTATCCAAAGAATTCATACTAACAACATTGCAATCATGCTCATCATTCAAAGATTTAGTGCCAAACATTTTAATACATTCTTCTTCTAACACTTTGGCACAATTTCCTTTCCGTCGTACTCACGAAAGATATTAAAAAGATGAAGCGTATGAGACAAACTCAATTCCATTTTTTTGTAGTTTTCTTTTATAAACTGAACTAGTGCTAAAACAAGAAACAAAAAGATTCGATTGCAAGATCTAAAGATATACCTTCAAGCACTCACCTCCCCAAAGAACGGGCGCTTTAAAAGAGCTTGATGTCTACTACGCAACCTTCTTCTTGTGGACGTTGTTGGGCCTCCCAAAGGCGAGAGGTTTGTAGGACAAGAGCAAATTTTCCTCAAGTGGATGACCTAAGGTTTATCAATCCGTGGGAGGCGAGGGATGAAGATGGTCTCTCTCAAACAACCCTGCAACCAAATAGCAAAGAGTCTCTTGTGTCCCCAACACACCCAATACAATGGTAAATTGTATAGGTGCACTAGTTCGGCGAAGAGATGGTGATACAAGTGCAATATGGATGGTAGATACAGGTTTTTGTAATCTGAATATATAAAACAGCAAGGTAACTAATGATAAAAGTGAGCGTAAACGGTATTGCAATGCTAGGAAACAAGGCCGAGGGTTCATATAACTATCCCTCAACATGCAACAAAGAGTCACTCCAAAGTCACTAATAGCGGAGAGAACAAACGAAAAGATTGTGGTAGGGTACGGAACCACCTCAAAGTTATTCTTTCCAATCAATCCGTTGGGCTATTCCTATAAGTTTCACAAATAGCCCTAGAGTTCGTACTAGAATAACACCTTAAGACACAAATCAACCAAAACCATAATGTCACCTAGATACTCCAATGTCACCTCAAGTATCCGTGGGTATGATTATACAATATGCATCACACAATCTCAAATTCATCTATTCAGCCAACACATAGAACCTCAAAGAGTGCCCCAAAGTTTCTACCGAAGAATCAAGACGAAACGTGTGCCAACCCCTATGCATAGGTTCATGGGCGAAACCTGCAAGTTGATCACCAAAACATACATCAAGTGAATCACGTGATATCCCATTGTCACCACAGACATGCGGCAAGACATACATCAAGTGTTCTCAAGTCATTAAAGACTCAATCCGATAAGATAACTTCAAAGGAAAAACTCAATCCATTACAAGAGAGTAGAGGGGGAGAAGCAACATAAGATCCAACTATAATAGCAAAGCTCGCGATACATCAACATCGTGCCAAATCAAGAACACGAGAGAGAGAGAGAGAGAGAGAGAGAGAGAGAGAGAGAGAGAGAGAAAGAGATCAAACACATAGCTACTGGTACATCCCCTCAGCCCCCGAGGGTGAACTACTCCCTCCTCGTCATGGAGATCGTCGGGATGATGAAGATGGCCACCGGTGAGGGTTCCCCCCCCTCAGGCAAGGTGTTGGAACAGGGTCTCGATTGGTTTTTGGTGGCTATGGAGGCTTGCGGCGGCGGAACTCCCGATCTATTCTGTTCCCCGAAGTTTTTAGGGTATATGGAGATATATAGGCGGAAGAAGTACGTCAGGGGAGCCATGAGGGGCCCATGAGGGTGGAGGGCACACCCAGGGGGGTGGGCACGCCCCCCTGCCTCGTAAACATAGGTTAGTCACAAAAATAATATAAAAGTGCATAATAAAGCCCATAAACATCCATGATAGCTAATATAATAGCATGAATACTTCATAAATTATAGATACGTTGGAGACGTATCACTACTACGTTCTGCTTATACTGCTTTGCTATGCTCGTAGACGTGGATTGGTTTGAGAGAATTCATGACAGATGTGAGAGATTATTGTTAACTAAGGTTTAACTTAAGGTGGCTACTTTAATACACATCTGGGTGGATTGGTAGGGGCACCCTGGGGATATACCAGTGGACTTTCCCGGAAACCTGGGGATATACCAGTGTTGTCCTAGGAGATCCCGGGGAAACCATGTGATCATCCTATGGTTTGCCACCCAGGCTCAAAGGGATCATAAGATTATTCATGCTAGAAACTTCCGTGTGCAGCCACAAGCTATTATGGGCTCTAACATAGTTGAGTCTGTTGCATGACCTCTTCCGGTGGTAGGCTAGCAGATGTAGGGGATGTAGGTTGGTACTGTCTATCCGGGGTTAGAGTTAATGTTTCTGAAAGACTGTGTCCCGGTCATTCGTTTCTCAAACACCATGTAGTGCAAGAAATCCAAATGAGGAGATCGAGTGTACAAACTCATCATGGTTAGCCGTGTCCCCGGTTAAGGACATCTTGAGTATCTGGTTCTTGGATTATCATGTTGATCTCATCACTCTAAATTAATTTGTTGGGTTATTAATTACCTTTTAATTGGGATTGAGATGGGGATTTACCGTTCTCAATGTTTTTCAACAAGCTTTGTAGTTAAATAAAATATATTCCTTTGACGTAGGGAAAAATTGGCTTTTCACTAAAAAATGTTAACCGTAGAGCCTCCACCTGCCATATATGCATGTAGTGATAGTTATTATTCATCATTATCATATGGTGTGAATTTGCCAGTACATTCAATGGACTGACCCTTTGTGGCTGCAATGTCTCATGTTGCAGGAATCTTTTGATGAGTAAGTGATACGTTAGGGTTACGATTTCTACACTCAACTTTGTCGTTGGTGTTGATGGGAATCCACAACCTTGTTGTTACTTCTGCTATTTGGATTGAGGTAATAGTATTTACGTTACTTTATACATGTGATTTACCTCTGTTATAAATCCTCGAGTACTGTGTGTGTCAACATACCGATCCAAGGATGACACCTAAGCACAAAGACTTGACCGTCTGAGGTCGGGTCGCTAAAGATGGTATCAGAGCACATGTTGACTGTAGGACGTGACCCCTAGAAACTGGCAAGCCCATAGGAAAGATTTTCTCTACAACTCTATTTTCAAAAAATTCTTTTACCTCTCTTCTCTTCTGAGCTTATTCAAATATCCCCTTTAGTGAGATCATACCCGTTTCCCCTTTTGACCACGGGAAGATTCGACTGATGAGACCACTTCAAGGAGTACAAGATATCGGACAACTAAGACCACTTCAGAATGAAGAAATGAAGAGGATTTTACCGTGCATTACACTAATGGAAACTATACCGGTTGAAGACTCCGAAGACTAGGAGAATTTGAAGGCTCTGAAGAATTCCCAGATTTTTATGACCTAGGAAGGCTACCCTTACGGAACTTGGCAAACTATGGAAACTGTGAATACCCGAGATCAAGGTGTATCGGAGTAAGACCGGAACATGGAGCATTAGAACTCAAAGCTTTGACAAGAAAACCCTAAGGTGGGAGATATCAACTATGGAATGATTAGCTCATGGCAATGACATGGGCATAAACATAGGCTATCCATGATGTTATCGCCCGCTTATGCTATTGTCACCGTGCTGAGTTTAGCATGCATATGCATGGAAGGATTTGATGGTAGAAGGCTGATGGAGCATCTATCAGCAAAGGATGCAGTTTTAACCTTAGCTGGTGTATCGCCAGGATTTGGAGTATTACATGAAGAATTTTAGACCACTTATCCTTAGGGAGATCAAGATGATATTTAAACCACTTCTTCAACTTTAATAGGTTCAGCTACTTTTACTTCAATGGGAGGATGATATTTGAGGGAGTCCCGGACTAGGGGGTGTCCGGATAGCCGGACTATCGTCACGGCCGGACTCCAAGACTATGAAGATACAAGATTGAAGACTTCGTCCCGTGCCCAGATGGGACTTTCCTTGGCGTGGAAGGCAAGCTTGGCGATACTGATATGTAGATCTCCTACCATTGTAACCGACTCTGTGTAACCATAACCTATCCGGTGTCTATATAAACCGGAGGGTTTTAGTTCGTAGGACGAACAACAATCATACCATAGGCTAGCTTCTAGGGTTTAGCCTCCTTGATCTCGTGGTAGATCTACTCTTGTACTACCCATATCATCAATATTAATCAAGCAGTGAGTAGGGTATTACCTCCATCGAGAGGGCCCGAACCTGGGTAAAAACATCGTGTCCCTTGTCTCCTGTTACCATCCGCCTAGACGCACGATTGGGACCCCTACCCGAGATCCGCGGTTTTGACACCGACATTGGTGCTTTTATTGAGAGTTCCTCCGTCGTCACCGATAGGCCCGATGGCTCCTTCCGATCATCAACAATGACGCGGTCCAGGTGAGACTTTTCTCCTGGACAGATCTTCGTTTTCGATGGCTTTGCTGCGGGCCAATTTGCTTGGCCATCTAGAGCAGAATCGAAAGCTTCGCCCGGCCATCGTGTCGATTTGGAAGTTTAAACTATACGGCCGATATCCGCGGAGACTTGATCTTCGACGGATTCGAGCCGCAGCCAAGCGCCGCCTTTGTCTCGATGGGCATGATCTAGCTCTGCAGCCAACAAAGGCTCGGAGGCCGCACCAAGATCCGCTCGACCCTTAATCCGAGCCGGATTCCCGATCGAGGGCGAGTGGTTGGACACCGCCTCGGGGCTACAATCTCTACGGCGATCGAGCGAACTCCATCCGTCCCTTTGCGAAGACCTCGATTGCAGGGTGCGGACTCCTCTCCGGACTCTGAACCCCAGCGCCCCTGCCAATCGAATCCGATTGGGCGCCCGTTATGGAGTTCACTGCCGCGGACATCTTTCAGCACTCGCCCTTTGGCGATATTCTGAATTCACTAAAGTCTCTCTCTTTATCCGGAGAGCCCTGGCCGGATTGCGGACAGGAAGGTTGGGATGCGCACGACGAAGAAATTCAAGGCCCACCCACCACCCACTTGGTAACCACTGTCGATGATTTAACCGACATGCTAGACTACGACTCCGAAGACATCGACGGTATGGACGACGATGCCGGAGACGACCAAGACCCAGCGCCTACAGGGCACTGGAAGGCCACCTCGTCATATGACATATACATGGTGGATATCCCAAAAGACGGGAAAGGCGATGGAACAACGGAGGATGACCCCTCCAAGAAATAGCCGAAGCACCGACGTCAGCGGCACCGCTCTAAATCCCGCCACAATAAAACAGTGATTCCGGCACGGGAGATAATAACACCTCAGACAGTGCCGAAGAGAACCCCCTCCAGCAGGACTCAGCGCAGGAGGAGGGAGAAGCAAGTCCGCATTTACAAGGCGGTAAAGAGAGGTCGAGGGCGATAATTATCGCCTCCCTCCGAAGATGAGGCAACCCTCGACGACGGCAATTTGTCGTGCACGAGGATCCCGCCTAACAGAGCATTACAAGCGGGCTTATAGCCACGGCAAGCAGCCTCAAGAAAAGCAGCAATAGCTTAGACCTGATCAAGACACGCTGGGCGACAGATGGATCAAGTCCTTGCAGCGAAGAGTATGAACTCGAACGCCCCTCAAAAGCTACCCCAAACGCAGGGCTGTTGCCTCGACTAGAGGAGGAAGCACCCAAGTCACCAACAAGACGACATGGCAGATCCGGCCACCTCGTGGCCGCTGGCGACAGAAGCCTCTCGCCCTCCGCTCAAGCCACACCCCGACGCTCAAAAAGTACCAAGGCACGGGAAAACGCGCCGGACTTGCGAGATATATTGGAGGATAAGGCAAAACATACAAGATCGATCTATGGATCGCGTGGGCGCCCAGCAATGCGGGATGATTACCGTCGCGTCGGATACAACAAACCCGGTCGGGCCGAACACAGTAGACAAAGCTCATATGAGCTACGTCGTGATATAGCCCAATATAGAGGCGCCGTACACCCACTATGCTTCACAGATGAAGTAATGGATCATCAAATCCCCGAGGGCTTTAATCCCGTAAACATCGAATCATACGATGGTACCACAGATCCTGCGGTCTGGATCGAGGATTATCTCCTCCATATCCACATGGCCTGCGGTGATGATCTACATGCCATCAAATACCTCCCACTCAAGCTTAAAGGACCAGCTCGACATTGGCTCAATAGCTTGCCGCCAGAATCAATTGGTTGTTGGGAGGACACGGAAGCCGCATTCCTTGATAACTTCCGGGGCACATATGTGCGACCACCAGACGCCGATGACCTTAGCCACATAATTCAGCAGCGGAAGAATCGGCGGAACAATTACGGACTCGGTTCCTAAAAAAGAATAACCAAATCGTTGTATGTCCGGATGCAGAGGCCCTTGCTGCATTAAAACATAACATCAGCGACGAGTGGCTTGCCCGACACCTAGGACAGGAAAAACCGTAATCTATGGCAGCACTCACAACCCTCATGACTCGCTTTTGTGCGGGAGAGGACAGCTGGCTAGCTCAAGCAACAACTTGGCCAAACATCACGATAGTCCGGATACCAAGGACATCAATGGCAGGTCGCATCATAACAAGAACAAGCGCCCGCATTAACGGCGATATCATCAAGATACGGCCGTCAATGCCGGATTCAGAGGCTCTAAACCCGGTCAGCGGAAGAAGCCATTCAAAAGAAATACCCAGGCCCGTCCAACTTGGACCGAATACTCGATCGCTTGTGCGGATACATGGCACCCCAAAACCAGCCAATCACACCAACAGGGATTGTTGGGTGTTCAAGCAGGCAGGCAAGTTAAGTGCCGAACTCAATGACAAGGGGCTGCATAGCGATGACCATGAAGAGCCCCGGCCGCCGAACAATAGAGGACAGAAAGGTTTTCCTACACAAGTGCAGACGGTAAACATGATATACGCAACCCACATACCCAAAAGGGAGCGGAAGCGTGCACTAAGGGACGTATATGTGATGGATCCATTCGCCCCGAAGTTCAACCCATGGTCTTCCTGCCCGATCACCTTCGATCGAAGGGACCACCCCACTAGCATCCGTCACGGCGGCTTTGCCGCATTGGTTCTTGACCCAATTATTGACGAATTTCACCTCACCAGAGTCCTGATGGACGGCGGTAGCAGCCTGAACCTGCTTTATCAGGGTACAGTGCGCAAAATGGGCATAGACCCCTCAAGGATTAAACCTACAAAGACGACCTTTAAAGGCGTCATACCGGTGTAGAGGCCAATTGTACAGGCTCACCACACTCGAAGTGGTCTTCGGATCTCGGATAACTTCCAAAGCGAAGAGTTAATCTTCGACATCGTCCCATTCGCGGCAGCTATGATGCCTTTGCCAGACGAACCGCATTTGCAAAGTTCAGTGCGGTGCCGCACTACGCATACCTCAAGCTCAAGATGCCAGGCCCTCGAGGTGTAATCACGGTCAATGGAAACACCGAACGCTCTCTCTGAACGGAGGAGCATACGGCGGCCCTCACGGCGGAGGTGCAAATCAGCCTCTCACGGCAATTCTCGAGTCCGGCCACTAAGCGTCCGGACACCGCCAAGCGCGCCCGGAGTAACCTGCAACAACACCACCTGGCACGATTCAAGCACGAGTAGCAATCCGGCCCCAACCCCAGCCCTCGCGAAATTGCGAAGCTAGTATTACGCGTACATAATAACGCTCTGGAGATACCAAGCGAAAATGGTGAGGGGAAAGACAACGGCACGCCAAGAATGCGGCTCGACCGCACTGTGGGCTCCGTTTGTGTCATTTCCTTTTTCTTTTTCCTTTTTTCTTCCTTTTTTTTTACTTTCAGGACTCCGTCTTTGAGAAGTTCTGTCCGGCACTTGAATCACCGAACTCACGACGCAACAGCCAGGGAAGCGGAAAGCCACGTCGAGTGTTCAGGTGGTCTCTATTATGAGCATTATACCTGTTTTACATATCATCCAGCAGCTTACCCCTGGAGGGGGACATGTTAGATAGTCCCATCCCTTGCTTATCGCACTATTTGTATCGTTCGCTTCCATTGCGGTACCTTTTTGAATTAACTATACATATCTTTTGATTATTATTGCTCTACTTCCTTTATATATACATATGTTAATTTCACGACATGTTGCAACCGTACACTTTGGTTCGACGAATACACCCGGGGCTTAAGTATCCCAAAATTATGGTGTGATAAGTCCGAACACTTTCACAAGTGCGGCACCCGAACTTATAGCATTATATGAATTGGCTCGAATCATGTCTTGGGTCAATAGTTGGGTTTGCCCGGCTCCGTGTTTTGGTACCTTACGCCCGCTATATCGGCTAAGGTAGCACCGGGAGAACCATCGCGATTGTGCCCCAGTTATGCCGGGTCGAGCACCTCGGAGAAAGCTAAAACTGACCGTCATGATAGGGCGAGAGCCGACCGCTGTTCGAGAGGTTTTTTCGGTCCCTAAAGACTTATGCCGCTTAGAGCGAGGAACCGGAATTGTCCGCCAAGGCGTGGATAGCGCCCGAACTCGGTGTCCCGAATACTAGGGGCTTCACGAAATTTAAAATTATAGAATTCTATGGCTAAGTGAGAGTGTTCAAGCATTATAAGTCCGGTTGCCTTGTTCGTTGTGTTGAGCGCCTCCTAGATGGACCCAAGAATGGGAACAAGAGTGCTCAAGTTTATCCGAACACCCCAAAGACTCGTGGCATGGGGGCTGAAGCCAACGACTTGCCATCTCTCAAATTTGATAAACGGCCGCACAGAAGGTAATATTTTAAATTAATAAGCGTTGCTTAGCGCATATGAACAAGTTTTCAGCGTATAGGATAACAAATGCGAGTTTATTCAAAAATTACATCTTTGGAGCACTCATCCGCTATTCGGCGGGCACCCTTCAGGAGGCCCTCATAGTACATTTCGGGCGTGCGATGCTCATGGCCCTTCGGTGGCCCGTCCGTCACAAGCCTCTCCGCATCCAGCTTGCCCTAGTGCACTTTAGCACGGGCAAGGGCCCGACGGACACCTTCAATGCAGACGGAGCGCTTGATGACTTCAAGCCGCGGACAGGCATCCACCAGCCGCTACACCAAGCCGAAGTAGCTCCCGGGCATGGCCTCCAATGGCCACAGCCGCGCTATAAGGCCCTTCATGGCCTGTTCGGCGACCTTATGGAGCTCGACCAGCTACTTCAACTGGTCGCTCAGGGGCACCGGATGGTCGGCCTCAGATATCGAGACCGTAACACCTTTTCCGTCGAGCTCCTCCTTGGCCTTGGTAGAATGCGGCAGCATCAGACACACTACGGGGCAAATCTGAATGCTCCTGGAGAGCCCCGAATCCGGGTAAGTAATAGGTAATTCACTTTCACATGCTTGCTTTGCATAAAGAATGCCTTACCCGCCGCTATCTTCTTTAAGGACTCAATTTTTGGAGGGCTTTTTGAGCCTCGGCCTTAGCAGCTTTGGCACTCTCAAGAGCCGAGGCGAGCTCGGACTCTCGAGTCTTCGAGTCACGCTCCAAACTCTCGTGTTTTTCCACGAGAGGTTGGAGCTCTTGCCGCTCTTGGCCAGCTGCGCCTCCCCTTCTCTCGCTCGGTGCATTCCTGCCGCTTTGTTTTCGACCACGGACACCGCTTCTTTCAGGTCGCCACCTCGCTCGTGGCCCCGCAGCACTCCAAGTTATTCTTGTTATTTTTGCAACCAAAACCTTTCCTATAAGGTATTTCTTTAATAAGGTATTACTTACCTTCCTTGTCCTCGAGCTGCTTCTTGGCTTGTCTCGAGCTCGTTCTCGACCGCTCGAGGTTCTCGCTAATACATTGACCTCCGCAGCCAAGGCGGCAGAGGTCAAGCAGCAGCCTGCATTCCCATATTGGCATACTTATGTTAGACTCCTGCGTATATCTTTTTAGATCCTTAGTCCGGCTTTTCTTTAGAACACCAAACTAAGCATCGGGGACTCTTGTCTATGCGGTTATATTTTTACATATTCTAAAACTTACCTCAAAGCCTGTTAGAAGGCTGGTACAGGCTTCAGTCGATCCGCTCTTGGCGGACTGAACTGTCCGGATCACCGCACTCATAACGGTGAGGTGCTCCTCCTTGATGGAAGCGCCGTTAAGCGCCCAAGAAGCTATCCGGTCCTCCCGGTTGGACGGAGGACACGGCGTCTTACCCTTCTTCCGAAGGTCCGCTTGCCGGACTCCGGAACCATGAAGGTTACGGCAGCATGGAGACCGGACAAGGGTCGGGCCTAGAGCCCTGGGGTCTTGCCCCTGCGCTGAGTCCGGGAGGTTGCCTTGTGGCACCTCCTGCGCTACCTCCTCTTGACCAAGCCCCTCTTGGGGCCTCGCCGCGTCGCCCGCAGCGTGAGGCGAGGAGGCGGTCGGAAGTGAGGTACTCTCCATTTCCGACGAGCCCAGGGACCCGCTCGATGAATCGGCGAACTCGCCCTTGGGCGGGCTGCACGGTTGTTCGACATTAGAGAACACTCTGCAATAATAAAAAGCCATGGGTATCCGCACACTTACGATCTCGCCAGGGGCTTGGCCCTCATAGGCCAATCCTCCTCGTCGTCGTCGACGTTGGTGGAGAAGTCCGGAGGAACGGTTCTTCCCTTCTTGGACCCTCCAGCCTCCCGGTGGGCGGCCTTCCTTTTCTTCTCCTCCCCCGCTGGGGGAGGAGCTTCTTCTTCTTCCTCCTCGTCTTCAGGGGAAGATTCCGCTTCGGAATCTTACAACACCTGGCGGTGGGAGCTCCTTCGAGTTCCCGTGGCCTCCATCTTGGCCTTCTTCTCCGGCACCACATGGAGTGCCGGAGCCAGCAGCCCTATCAATCAGGCGTCCGCTGGGTCTTCTGGCAAAGGAGCCGGACAGTTAATCTGTCCGGACATCTTCAGCCAGTCATGTCAAACAATAGGGAGATTTTAGATCCCACATAGAGTCAATCTATGAAAAAAAAGAGTCTCGTGAAGGGTAAAATAACTTACCTCGTCGTCTTGACGTTGCGAGCTGTATCCGTGATCTTTGGTAGCGGATGCTGGGGCTTCGGCGCCCTTCAACAGCACCTTCCAGGCGTCTTCGTACGTAGTGTCGAAGAGCCGGCTCAAGGTTTGGTGCTGTGCCGGATCGAACTCCCACAAGTTAAAGGCCCGTTGTTGGCATGGGAGAATCCGGCAGATGAGGTTCACCTGGATTACGTCGACAAGTCTAAGATTCTTGGCCACCAGGTCTCGGACGCATGTTTGAAGTCCGGATGTCTCGTCCGAATTCCCCCACGTCAGGCCCGTCTCTTTCCATGACGAGAGCCGTGTGGGGAAGCCAGATCTGAATTCGGGGGCCGCCACCCATTTGGTGTTGCAGGGTTCGGTGATGTAGAACCACCCCGATTGCCACCCCTTTATTGTCTCCACGAAGGCGCCTTTGAGCCATGGGACTTTGGCCATCTTTCCAACCATGGCGCCTCCGCACTCCGCTTGAGGGCCGCCCACTACCTTCGGCCGGACGTTGAAGATCTTCAGCCATAAGCCGAAGTGGGGCTGGATGCAGAGGAAAGCCTCGCACACGACGATAAACGCCGAGATGTTGAGGATGAAATTGAGGCCAGATCGTGGAAGTCCAGGCCGTAATAGAACATGAGCCCCCGGACAAATGGGTGAAGTGGAAAACCTAGTCCGCGGAGGAAGTGGGGGAGAAACACTACCCTCTCATGGGGCCTGGGGGTTAGAATAAGCTGCCCCGCATCGGGCAGCCTGTGCGCGATGTTGCCGGACAAGTATCCGGGTTCCCGCAGTCATGTGATGTGCCCCTCCGTGACGGAGGAGGCCATCCACCGGCCTCCTGCTCCTGACATGGTTGGAGAAGGTTGAGGTGGGATGTGCGGACTTGGGCGCTGGAGCTCGAGTCTTGGAAATGGATAAGCAAAGGAGGAAGAAGGCGTAGGTGAAAAGGTGGATTCTTTTCCCCTTATATGGACGGACGGAGCTATGCGTCCCCCACCAGCCTGGTAAAACTCGCTTATTTCCCAAGCGCTGTAATCAATGGCGCAGATGGGTTACCCACGTCCGTATTGATGAGAATCCCGGAATAAGGGGGCATGATCTATGCTTTGATAAGACGTGCCAAGGAAACCGCCTCGCTAAACACGCTGAGGTGGAACAATAAAAACGATTCATATAAAAGCCTGGCCGTGGTGTGATGTCACGCCGCGGAAGACGTCCAGCAGATCTGTGCAAAAATTATTCTCTCTACGGTGTTATGTGGAACTTGTTTTGCAGAGCCGGACACTATCCTTGTATTCAAAATCTTCTATGAAGTATTCGGAGGAGGAACCTGCCTCGCAATGCCGAAGACAATCAACGCGCCGGACTCATCGTCATTGAAGCCCGTTTCAGGGGCTACTGAGGGAGTCCCGGACTAGGGGTGTCCGGATAGCGGACTATCGTCACGGCCGGACTCCAAGACTATGAAGATACAAGATTGAAGACTTCGTCCCGTGTCCGGATGGGACTTTCCTTGGCGTGGAAGTCAAGCTTGGCGATACGGATATGTAGATCTCCTACCATTGTAACCGACTCTGTGTAACCCTAACCTATCCGGTGTCTATATAAACCGGAGGGTTTTAGTCCGTAGGACGAACAACAATCATACCATAGCCTAGCTTCTAGGGTTTAGCCTCCTTGATCTCGTGGTAGATCTACTCTTGTAATACCCATATCATCAATATTAATCAAGCGGTGAGTAGGGTATTACCTCCATCGAGAGGGCCCGAACCTGGGTAAAAACATCGTGTCCATTGTCTCCTGTTACCATCCGCCTAGACGCACAGTTCGGGACCCCCTACCCGAGATCCGCCGGTTTTGACACCGACAATATTTAAACCACTTCTCCTTAGGGACATCAAGATGAGTAGCAAATGATTCACAGAAATAAGCTACTCTCTCAGAGTCAAGTCATATTTAGTGCCAAATTCACGGAAAACATCGGTATCCATAAAAGACTTAACACAATCAAACTTAGGTGTTATACCTGACTCCTTACCTTCGTCGAGATCCTAGTCTTCAGGGTTGCATTTAATTCTTTCCAATAAATCCCATCTGAATTAAATGTAAAACAAGAGAGAAAAGGCATAAGTATTGTGACATAATGTGTAATAACATCCCATAATGCGATAAATATTGATATAAAAGCATGATACAAAATGGACGTATCACTCATGCATTGTTCGGACGTCCACCGCCCCCATGAACGCGCCTGTCTACCTTGAACTATGCCAACGTCCATACAAGATACATCCGCAGCTAGGTACCCTTCGCCCTCCTGCCAACACCTTCCATGAAGGACACCTCACCCGACAGGAGTTGGGTAAAATGCCATTGAGTGTTTGTTTACCTTCTCATTGTTTCCTAGGGTAAGCACAATGGTGGGGCGCTCGGTGATGGAGGATGAGTTCATATGTGATGCGTGGTTGGTCGTATCTGCGGACTTTGTAAGCATGAGGCAAAGGGGCTCGACCTTTTGGCAAAACATGTATTCTTTTTTTCATGAGCAAAAGCACTTCACGCCCTACTACTTGAACGTGATTCATGAAGGCAATGTGAACCGTGTCATGGACTACTGCGGTCTTGTTGCGCGGTTGGAGAGCATGTGGCCACCTAGTCTGTCGGCGTTGGAGATTGTAAGTTTTGATTTTTATTGTTCTATATGTTGGTCAATTAATTGATTCACTCACTATTGTGACTTGCTGTTTATTGAATAGCTCGTCCGCATTGCCGTGACGTACCACTTGTTTTTTAAACCAAGTGGTTTATCTTAGTGTACTAGCCGCTGCTTCATTTCGTATAGCGATAACGCTTTATCTTTCTTAGCGCTCCACCCCGCGGAGAACTCTGGTTGCGCTTTGGTTGGCTTTCTTTTTTTTCGATTTTCTCTGACTTGACTCAGCTTGACCTACTTGACTCAGCGGTAAGAGTAGTACTTTCATACGGCGAGAGTCATTGGTTCAAATACAATAGTAGGTAAAGCCGGCCGAAACCCCCGTGCTTGCGTACTCTTCGATTCCTGCGGGAAGTGTGGGACTAATTGAATTTCATTCTTGTCTGCTGAGAGAATTATTCTTCCTTACATCTTGCATTCGATGCATCCACCGTACTAAGAGCTCCTTCTTGAAGAACCGATTCTGTAACAACCCCAAAGGAGAATATATCTAAATAAACCTAAAACTCCCATTATGATTTGAGATTGCCTTGCCGTTGCGCCCCTTGCCTTTCTTACTAGATTTCGAGTTGATGGGGAAGGCTTGGCAAAGAAGCTTGTGTCAGAAGAGAAGTGGAAAACTAAGCTGTTCGGGCTTAACTTAAACCTGATTGCCCTAGTATGAGTCTGAATAAGGTTGAGGCTTGAAGACAAGCAACTGACATCTCGGATCTTGCCATTGCGAGGAGCATGGATGCCCAGAATGCCCTTAGTCTATGTCTGTCTATATAGGCTTTAAGGAAAAAGGCAAGTAAGCCGTAAGCCACAAATCAAGGCTTTTAAGGACCTTGACGACTTATAAATAAGCTAATAACAGATCTTTTGCGTCTTCGAGATGCGAAGAGAAGTAAGAAGGTTTACTATTGGGATAACGAAGATATGACCATATTTCAGATCGATTTTCAATGCATTTAGATCGGATAGTAGAATAGAGAGAAGGATTTTCTGCGTTCTTAAAATGATAGAGAGTCAGGAGAGGGTCTATGTTAATAGAGCTCTTTATATAGGGAGAGGAAAGACGTAACTAGACCGCAGAAAGAATAGAATCTTTTACCGCTACATCCGCTGGAGAAGAAAACTCAACAAAGGAGATTCCTATCCTTTCTCTAGTTGAAGACTAATCTGGATATTCCCGAAGGGCTGGCTCCTCGCAGTTCTCCCTTTAACACCAATAGTAGATAGGAACTGAACTGTCTCACGATGTTCTAAACCCAACTCACGTACCACTTTCATCGGCGAACAACCGAACCCTTGGGACCTTCTTCAACCCTAGGATGTGATGAGTCGACATCGAGGTGCCAAACGACTCCGTCGATAAGAGCTCTTGAGAGTCATCAGCCTGTTATCCCCGGCATACCTTTGATCCGTTGAGGGAGAGCCCTTCCACACGGGACTCCCGGATCACTATGGCCGACTTTCGTCTCTGTTCGACCAGTCGGTCTCACGATCGAAAGCGAGCTTATACCATTACGCTCACGAGCAGAATCAACGCTTGAGCCTACCTTCGCACACCTCCGTTACTCTTTGGGAGGCATCCGCCAGATAAACAACCCACCTCAGTTGTCCTCCCCCCCCCCGAATGATCGATGCGGCGGTTAGGCATCCTTAGACGAAAGAGTGGTCTTTCGAGTTGGTCGTTGTGTATCACCACCTCCCACCTATCCTACACATTCTATCAAGGTTGTCACTGCGAACCTATAGTCAAGGTGCACGGGGTCTTACCGTCTAGCCGTTGGTACTCTGCATCTTCACGGAGAATTCAATATCACCGGGTCCATGTCAGAGACAGCGTGGCAGTCGTTACACCATTCGTGCAATTCGCTACTTATGCGACAAGGAATTTCACTACCTTAGGACAATTAGAGTTACTGCCGCCATTTACCGGGGCTTCCATTCAAAGCCTATCACACTTCTCCTTCCGACCTTCCAGCACCGGGCAGGTGTCAGACTCTATACATCGTGTTACCACTTAGCAGAGTCCTGTGTTTTTAATAAACAGTCGCTACCCCCTAGGAATGAAGGAACTGAATCAAGAAAGTAAACTTCACTTTAGAATAACATTAATGGATTTAGGGTGAGGACATTATTTTTTTCCGTTAATATAAAAAAACTAAATGTTCAAACCTTCTTATTAAAACACTAAATGGACCGTTTCTCACTTCTTATTATTTTTTACAGAGGAGTAATGATTTCTTCGTTTTAGTGTTGTTTCCTCGATCTGTTATTTTGGTTAGATCTTGGAAATGATCGACTCCAATAGATGCTCATCATAAGATTTTTTTCCTCCTATTCCTATTGATCAGAAGTATCCAGCAGCGCCATGCCAGAGTGACTTCCGAAGCGCTACGGACGGGACGAAATCCGGCAGCCGATTCTTGGCTCGAATAACCAGCCCAGCAAGAAGCTAAATTCTTCCCTAACATAACATAACGGGGCGGGGTTGTGCGCGAGCCGAGTGACGTAGGTGCACAAGAGTACTTCACGCCACAATCATCTATATTTTATAGGTTCTACGGACCGATGCCTCCTGCTTCATCTGGTAAAAAAGAGTCATAGATATGCCTGTAATTAGAAGGAAGAACCACCATAAAAATCGTCCTCGTGTATCGTCTGTAGCGGAACTATGAACGGGAGCTAGCAATCCGGACCGTATTGAAAAGGTTCCTAAGACACAGCATGGAAGAGTCAAAATATTCAGAAGCGAGGTCCAAGAATGAAGAAGGGGTAGAATTCTTGAATGAATACGAGCTGTGGCTAATACCCGAGGCATAAAAGACGCATTTTCTACGGGATCCCGAAACCACCAGCCACCCCGACCTAATTCATAATGAGCCCACCAACTTCCTGGCGAGATGCCTACGGTTAAAAACAACCGACATGTCAAGATCCAAATTCAAATTGGTTCCTGGTCACGGTCGAGAGACCACCGTTGCGCCGGCGGTCCAACAAAGAGGCGAAGTAGTGGTGTCTTTCTTTCCATTACGAGCGACACGCTTCACCTGCTCCCTCCCGTGTCCATTAGCGCTCTGTCCAGAGCGAAGAGAAGGCGAAAAGCGCCATTGAAGCGGCATGAGCAGGCTTCTATTGCTACACAACAATAGAGCAGCGCTACCACAAAATGTTTGAATGATCGGGTAAAGAGTGAGCTTCTTATATGGGATCCGACGCATCCAGCAGAAGCTTAATTAGCGTTCCATTCTTTTCGGCGGCATCCTTCCGCATTGGCGGCAGTGGAGTGCCACAATCCCATTCATCATTTTTGATCTACATAACCCAAAGCCCATAGCCTTGGCGACATCTCCGGCATAAATGCAAGGAGGATCTATAGCTGATATAGGATCTTGTGGAACTGGATTTGATTACGCAAGCGATGCAGGTACGAACGAAGAAATTTCGAACAACAGGATCGGAACTCGCTGATAGGAAAGGAGAGAATAACAAAGCAATGCTAAGAGCTCCGTCAATCTGCTATTCATCGATAGATGGAGCTCTCTCTTTTTCATCTCGTGCCAGATGTAACAAAAGATTAGTCCTTTTTCCTTCTCGCGAACCACGGGAGGCGCCCAATCGGAAAGAGCAAAGCTCATTTTCAAAACAGGGTCAAGCGGCGCATTAAAAAGGGCTGGCCCGTTAAAAGGACGCTTACTTTGCGAACGAAGTTCAGAATCAACAAGGGTTCTCCGAACGAAGGGGGTGTACAACTGGGGCGCAACCCAACTTTTTTGTTGGAGAGATAGAATGGAGTTCTTCACGAAGTTCGAGACAAAGGAAAAAAATCAAAGTTTCTCTATAGCCTCTTCATTTTGAGACATTATGGCTTTGGGGTGCGACCCGGTAACAAAAAAGGAATCCATAAAAACTTGGGATCCAACACCATGATAAAATACTACCCTCATGATTAGACCATGTCCCTGAGATTTGATAAAAAAGGTGCATTAGCGGTTAATACGTTGTAATTAGATAAGTAATTTGGAATATGACGGAACAAAATACCAAGGAAAGGAAGAAGAATGCACCAAAATGCAAGTGCTGCACCAAACGCTGGTGGTTGTTTCTTGTTGTAAGTGAATGCAACGAAAAGACCCAGAAATTACGAATAATGGGAAAATTCATTTATCGACATTTCGTGCTCATTTCCAAATTTATGCTTAGTTATTCCCATCATCCGGTAACCACAGGATGATTCCAATCTCCTTTTAGTAATATATCTTTTTGATATGTCTCGCCTCGCCGCAAGGAAGAGAAAATGCATCGAGTCGTTTATCAAGAAAGTGGACGAGCATGGCGGTCCCTATATCTACGAGGGTGTACCACTTTTTTCAAGTCAGCTTAAGAGGTTCTAAAGAGAAAGTCACTCTCCTTATTCTTGGCTAGTGGAATGGAAGCAAGACTCTTTCCTATCCACTTTGCCGAGGGGAGAGAACTGAAAGATAACTCAAGCTAGACAGAAAGGTGCAAAAGTCCACAGTTTCTTAAGGATCCTATAAGAAAGTAGGTTAAGACTGTCATTTAGCTTCAATTTCTTCAGTCTCACAAGCGGGTCCGCATGCAACAAAAGAAATTGTATTTTCCTACTACTCCGACCTTGCCCTGAAAGGATAAGGAAATTGGATAAGAGCGAGAGCTAGATTGACTGTTGGTCCAATGCTAGTGGAGGATTCAGACTGAGGACCCCCCATGGCGGCTACTCATAAGAAGATGAAGGATTGAAAGAGGACTGATCACCCCTCTGATTTGTGATCTTTTAATAGAAAGAAAAAGCCTTCTCTCAGACTTAAAGGTAAATGAAAGCGGGATTTTTCTCTCTCCTCTAAGCTAGCAAAGAAGTCAAGTAATCTGAGAATGCTGCCCCCAATCCGTAGCTGAGGACGAACTCAACTCATAAGCTTTTTTTGAACCAAGCACCTGTTGTAGAAATGAAAAACCACCCACTAGAAGAGGCTGGAACAACCCATAGAAGTGTAGGGGCTGCTTCACCCAGGCGTACCCGTATCCATTGATTTACCTCCTCTAGAGATTATTGAACTTTGTGACAAATAGGTTATAGTTACACTCCTTAACTCCCTATTCGCGAGATATAAAAGCTAGCTAGTAAGAAGACTTTCCCTCAGAAACAGCCCCAATGTTTAGCGTATTTGTTCACTTATGTTTATATAAATAAGATCTGCTGCCCGGGAGATGTCTTCATCATCATCCAGGCTAATTCCCAAGCTATTTAGAAGCTCCCTGGCTTTAGATTCCAATATATTGTCCCTTTCTTTCGATGTCTCTATTCTATTGGTGGACGGTCGTAACTCTAATATAGGGCTTTGAAGCATAAAACTCAGCTGCAATCTAGTTTTTTCACAAAGGCTGGTTGAGGCTCAGGCTCAACCATCTGTGCTTTGCAGATGATCTTTTTTTTCAGCGGTGGTGATCTGAATTCTATCCAAGAGCTTACTAGTATCATGACTCATTTTAACAGAGTGTCTGGGCTTTCAGTTAATGCCAAAAAAGTAAGATCTTCTTCAGTGGTATTTCATTTTCTTTGAAACAAACTATTTTTGAGTGTGTGTTTAGTGAAGGGATCTTACCAGTGAAATACTTATACCCTCCATTCATTTCCTTTTCTTTCCAAGCTAGCTCCCTCTCAGTGGGTGGTTGATGTAGATGAGTATTGGAAGACAATGGTAGTTTCATTCTAGGTCCCACTAATTGTTGAATAGTTGGTTTGAGTTTTTTTTGGATCCATGCAAGCCATTTCCAGTTGAAGTCATAAGGTACCATCCTGTTCCAGTCAGGAAGACAGCTCTATCTCACAAGTTAGCTGGATCTTTTATTTAAGCCAAAGGCTATAAAATCTATTTCAAATGAGTTTGGGCTCCCTTAAGTTATCCTCATTTCCTGAGATAAGCGCAGTTCAACAAAACTAAAAGCTAGATATATCGTTGTAAAGTAGAGCTAGACTGCATGATTGGATTGTATAGAAGGATAAGAAGGATTTAAAATTTCCTTCTTTTTTTCTTAAAACGAAAGAAGAAAGAGAGTGGGATAGGATGAAAGTAAACGCAAAGAGCTGATTCAATCAAAGAACCTCACAGCTTTAGTGCAACAAGCCGATCGAAAGCACTCATCTTTATCGACGAAATGCTTTTTTGTCTCTTCTTCACTAAACGCCCGCTTCCCGGCTCCTCCCTCTTTTCCTAGCGGTTAAGTAGATAGTAGGCCCCCCTGGCCCCGCAACCAAGAGTCACTCGTCGAAAGCTGACCAGGAAGACAATAACTGCTATTTCAAGAATGCATGGTTGGAGTTCTTCTATTGACGAAGGGAAGAGGACGGTCTTACTTTTCAGAGATACCGACTTATTAGTGGACTGGTCATGTCATAGCGGAAGGTCGAGGTGGGAAACAAGGAAACAGAGGAAATGCTTATCGGGACATAGCCTTCGCACGAGTTGAAGGGAAGATGTTTGATTGCTAATAAAATGAGTGGAAGAGCTGCCCGGTCAAAGAAATTCTCTCAAGTAGCAAAGGCAAGACGGAAAAGCAGGAATGAAGGTTGCTAGGTACCGCTCCGTGGTAACATCTATCGATTCCGCTATCAGGAAAGTCTGGCAAGGGAAATATCTGGCTGAGGAATTAGAGGAACTTTTGTAGAACTCGGGGACGGAATCAATCAAAGAACTTAAGAAATTGCCCATACCGACAGCATCTCCCGCTTTAGAAAAAACCCTATCTCATCAGGCGGGTATACCTGACCCTTTTTTAGCTAGTTTCGGGAAAGCAGTAAGTTAAGTAAGTCGAGCCCTTCTAAGCGAAGAATAGCAGAGAGAAATGGTAACGTAATAAGGGAAAGGGAGCTAGCTGCTTCCATATCTCCCCCAAAAAAGAACCAAAAAGTTCCAGAGGCATCTTCCATTCATTTCGATTTAGGTCTTACTGCACCATATTTAGATCTTCCCTTTCTACGATCCGGAATTCCCAGCAAATCCTTGACTCCTCGAATACGATGGGATTTCACACCGCGAATCTTTCACTCTACCTCCTCGACTAATACTATAGAATGTTCCTGCGAATTATCACCTTCACTTTGGAATGTGAGCAAATATATCATGTCGATTGCTCAACCGTACTTTTGCTATCTTACGTAGAGCTGAATTAGGTTTTTTCGATTGTTCTCGTCGAAACACGCAGGCATACTCCTTGCTTCTGGGGACATTGATCTGAAGCTCGAGTACGGTCCGTGCGCCGTTTTTCTTCTCTACCATGACGAATAAATTGATTTTTTGTAGGCATCCCTCTTTCCTATGTCCTTCCCCCCTTTTCCCTTTCAAAAGTGGTTACTCCCGATCCGAAGCACCCCTTTTCCATTCATAGAGAGATCCAATCATCAAAATCAATAAAAAGGCCATCATGGACCATGATCCAAACAGATCAATCTTGTTAGGAGGTACTGCCCAAGGAAAAGAAAAGGTGACTTCCGGATCAGGGATAATAAATAAAATAGGAACCGGATAAAATCGTATATCGAAACGACTTCTGGCATCACCAGAGGGATCGGAACCACATTCGCAGGCCGACAATTTTTCTGGATAGGTAGAACTATTGGAAGCAAATGGAAAAGGAACACCGAGTGTAATCAAAGAAACTAGCGGACTGATCACTAAATAGATACAAATAGGTGCAAATTCCGACATCACCAAAGCCCACTTCGTTCTCTCGCTCTCCTCATGGCGCTCCTTGCTCATGGAGCTGCATACCGAAAAAATACGCTCAGATGTGGATTCGAACCACTAAAGGATTTCAAGGGCAATGCCCCTTGCTCTTCCCACTGAAACAAGAAAAAAAGGATTTGCAGTCCAGCAAGAAAACGGATGCGCTAACGCGCAACGGCTTTCGCTCTAGTTGCTTAATTTGTTGCTTGTTTTTCTCTAACCAGCTGAGCTACCATAACCACTTGCCGAAAGTCTCTTTTCTTCATCTATGAGCATCCTACCTGTAGTGGAGGAGCTTGCTCAAGAACCGAGAGCCGACCAGGGACTGTACGGCCCTCGTTCGGGAAGGTCTTCTTCGCTATAGACGCCACCAAGAACAAGAAAGTGGCGCTCCGCTCCTAGTCACTAAGCAGCTATTCTGTCCGACGGCGGACTCCATCAATCTGAGGTTCTTTCTCTCACGTAATTTCGCCCGCCCGTTCTACTTCCATGCCGAAGGAAATGGGATTCGAACCCATGATACAATCTTCTTGTATGTCGATTTAGCAAACCAATGCCTTAAGCCACTCAGCCATACCTCCAAGTTGTTGATCGGAATTGGATGTGCCGGGTTGGTTGCCCGAAGACCCACTGTAAGCCGAAGGCCGCATACTCTTCTTTACTGAGCGAGAAAGACTCTATCTAGATCTATGGATCTCCCCAGCGTCCAAGCGAGACCCCATCCAAACCAAATCCGCCACTCGTTGGGCGAGGCCTAGCTTTCTATGAACACCTCACCACTGAATGAGAAACTTAGCCTCCGACCCAACCAAGAGAGAAGACAGGGTCAAGCCGACGCTGCCCTTACTCACCTGCCTGAATGGAATGAATATCTCCTTCGTCTAGTCGAGAAGGGAATAAGCCCGGCGGGGAACAGGACCGTGACTCTTCTAAACCATTACATGACGGAGAAGTCCATTCTCGTCATGATCGATACACGTCCTACCATAGTGCCCGGAGAACCTGTTTCTAGAAGATTCTATAGTGATCCACTCGAATCGGTCTCGGGTGACGCCTCCCTAGTCGTCGAAAGATTTCATCCCTCGCTCGGTCATTAAGGTGGGGGTGAAAACTACAATTAATGCTCTATCTCCGTCATAGAATATGGGATACTCACTTTCAATGGCCTCGCATCCCCGAGCCTCGACCGGCCTGCCCTTTCAATCGGGGTTATAACGGGTTCGGTATCAGCAACACCAGCGAATCGTGTTGGTACGGTGGGTTCCCCATACCCACTATTCGGAAAAAAGCTTGCCATAGCAGCTCAAACCTCCGATCGGGAAATGGTAGTTCTAACCGGTCCTAACCCCAATTCCAAAAAAAAAATGATTGGACCGAGGTTCGTGCAGGGAGAGAACAGAAACTAATAACGATGGAGCAAGAAAACGGATGCGCTAACGTGCAACGGCTTTCGTGCTAGTTGCTCAATCTGTTGCTTGTTTGGTTCGAGGTTGAGCTCACCCGCCGCCCTACGTCAGTAGTCTTCCTAACTTCTATTCCCTTCTTTTTGCTCTAAGGTAAGGTTCTTCAAGAACAGCATTGCGGTCGCAACGGGGCTCTGGGTGAATATTGTAGCCCATATGAGCCGGGCTGTGAATATTTATAGGTCGGGGTCTTTACTGAAAAACCACAATACTACACTACAACAATTTGAAGAAATCCGCAAGTGACTCTAATTTGAATTCACTAGTTGTGTTTAGTTTTTTTTATTTCAATATAAAAAATCTGCTTACAGGAAGATTGGCAAGATGGGGCCATCATCCTTACTGAGTTCGACATTGTGTATGCGCCACAGAAGGCCATTAGAGGGCAAGCGATGGCGGATTTCCTAGCAGCACATCATACATATTTCTACAGTAAATAAAATATTTCCATGGATGGGATTGCACGTAGTCCATTCCACCTTTATCTATCTAGGTTATCCTTCTTTCTTAACAAAGCGTAATGTGATGATCGATCCTCTATGGGATTTATGTTTATACCAAAGCGTCTACTTTAGATATTTACTACCGATGAAGGAAAGCCTTGTTAAAGACTACTACTTTTGACTTCCTTTTCCGTACTCTTCTTTCATCCTCCTTACCGTAACGCTTTTCCTTGTTCAGAAGAATAAGATACTGAAATTGTGGCTTACATATGGAAAATGCCTTCGTCTTGAAGCTACCAATGCACATCACGGTGAAATCATTGTCAATTAATTGTTAGATTCCCCATATCACCCATAGCCACCCAAATATTTTTTTTGCCTCAAACTCTGCTGCCCTATCACTCCTCGATAAGTGTACTTACTCAGGTTGTGCACTTGGCTGAGCGAGATCTTCCCCTTTGGCATGAGAACTGCCTACCTACGCTAACGTAACTAATGCAGATGGCGAAAGTTAGTAGTTCTCCTATGCCAACATGAACACAAACGAAATCGTCGAATTTCGTATAGAAAAAAAAGGAACCACTTCTATTCTCTTTTCTTATGTATAAGAGGGATAAGTACTTATTCCTGGCCGGCGGTATCATTGCTGCTCCCCGCCTAATGCGGATCATTGTGCAATGCTTACGTGAACTCAATCATTTGTGCTGAAAGATATATATGTTTTGAAGAGAGAGGTCCGCAGGCAAAAATCCTGAAGGAAGGACTGACTGAAGGAAGGAACAGACTGTAGCAAAAGCCGAAGAAGATGCGAATCAGGAAAAGGGAGACGAGTTCCAGTTGTTAGAAAGACCAGTGCCCGGAAAAGCAAGTCGGAAGGGGATCCGGATGTTCAAAGTGCTTAAAGAAAAAAGATAGGTGTTGCTCTGTTGTTTGCTTTGAGGTTTCCCCTAGTTGGGGAGACCGAAGAAGAAACCGAGGGAAGGCGATCCGAAGTCTAGTGTTAAAAGAGATAGTTGCCCGCCTCTTGATGGAGAATTGAAAACATCCCAACGTATCTTTCACTAATTAAGTAGTAGTGAGGCGTCAGATGCGTCGGTGGAGAAGAATGCTTGCTTTTCGTATCACCGGTGTAGTGATTGACACGGTCTTCGCATATTGAACAACCTAAGAGTGGAAACACCTTAATCGCTTCTCCAAGCTTATCTATATATATTTCTCGATGGAAGCGAAGGAAAGGCTTAAAGAAGGTGACAAGAAGAGAAACTTATTAGTTCGTCAGAGCCAACTTATCATTCCAATGAGAGGTCAAGTACGATAGAAGTTATTGATACTGATTTAGGCGAGAAGCATAGCTGGCAGAGCGAGAGGAAGAAGTCCGTCTTGTTAGCGAGTTAGCGAGTAGTTTCCTTTAGACGATTTCCATGAGCATACTAGCTTTTCACGAGCGGAGGAGAAAGAACACCAACAACCAATAGGGTGAGGCAACTAACTACCAATCCTTTTATTGAATAGCATGGCGTGGGTAAACATAAAGAAGCCACAGAAGAAATCAAGCCAAAGGCTTCTCACTTTCTAAAGTAGTAAAAAGTGGATCCCCGCTTCAAGACACTTGGCGTAGATCTTTGAAAATCGTCAATCGGGTGAGCCAGCTATTATTGAGGGAGGCCAGGTCTACATACGTAATCAAGTTTCTCTAGTTGCATGTCTTTTGTATGGAAAGATGGGTGTTTTTATCCAAGAAAGGGAATAGAATAGGTAACAACCCCCCTCACATCAAGCATATACGCTAGCTACCAACATATACTATGGAGTCCATGGCTACCTCCGCGGATGGAGGACCGAAGATTTTTCACTTACGCTGAAGAGTTGAACTCTGACTGAAAGGACTTGACACATTGCCAAGGCGATTTTATTAGCCAGCTGTGGGATAGAGATCTGCGGTAAACGAGCGATAGCCTCTAAAGAGTGCCGAAATAGGATTGGTTCCTTTTTCTAAAGATCCGAGAGTGGTGAAATTATTGCATAATTTAAAGAAGCCCATTTCATTAGAGGGAGGGAGCCCTTCCTACCTTTCTTTATTTAAGTGCTAGTGTCAAATGAGACGGTTGCCCGCCTTGGAGGGGTTGTAGCGAAAGCTCCAAAGTCCACTTCTTTACCAACTTGAATTCATAAGGAGACCAAACTCTATTCATGCTCAAGTGAACCACGGGTGATGATATTCCGCTATTCTGAAATCAAATAGGAAACGGATGGCGCTTGAGTTTTTGATCTCGGCATGAGAAACTATTCCTCCTCCTTTTGCTTACAATCACCTCACTTCCCTTATAAGAAGATAATAGTGCTTGTATCCTGGGTCATGAGGTTCCCCTCTTCAGTCTGATAAGAATAAGTCAAGGTCTCGGTTCTGTATTAAGTAAAGATAAGGAACCCGCTCAGAGGATTTCTTCAGTTTTGGTAGGGAAGCCACTGATTCGTATCATGCTATGGTTGAGGGACCTTCTCGGTTCAAAGCTAACAAATAGGTCTCATGTTGGCACTCAATCGCTAAGAGCAGCCAACAACTTAACTTGCAGGCTTTAAAACCTGCTCATACGGTAATGGCTAGGGGTTTTGCGGATCCCTTTCTCTATGAGTTTCGGTTGATAATGACTTAAGGTGAGCAACGAACCTCCAATCACTTTTTCAGGAATACACAGACATAACCATCCGGCTGCACTCAACTGCAAACTAAAGGAACTCCTAACAAGCAGGGGAATTTCTCCTTTGTTACTGGTCGGAACGACCTAAATCCTGGTCGGGCCTGCATTTGTGCTATGCTCTATGATTTCGCTTTGTTTACACGGGTGAGTGACCTACACCTTTTAATCTATGGTTTCACCCGCGAGGTAGAACTTTCTCTAAAGCTTGTTCGCTCCATAATACACTTACACCTTCCTTTATAACCATGCACTCCCACTACTTCTTTAGGACATGGCTGACTTGCTTATCACAAGTCGTCTCCCGAAAAGGCAAATATCGAGACTGAGATGCTTCTTGGAGTCTTCATTCTCTAGGGCAGAGCTCACTACCACTCATTATCGGAGGAGACGTAATAATACCGAGCTATTCTTCGATTTCCTTGCTTGCGAGATCAAAAACTGGGTATCGAACAAAGAAATCTGCTCACGGTACCTCTTACCTCAAAACTTATATTGGATCTGGGATCAGAAGAATTCCAATTTGAATGTGCTCATATCCAACTACCCGAAGGGACGATATCAGGAAAAGCAAAAGGTGCACGGGCGGTTTCAAGAAGTTTTGGTTGCATAGCTTTCAATCACTGTGTCAGCCGAGCTCTAACGTTTCTATAAAGTGAGAAATCATGGTACCTTCACGTCTACCTTTCCCAAGGGCTAGTTCAATTCCAGAGAAATGCAAGCAATCGTACTGGACTCCCACCGCCTGCTAGGCTCACTATACCAAGTTAAGTTCCTCCAAAGTATTTTCATCATCGGTATCGCAGAGTCACAAGATAAGGGATAAAGATAGTAGCCCATAGCTCCTTTATCAATTTCCTTCTGAAACTTATCAGGGTCTAACAATGTTGGAGAAGTAGTATTGTTGCTGTTAGAAAGAATAATGGTTTCTTGCCCATTGTGACAAATACTCATTGTTCTGGCCTTCCAATCTAAATTGATTGGACCGTGACGATATAGCCAATCATAACCCAGTATAGCATCATTGCTTTCCAATTTCAGTAGCTTGAAGGTGTCTTGAAATGTGTGCCCTTTAATAACTAGTATCTGCAGTGTAAGCTCCAGTAGTTAATTGACCTCCTCCAACCACTTTGATAGTAAACAAATGTTTCTGACTCTCATATCAGTGAAGCCCACACCACCATCATCTTTAGGGGTGCATAGGTGTTCCCATCTGACCATGTGAAATTTCTTCTTCTTACTCCGAGAAGTGATTTCTTGTTGTATCAACTTTTTACGTATTTTGATAGGCAAAGTGTAGTAACCCAGAAGGTACATAGGGACATTTGATAAACATGCATTGATCAATATATCTCTTCCTCCATAAGAGAAATGTTTGCATTGCCAAGAGTCCAACTTCTTTTCTACCTTTTAATGAAAAAAATCATTAGAAGAGATTTGTCTTTGCTGATTGGTAATCCCAGATATTATATTTTATTGGAAATTTGCCTATCTCATAGTTATATCAGCTACCCTCTGCTCCTCCTCTACACTCAACCCTACTGTGAAAATATCACTCTTCAAGTAATTGACTTTCATGCCAGACATTTCCTCTAAACAGTAGAGAAAGAATTAGAATCCAGTAATAGACTCCATGTCATTATGCAAAAAAGCAAAGTATCAGAAGCATATTGCAAATGACTAATCCCCCCTGGTATCAGATGTGGTACCATACCTCTAATCACATCTGCTTCCTTAGCTCTATCCAGAATTGCAAATAGTGCATCACCTACTAGGTGAAAAAGCAAAGGAGAAAGAGGATCTCCTTGCCTCAAACCTCTGAAAGTAGAGAAATATTCTCGCCAATCTCCATTCATATTCACACACACTTTGCCTCCTTCCACCGCTTGTCTAATCCAATCTATCCACTGTCAGGGAAGTTTTTCCTATGCATTACCTCTGCCAAGAAAGGCCACTGAACTCTATCATAAGCTTTTTCAAAGTCCAACTGAAGCAAAATTCCTTCAGAGTGAGAGGTTTTCAACTCATGCAAAACTTCATGAAGGATTACACATCCATCCAAAATGTACGTCCCAGGAATAAATCCAGTCTGAAGAGAGTTGATTACTTGTCGAGCCAGAGGAGTAAAGGTATATACTATGAAATTTTGCTACGAAAGGATATAGTGTAGATGATTGGTATAACTGCTCTTTTTCCTACTGGGAGTGGAAGAAGATCCCACGTCTGGTTCTTCTGAAGTGCACCAAGCTCCTCCTTCATTGCGTCTTTCTTTCCACCGGGGATCCATCTTTGCAGCCTTCCAATCCTTTGGAATAGACACTGATTATAGAGATGCAATGAATGCTTTGTGTGCAGGTGGGACATAAGAGTCTAAAACTCAATTTGCAATGTCATGCTCATAGCCATATCGGACGGAGGCTTTCCAAAGATTAGTCCTAGTCTCTCTGCATAGTGCAAGCGGCAATTCCAAAGAAGTATTACCACCTGTCTCATTTTAACCTCCATCTTGCTCTTGTGGCTCCTCCTCGACTACCTCAGGTTGCTCTTGTGGTTCTTCATCCAAGACCACTAGCGGTACAAGAAGAAGGGGTCCCGGCTCGAGGGCGGGGGTATCTTACTTCTTTTCCTCTGTGTTCGTGACAAGCTAGTAGGCACTCTTGTGTGGGTTGGCTCATTCCCCTGGAAATACGCTCACGGGTATCTGAGCAATTCTTCCTGTTGCTTTTACAAAACTTCCCTCTTGATGCTAAACCATAGCTCTAACTGAGTCAAATTCCACAATTTCTAAGAACGATATGCTTTTTTGCATTTTCCTTTGAAAGCTTCTCTCAATCCCTCCCTAGTCCTTTCTTTCCTGGGCCCACGCTTACAGTTGACCGCCCACATTCATTCATTGTTCGTTACATTGTGGAATCGAACCACAGAGCTAAGCGCATAATTGGGATTTAGAGTCCCATGCGTGAAACTAAAGAGGATTTTCAGTCCTCTGCTCTACCAGCCGTAACCTAGAAGGAAACTTCACACCCGATTTGACAGCTAGACTGGAAACACTTTGCTTGTCAAGAACACAGACCTAGTATAGAACACTTTTTGAGTATGTTGGTAAGGTCCGGTTATCCGCTTCGTGCTTGCACTTCTGCGTAACTAGGGGTGCAAGTCCTGTACATGCGATACTTTCATAATTGAATCAAAAGCGTCGATACATGAAAGATCTCTATATACGATATTTATGACATGTAATGTTGTTCTTTCAACATGATTCCTCAACAATTTTTTCATCGTAACTGACTCTCCGTTCTCTCCGTTCCACTTTGGTTTTCGACTAATAATTACCATGATGAATTTGTCTTACTGCTTGGTTCCGCATTGGATTTTGGAAACTTTTGTTTAGAAAGTGGTGTCACGACCGTGGGGATCAAATGGATGGTTCAGGAAAGTCTAGTGAAGCAGCACGGTCTAATCATATAGATGACCATAGTGGTATGGTTCCATAGAAAACTACTGGAGGCCATTACCGCCACCGAAATGGTTTCCATGCTCCGTTGGATGATTTGACGATATCGCGGTATCAAGCTAGAACGGTTTCAATTTGTAGGACGGGAAATAAACCTCATCCATTGGTGCACACTAACCGATGAAGCTCAACCCTCTCTCGAACTGAGCTATTTCCACTTTTTTGAACAAAAAGTTCGAGTAGTTCAGTGAAAAAACGGTCAAGCTTTCTTCCATCCTTCCTAGATCCTCGAGCTTGCACCCGCTCGACGCCTTTTTCATTGTTCGTTCTGAGGTGGATTCGAACCACTCTCTCTGTTTGGATTTCGAGTCCAAAAGGCCCGGCGAAAGAGGATTTTCAGTCCTATGCCCGCTGCCAGCTAGAACGAGATTTTTCCACTTCACACCCACACAATCGGGATTTGATGAAATAGCTATGTTTTTTCTTATTTGATTCGGATCTTGTCAATCTCATGTCCATCTTTCTCTTTAGTTTTCTCATTTCTTTCTCCTCAACCTATCTTCATTGGATGGACTTACGAAAGAATAATATCTAATCTCCCCATCGCGGTTAGGATCCCATGAACCAGAGCGCCAAAGACCGGTTCCTCGATCTTCCTACTGGAGGCATGGTCATGGCTTTCATTCATTCATTACATTCTTTGTTCTGTTGTGGAATCGAACCACTCAAAGTATTTAGTGTCCTTTTACCAACCAGTCAGAACCAATATTTCTCTGTTATATTCTGTTTTTTCTTCGTCAGCTAGCACAATTTGGATTTCGCGTCCAATGCGCTAACGCTTTCTTTAGTTTTCTTGCTTGAATTTTAGATTTTTTGAGCAACTAGCGCGAAAGACGTTGCGCGTTAGCGCATCCGTTTTCTTGCTCTTTCTCTGGGCTTTGACCATGTCTCCCGAACAATTTCAGTACATATGGCGCAAGACGATTCCACATATATATCAAGGTCGGAATGGGATCGGGTGTTTTCACGTCTCACCATAGTGCCCGGTTTGTCTTGATTGGTGATTGATAAACAAGAAGGAAAATGGAAAAGTAGAAAATCTACATGTTTATACCGTTGAGGTCCTTAGTTTAGTCAAGTAAGCGAGGGCATTTCCATCGCGAAGGATTCAATCCAGCCACGGGTTCCCCTCGGCTACCTTGTTACGACTTCACCCCTTCGAAGACCCCACCGTAGTATGCGCCAATAAGACCACCAAAGGCCTTTGTGGCACTAGTGGTACACAGAAGTCATGGGTGATCATTGGTCCGATGCTTGGCCGAAACCAATTCCTGTGGTGTGACGGGCGGTGTGTATAGGGCCCGGTACATATTCACCGCGGCATGCTGATCCGCGATTACTAGCGATTTCAACTTCATGTTCCCGAGTTGCAGAGAACAATCCGAACTGAGGCAATCTTTCCGGATTCGCTCCGCCTTACAGCCTTGCTTCCCATTGTCATTGCCATTGTAGCACGTGTGTGGCCTAGCCGATAAGGGCCATGCGTACTTGACATCATCCCCACCTTCCTCAGTATCTCACTGGCAGTCCCTCATGAGTGTGCTTTTTCTTTGTTTCGAAGCGGGGCACGTACTATTACCACTACGTTCCACACCATTTTATGGCCTTCATGCCGGGTCTTCCTCTGCCGCCAACTCGACGTCGTCGTAACCAATTTCAACCAAACCTCCAGGCTCATTGGTACTTTGACGTCACTATAGGTAGGTCTCTATGGGCCTTGGGCAAGAAGACTTCGGTTCACACGTGAAAGTGATTTGAAAGGCACCGGCTCCCAATGGTGAAATTCTTGCTGAAAGCACAGCTACGTGCTGGCACTCAATCAAGTAGTAGCACTGGCACGTCACTCGGTGGCAATTTCTCCTTAGGCGCATGTCTCAGCAACACAAAACGAGGGTTTCGCTCATTATAGGAATTGACCAAACATCTCACGACACGAGCTGACGACAGCCATGTAGCACCTGTATGAAAGTCAGTACCATCCTGTTAAGGACATGTTTTGTTGTTCATATGTCAAGGGCTGGTAAGGTTTTGCGCGTTGTATCGAATTAAACCACATGATCCAATTTTCATATGTTGTAGTTCCTATACGCTAACGGGTTCATCTTTGCCCTGCTTCCTTGGCATTGAGGCTCACACCTCTCCTTAGTCAAATCTAGTTGTAGTAAAGTATAGAGATTTGAAAGTAGCTGGATGCCAAGAGCACTCTTATTCCTCGGCAAAGGGTTCGCATCTTTATCCATCAATACGAGATGAGCTATTCCTACGAACTACGAGAAAATAAATACGATATATGGATATATAGAGCCTGGATTCCCCTTTTGAAGGCTTAAATAGCGGCTAAGCACATTTGGGTTTAGCGGGTAGCGATTTGGCTGCTCCTATCCCAAAGATAAGAATATGACAGATCCCACAAGGCAACACGGTGTCCATCGCACCAGGGACCAAAAGGCAAAGTGGTAGTTCAGAGCGGAAGGGGCGGCCCCAACTTCTCTTCTAATTGAAATCCGTTGTGCATGCCCATCCTCCTACATTTATCGCTTTGTGGGCGAGCCTCGTGCTTCTTCTTCGCAAGGTGATCCTCCCTTGACCACTCCCGATCAGTAAGCGGTACTCCCAAAAGGAAAGGGGAACGGTTCTCTCCTCGAGTTCTCCTCGCCAATATGAATTCAAGCAATGGCCCCCTCTATCCTTGAGAACATTCTTTGCCTAGCTCATCTACAGGAAACATATAGTCTTTCCCATCACTCCAATCTTTACTTACCTACCTTGGCTTAACTCATCAACTCCCAGGACAGGGTTATCTATAACTCCTTATTCTGGCCTTCATTCTTCTCTTATTTCTACTCTCCCACGAAGGCCTGTCCTTGTCAACTAGAAAGTACGAGAAATCGGGACAGTTCTCTGTCCGTTCGCTCTGGGATGTTGATAAAAGCGAAGCTGACGGGTACCCATGGATCCACTATGCAATAGACCACTCAGTAGTGTTGCCATAGGCGACAACAGAGCCCAGACTGCCGGATGGGAGAGCGCCAACAGCCTTTGGACGATGTCGAGGCAGGGGACCTTGAAGGATCAGAAGAGAAATATCTCGAGCCACCGTCGGACTCATCACCGTTGGAGCCAGCGTTGTCGAGCGCCTAAATAGCATGGGATCATTCCATCATCACCCGCAGCTTCACTTCACTTCAGTTCAGCTCGGCATACTAGGGAGACCACGGGAATGTGAAATCTTGACATATGACCCAATCGCGACAAAGCCTTGTGCTGCAACAACTGTGGCTAGGGATAAGAGTTCCTCGGCTGAAACTTCCAATAACTAAGCTCGCGTAAAAGTACTAGTTAGTGGGTCTTGGTTGAATAGTGGATCTTGTTTGAGAAACTCATAGATAGATATTGATCTGTTTGCTCTCCGCTTAGTGGTTTCTTACTCGGTCTCCTCATCTGAATAGATGGTCGCACGCTTCAACTAGAATCCAAACCATAGTAGAACGGGGGCTCAAAAGGAAACTTCAGAGCTGGAATATATAATCTCGAGTAGTACACCTAGCCCTTCGGCCTTATTTTGACTTGAACATGAATTTGCAGCACATTTTGGCGTTTTTCTACATTAGCTTCGTTAGAGAAAGCCATGCGTGAACTACAAAGCATGGGATCCTGAACACCACGAAAGAAAGCGTACTACTTTTCAATAAGGTCCGACTTCAGAGAGGAGAGACATGAACATGTTTTAGGCGTAGAAAAGGCATACGGTATGAAAGGTTGATTAAAAAGAGGTAGGGACTGGTCTCGCTGCTAAGGGAGAAGGAGACCTCTCTCGGAGCAAGCTAAAGAGCCCACTTTATATCGTCGATTTCAGGTAAGGCACTCGATCAAGCCTATACATCCGGGAATTTAGCTCCAAACCAAAGACGACTTGCTTTGCTGCATTTCTTGGGCCGGGGCATTACTTGATTTTGGCGAAAGAACGGCCATATGATCTACTTTCTGGTGCCGGTCCCTTCACAAAGATAGCCCCTTCTTGCTCTTATTCTTATTCTTATTCGGTGGAATACAAGAGTTCTGAAGCTCCTTTCTTTCAAGTGAAAGTTTCCTATCTTTCTTGGTTCGGAATCCAATCCAGTTGAAAATAAACAATTGCCCGATGGCAAAGTCAGATGAAAGGCTAGGAGTGTAAACCACGACGTCTGGCGTGGCGCAGAAAGCGAAATGTTTTGCAGCGAGTCAAGCGTAATACTGATCAAAAGGAAATGGGGTCAATGCTAAAACTCAAACAGTTCCCGGAGGGGGCCCGGGTTGAAAGAGCGAGCTACATTCTTTCATAGAAGACAGAAAATAAGAGGACTGATGCTTTCTTACTTCATTTTAATATAGGGATTATAGCATTGGAATTATGGAATTTGAATGGATTTAGTACATCAAGATGAAGAAATTAACGTAATAAGCGATATTCTCAAAAGATTCGGTCATGCCGGAAACCTCGGTGTGCATGGCACTAAAAAGGATACAAAGAACCTGAGATGCAAGTAATGGCTGAATAGCCGGGAAAACACTAAATAAAGACAAGTGTCATCTGGACTTACTTGATTGATTAAATCGAGAGATGGAAATGCCATTGAGAGATTAGAAGGGCATGGGTCTTGTCAGGAAGACTCGGAATCATTCTCATGGCCACCCCACACGGGAGCGGCTTCTCCTCCAATCGATCATCACTTGCATACAAAAAAAGCCCCTTTTCCAATGGAAACCTGGGAAATACAGTTGCAAAGATCGTGTGAGTGTGCAGTTATGCTTTGGATGCTTCGCCATGGAATAGATCCACTTCTTCCGCGATCTCTTTGGCTAACTCAGGAGCAATGCCAATGTAGGCTTTCCTGAAATCTTCTTGTAAATTGATTGTGTAAAATAACTCGTAAATTCATTGTGCCAGAATTGATCACTGATCAGGTGTGATCAGTCTCATCCGTCTAAGGATCCGGTGCGATGAGTCTCATCCGTGTAATATTTTGGAATTCCTCTTCCAACTTGTCCCGGAATGGGCGTTATGGCAAAGAACAAGAAGAAAAAGACAGAAGGAATTTGCCCAATAGTAACAAATGGTGCCTCCACAGGTTGACATCCGATCCAATCTAGTAGTAAGCAATCCGCCAAAAGCAACCAAAATATTCCTTGGTGAATCGGTCGAAAACTTGAATACGCACATACATTTCTCTCTGAAACAGCCTACCTACCTTTTGCTTTTTCAGATAAGTAAATAAGCGGACCTCCTTTCCGGAGATCAAGTTTCTACTGGACTAACCACGGGTCTTGATCACAAAGTTTTAAGGTCAATTCTCTAATGAGAACAGACTCTGTCCACAAGAGCCATCAAACCAACTATATATCGATTAGGTATCAGTGAGAACATCAAGATGAATGAGTTAACTAAGTATCAGATCGACCAAATTGAACAAATGATAGCTCAAGATCATGTTGTTCATTGGGAATTGAAGAGGGGCGAATGAGCAGACATCAAACGATTAATTTCTATTTCTCGTTATCGTGGAATTCGTCATCAAGATGGATCGCCCTTACGCGGTCAACGAACTCATACTAATGCAAGGACCGCTCGCAAGCAAATTCGGAAATGAAAGAAGGCTACCGAAAGAACAAGCAACGGATTTCGCGCTCATCCCATGCTAAAGCGCATACTTTTCTTGCTCCTTGGTACTTGTCTGATCAATCACACTGTTCATTAGTTCACTTGAACTTTCTTTCGATGTCTTGAACCGCTTACTAATCACGTATACGTATAGTAGGCCCCCTTCGCCACTCCACGTCTGGCCCGTCTTGGTCTCGCTCACTTCGCCCGCCTATCGTATCGGTTCGGCTTCGTCCGTCAAGCGACAGCTTCTACCTCTGACGGCTTCACTATCGCTCATGACTGGTAGTAGTTGTCTCTATGTAGTAGTCGGCTTTTGTTAAGCTTCGCCAGAAAGGTAAGATCAAGAAGGAAACAAGGCTTAAGAGGACCCTAATGCACCAATACTTTAGGCATTCCAACTTCCAATACATACTTATCATGGAATGAAAGCGGCGAAGAACAAATAGAATTTGCTACAAAAGCCGGCTAACAGGGGTATTCCTGCGTATGAGAACATTGTAATGGAGAAGGTCATACCCGAAAACAGAGGGCATGCCATTCACGTTGATGCATTATTGGATGAACCTCAAGGGGTATAGTGCATGGAGCGACATGTGCGGATTCGGACTCGAGTATCGTTGGATTTCGAATCGATGAATTCAAAAACCTGTTGAACATCATGTTATCTTAGATGAAATATTTATATTTAAACTATTGTTGCATTGGAGATTTTTGCAAGTTATTTATGGATGAATGGTGCTATTTTCTTTAATTATTTTGAGTGTCGCGGACTTAAAAAAACCGAGGCGGACGAGTCCAGTCCAGTTCGCAGACAAACAATGTGTCTGTTTTAAGGGATGATGTGGAGCCTTGAGATGTGTTGGAGTTGTGGGGGTCGCTCTGTTCTAAGTGTATATAGTCGCTGGCTGGATTTCTTGGTTTTGAGAAGGTTTTAGAAGAAGATATTATTTCTTTTACGTCTTCTATCTTTTCTGTGTTTTTCTCTACCGGGTCCAATGTTTTTTATTCTTATTTTCCTTTTCAATTTTTTATGCTTTTCATTTCTTATTTTTATTTTTCATTCATTATTTTCTACACCTAGTTATTGAGCATTTTAAAAATCATGGCCATTTTTTTAAAATCCATTCATATTTTTCCAAATTAATGAATATTTTCTACATTTACGAATAATTTTTGAAGTTCTTAAACGTTTTTAAAGTGTGTGAACATTTTAAAATTTGCAAAAAATATATGAAATGAACAAATAATTTATTTTAAAAAAGCATGATTTTATTTAAAAATGGTTTCTTTAATTTGAAACATTTTATAAATATTTTTAAAATCTCTGTACATCTTTTGATTTAATGAACATTTTCAAATAAAAAATGATACCCAGTTTTTCTGAGCCAGAAGAAAAAGAAAGCAAAGTGAGCGTGTGGAGGTAGCGAGAGCTTCATGGGCTGGCCCACGTACGTGGCATAGGAGCAATTCCATGGTTTCAGCATGGAATATGATCTCCCAAGAGCTCACACAACCACTACTTAGACTAGTAGAACGCCCGTGCGTTGCAACGGGCAGCATTAGCGACTTCTTTTTTTCTTTCTTCCATCCATCAACTAAAAATGTTCCTTAAGGTGATACGTGGATGGACAAATTTACAATCATACTAAAATATCAATGATTTAAAATATATTTATTAAAAAAATAATTCTACAACACATCCGACATTAAGGTTATGGTATTCGACATATAGGGAACAAACACGATGATGACTTACCATCAAATCTCATTTATATTTCAGAACATGTTTTTCCTACCAATGTGTGCAAGATCTCTCTCCCAATTCCCCCTTCCCTCCCCGCCTCGATCTCTCCCCCTCTCTCTCGCCCACTCTCTCCCGATCTCAGGTGTGTTGCCTTCTCAAGAAGGCTCAAATGCTCTAGTAGCGGTCTAATGACCTGGTCGTCATTATTCGGTGGTGACAACAACGATGAGGAGGAACACCGCAAGATGTTGCTGATGTTTTTAATCTCTTCCATGTGGTCATTGTCGCTAGTGGCATGGGGTGTCGTTCATCAAGAGGGCTTCAACCAAGAACCATAATTTGATTGACTACCCACAAAAAATAGAACTATTCTTTACAACTGTTTGAAAAGCTAAATATAATTCAAAAGTAATTATGAAGAGAGGTTAGTAAATAAAAATACAAGTCATGACTAAAATATTGAAGTGAGAAAAATATTATTTTTTAGCTCATAATGAATCTTGTGGCATACTATCTTCCAATATTCCTTATTTAGTGCCAATGTAAATTCCATACATTAAATGTCTAGATCATCTGAAATGGCCATGAAATTACAAAGTGGGAAGGTGGAACAACATTTACACAAGTATAGCATGCAAAATCAGCATCTTATGTGTATAGTCTATAGCTTCATCAGGGCAAGTAAAAAAAAATCAGTCCGGCCTATAAGTTGTACATAAAAAACTGAAGTTAAACCAATGGACAATTGGAATGGATGGTGCCTACAATCGCTGTGACAACAGGCTCACCAGCAAGGTTGCACCTTGTAGATCATCATTTTCTGTGCAAGGAATATCTTCTCAACTGAAATCTCCATATCAAAATCACCTCTGGCCATGAAGTAATTGGTTTTCCACAAAGTGTCATCAAAGTTTACAATGCCCTCTTGGTTTCAACCTACCAATTCAAGAAAGAATAACAACATAGCCGACATGGTCACAGGCAAGCACATATGTTTATAGGAACAGTAGATTTAGTCAACACAGCAGTTGAACGAAGCTAAGTAATCTGAACAATTTACAAGTACCAAGAAATAAAACTTACCAGACGAGATGCAAGAAATAAAATTAGGCAAAACTTGTTCAACAAATTATGCTAAGGCTTTTGTGAACCAAGTGTATTCATTAAGGAAAGCACATAGAAGAGAACCAATTATGTACTTTTTGCCTATATAGCACATAATAGACTATAATGTTTTTCTACAAACAGGAGTAGATGTGAAACATGTCCTCGGAGAGACAAAGAGTTCATGGGTTCCAGAATCAAGTGTGTATATTAACAAAAGTTGGACGTTATAACAGTAAGTTGTCGAGTGTGTATATTAACAAAAGTTGGATGACATAACAGTAAGGCAACTCAATGAAAGGAAGGAACATCATCTGTGGTTGCCCTAGTACTTAACTGACATGCAAAAACATTTCATCACTGCAGAGAGTATCACATCACCCCCAGCTGTTAAAAGTTAATTAATCTTTTTAGTAAACAAAAATTATACTCCGTATTTGAGAATTTGGAGATGAGGCTAACTTTCCGTCTACTAAACCAACCAAGAAGAAATTCAACTCAGCCATGAGAGCTTTAAAAAAGGATTTTAGTGTGATCTTACCGAAAAAGGCTTTCGCCCCACTTTATATATAAAGCATCAATCAACAAGCACCTAGTACGAACACATGCCCCGCCACCGCAACACACGCACACACCCAGGGCAGGATACATAGGTGCTGAGCGCAGTAACACCACCCCCAAAGCACTACCCACGCAGAGATGAAGCTACATAAGACGAACCATGCGCTCCAAGGCGGCGCCTTCTTGAAGGAACGACACGGATCGCTGCCACCGCCGATCCAAAGATCAGAGTTTCCCCAGGAACCGCATGACATGCAATGAGAGCCCGACGACGCCTTCAAGAAGGGAACGATCTTCGCCGCCGCCGGTCTGTCCGAAGATAGAACAGGTTTTCACCTCGGCCAACACTCATCGTCACCGAACGCCACACCCCGGCCACCACGCCGCCCACACGGCCATGGTGACCGGGCAGCACCAAGGCACGGGCTCTGGCCACGAGCACCGCGCTACCACCACCAGGGCCGCCGCCCAAGCATCCAAGACCTCGACACCACCTCACCCGAGACACGTTGCACCCCAAAGGAACGACACTGGATCGCCGCCACCGCCCGATCCAAAGGTCAGTCCTGCTGCACCGTGCGCGAGACGAGCTCCGTCTAGCCGCGTCGGGCGCGGGACGAGCTCGGTCATGTAGCACCGGGACGCGAGACGAGCGGTGGACCGCAGCTGGGAGAGGTCAAGCCCTTCGACGAAAGTAGCAACCGGACACCGAGGAGAGGGATCGAAGGCCGAAGCAGTCGACCTGCAAACGAGCCGACGCCGGCGGAGAAGCCAACCGTCGCTGCAGCCGGAACCGCCGAGCTGCCGTGTAGAAACCAAGCAGCAGGGAGGCCACCATACCTCCCGCCGCCGCTGTAGCCCACGACCAGAGCAGCCACCACGCCGAGCCACTCGCGGGACCAAGCCTAGGTCCGACACACGACGCCACCACCGGACACACCTCCTCCGGCCAGCCCGCCACCAAAGCACCGGCAGCCACCGTGGCACCGCCAGCCATCCCGTCGCCGCATTCAGAAAGGGCGCGGCGCTCAGATCTCGCCGCTGTTCGCCGATCCGCGTCCACCCTACGACGCGCCAAGTCCACGCCGGCGACACGGCCACAGCCAGCCGCCCGCCGAGGACCGCCGCTGCACCCGCGGCCGGATCTCGTGATATCGGCGCGCTGCGCAGCCGCCACACCCAAATAAGGGAAGGAGAAGAAAGGAGGGCGCCCAGGAAGAGGCCCCGCCGCCGCCCTCACTGGCGCCCGCACAGGCTTCTTCGGCGGAGCGCCTCCGGCAGTGGCGAGACGAGAAGGGGAGAGGGGAAGTCCTGGCGGCGCGCGGGTGGAGTCACCCCTCGAGTTGCCAGAGGAGGGCGACACGGGGGTGTTTTTTCGCTCTAGTGTGATCTTTGGTATTTCAGCTTGAACCGAAGCTAGCCACCATTCACAGTTAGACAATGTAAATCCAAATTTTAGATAGTTTTTTGTTTAAACTGAAGATATAACAGCCTATGCACTGCCACAATCGATGAACACAAAAATAATGTTCAATTAATTACTTAACGGCGTACAACTACATGGTACCATAATAATTAATTAATTTGTAGCAATTATAGACATCATTAACTCTTAGACACGGTAAAACCAAATTGCAGATATATTTTAGTTTAACCCGAGGCTACAACCTTATACCCACTACCACATTCGATGAACGCCACAACAATGTTCAGCACTACCACATGTAATCTGAATCTTCCCTGAACTTTTTAGTTTGACCACCCCCAGGCATATAATTGCAGCCTAACAAAGACAACATTGCTCCATGGGAGACTCATAGATTCAACTCGACCAAAGAATAAGATTTAATAATGGATTCAAATAATTAAGACGAAGATATTGTCTTGTGGCCCAAGAGAAAAGATATGTTTGGTAATTGGAAACGTGTGTAGATACCTTGATGGAGCGGTCTTGTTCAAAGGCTAGGGAGGCCTTGGAGAAGACCACCTTCCGAGTGAGCAACTTCTGCAGGGACTACACGTTGGCGCCCAAGTCCCTAAGGTTGCCATGCTCCTTTGGGTTTGAAAACCTTCTCTTCAGAGAATTATAGATCAATTTGTGAATTCCAGAGGACTGTACATAACGCATATATACTTCATCTGGAGAAATAAAACTAACTGTAATGAAAGCATCAATTGCAGTTGAAAAAATAGTGCTAAAGAAAAAGGAAAGCTTGTGGCTGCTAATTGATTGCAGTGTATGTACCAAATAAATTACAATGCACTAACACAACATGCGAATTTAAAGAACTCCCTATAGTGGATTCAACCACCCTGAACGAATTATATTATATATCAAGGGCAAGAGTAATGCAGGTTTATATTTGTAACCAAATAAAGTAAAGAGTACATATTAACCAATGGAATTAACTGAAGCAATTAAATAAATTTGAGACGGTGACTACAAAGCATGAATACAATGAGAGACTACACAAATTCAATCTAAACATGTGTTAGTAGATTAGATGCTGCAAAAGGTTGTACAACCTTATGGGACACAAGCAGCCAAGTTAAACTAACTAAGGGATACTTACTCAACGAATCAACCACTTTGTTCTTACCCTTGGCCTTATCAAACTTATACACAAGCAAATCTTGCATAGTTGGAGAAAATGAATATTCAAGATCGAGAAGAACATCTAGAAGCTCTCGTGCATCAATCTCATTAAGTTAGTTGATTGGTTCCCTTACAAAGAAGCAAGGGAACTTGTAGTTGTACTGTTGTAGCATCTCCCCCTTCAATCCTGAAACTTGTAAAACAAAGAGCTGAACTATTTTGCCCTTGAAGGATCAAATATAATGTGTTTGAAGTTAGTAGGTTAAATAAAAAGTTTATAGAAAATAAGATCAATCTATTTATTAAACAAAGCAAGCTACAAATGCGAACAGTGTGTGGCAGACTTAGATCACTTCATGTACCAAATATTAACTGAAATTTTATGGCATAAACCACAAACTTCCTGTATTGTAATGGATCACACACCAAAGAACTTACATTGTAATTAATTTTATCCTGCAAAATATTGTGAGCAATCTTAATTTCATCACAACACAAACTGCCTCTAGTATGGAAAAGCTTCCAAGCTAACGTTCCGTCAAAATAACCTTCAGTAAAGTGTATGTATGGAAATATCTAAATAGTCTACCAAAATCAAAATGCTCCAGAAAATGGATCTTACAGCTAATCCAAACGAAGACCATTGAGGTGTTGTTAGTTTTCCTAAATCACGAGAACCATCTTGATAAGGAAATGACACATGTTTGGAGGATAATTATATCATAGTAGAGGTACTCGAACCCTGGGTGTTCATTTTGTTCCAGCTCTACTCAGATTTGTGCTAGTTCTAAAATAGTTAACAGAGATGCACAATGACAATGGGCACTAACCTGGGCAAGTGACCTAAGAATTTGGAGCGAAGATTACTAATTTTTAGAGCAACACACCCTTTGTTGGCGGTTTAAATACCTCATGTCCGGGCTCGTAGTTGAACTTCTTACTGTAATTCTTACAGTGCATCTTCCTTTTGAACATTTGTTCCAATGAACCTACAAACCTGCATCCAAAACAATCGATCTCACTACTGGCCATAATAATTAAAAAAACAATCCACATGACCTTGCAAGCAAGAATATAGATGTAATTGATCAAAGATGGGGATAGTACCAAATCTGAAGCAACATGCAGCCAAGCTGCCAAAAAAAATCCATCGATGGCAGTTCATTTCCCATGCCGGCCCGACCAATCTCTCAACGAGCAGCATCGCGTGCCCGCCGCTCGGTCCTAAGTCCGCACATCGCGACGCCCAAAGACCGGGCAGATCCCAAGGGATCACAAACCGAGGCGCGATCCGGAGCAATGAGGAGGAACTGGCCTTGAGGAGCGACGACCGGAGCACCCATCGGTGGGGAGCTGGCGGCAGCCGTGGCGGCGTGGAGGCAGCCGCCCACTCGGTCCTCGGCGGGCGGATCGTCTCGGATCCCGGTGGCGAGGCGGCGGCGGCGGCGGCAACGATGGATGGGATTGAGAGATCTTGGCGGCGGCAAGGATGGATGGGGCCGAGAGATGCGGCGGCGGCGGCGATAACGATGGATGGGTTTGAGAGATGCGGCGTGGCGTCTCCCTCGGACGGTGATGGCGTCTCCCTCGAACGGCGGCGGACAGCGAGCGATGGGATCGTGAGGTGTGGGGAACGAAAGATGGGGTCGTTGGAGTTTTTTTTGGCTGGTGTGGGGTTTTTTAGGTGGCTGCGTGGGATGGGGTGGGGTGGGGGAGACGATGAAGAAAAACCAGCGAAGAGAGGGGATGGTGGGAGGATAGACGATAAAAAACCAGCGAAAAAAAACCGAAAAACTATTCACCAACTGCTATATTACGAGTAGAGATAACACCAAGGCCAAAACATTTAGGGACCCAAACATTTAAGGACACAACAACACGCAACAAACAGCTCCACTTTCATCTTATGATAACCACCGTCTCCAACGGCAACCCAACACGTTGTTATGAATAAAAAACACTGTCATAACATAATTAAAATCAAGCCAACGCAGATAAAAACCGCCATTACCAGCATGCACTGCACCCAACGAACAACACATGCTGGTATAGAACTCACAATACCCAGAGCCGTGCATGGGAGCGCCCGCCGTGCCGCCTCGCGGCTGCTCTCCCGGCGCCGGCAGCGCCGTACGCCTGCGGGAATTCATGTCCCGCCGTCGAGTGGATAAGCCGCTGCACCGTCCAACCACGCCTGCCGTCTGCATTGCGCCGCAGCGCGCGTGTCCCCTCCTCCCCGGTACAGCACGCACAGTGCGTACGTACAAGCTCTGAATCCGCGGCGTTATGGCGCGGGTGCCTCGAGCCAGCCTGAGACCCTGAGCCCGTGGCATGCATGCGTTGCATGCGACGCATCTTCACTTGTCGCCTCGTCCCGCCGATGAACTGCGCCATGGGGGACCTTGCCTGCCTGCTTGCCTGCTTGCTTGTATCTCTCCACGGCGTATCACTTGGCGCCACCTCCGGCCTCAGAGTGAGTGATGGCACGGCCAGGTCGGGCCTGGCGCGCGTCTGCTGGCACCAAATTTGCTCGTCACTCATGTCTCAGAAAGAGTAAAAATGTCTCAGACAGAGTAAGGTGGCAAACTATCCTCCCTAAATCCATAACTCTGAGTAGGCCAAGAACTTGCTTTAAAAAGATAATCTACAACTGGCACACCCACTGGCGGCACTCAAGATAAAAGGCAGCAAGCAATGTGACGGAAGCGCTACTCAGAGCCCAAGGAAATTCCCCAGAGGGAGGGGGGGACACCTGAGCCATTCAACCCCAGCGCTGCGCTCTCTGCTAGCAATCGCGCTGGGGCTCTGGGCGCATTCACGCTAATAACTCGCAATCAAGACCCCCTCAGCGCGAGAGTGCCCAACACGCACTGAGAACTTGCATACGAGGACCACCACCTCGCTCCCGGAACATCTCGCGGGAATAATTCAAATCGCCAGTGGTACTTCACTGCCTCGCCGGGACACTGCCGCCCCCATTATTCAGAGCTGAACAATCTTCGCACATTTGGCTATTCAGGGAAATGGAAGCAAATGGGGTACAGTAGCGCAGAAGGGGCAAGGGAGAGGATCTCTATCACTTTCATTTTACTACATGGATTTTCTCGCTGTTGGTGAAAGGTCAGGAAAAACCGGCCACAAGTGGCTCCTAAAATGTCAGGGTTTTGCCTGCCTCGGTTTCTTCTCTCCATCCGAAAACGGTAACGAATTCGAAAGCGCGCAGGTTCGGTCCGGTCCCTCTCACGGCCCATAATCTAGCGCCTTGTTTGAATGAGAAACACACCACGTAAAGGAACTGTCGCCGGGTGATTCATGTGACTCTCTGTACTCTACTCTACTTCCACAGAGGATGCAAACGGTTTAAAGTTGGAGACTATTTAAGCTGCTGGATTTAAGAGGGATGGTACTGCTGAGGTGAGACGACAGCAGCAACCGAAATCAACGTATGCTTGATGGATTGGAGCATGCGATAAATAAGGGCCTGGGGATGGCACTGGCAGACAGACAACCTTCAACATGCTCTGGTATGAATAGTTACGTATATGAAAGAACGGCATGGTCGCCACGTGTTTAGGTGCTCAATCATTGACACTGCGATTTAGTATAAAATTATACTAAATCAGCGATACTTAATTTGAAATGGAGGGATCACAAAGTAAGGCGGAGGCAAAATATTTATCTCATTTTTTAAAAGGTTTTATCTCATTTTATTAATGAAGAGGTGGAATCAGAGTTTTAAGTAGCTAGACCAACAAAGGTGGATACAATTGGATTACTCTACAGGAATTCAAGAGGTCACATGTTTTGCTCTGGCGAAATCCTAAATGCATGCATCGCTTTTAACCTTCGTTATCACAATCACCGGCATCCTAGGTTTGGTATGGAAGACTCGTGCATTCCGCTCATTCGACAATTCCCCGAGTGAGCTCATGGCCTTGCATTGAGAACCATGAAGCCAAACCTTCTCGTACCACCAATCTTTGACCGAATACAGTTCAGTCCAAATTGACGTGCCAAGCTGATGAAGACCTAACCACTCCCAAATCGCATTCCAACACCACACGGTGTAGCGGCATTTGAAGAGGTCTGAGGCAGATTCCGGCTCGCACTTGCACAATTGACATAACCCGCAATTCGTGTGACATTGCCTATCCGCCCTCTAGACTATTTTGCATGATGGGCCACGAGAACAATTTCAACTTGGGAGGTGCCTAACATTTCACCCCTCTCTGCATCCCGGAAGTAGTGGCTGGTCTAGAGGGTGGACAGGGTGGTTTCAACCCATCCTTAGATTACACAGTAGTCAATATATGTTGGGGAACGTTGCAGAAAATTAAAATTTTCCTACGGTTTCACCAAAATCCATCTATGAGTTCTAAGCAACGAGTCATGGGAGGGAGATTGCATCTACATACCACTTGTAGATCGCGTCTTGAAGCGTTCAAGGAGCGAGGATGATGGAGTCGTACTCGCCGTGATTCAAATCACCGATGACCAAGTGCCGAACGGACATCACCTCCGCGTTCAACACACGCGTGCGGAGCAGACGGCGTCTCCTCCTTCTTGATCCAGCAAGGGGAAGGAGAGGTTGAGGAAGAAGGCTCCAACAGCACGAAGGCGTGGTGGTGATGGAGTGACAGTTCTCGACAGGCTTCGCCAAGCACACGCGGAGGAGGAGAAGTGTTGGGGAGGGAGGGCTGCGCCTTGGAAGTGTGTTGCAGCCCTCCCTCACCCTCTATTTATAGGGAAGGGGCAGGGGCGGCCCCTCTAGATGAGATCTAGAGGCGGCGGCGAGAGAGGGCTTGCCCCCCAAGCAAAGGCGCTCCCAACTAGGGTTCCCCAAACCCTAGGCGTGGGCCCAAGAGTGCGCCCAGCCCTCCAGGCTGGTTCCCTGCCTTGTGGCCCATGAGGCCCTCCGAGAGGTGGCCCCTCCGGTGGACCCGGAACCTCTCCGGTGGCCCCGGGACAATACCGATATGACCCCGAAACTTTCCGGTGTCCGTTTGACAACTTCCCATATATAAATCTTTACCTACGGACTATTCCGGAACTCCTCGTGACGTCCGGGATCTCATCCTAGACTCCGAACAATATTCGGTAATCACATACAAGTCTTCCTAATAACCCTAGCGTCATCGAACCTTAAGTGTGTAGACCCTACGGGTTCGGGAGACATGCAGACATGACCGAGACGGCTCTCCGGTCAATAACCAACAACAGGATCTGGATACCCATGTTGGCTCCTACATACTCCTCGATGATTTCATCGGATGAACCACGATGTCGAGGATTCAAGCAACCCCGTATACTATTCCCTCTGTCAGACGGTATGTTACTTGCCCGAGATTCGATCGTCGGTATCCCAATACCTCGTTCAATCTCGTTACCGGCAAGTCACTTTACTCGTCTTGTAATGCATGATCCCGTGACCGGACACTTGGTCACTTTGAGCTCATTATGATGATGCACTACCGAGTGGGCCCAGTGATACCTCTCCATAACACGGAGTGACAAATCCCGATCTCGATCCGTGTCAACCCAATGACACTTTCGGAGATACCAGTGCACCTTTATAGTCACCCGATTCACGTTGTGACGTTTGGTACACCCAAAGCACTCCTACGGTATCCATGAGTTACACGATCTCATGGTCTAAGGAAGAGATACTTGACATTGCAAAAGCTCTAGCAAAACGAACTACACGATCTTGTGCTATGCTTAGGATTGGGTCTTGTCCATCACATCATTCTCCTAATGATGTGATCCCGTTATGAATGACATCCAATGTCCATAGTCAGGAAACCATGACTATCTATTGATCAACGAGCTAGTCAACTAGAGGCTCACTAGGCACATATTATGGTCTATGTATTCACACGTGTATTATGATTTCCGGATAATACAATTATAGCATGAATAAAAAACAATTATTATGAACAAGGAAATATAATAATAATCCTTTTATTATTGCCTCTAGGGCATATTTCCAACAGTCTCCCACTTGCACTAGAGTCAATAATCTAGATACATTGTGATGAATCGAACACCCATAGAGTTCTGGTGTTGATCATGTTTTGCCCGCGGAAGAGGTTTACTTGTAACGCCCCGGTTCCGATGCGCCACGTGTCTTCCAGCTTTCGTCGTTGTTGCCATGTCTTTTGCTTGCATGTCGCATTTTGCCATGTCATCATCTTCATTTCATCTGCATGTTTTTCAAAACTTGCATCCGTTCGGGTTTCCCCGGTTCTCTCCGTTGTCCATTCCGAGTCCGGACACACTCGCACGCGCCCGCGACACCTCCAAAATATTATTTTATAAGTGGCATAAAAATGTTCTCGGAATGGGATGCAACTTGTCGTGCGGTTTTATTATAGTGTAGACAGACCGCTTACCAAGTTTCGTCGCATTCGGAGTCCATTTCATAGCCCAACCGTTAAACCTACAACCGCAATATAGCCGGTCTATACGTCGGACGTTTTCGGTATCCGGAAACTGCTGCCAGGACTCTCTCTCTCTCTTCTCTCCCGCAGCCCATGGTCTCTCCACAACCCACTAACCTCCCCCTCCGAGCGCATCCGTCCGATCGCGATCGAAGGGCTCCGAACCCCCCCCCCTCAAACCCCCTAAACCTAATCCCTGCCTATTTAAACACCCCCCATATGCCATTTTTGGCCTCCGCCTACCTCTTCCCTCAATTTCCACGCAGCCAGTCACCTCCCACCTTGTACCTGGCGCCGCCGCCCCTGCCCGCCACTTGGCGCCGCCGCCACCGCGCCCGGACCAACCAGCGCGCGCCACCTCACCCCTTGGCGTCACCCGGCCCGATCCCTGGCGCCACCTCGCGCCTCGGCGCCTCGGCAAGAAGCCGCCCGAGCCAGCAGGCCTGCTGTGAGCCCATCGGGCCCGACCGCGTCGCCTCCTGCTCCCTCGCCCCGATCTGGTTCGAAGGAGCTGAGCTCCTCTGCCCCAGCGCCGCCCGACCCTGCCGCCGCTCACCTCACCGCCGACGACCTCCTCCGGCGCCCCAGGTCGCGCCGCCCGCTGCCGTCCCCTCCTTTCCCTCTCCTCTCCTCTCTCCCTCATCTCCCCGTTTCTCTCTGCAGGAAGGCGCCGCCGCCGGAGCTTCCTCGCCACCATCCCGTCGCGTGTTGCCTCCGGATCCGGCCGGAACGGGTCCGGAGCGACCAGATCCGGCCGTCTCCAGCGCCCTTCGACCACCCCGCCGTCGCTGCTCCCTCGCCGGCGCTTGAACTCCGGCGCCGCCGCCGCCTGGCAAGACCGGAAAAACTGCCAAGTCCCTGAAATTTGTCATATTGTGTGCATGTTAGTGATGCCGTAACTTTCTGCTCGTAGCTCTATTTTGCATGTATGATATATCGAAATGTTCATCTGGTTATGCTCTTTATTTTGTCCTATTGGGCCATGTTCGTTTGAGTTCATCTAGATGCCCTAATCTTTGTTGCAAGAGTGTTATATGATGTTAATCTGCTGAAGCTGTTATAACTTGATGATTTGTCATTTTTGTTGCATTTTGTGTGTGCATCTTATGAGCTTGATGTCTACATGAGTTATGAGCTATGTCATGCCATCTTTACAGGGTGCCATCCATGTATTTTTGTGAGTTGTGTAGTGAGTGAATCGAGCTTGTTAAGTAGGGTACTTGCTGTTACTGTTTTGCTAGGCTGAATCTGTTATATTATGATGCTATGTAAACCTGCTGCTACAAGTCATTCTATGCATAATCTGGAGATATTCACTAAGGATGTTTTGTTATACATGTCATGCTCTATCCATTCATGCCCCTGGTTGAATTTATAGCCTGCTGTAACTTGTTGTAATTTTGCTCCAAACTTGCTAAATAATGTTCCTGTCAGCCTGTTAACGTTAAGTTCAATGTTGCCATGATTGTTGTTATTGATCCATGCACCCTATGAACTTTATCTTGCCATGATTAGCTTCATAAACATGCCTCCTTACTGTTGGTTGCCTTTCCATGCCATGTATTGCTCTGTAGTGAGTGGTTCAAGCTCACCAACATGCCTACTTATCGTTATTCCTGCCATGTTTGAATCTGTAATATAACTTGCTATGTTTACATGGGTGCCATCATATTTTCTGTGCCCTTTTGGCTCATGGCCAGTAAGGAACATTTGTTCTATGAATTTAGTAGATTCATGGCATGCCTTCGTTTGCCATGATAAGTTCCTGTAGCATGTTGGTTGATGGCTCTAAACATTGCAACCTGATGTTATTTTCTGCAAGTCTGAAACTGTTATTATTTGCAATCTTGCCATGTCTTTTTGAGCATGTTCTATTTGTTCCTGGAGGTAGCTCAGTGTCCATGTTTTGTAATGCTTTACCTGTACATCATGCCCAAGCCTTTTGTTGTCACATTGGGATGCTGTAACATATTGTTTTGACGCTTGTAAGATGCTTAGTTGCTGTTATGGACAGATTGGTGCTATATATTGTTTGGAGTGTATGTGTTTCTCCGTTGCTCCGTTTTGAGTGTGCTCTATATGAAACTTGCTTGATTTTGCATGTAGTTTCATATTATCATGTTGCATCCTTGCTTTGAGGTGTTTGCTTGATGTTTGGATGCATTTTGCATCAATACCATGTTTAACTTGTTTTGCTCATATCTTAAGGCCGTAGCTCCGAATCTAATGAACTTTATATGTAGCTTGACTAGAATTTCGTGTAGATCATCGTGGTGCATCTTAATTTTCTGTTTAACAACTTGAACATAAGGTTTATTCAGATCTGGACCTACTTTGAAATTTGCATATGAGGACTTACCGGAATTGTTATATGTTGTTTCCGGCCTCATTTAAACTTGCTTTGAGGTGTTGTTCTTGTTTGCATCATATTTTGCCATGAGTAGCTCCATGTAGCCTTGTCATGCATCATGCTTGTTGTGCATCATGTCTTGTTCATGTGTGGTGTGTTTACTATGTTGTGTGCTTCTTCTCGATAGTTCCGTTTACGTTTGCGATCGTGAGGATTCGTTAAATCTCACGCTTGGTTCGTCTTCGTGGCTTCATCTTCTTCATGGACTCGTTCTTCTTCCTTGCGGGATTTCAGGCAAGATGACCGTCACCTGGGATCTCATTACTATCATTGCTATGCTAGTTGCTTCGTTCTATCGCTATGCTGCGTTACCTACCACTTGCTGCTCAAGCCTCCCAAATTGTCATGAACCTCTGACCTTTGTTACCCTTCCTAGCAAACCGTTGTTTGGTTATGTTACCGCTTTTGCTCAGCCCCTCTAATAGCGTTGCTAGTTGCAGGTGAAGATGAAGATTGCTCCATGTTGGATTATGTTTATGTTGGGATATCACAATATCTCTTATATTATTAATGCATCTATATACTTGGTAAAGGGTGGAAGGCTCGGCCTTATGCACAGTGTTTTGTTCCACTCTTGCCGCCCTAGTTTCCGTCATATCGGTATTATGTTCCCGGATTTCTACGTCCCTAACGCGGTCGGGTGATTTATGGGACCCCCTTGACAGTTCGCTTTGAATAAGACTCCTCCAGCAAGGCCCAACATTGGTTTTACCATTTGCCTCACCTATGCCCTTTTCCCTTGGGTTTCCGGAGCCCGAGGGTCATCTTTATTTTAGCCCCCCCCGGGCCAGTTCTCCTCTGAGTGCTGGTCCAAATCGAGCAATGTCCGGCGCCCCCTGGGCAACCAGGGTCTATGCCAACCCGTCGTCTTGCTCATCCGGTGTGCCCTGAGAACGAGGTACGTGCGAATCCTATCGGGATTTGTCGGCACATCCGGGCGGCTTTGCTGGTCTTGTTTTATTACTGTCGAAATGTCTTATAGCGGGATTAAAGGGTGATCGGGTCTTCCCGGGGAGAAGGAATATCCTTCGTTGATCACGAGAGCTTATAATGGGCTAAGTTGGGACACCCCTGCAGGGTATAAACTTTCGAGAGCCGTGCCCGCGGTTATGGGCAGATGGGAATTTGTTAATGTCCGGTTGTAGATAACTTGACACCAGATCCGAATTAAAACGCATCAACTGCGTGTGTAGCCGTGATGGTCTCTTCTCGGCGGAGTCCGGGAAGTGAACACTGTTTTTGTGTTATGTTTGACGTAAGTAGGAGCTCAGGATCACTTCTTGATCATTACTAGTTGACGACCGTTCCTTTGCTCCTCTTCTCGCTCTCATTTGCGTATGTTAGCCACCATATCATGCTTAGCAGCTGCTGCAACCTCACCACTTTACCCCTTCCTTTCCCATTAAGCTTTGCTAGTCTTGATACCCATGATAATGGGATTCTTTGAGTCCTCGTGGCTCCTGATTACTACAACAACGATTGCAGGTGCAGGATTATGCGATGATCATGACGCGAGAACGATGTTTGCTTGTTTTGGAGTTCTTCTTCCGCTTCTTCTTGATCAGGGATAGGTTCGGTCGGCACTGGGCTAGCGAGGTGGATGTCGTTTGAGTTTCTGTTTGTGTTCCATCTGTAGTCGGATGTTGATCTCTTGTATATGATGTTGATGTATTCTTGTGGCATTTGTGCCTTATGTATGTATCCCTATCTATTATGTAATGTTGATGTAATGATATCCACCTTGCAAAAGCGTCTTCAAGATGCGCTTCTATCCTTGGTGGGACCTTGAGTTCCTTTAGGATAGGGTCGCATCTTAGGCGTGACACAAAAGCGAACTACACGATCTTGTGCTATGCTTAGGATTGGGTCTTGTCCATCACATCATTCTCCTAATGATGTGATCCCGTTATCAATGACATCCAGTGTCCATAGTCAGGAAACCATGACTATCTATTGATCAATGAGCTAGTCAACTAGAGGCTCACTAGGGACATATTGTGGTCTATGTATTCACACGTGTATTATGATTTCCGGATAATACAATTATAGCATGAATAAAAGACAATTATTATGAACAAGGAAATATAATAATAATCCTTTTATTATTGCCTCTAGGGCATATTTCCAACAGTCTCCCACTTGCACTAGAGTCAATAATCTAGTTACATTGTGATGAATCGAACACCCATAGAGTTACGGTGTTGATCATGTTTTGCCCATGGAAGAGGTTTAGTCAACGGATCTGTGACATTCAGATCCGTATGCACTTTGCAAATTTCTATGTCTCCATCTTGAACATTTTCACGGATGGAGTTGAAGCGGCAACTGATGTGCTGGTCTTCTTGTGAAACACAGGCTCCTTGGCGAGTGCAATAGCTCGATGTTATCCTGAGAAGAGTTTGATCGGCCCCGACGCATTGGGTGTGACTCCTAGGTCGGTGATGAACTCCTTCACCCATATTGCTTCATGTGCTGCCTCCGAGGCTGCCATGTACTCCGCTTCACATGTAGATCCCGCCACGACGCCTCGCTTGCAACCGCACTACCATCGCTCCACCATTCAACATATACACGTATCCGGTTTGTGACTTAGAGTCATCGAGATCTGTGTCGAAGCTAAGCGTCGATGTAACCCTTTACTGACGAGCTCTTCGTCACCTCCATAAATGAGAAACATGTCCTTTGTCCTTTTCGGTACTTTAGGATATTCTTGACCGCTGTCCGGTGTTCCTTGCGGGGTTACTTTGGTACCTTCCTACCAAACTTAGGGCAAGGTTTACATCAGGTCTGTTACGGACATGGCATACATAATAGATCCTATGGCGAGGCATAGGGGATGACGCTCATCTCTTCTTTATCTTTTGCCGTGGTGGGGCATTGAGCCGAGCTCAATCTCACACCTTGCAAAGACAGGCAAGAACCCTTTCTTGGACTGATCCATTTTGAACTTCTTCAAAATCTTATCAAGGTATGTGCTTTGTGAAAGACCTATGAGGCGTCTCGATCTATATCTATAGATCTTGATGCCTAATATATAAGCAGCTTCTCCAAGGTCCTTCATTGAAAAACTTTTATTCAAGTAGGCCTTAATGTTGTCCAAGAGTTCTATATAATTTCCCATCATAAGTATGTCATCTACATATAATATGAGAAATGCTATAGAGCTCCCACTCACTTTCTTGTAAACGCAGGCTTCACCATAAGTCTGCATAAACCCAAACGCTTTGATCATCTCATCAAAGCGAATGTTCCAACTCCGAGATGCTTGCACCAGCCCATAAATGGATCGCTGGAGCTTGCATACTTTGTTAGTATTCTTAGGATCGACAAAACCGTCCGGCTGCATCATATACAGCTCTTCCTTAAGATAACCGTTAAGGAACGCTGTTTTGACGTCCATCTGCCATATCTCATAATCATAGTATGCGGCAATTGCTAACATGATTCGGACGGACTTAAGCTTCACTACGGGAGAGAAAGTCTCATCATAGTCAATCCCTTGAACTTGCCGATAACCCTTAGCGACAAGTCGAGCTTTATAGATGGTGACATTACCATCCGCGTCCGTCTTCTTCTTAAAGATCCATTTGTTTTCTATCGCCGCCGATCATCGGGCAAGTCTGTCAAAGTCCATACTTTGTTTTCATACATGGATCCTATCTCGGATTGCATGGCTTCAAGCCATTTGTTGGAATCGGGCCCGCCATCGCTTCTTCATAGTTCGAAGGTTCACCGTTGTCTAACAACATGATTTCCGAGACAGGGTTGCCATACCACTCTGGTGTGGAACGTGTCCTTGTGGACCTCTGAAGTTCAAGAGCAACTTGATCCGAAGTACCTTGATCATCATCATTAATTTCCTCTCTAGTAGGTGTAGGCACCACAGGAACATTTTCTGAGCTGCACTACTTTCCGGTTCAAGAGGTAGTACTTCATCGAAGTTCTACTTTCCTCCCACTTACTCCTTTCGAGAGAAACTCTTTTTCAAGAAAGGATCCGTTCTTGGCAACAAAGATCTTGCCTTCGGATCTAAGGTAGAAGGTATACCCAATGGTTTCCTTAGGGTATCCTATGAAGACGCATTTTTCCGACTTGGGTTCGAGCTTTTCTGGTTGAAGTTTCTTGACATAAGCATCGCATCCCCAAACTTTTAGAAACGATGACTTAGGTTTCTTTCCAAACCATAATTCATACGGTGTCGTCTCAACGGATTTAGATGGTGCCCTATTTAAAGTGAATGTAGCTGTCTCAAGTGCGTATCCCCAAAATGATAGCGGTAAATCTGTAAGAGACATCATAGATCGCACCATATCCAATAGAGTGCGATTACGACGTTCGGACACACCATTACGCTGAGGTGTTCCGGGCGGCGTGAGTTGTGAAACGATCCCACATTTCCTTAAGTGTGTACCAAATTCGTGACTTAAATATTCTCCTCCACGATCTGATCGTAAGAACTTTATTTTTCGGTCACGTTGATTCTCTACCTCATTCTGAAATTCCTTGAACTTTTCAAAGGTCTCAGACTTGTGTTTCATCAAGTAGACATACCCATATCTACTCAAGTCATCAGTGAGAGTGAGAACATAACGATATCCTCCGCGAGCCTCGACGCTCATTGGACCGCACACATCGGTATGTATGATTTCCAATAAGTTGGTTGCTCGCTCCATTGTTCCGGAAAACGGAGTCTTGGTCATTTTGCCCATAAGGCGTGGTTCGCATGTGTCAAATGATTCATAATCGAGAGACTCTAAAAGTCCATCAAAATGGAGCTTCTTCATGCGCTTGACACCAATGTGACCAAGGCGGCAGTGCCACAAGTATGTGGTGTTGGAAATATGCCCTAGAGGCAACAATAAATTAGTTATTATTATATTTCCTTGTTCACGATAATCGTTTATTATCCATGCTATAATTGTCTTGATAGGAAACTCAGATACATGTGTGGGTACAGAGACAACACCCTGTCCCGAGTAGGCCTCTAGTTTACTAGCTCATTGATCAATAGATGGGTACGGTTTCCTGACCATGGACATTGGATGTCATTGATAACGGGATCACATCATTAGGAGAGTGATGTGATGGACAAGACCCAATCCTAAGCCTAGCACAAAGATCGTAGTTCGTATGCTAAAGCTTTTCTAATGTCAAGTATCATTTCCTTAGACCATGAGATTGTGCAACTCCCGGATACCGTAGGAATGCTTTGGGTGTACCAAACGCCACAACGTAATCGGGTGACTATAAAGGTGCACTACAGGTATCTCCGAAAGTGTCATTGGGTTGGCACGAATCGAGATCGGGATTTGTCACTCCGTGTAAACGGAGAGGTATCTCTGGGCCCACTCGGTAGGACATCATCATAATGTGCACAATGTGACCAAGGGGTTGATCACGGGATGATGTGTTACGGAACGAGTAAAGAGACTTGCCGGTAACGAGATTGAACAAGGTATCGGGATACCGACGATCGAATCTCGGCAAGTACAATACCGCTAGACAAAGGGAATTGTATACGGGATCGATTGAGTCCTTGACATCGTGGTTCATCCGATGAGATCATCGTGGAACATGTGGGAGCCAACATGGGTATCCAGATCCCGCTTGTTGGTTATTGACCGGAGAACGTCTCGGTCATGTCTACATGTCTCCCGAACCCGTAGGGTCTACACATAAGGTCTGGCGACGCTTAGGGTTATAAAGGAAGTTTGTATGTGGTTACCGAATGTTGTTGAGTCCGGATGAGATCTCGGACGTCACGAGGAGTTCGAAATGGTCCGGAGGTAAAGATTTATATATGGAAGTCTGTTTTGGTCACCGGAAAAGTTTCAGGTTTTCCGGTAGCATCTGGGACCACCGGGAGGTCCTGGGGTCCACCAAGTGGGGCCACCAACCCGGAGGGCTGCGTGGGCCAAGTGTGGGAGGGACCAGCCCGGTGGGCTGGTGCGCCTCACAAGGGGCCCAAGGCGCAGGAAGAGTGGGAGGGCAAACCCTAGGGCAGATGGGCCCTAAGGCCCACCCAGCGCGCGCCTCCCTCTCTCCCCTCGCCGCCTCCCAGATGGGATTCTGGGCTGCCGCCACCCTTGGGGAGGGAACCCTAGAGGGGGCGCAGCCCCCTCCCCTCCCCCTATAAATACTTGAGGCTTGGGGGCTGCCCAACACATGAGTTTCTTCCTCTATTGGCTCAGCCCTGCATCTCCTCCTCCTCCTCTCCCGTGGTGCTTGGCGAAGCCCTGCTGGATTGCCACGCTCCTCCATCACCACCACGCCATTGTGCTGCTGCTGGACGGAGTCTTCCTCAACCTCTCCCTCTCCTTGCTGGATCAAGGCGTGGGAGGCGCCACCGGGCTGTCACGTGTGTTGAACGCGGAGGTGCCGTCCGTTCGGCACTAGGATCTCCGGTGATTTGGATCACGACGAGTACGACTCCTTCAACCCCGTTCTCTTGAACGCTTCCGCTTAGCGATCTACAAGGGTATGTAGATGCACTCTCCTTCCCTCGTTGCTGGTTTCTCCATAGATAGATCTTGGTGACACGTAGGAAAATTTTGAATTTTTGCTACGTTCCCCATGATGGCATCATGAGCTAGGTCTATTACGTAGATTCTTTGCACGAGTAGAACACAAAGTAGTTGTGGGCGTTGATTTTGTTCAATATGCTTACCGTTACTAGTCCAATCTTGTTTCGACGGTATTGTGGGATGAAGCGGCCGGACCGACCTTACACGCATCTTACGTGAGACAGTGTTCCACCGGCGACATGCACTTGGTGCATAAGGTGGCTAGCGGGTGCCGATCTCTCCCACTTTAGTCGGAACGGATTCGATGAAAAGGGTCCTTATGAAGGGTAAATAGCAATTGGCATATCACGTTGTGGTTTTGCGTAGGTAAGAAACGTTCTTGCTAGAAACCCATAGCAGCCACGTAAAACATGCAACAACAATTAGAGGACGTCTAACTTGTTTTTGCGAGGTATGCTATGTGATGTGATATGGCCAAGTAGAATGTGATGAATGATATGTGATGTATGAGATTGATCATGTTCTTGTAATAGGATTCACGACTTGCATGTCGATGAGTATGACAACCGGCAGGAGCCATAGGAGTTGTCTTTATTTATTGTATGACCTGCGTGTCATTAAACAACGCCATGTAATTACTTTACTTTATTGCTAAACGTGTTAGCCATAGTAGTAGAAGTAATAGTTGGCGAGACAACTTCATGAAGACACGATGATGGAGATCATGATGATGGAGATCATGGTGTCATGCCGGTGACGATGATGATCATGGAGTCCCGAAGATGGAGATCAATGGAGCTATATGATATTGGCCATATCATGTCACTACTATATATAATTGCATGTGATGTTTATTATGTATATGCATCTTGTTTACTTAGAACGACGGTAGTAAATAAGATGATCCCTTACAACAATTTCAAGAAGTGTTCTCCCTAAGCGTGCACCGTTGCTAAAGTTCGTCGCTTCTAAGCACCACGTGATGATCGGGTGTGATGGATTCTTACGTTCACATACAACGGGTGTAAGACAGATTTACACACGCGAAACACTTAGGGTTAACTTGACGATCCTAGCATGTACAGACATGGCCTCGGAACACAGAGACCGAAAGGTCGAGCATGAGTCGTATAGTAGATACGATCAACATGAAGATGTTCACCGATGATGACTAGTCCGTCTCACGTGATGATCGGACACGGCCTAGTTGACTCGGATCATGTAATCACTTAGATGACTAGAGGGATGTCTATTCGAGTGGGAGTTCATAAGATGAACTTAATTATCCTAAACATAGTCAAAAGACCTTTTGCAAATTATGTAAAGCTCGCGCTTTAGTTCCACTGTTTAGATAGGTTCCTAGAGAAAATATAGTTGAAAGATGATGAAGCGATTATGCGGACAAGAGAAAGCTTATGTCCCTAATGCACCGCTTAGTGAGCTGAACCCCAATCGTCGCCCTGTGGATGTTGCGAACATCGGACATACACGCTTTTGATAACTACGTGATAGTTCGGTTAAACGGTTTAGAGTTGAGGCACCAAAGGCGTTTTTGAAACGTCATGGAACATATGAGATGTTTCGAGGGCTGAAATTGGGATTTCAGGCTCGTGCCCACGTCAAGAGGTATAAGACCTCCGACGATTTTCTTAGCCTGCAAACTCAGGGAGAAAAGGTCAATCGTTGAGCTTGTGCTCAGATTGTCTGAGTGCAACAATCACTTGAATCGAGTGGGAGTTGATCTTCCAGATGAGATAGTGATGTTTCTCCAAAGTCATTGCCTCCATGCTTCTAGAGCTTCGTGATGAACTATAACATATCGGGATAGATATGATGATCCTTGAGATATTCGCAATGTTTGACACCGCGAAAGTAGGAATCAAGAAGGAGCATCAATTGTTGATGGTTGGTGAAACCACTAGTTTCAAGAAGGGCACGGGCAAGAAGGGATACTTCATGAAACGGCAAATCAGTTCTTGCTCTAGTGAAGAAACCCAAGGTTGAACCCAAACCCGAGACTAAGTGCTTACGTAATAAGGGAACAGCCTTTGGAGCAGCATTACCCTAGATACTTGGTAGATGAGAAGGTGGCAAGGTCCATAGAAGTATATTGGATATACATTATGTTAATGTGTACTTTACTAGTACTCCTAGTAGCACCAGGGTATTAAGATACCGGTTCGGTTGCTAAGTGTTAGTAACTTTCGAAATAAAAGAGCTACGGAATAAACGGAGACTAGCTAAAGGTGAGCTGACGATATGTGTTGGAAGTGTTTCCAAGTTTGATGTGATCAAACATCGCACGCTCCCTCTACCATCAAGATTAGTATTAAACCTGAATAATTATCATTTGGTATTTGCGTTGAGCATAGACATGATTGGATTATGTCTATCGCAATACGGTTATTCATTTAAGGAGAATAATGGTTACTCTATTTATTTGAATAACACCTTCAATGGTCTTGCACCTAAAGGAATGGTTTATTGAATCTCGATCGTAGTGATACACATTTTCATGCCAAAAGATATAAGATAGTAATGATAGTACCACTTACTTGTGGCCTGCCATGTAAGTCATATTGGTATAAAAGCATGAAGAAGCTCCATGTTGATGGATCTTTGGACTCACTCGTTTTTGAAAAGTTTGAGACATGCGAACCATGTCTATTGGTGCATACGCATGAAGAAACTCCATGCAGATGGATCGTTTAGACTCACTTGATTTTGAATCACTTGAGATATGCAAATCATACCACATGGACAAGATGACTGAAAAGCCTCGGTTTCAGAAGATGGAACTAGATAGCAACTTGTTGGAAGTAACACATTTTGATGTGTGCAGTCCAATGAGTCCGAGGCATGCAAATGAATATTGTTATGTTCTTACTTCACAGATGATTCGAGTAGATGTTGAGTATATTTACTTGATGAAACACAAGTCTGAATTATTGATTGGTTCAAGTAATTTCAGAGTGAAGTTTAAGATCTTCGTGACAAGAGGATAGAATGTCTATGATATGATCATAGAGATGAATATCTGAGTTCTGAGTTTTGGCACACAATTAAGACATTGTGCAAATTTTTTCACAATTAATACACTTTGGAACACCATAGTGTGATGGTGTGTCCGAACATCATAGTTGCACTCTATTGGATATGGTGCGTACCATGATATCTCTTATCGAATTACCACTATCGTTCATGGGTTAGGCATTAGAGACAACTACACTCACTTTAATAGGGCACCACGTAATTCCGTTGAGACGACACCGTTTGGAGAAACCTAAGTTGTCGTTTCTTGAAAGTTTGGGGCTGCGACGCTTATGTGAAAAAGTTTCAGGTTGATAAGCTCGAACCCAAAGCGGATAAAATGCATCTTCATAGGACACCCAAAACAGTTGGGTATAACTCCTAATTCAGATCCGAAAGCAATAGGGATTGTTTCTTGAATCGGGTCCTTTCTCGAGGGAAAGTTTGTCTCGGAAAGTTGAGTGGGAGGATGGTGGAGACTTGATGAGGTTATTGAACCGTCACTTCAACAAGTGTGTAGCAAGGGCACAGGAAGTTGTTCTGTGGCACCTACACCAATTGAAGTCGAAGCTTATGATAGTGATCATGAAGTTTTGGATCAAGTCACTACCGTACCTCGTAGGGTGACAAGGATGCGTCTTGCTTCGTGAGTGGTACGGTGATCCTGTCTTGAAGGTCATGTTGCTAGACAACAATGAACCTACGAGCTATGGAGAAGCGATGGTGGGCCCAAATTCCGACAAATGGTTAGAAGCCATAAAATCCGAGATAGGATCCATGTATCATAACAAAGCATGGACTTTGGTGGACTTGCCCGATGATCGGCAAGCCATTGAAATAAATGGATCTTTAAGAAGAAGACGGACGTGGACGGTAATGTCACCGTCTATGAAGCTCGACTTGTGGCGAAGAGTTTTTCACAAGATCAAGGAGTTGACTACGATGAGATTTTCTCATCCATGGCGATGCTTAAGTCCGTCGGAATCATGTTAGCATTAGCTGCATTTATGAAATCTGGCAAATGGATGTCAAGACGAGTTTCCTTACGGTTTACGTAAGGAAAGGTTGTATGTGATACAATCGTAAAAGTTTTGTCGATCCTAAGGATGCTAAAAGGTATGCTAGCTCCAAATGATCCTTCTAAGGACTGGAGTAAGCATCTCGGAGTTGGAATATGCACTTTGATAGGATGATCAAAGATTTTGGGTTTATACAAAGTTTATGAGAAACTTGTATTTCCAAAGAAGTGAGTGGGAGCACTATAGAATTTCGATGAGTATATGTTATTGACATATTGATGATCGAAATGATGTGGAATTTCTGGAAAGCATATAGGGTTATTTAAAAGATGATTTTCAATAGAAAACCTGGATTAGGCTACTTGAACAATAAGCATCAAGATCTATAAGATAGATCAAAATGCTTAATAATACTTTCAAATGAGCACATACCTTGACATGATCTTGAAGGTGTTCAAGATGGATCAGTCAAAGAAGGAGTTCTTGCCTGAGTTGTAATCTTGACCACGACAGAAGAGAGACAAAGGACGAAGGCCATCCCCTACGCTTCAGACGTAGGCTCTATAGTATGCTATGCTGTGTACCGCACCGGAAGTGTGCCTTGCCATGAGTCAGTCAAGGGGTACAAGAATGATCCAGGAACGGATCATTGGACAGCGGTCAAAAATTATCCTTAGAAGAATAAGGAAATATTTCTCGATTATGGAGGTGATAAACAGTTCGGCGTAAAGGGTTACGTCGATGCAAGCTTTAACACCTATCCGAATGACTCTGAGTAGCAAACCGGATACGTATAGTGGAGCAACCATTTGGAATAGCTTCAAGTGGAACGTGGAAGCAGCATTTACAATATGACATAGAAAATTGCAAAGTACATACGGATCTGAATACTGCAGACCCGTTGACTAAAACTTCTCTTACAAGCAAAACATGATCAAACCCTAGAACTCATTGAGACTTAATCACATGGTGATGTGAACTAGTTTAAGACACTAGTAGACTCTTTGGATGTTGGTCACATGGCGATGTGACCTATCAGTGTTGATCACATGGCGATGTGAACTAGATTATTGACTCTAGTGCAAGTGGGAGACTGTTGGAAATATGCCCTAGAGGCAACAATAAATTAGTTATTATTATATTTCCTTGTTCACGATAATCGTTTATTATCCATGCTATAATTGTCTTGATAGGAAACTTCAGATACATGTGTGGGTACATAGACAACACCATGTCCCTAGTAAGCCTCTAGTTGACTAGCTCGTTGATCAATAGATGGTTACGGTTTCACGACCATGGACATTGGATGTCATTGATAACGGGATCACATCATTAGAAGAGTGATGTGATGGACAAGACCCAATCCTAAGCCTAGCACAAAGATCGTAGTTCGTATGCTAAAGCTTTTCTAATGTCAAGTATCATTTCCTTAGACCATGAGATTGTGCAACTCCGGATACCGTAGGAATGCTTTGGGTGTACCAAAGCGTCACAACGTAATCGGGTGACTATAAAGGTGCACTACGGTATCTCCGAAAGTGTACATTGGGTTGGCACGAATCGAGATCGGGATTTGTCACTCCGTGTAAGCGGAGAGGTATCTCTGGGCCCACTCGGTAGGACATCATCATAATGTGCACAATGTGACCAAGGGGTTGATCACGGGATGATGTGTTACGGAACGAGTAAAGAGACTTGCCGTAACGAGATTGAACAAGGTATCGGGATACCGACGATCGAATCTCGGGCAAGTACAATACCGCTAGACAAAGGGAATTGTATACGGGATCGATTGAGTCCTTGACATCGTGGTTCATCCGATGAGATCATCGTGGAACATGTGGAGCCAACATGGGTATCCAGATCCGCTGTTGGTTATTGACGGAGAAACGTCTCGGTCATGTCTACATGTCTCCGAACCCATAGGGTCTACACTTAAGGTTCGATGGCGCTTAGGGTTATAAAGGAAGTTTGTATGTGGTTACCGAATGTTGTTCGAGTCCGGATGAGATCCGGACGTCACGAGGAGTTCGGAATGGTCCGGAGGTAAAGATTTATATATTGGAAGTCTGTTTTGGTCACCGAAAAAGTTTGGGTTTTTGATAACGTCTGGGACCACCGGGAGGGTCCCGGGGTCCACCAAGTGGGGCCACCAACCCGGAGGGCTCGTGGGCCAAGTGTGGGAGGGAACCAGCCCCAGGTGGGCTGGTGCGCCCCCCACAAGGGGCCCAAGGCGCAAGAGAGAGAGAGGGAGGGGGCAAACCCTAGGGCCGATGGGCCCTAAGGCCCACCCCAGGCGCGCCTCCCTCTCTCCCCCTCGGCCGCCTCCCGAGATGGGATCTGGGGCTGCCGCCACCCTTGGGAGGGAACCCTAGAGGCGCAGCCCCTCCCTCCCCTATAAATACTTGAGGCTTGGGGCTGCCCAACACATGAGTTTCTCCCTCTATTGGCGCAGCCTGCATCTCCTCCTCCTCCTCTCCCGTGGTGCTTGGCGAAGCCTCGCTGGATTGCCACGCTCCTCCATCACCACCACGCCATTGTGCTGCTCTTTGGACGGAGTCTTCCTCAACCTCTCCTTCTCCCCTTGCTGGATCAAGGCATGGGAGACGTCACCGCGCTGTACGTGTGTTGAACGCGGAGGTGTCGTCCGTTCGGCACTAGGATCTCCGGTGATTTGGATCACGACGAGTACGACTCCTTCAACCCCGTTCTCTTGAACGCTTCCGCTTAGCGATCTACAAGGGTATGTAGATGCACTCTCCTTCCCCTCGTTGCTGGTTTCTCCATAGATAGATCTTGGTGACACGTAGGAAAATTTTGAATTTCTGCTACGTTCCCCAACATGTGGGACTATTGTTATCAACTTTACATCTTTTGGTATTCACACTATGAATATGTGTAATATTACGTTCGAGATTCATTAAGAATAAACCATTGACCATCGGAGCATGACCATAAAACATATCTCTCATATAAATAGAACAACCATTATTCTCGGATTTAAATGAGTAGCCATCTCGCATTAAACGAGATCACGATACAATGTTCATGCTCAAACTTGGCACTAAATAACAATTATTGAGGTTTAAAACTAATCCCGTAGGTAAATGTAGAGGTAGCATGCCGACGGCGATCACATCGACCTTGGAACCATTCCCGACGCCAAGATCGTCACCTCGCCCTTCGCCGGTCTCCGTTTATTCCGCAACTCCTGCTGTGAGTTACAAATATGAGCAACGGCACCGGTATCAAATACCGGGAGTTACTACGATCTTGGTAAGGTACACATCAATTACATGTATGTCAAATATACCTTTAGTGTTGCCGGCCTTCTTGTCCGCTAAGTATTTGGGGCAGTTCCGCTTCGGTGGCCCTTCCCTTTGCAATAAAAGCACTCTGTCTCAGGTTTGGGTCCATTCTTTGACTTCTTCGGCAACTTGCTTATCGGCGGCAACATCCTTGCCGTCCTTCTTGAAGTTCTTCTTACCCTTGCCCTTTTTGAACTTAGTGGTTTTATTGACCATCAAGACTTGATGTTCTTTCTTGATTTCAACCTCTGCTGACTTCAGCGTTGAGAATACTTCGGGAATGGTCTTCACCATCCCACGCATATTGTAGTTCATCACAAAGCTCTTGTAGCTTGGTGGGAGCGATGAAGGATTCTGTCAATGACCGCCTCGTCCGGGAGGTTAATGTCCATTTGGGACAAAGGGTTGTGCAACCAGACATTTTGAGTATGTGCTCACCGATGTAACTATTTTCCTCCATCTTACAACTATAGAACTTGTCGGAGACTTCATATCTCTCGACCGGGCATGAGCTTGGAAAACCATTTTCAGCTCCTCGAATATCTCATATGCTCCGTGTTGCTCAAAACGCTTTTGGAGCCCGGTTCTAAGCTGTAAAGCATGCCGCCTCGAACGAGGGAGTAATCATCAAGACGAGAGACTGCCAAGCATTACGTAATGTCTTGGTTCTTCGGGATGGGTGCATCACCTAGCGGTGCTTCTAGGACATATTGTTTCTTGGCTGCTATGAGGATGATCTCGGGTTAGGACCCGATCCGAATAGTTGCTGCCATCGTCTTTCAGCTTGGTTTTCTCTAGGAACGCGTTGAAGTTCATGGTGACATGAGCATTGGCCATTTGATCTACAAGACATTTTGCAAAGATTTTAGACTAATGTTCATGATAATTAAGTTCATCTAATCAAATTATTTAATGAACTCCCACTCAGATTTGACATCCCTCTAGTCATCTAAGTGTTACATGATCCGAATCGACTAGGCCGTGTCCGATCATCACGTGAGACGGACTAGTCATCGTCGGTGAACATCTCCATGTTGATCGTATCTTCCATCGACTCATGTTCGACCTTTCGGTCTCCTCGTGTTCCGAGGCCATGTCTGTACATGCTAGGCTCGTCAAGTTAACCCTAAGTGTTTATGCATGTGTAAAACTGTCTTACACCCGTTCTATGTGAGCGTAAGGATCTATCACACCCGATCATCACGTGGTGCTCAAACGCATTTAACTTTAGCAACGGTGCACGCTTAGGGGAACACTTTCTTGAAATTATTATAAGGGATCATCTTATTTACTACCATCGTTCTAAGTAAACAAGATGCATAAAACATAATAAACATCACATGCGATTATATAAAGTAGTGACATGATATGGCCAATATCATATAGCTCCTTTGATCTTCATCTTCGGGGCTCCATGATCATCTTGTCACCGGCATGACACCATGATCTCCATCATCATGATCTCCATCATCGTGTCTCTATGAAGTTGTTTCGCCAACTATTACTTCTACTACTATGGCTAACACGTTTAGCAATAAAGTAAAGTAATTTACATGGCGTTGAATCAATGACTCGCATGGTCATACAATAATTAAGACAACTCCTATGGCTCCTACCGGTTGTCATACTCATCGACATGCAAGTCGTGATTCCTATTACAAGAACATGATCTCATACATCACAATATATCATTCATCATTCATCACAACTTCTGGCCATATCACATCACATGACAATTGCTGCAAAAACAAGTTAGACGTTCTCTAATTGTTGTTGCATCTTTTACGTGGCTGCAATTGGGTTCTAGCAAGAACGTTTTCTTACCTACGAATAACCACAGCGTGATTTTGTCAACTTCTATTTACCCTTCATAAGGACCCTTTTTATCTAATCCGCTCCAACTAAAGTAGGAGAGACAGACACCGCTAGCCACCTTATGCAACTAGTGCATGTCAGTCGGTGGAACCTGTCTCACGTAAGCGTACGTGTAAGGTCGGTCCGGGCCGCTTCATCCCACAATACCGCTGAAGCAAGAAAAGACTAGTAGCGGCAAGCAAGTTGACAAGATCTACGCCCACAACAAAATTGTGTTCTACTCGTGCAATAGAGAACTACGCATAGACCTAGCTCATGATGCCACTATTGGGGAACGTTGCAGAAAATTAAAATTTTCCTACGGCTTCACCAAGATCCATCTATGGGTTCATCTAAGCAACGAGTCATGGAAGGGAGATTGCATCTACATACCACTTGTAGATCGCGTGCGGAAGCGTTCAAGGGAACGGGGATGATGGAGTCGTACTCGCCGTGATTCAAATCACCGATGACCAAGTGCCGAACGGACAGCACCTCCGCGTTCAACACACGCACGGAACGGACGGCGTCTCCTCCTTCTTGATCCAGCAAGGGGAAGGAGAGGTTGAGGAAGAAGGCTTCAACAGCAAAGACGACGGGCGTGGTGGTGATGGAGTGACGATTCTCCGAGGCTTCGCCAAGCACACGCGGAGGAGGAGAGGTGTTGGGGAGGGGAGGGGCTGCGCCTTGGAAGTGTGTTGCAGCCCTCCCCTCACCCCTCTATTTATAGGGTAAGGGGCAAGGAGGGCCGTACCCTCTAGATGAGATCTAGAGGGGGGCGGCGGCCAGGGAGGGGGGCTTGCCCCCCAAGCAAAGGGGGGGGGGCCCACTAGGGTTCCCCCCAACCCTAGGTGCATGGGCCCAAGGGGGGGGCGCGCCCAGCCCTCCAGGGGCTGGTTCCCTGCCCCTTGTGGCCCATGAGGCCCTTCGAGAGGGGTGGCCCCTCCCGGTGGACCCCCGGAACCTCTCCGGTGGCCCCGGTACAATACCGATATGACCGAAACTTTCCGGTGTCCGTTTGACAACTTCCCATATATAAATCTTTACCTCCTGACTATTCCTGAACTCCTCGTGACGTCCGGGATCTCATCCGGGACTCAGAACAACATTCGGTAATCACATACAAGTCTTCCTAATAACCCTAGCGTCACCGAACCTTAAGTGTGTAGACCCTACGGGTTCGGGAGACATGCAGACATGACCGAGACGGCTCTCTGGTCAATAACCAACAGCGGGATCTGGATACCCATGTTGGCTCCTACATACTCCTCGATGATTTCATCGGATGAACCACGATGTCGAGGATTCAAGCAACCTCAGATACTATTCCCTTTGTCGACGGTATGTTACTTGCCCGAGATTCGATCGTCGGTATCCCAATACCTCGTTCAATCTCGTTATCGGCAAGTCACTTTACTCGTGCCGTAATGCATGATCCCGTGACGGACACTTGGTCACTTTGAGCTCATTATGATGATGCACTACCGAGTGGGCCCAGTGATACCTCTCCGTAACACGTGGTGACAAATCCCGCCTCGATCCGTGTCAACCCAACAGACACTTTGGGAGATACGTAGTGCACCTTTATAGTCACCCGATTACGTTGTGACGTTTGGTACACCCAAAGCACTCCTACGGTATCCAGGAGTTACACGATCTCATGGTCTAAGGAAGAGATACTTGACATTGCAAAAGCTCTAGCAAAACGAACTACACGATCTTGTGCTATGCTTAGGATTGGGTCTTGTCCATCACATCATTCTCCTAATGATGTGATCCCGTTATCAATGACATCCAATGTCCATAGTCAGGAAACCATGACTATCTATTGATCAACGAGCTAGTCAACTAGAGGCTCACTAGGGACATATTGTGGTCTATGTATTCACACGTGTATTACGATTTCCGGATAATACAATTATAGCATGAATAAAAGACAATTATTATGAACAAGGAAATATAATAATAATCCTTTTATTATTGCCTCTAGGGCATATTTCCAACAATATATTATACTCCCTCTGATCCATATTGATTGTCGCTGATTTAGTAAAACTTTGTACTAAATCAGCGACTACTAATATGTAGTGCCGAGCGAACAAACACGCACCCCATTCCCTCCCTTGCATGCTTCTGGGCCAGCCCATATGTAGTCTGGGCGCCCCTCTTTTATTTCCTCTAATCTTTTCTAATTTTTTTACTTAATTAAAATTGTTCATGATTTAAAAAATCAAATTTCAAAATTCAAGAATGTTTTAAAAATATTCTAGCTTCGGGAAAAAATATTCCTGAATTTGTAAAATATATTTCTAATTTTAGAATTTGTGACTTTTGAAATTGTTTGTGAATTCGTAAATATTCATGATTAAATATTTCTGCATGAATTCATTAAATATTCATGATATAAACAATGTTCATATTTTTTTTTAAATTTCGTGTATAATAAATGTTCACGAATTTCCGAAATTATTCAAAAATTCGAATTTTTTCCAGAACTTTTAAAAATATTTGCAAATTCTTCACGATTTTCAGAAAACTTAATGAATTCAGCAAATGTCTGTGATTTCTAAAAAAAGTTAATTAATTTTTTAAAAATTACAAATTTAATAAATAAAAGGAGAAATGTTGAAAACAGAAAAGGAAAGGAAAAATAGAAAACAAAATAAAAACGAAAAGGAAATATATTTAAAAGAAAAAGAAGAACTTGGTGTAGGAAGGTTCTAGAACCTTTTGAAATTGGAAGAGGGAGCGTGCGGTTAGGCCGTCCAAATTCACCTAAGCCAGCACGGCGGGCGGGTGCCATCCCAAATTTACCTACGTGATGAATAGGGATCCCGGTCACCAGCAGGGAATTTCCAGCTTATCTCATTTTTCATATCTCCAGTCAAGCATATTCTCCGCGCTATGCAGTGTTGAGCGAGCAAACACGGACCTCACTCCCTCTCCCTTGCATGCTTTTAGACCGGCTCATCTGTGGGGCGGGCACCCCTGTTTCATTTTCCTTTACTTTTTTCTATATTTTTCTTCATTAGAAAATATTCAGGATTTCAAACAAAAATCAAATTCCAAAGAACTCATGAATTTACAAAATCTTCTTTAGTTCAGAAAATGTTTGTGAGTTCGAAAAAATGTTCTCAAATCCGAAAAGTTCGTTAATTCGAAATATGTTCCTGTATTTGAAAAAATGTTCTCAAATATTTGAATTCAGGAGTTAAAAAAAATGTTCGCAAACTTCATAAAATGTCCTCATATTTGTAAAAATGTTTGTGACTTGTGAAGTTGTTTATGATTTCGAAAATATTCCTGATTTCAAAAATTCTTCATGATTTCAATCTTTTTTCTGAATTCAAAAAAGTTTCCTGCACTTTAAAAAATGTATGTGAATTCATCAGTGAAAAAAGAATTCACAAACTTCAAGAAAAATGTGCGCGGAATTGTAAAAATCTTCTTGACTTCTGAAATTGTTCGTGATTTACAAAATATTCATCGTTTTAAAAAATGTTCATGATTTCAAAAACAAATCGTGAATTCAAAAAATGTTGACGATTTTGTTTTCTTAGTTTTTTTAAAATGTGCATAAGTTTGGAAAAATGTTCACAAATTTCATAAATAGTTCTAGAAATTCAAAAATTGTTCACAAATTTTGAAATTTGTTGCGATCTTTAAAATAAAATACGATCTAAAAAATGTTTCATGATTGTTAAAAAGGTTTACCAGTTTTTTAGAAATTGGAAATTTGATTAAAAAATGAAAAGTAAAAATGGTTAAGGAAAATAGAAAAAAAGTAAAACCAGAGGTAAAAACCTGTTTCCCAAAACCGGAAGAGGGAGCCTGCGCTTGGGCCGTCCCAAATTCACCTGGCGAGCGAGGCGGGCAACGGGGATGCGCATTAGTCATCAGCAGTGAATTTCCACCTTATTTCATTTTTCGTATCTACAGTCAAGCTTATTTCCTGTAAAGTGCACCAAAGATTGAAGATTCTTGTACGTGCATCAACGAAAGGCCATGTTGCATGTCCGTGTATCTGATTTAGCCTTTGGTCCGCATAGCCTTACGAACTTTGTATTTCTTGCGTTTGGATAACTCGGCTTGCATCCATGAAACCAAGGCAAGTGCCAACAAAAGCTGGCAGTCTTCCCGTCCCTGACTGTAACGATGACTACGGCGTAAAATAGATCCATGTCCTGATCGTCACAGGCAGTGTCAAAGACTACCCAAGCCCTTCCAAGCAAACCAAGGCCACTGATAAAAAAAAAAGGCCAGCCTAGGCGCAATGTGGTACTGTACTTCTGAAATTGCTCCTGCCCTAATTATATTTTGTAACAAGACATAAAATTGTCTCATCAGAATAATTATGTGAATTTTGCAACAGAAAACATTTGATAAAGCAATCATCGTCAACACATTTTCATCCATTGCAGGGAATCATCAGTAAGAGGGAAAACTAGATGCTCGGCAAAAATATGACAACTTTTAAAGGTTACATATAAGCCCCATGACACATACTAGGAGGCAATTCCAACATAACGAGGAACCACCACTTGTTCAAACATATCTGGATGTGTGCTAATTATTCATGGGGTATGCGGTAGCACATTTCAGTAGGCATAAGCCCAGTTGGCCCAGACTAGGACTCTTGGCTTCAGAAGCCCTGCTCAAGAAGGTAATCACCGAGCCTCTCCACCACCATGTTGCATTGTCCAGGAGTCATTGGTTCCTCGTAAATTCCAATGATGATGGCCAGACTCGTCTTCTTGATTGTAACCCCTCCTGACCCCTGCAGAGAAAGCACCATTGATGAGATAAAGGATGCAAAATGTTCGACATTAGGGAATAGCCCGTACTAACACATCTTACTTTGAAGTGAACTTGTCAACTTTCTTGTGCGGAAATACTACTGCATTAATTTAGTTTCAGAAAAAATAGAAGTGTGATCTGTCAACTTCCAGTTAAATTTTGGGTTGATCATATAAGCTGAAATACTGACTGCCACTAGAGGGAAACTGTAGAACAACCTACAAATCTAGATGATTTTTAAGATGCTAAAACTATTAACAGAAGAAATGATCTTTTATCATCACTAAAGTACCAAGGCAGAGAGAACTTGAGACTAATCAATGCATACATAAGTTGTTTGTGACCCAACTTGAACTGAATGAAGATTTTTGCCATCCAAAGTCAGGGACTTCTGCATGCTTGTAACCCACTTCTCAACCATAGGTGTGAGGTTCATGATGATAACATTTTTCTTTTGTGTAATCTAGGCCGTGTGCCTTGTGTACTAGTGAAGGCATTCCTAATATATTGTGCACACGGTAATTTTTCAGTTCCCACTAGTGCCTGGTGACCAATAGAGCCGCCATTTTAGTCAGCATTATTATTGACACCAGTATGAAAACCTTGCTTGTAACTTGTAAGCAACAGAGTGGTAGACTGAAGCTTGTCAAGTTGCAAGAGAGTATGCTAAACTCAATATTTTCTGACTAGTAAAGAGTTGTCACTGAATATGATGTTTTAACTGTCTGAAAAATGTAGCAGGTGGTGGTGAGTTTTACTTGCATTTCAACTCTTCTCAACCCTTTACAACAGAGTGGCTATTTTGTGCAAAAAATAATTGTTAAGTACAAATGTATACGTATCTAACATGCTTCCTACATAACATCCAATCATCATATTTTATTTGAAAGGCAAAGTGATATTGTAATAGCTTTGTTGTTAATCGGAAAGCATGATGCAGTTGTGTTCCGTTACGCTGTGGATAAGAATAAGATACATTTCAAGTTAACTTTTTCTCCAAAGAAATAATATTTTCCCTGAGTGTCCAGCTCCTGGGTGGCTTGCTCAACATTTTATATGTACAAGAAGGATTCGTACGAACGATGTGACCAAACAGCTACAGAAGCTAACTCATCCAGCTAGTAATTCCTTTGCCCAGGAGAGCCAAGACCAAAGACTAAGACCAAGGATTTGTATTTACAATTTGACCATACAGCTACAGAAGACCAGTTTCTACTTCATAAGTATTTAAGACATGGTTACAGTCCATGTTCCGATGTTAATTCTTTATTTCTGCATGCATTATAAGCCGATATAATGAAGTCTGCTCTCCTACTTTCGAAGAAACTTTGTAACACCATGGTTTCTTTAGAGGAGTCTAGTGGTAGAAAACGGAATGCCAGGTCCTAACCTTTTTGCCCCGAATGACAGCCCCAGGTTCACCTTGAATAACCATGTACTTTGTACCACCAAGGAATAATCCAGTCGGTGCCAAAGAGCCTGGTTCATCGAAGTCATTTATTACTGCAGTAATTTCTTCAGGTTTGACCTGTGGAATGTAGAAACGCACTGATCATAAGTCATGAGAATGATGCAATATAATCTTCCAAAGCGGGAAAAAGGAATGCTGCAAGATAAAGAGAGCAAAGGTTTGCAAACTGAATATACAAACTCATGGATTGACAAAAAAGCATACTGAAGATACAGACTAATGGTGCCACAAAAAAAGCATACTGAGCAGTGGATCTTCCTTCCCCATTAATTAATTTGAAATTACGAAGCGGCGGTGTAATACAGTTCGAAATAGAAATTGGCACAAACAAACTTTATGCTCCCTGCAATCTGATGATCCAAGCCATGTCTCTAGAAGAATTACTTCTACCACTAATTTGACAGTACTTTTTATTTTGGTAATTATGTGTTTTAGGCTAGCCGGAAAACAAACTTTTGGTCTGTATGGCCACATGGATATCACCGGGCAATGTGCTTCTATCTATTCATAGTTTCAGATGCTTATATAAAACACAAATTTCATCACAAGTAAGCACATCTGTACTAGAAACCTAACCACAGGAGGTAGAACCAACCAACTGCATTGGTACTTTGTAATACTCCCTCCGTCCAGAAATACTTGTCATTCAAATGGACAAAAAAGATGTATCTGGAACTAAAATACATCTAGATACATCCCCTTTTATTCATTTTGATGACAAGTATTTCCGGACGGAGGGAGTACATCCTAGATTACGATTGCGACGAGCAAGTAAAAATCGATTCCCCGGCGGATCAGGCCCGCAGTCACCCAGACAAGCGAGATCTTACCCAAGTCAAACATAGTTTGACCAGGTAAATAAACTAAGTAAAACAAGAACAGGGAGTATCAATGGGAGCCGGACGGGTGGATAATCTAAAGGGAGGAGAAGGAGGACCTCGGGGAAGGGCTCGGACTGCGCCCAGACGGCGCCGTCGTGGCCGAGGATGGCGGCGGCGGTGAGGCGCTGGCCGTCGATGTCGCAGAGCAGCTGCTCGTCAACGTACGTCTGCCACGACATCCTCCTCCTCCTCGCTCGCCTGCTCGCGGGATCTTTTTTTCCCTCTCTCCCCCGAGATTTTTGCTCGCTCTCGCGGACCGGCAGTGGCAGGCAGGCTGATGCTGCTGGTTTTCTCCTGCGAGTCGCGTACTTATGCGACGCCCGCGACGTGTGCGTCCTGTCTACACCTCGGCACGACTCCTCCGTCCAATGTGGGAAGGAATCCATTGATATTCATTCGTTCCCTGGCGACAACGAAGCGGAATTGTTTTCCTTCCAAATATTTTTACGATTCGATGCTTCTTCCCTGGAGTGGACGGCCTCAAACGTTACCTGGCCCTGGCCTCACGTCGATCGGCATTAGTGATGTTATACAGTGCTATTTTAGTGTTTTTTTGTGTCACCTTTGGCCAAGATATGATCCACTTTTGCGTCGCATCAGATCTTCGTCGAGCCTGTCTGGTGCTTGGTTTGCTCTGCTTTGATGTGGTGTGTCCGACGCGTGGTGCGTGGCACGACCTCCTTTGTGGAAGGGACAAGGCGTAGAAGCTTCGGTCACGAGTTTACTGCATCCCCTTAAAAAAAAGGAGCTTACTGCATCCCGCGTTTTACTGCTGCCGCGCAAATCACCAGTCGTACAACCTTTGCTGCTGTGAGAAAGCAATCCTATTTACGGATATTCTTTACGGACTAGATCTACATCTATCCTCCCCTCTCTCCAACCTAATAATCCCGTAAGTCCAATCCATTAGAATTTTTCCGTGTGTGTAACTTTGCTGGCTATGAAACGAGTAATGCCAGACACACGAGTGTAGGGGGGATTTACTGAATGGTTAGGAATGAGTGAAACAAATCGGAAACAGAAGCTCAAAATATGTGAGTGTGTAGAAGGGCATCCACAACCCTCATCCCCCAAACGGACATGGTATCCATCCACAGACGGTGATGCGGGAGCCGGCAATCCAATCATGCCCGCATCCATTTCGAAACAAATTTAAACAAACTGGACAAATTTCTACAAGCACGACAAAATTCCACAAAGTTCAGACATAATTTACATAAAGCAGACGATATTTCGTCCGCTTAACTAAAACTTAAAAGAACTAGGAGGCTAACTTGTAGCGGACGGTGACCTCATACGTGTGGCCACCCTGGCCGGCCCCACCATCGTCGTCGTCGAAGTAGTACTTCCAGAGGCGGAAGGGTGTGGGGCCGCGACACCGTTGCCCGTCAACCACCTAGCGCTCGCAGAGGGCCACTTCAGCCAACGCCGACCCCAGTCGCGGTGCCCTTGGGATGGCCTTGCCCCTGCCACTGACGGCGAAGGTGTCACTTAGCGACCATCTCCTTGCCGACCTTAGCGAGCTCCCCGTTCAGGCAATGACGATGACATGCACCGGGGGTGGCTTCTCCAAAGGGGAACCCGACGGCCAACCCAGTGGGGGCCCACAACCCCACCAAGAAGACAAGGACAGGATGAGGGCCCGGCGTGACTTAGGCGGTCATGGGAACTTCGTGGACTCCAAGCCAGAAGGGTGGCTGGATAGATCGCATCTCCCTTATGTAAACCCTAGCTCGCAGCGTGTATATGAGGTGGAGCTGGAGGCCCTTAAACGCAGCTACTCTCCAGTAGAACAACTCTCGGTAGCAATCTCACCTACACCATTGTAATCCCTCGCAGGAGGTATCCCCACCATGAATAACAACAACGAGCAAGATTTAGAGTATTACGGTCAGTTTGGTTGGCGTCCACACCGCTACAAGCCTGGCCTGGATGGTGCCTGGAGGTAGCCTGGTAGTTGTTTGGTTTATGTCCTGAGAAAAAAATACTTGCCTGGCCTGGCTGCCCCTCCCTTGTGATTAGCCTGGTGAAGATAAATAAAATAGGATCCTTGGCCCAGGCAAGGTTATTATCTGGCCCAAAGTAGTGGAACTGACGCGCTGGACGGCTGGGCATGCAAATTTGTGCTTCTGTCCAAATAGCAGAAGGTAAACATGATGTGACATATACTATACTCTAACCAGGCACGGTATGAACCAAACAAGGCGAGCCTGCCCAGGCAAAAAGGTAGCACATTCCCAGGCATGGTCCAGGCACTCAATTTTCTCAGGCACATTGTGGTGGACTCGAACCAAACACGCCCTTACTCTCCGGAGGCCTGAACATGGGTAACTTGTGCGTGCGAGCTCCGTCCTAGTACTTCCGACCTCGCGAGGCACCCTACCGAGGGTACTGACGATTTTTAGCTCCGTCAGGTGATGCGCCGGACACGGTCTACATTCATCGGAGACCGAATCGAGGGAAGAGATCCAAACAAGCTCTACGAGTTCATGGTGGGCCATACCTTCACCTTTGGCTCCTTTGAGCTAGATTCCGACAATTGGGAGCGACTCTTCGACATCACGCCTCCGCCCTACATCAACCATATGCGCTTCGGGGTGATCGAGTTTCCTTTGGACGGGAATACTATGGCGTGCCACGCTAACCCAACCCACGTGGAGAGGAAATACGAGCGGGCCACCGCCCGGCGTAGAAAAGATGGATCTTCTTCTACCCACAAGCCCTTCCAGTCATCAAAAATCAACATGATCTACCCAGTGGCGGAAACATGTCGTAATCCAATTGATGGTGTTGTCGCCTCCCACGCGTCCTGATGGATGGTAGCAGCTGCTGACGGTGTCCTGGACTAGGGGGTACTCACCACGTCGTCTCCCGATCAGTTGGATTGGGCCGAGGACCCCCATGGCCGTTTACCCATGGGCCAGTTCGGACAGCCGATGCATACACGAGGAAGATTCCACAAGACTTGGTGATCAAGACAAGGACTCCTCTCCACCGACGTATTCGACTAGGACTCTTGTTATCCTAGGCCTCTGGTACATTGTATAAGCCGAGGCCGGGCTAGTCGATAGGGATATGCTAGATCATTATGCCATTATTCATCATACCCTTAGGTTTTAGACCTCAACACATGATCTCAAGGTAGATCAACTCTTGTAACCCCTATATTCATCGAGTATAATCAAGCGGGAGTAGGTTTTCCCTCTTAGAGAGGGTCCGAACCTGGGTAAACACCGTGTCCCTCATCCCCTGTTACCCATCGATCGATGATCCACAGCTTGGGACGCCCTACCCCGAGATCTGCCGGTTTTGACACCGACAATGGTGCTTTCATTGAGAGCTCCGCTGTGAGATCAATGAAGGATCAATGGCTCGTCTACAAATTAACCGCGACGTCGGCATCTTCGTCACCGGCTCGACTGGTCACCTTGGCTCGACTGAGTACTGCACTTCACGTCAGATCATCATGTTTGGACGATAACCTTCATCAACATCAACTCTGATCTCTCTCAAGATCATGGAGGAATCATTCATGGAGCCCGGGGGCTCAGCATCAACATTGCCCTTGAGCGACCGTTCTATTTTTCTGGACAGCGAACTTGTATCTGCTGCCACCGCCTCCTCTGTCGTTTTAATGGTTGCTTCAGTGGAATCGTGCGGAATTAAGTCTACAATGACCATGCAAAATTCTGTCGAGTTCCAATTGAGGAATCTCCAGCAATCTACGATATACCGGAGCCCTGTCAAATCTGGACAGGAAACTGGACGAGTTTAGGGTGTGGACTCCAGAGCCCACCTCGGAGGTTCTTTGGAAGATCCAACCATTCATCTGCTGCGGAATTCCCAAAGCTACCACCCCTCAAAATTTCAGCTCAATCCAACGGTTCAAACTCCGAGAACCTTCCGATGAGTGGACCAATTTTCTAATCTGTTTTGTGCGTGAATACAGATCCGACCCAAATTCATGTTTCTTTATGAACGTGATATTGGAAAATCTTTTTAAAGGAATTTTCTTCTAGGGTATTGTGCGTTGTTCTTAACACGTGCCCACAAAATTTTAAGCCTTCTCTAAGGTACTCTTCACCATCACGCTGGTGTCAAACCAGTCCGGTAACATTGCTCCACGGCTGCAGACCTGCGCTAGACACGTCGTCGCTTTGTTGAGCCGAGCTCAACTTCTTTGGATCATCATCTCGGCGAGCCGAACAAGAGTTTGACATCACGAAGGATAAATCATCACCAACATCGCCGCCCCACGGATTACACGGAGTGGGCACACCGGCATCGCCGCATGGTCACCTCATCAAGCCGGAATTGACTACGTCACGAGTTACGACTTGCATCGGCATGGCCGTACTGTTGCTTATTCAAGCCGATGTCCATCACGCCGACCTACTTCGACTCATCGGCTGACATGGAGGCTTAGACACCTCGGCTGTACAGGGGGCTCCGCTATTTTTCATCAACATGCTCCGGTGACTTCGGCGTCACCGGTCGACCAGCTTCGACACATCGGCTGGCATGGTGGCTGCAACATCACCTTACCGACCTGCACCGTCACTTTGGCATTCAGGCCATATTTTTTAATTATTTACTTAACTTAAATTAATTAAGTATAAGATTTTTTTAAGCACATTATTGTTATTATTTCTGGCTTGCGCTATTTTATGTGTGCAGGCGATTGGTCTGAACCGAGCCAAGACTGTCACCTCGGCATGCCAACGTCGTCGTCCCACCTCCAAGACACAATTGTGTCGTCGCCTTGGCGTGCTGCCCTGTGTTGGCATCCCCATGCCGTTCTCTGCATCAACCTACTCCGGTGACTTCGGCGTCACCAGTCAACCAGCTTCGTCACATTAGCTGGACCAGGGGCTTCGCCTCGCCACATCGACCGTGCGACATCACCACCTCATCAAGCCGAGCTCCTCGCTCGGCCACCTCGGGCTTGGGGGCTGGGACCTAGGCTAGGCTGCGGACTACGTCTTCGTCCCGCCACGAGCTCGGACCTCATCAAGAATACCGAGGTTTTCGTCACCTCGGCTGGACCAAGGGCTTCGGCTCGCCACATTGACCGTACGGCCTCGCCACTTCATCAAGCCAAGCTCTTCGCTCGGGCACCTCGGGACTGGCTTGGGGCCTGGGACCTCAACCCGCCGTAAGCTCGACCCGCGTCATCAACGTCGAACACATTAATCAGCTAAGTCGTTTTCATGCTCAAAGTTTTAAATTTTTCAATTTGTGTTCAGTTTGACCATGCTCACGAGAGTTGTTTGTTAAAAGAAATTCCCTTTACCCATGTTAACTCGGGGCTCTTAAAAATTTATATGAGCCGTTTTATAATAAATGTGTTTTCTTCTTGTTCGTTGCGAAGTCTTTTTCTATCACTCCTTCTTCAACTCGAGTGTGTGGTCAATAGTTGAATATCCTGGTTTCTCTCTAAAGCCGCTTGTTGGGGATATAACTATTTGTGTAAGCCGCCCAGGAGGGGCCGGGTTACGCAAATAAGACTCATCAGGAAGAAGCCCAAGGACCAAGCACGAAGATGGCGGTTCAATAGAGGGTCTGAGGCCCACAGGAGGCTTAAGGCCCATAGTGATAAACCGCCATGATGGCATGACTTGTATCATAAGGTAGATTTAACTAGTCACCGAGCCGGACACTATTGATGAGCCGGCCGAGACTCTGTAGACCGCAGGGCGTCCACCCGTGTATATAAGGGGACGACCCGTCGGCGGCTTAGGGCAAGAAAGAACTCATCGAGAGCCGGGCATAGCGTATCTCGCTCCCTGGTCATCGAAACATCAAGCAATACCAACCCAACTAGACGTAGGCCTTACCTTCACCGTAAGGGGCCGAACTAGTATAAACCTATCGTGTCCTTTGTCCCGATTAACCCCTTTAAGCTTCCTAGTTGCGATGGCTCCACGACTAAGTCCTTGCAAGAGGACATCTGCCGTGACAAACCCACGACAGTTGGCGCCCACCGTGGGGCCAGCGCACAGTGGATTTGAGTTCTTGAAGGGCAGCTTCGAAGGGCTCAAGGGATATAAAGTGGACCGGATGACCAAGAGTCGTCGCGGCAAGATCTACATCGACAACAAAGGCTGGGGCCCCGACGCCGACTCAATTGAGTACGGGTACCGGGTGCCCTTCGGCGGAATCCACGTCTTCATCGGCCGGATTGGTGAGCCGGGCCCTGAGCCGGGCAACTGCATCGACCTCGTCGAGACGGCTCAGCGCGCGAGACCCGCCCAAGTTCAACCCGGCATGAAGCATGCCTTCGTTGGCTGCATCCACGAAGAGGGACTTTCTAAAGGATCTGAAGATGGTGGTGAGACGGCCGTCCTCTCTGATGGTGATTCGTCCACCGGTTCAACAGATTCGTTGTATCAAGTACAAGAGGGCATGCTTGGGGGCTGTTCCGACGGCTCTAGTATTCCGGACTCCTATGAGCCGCCAAGCTGGGCAGGAGTCTTCATGGCTGGTACTCAACCCGGTCAAAACTCAACAGCTGCAACAACAATAACATCCGGGTCAGGAGCGGCCGGGGCAGGAGGCCCTGTGCGCCCGCCGGCTCAGGTGCTGATGGATCTCATGGATAAGCTGACGGCCGTGTTAACCGCCACGGTTATTCCTGCAAATCAAGATGAGCATAACGCGGAGGTGGCAAAGGTGCGTGAGGAGATAGCTCGGGCCAAGGAGGCCTTGGCAGCTGAGGACACCAGTTAGCTTCTGAGCAGGCGGCTTTGGATGCATGGGCGCAAGAACTCCAAATGAGGCTTTCCAGCTTAATATGAGCCTGAACGCATCTAATGAGGTGATGAGCTGGAGGCACCAGAAAACTCAATCCCGTTTGCCTCCGGTTTACGACCCTCGGAACCTTTTCGCTACACCCAGTGCTGGTCCTAGCAACCCGCCCGAAGCAAATCAGTTTATGACAATCGGAACGGGAGGACCGACTCAGCCTCGAGAGATGGCACCTCCCCATGGGAGTATGGCCCCGCCCCGCTATGTACCAATACCACCGGGTCATTTTTCCAACCCCATGGAGAACTTAATCGCGGCATCAATGCGTTTGGCGGCTCTCCTGGTGGACGGTGATGATCCAACATCAATGGAGACCCAAAGGATCAGAGACCTCGTCCAGACAGCCCTAGCCCAGCAAGAGACTTATTCTTACAGCCAGGACAGGATTCATTCAACTCCTCCGCCTTGGTTAGTTCCGGCTCGTCCAAACCGGAGTCCGAGTTACAGCAGGCACATGGAATCAGAAGCTTTGTCAAGCAATGCCCAGTGCCGTAACCAGCCTGGCAGCTATAACCCGGTACAAGACCGAATGCGTCAGGAGGACGAGCGGGTGGCTCAGCTAGCGGCTCAACAGGTGGCTCATCAAGATCTCCCAGAGTATCCGATGACTTCCGTTGGAGCAGGAGTGGCTACTAGAACCGGCGGTGTTCCTTGTTTGGTGCCGGCTCTGCGGGATGTACGTCTACCCAAGGACTTCAAGGGACCTCAGAAGGTGCCGAATTACACGGCCGACTTACAGCCCGGAGCATGGATCAAAAGTTATGAGATGGCCATGGAGCTATTGGAGGTCAGCGACACAGCAATGGCTAAGTACTTCACCATGATGTTGGATGGAACGGCCTGGTCTTGGTTAAAGGGTTTGCCGCCCAATTCCATTAGCTCATGGGCAGAGCTAAAGGCCCGGTTTATCCAGAACTTCAAGGATACTTGCAAGCAATCTATGACAATTGTGTACTTGACCAATTGTAAGCAGGAGGAGGGTGAATCCACAACTCATTGGGTGCGCCGGGTCAAGGAGATAATACATTCATCTGATAAGATGGATGCCGACTCTGCAGTCCTCATGTTGGAGAAGAACTGCCGCTTTGAGCCGCTAAGACAGAAACTGGGGCTCCTTAAGCGTGATTGCAATGATATGGGTACGCTGATGGCAGCTTTAGTCAAATACGCCGACTCTGATAGTACCAAGGATCCCGCGTCCGATGAGGAAAAGACAGGGAAGGGAAAGAAGAATGGCAATGGAAAGGGTCAGCATAACCCGATGAATCAAGGAGGCAACAAGCGTAAGGCTGAGGGTAACCCGGAGTTTGTGGAAAATGCCAATGCGCAGGGTAACAATCAGAGATGTAAGGGTAAACCGCCCCCTCGGTCTGGCGGGTCAGGCCCATCTCTTGAGCAGTTACTCAATGAGCCTTACCCGAGGCACGGCACCCGGGAACGACCCGCCACCCACTTATGGAAAGATTGCGCGATCATGAAGGCCTTTAAAAATTCCCACACGTTTGATGGAAATCACGGGTCGGGCGACGGCTCAGGAGCCGGCGGCTTTCATGGCCCGGGCGGTGGTTCAAGTTCCGGCTTTCATGGACATCAAGGCGGTTATAATCAACAGCAGTCTGGTCAAGGGGGACAACAACAGCAGCAGTCGGGTTATCAAAGCCACCCGAAGCAACTGAATAGTGGGCAGTATCACATATTCATCACTAACTTGTGCAAATGTGACCAGAAGGTTCATAAGAGGGCCGTGAATTCTGTTGAGCCAGCGGTTCCCCGTTATTTGAGGTGGTCAAAACAGCCCATTATATGGAGCAGGGAAGATCACCCCCTCCGGGTTGATAATCCGGGTCAGTTGGCCTTGGTGGTAGCGCCTCAGGTTGGTGGATATAAATCATCAGGCGGTCCAAATCTATGACGATTGTTCATGGCGAGTTACATCACCGCAGTGTCACTGGGGCGTTTCAACGTTGTGTGTCGCCTGCGGAGGGTCAGGAGATACTTCGTGAGATCCATGAAGGAGATTTTGGTCATCATGCCGTCTCAAAATCTCTTGTTGCCAAAGCTTTCCGTCATGGTTTCTATTGGCTGACGGCTCATGCTGATGCGGCGGATCTGGTTAGCAAATGTGACGGATGTAAAAAATTCTCACGACGAGCTCATGTGCCAGCTCAAAGTTGAGGATGATTCCAATTACTTGGCCGTTCGCAGTCTGGGGGCTTGACATGGTTGGACCTTTCAAGAGGTCTAAGGATAAAAAAACACACCTCCTGGTGGCAGTGGATAAGTTTACAAAGTGGGTTGAGGCAGAGCCGGTCAGTAAGTGTGATGCAGCCACGGCGGTTCAGTTCATGAAAAAGGTGATCTTTCGTTTTGGTTTTCCACACGGCATCATAACTGATAATGGCACTAATCTCTCCAAAGGTGCCATGGAAGAGTTCTGTCAACGAGAACATATCCGGCTTGATGTTTCGGCTGTTGATCATCCTCAATCCAATGGTCAAGCAGAGAGAGCTAATCAGGAGATCTTGAAGGGTATCAAACCCTGGCTCTTGGTCCCCTTATAGCTGACTCCGGATTGTTGGGTGGAGGAGCTACCCTCTGTGTTATGGAGCATCAATACTACGCCTAACAGATCTACAGGTTACACACCTTTCTTCATGGTGTACGGAGCAGAGGCAGTCCTGCCAAGTGACATCCGGCACGACTCACCCCGTGTGACGGCTTACGTTGAGGCTGATAACGAAAAAGCTCGTCAGTATGCACTTGATTTGTTGGATGAGGAGCGAGACTTGGCAATAGCCCGCTCGGCGATTTACCAGCAAGACCTGCGCTACTATCACAGCCGCCGGGTTAGAAGCAGAGCCTTTCAGGAAGGCGACTTAGTGCTCCGGCTCATCCAGGATCGATCGATATGCACAAGCTACCCCCTCCTTGGGAAGGACCCTTTGTGGTCAGCAAGAATCTGAACAACGGGTCATACTACCTCATCGATGTTCGAGAGCACAAAGACTCACGTAAGTCGGAGGAGGAGACCCGCCAGCTGTGGAATATCGCTCATCTTCGGCCTTATTATACCTGAGCCCCCGGCTCTCAATATGTATATAATTTGAAGATGTATATATTATATAAAGCAATAAAGCAGGACCTCTGTCCTTTTCACCTTCAAAGGTTTATATGTCTTTTTTATCAGGTGGTGGAAACAACCAACAGGGAGCGGATCATATCTGAATCCGGCTTTCCCTTTGGTCCGGCTTATGATCATATCTGAATCTAGCCATGATCACTTGGGGGCTTCCTTTTCAAACATAGGTCGTATTCGAACCAAAGAGAACATAGCTGTCGATACCCACATGATCGGCATACAGCCAAACCCACTTGGGGCTTCTTGATCATATTTGAATCATAGCTTAACCTCTTTGGGTCCGACGTGGATCGTATTGAATCAGCGTCATTAAACAACTCTTATGGTCACTTGGGGGCTTCTGTTCAAACATAGGTCGTATTGAACCAAAGAGAGCATAGCTGTCGATACCCATTTGATCGGCATCGCCAAAGCCACTGGGGGCTATATGATCGTATCCGAATCTTAGCTTAACCCCTTTGGAACGGTTCACTGATCGTATTCGAATCAGAGGACTTTGAAATTAAGTTTATTATTCATTATACTTTGTAAGTGTAAATGTTATTAAGGGCCAGGTGAACATTATATGTGCCAACTTTCAGGAGTTAAACTCACTCTCATGATTTGGGTCACATAAACCGGCAAGAATACCAAAAATATCGCAGGTATGCTATTGTGATTATAATCATAAACCAGCCTTTATATGATGTTTTGGTTCGTACTCCGGGTTATCAATACTTTATGTGACCCCGGATGCGATGAGTCGCCAAGGGAATTCTGTTTGTTTTATATGCAGGATAAGGCAAGCAAGTTTTTAACATAAAGGAAAGATCAACATAAGCTGAAAGTATATAGCGATGGCGGCTTACGAAAGTATTAAGCGCCACAAACATGCGCGAAGGCATGAAAAAATTGATAGGTTTTTCTACCCTATTACAAGACTCCCCGAGTCTGAATAATGAAGCATTGTTTTCACAGTCATAAATGCCTGGCAGTTCACTCCTTTGGTGGGCTTGAAGATTCCAGGTTATCCTTCTCCGCCTCTCAAATCGCTGCCTGTCCTGGAAGGTTGACGAGGCCCAGTCAATGCCGCTTAAGGCTTCAAACTCAGCTTCATCATCTAGTAAACCGGCTGTATCAACTTCAGGGGCAAAGGTGTGCTTACGAGTTGGAGGGATCAGGCTGACGTCATCATAGTGAGGTGTTGGAATTCTCCGGTTCTCGCTGGCATAGCCCGGCTGATACTTGGTAAGGTCAATATCGTTCCCAATGATAGTAGCAACAAGACGTATGACTTTCACACAAGCGGTAAAGTCTGTCTCGTCGAATAAAGAGCCGTTTTCCTTCAAACTGGGATATCCAAGAGCAACGTCTTCCGTGTCTAATTTCGAAGCAACGCCTTGGCCCGCTCAAGGCAGCTATAGCCCGGTTACGGCAGATGCCCATATTAGCTCTTGGATCCATTGGGTAGCACGGCAAGCCGCTTTAGCACATCTTGCAGGAGATGGGGAACGTCATTTGATAAAGCCACAACGGACAAAGCACGTTGTGACCCGGTGTACAGTTGCTCCACCAGAGTGTAAACCGCCTTCAGCTTGATCAACATGTTCGGTTTGTGCTCCTGGGGTCTGCGTTCATAAACATAAGGTGAACCAGAGATGACAATTAAAATAGTCATCAAAGGAAGGATTGCAATATTCAAGGTTATATATAGTAACTTACCGAAGATTGCTGAGACCATTTGAGATATCTGGCGCTTTAAGCCGGACAGCTACTGTTGCTTGACAAGTGACGTTTACATTGTCTCGGCCGGGTCACCGTGAGGCCTTCTCATCAGCCCAGATTTTCTTCTCCGCATCAAAATTCTTCTTCAACTTCTCTTGTTCGAGACGCTAAATTCAAATTTGGAGTTGGCCTTTTGAAGTTCAAGTTCTTGAGCTGCCAGCGGCTCTTGGTCAGCAATCTCGACTCAAATTGACTTGTGGTGGCCTGCATTGATGCCAGGTTATAGTCAGAATCATGGTAAGATATCATTAAGTCCCAAGCACTTTGCAAGCAAAGGTACTTGACACTTGGGGGCTAATGTATGCTGAAGAAAGTTAACCTACAATGCCGGTTCATGGAAATTAAGTCCCAAGCACTTTGCAAGCAAAGATACTTGGCACTTGGGGGATAATGTGTATCGCAAATTCAAGGTATCATATTACAACCGGGTTAAATATCTTCTTTCTAAACCGGACAAAGCAGTGCTAAGCAGTTTTTTTAAAAAGTCTACAGCATATTTATTCATAAGCAATAGACTTGGGGGCTGATACAGTAAGTATGGATAAGAAAAGTAACATAAGTTTGTACCTCAGATTTTTGCTGTATTTGCTTCACCATATTAACTTCCAGGTCACGGCTGCTATGTACTTGGTTGATATAGCCAGAAACTATATCTCCAATGCTTAAATGAGTATAGTCAGCAATATCTAGCTTGGCCTTTCGGCGTTCCAGAAGCTCCTCCTTGGCAGAGCACTTGGCCAGGACCGTGGGTTGCCCCGGCTCAACAAATTGAGTCTTTAGAATCTCAATGTCCGGATCAATTGTTTTGGCCGGGCTAGGAGCTTCTGGGTTATCAGAGCTGTTGAGAGTGTCTTCGGCGGGTAGATCAGAGGTTGGTGCTGGAATATCATAAACCGGCTCAGGCGGCGGCTGATGAGTGGAATTGTCAGGGGCAGTTTTTCCGAGGGCCGGTTCAGTTACGACCGGGTCTTGAGACGGCTTATTCTTTCTTGCCTTCTTACTGGGCTTCACTTGCACGCTGTGGACAAGACAGAAGGATGAGTGCAAAAGCATGAGTAAGGTAAAGCATAAGGTAAAGAAGATTATATTACCCAAGGGTAGTTTTGAAAGCCGGCATGTTAGATTGCATAGATTCGCCGGAGGAAGGAGAGGTATCCTGATAATTGGAGTCAGATGAATTGAGAGGTTGACGAACTAAACCCACCAAAGGGTAAATAGAACGTAAATCGGAGATAACCTTAGCCCGACGCTTCCTGGTTACGTCGGGTAAGCCGGAGGAGAGCTCTATATCCTTGCTGGTCCGGGTCTGCCTCCGGCTTTCAAATTGCTGTCGCTTCAAAAGAAATTGAGGATCTTGGTAAGCCAAACGATGTGAAAATCTTACTTTCCGGGTTACTCTTCGAATTTTCTGACGCGGCAGGGGCTCGGAGTCGGAGGAGATTATAGTTAACTCTTCCTCGACGGCTTGGCTGTTCCCCGTGTCTTCCTAAAAAGAGTTAATGTCAGCAAAGTAATGATAAGGAATCAAAGGAGTTAAAAAGTTACCTCTTCTTCATCATCATCAGTATCATCAAGTTTAAACATATCTAAAGCGCTTGGCTTCCTCTTCTTCAAAGTTCCAGTCTTGGCGGCTTTCTTTTTGACTATTTTTGCCGCTCTGGCTTGTTTGGCCGCCTCATGGTTATACTTGACCTTCCAGAAGTTATCATCGGCCTGTGAAGAATGATAAGGGGTTATGAATTAAAGGAAGGTATAGCACAGTAAGGAGTAATTATTAAGGTTGATGACTTACTGCAGGGGCCGGGTTCTTCTTGCAGAAAGGAAGTAAGCCAAAGGCGTTACTGGTCACTGTGCCCTCTTTCAAAGAACGTCTGGTCGTAGCATCCACCACATCATCTGGTAAGTCGTAGGGACTATGACGCAGTGGGTCATTCTTCTCGCCTGAGTAAGTGCACATTAAGTCGGGGCGGCGGCTTAACGGAATCACTCGCCAAGCGACCCAGACACAGACCATGTCAATACCATCTAAGCCATTTCCCAAAAGAGCTTTGATTTTACTAATGGTGGGAGCGAGTGGCAGATGTTAAACAACAGCCAGTTTATCCGGCAGCGGGTGGTTGGAGTCGAGGCGCAAGGCGCGGAAGCCGGACAGAGGATTTTCGTCAGCCGGAGAAGTATCCTCGTAGTAAAACCACGTTTCATTCCAATCCTTTGGATGACTCGGCAGTTCAGCATAAGGAAATAGGCAGTCTCTCCGCTGCTGAATCGAGATGCCACCAAGTTCTAGACTGGGCCCATTAGCACGTTCATTCTGCCGGTTTAAGTAAAACAATTCTCTGAATAAAAGTAAGCTGGGCTCTTCTCCCAAGTACACTTCGCAGAAAACTTGGAAGTTGCAAATATTTGACACGGAGTTAGGTCCAATGTCTTGAGGTCTGAGGTCAAAGAAATGTAAAACATTCCTGAAGAATTTTGAACCGGGTGGAGCAAAGCCCCGGTTCATGTGATCAGTAAACACGATCACCTCCCCCTCCTTGGGTTGAGGCTTCTCCTCTGACGGGTTAGGAGCACGATAAGACATGACCTCTCTCTTGGGCAGATGGCCAGATTTCACAAAGTCAGACAAAGTGCTTTACGTAATAAAGGATTTGACCCGATTACGAGTCACAGGGAGCTTTGGGAGCCTTGGGTGCCATTGTATAAATTGAAGCCTATGACAAAATAAGAAGTTCCGGTTCAAATTTAACCCGGAGGAAAACATTTTAAGTCTATTCAAAATGGCGGCTTAAGAAGGGGCCTAATGACATATGGGTAACTGTGCAGTGATATTTAAGCCGCTACAGGTATCAGAGGCAGTTAAATTTTCTTAAGCTGCGGGAAGAAAGCAAAGCTAACAATCAGTGTTGTCTTCTTAAACCGGCTACATGAGCTACCGTGTGAAGCAGATTTAACAGATACAGTTTTTTGGCTAAGTATGGAATAAACAGGTTTCACAAGTTGCAGCTATTATTTTGGATCAAACGGCTGTTCTGAAAGGAAAATTTTCTAGACCTAGAACAGACGTGGATGAAGCTCATAGGCTTGAACGGGGCCTCTGTGCAATGGAAAGGGATCTATGTGCATTTGGAAACGGGTGCGAAACAGCTACCGCAGCAGTTTTATATTATCTAAAGATCAGAACAAGGCGTCGGAGGTGGAATCTATCAAGGGTTCGTGACGGACGGCGACGAACATCGACAAACTCGAAAATCACTAATGCAGATCTGAGGAACAGGGAGGGAAAAACTTACAGATGCAGAGTTGTTGCGGGGATCCGTTGTAGTTTTTTCTGGTCAAATCAGGTTGATGCAGCAGCCTGAGTTGGTGAAGACAAGGAGATCCGCGGCAGCGGCAGAGCTCAAACGATAGGGAGACAGTGAGCGGAGGAATACGACCGAGAGGGGAGAATGAAAAAGACCTAGGTCGTGCCTATTTATAAGGAAATGCCGACTAAGACAGTGCGAGAAACGAGGAGACCAGACATCATTATCCAGTGGCCCCGACGCCTCAGTTTTCGGAATGGTCAGTAAAAGCAAAGATCCGTTGGAGGATATGGCGGAGTAAAAAATGAATTTAAGTAAAGGTGACGTCAAGGCAGGTTAACACGGATCCAGAAGATGACGTCATGGCGGGTTAAAAACCTTTGCACAAGCAGAAGGCTGAACGTTTATTCCTTAAGGTATTTTAAGGTTGATGTGAACCGGTTCAAATCAATCTGGGGCCTAATGTTGGGGATATAACTATTTGTGTAAGCCGCCCAGGAGGGGCCGGGTTACGCAAAGAAGACTCATCAGGAAGAAGCCCAAGGACCAAGCACGAAGATGGCGGTTCAATAGAGGGTCTGAGGCCCACAGGCGGCTTAAGGCCCATAGTGATAAACCGCCATGATGGCATGACTTGTATCATAAGGTAGATTTCACTAGTCACCGAGCCGGACACTATTGATGAGCCGGCTGGGACTCTATAGACCGCAGGGCATCCACCTGTGTATATAAGGGGACGATCCACCGGCGGCTTAGGGCAAGAAAGAACTCATCGAGAGCCGGGCATAGCGTATCTCGCTCCCTGGTCATCGAAACATCAAGCAATACCAACCCAACTAGACGTAGGCCTTACCTTCACTATAAGGGGCCGAACTAGTATAAACCTCTCGTGTCCTTTGTCCTGATTAACCCCTTTAAGCTTCCTAGTTGCGATGGCTCCACGACTAAGTCCTTGCAAGAGGACATCTGCCGTGACAAACCCACGACACCGCTCGAATTTGGTTCGCTAAACTGACCTGAGAAGCACTCCGCCTTTGGGATAGCAGGTTGGAGCCGAAGGCTGACCCACTCGAAGTCTTGAGATCGGATGTGTCATGTTGAAGCACGACGGAAGCACAAACTAATTTTAAGACCAATTTTTGGATTGGCACAAAAAAACTTGATTTAGTTCGGACGTAAAGTTTTCGCATAAGTTTTTTGGTTTCTTAAGCTTATGGCACTTTTGATCTATTTGTGTGTTTTTATTTTATGAGGCGGGACATCCTCTTGACCGAGGTACCCTGCGTAATAATCCAGCTGGGAAAAGCTTTTTCAACCCATAGTTCGGCATTTTTCCTGCCGACCTGCACCTCGGTGTTGGGTCCGAGCATAAATCCCGTAGTACACTGCCGGACACTTTTTAAGCATCGACAATATCAACGGGGGGCTGCGACTTGAGCCGAACCCACCAAAAGCCAAGGTACTCCGAGGAGTCCTCGGCAAAATGTTCTCGGATATTGCTTTTATATGCATCAGTTTCGAATTGTGTCTTCGGTCAATAGTTGGGTTGCCCGGCTCCTGTGCTTGCCTCCTATGTTCCTCTTTGTTCGTCTAGGTGTGCAAAGGGAGAACCACTGTGATTGTACTTCCGGTTAAGCTGGTCAAGTACCTCAGTGGAGAAAGCCGAAAACTGACTATCATAATGAGCGTAAACTGGTCAGCAATCCGACGACCATGTTAAATGATGGACCTTTCATAAAACTGGCCGAAGTGTTAAACGGCTTGACCTCGGCTGACGCCGAACACTAACCAGGGGCTAGTAAATGGCGCCAAACTTTAAACTCATATGACTAAGTGAAAGTTATAGAGCCCGCATATCTGATTGCCTCGTTTCCGCTAAACACAACCACCTCCGGGCATCGAGACGTCGGGTAAGGGTTGTATTGTTAGTACGGAAACACCATGTGTAGCATCTACAAAGGGGTGGAAGCCGACGATGGGCCACTTTCAGGTTATAAACAGTCTTAATGGAGAATTTTCCTTCCATAATTATCGTAATAAGCCATAAATATGAATCAATTTGACTTAAGATTTTGGCCAAGCTGGGTTGCCTGGCTCCTGTGCTTACCCCTACGTTCCCGATTGTTCGGCTAGGTGGTAAAGGGAGCACCTCTGTGATTGTTACTACCGGATCATCCGGGCTAGTACCTCAGACTGGGTGAAACCGAAAGCTAGCCATCTTAAAGGATATAATTTGTCGGCAACGATGGAAGTGAAAATTTCGGTTCCTTTTGTGGACCACAGAGTTCGGGAACTCCCCCCCCCCCCCAACTAAATCCTCAATATTTTCCTCCCACATTGATCGGAGTTGAGGTATCATGATCATGATCAACATAACATCCTAGGAAAAGAAACCTACAATGGAACTATTTTTCCCAGAAGATATTTTATAACCTATCTCTTTGTGTACCTTTGTTTATAAAACCGTATGGCCGGATTGCCTTGTTTTCCGTAAATCTTTTGCCATTTTAGAGGCTTTCTAAAGTGGGACAAACAATCTGACTCTTGGCCGAGGAGATTGAAGCCGATGATCGGTCAACAAAGTTTTGTACAATATGGATCCGAGCATTAATGATGTAAAGTACTTGGGTACATAGAATCATTACACCTAAATTGCGAGCAAAAGTAAATTTATTGCAGCCCATCTTAAAAAAAAGTTAAGGGCACAATCTTGCCGAGACAACCGAGCGGCTGACATAACGCTCTCACAATTCCCTATTTGGCATTGATTTCCTATCTATTAAGCCCCTTGAGGCCGACCTTGATGAGCTCATCTTTCACTAGCTCTAGCTCCTTTCAGAGATCTTTATTCTCTTTCCAATAAGTTTGTGTTAAACATAACAAAATTTTCTATCAAACGGATATCAATCCTTAATTCGGCCAACCGTGCCCACATTAAGGCTCGGGGACTACTGGGCTTCGCACTCATTATTTATAAATATTAAAGGGGCACATCGATCCCCTGATCTGGTGTTGCCACCCGGCCAGTGGCTCGGGGGCTACTGCATTGCCTATTCAATGTAAATTCAAAGTGCTCAGTGTTCGGCATGACCAAACTATGGACAAGCGCGTCTTCGGACAACAATAAGTACCATGTGGGACTTATCCGACATCAAGCTAATATATCACGTCGACTTCTCACGACCCTCTCTCAGAGGCCCGTTCTCCGATCACTATTACCTCTAATATATTACACTGTGTTTCTATTCCTACATATGCTGCCGAGCTAGGAGTTGATCCTCAGGCCGATTCCACAAATCGACTCTTAGTCTCAGGGGCTACTAGGATCAGCGGTTTCATGTTTTCCTTCAGGTGCATCTCGGGTTTTAGACCGACACACACCTTGAGGGCGACTAGTTATACGTATTGACAGCAAATAAATTTACATGCATCGGAAATAAAATCCGCAAACAATCAGCCCATGACCGAGGTGCTGGACCACCTCGAAAGCATTTCGGGATATAGCTCGGATGAAAATGGCTGGCTCCATAGAGGGCATTTCCGGCATTAAGCTCGGCTAAACTCCTTCAACTTTTTTGAACCAAGGTGATCTATGACACCTCGGATATAGTCCGGCGTTGGATCTTGGACATAGTCTGTCGTTGGAGCTCGGATATAGTCCGACGTTGGAGCTTGGACATAGTCCGACGTTGGAGCTCGGACATGGTCTGGCATTAGAGCTCGGATACGGTTCGACATTGGAGCTCGGCTGCCAAAATACAACTCGAATACAATCTAGCGTTGGAGCTCGGTCGCGAGAGGACACAGCCGCACGGGAAACACTTCAAACCCGAGGTGTGGCATAAAAATAACAAAGGCATTGATAAAGGCCGAAGACTTAAAGGGCTCCTCGGATACCCGACGAGTGAGATCTTCAGATTTAGCTTGGTAATCCTCAAGATAGAAGATGGGAAGATTTGTTGAACCAGTTTTCAAGACCGACGACCGAAGACGAAGAACAGTCCAGAAGAACCGAGGAGCGTCCCCAACTTGAAGACCGGTTCAGGGGGCTACTGACGGTGTCCTGGACTAGGGGGTACTCACAATGTCGTCTCCCGATTAGTTGGATTGGGCCGAGGACCCCCATGGCCGTTTACCCATGGGCCAGTTCGTACAACCGATGCATACACGAAGAAGATTCCACAAGACTTTGTGATCAAGACAAGGGCTCCTCTCCACCGACGTATTCGACTAGGACTCTTGTTATACTAGGCCTCTGGTACACTATATAAGCCGAGGCCGGGCTAGTCGATAGGGATATGAAGGAAATATGCCCTAGAGGCAATAATAAAGTTATTATTTGTTTCCTTATATCATGATAAATGTTTATTATTCATGCTAGAATTGTATTAACCGGAAACATAATACATGTGTGAATACATAGACAAACAGATAGTCACTAGTATGCCTCTACTAGACTAGCTCATTAATCAAAGATGGTTGTGTTTCCTAACCATAGACATGTGTTGTCATTTGATTAATGGGATCACCTCATTAGGAGAATGATGTGATTGACATGACCCATTCCGTTAGCTTAGCACTTGATCGTTTAGTATATTGCTATTGCTTTCTTCATGACTTATACATGTTCCTGTAACTATGAGATTATGCAACTCCCATTTACCGGAGGAACACTTTGGGTACTACCAAACGTCACAACGTAACTGGGTGATCATAAAGGAGTACTACAGGTGTCTCAAAAGGTACTTGTTGGGTTGGCGTATTTCGAGATTAGGTTTTGTCACTCCGATTGTCGGAGAGGTATCTCTGGGCCTTCTCGGTAATACACATCACATAAGCCTTGCAAGCATTACAACTAATGAGTTAGTTGTGAGATGATGTATTACGGAACGAGTAAAGAGACTTACCGATGCTTGAGATTGAACTAGGTATTGGATACCGACGATCGAATCTCGGGTAAGTAACATACCGATGACAAAGGGAACAACGTATATCGCTATGCGGTTTGACCGATAAAGATCTTCGTAGAATATGTAGGAACCAATATGGGCATCCAGGTTCCACTATTGGTTATTGACCGAGAATGGTTCTAGGTCATGTCTACATAGTTCTCGAACCCGTAGGGTCCGCACGCTTGAACGTTTCGATGACAGTTCATTATGAGTTTATAAGTTTTGATGTACCGAAGGTTGTTCGGAGTCCCGGATGTGATCACGGACATGACGAGGAGTCTCGAAATGGTCGAGACATAAAGATTGATATATTGGAAGCCTATGTTTGGACTTGGAAAGGTTACGGATGAAAACAGGAAGTTCTGGAACACCGGGGTTACGGAACCCCGGGGGTCAATGGGCCTTGATGGGCCATAGGGAGAAGAGGAAGGGCCGGCCAGGGCAGGCCGCGCCTCCCCTCTAGTCGAATAGGACAAGGAGAGGGGGGCGCTTCTCTCTTCCCTCCCCAATCCTATTCCAACTAGGAAAGGGGGAGTCCTACTCCCGGTGGGAGTAGGACTCCTCCAGGCGCGCCCCCCTTGGGCTGGCCGCACCCTCCCTTGCTCCTTTATATCTGGGGCAGGGGGCACCCATGACACACAAGTTGATCTACGGATCGTTCCTTAGCCGTGTGCGGTGCCCCCCTCCACCATATTCCACTTCGGTCTTATTGTCGCGGAGTTTAGGCGAAGCCCTGCACCGGAGAAGTCATATCATCGCGGAGCTTAGGCGAAGCCCTGCGTCGGTGGAGCATCATCATCGTCACCACGCCGTCGTGCTGACGGAACTCATCTGACGCTTTGCTTTGGATCGGAGCCGGGGATCGTCATCGAGCTGAGCGTGTGCGAGAACTCGGAGGTGCCGTACGTTCGGTGCTTGGATCGGTCGGATCGTGAAGACGTACGATTACATCAACCGCGTTGTTATAACGCTTCCGCTTTTGGTCTACGAGGGTACGTGGACAGACACTCTCCCCTCTCGTTGCTATGCCATCACCATGGTCATGTGTGTACGTAGGAAATTTTGAAATTACTACGTTCCCCAACAGTGGCATCCGAGCCATGTTTTTTGCGTTGATGTCATATGCACGAGTAGAACACAAGTGAGTTGTGGGCGATATAACTCATACTGCTTACCAGCATGTCATACTTTGGTTCAGCGGTATTGTGAGATGAAGCGGCCCGGACCGACATTACGCGTACGCTTACGCGAGACTGGTTTCACCGCTCAGGGACTCGTTGCTTAAAGGTGACCGGCGGGTGTCTGCCTCTCTCACTTTAGTTGAACCGAGTGTGGCTACGCCCGGTCCTTGCGAAGGTTAAAACAGCACCAACTTGACAAACTATCATTGTGGTTTTGATGCGTAGGTAAGAACGGTTCTTGCTCAGCCCGTAGCAGCCACGTAAAACTTGCAACAACAAAGTAGAGGACGTCTAACTTGTTTTTGCAGGGCATGTTGTGATGTGATGTGGTCAAGTCGTGTTGCTATATTTTATTGTATGAGATGATCATGTTTTGTAACCGAGTTATCGGCAACTGGCAGGAGCCATATGGTTGTCGCTTTATTGTATGAAATGCAAACGCCATGTAATTGCTTTACTTTATCACTAAGCGGTAGCGATAGTCGTAGAAGCAATAGTTGGCGAAACGACAAAGATGCTACGATGGAGATCAAGGTGTCGCACCGGTGACGATGGTGATCATGACGGTGCTTCGGCGATGGAGATCACAAGCACAAGATGATGATGACCATATCATATCACTTATATTGATTGCATGTGATGTTTATCCTTTATGCATCTTATCTTGCTTTGATTGATGGTAGCATTATAAGATGATCTCTCACTAAAATTATCAAGAAGTGTTCTCCACGAGTATGCACCGTTGCGAAAGTTCTTCGTCTTTGAGACACCACGTGATGATCGGGTGTGATAGGCTCTACGTTCAAATACAACGGGTGCAAAACAGTTGCGCACGCAGAATACTCGAGTTAAACTTGTCGAGCCTAGCATATAACAGATATGGCCTCGGAACACAGAGACCGAAAGGTCGAGCGTGAATCATATAGTAGATATGATCAACATAGTGATGTTCACCATTGAAACTACTCCATCTCACGTGATGATCGGACATGGTTTAGTTAATTTGGATCACGTGATCACTTAGATGACTAGAGAGATGTCTGTCTAAGTGGGAGTTTTTAATATGATTAATTAAACTTAAATTTATCATGAACTTAGTACACGATAGTATTTTGCTTGTCTATGTTTCTTGTAGATAGATGGCTCGTCTTTGTTGTTCCGTTAAATTTTAATGCATTCCTTGAGAAAGCAAAGTTGAAAGATGATGGTAGCAATTACACGGGCTGGGTCCGTAACTTGAGGATTATCCTCATTGCTGCACGGAAGAATTACGTCCTGGAAGCACCGCTGGGTGCCGAACTGCTGCGAGAACAACGCCCGAAGTTGTGAGCGTCTGGCGAGCAAAGCTGATGACTACTCGATAGTTCGGTGTGCCATGCTTTACGGCTTAGAACCGGGTCTTCAACGACGTTTTGAGCGTCATGGAGCATATGAGATGTTCCAGGAGTTGAAGTTAATATTTCAAGCAAATGCCGGATTGAGAGATATGAAGTCTCCAATAAGTTCTATAGCTGCAAGATGGAGGAGAATAGTTCTGTCAGTGAACATATACTCAAAATGTCTGGGTATAATAATCACTTGATTCAACTGGGAGTTACTCTTCCGGATGATAGTGTCATTGACAGAATTTTCCAATCACTGCCACCAAGCTACAACAACCGTGATGAACTATAATATGCAAGGGATGACCAAAACAATTCCGAGCTCTTCGCAATGCTAAAAGCAGCGGGGTAGAAATCAAGAAAGAGCATCAAGTGTTGATGGTCAACAAGACCACTAGTTTCAAGAAAAAGGCAAAGGAAAGAAGAAGGAACTTCAAAAGAACAGCAAGAAAGTTGCTGCTCAAGAGAAGAAACCCAAGTCCGGACCTAAGCAAACTGAGTGTTTTACTGCAAGCAAACTGGACCTTTGGAAGCGGAGCTGCCCCAAGTATTTGGCGGATAAGAAGGATGGCAAGGTGATCAAAGGTATATGTGATATACATGTTATTGATGTGTACCTTACTAATACTCAAGTAGTACACAGGTATTTGATCTTGGTTACATTGCTAATATTTGCAACTCGAAGCAGGAACTACGGATTAAGCGAAGATTGGCTAAGGGCGAGAGGTGACGATGCGCGTGGGAAATGGTTCCAAAGTCGATGTGATCGCGGTCGGCACGCTACCTCTACATCTACCATCGGGATTAGTTTTAGACCTAAATAATTGTTATTTGGTGCCAGCGTTGAGCATGAACATTATATCTGGATCTTGTTTGATGCGAGACGGTTATTCATTTAAGACAGAGAATAATGGTTGTTCTATTTATATGAATAATATCTTTTATGGTCATGCACCCTTGAAGAGTGGTCTATTTTATTGAATCTCGATAGTAGTAATACACATATTCATAGTGTTGAAACCAAAAGATGCAGAGTTGATAATGATAATGCAACTTATTTGTGGCACTTGCCGTTTGGGTCATATCGGTGTAAAACGCATGAAGAAACTCCATCTTGATGGGCTTACGGAATCACTTGATTATGAATCATTTGGTACTTGCGAACCATGCCTCATGGGCAAGATGACTAAAACGCCGTTCTCGGAACTATGGAGCGAGCAACTGATTTGTTGGAAATCATACATACTGATGTTTGTGGTCCAATGAATGTTGAGGCACTCGGCGGGTATCGTTATTTTCTCACCTTCACAGATGATTTGAGCAGATATGGGTATATCTACTTAATGAAACACAAATCTGAAACATTTGAAAAGTTCAAAGAATTTCAGAGTGAAGTGGAAAATCATCGTAACAAGAAAATAAAGTTTCTACGATCTGATCGTGGAGGAGAATATTTGAGTTACGAGTTTGGTTTACATTTGAAACAATGTGGAATAGTTTAGCAACTCACGCCACCGGAACACCACGGAGAAATGGTGTGTCCGAACGTCGTGTCGTACTTTACTTGATATGGTGCGATCTATGATGTCTCTTACTGATTTACCGCTATCGTTTTGGGGATATGCTTTAGAGATGGCCACGTTCACGTTAAATAGGGCACCATCTAAATCCGTTGAGACGACACCATAGGAACTGTGGTTTGGCAAGAAACCAAAGTTGTCGTTTCTTAAAGTTTGGGGCTGCGATGCTTATGTAAAGAAACTTCAACCAGATAAGCTCGAACCCAAATCGGAGAAATGTGTCTTCATAGGATACCCAAAGGAGACTGTTGGGTACACCTTCTATCACAGATCTGAAGGCAAGATTTTCGTTGCTAAATTCGGATCCTTTCTAGAGAAGGAGTTTCTCTCGAAAGAAGTGAGTGGGAGGAAAGTAGAACTTGATGAGATAACTGTATCTGCTCCCTTATTGGAAAGTAGTTCATCACAAGAAACGGTTCTTGTGACAACTACACCAATTGGTGAGGAAACTAATGATGTTGATCATGAAACTTCAGATCAAGTTACTCTTTGAAGTTAAATGGGTCAAAGCAGAATAAAATACACACCAGAGTGGTACGGTAATCCTATTACGGAAGTCATGTTACTTGACCATGGCGAACCTACTAACTATGAAGAAGCGATGGTGAGCCCAGATTCGCATAAAATGGCTGGAAGCCATGAAATCTGAGATGGGATCCATGTATGAGAACAAAGTATGGACTTTGGTTGACTTGCCCGATGATCGGCAAGCCATTGAGAATAAATGGATCTTTAAGAAGAAGACTGACGTGATGGTAATATAACTGTCTACAAAGCTCGACTTGTTGCAAAAGGTTTTCGACAAGTTCAAGGGGTTGACTATGATGAGACTTTCTCACCCGTAGCGATGCTCAAGTCTGTCCGAATCATGTTAGCAATTGCCGCATTTTATGATTATGAAATTTGGCAAATGGATGTAAAAACTGCATTCTTGAATGGATTTCTAGAAGAAGAGTTGTATATGATGCAACGAGAAGGTTTTGTTGATCCAAAAGGTGCTAACAAAGTGTGCAAGCTCCAGCGATCAATTTATGGTGCAGTGCAAGCCTCTCGGAGTTGGAATAAACGCTTTGATAGTGTGATCAAAGCATATGGTTTTATCTGAGACTTTTGGAGAAGCTTTGTATTTACAAGAAAGTGAGTGGGAGCTCAGTAGCATTTACGATATTATATGTGGACGACATATTATTGATTGGAAATGATATAGAATTCTGGATAGCATAAAAGGATACTTGAATAAAAGTTTTTCAATGAAAGACCTCGGTGAAGCTGCTTACATATTGGGCATCAAGATCTATAGAGATAGATCAAGACGCTTAATTGGACTTTCACAAAGCACATACCTTGATAAAGTTTTGAAGAAGTTCAAAATGGATCGTGCAAAGAAAAGTTTTTACCTGTATTACAAGGTGTAAGATTGAGTCGACTCAATGCCCGACCACAATGTAAGATAGAGAGAAAATGAAAGATGTTCCCTATGCTTCAGCCATAGGCTCTATCATGTATGCAATGCTGTGTACCAGACACGGCGTATGCTTAGCTGTAAGCTTGGCGGGAAGGTACCAAAGTAATCCAGAGTGGATCCGGGACAGCGGTCAAGAATATCTGAAATACACGAAAAAGGACTAAGGATATGTTTCTCGTATATGGAGGTGACAAAGAGCTAGTCGTAAATGGTTACGTCGATGCAAGCTTTGACACTGATCCGGACGATTCTAAATCGCAAACCGGATACGTGTTTTTATTAAACGGTGGAGCTGTCAGTTGGTGCAGTTCTAAACAAAGCGTTGTGGCGGGATCTACATGTGAAGCGGAGTACATAGCTGCTTCGGAAGCAGCAAATGAAGGAGTCTGGATGAAAGAGTTCATTTCCGATCTAGGTGTCATACCTAGTGCATCGGGACCAATGAAGATCTTCTGTAACAATACTGGTGCAATTGCCTTGGCAAAGGAATCCAGATTTCACAAGAGGACCAAGCATATCAAGAGACGCTTCAACTCCATTCGGGACCAAGTCCAAGTGGGAGACATAGAGATTTGCAAAATACATATGGATCTGAATGTTGCAGACCCATTGACTAAGCCTCTTCCACGAGCAAAACATGATCAGCACCAAGACTCCATGGGTGTTAGAATCATTACTGTGTAATCTAGATTATTGACTCTAGTGCAAGTGGGAGATCAAGGAAATATGCCCTAGAGGCAATAATAAAGTTATTATTTGTTTCCTTATATCATGATAAATGTTTATTCTTCATGCTAGAATTGTATTAACCGGAAACATAATACATGTGTGAATACATAGACAAACAGATAGTCACTAGTATGCCTCTACTAGACTAGCTCATTAATCAAAGATGGTTGTGTTTCCTAACCATAGACATGTGTTGTCATTTGATTAATGGGATCACCTCATTAGGAGAATGATGTGATTGACATGACCCATTCCGTTAGCTTAGCACTTGATCGTTTAGTATATTGCTATTGCTTTCTTCATGACTTATACATGTTCTGTAACTATGAGATTATGCAACTCCGTTTACGGAGGAACACTTTGGGTACTACCAAACGTCACAACGAATCGGGTGATCATAAAGGAGTACTACAGGTGTCTCCAAAGGTACTTGTTGGGTTGGCGTATTTCGAGATTAGGTTTTGTCACTCCGATTGCTCGGAGAGGTATCTCTGGGCCTTCTCGGTAATACACATCACATAAGCCTTGCAAGCATTACAACTAATGAGTTAGTTGTGAGATGATGTATTACGGAACGAGTAAAGAGACTTACTAGTAACGAGATTGAACTAGGTATTGGATACCGACGATCGAATCTCGGGTAAGTAACTATACCGATGACAAAGGGAACAACGATATCGTTATGCGGTTTGACCGATAAAGATCTTCGTAGAATATGTAGGAACCAATATGGGCATCCAGGTTCCGCTAGTGGTTATTGACCGAGAATGGTTCTAGGTCATGTCTACATAGTTCTCGAACCCGTAGGGTCCGCACGCTAAACGCGTTTCGATGGCGGTTCATTATGAGTTTATAAGTTTTGATGTACGAAGGTTGTTCGAGTCCGGATGTGATCACGGACATGACGAGGAGTCTCGAAATGGTCGAGACATAAAGATTGATATATTGGAAGCCTATGTTTGGACTTGGAAAGGTTCCGGATGAAAACAGGAAGTTACCGGAACACCGGGGGGGGTCCCGGACCCCCCCGGGGGGTCACTGGGCCTTAATGGGCCATAGGGCGAAGAGGCAGGGCCAGCCCGGGCCGGCCGCGCGCCCCCCCCCCCCTCTCGTCCGAATCGCACATGGCGTGGGGGGGCGCCGCCCCCTCCCCTCTCCCCCCCCCCCAACCCATTCCCAACAAGCAAAAGGGGGGGGGGTCCTACTCCCGGTGGGAGTAGGACTCCTCCAGCGCCGCCTTGGGCTGGCCGCACCCCCTTGCTCCTTTATATACGGGGCAGGGGCACCCCATGACACACAAGTTGATCTACGGATCGTTCCTTAGCCGTGTGCGGTGCCCCCTCCACCATATTCCACTTGGTCATATTGTCGCGGAGTTTAGGCGAAGCCCTGCACGGAGAAGTCATATCGTCGCGGAGCTTAGGCGAAGCCCTGCGTCCGGTGGAGCATCATCATCGTCCTGCGCCGTCGTCTTGACGGAACTCATCCCCGACGCTTTCTTTGGATCGGAGCCCGGGATCGTCATCGAGCTGAGCGATGTGCGAGAACTTCGGAGGTGCCGTCACGTTCGGTGCTTGGATCGGTCGGATCGTGAAGACGTCGACTACATCAACAGCGTTGTTATAACGCTTCGCTTTTGGTCTCACGAGTGCGTGGGCGGACACTCTCCCCTCTCGTTGCTATGCCATCACCATGGTCATGTGTGTACGTAGGAAATTTTGAAATTACTACGTTCCCCAACAGGATATGCTAGATCATTATGACATTATTCATCATACCCTTAGGTTTTAGACCTCAACACATGATCTCGCGGTAGATCAACTCTTGTAACCCCTATATTCATCGAGTATAATCAAGCATGAGTAGGGTTTTACCTCTTAGAGAGGGCCCGAACCTGGGTAAACACCGTGTCCCTCATCTCCTGTTACCCATCGATCCATGATCCACAGCTTGGGACACCCTACCCCGAGATCTGCCGGTTTTGACACCGACAACGGCCTCAACATCATCTTCCTCGACACCCTGGCAAAGATGGGGATCTCCCCGTCAGCCCCCCAGCCATCACACACCAGTTTCCACGGCTTTGTCTCAGGTCGTCTCGTCCAACACCTCGAGCGGATAGACCTCGAGGTGATCTTCGGGAATGAGGTTAACTTCCGGTCGGAAGAGATGTAATTCGAGGTCACCCCATCTCGCAACGACTAAAACGCGATCTTTAGCAGACTGGCATATGCTGTGTTTATGGCAGTACCATCATACGCCTACCTACTGCTACCTCTTGAGCTTGCGTTGGTTTTTCCCTTGAAGAGGAAAGGGTGATGCGACTAAGTAGAGTAAGTATTTCTCTCAGCTTTTGAGAACCAAGGTATCAATCCAGTAGGAGACAACATCACAAGCCACCGAATACCTGCACAAACAAAAACCAACTTGCACCCAACGCGATAAAGGGGTTGTCAATCCCTTCACGGTTATTTGCAACGTGAGATCTGACAGAGATGGATAAATGGTAAAGTAATATTTTTGGTATTTTTGGTTTATGGAACAAAAAGTAAAAGATTGCAAAGGAAGTAAATAGGAAACTAAGATTGTAGATCGGAAACTTTATGATGGGACATAGAAGATTATATGATGGAAAATAGACCCGGGGGCCATAGGTTTCACTAGAGGCTTCTCTCAAGATAGAAATTAATACGGTGGGTGAACAAATTACTGCCGAGCAATTGATAGAAAAGCGCAAAGTTATGACGATATCTAACGCAATGATCATGAATATAGGCATCACGTCAGTATCAAGTAGACCGAAATGATTCTGCATCTACTACTATTACTCCACAAATCGACCGCTATCCAGCATGCATCTAGAGTATTAAGTTCGTAAGAACAGAGTAATGCATTAGGCAAGATGACATGATATAGAGGAATTAACTCAAACAATATGATGAAAACCCAATATTTTTATCCTCGATGGCAACAATACAATACGTGTCGGTTCCCCTTCTGTCACTAGGATCGAGCACCGCAAGATTGAACCCAAAGCTAAGCACTCCCATTGCAAGAAAAACCAATCTATTTGGCCAAACCAAATCGATAGTTCGAAGAGACTTGCAAAGATATAAAATCATGCATATAAAAATTCAAAGAAGATTTAAATAATATTCATGGATAAGCTGGTCATAAATCCACAATTCATCAGATCTCGGTAAACACACCGCAAAAGAGTATTACATCGAATAGATCTCCAAGAACATCGAGGAGAACTTTGTATTGAGAATCAAAGAGAGAGAAGAAGCCATCTAGCTACTAGCTATGGACCCGTGGAGTCTGTGGTAAACTACTCACGCTTCATCGGAGAGGCAATAGTGTTGATGTAGAAGCCCTCCGTGATCGAATCCCCTTGACGGGGCCTTGAAAAAGGCCCCAAGATGGGATCTCATGGGTACAGAAGGTTGCGGCGGTGTAAAAGTGGTTTCGTGGCTCCCCTGGAAGTTTTTTGGGGTATTTGAGTATATATAGGAGGCCGATGTAGGTCAGGGGGTCACCGAGGGGCCCACAAGGTTGAGGGGCGCGCCATAGCCCCCTGGGTGCACCCTCCACCCTTGTGGCCGCCTCGTCGCTCTTCTGACTTGCACTCCAAGTCTCCTGGGTGTCTTCTGGTCCAAGAAAAATCATCGCGAAATCTTTATTCCGTTTGGACTCTGTTTGGTATTCCTTTTCTGCGGAACTCTAAAACAAGGAAAAAAACTGAAACTGGCACTGGGCTCTAGGTCAATAGGTTAGTCCCAAAAATCAAATAAAATAGCATATTAATGCATATAAAACATCCCAAACAGATAATATAATAGCATGGAACGATTAAAAATTATAGATATGTTGGAGACGTATCACCTACTATTGAAGATCCTGAGTCCAAACGGCACGATCACAACCCACAACATCCCAGAGAGGGTGCTCGAGGTTGAGGCCGCCAACTTGGAGCTCGCCGAGGCTGACCTGGCCTTCCTGGAACTTGAACAAATCAAATGATGTGTGGACACATGGACAACGACCCTCCTGGCCAAACCAAGGTCGGGCCCGATGTTCCATCTAGGAAAAGACACCAAGAAGTTCCAGGTACAACCAGAGGATCCAAAGAAAACAGTGACAATCGAAGGAGACCTATCAGAGGAACAAGAGGCCAAGCTCCTCACGTTCCTTCGTGCTAATTTGGAACACATTCGTGTGGAAACCTGTAAGGGCATATTTATCCCTTAGTAAGTTTGGTGATTGATGACAATACTTTTATGGACTAATCGCGTGCATTGAGCATTTCAGAGATATCAGTTCTAGGCACAAGACAATTTGGTACCCCTCGAAGCATATTGAAGACGGTGTTCTTCTACGTTTCTTTTCAGTGGATTTGAGTCGTAGGAAAGCCGTACTATTAAGAGGGGGTCCGCGTTGGAAAGGTTTGGGTGGAATCATCACGTTCACGTATGTTCCTTTCTGCACCACCTTTCCTTTGGCCCTTTGGAGCATCCTCTGTTTCTCCGTATCTCTGCAAAATGAAGAACTCCTAGTGTTGTTGAACTGGGGCATGCGGTAGTACTCCTCCTTAGCGCAGTAGTACCGCAGGCCCCTGCGACAGTACTGGCCAAGGGCGCGGTAGTACCGCAGGTGCTCACGGTAGTACCGCTTCTTGGAAGCGGTAGTACCATGGCCTCAGGCCTGCACAGCAGCGCGAGCGGAAGTAGGGGCGGATGTAATTTTTAACATTCGCGCCCTGCGCGGTAGTACCGCTCCTGGCTTGCGGTGGTACTGTGTCGGATTTTTGCATAGATCGAAACTCAGCGGAAGTTGCCACGGAAGTATTTTTATATGTCCATGCCTTCCCAGCCTAGACTAATCCTGCCTTGCGGTAGTACCGCAAGGGGGGCACGGTAGTACCGCACCAGCGGTTCTGCCGGCCTCTACCTTAACGCATCAGGACTGGTTCTAGCCCATGCCATGCCAGCGGTTGTACCGCAGTGCTTCGCGGTAGTACCGCAGGACCTTGCGATAGTACTGCTTGTCTGGTGCGGTAGTATCGCTCGTCATAGGCTGAGTTAGCGGATAATGGTTGGATTTGTTCTTTCACTATATAAGGGGAGTTTTCTTCTCCGAGTTGACCACCTCTTCCACCCCCAAGCTCCATTGTTGCTCTAAGCTCCATTTTTGCCCGATCTCTCTCCCTAGCCAATCAAACTTGTTGATTTTCTAGGGATTGGTTGAGAAGGCCTCGATCTACACTTCCACCAAGAGAAATTTGATTTCCCCCACTAATCCCTTGCGGATCTTGTTACTCTTGGGTGTTTGAGCACCCTAGACGGTTGAGGTCATCGCGGAGCCATATTCCATTGTGGTGAAGCTTCGTGGTGTCGTTGGGAGCCTTCAATTAAGTTGTGGAGATGCTACCTCTTGAGCATTGCGTTGGTTTTCCCTTGAAGAGGAAAGGGTGATGCAGCAAAGTAGCGTAAGTATTTCCCTCAGTTTTTGAGAACCAAGGTATCAATCCAGTAGGAGACTATACGCAAGTCGCCTCGTACCTACACAAACAAATAAGAACCTTGCAACCAACGCGATCAAGGGGTTGTCAATCCCTTCATGGCCACTTGCAAAAGTGAGATCTGATAGAGATAATAAGATAAATATTTTTGGTATTTTTTATGATATAGATTGAAAGTAAAGATTGCAAAGTATAATAGATTGGAAACTTATATGATGGAAAATAGACCCAGGGGCCATAGGTTTCACTAGTGGCTTCTCTCAAGATAGCATAAGTATTATGGTGGGTGAACAAATTACTGTCGAGCAATTGATCGAAAAGTGCATAGTTATGAGAATATCTAGGCATGATCATGTATATAGGCATCACGTCCGCGATAAGTAGACCAAAACGATTCTGCGTCTACTACTATTACTCCACACATCGACCGCTATCCAGCATGCATCTAGAGTATTAAGTTCATAAGAACAGAGTAACGCATTAGGCAAGATGACATGATGTAGAGGGATAAACTCAAGCAATATGATATAAACCCCATCTTTTTATCCTCGATGGCAACAATACAATGCATGGCTTGCTGCCCCTGTTGTCACTAGTAAAGGACACCGCAAGATCGAACCCAAAGCTAAGCACTTCTCCCATTGCAAGAAAGATCAATCTAGTAGGCCAAACCAAACTGATAATTCGAAGAGACTTGCAAAGATAACAAATCATACATAAAAGAATTCAGAGAAGATTCAAATATTGATCATACATAATATTGATCATAAACCCACAATTCATCGGATCTCGACAAACACACCGCAAAAAGAATTACATCGAATAGATCTCCAAGAAGATCGAGGAGAACTTTGTATTCAGATCCAAAGAGAGAGAAGAAGTCATCTAGCTAATAACTATGGACCCGAAGGTCTGTGGTAAACTACTCACACATCATCGGAGAGGCTATGGTGTTGATGTAGAAGCCCTCCGTGATCGATTCCCCCTCCGGCGGAGCGCCAGAAAAGGCCCCAGGATGGGATCTCACGGGTACATAAGGTTGCGGCGGTGGAAATAGGTTTCGTGGTGCTCCTGGATGTTTTTTGGGGTAGATGGATATATATAGGAGGAAGAAGTAGGTCGGTGGAGCTGCGAGGGGCCCACGAGGGTGGGGGCGCGCCCAGGGAGGGCAGGCACGCCTCCCTGCCTCGTAGCCTCCTCTCTTCTTTCTTGACGTCCACTCCAAGTCCCCTGGATCACGTTTGTTCCAAAAATAACTCTCCCGAAGGTTTCATTCCGTTTGGATTCCGTTTGATATTCCTTTTCTGCGAAACATTGAAATAGGCAAAAAAAAAACAACAACTTGCACTGGGCTTTTGGTTAGTAGGTTAGTCCCAAAAATAATATAAAAGTGTATAATAAAGCCCATTAAACATCAAAAAGAGATAATATAATAGCATGGAACAATAAAAAATTATAGATAGTTGGAGACGTATCAAGCATCCCCAAGCTTAATTCCTGCTCGTCCTCGAGTAGGTAAATGATAAAAACAAAATTTTTGATGTGGAATGCTACCTAGCATATTTTCTAAGTAATTCTCTTTATTGTGGCATGAATGTTAAGATCCGAAAGATTCAAGATAAAAGTTTAATATTGACATAAAAATAATAATACTTCAAGCATACTAACTAAGAAATTATGTCTTCTCAAAATAACATGGCCAAAGAAAGTTCATCCCTACAAAATCATATAGTTTGGTCGTGCTCCATTTTCGCCACACAAGAATGCTCTCATCATGCACAACCCCGATGACAAGCCAAGCAATTGTTTCATACTTTAGTAATCTCAAACTTTTTTCAACTTTCACGCAATACATGAGCGTGAGCCATGGACATACCACTATGGGTGGAATAGAGTATGATGATGGGGGTTATGTGGGGAAGACAAAAAAGGATGAAGTCTCACATTGACGCGGCTAATCAACAGGCTAGGGAGATGCCCATCAATTGATGTCAATGCAAGGAGTAGGGATTGCCATGCAATGGATGCACTAGAGCTATAAATGTATGAAAGCTCAACAAAAGAAACTAAGTGGGTGTGCATCCAGCTTGCTTGCTCACGAAGACCTAGGGCATTTGAGGAAGCCCATTGTTGGAATATATAGGCCAAGTTCTATAATGAAAAATTCCCACTAGTATATGAAAGTGATAAAACAAGAGACTCTCTATCATAAAGATCATGGTTCTACTTTGAAGCACAAGTGTGGAAAAAGGATAGTAGCATTTTCCCTTTTTGTTTCTTTTTCTTTTTTTATTTGGGACAATGCTCTATTAATGATGATCATCACACTTCTATTTATTTTCAACTCAATGATTACAACTCGATACTAGAACAAAATATGACTCCATATGAATGCCTCCGGCGGTGTACCGGGATGGGCAATGAATCAAGAGTGACATGTATGATAAATTATGCATGGTGGCTTTGCCACAAATACGATATCAACTACATGATCATGCAAGGTAATATGACAATGATGAAGCGTGTCATAATAAATGAAACGGTGGAAAGTTGCATGGCAATATATCTCGGAATGGCTATGGAAATGCCATAATAGGTAGGTATGGTGGCTGTTTTGAGGAAGATATAAGGAGGTTTATGTGTGACAGAGCGTATCATATCACGGGGTTTGGATGCACCGGCGAAGTTTGCACCAACTCTCAAGGTGAGAAAGGGCAATGCACAATAGCGAAGAGGCTAGCAATGATGGAAAGGTGAGAGTGCGTATAATCCATGGACTCAACATCAGTCATAAAGAACTCACATACTTATTTCCAAAATCTACAAGTCATCAAAAACCAAGCATTACGCACATGCTCCTAGGGGGATAGATTGGTAGGAAAAGACCATCGATTGTCCCCGACCGCCACTCATAAGGATGACAATCAAAGCACACCTCATGCTTCAAATTTGTTACACAACGTTTACCATACGTGCATGCTACGAGACTTGCAAACTTCAACACAAGTATTTCTCAAATTCACAACTACTCAACTAGCACGACTCTAATATTACCATCTTCATATCTCAAAACAAACATCAAGTATCAAACTTCTCGTAGTATTCAATGCACTTTTTATGAATTTTTTTATTATACCCATCTTGGATGCCTATCATATTAGGACTAATTTTATAGCCAAAGCAAATTACCATGCTGTTCTAAAGGACTCTCAAAATAATATAAGTGAAGCATGAGAGATCAATAATTTCTATAAAATAAAACCACCACCATGCTCTAAAAGATATATGTGAAGCACTAGAGCAAAATTATCTAGCTCAAAAGATATAAGTGAAGCACATAGAGTATTCTAATAAATTCTGATTCATGTGTGTCTCTCCCAAAAAGGTGTGTACAGCAAGGATGATTGTGGTAAACTAAAAGCAAAGACTCAACTCATACAAGACGCTCCAAGTAAAACACATATCATGTGGTGAATAAAAATGTAGCCTCAAGTAAAGTTACCGATGGACGAAGACGAAAGAGGGGATGCCTTCCGGGGCATCCCCAAGCTTAGGCTTTTTGTTGTCCTTGAATTTTACATTGGGGTGCCTTGGGCATCCCCAAGCTTAGGCTCTTGCCACTCCTTATTCCATAATCCATCAAATCTTTACCCAGAACTTGAAAACTTCACAACACAAAACTCAACAGAAAATCTCATGAGCTCCGTTAGCGAAAGAAAACAAACCACCACTTCAAGGTACTGTAATGAACTCATTATTTATTTATATTGGTGTTAAACCTACTGTATTCCAACTTCTTATGGTTTATACCCTCCGATACTAGCCATAGAATCATCAAAATAAGCAAACAACACACGAAAAATAGAATCTGTCAAAAACAGAACAGTCTGTAGTAACCAGATTTGTTCGAATACTTCTGGAACTCCAAAAATTCTGAAAAACTAGGACAACCTGGAAAATTTGTATATTGATCTACTGCAAAAATAATTGGTATTTTATCATGTTATGGCAAATTTTAACAATTATTTTCGTGAGCGCAAAGATTCTATCTTTTTCAGCAAGATCAAACAACTATTAACCAAGAAGATCCTATTGGTTCTACTTGGCACAAACACTAATTAAAATATAAAAACACATCTAAATAGAAGCTAGATGAATTATTTATTACTAAACAGAATCAAAAAGCAAGAAACAAAAATAAAATTGGGTTGCCTCCCAACGAGCGCTATCGTTTAACGCCCCTAGCTAGGCATAAAGGCAAGAATAGATCTAGGTATTATCATCTTTGGTATGCAATCCATAAGTGGATCTCATAATAGATTTATAAGGTAATTTTATTTTCTTCCTAGGAAAGTGTTCCATGCCTTTCCTTAACGGAAATTGGAATCTAATATTTCCTTCTTTCATATCAATAATTGCACCAATCGTTCTAAGGAAAGGTCTACCAAGAATAATAGGACATGTAGGATTGCAATCTATGTCAAGAACAATGAAATCTACGGGCACATAATTCCTATTGGCAACAATAAGAACATCATTAATTATTCCCATAGGTTTCTTAATGGTGGAATCCGCAAGATGCAAATTTAAAGAACAATCATCAAATTCACGGAAACCTAATACATCACACAAAGGTTTTGGAATCGTGGAAACACTAGCACCCAAATCACATAAAGCATAGCATTCATGATCTTTAATCTTAATTTGAATAGTAGGTTATCACTCATCATAAAGTTTTCTAGGGATAGAAAATTATAATTCAAGCTTTTCTTCATAGGATTGCATTAAAGCATCAACGATATGTTTGGTAAAAGCTTTATTTTGACTATAAGCATGAGGAGAATTTTAACACGGATTGCAACAAGGAAATACAATCTATTAAAGAACAATTATCATAATTAAATTCCTTGAAATCCAAAATAGTCGGTTCATTGCTATGTAAAGTTTTGACCTCTTCAATCCCACTTTTACCAAGTTTTGCATCAAGATCTAAAAACTCAGAATCATTGGGACGCCTTTTAACTAAAGTTGACTCATCTACAGTCCCATCATTATCAAGATTCATATTGCAAAACAAATATTTAATAGGAGACACATCAATCACTTTTAGATCTTCATCCCTATTATCATGAAAACTAGAAGTACACGCTTTTACAAAGCAATCTTTCTTAGCACGCATCCTAGCGGTTCTTTCCTTGCACTCGTCAATGGAAATTCTCATAGATTTGAGAGACTCATTAATATCATGCTTAGGTGGAATAGATCTGACTTTCAAAGAATCAACATCAAGAGAAATTCTATCCACGTTCCTAGCCAACTCATCGATCTTAGGCAATTTTTCTTCAAGCAAAGCATTGAAATTCTTTTGAGAAATCATAAACTCTTTAACACTAGTCTCAAAATCAGAGGGTATCTTATTAAAATTTCCATAAGAGTTGTTGTTAGAATTACCATAATTATTAGAGGAATTACTAGGAAATGGCCTAGGATTAAAGTTTCCTCTATAAGCGTTGTTACCAAAATTGTTCCTACCAACAAAATTCACATCCATAGATTCATTATTATTCTCAATCAAAGCAGACAAAGGCATATCATTAGGATCAGAAGAAGCACTCTTATTAGCAAACAATTTCATAAGTTCATCCATCATTCCACTCAAAACATTAATCTCTTCTATCGCATGAACCTTTTTACTAGTAGATCTTTCGGTATGCCATTGAGAATAATTAACAATAAATCTAGGATTTTAGTAGATTCTCCTAAAGTTATTTCCATAAAAGTGCCTCCCGCGGTCGAATCTAAAAGATTTCTAGAAGCAAAATTCAATCCAGCATAATTTTTTTGTATAATCATCCGTAAATTCAAACCATGTGTAGGGCAATTACGTATCATTAATTTCATCCTCTCCCAAGCTTGTGCAACATGCTCATGATCAAGTTGCTTAAAATTCATAGTATCGTTTCTAAGAGAGATGATCTTAGCGGGAGGAAAATACTTTGAGATAAAAGCATCTTTGCACTTATTCCAAGAATCAATACTATTTTTAGGCAAAGACGAAAACCAAGTTTTAGCACGGTCTCTAAGCGAAAATGGAAATAGCTTGAATTTAACAATATTATTATCCACATCTTTCTTCTTTTGCATATCACACAAATCAACAAAGTTGTTTAGATGTGTAGCGGCATCTTCACTAGGAAGGCCAGAGAATTGATCTTTCATGACAAGATTCAGCAAAGCAGCATTAATTTCACAAGATTCAGCATCGATAAGAGGTGCAATCAGAGTGCTAAGAAAATCGTTATTGTTGGCATTGGAAAAGTCACACAATTTAGTATTGTCTTGATCCATCGTGACAAACAATCCAACACACAAGTACACAAGAAGCAAGCGAAAAGAGACGAACGAAAAAAGAGGGCGAATAAAACGGCAAAGGTGAAGTGGGGGAGAGGAAAACGAGAGGAAAATGGCAAATAATGTAATGCGAGGGATAAGAGTTGTGATGGGTACTTGGTATGTCTTGTCTTGACTTGACTTGGCGTAGATCTCCCCGGCAACGACCAGAAATCGCACGTTGGCGGGAGATCAAATCTTGACTTGACTTGGCATGAGTCTCCCCGGCAACGGCGCCAGAAATCCTTCTTGCTACCTCTTGAGCATTGCGTTGGTTTTCCCTTGAAGAGGAAAGGGTGATGAAGCAAAGTAGCGTAAGTATTTCCCTCAGTTTTTGAGAAGCAAGGTATCAATCCAGTAGGAGACTAGCACGCAAGTCGCCTCGTACCTACACAAACAAATAAGAACCTTGCAACCAACGCGATAAAAGGGGTTGTCAATCCCTTCACGACCACTTGCAAAAGTGATATCTGATAGAGATAATAAGATAAATATTTTTGGTATTTTTTATGATATAGATTGAAAGTAAAGATTGCAAAGTAAAATAGATTGGAAACTTATATGATGGAAAATAGACCTGGGGGCCATAGGTTTCACTAGTGGCTTCTCTCAAGATAGCATAAGTATTACGGTGGGTGAACAAATTACTGTCAAGCAATTGATAGAAAAGTGCATAGTTATGAGAATATCTAGGCATGATCATGTATATAGGCATCACGTCCGCGACAAGTAGACCGAAACGATTCTGCCTCTACTCCGCACATCGACCGCTATCCAGCATGCATCTAGAGTATTAAGTTCATAAGAACAGAGTAACGCATTAGGCAAGATGATATGATGTAGAGGGATAAACTCAAGCAATATGATATAAACCCCATCTTTTTATCCTTGATGGCAACAATACAATGCGTGCCTTGCTGCCCCTGCTGTCACTGGGAAAGGACACCGCAAGATTGAACCCAAAGCTAAGTGATGATGACATATACCTAGGGTAGGGCAATAGACCTAGTCTAAGCACCTTACCCAAGGACACTGCCCTACAATCAAAGACATCCAAAGGACAACAGATTTTACCGACTGAAATCACCACAATACTCAGCTTACTCGACTGAGTGTTCACTCGGATACCCCAATTCCATTTGACCATACCAGAATCCACTCAGAGAACAGAAGGTCTAAAGTCACTTTGAATGACGGGTTTCGGGCGGTGGATTGGCCGAGGGCCGCGAGATCTGTCTCGGTGCGCTCGTCTTTGTCGCCGACGACTCCACCTGCTCCAGGAAGCCCCCCTCGACATCGAGACACTCCCCGTCCGCGGGGCGACGCACTTTCGCGTGTGCGTTCGTGGCGTCCTTCTGCGGCAGCCGTCGACCCAGTATCGGTCGACTCCCGCAGTTTCTTCGCTCCCCGCTGTTCGCTGCCGTAAGCGATCTTGTCGCTCGCGGCTTCAGCAGTGGGTAAAACACGTGGTGGTACGCAAGTCGGCCACCCCCCAAGTCGCGGCAATCGAGCCCGACGAATCACTCCACGGCCTGTTCGATCTGTCGACTGGCTCCGTCGAGACCCTATCCGAGTGCGACAACAGCGATCCCGCGGCAGAAGTCTTGATGGTCGACACGCCGCGCAGCCCTTTGGTTTCCGTCTGGCGGTGACGACAATGGCGGCGGCGATCCGTCGCGCGTTCACGAAGAGTACCACCCCGAAATCCTTTCTTCGCAGTAGAGGGAGGAGCTTCACCGCCGGAACATGGAGGCGCTCCACACGCCCATCGTTGGAGAGTCCTCTAAGGCTCGGGCCTTGGAGGAGGCGCGCCTGGCCAATTTGGCTGAGCGCACCTGACTAGAGAACCTTCAGCATGCACTCGACGAGCATGCTCTACAGCGGATCCCTGAATCCAGTCGACGACAGCGACAACTTTTTCCGCCTCAACCTCAGGTATACCACACTCCAATTCAGAATCTCACAGCCGCGACCCGTATAGCGGAGTCTATTCAGCCTTCCCAGTCCAAGGCTGGTAGGGGTTTGATGCAGACCCGGGCCTTACTCCGGGCAGCAGGAGAGCAGAACACAGCGGTGTCTCAGTCGTGGAATAGAATTCATAGCAGATCTATTATGGAAGACATAGTTCAGTTGGCCCACAGCCCAAGATCGCCCCCGCGGCATGAGGGACATGGGCATCGGCAGGATCGGTACGTGGGTCGGAACCACGATCAGTATGATCACCGACTTGGCCGTGATGACCGTCGTCGGGTGCCCACCCCTCCTTCGAGGAGTGGATCATATGTGCCCCGGCAATATGATGACAGGCGCCCGCACAGTGGAGAACGAAGGGTACCAGTCGACCCAAGGGAGCCAGGCTTTGACGCGAGATCGATTCTTGTTCAAGGTCTGGTCGACAAGAACAGAGCACACAGAGAGGGACTTGACAGGGATCACCTGACTGGCAGCAGAGTTCATGTCTCAGGTCCAGAATGTTTCAGCAGAGCCATCAGGGCTGCAGAGATTCCTCCCAACTTCAGGTTGGCGACTGGAGTCAGCAAGTTCACTGGTGAGTCCAAGCCCGACACTTGGCTTGAGGATTACCGAGTGGCTATGCAGATTGGTGGTGGCAATGATGAGGTGGCCATGAAGCATCTTCCTCTAATGCTGTAAGGTTCGGCCAGAGCGTGGATGAATCAGTTGGCCCCAGGCAGTATATTCAGTTGGGAGGAACTTGCTAGAGTGTTTGTTAGAACTTTTGGGGGTACTTGCAGACGGCCAGCAGGATTGACAGAATTGCAACATTGCGTGCAAAAGCCGAATGAGACTCTGAGAGATTACATTCAGAGGTGGACCACTTTGCATCACACAGTGGAAAATGTATCTCGGCATCAAGCAGTTTGTGCCTTCAAGGAAGGCGTTCGGTATCGAGAGCTTCACCTGAAATTCGGTTGGACGAGAGATATGTCTCTGACTCGGATGATGGAAATAGCCACTCGGTATGCTAATGGAGAAGAAGAAAAGATCGACTCCGCAGTAGAAAGAGCAAACCAGTCGGCCAGGACACCGGTGGAGGCAATTCCAATCAGAAACATAAACATAAAGCTGAGCCTGCAGGACCTGGTGAAACTGCGGCAGTGATCCAAGGAAAGTTTAAAGGGAAACCCAAGGGGTCCTGGACCCCCAGAAAGTGAAAGATTAAGCAGGGAATGATGTGTTAGATTTTCCATGTCACATTCACACCAAGAAAGACGAAGAGGGAAAACTGATTTATCCCAAGCACACCACTCGACAGTGTCGAGTCCTTATCCAGCAATTCCGAGAGAAACAACCCAGTGAGAAGGAGAAGGAGTCTGATAAGGACGAGGGCAAAGAGGAAGATGACGGTTTCCCCAATGTCAATTCCAAACTGGTGATTTTTGCTGATGTTGAGAGCAAAAGTCGACTGAAAGTGATAAACAGAGAAGTAAACATGGTTGCCCTGGCAACAACGACATATATGAAGTGGTCACAAACTGCGATCACATTCGACCAGTCTGATCACCCAGCACGCGTTGCCACTCCATGGTGGCAAGCGCTGGTAGTCGACCCAGTGGTTGGAGGCACTCGACTGACCAAAGTGTTGATGGATGGCGGCAGTGGTCTGAATATTCTTTAGGCTGAAACTCTGAAGGGGATGGGCATTCCGATGTCCAAGCTTAGTGAGAGCAACATGAGCTTTCACGGTGTTATCCCTGGAAAGAAGGTTGAATCACTCGGCCAGATAACTCTTGACGTGGTTTTCCGTGATTCGAAGAATTACCGTAAGGAAAAGTTGACATTTGAAGTGGTAGATTTTCAAAGTGCTTATCATGCTATTCTAGGCAGGCCTGCATATGCTCGTTTTATGGCTCGACCATGTTACGTCTATCTTAAGTTAAAGATGCCTGGTCCCAGAGGTGTGATCATAGTTACTGGTAATCAGCAGAAAGCAGAGGAGTGACTTCAGAAGGGCTAAAAAATTGCTGATGAACAGATGGCAGCAGTTGAAATGCAAGAATACCAGAAGAATGCTGATCCGAGTGATTTGCTGTGGGCTAAGAAGCCTACCTCAGAGTCTGCATTTCAGTCGTCCGGTGAAACAAAGTCGATTCATATTCACCCGACCGATCCCAATGCTGCTCCGACTCATATTTCAACGACGCTCGACAGCAAATAGGAAGAAGCGCTCATCCAGTTCCTCCGTGAGAACTGGGACATCTTCGCATGGAAACCTTCTAACATGCCAGGTGTGCCCAGGGAGCTGGCTGAGCACCGTTTGCGAGTCGACCCAAAGGTAAAACCGGTGAAGGAGCATCTCCGGCGGCCCGCCGTCCAGAAGAGAAAGGCAATTGGCGAGGAAGTAGCTCGGCTTCTGGCAGCTGAGTTCATCCGAGAGATTTACCACTCCGAGTGGCTCGCCAATGTCGTCATGGTTCCTAAGAAAGATGATTCACTCCGTATGTGTATCGACTTCAAACATATCAATCGGGCCTGCCGAAGGATCATTCCTCTTCCTCGCATTGATCGGATAGTCGACTCGACTGCGGGATGTGAGCGGTTGTCTTTCCTGGATGCATATTCCGGGTACCATCAGATCCGACTGTATGGACCCGATGAAATAAAAACAGCTTTTGTCACCCCGTTCGGGTTCTTTTGCTATGTCACCATGCCCTTTGGTCTCAAGAACGCAGGTGCCACATTCATGCGCATGATACAGAAGTGCCTGCTCACTCAAATCAATCGGAATGTGGAAGCATACATGGATGATATCTTGGTTAAGTCGCGCAAAGGTTTCGACCTGCTGACTGACCTCGCTGGAATCTTTGCCAATCCGAGGAGATATGATATCATGCTCAACCCGTCGAAGTGTATATTTGGAGTTCCAGGTGGGAAGTTGCTCGGTTTCCTTGTTTCCGAACGTGGAATCAACACAAACCCGGAGAAGGTTGGTGCAATCCTCCGAATGAAACGCCCCGTGCGTGTACACGACGTTCAGAAGCTTACTAGTTGTTTGCCCGCTTTGAGTCGATTCATCTCTCGTCTCGGTGAAAAGGTGTTGCCTCTTTACCGACCGATGAAGAAATCCGACAAGTTCGAGTGGACTCCTGAAGCTGACGCAGTGTTTGATGAGCGCAGAACCCTGCTTTCCACCCAGCCGGTGCTCGCTGCTCCAATCAACAAAGAGCCTTTACTGCTTTATATTGCAGCCACTGGACAAGTTGTTAGTACAGTACTCACGGTTGAGCGGGAAGAAGAAGGCAAGGATGTCGGCGTTCTGGGAACGGGGGTCCCCAGACTTGCCTGCCTGCGGCCCACAGCGTGGCTAAGCAGCGGGTTGTACGTCCCATCTTCATCAACAAGGCATCCAAGACCCTGGCGAGGGTCCAAGCCTCGCGAGGCGGACGACGCAAGACTTCCTCTGGAGTGGCCAAGCCAGGCGGCCTCACGAGGAGTGGAGATATCAAGGCGGGGCAAACCTCACGAGGGACTCGTGACGTGAGCCATGACGAATGGCGCCAGGCAGGCGCCAGTGCACGCATCGTCCACATTTCCTCTTTGGTGCTAAGGAGGCAAGCGCAGACGAAGAGTACCGAGGCATCAGGCAAAGGTTGCCATATTGGTGCAACAAGACCAAGACCAGGAGGACGGCAAAGCGGAGGTCATCGTGGAGCCCAAGACGGTGTCATCCCAGGGCTTTTCGCATGCGAAGACAGCTTTTGTCAGGATAGCTTGTACTAGCTAACCCCCTTCAAATTTGCCCGCCGTTGTTGGCTCCCTTCCCGCTCAACATTTGGGAAGAGGACCAGGGCCTCTATAAATAGGCTTAGCCACCACAGTAGAACGGAGAGACTTGAACGGGAACTCAAACAGATCGAGAAGCCAACACACGCACAAGAACACCTCGACCTCAGGAGGCTGTTCTTCTCTTGTACTGTTCATCATCAGCCCAAGAGGCAATCCACCACCACCACACTGGAGTAGGGTATTACACCACAACGGTGGCTCGAACCAGTATAAACCCCGTGTCTCTTTCTGTGTTGTGAGTTCGTCGAGTTCGTCCGCAAGATCTTAGCGAGCTAGAGCGTAGATTGGTAGGGGGGAAATACTTCGCGTGCACCCCAGTGTTCAAACCTTAAGGGTTTTCCGGAACCCCACATCTGACATTTGGCGCACCAGGTAGGGGTGCGCCGTGGTTTTCTCTTCCGTCGGTTCGTCGCTCCATCGCTTCGTCGTCTCCATGGCGGACGCTCTCCGTGCTCGAGCTGAGCGTCGGGCTGCCCTCTCCGCCCGCGTCGCTCAGATGGCTCCTGTAGGCGGGCCACCTCGTCGTTCTCCGTCTCCAGTCGCCAATGCTGCCACCGGCCCGGCGGGAACGAACATCAGCCGTCCTCGCTGCACCCCTCGGTGCGGCAGGACGGTCGCACCGCTACTCCGTCGCTTACCCCTGTTGGTTCTTCGTCCTGCGTGCACCGCGCTCCCATGAAGGCACGAGCCGCGCTCATCGCGGCGAACGAGCTCCTCCGCTACCGCCCTGTCGACGACGTCTACGAGGAGTAGCTCGACCACGTCGCCGAGCTCGTCCACACCGCAGGGGGCTCTCCAGCGCCGTCCAACTCTCGGCCTCCCCCTCAACCAGCCGTGGGCGACGGGGCTCATGGCGTGCCTCCACCACCTCACCCCCAAGACGGTGCCTTGGCACCAAGGCACGCACCTCCGCAGCGTGATCCACCACGCCTGGCGCACACGCGCGAAGAAAGAAGCTGCCACGAAATCCCTCGGCCGCGAGAAGTGATACGTCCATTTTGCATCATGCTTTTATATCGATATTTATCGCATTATGGGCTGTTATTTCACGTTTTGTCACAATACTTATGGCTATTCTCTCTTATTTTATAAGGTTTACATGAAGAGCGAGAATGCCGGCAGCTGGAATTCTGGGCTAGAAAAGGAGCAAATATTGGAGACCTATTCTGTGCAACTCCAAAAGTCCTGAAACTCCACGGAATATCTTAAAAGAAATAAAGAAAAATCATTGCCAAAGATGAAGGCCAGGAGGCCCACACCCTGCTCACGAGGGTGGCGGGCGTCCCCCTACCTCGTGGGCCCCCCTGGTGGCTCTCCGATGCCCATCTTCTCCTATATGAAGTCTTTCGATAAGAAAAAAAATCAGAGACAACCTTTCGGGACGAGACTCCGCCGCCATGAGGCGGAACCTTGGCGGAACCAATCTAGGGCTCCGGCGGAGCTGTTCTGCCAGGGACACTTCCCTCCGGGAGGGAGAAATCATCGTCATCATCATCACCAATGCTCCTCTCATCGGGAGAGGGCAATTTCCATCAACATCTTCACCAGAACCATCTCATCTCCAAACCCTAGTTCATCTCTTGTATCCAATTCTAGTCTCCAAGTCCGGGATTGGTGCTAGTAGGTTGCTAGTAGTGTTGATTACTCCTTGTAGTTGATGCTAGTTGGTTTATTTGGTGGAAGATCATATGTTCAGATCCTTTATGCATATTATTACCCCTCTGATTATGAACATGAATATGCTTTGTGAGTAGTTACGCTTTTTCCTGAGGACAAGGGAGAAGTCTTGCTATTAGTAGTCATGTGAATTTGGTATTCGTTCGATATTTTGATGAGATGTATGTTGTCTAACCTCTAGTGGTGTTATGTGAATGTCGACTACATAACACTTCACCATTATTTGGGCCTAGAGGAAGGCATTGGGAAGTAATAAGTAGATGATGGGTTGCTAGAGTGATGTAAGCTTAAACCCTAGTTTATGTGTTGCTTCGTAAGGGGCTGATTTGGATCCATATGTTTCATGCTATGGTTAGGTTTACCTTAATACTTTTGTTGTAGTTGCGGATGCTTGCAATAGAGGTTAATCATAAGTGGAATGTTTGTTCAAGTAAGAACAGCACCCAAGCACCGGTCCACCCAGATATCAAATTATCAAAGTACCGAACGCGAATCATATGAACGTGATGAAAACTAGCTTGACGATATTTCCATGTGTCCTCGGGAGCGCTTCTCCTATTATAAGAGTTTGTCCAGGCTTGTCCTTTGCTACAAAAAGTATTGGGCCACCTTTCTGCACCGTGTTTACTTTTGTTACTTGTTGCTCGTTACAATTTACCTTATCACAAAACTATCTGTTACCACTTATTTCAGTACTTGTAGAGAATACCTTGCTGAAAACTGCTTATCATTTCCTTCTGCTCCTCGCTGGGTTCGGCACTCTTACTTATCAAAAGGACTATGATAGATCCCCTATACTTGTGGGTCATCAAGACTCTTTTTTGGCTCCGTTGCCGGGGAGTGTAGTAGCTTTGGTAGGTGGAATTTGGTAAGGAAAAATTTATATAGTGTGCTGAAATTTTCTGTCACTTGTTACTATGGAAAGTAATTCTCTGAGGGGCTTGTTCGGGGTATCTTCACCCGTTCAAGAGAGCAAAGAGTTGCTCCTCAACCTACTGAACCTATTGAAAATGAAACTCCTTTTGAAGTTCCTTCGGGTATGATGGAAAAACTGATGGCTAACACTTTTACAGGAGACGGAACAAAGCATCCTGATGAACATCTACTTTATGTGGATGAGGTTTGTGGATTATTCAAGCTTGCAGGTATACCCGATGATGTTGTTAAGAAGAAGGTCTTCCCTTTATCTTTGAATGAAGATGCATTGACATGGTATAGGCTATGTGATGATACGAGATCATGGAACTATAAAAGATTGAAACTGGAATTTCATCAAAAATATTACCCTATGCATCTTGTTCATCGTGATCGCAATTATATATATAATTTTTGGCCTCGCGAAGGAGAAAGCATCGCTCAAGCTTGGGAGAGGCTTAAATCAATGTTATATTCATGCCCCAATCATGAGCTCTCAAGAGTGACAATCTTCAGAATTGTTATGCTCGGCTTCGATAACAATCGCACCATGCTCGATACTTCTTGTCTGGCTCTTTTATGATGAAGACTATTGAATTTAAATGGAATTTATTCGATAGAATTAAACGCAACTCTGAAGATTGGGACCTCGACGAAGGTAAGGAGTCAGGTATGACACCTAAGTTTGATTGTGTTAAATCTTTTATGGATACCGATATTTTCCGTAAGTTTAGCACTAAATATGGACTGACTACGAGATAGTAGCTTCTTTACGTGAATCTTTTGCTACTTATGTTGATCTCCCGAAGGAGAAGTGGTTTAAATATCATCCTCCCATAGAAGTAAAAGTAGTTGCACCTATTAAAGTTGAATAAAAGACGGTCACTTATAATGATCCTATTGTTCCTACCTCTTATGTTGAGAAACCACCTTTCCCTGTTAGAGTAAAGGATCATGCTAAAGCTTCAACTGTTTTTTGTAAAAGCAATATTAAAACTTATACACCTCCTGAGCAAGTCAAAGTAGAACCTAATATTGCTATTGTTAAAGATCTCTTGTCTGATAATATTGATGGGCATGTTATTCAATTCTATGGTGAAACTGCTAGAATTGCTAAACCGTGTGCTAAAGATAAACATAGACCTGTGGTAGCGTTCCTGTTATTTCTGTTAAAATAGGAGATCATTGTTATCATGGCTTATGTGATATGGGTGCTAGTTCTAGTGTAATACCTATTGACTTATACAAGGAAATTATGCATGAAATTGCACCTGCTGAGTTAGAAGATATTGATGTTACAATTAAACTTGCCAATAGAGATACTATATCTGCAATGGGAATTGTTAGAGATGTTGAAGTCTTGTGTGGGAAAACTAAATATCCTGCTGATTTTCTTGTTCTTGGTTCTCCACAAGATAGCTTTTGTCCCATTATATTTGGTAGACCCTTCTTGAATACTGTTAATGCTAGGATAGATTGCGAAAAGAATGTTGTTACTATTGTCTTGGATGACATGGTTCATGAGTTTAATTTCTCTAAATTTAGTAAACAACATCGTGAGGAAGAATTGCCTAGTAAGGATGAAATTATTGGTCTTGCTTCTATTGCCGTACCTCCTAGTGATCCTTTGGAACACTATTTGCTAGACAATGAAAATGAGATGTTCATAATGAAAGAAGGGAAATAGATGAAGTATTCTTAAAACAGGAACCTATTCTGCAACATAATTTGCCTGTTGAAATCCTAGGGGATCCTCCTCCACCCAAGGGTGATCCCGTGTTTGAGCTTAAACCATTGCCTGATAATCTTAAATATTCTTATCTAGATGAAAAGAAAATATATCCTATTATTATTAGTGCTAACCTTTCAGAGCATGAAGAAGAAAGATTATTGAAAACTCTAAAGAAGCATCGTGCCACTATTGGATATACTCTTGATGATCTTAAGGGCATTAGTCCCACTCTATGTCAACACAAAATAAATTTGGAAGCGGATGCTAAACCAGTTCGTGATCCTCAACGACGTTTGAATCCTAAAAGGAAAGAAGTGGTAAGAAAAGAAATACTCAAGCTTCTTGAGGCAGGTTTAATTTATCCCGTTGCTGATAGTCAGTGGGTAAGTCCTGTTCATTGTGTCCCTAAGAAGGGAGGTATTACTATTGTCGCTAATGATAAAGATGAATTGATTCCGCAAAGAATTATCACAGGTTATAGGATGGTAATTGATTTCCGCAAATTAAATAAATCTACTAAGAAAGATCATTACCCCTTACCTTTTATTGATCAAATGCAAAAGATTATGCAAACATACACATTATTGCTTTCTAGATGGTTATTATGGTTTCTCTCGAATACCTGTGTCGGCTAAAGATCAATCAAAGACTACTTTTACATGCCCTTTTGGTACTTTTGTTTATAGACGTATGCCTTTTGGTTTATGTAATGCACCTGCTACCTTTCAAAGATGCATGATGGCTATATTCTCTGATTTTTGTGAAAAGATTTGTGAGGTTTTCATGGACTCCGTCTATGGATCCTCTTTTGATGATTGCTTGAGCAATCTTGATCGAGTTTTGTAGAGATGTGAAGAAACTAATCTTGTCTTGAATTGGGAAAAGTGCCACTTTATGGTTACTGAAGGTATTTTCTTGGGGCACAAAGTTTCTGAAAGAGGTATTGAAGTTGATAAAGCCAAGGTTGATGCCATTGAAAAGATGCCATGTCCCAAGGACATCAAAGGTATAAGAAGTTTCCTTGGTCACGCCGGGTTTTATAGAAGGTTCATTAAGGACTTCTCAAAAATTTCTCGGCCTCTGACTAATTTATTACAAAAAGATGTACCATTTATCTTTGATAATGATTGTGTGGAAGCATTTGAAATACTTAAGAAAGCATTAGTCTCTGCACCTGTTGTTCAGCCACTTGATTCGAATTTACCCTTTGAAATTATGTGTGATGCTAGTGATTATGTTGTAGGTGCAGTTCTAGGGCAAAGAGTTGATAAGAAGTTAAATGTTATCCATTATGCTAGTAAGACTGTAGACAATGCTCAAAGAAATTATGCTACTACAGAAAAGGAACTTTAGCAGTTGTGTTTGCTTGTGATAAATTCAGACCCTATATTGTTGATTCTAAAGTAACTATTCACACCGATCATGCTGCTATTAAACATCTTATGGAAAAGAAAGATGCTAAACCTAGACTTATTAGATGGGTTCTCTTGCTGCAAGAATTTGATTTGCATATTGTTGATAGAAAAGGAGCTGAGAACCCCATTGCAGACAACTTATCTAGGTTACAGAATGTTCTTGATGACCCACTACCTATTGATGATAGCTTTCCTGATGAACAATTAAATGTCATAAGCACTTCTCATAGCACTCCTTGGTATGCTTATTATGCTAATTATATTGTTACTAAATTTATACCACCTAGCTTCACATACCAACAAAAGAAAAAGTTCTTCTATGATTTGAGACATTACTTTTGGGATGACCCACATCTTTATAAAGGAGTAGATGGTGTTATTAGGCGTTGTGTACACGAGCATGAACAAGAACAGATCCTACGCAAGTGTCACTCCGAAGCTTATGGAGGACACCACGCTGGAGATAGAACTGCACATAAGGTATTGCAATCTGGTTTTTATTGGCCTACTCTTTTCAAGGATGCCCGTAAGTTTGTTTTGTCTTGTGATGAATGTCAAAGAATTGGCAATATTAGTAGACGTCAAGAAATGCCTATGAATTATTCACTTGTTATTGAATCATTTGATGTTTGGGGCTTTGATTATATGGGACCTTTTCCTCCCTCTAATGGATATACTCATATTTTAGTTGTTGTTGATTATGTTACTAAGTGGGTAGAAGCTATTCCTACCAGTAGTGCTGATCATAACACTTCTATTAAAATGCTTAAGGAAGTTATTTTTCCGAGGTTTGGAGTCCCTAGATATTTAATGACTGATGGTGGTTCACACTTTATTCATGGTGCTTTCTGTAAAATGCTTGCTAAATATGACGTTAATCATAGAATTGCATCTCCTTATCACCTGCAGTCTAGCGGTCAAGTAGAATTGAGTAATAGAGAGCTCAAATTAATTTTGCAAAAGACGGTTAATAGGTCTAGAAAGAATTGGTCCAAGAAACTTGATGATGCATTATGGGCCTATAGAACTGCATATAAGAATCCTATGGGTATGTCTCCATATAAAATGGTTTATGGAAAAGCATGTCACTTACCTCTCGAACTAGAACATAAGGCATATTGGGCTATTAAAGAGCTCAACTATGATTTCAAACTTGCCGGTGAGAAGAGGTTATTTGATATTAGCTCACTTGATGAATGGAGAACCCAAGCATATGAAAATACCAAGTTATTTAAAGAAAAAGTTAAAAGATGGCATGACAAAAGGATACAAAAGCGTGAGTTTAATGTAGGTGATTATGTATTGCTATACAACTCTCGTTTAAGATTTTTTGCAGGAAAACTTCTCTCTAAATGGGAAGGTCCCTACGTTATCGAGGAGGTCTATCTTTCCGGTGCCATAAAATTCAACAACTTCAAGGCACAAATCCAAAGGTGGTAAACGGTCAAAGAATCAAACATTATATCTCGGTAATCCCATAAATGTTGAAACCAATATTATTGAAACCGTAACCGGAGGAATACATAAGGAACACTTTCTGCACTGCTTTAGACTCCAAAAAGGAATAGGTATGTGGTACGGTAAGTAAACCGACTCCAAAACAATTTTTAAGGCAATATTTCTCCGTTTTGGAATATTTTGAAAAATAGAAAAATAAGCGGAAGTCCGGGAAGGACACGAGGCCTTCACGAGGGTGGAGGGCGCGCCCTACCCCCCTGGGCGCGCCCCCCTACCTCGTGAGCACCTCGTGTGCCCTCCGGACTCCGTTTTCTTGCATGATACGTATTTTGGTCGGTAAAAATACATTATATATTCTCCCGAAGGTTTTGACTCCCGTATCACGCAAATATCCCTGTCCTTGTTGTTTTTCTGACAGATCTAGATCATCATGACGTCCCAAGTGCTTCCAAGGACAAGTTCTTCGAGAAGGTGATCAACCCTTACCTCGCGGAGGTGCTGCGACACCCTCAAACCATTGAGATGCGTGATGGGTTGCTGCACATCCGCGATGTTGAGGGACCAAAGGGAACCTAAGCGTGGAGGCGAGGCTCGAAGCAATGGAGCAACAAGTTTTCAAGTGCCAGGGGATGGTGGAGCGTGGAATTAACGCTAGCCACAAGATGCTCGCGGAGTTCACCAACAACTACGAGTCGGATGCTAAGAACACCGAAGAAGCAATCTTCAAGCTACATGAGAAGATCGAGCACCTCCAAGCCCAAATTTATGATCTGCAAAATCAAAACTGTGAGTATGAATATAGATTCAAAAGGATGAGTTTGGCTGCAGATTTGAGGATTCTGGAGACTCGATCATCCTTCTATGATGGTGAGCCTATGCCATGGAAGGTGGAGGACAAGCCCGCATCATCAACAACACCTCCACCTCCAACAACAAAGAAGGAGATATAATCACATGGGTATGGGCACTGCCCTTGGCAACTGCCAAGCTTGGGGGAGGTGCCCCGGTATCGTATCACCATCACAACTTCTATCTTTACCATTTTTCTTAGTTCGATCCTATTAGTAGTATCTTGATTTAGTAGAATAAAGTCATGGCATGATCTAGTTTTGAAGTTCCCTCTATGTAATCGAGGCCGTGAGCTATATATATAATAAGGATTAGTGTTGAGTCAAGGGCTTGATTACTTTGCCATGATCTTGGGTGAATAAAAGAAAAGAATAAAAAGAAACAAAGAGTTCATATTGATCTTATTGAGAGTAATGACTTCACATAGAAAGAGTATGATGATTAAAAGTTGTTGGGAGTTGGCAAATATAGCTTTGGTCATCGTTGCAATTAATAGGAAGTAATAAGGAGAGAGATGTTTCACATATAGATATATTATCATTGACATCTTTTATGATTGGGAGCACTCATTAAAATATGACATGCTAAAGAGTTGATGTTGGACAAGGAAGACAACATAATGAGTTATGCTTTCTTGTATCCGAGATAAAGTATGTTGTCATGGATCCTCTAACATGTTGAGCTTGCCTTTCCCCTCATGCTAGCTAAATTCTCAGCACCAAGTAGAGATACTACTTGTGCTTCCAAATACCCTTAAACTAGTTTAGCCATGAGAGTCCACCATATCTATCCGGTGGCATGCCTGGCAACTCTTTCGGAAACACGTCCGGGAAATCCCTTACCACTGGTACTTCCTCCTGTACAACTCCTGCTAAGGAATTTACATGTGCTCTCCTCGGCTCATGTCCTGATACATACTTGATTCTCCTTCCTTCTGGGGTGGTAAGCAAAATTGTCTTACTGGCGCAATCGATGTTTCCTCCATACATCGACAGCCAATCCATATCAAGAATTACATCCAAACCTTGGGATTCCAATATGATTAAATCCGTTGGGAAAACATGCCTCCCTATACTTAATGGCACTTGAAAACATCCTTGACTGGCCATATACTCCGCTCCCGGTGAGCTTACTAACATGGGTGTCTTAAGAGTTTTTGTGGGCAGGCTAAACTTATCCGCAAATCCCCTTGATATGAATGAATGCGATGCACCAAAGATTTAAAAGAACAACCGCAGAAATGACTTAACGAGAAACTTACCTACATCGTGATCCGGCTGAGCTTCAACCTCCTCCACGGTAACGTGGTTCACTTGTCCTTTGTTGAAAGGGTTCGGCTTCTTTCCTGAGCTTCCATTGCCATTTCCATTCTGGCCTTCTGGACATTCATTTGCATAATGCCCAGTCTTGCGGCACTTAAAGCAAGTGATGTGGCTCAGGTCTACCTTGGATGGTGTTGACGGGTTGGTGCGGTTCTGTCCATTGCTTCCTCCATTCCCGTTAACATTCTTGGTGCCATTATGGTTGTGCGAGCTACCTCCTCCATGGGTATGCTTGGCTGTCCTCCTGTCTTCGGGTAAAGCGGAGTTTCTGCTGAGCTCGAGTTATTCTTCCCTGTCCATACTTCCTCTTGCGATTTTCAATCTGCCGCTTCCCTTCAATCATAAGCGCACGATCTACTAACTCCTGGTAGTTATTAAAGGTGGCTACCATCAACTGCATGCTCAGCTCATCATTCAGTCCTTCTAGAAACTTCTCCTGCTTAGCTGCATCTGTAGCAACGTCGTCTGGGGCATAACGTGCTAGCTTACTAAAATCATCCACATACTGGCCAATTGTCCGTCCTCCTTGGCGTAAGTTGCGAAACTCACGCTTCTTCATGGCCATATCTCCTGCTGAAACATGGGCAGTACGAAAAGCTTCCTGAAACTGATCCCATGTGACAAAGGTCCATGTGGTAAGTGGCTGTAAAATTCTCCCACCATGCTGCTGCGGGTCCTTCAAGCTGATGTGCAGCAAACTTCACCCTTTCTCCATCTGTACATCCTGCAGTGGTCAACTCCCTCCCTATTTTACGGAGCCAATCATCTGCAACAATCGGCTCGGTGCTATTGGAAAACGCCGGCGGATTCAGCCTTAAGAAACGGGTCAAATGGTCAACAAGTGGTGGTGGCGGTGGGTTGTTGTTGTTGTTGTTGTTGTTGTTGTTGTTGTTGTTGTTGTTGTTGTTGTTGTTGTTGTTGTTGTTGTTGTTGTTGTTGCCTTGGTTCAGTACAAATGTTTGAATCAAGGCATTCTGCTGCTGAATCAACTGGGTGATCTCCGGCGGGAAAACAAATTCGGGGTCGCGTCTCGGAGGCATCTGAGGGTTTTAAGAAAAGACGAGAATTTACAATAGAATGAGGTCTAGAGAGAAACACTACCCATATGCACATGAGACAAATCACACAATATCAGTCCAATCAATTCAAACAAGGGTAATACAACGGTCTATCTATCGTTACAAAGTGCTGAAACTAAAACTAATATAACATGGGGGTAATCTACTACTGTTATGGTGGTCAACTAGAAAAACTGCTCCGATGAAGACTCCATGATATCTGCTCCAGCTTCATCTTCGTAATCATCATCACTAGGATCGGAATCGCTGTCGTCGATGAAGATGTAGTTCTCTCGGAGTGTGCTATCTTCATCTTCTCCTCCGGGTGCTGAATTTCCCATGAGTTCTTCAATCTTCTCCTTAAGATCGCCGTTTTGTCCCACTAGAGCTACAATCTCCTCCATGTAGTCCTTGCGTGTGGCCTTCAGTTCTCCTTCTAGGTCGATAATCTTGGCTTTTGCTGTCTTCAACTCCATCATGTCTATGCACATCTGGTTCTGTTGGTGTTGAATGTGCTGGTTTAACTCCTGGATGAAAGCTGCAATGGATCGATCCTTCTTAGTGCCAACTATCTCCCATTGTTCATCTCGGCGTCCGTAAATCTGGTAGATAGTATCCTTGAGGTCTTCCTTATAAACTTCTCCAATGCGCCCCATGGTTATGTGGGCTGCCATACTCTTTCCCAGACTCCAAGTTGGTGCATTGAAAACACACTCTATGGGCTCCGTGATTGGCGCAAACGTCCTTCCGGGAACTTGAGCTTGAATCTTCCAGCGCTCTTCTTCGGGTAAAGTGGAATTGTAGGTCCCGGTGAAGCTTGGTAATCCAATGTTAAGGTACTTAGTGACTTCCTTCAGGTGTCGTCCAAAGGGTGTATCCTCATCCGGCTGGGTGAACATGATCCTCGCTTCCGTCGTCCTAAAGGAGTAGAAAAGATAAGGAGTCAGAAATGAGAAGAGAAAGTAGTGATTTAGGGCTTTAACTTAATGGTCGTTTCCTACAGTCAGTGTGTGCTCTGATACCATCTCTGTAGCGACCCGAGTTCAAACGGTCAAGTCTCTGTGCTCAGTGTCATCCTTGGATCAGTAATGCTGACACCACACAGTACTCGAAGGATTTATAACAGAGTAGCAATCACACACTTATTACAATAGAATGTCTCAAGAGAGAACTTAATAAAATAAATATGGCTTAAGGCTATCTAATAACGATAACAGTGGAAGGCTTGGAAGAATAAGCGAGTCCATCAACTCCAACGGCATCACTGAGTATAGAACCACGACCAAAGCACCTTACTCGTAAATGCGAAAAGTCTGCAACATGAAACGTTGCAGCCCGAAAACGGGTCAGCACATGGAATATGCTGGCAATGTAACACACAGAGAATAATGGAATGATAAGCATATACTACAAGCATATATGGCTGGTGGAAAGCTCTACAGTTACAGTTTTTTTGCATAAAGCCAATTTTTCCCTACTGCAAAGGAATAAATTTATTTAACTAAGATGGTGGTTGTGAAACATTGAGAATGGTTGACAGCATTCTCAATCCCAATTAAAAGTACTCATTAACAAACCCAACAATATTAATTAGAAGTAACATGATGAGATTCACATGATATCCAGGTACTAGATACTCAAGATGTCCATAACCGGGGACACGGCTAACCATGATTTGTTTATACACTCTGCAGAGGTTTGCGCACTTTTCCCCACAAGACTCGATCGCCTCCGTTTGGTTTCTCGCACTACATGGTGTTTGAGAAACGGATGACCGAGACATAGTCTTTCAGAAGCACTAGCACCTTACTTGTGGGTAAACCGGTACACCTACTTTCCCCAACATCTGCTAGTCTACCCGTAAGAGTTTGCACTACTTAATCAACTATGCCAGAGCCCATAATGGCTTGTGGCTGCACACGGAAGTTTCTAGTTTGAATAATCTCATGATCCCTTTGAGCCTGGGTGGCGGTCCGAAGAAATACAGGCAAGTCCTGATAGAAACCAGGTGCCTCAATCCACCCAGATGTGTGTTTAAGTTGCCACCTTAAATAAACCATTAAATAACAATCTCACATATGTCATGGAATTCACTCACCCAATCCACGTCTACTAGCATAGCATGGCATAATAAGAAAACGTAGAAGTAACTCCCAAGGGTTTGATAATAAAACAGGTAATAGGTACTACCTCATCTACTTCCCATCCCACAATTTAATTAGATCCTAATCATGCAAGTGTTTGAGGAATAGATCTAATGCATAAAAACTAGGTATGAGAAGAGGTATGATCAAAGTGTTACTTGCCTTGCTGATGATCCGCGAAACCTAGAGACTCGAAGTAACAAGCGGCGCACTCCGGGTAATCTATCGCAGACAAACAAACAAGCATACAATAAGTACTCATCTAATGCACAGGTAAAACTCAAATAGATCTAACCAGATAGTTCAACTTATGAACTCCAGTTTGCAAAAAGAATCAAATCAAACGAAGCAACGAAAGTCAAACGGCGGAAGAAAACAGCTTCGTTTTACTAATCTGGATCTAGGTCTAATTTTACAGAAGCAAAAACTTGTTTAAGTAGATTATTCGGAAAGAGGGTTTCGAGATGAAACTCCAAGCGCTTGAATCGCCTGATTCCGATAAACGAGCGAAAAGTTATACTAAAACGAAAATCGGATCTGGAATCGCGATCAGAAAAATCGCGGATTAAATCCGAGAAAAAGAAAAAAAACGACGAACATATTAGAACGGAAAATGAACAAAAAAAATTAAAAAAAATAAAAAACCCGAAAAAAACCAAAACAAACCTAAGAAAACTGATCGGTTTTTTTTAATAAAGCCGACACGGAAATCGAGGCGGCAGCGAACCTCGGAAATCAAGGCTTTGCCCGTGGCGGCGGCAAGGCTGGCCGGGCGGCTAGGGTTTGCTCGGGCGGGCTCGGGTGGGCTGGGGGCGCCGGGGCTCCGCTATTTAAAGGCGCCCCCGAGCGGAGTCCCGCTCGGGTACGGCCCGAAAGGCGGTTCGTTTTTTTTAAATAAAACATTATGCGCAGAAAAAAAATCAAAAGAAGTACTAAACGGACTCCAAAAATCCCGAAATAAAATTTCCCCGGTTCTAAAATCAAGCCGGATTTAAGGAACATTTATTTGGGGCCTAAATGCAATTTTGAAAAACGCGCATTTTTCCTAAATTAAAATAAAAAGGCGAAAAACTCCAAAATAAAATCTTATTTGATTTTATTATTAAATCTTCATTATTTCTTTATTTTGGGAAAGTCATTTTATTCCCTCTCTCATATTTTTGTAATAGAAATAATTGAAGATAAAATAATTAAAATCAACGATCCTATTTTCAAAATTTGAGAAAACTCAAATATGAAAATAACGAAAATCCCCAACTCTCCCCGTGGGTATTTGAGTTGTGTAGAATTTCTAGGATCGAGCAAAATGCAAAGAAAATGCAATGAAAAATATGATATGCAATGATGCTCTATGTATAACATTCCAAATTGAAAATTTGGGATTACAAACCTACCCCTTTAAGATGAATCTCGCCCTCGAGATTCGGGTTGGCTAGAAAATAGGTGAGGGTGGTCTTTAAGCAAATTTTCCTCTCGTTCCCAGGTGGCTTCATCCTCAGTGTGGTGGCTCCACTGAACTTTGCAAAACTTAATGACCTTGTTGTGGGTGTCTCTGCTGGCATACTCCAAAATCTTAACCGGTTTCTCCTCGTAGGTCAAATCATCATTCAACTGAATTGCTTCCAGTGGCACGGTATCTCTCAGTGGTATATCATCCATCTCTGCGTGACACTTCTTCAACTGTGAAACATGAAACACATCATGTACTCCTGACAATCCTTCGGGTAATTCCAACTTGTACGCAACTTCTCCCATGCGTTCCAAAACACGATATGGTCCTACAAATCGGGGTGCTAACTTTCCCTTAACTCCAAAACACTTAAGTCCTCGAAGTGGCGATACTCGAAGATAAACTCTGTCTCCGACTTCGTATTCTATCTCCTTGCGTTTAGAATCTGCATAACTTTTCTGTCTTGACTGGGCTACCTTGAGCCTATCGCGAATCAATTTTACTTTCTGTTCAGACTCCTTAATCAAATCTGGTCCAAACAAGCTGGCGGTCTCCAACTTCATCCCATAACAACGGGTCCTGCACCTCCTTCCGCATAAGGCTTCGAAGGTGCCATCTTCAAACTGGTTTGGTAACTGTTGTTATAAGAAAACTCCGATACGACAAATTGTCATCCCAAGCTGGATCCATAATCCAAAGCACAAGCTCTAAGCATATCCTCCAAAATCTGGTTGACTCTCTCGGTTTGTCCATCCGTACGTGGATGGAAAGTCGTGCTAAACTCGGTCTGGTTCCCAAAGTTTCATGCAACTGCTTCCAGAACTTTGAGGTAAATTGGGTTCCTCTATCTGATACGATACTCCTCGGAACTCCATGCAAGCATACAATCCTGGTCATGTATATCTTAGCCAATTTGGCACTGTTGTAAGTAGTCTTTACTGGAATGAAATGAGCTAGCTTCGTCAAACGATCGACTACAACCCAAATCGAGTCATAGCCTGAACGAGTCATGGGCAATCCCGTGATGAAATCCATTCCTAGTTTATCCCACTTCCATTCGGGTATAGGCAATGGCTGTAACAATCCTGCTGGCTTCTGATGTTCTGCCTTCACTTTCTAACATACATCACAAACTGCTATGTACTGCAATATCCTTCTTCATTCCGGTCCACCAGAAAGTATTCTTCAAATCCAAATACATCTTGGTATTTCCTGGGTGAATCGAATATGGTGAATCATGTGCCTCTTGTAGAATCAACTTCCTGATCTTCGGGTCATTGGGCACATAAACACGGTCCTCAAACCATAGGGTATCATGCTCATCCTCACGAAATCCCTTAGCATTTCCTTCGCTCATTCGCTCCTTTATAGAGGCAATCTCTTTATCAGTCTTCTGTGCTTCCCTGATCTTGTCCATCAAAGTTGACTGAATCTCCAGTGCTGCTACATAGCCTCTCGGCACTATTTCCAAACATAGCTCTCGAAGATCCTTGGCTAACTCCTTTAGTATTTCTTCCGTCATTAGTGTGTTGACGTGACTCTTACGTCTCAACACGTCTGCTACAACGTTAGCCTTTCCGGGGTGATAATGCAATCTCATATCATAATCTTTGATGAGTTCCAACCATCTCCTCTGCCTGAGATTTAACTCCTTCTGCGTGAAGATGTACTTCAAACTCTTGTGATCCGTATACACCTCACAATGATTTCCAATGAGGAAATGTCTCCATGTTTTCAACGCATGCACTACGGCTGCTAACTCCAAACCATGCGTAGCATAATTTAGCTCATGAGGCTTAAGCTGTCATGAAGCATACAAAACAACTCTCCCCTCCTGCATAAGCACTGCTCCAAGTCCTCGACGTGAAGCGTCGCAATATACCTCGTAATCCTTGGTCTGATCTGGCAGAATTAACACTGGTGAGGTAACCAAACATTTCTTCAACTCTTGGAAACTAGCTTCACACTCCTCTGTCCAAATGAACTTGGTATCCTTCTTCAATAATTCTGTCATAGGCTTCGCAATCCTTGAGAAATTCTCAATGAATCTCCGGTAGTATCCTGCGAGTCCAAGAAAACTCCGGATCTCTCCAACTGTTGTTGGCGCTTCCCAGTTGGTTACAGTGACAACTTTAGTGGGGTCTACTGCTATACCTTCTCCGGATATAACATGTCCAAGAAATCCAACTTCCTTCAACCAAAACTCACACTTGCTGAACCTGGCATATAACTGGTGTTCTCTGAGCTTCTCGAGTACCAAACGCAAATGCTCCTTATGTTCCTCTTCATTCTTCGAGTAAACCAAAATATCATCAATGAACACCACGACGAACTTATCCAAAAACTCCATAAACACTTTGTTCATCATGTTCATAAAATAGGCAGGTGCGTTAGTCAGACCAAATGACATAACGGTGTACTCATACAGCCCGTACCTGGTGGTAAAAGCCGTCTTTGGTATATCCTGCTCTCGAATCTTCAACTGATGGTACCCTGATCGCAAATCGATCTTTGAAAACACCTTAGCTCCTTGCAATTGGTCAAACAAGAAATTGATCATCGGCGGTGGGTATTTGTTCTTAATGGTCACTTGCTCAATCCTCGATAATCAACAACCATTCTTAATGATCCATCCTTCTTCTCCACTAGAAGTACTGGTGATCCCAAAGGCGAAGAACTTGGGCGAATAAAACCTTTATCCAGTAACTCCTTAATCTGCTTCTTAATTTCCTCCAAATCTTGGGTTGGCATCCTATACGGTCTCTTAGATATCGGCCCAGTGCCTGGGAGTAGTTCAATCAGAAACTCAATGTCTCTATCTGGTGGCATGCATGGAAACTCTTCCGGAAACACGTCCGGGAAATCCCTTACCACTGGTACTTCCTCCTGTACAACTCCTGATAAGGAATTTACATGTGCTCTCCTCGGCTCATGTCGTGATACATACTTGATTCTCCTTCCTTCTGGGGTGGTAAGCAAAATTGTCTTACTGGCGCAATCGATGTTTCCTCCATACATCCATAGCCAATCCATACCGAGAATTACATCCAAACCTTGGGATTCCAATATGATTAAATCCGTTGGGAAAACATGCCTCCCTATACTTAATGGCACTTGAAAACATCCTTGACTGGCCATATACTCCGCTCCCGGTGAGCTTACTAACATGGGTGTCTTAAGAGTTTTTGTTGGCAGGCTAAACTTATCCGCAAATCCCCTTGATATGAATGAATGCGATGCACCAGTATCGAAAAGAACAACTGCAGTAAATGACTTAACCAGAAACTTACCTATTCGCATCCGGCTGAAGCTTCAACCTCCTCCACGGTGACGTGGTTCACTTGTCCTTTGTTGAAAGGGTTCGGCTTCTTTCCCGAGCTTCCATTGCCATTTCCATTCTGGCCTTCTGGACATTCGTTTGCATAATGCCCAGTCTTGCGGCACTTAAAGCAAGTGATGTGGCTCAGGTCTACCTTGGATGGTGTTGACAGGTTGGTGCGGTTCTGTCCATTGCTTCCTCCATTCCCGTTCCCATTCTTGGTGCCATTATGGTTGTGCGAGCTACCTCCTCCATGGGTATGCTGAAACTATCCTCCTGTCTTCGGGGTAAAGCGAAGTTTCTGCTGAGCTCCAGAGTTATTCTTACCTTGTCCATACTTCCTCTTGCGATTTTCAATCTGCTGCTGCTTCCCTTCAATCATAAGCGCACGATCTACTAACTCCTGGTAGTTATTAAAGGTGGCTACCATCAACTGCATGCTCAGCTCATCATTCAGTCCTTCTAGAAACTTCTCCTGCTTAGCTACATCTGTAGCAACGTCGTCTGGGGCATAACGTGCTAGCTTACTAAAATCATCTACATACTGGCCAATTGTCCGTCCTCCTTGGCGTAAGTTGCGAAACTCACGCTTCTTCATGGCCATATCTCCTGCTGAAACATGGGCAGTACGAAAAGCTTCCTGAAACTGATCCCATGTGATAGTGTCCACAGGGTAAGTGGCTGTAAAATTCTCCCACCATGCTGCTGCGGGTCCTTCAAGCTGATGTGCAGCAAACTTCACCCTTTCTCCATCTGTACATCCTGCAATGGTCAACTCCCTCCCTATCTTACGGAGCCAATCATCTGCAACAATCGGCTCGGTGCTATTGGAAAACACCGGCGGATTCAGCCTTAAGAAACGGGTCAAATGGTCAACAGGTGGTGGTGGCGGTGGGTTGTTGTTGTTGTTGTTGTTCTTGTTGTTGTTGTTGTTGTTGTTGTTGTTGTTGTTGTTGTTGTTGTTGTTGTTGTTGTTGTTGCCTTGGTTTTGTACCAATGTTTGAATCAAGGAATTCGTCTTTGAATCAACTGGGTGATCTCTGGCGGAAAACAAATTCGGGTCGTCTCGGAGGCATCTGAGGGTTTTAAGAAAAGACGAGAATTTAGAATAGAATGAGGTCTAGAGAGAAACACTACCCATATGCACATGAGACAAATCACACAATATCACTCCAATCAATTCAAACAAGGGCAATACAACGGTCTATCTATCGTTACAAAGTGCTGAAACTAAAACTAATATAACATGGGGGTAATCTACTACTGTTATGGTGGTCAACTAGAAAAACTGCTCCGATGAAGACTCCATGATGTCTGCTCCAGCTTCATCTTCGTAATCATCATCACTAGGATCGGAATCGGTGTCGTCGATGAAGATGTAGTTCTCTGGACAGGTGCTATCTTCATCTTCTCCTCCGGGTGCTGAATTTCCCATGAGTTCTTCAATCTTCTCCTTAAGATCGCCGTTTTGTCCCACTAGAGCTACAATCTCCTCCATGTAGTCCTTGCGTGTGGCCTTCAGTTCTCCTTCTAGCTCGATAATCTTGGCTTTTGCTGTCTTCAACTCCATCATGTCTATGCACATCTGGTTCTCCTGGCGTCGAATGTGCTGGTTTAACTCCTGGATGAAAGCTGCAATGGATCGATCCTTCTTAGTGCCAACTATCTCCCATTGTTCATCTCGGCGTCCGCAAATCTGGTAGTTAGTATCCTTGAGGACTTCCTTATAAACTTCTCCAATGCGCCCCATGGTTATGTGGGCTGCCATACTCTTTCCCAGACTCCAAGTTGGTGCATTGAAAACACACTCTATGGGCTCCGTGATTGGCGCAAACGTCCTTCCGGGAACTTGAGCTTGAATCTTCCAGCGCTCTTCTTCGGGTAAAGTGGAATTGTAGGTCCCGGTGAAGCTTGGTAATCCAATGTTAAGGTACTTAGTGACTTCCTTCAGGTTTCGTCCAAAGGGTGTATCCTCATCCGGCTGGGTGAACTTGATCCTCGCTTCCGTCATCCTAAAGGAGTAGAAAAGATGAGGAGTCAGAAATGAGAAGAGAGAGTAGTGATCTAGGGCTTTAACTTAATGGTCGTGTCCTACAATCAGCGTGTGCTCTGATACCATCTCTGTAGCGACCCGACCTCAAACGGTCAAGTCTCAGGTGATCGTGTCATCCTCGGATCAAGAATCTTGACACCACACAGTACTCGAAGGATTTATAACAGAGTAGCAATCACACACTTATTACAATCGAATGTCTCAAGAGAGAACTTAATAAAATAAATATGGCTTAAGGCCATCTAATAACGATAACAGCAGAAGGCTTGGAAGAATAAGCGAGTCCATCAACTCCAACGGCATCACTGAGTATAGAACCACGACCTAAGCACCTTACTCGTCGTCTGAAAAGTCTGCACATGAAATGTTGCAGCCCGAAAACGGGTCAGCACATGGAATATGCTGGCAATGTAACACATAGAGAATAATGGAATGATAAGCCTATACTACATGCATATATGGCTGGTGGAAAGCTCTCTGATTCTGATTTTTTTTGCATAAAGCCAATTTTTCCCTACTGCAAAGGAATAAATTTATTTAACTAAGATGGTGGTTGTGAAACATTGAGAATGGTTGACAGCATTCTCAATCCCAATTAAAAGTACTCATTAACAAACCCAACAATATTAATTAGAAGTAACATGATGAGATTCACATGATATCCAGGTACTAGATACTCAAGATGTCCATAACCGGGGACACGGCTAACCATGATTTGTTTATACACTCTGCAGAGGTTTGCGCACTTTTCCCCACAAGACTCGATCGCCTCCGTTTGGTTTTTCGCACTACATGGTGTTTGAGAAACGGATGACCGAGACATAGTCTTTCAGAAGCACTAGCACCTTACTTGTGGGTAAACCGGTACACCTACTTTCCCCTACATCTGCTAGTCTACCCGTAAGAGTTCGCACAACTTAATCAACTATGCCAGAGCCCATAATGGCTTGTGGCTGCACACGGAAGTTTCTAGTTTGAATAATCTCATGATCCCTTTGAGCATGGGTGGCGGTCCGAAGAAATACATGCCAGTCCTGATAGAAACCAGGTGCCTCAATCCACCCAGATGTGTGTTTAATTTGCCACCTTAAATAAACCATTAAATAACAATCTCACATCTGTCATGGAATTCACTCACCCAATCCACGTATACTAGCATAGCATGGCATAATAAGCAAACATAGAAGTAACTCCCAAGGGTTTGATAATAAAACAGGTAATAGGTACTACCTCATCTACTTCCCATCCCACAATTTAATTAGATCCTAATCATGCAAGTGTTTGGGGAATAGATCTAATGCATAAAAACTGGATATGTGAAGAGGTATGATCAAAGTGTTACTTGCCTTGCTGATGATCCGCGAAACCTAGAGACTCGAAGTAACAAGCGGCGCACTCCGGGTAATCTATCGCAGACAAACAAACAAGCATACAATAAGTACTCATCTAATGCACAGGTAAAACTCAAATAGATCTAACCAGATAGTTCAACTTAAGAACTCCGGTTTGCAAAAAGAATCAAATCAAACGAAGCAACGAAAGTCAAACGGCGGAAGAAAACAGCTTCGTTTTACTAATCTGGATCTAGGTCTAATTTTACAGAAGCAAAAACTTGTTTAAGTAGATTATTCGGAAAAAGGGTTTCGGTACGAAACTCCAGGCGCTTGAATCGCCTAATTCCGATAAACGAGCGAAAAGTTATACTAAAACGAAAATCGGATCTGGAATCGCGATCAGAAAAATCGCGGATTAAATCCGAGAAAAAGAAAATAAAATAAAATAAAAATAATTGAAGATAAAATAATTAAAATCAACGATCCTATTTTCAAAATTTGAGAAAACTCAAATATGAAAATAACGAAAATCCCCAACTCTCCCCGTGGGACCTTGAGTTGTGTAGAATTTCTAGGATCGAGCAAAATGCAAAGAAAATGCAATGAAAAATATGATATGCAATGATGCTCTATGTATAACATTCCAAATTGACAATTTGGGATGTTACAATACTTTTGCATTGTGAAAGGATCATCACTTGAACATAAGTAATCATATGACAAATCTATATATGTTGCTATTATGAGAATAATCATGATGCCTTCATGTCCGTATTTTATTTTTATCGACGCCTCTACCTCTAAACATGAGGACATATTTATTGTTATCGGCTTTTCGCTTGAGGACAGGCGAGGTCTAAGCTTGGGGAGTTGATACGTCCATTTTGCATCATGCTTTTATATCGATATTTATCGCATTATGGGCTGTTATTTCACGTTATGTCACAATACTTATGGCTATTCTCTCTTATTTTACAAGGTTTACATGAAGAGGGAGAATGCCGGCAGCTAGAATTTTGGGCTGGAAAAGGAGCAAATATTGGAGACCTATTCTGTGCAACTCCAAAAGTCATGAAACTCCACGGAATATCTTAAAAGAAATAAAGAAAAATCATCGCCAAAGATGAAGGCCAGGGGGCCCACACCCTGCTCACGAGGGTGGGGGGCGCCCCCCCTGGGGCGCGTCCCCCTACCTCGTGGGCCCCCTGGTGGCTCTCCGATGACCATCTTCTCCTATATGAAGTCTTTCAATAAGAAAAAAAATCAGAGACAACCTTTCGGGACGAGACTCCGCCGCCACGAGGCGTAACCTTGGCGGAACCAATCTAGGGCTCCGACGGAGATGTTCTGCCAGGGACACTTCCCTCCGGGAGGGGGAAATCATCGTCATCATCATCACCAACACTCCTCTCATCGGGAGAGGGCAATCTCCATCAACGTCTTCACCAACACCATCTCATCTCCAAACCCTAGTTCATCTCTTGTATCCAATTCTTGTCTCCAAGTCCGGGATTGGTGCTAGTAGGTTGCTAGTAGTGTTGATTACTCCTTGTAGTTGATGCTAGTTGGTTTATTTGGTGGAAGATCATATGTTCAGATCCTTTATTCCTATTATTACCCCTCTGATTATGAACATGAATATGCTTTGTGAGTAGTTACGTTTGTTCACGAGGACAAGGGAGAAGTCTTGCTATTAGTAGTCATGTGAATTTGGTATTCGTTCGATATTTTGATGAGATGTATGTTGTCTAACCTCTAGTGGTGTTATGTGAACATCAACTACATAACACTTCACCATTATTTGGGCCTAGAAGAAGGCATTGGGAAGTAATAAGTAGATGATGGGTTGCTAGAGTGACAGAAGCTTAAACCCTAGTTTATGCGTTGCTTCGTAAGGGGCTGATTTGGATCCATATGTTTCATGCTATGGTTAGGTTTACCTTAATACTTTTGTTGTAGTTGCGGATGCTTGCAATAGAGGTTAATCATAAGTGGAATGTTTTTTCAAGTAAGAACATCACCCAAGCACCGGTCCACCCACATATCAAATTATCAAAGTACCGAACGCGAATCATATGAACGTGATGAAAACTAGCTTGACGATATTCCCATGTGTCCTCGGAGCGATTTTCCTATTATAAGAGTTTGTCCAGGCTTGTCCTTTGCTATAAAAAGGATTGGGCCACCTTGCTGCACCGTGTTTACTTTTGTTACTTGTTGCTCGTTACAATTTACCTTATCACAAAACTATCTGTTACCACTTATTTCAGTACTTGCAGAGAATACCTTGCTAAAAACTGCTTATCATTTCCTTCTGCTCCTCGTTGGGTTCGACACTCTTACTTATCGAAAGGACTACGATAGATCCCCTATACTTGTGGGTCATCAAGACTCTTTTCTGGCGCCGTTGCCGGGGAGTGTAGCGCCTTTGATAGGTGGAATTTGGTAAGGAAAAATTTATATAGTGTGCTGAAATTTTCTGTCACTTGTTACTATGGAAAGTAATTCTCTGAGGGGCTTGTTCAGGGTATCTTCACCCCGTCCAGTAGAGCAAAGAGTTGCTCCTCAACCTACTGAACCTATTGAAAATGAAACTCCTTTTGAAGTTCCTTCGGGTATGATGGAAAAGCTGCTGGCTAACACTTTTACAGGAGATGGAACAAAGCATCCTGATGAACATCTACTTTATGTGGATGAGGTTTGTGGATTATTTAAGCTTGCAGGTATACCCGATGATGTTGTTAAGTAGAAGGTCTTCCCTTTATCTTTGAAGGAAGACACATTGACATGGTATAGGCTATGTGATGATACGAGATCATGGAACTATAAAAGATTGAAACTGGAATTTCATCAAAAATATTACCCTATGCATCTTGTTCATCGTGATCGCAATTATATATATAATTTGGAAGGAAGACGCATTGACATTCGCGACCGCCCACCGGCCGCGGGCGACCTGCGCCGCATCAAGCAACAGGCAGGAGAGACTCTCCAGAAGTACATCCAGCGCTTCAACAACACCCGCCTCAAGATCCCCAAGGTCACGGACGAGGCCATCATCTCTGCGTTCTCCGACGGCGTCCGTGACATCAAGACGAAGGAAGAGCTGGCTATCCACGAGGAGCTCTGCACCTCTCAGGAGCTGTTCACACTACAAAAAAAGACACATCCGTGACATTTTGGGCCGAACGAATTTTTTTTTCTGTCATACATATGACACTTCTAAGACGATAATTGTGACAAAACCCGATATCATCATAGATGTGGTGGGCTCCTACTTCTATGACAAAAAATCATGATAGAAAATGGGCTTTTCATCCTGGGCGGGCTGGAGACGCAGCTGCATGACATTCTTTGGGCCGTCCATGACGGAAAAACCGTGGTAGAAGCGAGGGGGAGGAAAATTTCGGGGAGTTGCCGATTATGGTGGGAGGTCGGGCGGAGCGATGCGCATTTCTCTCGTGACGTCTGGCAGCGTGTGTGCGGCGTTGGCTCTAATCAAGCCGAGCGAGGCATTGGGCTCTAATCGAACCCGGCGATTGCACTGCGCAGTTACTGGCGTTATCGAACTCCGGCGATCGATCGATGGCTGTTAACTGAACCCGATGGAGCGATTCCTTCGCTACTGCTGCTAACTAAAGCCGATCGATGCTGCCTCTGGGATGAATAGTGAGCGTTATGGGGGGGTTTGGATGAACAGTGAGCAGTGGCGTTGCCTCTGGATGAACAGGAACCCGTGGTGTGGAGCGCTGGTTGAACAGTACACGGTGGAGGGGTGGCCGTGGAGGGGTGGTTGAACAGGACCCCGTGGTGTGGAGGGCTGGATGAACAGTAGACGATAGCCCGTGGAGGCTGGAGGAGGTCGACGGTAGCCCGTGGAGGCTGGAGGAGGTCGACGGTAGCCCGTGGAAGCTGGAGGAGGTCGACGGTGGAGATGAACAGTATCTCGTGGAGTCCCGTTTTGTGGTACGCCACACCCCTCCACCCCTGCTTCGATCAGAAGCGCCCAACACAAGTCCGCTTTCGGTCTGCTTTTGCACGCCGCACCCTCCCGATCAACAGGACCCCCGTTTCATTGTAGGAGGTCCGTTTCCTCCGTTTTGCAGACGCCACACCCTCCTGCTCAACAGGACCCCCGTTTGACCGTAGGAGGTCCGCTTTCCTCCGCTTTTTGACGCCAGGCCCCTCCCGATCAACAGGACCCCGTTTTGAATGTGGCCGGTTGAACACAAGGTCGTTTCCTCCATTGTGCGGTACGCCAGGCCTCGTTTCCATCACATGTTCCGTCCAATCCCTCCCGATGAACACGACCACGCTTTCCGTTCCGACCCAGCCGGTTGGATCCCCATGAACACGACGACGATGATGTTTCTGCGTTCTGACCCAGCCATGTACGTATGCGCGATAGGTGTTAGAGACCCTGCCCGTACGTACGTACGTGGCCGTTGAGGGAGTCCTGGACTAGGGGGTGCCCGGATAGCCGAACTATCATCACGACCGGACTCCAAGACTATGAAGATACAAGATTGAAGACTTCGTCCCGTGTCCGAATGGGACTTTCCTTGGCGTGGAAGGCAAGCTTGGCGATCTGTATATGTAGATCTCCTACCATTGTAACCGACTACGTGTAACCCTAACCTATCCGGTGTCTATATAAACCGGAGGGTTTTAGACCGTGGGGCGAACAACAATCATACCATAGGCTAGCTTCTAGGGTTTAGCCTCCTTGATCTCGTGGTAGATCTACTCTTGTACTACCCATATCATCAATATTAATCAAGCGGAGTAGGGTATTACCTCCATCGAGAGGGCCTGAACACAGGTAAAAACATCGTGTCCCTTGTCTCCTGTTACCATCCGCCTAGACGCACAGTTCGGGACCCCCTACCCGAGATCCACCGGTTTTTACACCGACATTGGTGCTTTCATTGAGAGTTCCTCTATGTCGTCACTGATAGGCCCGATGGCTCCTTCGATCATCAACAATGACGCGGTCCAGGTGAGACTTTTCTCCCCGGACAGATCTTCGTATTCGGCGGCTTTGCCTTTGCGGGCCAATTAACAGCCATCTGGAGCAGATCGAAAGCTACGCCCCTGGCCATCAGGTCAGATTTGGAAGTTTGAACTATACGACCGATGTCCGCGGAGACTTGATCTTCGACGGATTCGAGCCGCAGCCAAGCATGCCGCACTGTCTCGATGGGCATGATCTAGCTCTGCAGCAACAAAGGCCACGGAGGCCGCACCAAAGATCCGGCCCGACCCTTAATCTGGAGCCGGATTCCCCGATCGAGGACGAGTGGTTGGACACCGCCTCGGGGGCTACGATCTCTACGGCGATTGAGCCGAACTCCATCCCTGTCCTTTGCGAAGACCTCGACTCCAGGGTGCCGGACTCCTCTCCGGACTCCGAACCCCCCGCGCCCCTGCCAATCGAATCCGATTGGGCGCCGGTCATGGAGTTCACGGCCGCGGACAACTTTCAGCACTCGCCCTTTGGCGACATCCTAATTCACTAAAGTCTCTCTCTTTATCCGGAGAGCCCTGGCCGGACTACGGACAGGAAGGTTGGGATACGGATGACGAAGAAATTCAACGCCCACCCACCACCCACTTTATAGCCACTGTCGATGATCTAACCGACATGCTCGACTTTGACTCCGAAGACATCGACGGTATGGACGACGATGCCGGAGACGACCAAGACCCAGCGCCTACAGGGCGCGGAAGGCCACCTCGTCATATGACATATACATGGTGGACATCCCAAAAGATGGGAACGGCGATGGAACAACGGAGGATGACCCCTCCAAGAAGCAACCGAAGCGCCGACATCAGCGGCGCCGCTCTAAATCCCGCCACAATAAAAACAGTGATTCCGGCACGGGAGATAATAACACGCCGGACAGTGCCGAAGACAACCCCCTCCAGCAGGACTCAGCGCAGGAGGAGGGAGAAGCAAGCCCGCATTACAGTGCGGCAGAAAGAGAGGTCGAGGACGATAATAATGCGCCTCCCTTCGAAGATGAGGCAAGCCTCGACGACGACAAATTTGTCGTGCCAGAGGATCCCGCCTAACAGGAGCGTTTCAAATGCAGGCTTATAGCCACGGCAAGCAGCCTCAAGAAAAAGCAGCAACAGCTTAGAGCTGACCAAGACCTGCTAGGCAGCGGATGGATCAAGTCCTTGCAGCCAAGAGTATGAACTCGAACGCCCCTCCAAAAGCTACCCCAAACGCAGGCCGTTGCCTCGATCAGAGGAGGAAGCACCCAAGTCACCAACAAGACGACATGGCAGACCGGCCACCCGTGTGGGTCAGCGAGAGAGAAGCCTCTCGGCCCTCCGCTCAAGCCACACCCCGACGCCATTCAAAAAGTACCAAGGCACGGGAAAACGCGCCGGGCTTGCGAGATATATTGGAGGATAAGGCAAAACATACAGGATCGATCTACGGATCACGTGGGCGCCCAACGACGCGGGATGATTACCGTCGCGCCGGATACAGCAAACCCGGCCGGGCCGAACACACGATGAGACAAAGCTCATATGAGCTACGCCGTGATATAGCCCAATATCTGTAGGCGCCAAGACACCAACTATGCTTCACAGACGAAGTAATGGATCATCAAATCCCGAGGGCTTCAAACCCGTAAACATCGAATCATACGATGGTACCACAGATCCTGCGGTCCGGATCGAGGACTATCTCCTCCATATTCACATGGCCCGGTGATGATCTACATGCCATCAAATACCTCCCACTCAAGCTTAAAGGACCAGCTCGGCATTGGCTCAACAGCTTGCCAGCAGAATCAATTGGTTGTTGGGAGGACCTGGAAGATGCATTCCTTGATAACTTCCAGGGCACATATGTGCGACCACCAGACGCCGATGACCTTAGCCACATAATTCAGCAGCCAGAAGAATCGGCCAAACAATTCTGGACACGGTTCCTAACAAAGAAAAATCAAATCGTTGACTGTCCGGATGCAGAGGCCCTTGCAGCCTTCAAACATAACATCCATGACGAGTGGCTTGCCCGGCACAGGGACAGGAAAAGCCAAAATCCATGGCAGCCCTCACAACACTCATGACCCGCTTCTGTGCGGGAGAGGACAGCTGGCTAGCTCGAAGCAACAACTTGGCCAAACACCCTGATAGTTCGGATACCAAGGACAGCAATGGCAGGTCGCGTCGCAATAAGAACAAGCGCCGCATTAACATCGATAATGCTAAAGATACGGCCGTCAATGTCGGATTCAGAGGCTCTAAACCCGGTCAGCGGAAGAAGCCATTCAAAAGAAATACCCAGGACCCGTCCAACTTGGACCGAATACTCGATCGCTTGTGCCAGATACATGGCACCCCTGAAAAACCAGCCAATCACACCAACAGGGATTGTTGGGTGTTCAAGCAAGCAGGCAAGTTATGTGCCGAACTCAATGACAAGGGGCTGCATAGCGATGACGAGGAAGAGCCCCGGCCCCGAACAATAGAGGACAGAAGGGTTTTCCCACACAAGTGCGGACGGTGAACATGATATACGCAACCCACATACCCAAAAGGGAGCGGAAGCGTGCACTAAGGGGCGTATATGCGATGGAGCCAATCGCCCCAAAGTTCAACCCATGGTCTTCCTGCCCGATCACATTCGATCGAAGGGACCACCCCACTAGCATTCGTCACGGCGGTTTCGCCGCATTGGTTCTTGACCCAATTATTGACGGATTTCACCTCACAAGAGTCCTGATGGATGGCGGCAGCAGCCTGAACCTGCTTTATCAGGATACAAAGGCGCAAAATGGGCATAGACCCTCAAGGATTAAACCTACAAAGACGACCTTTAAAGGCGTCATACCGGGTGTAGAGGCCGGTTATGCGGGCTAAGTTACACTCGAAGTGGTCTTCGGATCCCGGATAACTTCCGAAGCGAAGAGTTAATCTTCGACATCATCCCGTTCGCAGCGGCTATCATGCACGCTTTCGGACGAACCGTGACGGTAAAGTTCAATGCGGTGCCGCACTACGCATGCCTCAAGCTCAAGATGCCAGGCCCTCAAGGAGTAATCACGGTCAATGGAAACATCGAACGCTCTCTCCGAACGGAGGAGCACACGGCGGCCCTCGCGGCGGAGGTACAAAGAAGCCTCTCACAGCAATTCTCGAGTCCGGCCACTAAGCGTCCGGACACTGTCAAGCGCGCCCGGAGTAACCTACAACAGGACCGCCTGGCACGATTCAAGCACGCCAGAGTAATCCGCCCCAACCCCAGCCCTCGCGAAATTGCGAAGCGATTACGCTGCGTACATAACTACGCTCGGGAGATACCATGGGCATAAGGGGAGGGCACGACCACGCAAGACGCCCGGAATGCGGCTCAACCGCACTGTGGGCCCCGATTGTGTCATTCTTTTCTTTTTCCTTTTTCCTTTTTCTTACTTTCAGGACTCCGCTTTCCGTAAGTCCCGTCCGACACTATAATCGCCCGAACTCACGATGCAACAGCCGTGGAAGCGTAAAGCTACGTCGAGTGTTCAGGTGGTCTCTATTACGAGCATTATACCTGTTTTACATACCATCCCGCAGCTTACCCCTGGAGGGGGACATGTTAGATAGTCCCATCCCTTGCTGGTCGCACTATTTGTATCGTTCTGCCTTCATTGCAGTACCTTTTTGAATAAACAATACATAGCTTTTGCTTATTATTGCACTCCTTTCTTTATCTATATATGTTCATTTCATGACATTACGCACCCGTACACTTTGGTACGACCAATACACCAGGGGCTTAAGTACCCCAAAATTATGGTCTGATAAGTCCGAACACTTTCACAAGTGCGGCACCCCGAACTTATAGCATTATATGAATCGGCTCCGAATCATGTCTTGGGTCAATAGTTGGGTTTGCCCGGCTCCCGTGTTTTGGTACCTTACATTCTGTTATATCGGCTAAGGTAGCACCGGGAGAACCACTGCGATTGTGCCCCAGTTGAGCTGGGTCGAGCACCTCAGTGGAGAAAGCTAAAACCGACCGTCATGATAGGGCGAGAGCCGGTCGCTGTTCGAGAGGTTTTTTCGGGTCCCTAAAGACTTATGCCGCTTAGAGCGAGGAACCGTAATTGTCTGGCCAAGGCGTGGATAGCACCCCGAACTCGGTCTTCCGAATACTAGGGGCTTCGCCGAAATATAAAATTATAGAAGTCTATGGCTAAGTGAGAGTGTTCAAGCATTATAAGTCCGGTTGCCTGGTTCGTTGCGTTTAAGCGCCTCCTAGATGGACCCAAGAATGGGAACAAGAGTGCTCAAGTTTATCCCGAACACCCCAAAGACTGTGGCATGGGGGCTGAAGCCAACGACTTGCCATCTCTCAAATTTGATAAACGGCCGCATGAAGGTAATATTTTAAATTAATAAGCGTTGCTTAGCGCATATGAACAAGTTTTCAGCGTGCAGGATAACAAATGCGAGTCTATTCAAAAATTAAATCTTTGGAGCACTTTCGTCCGCTATTCGGCGGGCACCCTTCAGAGGCCCTCATAGTACATTTCGGGCGTGCGATGCTCCTTGCCCTTCGATTGGCCCGTCCGTCACAAGCTTATCCGCATCCAGCTTGCCCGGTGCACTTTAGCACGGGCAAGGGCCCGACGGACACCTTCAATGCAGACGGAGCGCTTGATGACTTCAATCCATGGACAAAGGCCCACGAGCTGCCGACTAGCCCAAAGTAGCTCCTGTGCATGGCTTCCAAAGGCCACAGCCGAACTATGAGGCCCTTCATGGCCTCTTCGGCGACCTTGTGGAGCTCGACCAGCTGCTTCAGCTGGTCGCTTAGGGGCACCGGATGTCCGGCCTCAGCATATTGATACCAGAACACCTTCTCCGTTGAGCTCCCCTCCTTGGCACGGTAGAACGCGGCAGCATCCGATACACTACGAGGCAGATCTGCGAACACTCCTGGTGAGCTCCGAATCCGGGTAAGTAATAAGTAATTCACTTTCACATGCTTGCTCTGCATAAAGAATGCCTTACCCGCCGCGATCTTCTTTATTGCCTCAATCTCATGGAGGGCTTTTTGGGCCTCGGCCTTAGCATCTTTGGCACTCTCAAGAGCCGAAGCAAGCTTGGACTCTCGGGTCTTCGAGTCACGCTCCAAACTCTCGTGTTTTTCCACGAGAGCCTGGAGCTCTTGCCGCACCTCCGCCAGCTGCGCCTCCCCTTTCTCTCGCTCGGTGCGTTCTGCAGCCGCTTTGTTTTCGGCCACGGACACCGCCTCCTTCAGGGTCGCCACCTCGTTCGTGGCCCTGCAGTACCCATGTTATTCCTGTTATTTTTTGCAACCGAAACCTTTCTATAAGGTATTTCTTTCATAAGGTATTACTTACCTTCCTTGTCCTCGAGCTGCTTCTTGGCAAGGCCGAGCTCTTTCTCGGACCGCTCGAGGCTACTGCTTCAATGCAGATGACCTCCTTGATCAAGGCGGCAGAGGTCAAGACAAGAGCCTGCATTCCCATATTGACATACTTATGTTAGACGACTGCGTATATCTTTTTAGATCCTTAGTCCGGCTTTTCTTTCCGAACACCGAACTAAGCATCAGGGGCTACTGTCTATGCGGTAATATTTTTACATATTCTAAACTTACCTCAAAGCCTGTTAGAAGGTTGGTACAGGCTTCAGTCAGCCCGCTCTTGGCGGACTGAACTGTCCGGATCACCGCACTCATAACAGTGTGGTGCTCCTCCTTGATGGAAGCGCCTGTTAAGCGCCTCGATGCTATTCGGTGCCTCGGTTGGACGGAGGACACCGAGTCTTACCTTGTTGCGAAGGACGCTGCTTGCGGACTCGGAACCGTTGAAGGTTCCGGCATGGAGTCCGGACGAGGGTCGGGCTTAGAGCCCCTGGGGGTCTCGCCCCCCGCACGCCTGGAGTCCGGGAGGTTGCCTTGCGGCGCCTCCTATGCCGCCTCCTCTTGACCAAGCCCCCCTTGGGGCCCCACCGCGGCGTCGTCCATGGCGTGAGGTGAGGAGGCGGCCAGAAGTGAAGTACTCTCCATTTCCGATTTAATCGAGGGACCCGCTCGACGGCGGCGAACTTCGCCCTTGGGCGGGCTGCATGATTGTTCGGCATTAGAGAACACTAATGATAAAAAAGCCATGGGTATCCGGACACTTACGATCTCGCCAGGGGCTTGGCCCTTGTTGGCCAATCCTCCTCATCGTTGTCGATGTTGGTGGAGAAGTCCGGAGGAAGGGTTCTTCCCTTCTTGGACCCTCCGGCCTCCCCAGTTGGGGCGGCCTTCCTTTTCCTCTCCTCCCCGGGGAGAGGCTTCTTTCTTCCTCCTCGTCCTTAGGAGAAGATTCTGCTTCAGACCGACAACACCAAAGGCGTCGGGAGCTCCTTCGAGTTCCGTTGCCTCCTTCTTAACCTTCTTCTCCGGCACCACATGAGGTAATGAGCCAAGAGCCTGGCTAATCCAAGGCGTCTGGCTGGGTCTTCTGGCAAAGGAGCCGACAGCTAACCTGTCCGGACGTCTTCACCCCCCTGTTAAAGGAAAGGGAGTTTTAGATCCCACATAGAGTCAAACTATGAAAAAGAGTCCCGTAAAGGGTAAAATAACTTACCTCGCCCGGCTTGACGGCGTTGCGAAATGTATCCGCGATCTTGAAGAGCGGATGAGGGAGCCTCGGCGCCCTTGAACAACACCTTCAGTGCATCTTCATACGTAGTGCGAAGAGCCTTTAGAGTCGAGTCTTTGTGCCGGATCGAACTCCCACAATTTGAAGGCCCGTTGTTGGCATGGGAGAATCCGGCGGATGAGCATCACCTGGATTACGTTGACAAGCCTGAGATTCTTGTCCACCAGGTTTCGGATGCATGTTTGGAGTCCGGATGTCTCGTCCGAATTCCCCCATGTCAGGCCCGTCTCTTTCCATGACGAGGGGCGTGTGGGGAAGCCAGATCTGAATTCGGGGGCCGATAGAACCACCCCGATTGCCACCCCTTTATTGTCTCCACAAAGGAGCCCTCGAGCCATGGGACTTTGGCCATCTTGCCAACCATGGCGCCTCAAGACTGGCTTGACGGCCGCCCATTACCTTCGGCCCGACATTGAAGATCTTCAGCCATAAGCGAAGTGGGGCTGGATGAGAGGAAGGCCTCGCACACGACGATGAACGCCGAGATGTTGAGGATGAAATTCAGGGCCAGGTCGTGGAAGTCCAGCCGTAGTAGAACATGAGCCCCTGACAAATGGGTGAAGTGGAAAACCTAGTCCATGGAGGAAGTGGGGAGAAACACCACCCTCTCATGGGGCACAGGGGTTGGAATGAGCTGCCTGCGTCGGGCAGCCTTGTCTTGTGATGTCGCCGGGACAAATACCCGGCCTCCCGCAGTCTTTTGATGTGCCCCTCCGTGACGGAGGAGGCCATCCACCTGCCTCCCGCTCCTGACATGGCTGGAGAAGGTTGAGGTGGGATGTGCGGACTTGGGCGCTGGAGCTCGAGTGCGCGGAAATGGATGAGCAAAGGAGGAAGAAGGCGTAGGTGAAAAGGTGGATCCTTATCCCCTTATATGGACGGACGAAGTTATGCGTCCCCCACTAGCCTGGTAAAACTCGCTTATCTCCCAAGCGCCATAATCAATGGCGCGGATGGGTTACCCACGTCCGTATTGATGAGAATCCCGGAATAAGGGGGCACAATCTATGCTTTGATAAGACGTGCCAAGGAAACCGCCTCGCTAAACGCGCTAAGGTGGAACAGCAAAAAACGATTCATATAAAGTCCTGGCCGTGGTGTGATGTCACGCCGCGGAATACGTCAGCAGATCTGTGCAAAAGTTATTCTCTCTACGGTGGTATGTGGAACTTGTTTTGCAGAGCCGGACACTATCCTCGTGTTCAAAACCTTCTATGAAGTATTCGGAGGAGGAACCCGCCTTGCAATGCCGAAGACAATATGCGCGCCGGACTCGTCGTCATTGAAGCCTGGTTCAGGGGCTACTGAGGGAGTCCTGGACTAGGGGGTGTCCGGATAGCCAAACTATCATCACGGCCGGACTCCAAGACTATGAAGATACAAGATTGAAGACTTCGTCCCGTGTCCGGATGGGACTTTCCTTGGCGTGGAAGGCAAGCTTGGCGATACGGATATGTAGATCTCCTACCATTGTAACCGACTCGTGTAACCCTAACCTATCCGTGTCTATATAAACCGGAGGGTTTTAGTCCGTAGGGACGAACAACAATCATACCATAGGCTAGCTTCTAGGGTTTAGCCTCCTTGATCTCGTGGTAGATCTACTCTTGTACTACCCATATCATCAATATTAATCAAGGTGAGTAGGGTATTACCTCCATCGAGAGGGCCCGAACCTGGGTAAAAACATCGTGTCCCTTGTCTCCTGTTACCATCCGCCTACACGCACAGTTCGGGACCCCCTACCCGAGATCCGCCGGTTTTGACACCGACAGCCGTATTTTCTTTCTTGCACCCTCGCCGCTGTACGTACATGTACATGCTACGTGCGCGCCTCTACTACGACACGTGCACGCCTCTACATCCACCAATATATATATGTACGTACACGTTCGTGACCAGAATGACAACGCTACGTACGCTTCGACCAGGTGGGTTCCGACTGTCAGGCACTTCCTTGCGTGCGAAGATGTAGCTGGTGGGTCCCAGCAGTCAGGGGGGCGAATCGTTTTGTTTTTTTTGCCCGGACGCACTTCCTTGCGTGCGAAGATGTAGCTGGTGGGTCCCAGCAGTCAGGGGGAAACGTTTTTTTCATGAAATACAGTGGCCCGTCCGGTGGGTCCCAGCTGTCAGGTGGAGGAATCATTATTTTCCGCGTAATAAGGAGGCACTTCCTTGCTGCGGCCGTGGACCCAGCTGTCAGCCTCTCCACGTACAGTCCATGTCCGATGGAAGTCGTTCCTTGACCATGTTGACCACGCTGCACCGAGAGCACCAGGGTGGTGGACGATGACGAGGCCTAGGAAGGGGACGACGGGGAGCCGGGGAAGACGCGGCAGTGGAAGCCCGCGCGGAGAGGAGTACGAGGGTTCACTGGTTCGGCTGCGGTGTGAGGTTGCCGTCGCTGCAGGGCCTGGCCAGCGGTGGGAATAGTAGGGGCGGTGAGGCCTCAGGTGGCAAAGACCTGACCGACCACGCGAGGCGTGAGCATGCGGCACGAGCGGCGCTGCTTTGGGCGGCTGGAGCAAGAAGACCAGAGGTTGAAGAAGCACTACGGTCGTTGGATGGACATCGTATGGTCACTGGAGCTAGAATCGTTCATATTGACTAAAGTTGCCAAAGGCCCCCGTCCCAGTCAACTTAGTAGGCCCACAAGTCAGCCTCCCACCATGGTGGGTCCCAGCTAGCAAGGGGAGTATTCATTTTTTTGTGCGTAATAAGGAGGCACTTCCGGTAGGTCCGAGCTGACAGTGCGGGGAACATTTTTTCGCGAAATACGCTGGCCCGTCCGATGGGCCCCAGCAGTCAGGGGGGAAACGTTTTTTTTTCACGAAATAAGGTGGCCCGTCCGGTGGGTCCCTGCTGTCAGGTGGAGGAATAATTATTTTGCGCGTAATAAGGAGGCACTTCCTTGCGGCGCTGGACCCATTTGTCAGCCTCTCCACGTGACTGATTTCTTCCGATGGAAGTCGGTCATTGACCACGTTGACCACGCCGCACCGAGAGCACCAGGGCGGTGGTCTGGACGACGGCGAGGCCTAGGAAGGGGACGACGCGGAGCGGGGGAAGATGTAGCAGTGGTAGCCCGCGCGGAGAGGAGTACGAGGGTTCACTGGTTCGGCTGCAGCGTGAGGCTGCCGTCGCCGCAGAATAACAGGGGGTGTGGGTGAGTAGAGGGATACCCTGGGCCAGCGGTGGGAGTAGTAGGGGGCGGTGAGGCCTCCGCGGCATCACAGCCAGCCACGAGAGGCAGGAGCACGCGGCACGACCGGCGCTGCTTTGGGCGGCTGGAGCAAGAAGACCAGAGGTTGAAGAAGCACTATGGCCGTTGGATGGACATCGTACGGTCACTGGAGCTAGAATCGTTCATATTGACTAAGTTGACACAGCCCTCCGTCCCCATCAACTTAGCTGGCCCACAAGTCATCCTCCCACTATGGTGGGTCCCATCTAGCAGGGTGGGTATTCATTTTTTTGTGCGTAATAAGGAGGCACTTCCTTGCGTGCGAAGATATAGCTGGTGGGTCCGACATGTCAGCGGGGGAACGTTTTTTTCGCAAAATACAGAGGCCCTTCCGGTGGGTCCCAGCTGTCAGGTGGAGGAATCATTATTTTGCGCGTACAGTCCACGGCCGATGGATGTCGTTCGTTGACCACGTTGACCAGGCCGCGCCGAGAGTACCATGGCGGTGGACGACGGCGAGGCCTAGGAAGGGAACGACACGGAGCTGGGGAAGACTCGGCAATAGTTGCCCACGCGGTGGGGAGTACGAGCGTTTACTGGTCCGGCTGCCGTCGCCGGAAAATAACAGGAGGTTTGGATGAGTAGAGGAATGGCCTGGCCATCAATGAAGTAGGGTGGGGCGGTGCGGCTCAGGCGGCAAAGACAACCGCCACGGAGGCGGAGCAGGCAGTCCCACCTGGAGCTGGTTTGGGCGGCCGGAGCAAGAAGATCAGATATTGAAGAAGAAGACGGCCGTTGGATCAACATCCAACAACATCGCTTCTAGAATCATTTGTGGACTAAGTTGACAAAGCCAAAGTACACGTCAACCTAGTAGACCCACAAGTCAGCCTCCAAATCTGTCCCAAACAGCATACAACCCGAAATTTCTAGCCGGATTCAAATAAATTTTAAATCTAAATATACCTTAATTTAAATTCAATGAAATTTTACCCGCACAAAAACAATGAAATTTAAAATATCAAAATCCGAAAGAAAACGGTATTTGGGAACTAATTGCCTGCTTGCTGTATTTTTTTCATTTTACAACCCATTTATTATTACTTATAGCCCATTTATTATTACTTATAGCCCATTTCTTATTACTTATAGCCCATTTTCTGGGCAAAATGCATCCCTCCTCGTCTTGAAAGATTTCCGGCCCAAGAGGCGTAGAAAAGCAAGTAGGCCTATGTTGGTTATTCGCAAAAAACAAAATAGCTGGCTAGCCATTTTTCGTAAAGGAAAAAAACAAACTGGGCTGGTCATGTGCTAAACATATGAAATAAAAGCACAGGCTAGACGGGCCACGGGTCCCGCACAACCCAGTTGACACCCTTCTCCGCCTTGAAAAAACAAAATTATCAAGGCCTTCTTTGGGTCCCTACTGTCATCCTCACCATGTACAGTCATCTCCTTATTCCTCTCGGTTGTTGACCATGTTGACAACACCGGAGGGCGGCGCCGCGGCGAGCGCGGAGGACGATGGTGAGGCCTCGGACGGGAACGAACAGGAGCCGGGGAAGATCACAACCAGCCGTGGGAGGCGGGAGCAGGCGGTCCCGCCGACGCTGGTTTGGCTTTGGCTGCTCGAGGAAGAAAAGACAGAAGAAACGCGACAGACGTTGAATGTCAATCGAACGTTCAAGGTTGGTACAATCGTTTTTTTACTAAGCGGACACCAAGTAGCATACTTTTTTATATATAGGAAGAAAACTGCGAGGAAAATGCGTTCGTCTGCCGTCCTCCTCACAGGGAACGTTCGCCACATAAGTGACTAGCACCCTTGGTTTTCAACCGAGAGGTCTTGGGTTCGAGTCCAGGAACTCTCAATTTTGTCCTCCTTCCTTCGTCGCAAAAAAGGGAAAGAAAATCAAAGACTTGGGAAGGCGACGGAACAAGCTAGTGTACCAAGAAAGAGACGTTGCCAAGTTTTAGAAAAAAGAAAGACGTGCTCGTAGCTGGTTCGAATCCAAACCTAGACTATGACTATATATGGTGCTATGCTACTCTACAAGTAATGAAACCGACATATCCAACGCTCGCTTCTCCTCTTCTCTACTTACTCGCCTAGCATCGAAGCTCGCCGCAACAACCATGTCCGGCCGGCTGCTCGTCCACCTGCTCTTGACAAGCAACAACCAGATATGCGCCAAGTCGCCACCCGCATTACCATCGCCTGTGGGTCTCATCACACTTCACGCCGCACGCCAAGACCGCAGCCGATTTCTCATTGCAACCCGCTGCCGTTGGTGTGGTGCCACTGCTGCAAATCACGCAGAAGTCATCCGTCGCGTCTCAATCACAATCCGCAACCCCGCCGAAGTCTTCGCAAATGCCCGAATCATGGGGTAATAATATGTTTAAGTGTTGTTCTGCTGCTTTCGGTTGATGATTTTTTAATAGTTTGGTTGATAATCTTCCAATTTGATTCGTGTAAAAGGGAAGATTCGTGTGATTTGTATTTCGGGAAGTTCGATGTGGGGGAATGCAACTACGCTGATTATTTGGTTAGCCGAGGAATCCCAATACCAGCAGGTTGGGGTGTTGGACAAGTAATCAAGGAACGGCATGTAAGAGGAAGATGCAGAGCAGAAGGTTAAAGATGCAGTTCCTCTGATCATGGCCAAGCAACAACTGCTGAACGGCCTTGACAGCAATGAGGAGATGAAAGAGCTTGTGAAGATAATGGGCAAAATTGATGTGCTCTGTAGGATGATTGTCTCTTTATTTGCAGTGTATGTAGCACTCGTGATGTATTCAGTGGCTACGACATGAGCACTTTGCTGAAACTTGTAATGAATGAAACCTGTGTAGCAGGCTGGGCGTAGTGTTGTGAACATCTAATGATTTCTATTAACGGAAATCAGGGGGTATCCCCTTTTGCTCATATAAATAAATAGATAGCAGAGGCCCTGTCGGGTCAGCTTTGTTCTCATTCGAAGACGTCGAGCAAATTTCAGTCCAACAACAAACTATGTCATCAAATTCAAGTTTCACAGCCAAATATGAGTACAACTAAACAACAATGTCATCATGTTTTAGTTGTCATACAATCACCAAACACAAATCAGCATACATAACAAGTGATGTTCTCACAAAAAATACTAAACAACATGTTCATCAGGTTTCAGTTGTCATAGCAAACACAATTTCACATAGTAGATAAAAAAACGTCTTCTGACAGGCAAATACGACAAAAGCAATGTAATCATCATCTGCAGCAGCAGCGTCAACATCTTCGCCATGTGTATCAGTTTGAATCGTAATTCTCCACGGTGTCATCTTCTTCTTCGTCCTCAACGTCCTCGAACATTGGCTTCTTCTTGATCAACTCTTGTATGTCCACAGCACGACAGGCAATATTTTCGCCTGCGTCATTGACGTGATGGTTCTCAAAGATATTAGGAACATCTGTGTTATCTTGTACATCATGAGCAGTGTAAGCATCATCTTGTTGTGCAACTTCATTAAACGAATTCCTCTGCTCAAACCTTTGCAATACTCTCTAGTCATCGCACCGTGCAAATGTGTCTTCCAAGAAAAATATCTGTGTTGCTTGATTTGCCAAAATAAAAGGCTCGTTGATGCAGTACGCACGCCTTGACATTGATGGATTTGAAATAATCATCAGCTCACGGGTTTTGCGATCACGGAAAACAGGTTATACCAACGACAAAGACAATGTAACCACACACAGATGATCCTTGAAACTGGAGATATACTGCAACTGAACAATGTCTGTTATGTTAGCATTCATTTCAGTTGTTTCTTTGTCATACGTATCCGTGCTCATGATGGCACTGTTTTGTATCTTCCTGCCTTCGTCTCGTGCAAGGGTGTTGTAGCGCACATCTCCAACAACGCAAGATTCATAATGTCTTACCCGAGTATCAGGACCCATTGCTAGTGAGTAAAGGGCATCATCAACTGCCTGCGCATCCTCCCGCATCTTCTTAACCTATGGTTAGAAAATAGACAAGCTGATCATCTTATGTACTCAATATATTTAAATAACTGACAGTGCACTTCAAAAGCTTACATGGTTCTTGAACCATTTCGCAAATCCTGCCATAACCAGTTTTTCAATGTTTCTTGGATTTTGCGGCAGTAACTCCTCTTTGTACATGCTGCACAACATAGTGATCGCGTCAAACATCTAAATATATAAGAATGTTGTCGGGGATATACCCCGCGGCGTAAACCGGCCGGAAGTATAACCCGGCCGGACTTGGCGGTTTACCTGAAGAACCCGCTGACACTTGGCGGTTCATCGGCGACCAGCGGTTTACGGTTCATTGGTAATCCGGCAGGCGGGTCGAGGAGCGACAAGACACAGTGGGTCTGACCGGGCGGTTCATGAAGGCCGGTTCAACTACGGTGGGCCGGTTTAAGAGGAAAGACATAAGGAATATTTGTCTTACAAGGAGCTAAGACATGGACTTGTATCCGACTTGTAATACAAGATAGGCTAGTCCTGGTCCTAATAGGACTCCACATGTAACCCGCCCTTTCAACATATATAAGGAGGGGCAGGGCTCCCCAAAGAGGGACAAGCGACAAGCAAGAAGGAGCAATCTTAGGGCTAGACACAAAGAGGAGAGCCGGTTTACGGCGACTCCCTCATGATCATAATGAGACCTAGCCTCAAACAGCATGTAGGGCTATTACCGGATGATGTTTCCCGGGGCCCGAAGCTGTCTAAATTCTTGTCTTGTGTTGCGTCTCTCGATTCCGCTCAACCCCTCTCAAGCTACCACATAGATGTGTTGGCCTCGCGACTAAGTCCTGACACTAAGGACATCTGCCGTGAGAAATCCACGACAGTTGGCGCCCACCGTGGGGCCTGCGCACGGTGGTGTCGAGTTCTTGGAGGGATCTCGCCTAGGGATCGAAAGCTCGCGATGTGATCAGATGAAGAAGAGCCGACATGGAACAATCCTACAGAGCAACCCGACAAAATACAGTTTTTAGGCCAAAGCCGGCAAGTTCGACGTTCATCTACTACAAGCCACGGACAAGTAGAAATTTTTTATTCACAGAATTCAAGATCAAGAAGGATTGTGTGTCTTTGCCTGTGGCGATACCGGGCGCCCGCTTCAAGTCCCAGGCCCGCAAGAGAAGGCCACGACCCGGAACCGGATTGGAACACGTGCTCGGTCTCTGCTATCAAACCGCCCTCGCCTCCGCCTCGTTGATGGATCGCTGCTGAGCCGCCGATTTCGCCTGGAAGTCTCCGCTGTCACGAATAACCGCCTCGATTGGCCCATCTTGCCGGACTCCCTCAAGGGCGATTCATCTCCGCGTGCTTGCGACGCCAGCTGGTTCCGAGGGATCGAGGGGTTCGTTATTTTTGGATCATAAAGTGACGGTTCAGAAGGATCTAGGTCAATTCCGTGTGATCAGTCACAATTGAAAGTTTAAAATCAGAGTTAAAAGTATGCCGCTGGTCGCTGAAAAGATGTTGAGTTGACGAGACCGAGAGATAAACCAAGTTAGATCGATTTTGGAGCACTGACAGTTTTCAATAGTGGAAATCGAGTCAGGAAAAGGAAAGGATGACCACGACCAAGAGGTGGATACGGCCATGATTCGGAAGTGGATATGGTTACGACGCGTTTTCCCGTCGCTGGTGTGCCTCACCTCTGTATCTCGCGCGGCCTCCGGCTCCAAACCGCCGCCGTCTCCGTTCAAGGCCTACTTACCCCCGGCTGAGAAACGCCTTCACCGTGCCTCTCCAGCCTACCGCCATCGCGGAGCGCCTTTATTCCTCTCCTACGGTTACAGCGGTGTTCAAACCTTCGTGTTAAATCGCCATCTCTGCATTGCTGAGTCGCCGGCGATACAATGATTTATTTTGACTCCAACCTGTCACCTCGCAGCAGCTGAGAGCCGCGGCCTCATCCCGAACGCTTCTCGGTTCTCGGCCTACTTTGAAAAGACGCCGTCGCTGGAGTTGCCCTGTCAAGCCAAGTCGCCTGCTGCTTCGGCTCATGACACGACCAGCAAATCCTGCGCCACGCTCCGTCGGGTTCAGCCCGCCTCTGAGTCGCTGGAGCCGCCTGCCGGGCTCGTCGCCCGGCTGCCCGCCTCTGCCGCTTCTTTGGCAGGTTACACCGTCTACAACTGCTACTGACAAAGGGGAGCCCCTGTTTATGCCGCACCTCACTCCAAGCCGCCGGCCATCTCTGCCTTGCTGCCTGGCCCGTTGCTCCTCCACGCACTGCCTGGTCTTCGCTTCCAGCAGCGGCGTGAGCCGCCTGACGCGCCAAGCCACCGCTCGAGCGCCGCCTCCCGTACAGGCTCACCCTCCGTGAGACCGTTTTTGTTGAGCTGCGAGCTGCCGCCTCCTTCGTGTTGAGTCGTCCTTGTTGCCACCCCGGCGTACTTCTGTTATGCTCCATGCGCGCGCAATAGCGACCCGCCTGTCTTCCGTGGAGCCGTCGCCGTGCTATGTCTAAAATTGGTACACACGTGAGAAGGAGTCAAGCGAAGGAGAGATGCTGGTTCCCGTGTCCTTTTTTCTGGCTTTTGTTGTGACCACTGCTGCTTCCATGTTGATCAAGACAAGTCACGTCAGCTACTGGCACAACTTAATCCATGAAGATTATACTTTATCCCTTGGTTACTAGTGCAGCTACTGTTGCTCTGAAACACTAGCACTAGTTGGTGATCGGGTGCTAGTTGCTTGTGAACTCTCACGTCTCTTTGCACGATGTTACCGGTGATATCCGTCCAAGTCTATTTTAATAAACACATATAAATTTTTGTAAAAAAGTTACTTTGGATTGCGATATTTTTTGATGCAGGGCAATTATAAATGAGGCATCATACTGCATCGACATTTTGTCCGTGCCATACTATCTAGTGAATGAACATGCGCAAGTCGCCGTCACTGTGATCCAAGTTACATCAAAGCGCCGGCTTACTGGCCCGTCCACGCCGTCTTACAACGCCACAGACGACTCGGCCGTCCGTCTGCGCGGCCGGTTCACGCGCGTTGCCGCTGGTTTCTGACATGTTGGATAACTTGCTCGTCCGCATCGGTTTACAACACCGCGGCCGGTTCAACTGTCTGCTCGCATGGCCGACTTGCTCATGAGCGATTTCAACTTCATCTAGCGATCATCAATTTTATGGCGGATTATTTCCGGCCTGGCACATCAGGTGATATCCATCTAAAATATATTTTTGGTACATATTATAGAGCAGTTTATCTTTGTCTTGGTCTGCAACACTGTTGATGCAGGACAATTGTTCACTACATCAAAACGACGTGGATAATTCGCCCGTCCGTGCCGGTTTACAACACCGCGGCCGGTTCATCTGTTTGAGCCACCTCTAATGCTGAGGTCATCTTTTCCGTCCGCCTCTCATGGCCTGGTCTACATCAACACAACAGGCTGCACTGCGCATGAGGTGTTTATTGAGTATAAGGCAAGTCACAGCTTAGGTAGCCGGTTTTCTTTCAAATTGGAGGAAAATTATCATCAACCGCCATCCGCAGACCGATGGCTCAATGAGCAAAGACGAAGTCGTTGCCACTGCAGTTTTGGTTAACTTCAAATCGCCATTGGAAGGAACCATTGGCCGAGATTCTTGACACGGCTCATACAGGATCATTTATAACCCGCCGCAGTCACCTCAACCTTCTCTGGATTCACATCGTGCTATCAACACCAATGATATACAAGTTATGTCGGTTTATATCACGGCCAAACATGAAGAATCTCAAGCCAACTCCTCGAGTCACCTTTGAGACTTCGGGGCTACGATGACATAACTCAAAGAAATCTTGCCGGCCAGCAAAGTTAAAAACCCGGGACGATGGAGGGAAAGATAACCCGGTCTCGGAGGGTACTGTTATATTGATCTTTGTCGAAAAATTTCCGGCTTAGAAAGTATATAACAGTTTACAAAATCCGGCTCAATGAAGAAGTTCCGGGTCATCGAAAAGGATTCGGTTTAAAATCCGGCTAAAGAGAAGTCGCCTCAATCAAGCTCTCAAATATTAGGTTTACAATCCGTTTCAAGGGAAATTTGTTCTCTCACAAAGCTACTGAAACTCTCAAATCCGGTTTAAAAATGTCCGGTTCAAAAGGAATTAACTTCTCGCAAGCTCGAGTTTAAAGGCCGTCAGAAAATTTCCGGCTGAAAATGAAGATTCCGGTTTAAAATCCGGTTCAAGGGAAAGATGTCCCCCACAAAGCTTTGAAGCTCTCAATATCCGATTTAACATCCGGTTCAAGAAGGAGTTATCTCTTGCAAAAAGTTAAAGTGTGCCAAAGAGGACCTGCTGCCATGATGCGCGGTTCAAACATAGGTATCCTGCCTTATGGGCTCATCTTCATATGATCACTTGAGGGCTTCCTATTCAAACATATGTGTATTCACCAAAGAGAACATGGCGTTACTACCCTCTGGATTTATTCTTCATAATATATTTTCTATGAGAAACTAATGCCAGCAAGTTGATTATGAAGCTGGCCTATTAAACCGGATTTTCTAGAAGAAGGAAGTGACAAGGATTTAAGGATGATCAGATGCCGGTTTACAAGAATTCTTAAACCGGAGCATAATCTGTCAAGTTTGTTCTTGTGTTTATTTCACAGGATCAGTTTAACATGGATAAATCCAAATTAAGCTGGGGGCTAATGTCGGGGATATACCCTTGGCGTAAACCGGCGGAAGTATAATCCGGCCGGACTTGGCGGTTTACTGAAGAACCCGGCCGACACTTGGCGGTTCACTTTGGCGACCGGCGGTTTACGGTTCATCATTGGTAATCCGGCAGGCGGGTCAGAGGAGCGACAAGACCTGGTGGCCCGACTGGCGGTTCATGAAGGCCGGTTCAACTACGGTGGGCCGGTTTAAGAGGAAAGACATAAGGAATATTTGTCTTACAAGGAGCTAAGACATGGACTTGTATCCGACTTGTAATACAAGATAGGCTAGTCCTGGTCCTAATAGGACTCCACATGTAACCCGCCCTTTCAACATATATAAGGAGGGGCAGGGCTCCCCAAAGAGGGACAAGCGACAAGCAAGAAGGAGCAATCTTAGGGCTAGACACAAAGAGGAGAGCCGGTTTACGGCGACTCCCTCATGATCATAATGAGACCTAGCCTCAAAGCAGCATGTAGGGCTATTACAGGATGATGTTTCCCGGGCCGAAGCTGTCTAAATTCTTGTCTTGTGTTGCGTCTCTCGATTCCGCTCAACCCCTCTCAAGCTACCACATAGATGTGTTGGCCTCGCGACTAAGTCCTGACACTAAGGACATCTGCCGTGAGAAATCCACGACAAATGTGCTGCAAGTTTAGTAGATTACGATGTATAAGCTGCAGTATTGCACTTACTTGATATAAGGTAGTATCTCAGGACAGTTATTCAACACATACCAAACCATTTTGTCCAGATCTTTAGGTTTGTCCTCTTGTCGACTCTTCCCTGTAACTCGAACAAAATAATTGAAAACATTGAGCCCGGGATTGTCTTTGCCCACCTCTTTGCTAAGCTGATCAGCTGTTTCAATGTATTTTGAGCAGAATGTCAACACTTCTGTAGCAATGTAGGCCTCTGCAATGGAACCCTCTGGTCTAGCTCTGTTCCTAACACAGCCCTTGAAAGTGCCTAGCCGCCTTTCAATAGGGTACATCCAGCCATACTGTACTGGACCTCTAAGTAGTGCCTCATCAGGTAGATGAACAGCCAAATGCACCATCACATCAAACAAGGCTTGAGGATATATCTTCTCAAGGTCGCATAGGATAGTTGGTATCGTGTCTCTAAGACGCTCCAAAGCATCTATCCTGATATTTCTACTGCAGAGTTCCCTGAAGAATTGTCCCAACTCTGCAACTGCTCTGTATAAGTCAGGGCAGCCCAATCCTCTAAGGATAACAGGTAAAACCCTTTGAAGTAGGACGTGGCAGTCATGAGTTTTCAACCCTTGTACCTTGTTTCCATCTGCACCGACTCTCCTTTCAGGGTTGGAAGCAAATGCATGTGGGAATCTCACACGTGGCGAGGACCTCGCATGAGAATTCTTTTCTTTTTACCTTGTCCAAGACGCATACACCGGTGCCATATCCGTGGTTTACCTTCATCTTGCACCGCAAATCCTTTCTACGATACCGGTGTGTCAAATCAATCCTAGATTTTAAGGTATCTTTCGTCTTGCCTTCAATGTTAAGAAGTGTGCCGATAATGCTGTCACATATATTTTTCTTGATGTGCATCACATCAAGATTATGCCGCAGATCCAAATCTTTCCAATACTCCAAGTCCCACAAAGTGGACCTGCGGGTAAACAATAATCTCTCTTCTATCGTACACGCTTACTTTTCCCGCTACCATTACGGGATGGTTTCACGGTGTAATATGCCTGATCTTCTCTAATTCCACTTGCAACTCATCGGCGGTGAGCCTCTTTGGCGCATCACGGTTTTCATGCTTTGCATTGAACACATGTCTTCGGTATTTTCTAGGATGCAGCTTGTCCTTGGCAAGGAAACGACGGTGTCCAATGTAACAGATCTTGCTAAGTATTGCGTATGACAGTGGATTCCTGTCACAGCGAACACATGCATTGTAACCATGTGTCGTTCACCCTGACATAGTGCCCAAAGCCGGATAATCATGGATGCACCAAATTACAACAACACGCAGAAAGAAATCAGCTGGTGGGCTGCTATATAGGTCTCGAGTGAGAACACCCTTCCATAGATGTTGAAGTTCCTCCACAAGAGGCTCCATGAAAAAAATCAAAATCCTTTCCAGGACTTTTTGGACCTGGGATGAGCAAGGCCATCATGTAGTTTGATTCTTTGGTGCAGACATTTGGAGGCATGTTGTAAGGGATAACAAGCACTGGCCACATGCTATATGTGGCACTCTGGTGGCCAAATGGGTTAAATCCATCTGAAGCTAAGCCAAGTCTAATGTTTCTCGGGTCAGCAGCAAACTCTTTGTGTTTATCATTGAAGCTTTTCCACTCACTACCATGAGATGGATGGCTCATTACATTCGATCTCTGTACTCCTGGTTCCTAGAATGCCACAAGACATCCTCTCTTGTTTGACATCATGAAACAACCTCTCGCAATCTTGGTGTAATTGGAAAATGTCTCAGAACATTATGAGGAACCCTCTTCACAGCATCGCCATCTTTCCATCTTGATGATTTGCATTTCAGGCATTCACTTAAGTTGGCATAATCCTTTCGGAACAAAACACAATTATTCTTACAAACATGGATCATATCATATCCAATTCCAACTGCATGAAGGAAATTCTTCATTTTACTGTAGGTGTGTGGCAGCTCGAGCGCATCTGGGAAAGATTTGCGGAAAGCAGCCAACATTGCATCGAATGATTTGTTGGTCATCCGCTCAGATGTCTTCACACGAAGAAAGGTGACCATAGCTGAGAATATTGACAGCTTATTCCTGGGGTGACAACAACGTTGCATTGTTCCAACATGCGGGCCCACCGTTTTTCTTCTGCAGGTGAAAGTTCACGGAATGCACGAGCATTTCGTAGCATTGTTTCAATGTTGGTCAAACTCACTGGCTCCGCCACCACCACCTCCTCCTCCTCTTCCACCTGAGCATCGGGGAGATCAAGATGGTGATCTGCTGCTTCCACGTAGTCAATAACATTGACGTTCACAGCTTCACCATGATGAACCCACCTAGTATATGTGACCGACATCCCATACAAGTGTAGATGATTTTGTACAGTTGACTGGGGTCTTGTAACTGAATTCAGACAACTGCTACACGGGCAGAGCACATCTGATTTTGGACCACCGTACTCAGCTCTGATAAAATTCATGAAGTTTTCAACCCCCTCGACATATGCAGCGGAGAATCTTCGAGCAGAAGTTATCCAAGTCCTGTCCATCTGTTAAACATACAAAATAGTTCTTCTACTAGATATTACAGGAAAAACATATATGCTTTTTTATGAAGTCCAAAAAAATACCTAGGTCGATGTCTAAAGCTATGGCAAGATATTTGGATGAGCAGATCTAAGTAACGAAATATATGTAAAGCTAATTCAGCAAACATATTTGAGTGCTAAATTATGGCAGGCTGTTTCAGCAGTCAATGAGCCCGAGCACACAACCATCGAAGTATCGAAGGCCATCGCAGCAACAAAGATCGAGTATAAAACAGTGTAGAGCTATTTCACCTAACAGATTGGCTACTAGACCATGGCAATCTACGTCACAATAAATATATGGCAGGATATTTTAGCAACTAATCGGCCTTGGCATGCCATCTCAGCTAAGTAGATTGAGTGAAGAATAGGGAAAGGAAGGTTCTTAAGCAGAGCATATTGACAATAAACTACTTCGGCAAACAGTGAGATTAACAGCGTCTATCAGCTAACATTCAGCGCTACACCGACATGAACGGGGCCTCAGTCTAGAATGCGCTGCGTCAGTGGGAGAAGCTGACCGCTGTGCATCTCCAAACGAACATTGCCAACGGTGACGGCGCTGACCGCCGTGCGCCTCCACAAGAACGTCGCCAGTGGTGGCCGCGCGGCTAGAGGACGGCAGTCTACGAGAGCATATTGTGGGAGCGAGGGGATCGCCGTCGTCCCCTCGATGAACATGGCGCCCGACGTATCGAGCGGCGGGGATGGCGGCTTTGGCGGGCGAATGGAGTGGAGGGGACGGGGAGGGGGTTTGGGGGAATATTTGGCCGAAGGGCGGTTGAATCGAATTTGGGGGGAATTTTTGTATGGGGGGGGAGGATTTTCGCGCGGTGGGCGGGGGCAGTTTGGCGCATGGTCGGTTTCTCCAAGTGTAGTCCCACTTGTCAGTGAAGAGGCAAGCCAAAGCGTTGCCCGCTTATGCGTGAGCCGTGTGCAGGACCAAACGTGTGTGGGGTGCAATGCGACCGCGACAGGAGTGCTGTGAGTGTACCGCCTTTTTTCCTTTTAAACTAGGTGCTTCGCCCCCTAAAAAAATGTTGCTTCGCGCGATCCATCGATACTACTACTAGTAATCCGGTAATCCCGACTAAAATGGCGCGGCCGGGTCTTTCCCCGCGCGATATGCTGGGAGGTTGGCTTAGTTGGGTTTTTTAGATTTGTCTCGGTTCAATAAAAAGAAGAGTTGGTGATGATGGCGTGCATGTCATCCTGCAATATAGGCCGTCCGATCTATATCTAACGGATAGGAAGGAAACTATGACAATTTACCGCACTCCTCTCCACATTTGCAGATAAGGCTTTCCCTCGTTCATCCTTTTCTCCCACAAGATCTTGATCTTCCGTGCACTAGTACTCCTACAATATGTATATTATTGTGAAAGTTCATATACACCGCCGAGATTAATGCAAACACGGCAGATTTTCATTACATTTCGAACTTTTATAAGACAGAAAAATAAAAGAAACCCGACCCTAAACCTATTCTACAGCGGCGACCGGCGTCCTCCATCTGCGATCTCTATATGCGGGGCGGGGTTCAAGACCCGTGAAGTGAAGGTGCGGTCTCCAATGAGGAAGAGTAGAACACGGGAAATGGACCGGCCAGTTGGCACACCATGCCCTGCCGCCTCCCATGCCCTACTCATCCTCGGAGGAGTCCCCGACCTCGGCGGTGCCGGACGTTGGACGGAGGCAAGTAGGACGAGTGGCTGACGGTGCTCCCGTCGTCGGCCGCCAGCGTGGCCACCGCTTGTGCGGTCGCGTCCGCGTCCGGCTACGCTACTATTGCGTCGTGAGAGGCGACTTGAGCGAGGCGGCGACCTCGAGCTTCATCCCCGAAGACAAGCTCTCCTGCAGAGCGTTCGCACTTGCGGTCATGGCGGATGTGGTGTCAGGTAGGAGGACGATGCGCTATGGTGTGGAGGTTAGCTGGGCGTTGCCGCTTTAAGTAGCGCATTCGGTGAGGCCAAGCGTCCGGCACGTCATTAAGTCGCTGGAGTTGGTTCCTCGGGCACCGAGCCTCTTAACGACGACATCTGAGCGGACGACATGAATGCGGGCATGGCGCCCGGCTTGAGAACGCCGCAGCGACGCGCGAGGGCGAGATTTGGTGTGCCAGGGTAGTCAGTTGCGGTCGTGGCAACGTTGGAGATGCCCTTTGCTCAAATGTGATCCCCGCATGTCATTGCAAGCAAGGCGACCCGGCATGGTCTCAGGTCCAGAGGATACAGTTAGCCGCACTACACCACTCCGCGGACGCGTCGCGGCGCCCCGTGCATCCACGACGAGCCGGGTGTTGGGGTGTGTTTCGATTGTGGCCAAAGTGCACCTTACCAAAATTTTGGTCATGACCCAAATATTGGTCTTTGTTTGGATGGTTGCCATTTCTTTGGCATGCCAATGAACTCTAGCCAACTCTAGTTCATTTTTCTTGCCAATGTCGGCCAAATCATGGGCAACCAATACCTCAACCAAAATTTTGGCTACCCAATGCTTTGATGGGGTAACCTTGGGCACAAACCCAACATACCATTGGTCGTGCCACAACACAAATGCCACCCTCGGCACACTGAAACCGACCGTGTCTATCAACGATATGAGCGTGTCGCTCACCGCGGTCGCTGTGTCCAGAGGCGGTGCTGGAGCTGCGCCCCGTTGTTGGCCACAAAGACCCACATGAACGGTTGTCGGTGGCGAGGAGGTCGTGGGCCAGCTCCTCCATTGGACTAGTCTGCGCTACGTCGTCCCGACGGGTGTGCCCCACATGTCGGTTTCCCTGTTTTCCGGCCATATTCGGCGTCGATTGCTCGCGTTGCGCATTAGGGCCTTTCACTATGTAGGCCAAGCGAGACAACTTATTGTTTATTTGAGCCGTTCAAGTGTAATCATGTGGCGTTGCTTATTTCTCATTCCTCTCCAACCCTCTTCTCCATCGATCATGTCGCCCTCGATCGAGTCCATCCTCCCGCATGCCTCATTTGAACATTCTGCCGAGTATCATTCGCATGTACCCACCCTAGTCCTCTTTCAATAGATCTCCGGACCCCGAGATGAAATCGAGAGGGAACGAGTGGGGGCACGTGATACCTAAGGCGGATTCAAAATTTTGAACCAGTGATCATAGCATCCGCAAATCATATATAAAGGGTATTCAATGTTCGTTTCGTTTTTGAACGTACAATATACTCCCTCCTATCCTTTCTACCTTACATATAAGTTTTATGTGTAGTCAAAGTATCTCTACTATGATAAAAAAGCTATCAACATTCAACAACTCCCAATCAATATTGTTAGATTCGTACGTACTCCTAGATTTGTACTCGAGATGGTTTCCAATTTGACTATTGACAAGATTAATAGTACTCCTTTCACATAGGTGAGTAAGTCATCTTAGGCTGTGCACCGTGACCAAGGAGGAGGGGAAAACGAGAGACATTAATGTTTATTTGCTAATTAATAGTATTGCATGCAATGAACTGACCACCGCATGTCATGTTTGATAGTCTCAGGTCATTAAAAGCATGCACACCCTCATCTCTTATTGGTTCATATGTCAAGAAACAAGAAACGAGGTAGAAGTTAATGCACCGCACCTACGTGTTTTGGGATTATTTGGTTTTCGTAAGATGACTTACACACCTAGAGCGGAGGGAGTACATGAGATGTATAATGTGAAAATTATATCATTGGAAACTCCTTTCACATCTGAAATTGACCATATGCTTTGTGTAAGTTGCATGTCATATATTATTACTCTAACATTTGGTCAAAGTTAGCCTCAAAAACGCATTAGACCCTGTATGCTTTGTGTAAGTTGCATGTCATATATTATTACTCTAACATTTGTGTAAGTTGCATGTCATATATTATTACTCTAACATTTGGTCAGAGTATAGTGGAAGTGGATCCTCTGACGTAGGTATCCCTGCCTTACCCTCCCTTTCGGTCACTTACTGGCGGACCCCATGCTTGCTAGGCCCCGCATGTCAGTTACTCAATGGGTTCGGCCACGTCAGGGGATCCTCATCCGTAGTATACTCCCTCTGTTTTTATTTACTCTGCATAAAGCGGCTGGAGTAGTGGTATAATAAATGACGTGGGCGGGGGAGGGGGAGGGACGTCGGTTTGCTCTCAACTGCGGTCCCACAAGCGGGCGAAAACGCAAGACGAAGAGCGTTCTATTCGGTGAGCTACATGGAGGGTCCAGCTTGCCGGGCTGCAACGCGAACGCGACAAGAGCGATGTACAGTCAAAACCGATTGATCGGTCGTCATCGGAACCACTATTCACACCAGAACCTTCGCTGCTCGGCCTACGCCAGCCAACGCCCTAAAACCACACCAAATCTCCGCCCATTCCCCACCTTCGATCCCCTAGCCCGCATCAAGCGTCCCCTAGTTCGCGGAAAGCCATGGTGCGCCGCAAGATCACTTAGTACAAGATCTCGACGCCGAGCGCCCGTGCAGAAATCGCGGCGGTCGGCGCCACAGACCTCCGTTCCCAAGCTCGCTGCGGCGGGCCAATCCCCAAGTTCTCTGGAGCCAAGCTACAAGGAGGAGGAAGCCGATCCAATGTTCCTTTGCGGAGGTCGCGCGCGAAGGCCACCGACGGTGCGAGGCGATGGGCGTCGACTTCGTGCCGGCGTCCGAGTCCCCCATGGTGCAAGCGGACCAGCGGTTCAACATGGCGATACTAAAGGAGGACCGGGAGGCAGAGGCTCAACTCGACGCAGAGCGCGCGCATGCCGCTGCCATCGAGGCTCTCCTGCAGGCGGAACCGGATGTCGTGGATGTGAACCGGGCGGCGGAGGCTCAACTTGAGGCGGAGCGCGCGGATGGCACTTCCATCGAGGCCCTCCTGCAGGCGGAACCAGACATCCTGGACATGAACCGGGCGGCAGAGGCTCGACTCGATGCAGAGGGCGCGGATGCCGCTCTCATCGACGCCCTCCTGCGAGCGGAACCGGAAGTCCTGGACTTGAACCGGGCGGCAGAGGCTCGACTCGACGCGGAGCGCGCGGATGCCGCTCTCATCGACGCCCTCCTACAGGCGGAACCGGAAGTCCTGGACTTGAACCGGGCGGCGGAGGCTCGACTCGACGCGGAGCGCGCGGATGCCGCTGCCATCGAGGCCCTCCTGCAGGCGGAACCGGACGTCCTCGACTTGAACCGGGCTGTGCTCTCGTCCGTGCAGAGCGCTGCCAGACGCTCCTCTTGAACGAGTAGCCGGAGGCCGAGGACAACCATGGTGCGGAGACACACGCGTCGGCAGCGACGGCTGGTTCAAGGCCGGCAGCCAAAGACGACGAGGCCGTCTCTTTCATGACGATAATAGTTTTTCTTTATGTTGTTGTTTTTATTATTATGGATCTTTTGCTGTGTAAAAACATACTATTTGTTATGCAAGTCGCCTGAGTCTACCATTTCAGGCGGTTGGATGAATATCCTACGTCTCCTAACCCTTCTTTCCTTCTTCCTCACCTCTTCTTCTTCCCCAACAGACCATTGCACGGGCCGTACAGATACTCCGGTTGGATAAACATACTCTATGAACGAAAATTATGTGACAACGATAGGATGGCTGAGTTTGGTTTGTTCACATGCGACAAAGACGTGTCGATGAGGGTGCATTCCTTGGTTGGGTTTGCGGCGTGCAGGAGCGAAGTGTGAGGGTGCGGTGCGATCATGGCGTGCAGGAGCGACCGTGTGAGGGTGCGATGCGACGCGACGGCCGTCTTAAGTGTACCTCCTTCTCATTTTGAAAACTTTAGGCAAGCTTGGCAAAAATGTGTGGCGAAGTTTGGCAATGCAAGGCCTAGACCCAAACAGGATAAGTACGTACTACCTCTGTCTGGGTTTATTGGTCCCCATTGTATTTCATGCCAAATTTTGACCATCGATTAAACTAAGAAATTGTTCACGCATGTCACCAAACAATATATTTTTCAAAACTATGTTCAAATACGAATCCAATGAGATAATTTTTCTTGACATGCATTAACATTTTGTTAGTTAAATCTTTAGTCAAAATTTGGCACAAACTATAAAAGGGACCTATAAACCAGGGAGGTAGTAATGCACTAGGAGTACTAGTGTTAAAAAAGAAAGGCGGGGTTTTCCTTTGATACAAATCCTCGTTTCACGTGTCAATTAATGCGTATTTTTTTCTCGAAAGACCAAAGAGCTAACCATCTCACTCCTCATCGCTTGATTAATGCAGCGCCATGCAAACGAACCTTCTCACATTCGCATGCATGCAGGGGATATTAATGTCCTTGGTTGCTAACCCCATCAATTTTGCCTCGATTAGTGTTAGTGGCCCTTTACAAATTGAAATTTTGATATACTGGCCTTGTGTACAAAAAATGGAGGTAGTAACTATATTTGAATTCCTTGCCCATTGCGGTGACGTCGACGACTTTTTTTGTGGTTTGGCGAAGTGCGTTCGACGGAGAACACCATTGAGGGAGACCACGGTAAGTCGTTCGCAAGTGCCGCCTGCAAGCCGAGACAACTGCCTTATTTGCATCCAGGAAGTCCTTTACTAGTACTACTACTAGGAGTACTAGTGCGGTGAGACGGTTTCTCGAAGAAGACGATGGAGAAGCGGAGTCGTGAAGAGTGAAATGATAGTTGCTTCGTCCGTGCTTTGTGATTTGACGCCTCACTGCTTTGTGATTTGTGATAGAAGGGACAGGGGAGTAGACTCTGTGCTCTATACTGTACTACTCCTACATGCGTCCAAGCATGGGAGAAAGAGGAGAGATGTTGCATTTTTCTATTCCTTCAATCAATCAATCAGGGAGCTTCAGTTCCATCTTTTTGGCTTTGGCACCGCCGTCCACAATGGTTCCCACGATGCCAAAAGCTATTTTCACATTTGGCTACACATTGTGGATGCCCTTAACCGTACCACTTGCTTTTGCTCCTGTGTGCTATCTATACAAATCTCAATTATATTGATCTAAAAAATTATAGAATCAAAGATTAGTAAAAAGGAGGTGATTTTGCCGCGCGGATGGCGGGGGAGGTTTCTTATTTTTGGAGGACGTTATCCTGGCAGTTTGCTAACATGCGGTCCCACGTGTCAGTGCTTTACCAAGCTGATCCGCGTCCCACATGAGGCAGAACAACGGTAGAAGCAACATGTGGTTAAGTTGAAGAAGATGAGGGAGAAGCGACCATGCTGATCCGCGTCCCACATGAGGCAGAACAACGGCAGAAGCAACACGTGGTTAAGTTGAAGAAGATGAGGGAGAAGCGGATTCAGCAACGAGTGAAATGATGGTTTCTTCGTCCCTCCAACTTCTTTTTTAGCATTATTACTTCGTCCCTTCAACTTAACTGCGGGAAAGGTGCAGCTTTGTGATTTGACGCCTCATTGCTCATTACTACGTGGCGCCATGACTGCGGGGCTTCACCGGCTGCTCTGCTTTGTATTCGGTATGGCACGTGGACCCGGTAGCTTGATGTCCCACACGTCGGCGAAAGGGACTAGAAGATTTATGAAAGCGGCGCTCCACTCTTCTGACGGAGGAGTAGGCGACCTGACGGCCCAGTGAACTGTCACTTGTACTGTATAGTACTATAGTTTTGCTGTTTCGCTCGATCCATCGATACAAACTCGATTAAACAAGAAAGGGCGGGATTTTTCCCGCGCGGTAGATGATACTGGCCATATATTTCAAAGGCAATTTTAATTTATGCAAACTGAATAATTATAAGTAACAATATGATATCTAGTAAAACTAAAAACACATATGATTTATTGTGTTAGAGTGTAGTAGTAGTGCTTTGTATTGCATAGTTGTTAGATGTAACATGCGAGAACGTGTAGAGATGTAGTTTTGGAGGGCCTCTGAGAGAGAAAAGCGTAGTACGGTCACCGAACTTCAGAATAAGCTGGTTACGGTCACTATATACGTTTTGCGGTGATTATCCGGTCACTTGCTCACAGTTCAGCATCGGATTGCACTTTGTTGACCGGCCAAATAGTCTGCGTGGCGCCATGTTGACTAGTTAAATTGACCATGCTCCTTGTGGGTCCCACATGTCAGTTCGCATAGGGAAAAGGTTAGATAAACACAAATTGACGCAGGCGCGACAAGGCTCCAACCCGTGCGCGGGAATCACCTGGTTGTCTATGTGTCTGCCAGGGCTTGATGTGTGCGCATGCACGTGTAGGTTGATCACTTGAGCGTGAGAGTGTGTGTTGGTCGTGTGGTGTACTGGTGTGTGCATGCATGCGTGCGTGTGTGCGTGTGTGTGTTGTGTGCGTGCGTGGCTGCGTGTGTACGTGTGAGTGTTGCGTGCGTGCGTGGGTGCATGTGTTTGTGTGAGTGTTGCGTGGATGGAGTTCGTGTGCATGCGTGCGTGTGTGTATAATCACCACACTAGCTCCTGTGTGTTAAAACAGACGGCTCAGCATACCAATACTAGGCCACCTTGTTCGATGTGCCCGCGGTCATGACTTCGCACCACCTTCAAAATATTTTTTTGTCGTTTGTTTTCATTCTTACTAGCAAGATGCCCGTGCGTTGCACGTAACATCAAGATGCATTTGTATGACTTGTTTATCTTGTGAGAGAAAAGGATGATCGAGGGAAGGCCTTATTTTCAAAGGTGGAGAGGTGTGTGGGTACCTTTTTGCAAAATTGCCATAGTTTCTTTCCTATCCGCCGATATAAATCGGACGACCTATATTGGAGGATGGCAGTACACCATCATCACCAACTCTATTTTTTATAAGAGTGTATTTTATGTATTTTATAATAGTGTAGATGTAGAGTAGATACAAGTCGGTGTGGGCACGATGTTAGTGAGATAATGTGATTCAACACTAGATTAGGTGCCACGTGGAGCGTTCAACTGGTCAACTAGTCATGTCATGAGCAAATACAAAGTTGTACGGTGAGCCCGTGACTGTATAATAACCACTAAACGTAAACGGTGACTGTAATGACTGGATTATGAAGTCCAATATATGTACCGTGCTTTCACTTCAAATACAATGATCGTCATTGCATATATCGCGAGAGAAAGATGAAACACGCGTGAATTTTCTGGGGGCTTACTTTTAGAGGACATGCAGATAGTTTTGTGTGCATACGTGAAAGGGGCGTACAGGGGGGTATGCGATGGAGAGAGATGCTCTTTGTTTCTATTTATTATGACTAACTTTGTATATAGTATAAAAATTTACAAATTCACAGTGCGGAATAAATATCATTGTGGGCACAATGCAATGCAAATTAGCGTTCGTACTCCTCCTTATAACTTTGTAATGTTGTATATATGTAGAAACTCTAAAATAATTTTTTGGCCACACTTTATTCAAAAGGAATGTTGTATGTGAAATAAACGTGAAGAGAGGGCTTTTTAGATCAATGGGGTACGTGATGTAACATGTGTGAATGTGTAGTTGATGCATTTGGCGGGGCCTAGAGAGGTATGTGTGTGTATTACGTATTCGACAGAGGCATGGATAGAGGGGCCGACGGGGGGGGGGGGTGCATCATTTTAAATTTCATTTAAATTTGAAATGAGGATTTGTGAAACCCTCAGAATCATTTTTAGAAATGACCCAAATAAAAAGTGCTCCAAAAAGGTCCAAGAAAATGCTCATGTTGCTCTCTGAAAAAAATTTGGAGCACTTTTTATTTGGGTCATTTCTAAAAATGATTCTGAGGGTTTCACAAATCCTCGTTTCAAATTTAAATGAAATTTAAACATGATGCACACATGACTAGCTAGTCTAGGTCATTCCAGAACTAGGGATGTGACACCATAGCCCCTCCGATGAAGTGTGAGTAGTTTACTTCAGACCTTCGGGTCCATAGCTAGTAGCTAGATGGCTTCTTCTCTCTTTTTGGATCTCAATACAATGTTCTCCCCCTCTCCCGTGGAGATCTATTCGATGTAATCTTCTTTTTGCGGTGTGTTTGTTGAGATTGATGAATTGTGGGTTTATGATCCAGCTTATCTATGAATAATATTTGAATCTTCTCTGAATTCTTTTATGTATGATTGAGTTACCTTTGCAAGTCTCTTTGTTATCCGTTCGGTTTGGCCAACTAGATTGGTAGTTCTTGCAATGGGAGAAGTGCATGGCTTTGGGTTCAATCTTGCGGTGTCCTTACCCAAAGGATGTAAAAGGGTTGCAAGGCACGTATTGTATTGTTTCCATCGAGGATAACAAGATGGGGTATTTATCATATTGCATGAATTTATTCCTCTACATCATGTCATCTTGCTTACAGGCGTTACTCTGTTTTTAACTTAATACTCTAGATGCATGCTTTGGATAGCGGTCGATCGGTGGAGTAATAGTAGTAGATGCAGAATCGTTTTGATCTACTTGTCACGCAGACGTGATGCCTATATACATGCTCATACCTAGATAACCTCATAACTATGCTCAATTACATCAATTGCTCAACAGTAATTTGTTCACCCACCGTAAAATATCTATGCTCTTGAGAGAAGCCACTAGTGAAACCTATGGCCCCCGGGTCTATTCTCATCATATCAATCTCCATCACTTTTATACTTGCTTTGTTTTTACTTTGACTTTTACTTTTTACTTTGCATCTATATACCAAAAATACCAAAAATATTATCTCTATCAGATCTCACTCTCGTAAGTATTTGTGAAGGGATTGACAACCCCTAATCGCGTTGGTTGCGAGTAGCTATCGTTTGTGCAGTACGAGGGACTCGTGTGTGGCCTCCTACTGGATTGATACCTTGGTTCTCAAAAACTGAGGGAAATACTTACGCTACTGTGCTGCATCATCCTCTCCTCTTCGGGGAAAACCAACGCAAGCTCAAGACGTAGCAAGAAGGATTTCTGGCACCGTTGCCGGGGAGTCTATGCAAAAGTCAACATACCAAGTACCCATCACAATCCCTATCACTCGCATAACATTATTTGCCATTTTCCTCTCGTTTTCCTCTCCCCCACTTCACCCTTGCCATTTTATTCGCCCTCTCTTTCCCAATCTCCTCCTCTCTTTCCGTTGCCTTTTCCTCGTCCGTTTGTTTGCCTCGTGTGTTGGATTGCTTGTTGTCGCGATGGCTCAAGATGCTACCAAATTGTGTGACTTCACCAATACCAATAATAATGATTTCCTTAGCACTGATTGCTCCTCTTGCCAATACTGAATCTTGTGAAATCAATACTGCTTTGTTGAATCTTGTTATGAAAGATCAATTCGCCAGCCTTCCTAGTGAAGATGCCGCTACTCATCTGAATAGCTTCGTTGATTTATGTGATATGAAAAAGAAAAAAGATGTCGATAATGATGTCATTAAGTTGAAGCTATTTCCTTTTTCGCTTAGAGATCGTGCTAAAGCGTGTTCTTCTAATCCCTATGATAATCAAGATGAACATCTAAAAGTTATTGATGTGTCCCCTATCAAATCTTTGATTTGCAATATGAATCTTGATGAAACTTAATATGATCTTCCTTTACCTAGAAGGCGTTCTAAGAATTCGGAGTTTTTAGATCACGATGATGAAATTGATAAAAGTGGGATGGAAAGAAACAAAAATCTAGATGTTGCTAAACCCACTATATTGGATCTCAAGGAATTTAATTATGAAAATTGCTCTTTAATTGATTGTATTTCCTTGTTGCAAACCGTGCTAAATTCTCCTCATGCTTATAGTCAAAATAAAGCCTTTACCGAACACATTGTTGATGCCTTGATGCAATCTTATGAAGAAAAACTTGAGTTGAAAGTTTCTATCCCTAGAAAACTCTATGATGAGTGGGAACCTACCATTAAGATTAAAATTAAAGATTATGAGTTTCATACTTTGTGTGATTTGGGTGCTAGTGTCTCCACTATTCCTAAAACTTTGTGTGATTTGCTAGATTTCCGTGACTTTGATGATTGCTCTCTAAATTTGCATCTTGCGGATTCCACTATTAAAAAGCCTATGGGAAGAATTAATGATGTTCTTATTGTTGCAAATAGGAATTATGTGCCCATAGATTTTGTCGTTCTTGATATAGATTCCAATCCTTCATGTCCTATTATTCTTGGTAGACCTTTCCTTAGAACGATTGGTGCAATTATTGATATGAAGGAAGGTAATATTAGATTCCAATTTCCATTAAAGAAAGGCATGGAACACTTTCCTAGAAAGAGAAAATAAAATTACCATATGAATCTATCATGAGAGCCACTTATGGATTGCCTACCAAAGATGGCAATACCTAGATCTATACTTGCTTTTATGCCTAGCTAGGGGCGTTAAACAATAGCGCTTGTTGGGAGGCAACCCAATGTTATTTTTAGTATCTAGCCTCTGTTTAGATGTTGTTTTATCTTTTAATTAGTGTTTGTGCCAAGTTAAACCTATTGGATCTTCTTGGATGACAGCTATTTGATCTTGCTGTAATTTCCAGAAACTTTGTGCTCAGTGCCCGAATTGTTGAAAATCACCAGAATGTGATAAAATACTGATTCCAATTTCTGCTGATCAATAAAAAAAATTCCAGGTCGTATAATTTTGGTAGAATTGTTTGAGTTCCAAAAGTTTGCATTAGTTACAGATTACTACAGACTGTTCTGTTTTTGACAGATTCTGTTTTGCGTGTGTTGTTTGCTTATTTTGATGAATCTATGGCTAGTAAAATAGTTTATGATCCATAGAGAAGTTGAAATACAGTAGGTTTAACACCAATATAAATAAAGAATGAGTTCATTACAGTACCTTAAAGTAGTATTTTGTTTTCTTTCTCTAACGGAGCTCACGAGATTTCTATTGAGTTTTGTGTTGTGAAGTTTTCATGTTTTGGGTGAATTCTTTTGATGGATTATGGAACAAGGAGTGGCAAGAGCCTAAGCTTGGGGATGCCCATGGCACCCCAAGATAATCCAAGGACACCAAAATTCAAAGCTTGGGGATGCCGGAAGGCATCCCCTCTTTCGTCTACTTCCATCGGTAATTTACTTGGAGCTATATTTTTATTCACCACATGATAAGTGTGTTGCTTGGAGCGTCTTGTATTATTTGCGTCTTTGCTTGTTAGTTTACCACAATCATCCTTGCTGTACACACCTTTTGAGAGAGCCATACATGAATTGAAATTTGATAGAATACTCTATGTGCTTCACTTATATATTTTGAGCTTGATAGTTTGCTCATAGTGCTTCACTTATATCTTTTGAGAGTGATAATTTTTGCTCTAGTGCTTCACTTAGATCTTTTAGAGCACGGTGGTAGATTTGTTTTAAAGAAACTTGATCTCTCATGCTTCACTTAGATTATTTTGAGAGTCGTTAATAGCATGGTAATTTGCTTAATGTTAATATACTTGGTATTCAAGATATGTGAAACTTTATTTTGAGTGCGTTGAATACTAAGATAAGTTTGATGCTTGATAATTGTTTTGAGATATGGATGTGATAATATCAAAGTCGTGCTAGTTGAGTTGTTGTGAATTTTAGAAATGCTTGTGTTGAAGTTAACAAATCCCGTAGCATGCACGTATGGTTAAAGTTGTGTAACAAATTTGAAACATGAAGTGTACCTGGCTTGTGCATCCTTATGAGTGGCGGTCGGGGACGAGCGATGGTATTTTCCTACCAATCTATCCCTCTAGGAGCATGAGCGTAGTACTTGATTTTTGATGACTTATAAATTTTTGCAATAAGTATATGAGTTCTTTTGACTAATGTCGAGTCCATGGATTATACGCACTTTTACCTTTCCGCCATTGCTAGCCTCTTCGGTACCGTGCATTGCCCTTTCTCACCTTGAGAGTTGGTGCAAACTTCGCCGGTGCATCGAGACCCCGTGATATGATACGCTCTTTCACACATAAACCTCCTTATATCTTCCTCAAAACAGCCACCATACCTACCTATTATGGCATTTCCATAGCCATTCCGAGATATATTGCCATGCAACTTTCCATCGTTCCGTTCATCATCATCATGACATACTTTACTTTTGTCATATTGCCATTGCATGATCATGTAGTTGACATCGTATTTGTGGCAAAGCCACCATGCATTATTTTTCATACATGTCACTCTTGATTCATTGCACCATCGATACACACGGGAGGCATTCATATAGAGTCATACCTTGTTCTAGTTTCGAGTTGTAATCCTTATGTTGTAAACAATAGAAGTGTGATTGTCATCATTATTAGAGCATTTCCCAAAAAAAAGGAGAAAGGCCAAAAAAAGGCCCAAAAAAATTAAATAAAAAGGGCAATGCTACTATCTCTTTTTCCACACTTGTGCTTCAAAGTAGCACCTTGTTCTTCATGTAGCGAGTCTCATATATTGTGCTTCAAAGTAGCACCATGTTTTTCATATAGTGAGTCTCATAAGTTGTCTTTTTTATACTAGTGGGAATTTTTCATTATAGAACTTGGCTTGTATATTCCTATGATGGGCTTCCTCAAATGCCCTAGGTCTTCATGAGCAAGCAAGTTGGATGCACATCCACTAGTTTTCTTTTGTTGAGCATTCATTTATAGCTATAGTGCATCCGTTGCATGGCAATCCCTACTCCTCATGTTGACATCAATTGATGGGCATCTCCATAGCCTGTTGATTATCCTCGTCAATGTGAGACTTTCTCCTTTTTTGTCTTCTCCACACAATCTCCATCATCATATTCTATTCCACCCATAGTGCTATATCCATGGCTCACGCTCATGTATTGCATGAAGGTTGAAAAAGTTTGAGGTTATTTAAGTATGAAACAATTGCTTGGCTTGTCATCAGGGGTATAGAAGTTGGGAACATCTTTGTGTGACGAAAATGAATCATAGCCTAACTATATGATTTTGTAGGGATGAACTTTCTTTTGCCATGCTATTTTGAGAAGACATAATTACTTTGATTAGTATGCTTGACGTATTATTATTTTTATGTCAATATGAACTTTTGTCTTGAATCTTTCGGATCTGAATATCCATACCATGATTAAGAAGATTTACATTGAAATTATGCCAAAGTATCACTCCGCATCAAAATTCTCTTTTACCATTTACCTACTCGAGGACGAGCAGGAATTAAGCTTGGGGATGTCGTCGTCTCCAACGTATCTATAATTTTGATTGCTCCATGCTACTTTATCTATTGTTTTGGACTATAATGGGCTTTATTTTCCACTTTTATATTATTTTTGGGACTAACCTATTAACCGGAGGCCCATCCCAGAATTGTTGTTTTTTGCCTTTTTCAGTATTTCGAAGAAACAGAATATCAAACGGAGTCCAAACGGAATGAAATCTTCGGAAACGTGATTTTCTCATCAGATAAGACCCAGGAGACTTGGACCCTCCGTCAAGAAAGCCACGAGGTGGTCACGAGGGTGGAGGGCGCGCCCCCTGCCTCGTGGGCCCCTCGAAGCTCCACCGACGTACTCCTTCCTCCTATATATACCTACGCACTTCAAACGATCGTAACAGGGCCAAAAACCTAATTCCACCGCCGCAACTTCCTGTATCCACGAGATCCCATCTTGGGGCACATTGCGAGCTCCGTCGGAGGGGCATCCACCATGGAGGGCTTCTACATCTACACCATAGCCCCTCCGATGAAGTGTGAGTAGTTTACTTCAGACCTTCGGGTCCATAGCTAGTAGCTAGATGGCTTCTTCTCTCTTTTGGATCTCAATACAATGTTCTCCCCTCTCTCGTGGAGATCTATTCGATGTAATCTTCTTTTTGCGGTGTGTTTGTTGAGACCGATGAATTGTGGGTTTATGATCCAGCTTATCTATGAATAATATTTGAATCTTCTCTGAATTCTTTTATGTATGATTGAGTTATCTTTGCAAGTCTCTTGAATTATCCGTTTGGGTTGGCCAACTAGATTGGTAGTTCTTGCAATGGGAGAAGTGCATGGCTTTGGGTTCAATCTTGCGGTGTCCTTACCCAAAGGATGTAAAGGGTTGCAAGGCACATATTGTATTGTTGCCATCGAGGATAACAAGATGGGGTATTTATCATATTGCATGAATTTATTCCTCTACATCATGTCATCTTGCTTAAGGCGTTACTCTGTTCTTAACTTAATACTCTAGATGCATGCTGGATAGCGGTCGATGAGTGGAGTAATAGTAGTAGATGCAGAATCGTTTCGATCTACTTGTCACGTACATGATGCCTATATACATGATCATACCTAGATAACCTCATAACTATGCTCAATTCTGTCAATTGCTCAACAGTAATTTGTTCACCCACCGTAGAATATCTATGCTCTTGATAGAAGCCACTAGTGAAACCTATGGCCCCCGGGTCTATTCTCATCATATCAATCTCCATCACTTTTATAATTGTTTTGTTTTTACTTTGCCTTTTACTTTTTACTTTGAATCTATATACCAAAAATACCAAAAATATTATCTCTATCAGATCTCACTCTCGTAAGTGACCGTGAAGGGATTGACAACCCCTAAACGCGTTGGTTGCGACTAGCTATCATTTTGTGCAGGTACGAGGGAGTCGCGCGTGGCCTCCTACTGGATTGATACCTTGGTTCTCAAAAACTAAGGGAAATACTTACGCTATTGTGCTGCATCATCCTCTCCTCTTCGGGGAAAACCAACGCAAGCTCAAGACATAGCAGCAAACCTCACGAGGGACTTGTGACGTGAGCTATGACGAACGACGCCAGGGGGGGTGCCAGGCGGGCGCCAGTGCACGCAGCATCCACATTTCCTCTTTGGTGCTAAGGAGGCAAGCGCAGACGAAGAGTACCGAGGCATCAGGCAAAGGTTGCCATATTGGTGCAACAAGACCAAGACCAGGAGGACGACAAGGCGGAGGTCATCATGGAGCCCAAGATGGCGTCATCTCGGGGCTTTTCGCAGGCGAAGACCGCTTTTGTCAGGATAGCTTGTACTAGCTATCCCCCTTCAAATTTGCCCGCCGTTGTTGGCTCCCTTCCCGCTCAACATTTGGGAAGAGGACCAGGGCCTCTATAAATAGGCTTAGCCACCACAGTAGAACGGAGAGACTCGAACGGGAACTCGAACAGATCGAGAAGCCAACACACGCACAAGAACACCTGGACCTCAGGAGGCTGTTCTTCTCTTGTACTGTTCATCATCAGCCCAAGAGGCAATCCACCACCACCACACTGGAGTAGGGTATTACACCACAACAGTGGCTTGAACCAGTATAAACCCCGTGTCTCTTTCTATGTTGTGAGTTCGTCGAGTTTGTCCGCAAGATCTTAGCGAGCTAGAGCGTAGATCGGTAGGGGGGAAAGACTTCGTGCGCACCCCAGTGTTCGAACCTTAAGGGTTTGCCGGAACCCCACATCCGACAAAGGCATACAAGGTTCAACGCCCAGTGTACTATATTTCTGAAGTCTTAACCCCATCCAAGCAGAGGTATCCACATTATCAGAAGCTTGTCTATGGGATTTACTTGACCACAAAGAAGTTTGCACATTACTTCTCAGATCATTCAATTACAGTCATCAGCGACGCTCCATTGTTAGAAATATTGAATAACAGAGATGCAACTGGTCGAGTGGCTAAATGGGAGATTGAACTCCTCTCGCTGGATATCAAGTTTGAGGCAAAGAAAGCAATCAAATCTCAAGCAATAGCAGATTTTCTCGTCGAGTGGATTGAACAACAGCTGCCGACTCAGATTCAGTCGGAACATTGGACTATGTTTTTCAACGGGTCCATGATGTTGAATGGTTCAGGTGCTGGGGTAGTCCTGGTATCTCCATGAGGCGACAAGCTCAGTTATGTTCTCCAGATTCACTTCGACTCCTCCAATAATGAAGCCGAATATGAGGCACTTTTGTACGGGTTGCGTATGGCCATTTCACTCGGCGTCCGACGCCTAATGGTCTACGGTGACTCAGATTTGGTGGTCAATCAAGTGATGAAGGAATGGGACGTGAGGAGTCCAGCTATGACTGGTTATTGCAATGCAGTGAGGAAATTGGAAAAGAAGTTGAAGGGTTAGAGTTGCACCATATACCACGACTGAAGAACCAGGCAGCCGATGACCTGGCAAAGATTGGGTCCAAGAGGGAGCCCATTCCCAGCAATGTGTTTTTGGAGCATGTTCACACACCTACCATACAAGAAGATCCCTTCACAGAAGAGCCACCACAGCCCAAGAGTCCTACTGATCCGACTGAAGTTGAAATCCCAGCTGTGGTCGACTTGAACATGGAAGTTTTGGTCGTCATTCCGGATTGGACAATGCCATACATTGCATATATTTTCAGGAAAGAACTTCCAGAGGATGAAGAGGAGGCTCAACAGATCGTCCGTCGATCCAAAGCCTTTACTGTGATGGGTGGTCAGCTTTACAGAGAGAGTGTTACTGGAGTCAGTCAGAAATGCATCACGCCAGAAGAAGGCTGAATGATCCTCAATGATATCCACTCGGGGACCTGTGGTCACCATGCGTCCTCTCGGACCATCGTGGCCAAAGCATACCGAGCCGGGTTTTATTGGCCACATGCTAACGAAATAGCAAAATAAATAGTCGACAAGTGTGAGGGCTGCCAGTTCTACTCCAACTTGTCCCATAAACCTGCTTCGGCCTTGAAGACAATTCCACTCGTCTGGCCATTTGTAGTTTGGGGATTAGATATGTTCGGACTTCTGAGGACTGGCAGGAGCGGCTTCACTCATGTGCTTGTAGCAGTCGACAAGTTCCCTAAATGGATTGAAGCTAAACCTATCAAAAACCTCGAAGCAAGTACTGTTGTCAGCTTCATCAAGGAGTTAACATTCAGATATGGGGTTCCGCATAGCATAATCACAGATAATGGGTCAAACTTTGATTCAGAAGAGTTCCGAGCATTCTGTGCTTCCCAAGGCACTCGGGTCGACTGTGCCTCGGTCGCTCACCCACAGTCTAATGGATAAGCAGAAAGGACAAACATTTTGATCCTCAAAGGGCTGAAACCCCGATTGATGCATGACCTCAAGCATGCAGCAGGTGCTTGGGTGGACGAGCTACCATCAGTACTTTGGGGATTGAGAACAACTCCAAATTGGTCGACTGGTCGAAATCCGTTCTTCCTAGTCTACGGGGCTGAAGCTGTACTTCCGAGTGACTTACTTCATAATGCACCCTGAGTGGAACTCTTCTCAGAAGCCGAAGCAGAACAAGCTCGACAATATGTTGTTGATCTTTTGGAAGAGGAAAGGGAGATGGCCCTAATCCGGTCGACATTTATCAGCAAGACCTTCGTCGATTCCATGCTAGAAACGTGAGAGGTCGAGCATTTCAAGAGGGAGACTCAGTTCTCCGAGTGGATCAGCAACGACCGCACAAGCTAGCGCCCGCGTGGGAAGGTCCCTTCATCATCACCAAGGTGCTCCACAATGGAGCGTATCACCTCTATAATGTGGAGCACAATAAAGACGAGCCGCGCGCTTGGAATGCAGAGTTGCTCCGTCATTTTTATACTTAAACACTTAGACTATTGAGATGTAATAAGAAATACCTTTTTAGTTTGTTTATCAAAGACACAGTTTTTCACTCTTCTAAATGATTATTGTCGCTTATACATGCATTTGAAATCCCCCAGTGGGTAGCTTAGCTGCGAATCTGTTTCGCCTAAGCTTGAAAAAATCCTACCGAGTGAAGAGCAAGCCTCTCACTCGGGGGCTTAGCTGTGAATCCGTTTCGCCTAAGTTTCAAAAAATCCTACCGAGTGAAGAGCAACCCTCTCACTCGGGGGCTTAGCTGCAGTCCAGTAATCGCCTAAGTTCAAAGAAATCCCACCGAGTGAAGAGCAACCCTCTCACTCGGGGGCTTAGCAGCAGTCCAGTACTCGCCTAAGTTCAAAGAAATCCCACCGAGTGAAGAGCAACCCTCTCACTTGGGGGCTTAGATGCAGTCCAGTACTCGCCTAAGTTCAAAGAAATCCCACCGAGTGAAGAGAAACCCTCTCACTCGGGGGCTTAGCTGCAGTCCAGTACTCGCCTAAGTTCAAAACACATTGCAAGTGAAGAACAATCTTCACTATCTTCACTCTCGAGGACTTGGCTACACGCTCCTCAGAGCTGCACCATAAATACAATGTGCGCTTCATCCTAATCCACAAGGATGACGAGGTGCAGGTCGACTGCAACCTTCACCTCTGAGCTGCATCCCGATCCGCAAGGATGACGAGGCGCAGGTCACCCGTGACCCTCTCCTAAGAATTGCGTCGTAAACATAAAAGACTGTTCCGAGTGAAGAAATAAGTTCCACTCGAAGGCAAACACAAGCATATTCAAAGAAAGGCCAATTTAAAGACAAATCCCAGGAGGTTCTAAACCGTGGATTAAAGTACTCGGGCATCAGACCTGAAGGAGTTTAACGATTACAAAAACCACTCGGCATACCGAGGCAAATTTAATCAGATCATAAAAGTTTGTTGAATCCGCGGGAGGAGGACTGGCAGGCTCGACAAACTCATCCAAGTCAATTCCATCCGCAATTCGAGTAGCGGCACCGATATAAGTCTCCATGAAGTTACGGAAGTCAAGCCTCTTGGTGTTGGCAACTTTGATCGCTGCTAGCTTATCTTTTCTGGCTTCCTTGCAGCGGACGCGAACTAGGGATGGAGCAACATCAGCGCCACACCAGGCAGAAGACTTCTTCCATTCTTGCACTCGACCGGGGATCTCACTGAGTCGAGTCATCAGAGACTCGAGGTCATTTTGGAGCGTCACCCTTGGCCAGAGCGCTGTGTCGATTCGCGACACTGCAACCTTCAACTGAGCTAGATAGTCAATGACGCCAGCAACTCGGGATTCCAGTCGGAGCACGTTCATGGCAGCTTCGTCCTTAACAGGAGAGAGGATGGGGTCCAAGCTCGTTTCAATTCGCCCAGTCTCTTCCTCAAAGTTCTTGCAGAATTCTGCACACACAATAAAACGATGAATCAACAACTATACAATAAATCGACAGCATCAAGACAGTCGGATAAAGAAAAATACCTTCAAGCATGACGAATAGCTTCTTGGCAAGCCCTCCCAGAAAATTCTCCAGCTCATCTCTCTTGCGGGCAATGTCTTCCACTTTGTCGGCCAGGGCCCTCTTGTCCTTCTTCAGACGAGTCGCCTCCTTGTTGGCTTCGTCAAGGGCAGTCTTCAGCTTGGCGTTCTCTTCCTCCAGTTTACCGACTGAGGCCAGCTTCTGGTCAGCGAGTGCAGTTTTCTCTCCAGCTGCTTTCTGCGCGGCTGCAAGGTCCAGATCCTTCTTCGCCAGAGCCTGGTTCATTGTTTCTGAAAGAAATAACGCTTGGTTCAGAAGAAGCTAATAACACTCAGTTCAGGAACGAATCAGTCGACAAGTTTTTCATACCAGCGGCTTCATCCTTGGCCTTCTACAAGTTTGTCCTGGCTAACTCCAGATCAAGATTGAGCTGAATCTGCTTCTGCTCCAAGTCAGCAAACCGAGCTCCAAGTTTACAAGATTTCTGAGGTCAGAGGATGGTCAGTCGACAGATGCAAAGGTTGGTTACATCAGAGCAATGGAGTGACAAATTCAAAAAGTTCAAAGACTACTGTCGAATCAAACATCCAACAGTAGTCTCGGGGACTACACCCAGTGGGTGCACTTAGCATGCCCCCACTAGTCCAATTTCCACTCGACATGGTCCGTCCAGGCCGAGTAAAAAATCAAGAACTGAAGATCAAGATATTTTTTATCAAGACCTCCGCCGAATCACACATTCGACGGCGGCCTCGGGGACTAGACCTAGTGGGTGCACTCTGCGTGCCCCCACTAGTCTAAAGCTACAATCGACAGAACCTAGTCGATTCAATCGGAAAATGTAAGTGCATCTAGTGCCCCTTAGTGATTTTCGTGTATTGAATACTTATAGGTTAAGGGACTAATGTGTTTATGAGTGTACACAGGTCTATAAGTCTATGAGGAGTTTGATATTTATAGAGAAATTCGACCCCTAAAAATGAATATCTTCGACTGAAGATTCCGGATTTCTGAAGACTTTGAAAGTGAAGAAATTGGTGTGACCTTGAAGACTTGGCATCCATTCGAGGAACATGAAGCGTGAAGACTTTTGTTTTTGTAGTTTCATTTTCTCTTTCTTGAGTCATAGGAAACACCGTACTGTTAAAGGGGTTCGTGGAAATACTAAGGAAAAATTTCCATGTGATGCTCAACTCAAAATCCTACACCTACCAATCCCTTCGAGTGAAGCCATTGGAAATCTCATACAGATCAGTCAAATTTCTTGATGAGACGAAGTTCTTCTGGTCTCTGAGGAATTTGTTCTGACTGAGGAGTTAGGAATTCGCCGGTGCGGATTGCCTACATAGTGAGGATCATGATAGCCCTGAGGAATTTGATACTCAAAATTCCGACCGTTGTTGTGCTATGCGCCAGCTGTCCCATAATATCTACCCACCTAACGGTCATATCATTGAAGGGCATTTATGTCTTATCATGTCGGGCTGCTCCCTAGGCTATAAATATTTGCCCCATACAACCACTAGCTGGTTGGCTGCTCCGAGAGAAACGGACATTTGTCATTTGAGAGCATCCCATCCTCCGAGGACTTTGAGCGAAAATCATCAAGTGAGGAAACCCAAACCCAAACACCTACAAACCCAAAGTGATTGAGCATCACTGAAGAGATTGATCATGCGTGGATCCGACGCTTGTTACCTTTGAAGAGTGTGCATCTTCCAGATGGTTAGGCGTCATGGTCTAGAGCATCCAAGAGGAAATTGTGGATCGCCGAGTGATCGAGTTTGTGAAGGTTTGGAAGTCACCTGAAGACTTACCACGAGTGATTGGGCGAGGTATGTGTCACCCTAGCTCAAGGAGAATACGGTGAGGACTGTGTGTCCTCAGGTTTAAATACCTAGCCGCTCCAAATAGACGTACAACTATCACAACAGTTGGAACTGGTCTACCAAATCATTTTCTTCACCAAGCCTACTGGTTCTATTTCCTCAACTCTTTCATTTCCTCTTTACTGTGTTGTGTGCTTGTTCATATCTGTTTGAAGACTTTGACTGAAGACTTTCTCAATTTCCTCAGTTCAATTTCTTCAGTCAGTTTGTCTTCATCCTGTGTTATCATGTGTTTACGCTTTCTGTACTCTGAGCTTGTCTTCATTTCATCATGATGACCATGCTTGTGTTCTGTTATGTTTACATCTGAGTACTTATTCCGCTGCAAGTAGTTCTTCACTTAGGAATTTCCTCACCCGCAAATTCCTCAGTGAAGAATTCATAAAAACGCCTATTCACCCCCCTCTAGTCGATATAACGCACTTTCAATTGGTATCAGAGCAAGGTACTCCCTTGTTCTGTGTGATTTTGGTTTAACTGCCTGGAGTTTTAGTTATGTCGACCGCAGGTATGATCAAGGTCTCTGCTGGGGGTCCTACCTTTGATGGGACGGACTACCCCTACTGGAAGAATAAGATGTGAACGCATCTTTGGGTAATTGATAACGATCTCTGGTATGTTTTGGAAAAAATGGTGTTCCCTCAGCCACTCCTTCTGTGAACGCTGCTGATGTGAAGAGATTCAAGCAACTCGATTCCCAAGCGAAGAATATCATATCTGGCCATCCTAGAAAAGGACAGTATGGAAGAGTGAGTGCTTTGGAAACTGCTAAGCTTATCTGGGATAGGTTGTCCAAGGTCAACGAAGGAGTCTCAACACAACGTGACTCTCGAGTTGACGTTCTTCGCAATCTCTTCAACCGCTTCAAAAGACTCGACAATGAAAATGTTCAGCAAACCTTTGATCGCCTCACTGACATCTCAAATGAGCTTCAAGCACTTGGTGCCACTGACATCACCAACCATGTGGTGGTGAAGAAATTGCTGAGATCGCTTGATTCTTCATTTGATACTCTGGCACTAATGATACAAGAACGTGGAGATTAGAAGTCACTCGATCCCGCTGATATCCTCGAGAGGCTAAACACTCATGAGTTCCAGCTTGCTGAAAAGAGAGATCTCTATGGTTCGAGCTATGGCAGATCACGTGCCCTGAAGGCCAAGGCCGTCTCTGAATCTGAAGGTGAAGATTCTGGTAGTAGCCTTGGTGATGCTGAAGAACTAAGCCAGGAGCTAGCACTGCTCATGAAGAAATTCCAGAAGTTCTCAAGATGTGGTCGCTTTGGAAAATCCTCAAGGAGCAATGATTCCTCAACCAGTGATTACAAGAAGAGGCTATGCCACAAATGCAAGAAACCTGGTCAATACATTCAAGATTGTCCTTAGTGGGAAAAGGAATCAAAGAAGAAGAAATACAAGGATTACAGTTTTGATGATGTGAAGAAGAAGAAGAAATCTTCAAAGTCTTTATCATCAAAATCCTCAAAGTCTTCATCTCACAAGAATATCAGCTCCAAGAAGGCTCGAGCATTCATTGGCAAGGAAATGGACTCCGAGGCTGAGTCTGAGGAACATGAGGAAGTGGAGGCATCTGAGGAGTCCGAGTCTGGTGTGGCGAGCCTAGCTCTCGCTACTGCATTCGTCAGCAAGTCCATCTTCAACTCTGAAGAAAATGGTTTCACCAACAAGGCTGATGAAGGCAATGATGACTACGCTCCCACCTATTGCTTCATGGCAAAGGGTGCCAAGGTACTCAAATACCCCTCCTCTGAATCAAGTGAGGATGAATCTAATGAAAACCTCAAGCCTAGCTATTCTAAACTTGCTAAGATTGCTGTGAAACAACAAAAGGCTTTTGAAAAGGTTCAAAACATGCTAGACAAAAGTGATGATATGTTGGGTGAAGAAATGGATCGCACTAAAACCTTGATTGAAAATCTTCAGAGACTTCAGTCTAGGTTTCACAATCTTCAAGGTCATCATAACACTCTCTTATCTGATCATGAGAAGCTCTCTTATGAATTTCTTCAAAGAAAGCAAGATCTTCAAAAGCTAAGAGTGAGTTATGAAGATCTTCAGAAGGAGCGCGATTCACTTCTTGCTCAACAAATCAGCGCTGCTCAGGAAGAATTCATTCCTCCATGTTTGAAGTGCATTGAACGTGAATCTTCTAATTCTTCACCTGAATGTTCAAATGCTTCTAATGTTACAAATTCTTCACCTGTCTCTACTATCACTAATTCCTCATCTGAGGACACTGCTAGTATCACTGATGATGCAGGGCTGAAGGGATTGTATAGTACAGGCATGTACAAAAGCCTCAAAGGGCATCAGGCTCTTTGTGATGTGCTTAAAAAGCAGGTCCTCAACATGAACCCTAGGAAAGAGGGTATTGCCTTTGAGAGGAAAATTAATGCTGATGGAACATATTGGAAGCCTGAGCAGTACCCCAAAACCTCATGGGTTGCTACAAAGGAACCTCCAGTAGATCCATCTAATCTATCTGGAATTACATGTGAATCTCCCCATTCTTCTGATGAGTCATTTGACTCCAACTATAAACTGTTCAAAAATCAGAATGCTGAAGTATTTGCTAGATATATTGGCACTAACTGCAGGAACGGTTCCCTTATGAAGAAAATCTGGGTTCCCAAAAGGCGCCTTGAAAGTCTTCAGGTGAATGTCCTCATGACACCACCTGTGAAGAATAGGAACCCCAGATCAAATTCTTCATATGGATCAAAGTCCTCATATGAACATCATCGTGCTAACTCTTCTGTCTCGCAGGGAAGATTTAAGGGCTATGAATATGAGCATTATTTTTGTAACCATTATGTTCATAAGTCCTCGAAGAATTTCTCTGCTTATTCATATGCTTATCCTAACTCCTCTTATGTGAAACAAAGTGGACTGGCGTCTATGCCACCTTTCTCTTATGGAGCTCGCAGAGTGATGAACTCTTTGCCACCCCTTCAGATGTGGGTGGTGAAGAAAAAGAACTAATCTCTTATGCAGGGTTAAACGTCTGAAAATTTTGCTGGAGACCTGAAAGTGCCTGAAAGGACGCAGGCTAATCATGAAGAAATGAATCCTCATTTCTCACGTCCTAATATTGCTTTATCTGTTCTATTGCTTGATGAAATTGATCTGATGAAATTGATGTCATATTCTTCACTTATGAAGTATATGAGTTCATAAACAGCACTAATTCATCTGCAGGATGATCAACCCAAAGCCAATGAGTGGGTCCTCGATAGTGGATGTACAAATCACATGACTGGTGACAAGAATCTATTGATGGATGTTCCCTTATCTCTATCGCATCTGAAGCATATCATCTTCGCTGACAAAGGCAAAAGTCAGGTATTGGGTCTAGGTAAGGTTGCGATCACAAAGGATCGACACATGGACAAAGTCATGCTTGTCGATCCTTAGGATACAACCTCATGTCAGTCTCAATGCTTTGTGGTCTTGATATGGTTGTCATCTTTGGCAAGTATCGTTGTGTTGTGATCATGGAAGCTGACAATTCCAAAGTCTTCGAAGGCTTTAGGAGAGGAGATTTGTATATTGTTGATTTCTCTACAGGACCTCAACCAGCTATATGTCTACTTGCAAAAGCTTCAGAAGGCTGGCTATGGCATCAACGACTAGGTCATGCAGGCATGAGGAATCTGCACACGCTCGCGAAGAAGAAGCATGTCATTGGCATTGAGAATGTCAAATTCCTCAAGGATCACTTGTGTGGAGCTCATGGTTGGAAAGATGACCAAGGCCAAACATCCAAATAAGACTATCATGACTACCACTCGACCATTTGAATTGCTTCACGTGGATCTCTTTGGTCCTAATCATTATTCAGTAGTTACAAATGATGCATCTCTATATGGCTTTGTTATTGTTGATGATTACTCTCGTTACACAGGGGTGCATATTGTCACTTACAAACATCAGGTGCAGGAAGTCTTCAAACGATTTTCCTCGAGGGCTTCAACCAACTTTGGTGCGAAGATCAAGCACATAGAAGTGGCAATGGAACCGAGTTCAAGAATTCTGGTCTTGATGACTATCTTGATGAACTTGGTATTACTCATGAGTTATCTTCTCCTTATACTCCTCAGCAGAATGGCGTTGTGGAGCGCAAGAATAGGACTCTTGTTGAGATGGCTCGCACTATGCTTGATGAGTACAAGATGCCTCGTCGTTTCTGGATTGAGGCAATTGATACTGCGTGCCACATCATCAACAGGGTATATCTTCACAAATTCTTCAAGAAGACTACATACGAACTCCTCACTAACAAGAAACCCAATGTCAGTTATTTCAAAGTCTTCGGTGCTAAATGTTGGATTAGAGATCCCCATCACAACTCTAAATTTGCACCGAAAGCACATGAAGGTTTTATGCTTGGTTACGGAAAGGACTCTCACACCTACAGAGTCTTCAACAACGTTCATCACAAGGTTGTTGAAACTATAGATTTGCGGTTCGATGAAACTAATTGCTCGCCAAGAGAGCACCTACCTTCTGTGTTAGATGAACAGTCACTTGAGGAAACTATCAAGTTCAAGGCTTTTGAGGATGTCATTCCTACCGAAGAATCTATTGAAGAAATCATCCCAGAACATGAAGAACGTCATGCTGATGCACCTGAAGAAAATGGTGCTGAAGAAAATGCTGATCAAATTCCTCAACGACAACCCGCTCATCCTCGCGTTGCAAACGAAGTGCAGATTGAGAAAATCATTAGTGACATCAACATTCTAGGTCCTCTCACACGCTCAAAAGCTTCACATTTATCTAACTTTTGTGGGTACTTTGCTTCCATCTCTATCACAGAGCCCACTAAGGTAGATGAAGCATTTCTGGATCCTGAGTGGATTCAAGCTATGCAAGAAGAATTACATTAGTTCGAGCTCAACAATGTGTGGGAACTGGTCAAATGTCCAGATCCTCGCAAGCACAATATCATTGGCACAAAGTGGATCTACCGCAACAAGCAATATGAAAATGACCTTGTGGTGAGGAATAAGGCACGACTTGTAGCTCAAGGCTACACACAGGTTGAAGGAATTGATTTCGATGAAACTTTTGCACCTGTTGCTAGACTTGATGCTTTTCGCATATTACTTGCTTATGCTAACCATCATGATATCACTTTATATCAAATGGATGTGAAAAGTGCATTCCTCAATGGTAAGCTTGAGAAAGAAGTATATGTTGCTCAACCCCCAGGTTTTGAAGATCCAAAGCATCCTGACAAAGTCTTCAGACTCAATAAGGCCCTCTATGGCCTCAAGCAGGCCCCTCGGGCGTGGTATGATACTTTGAAGGAATTCCTCATGAAGAAAGGCTTCGAACCCAGTTCACTTGACCAAACTATTTTCACTAAATCTTATGATGGTGAATTGTTTGTGTGCCAAATTTATGTTGATGATATCATTTTTGGTTGTGCTGACCAATGTTACAGTGATGAATTTGCCTATATGATGAGTGAAGAATATGAAATGTCTATGATGGGAGAATTGAAATTCTTCTTAGGTCTTCAAATTCGTCAACAATGCAATGGTATATTCATATCTCAGGAGAAATACCTCAAGGATGTACTAAGGAAATTCGGCATGCAAGATTGCAAAGGCGTCAAAATCCCTATGCCCACAAATGGCCATCTACGCACTGATGAAAATGGTATTGACTTCGATCAAAAGGTATACCGCTCCATGATTGGTTCTTTATTGTACTTATGTGCATCTAGGCCAGACATTATGCTTAGTGTTTGCATGTGTGCCCGATTTCAAGCTACACCGAAGGAATCACACCATAAGGCTGTGAAACATATTCTTCGATATCTAGCTCACACACCAACATTTGGATTATGGTACCCCCAGGGGCTCGGCTTTTGATCTCATTGGATATTCAGACTCTGACTATGCTGGTGATCGTGTGGACCGCAAGTCAACATCAGGCACATGCCATTTCCTCGGACGATCTTCGGTCTGTTGGTCCTCGAAGAAACAGAACTACGTATCACTTTCTACTGCTGAAGTTGAGTACATTTCTGCTGGTTCTTGATGTTCTCAATTGCTATGGATGAAGCAAACTCTCAAGGACTACGGTGTCAACATGAAGAATGTGTCTCTCTACTGTGACAATGAGAGTGCAATCAAGATTGCTCATAACCTAGTTCAGCACTCGAAGACAAAGCACATTCAGATTCGTCATCATTTTCTTCATGATCATGTGTGGAAGGGCGACATGTCTATTGAGCATGTAAGGACTGAAGAACACCTAGCCGACATCTTCACTAAGCCCTTGGATGAGAAGAGATTTAGCAAGTTGAGGTGTGAGCTAAATATCCTAGAATCTTCGAATGTTCTTTGAAAAGGACACTCATCCTAACACTTATGCAAAAATGATGACTTAGATGTGCAACACATGAAGAAACGTTTTTATTCAATCAATGAAGACTAACACTCTAAGTGTGAAAAAATTAACGAAGAATTTGATTCTCAGAACCCTACGACAATTGTACGCGGTGTCTGAAATCATCATTCTTACACGGTGGGTCACGCCATCACCAAAAGTTGAAAATCTTCAATTTGAGTTTTTCCTCAGTTGTTCAATTTCTTCAACTTTGCAATGTCTTCACCATTTCCATCGTTTTTCTTCATTTCCTCCCCTCCACCAGCGCGCCGCCGTGGCCTTCCCCTCCACCAGCACGCCGCTGTGGCCTCCCCCTTCACCAGGGCGCCGCCTCGGCCTCCCCCTCCCTCCACCGTCATGCCACCCCGCCACCTCCGCCATGGCAGCCGCCCCACGCCCACCCGACAACCGCCCCTACGCCACCGACCTCCCCAAGGCCACGGGTCCACTTTGCCATGAGCTCCAACGCCGACCATCCCGCCGCAGCTCGTGATCCTCTCTTCCACCAGCTCCACTTCACTGGAACCGTAAGTCCACAGGACTATGCGTAGCAGGTTCACCAGATCCTCCTAACATCTTCTTCCTTCTCCAAAAATATTTTCTTTTATGTTCAATTCTTCGTCATATGTTCATTTCCTATTACTTGAGTGCCTTGAGCTTGAATTCTTGCTGATGTTGGCTGTAGCTTGAAACCTCTTCTCCTGCGTGCCTACGTGTGTGCTTTTCTTCAGTCCAAAAGGGAGAAATATTGTCAGTTCATGAACAAAGAATTTTTGTACTAAACTTAACATTAGTTCGGTGTGCACTCGGTTGTTAGTCCTTGAAAAAGCGCAGAATAGTTGGTGCCTGTGAAAAAATATCGTCGGTACAAGTTTCAATTTCTGTAAGTTTAGATATATCACCTGAATAAGTAATGATTTGTAGCGAGTTTCTTTGATGTCAATTCTGATCCAAGAGCTGGTAGTGCCTCGTCTCTTCACCGCATAGATTGCAGCTTTCTATAGGCGAAGTCCAATTGTGCAGCCGGCAAATGCTCTGTGCATTACGCTCTAGTATTTTACCCACTTGAATTATTGTCCCTAGAGTCCTTATGTGATCACCAGACTAGAACATTATATATGGCACTGCGTATTCACTGCCTTTTCTCTTTTTAGCATTGTGCTCCTTTCATTTTAATTGGCCCACCATTTTCCATATCTAGGATGATACATCAACTTAGTGGTTATGCATACACCCACTATCGGCAAACTTGTGAACGACCACCTGGGCCATACGTTGAAATCAGTGTTTATTTGTAATAATTAGTTTATGTCCATTCAGATTTTGTAGTCAACATTATGAATTTCTAAAGCATGAAAATGCATCACCCCCTGAGTAATTAATTTAAGTAAACTGGACAGTCCATTGAGTGGTTTTTAATTTTGGCAAACACGATGCCCCTGCAATTGTTTGACCATATTCAGGTTCTTCTCTCCATTATGGCCCCCTCTTCATATCAGCAAGCATCTCCTCTTGCAGCAGGCATCTCCTTGCCCACCACATTGGCTGGAGCATGCTTGTTCTTAACTTCGTTTGATTTTGTCATGATTTATATAAAAGCCAGTAGCGGTGCTAGTACTTAACTACTTATGTTACAGCAGGCCATTCACAAAAAAGCTACAAAAATCACTTTTTCTTATTGCAAAAATTTCTGAATTTGCTCAGTTCAACATGTATTCTATCATCAAACAACTCATATGCATTTTGATATGCATAAACCTATACAATTTCGTGTGTCAGTTCAGCTAAGATCAACCTATATGCAATTTTTTTAGTAAATGTTCAGCAGGATCTCTATGCTATTGGTTTCTTCAGTTTACTTGCAAGTTCTAGTAAAAAAAAGTTGCGTACACATCCTAGCCACTGCTCACCTCTGCCGCGCCCACCTGTATTCCTCCGGCGGAGCAGACGGAGCGGATCGGGAGGTGTGCGAGAAATGGTGGCGCTGGCATGGTGGGGCCGCGAGGCTCGCCGTGGTGGAGCTCAGCCGCCTCTAGCTGTCGACGGCAGTTGTGGGAAGCCCTGGTCGCTGTCGGGTGGCACCGTCTGCATGGCCTCTAGCAGTTCGACAAGCGCGCCTCCCTCAGTTCTAGGACGACGAGCCAGGCAGCCGCCCTCTTTGTGACCTGGTGATTTCCCCCTTGCACTGGCAGACTGATGATGCGGGAGCCGCCCTCTTCACTCCAGCGGGCTTCTCGTCCCGCCGATGCTGCTAGTAATGTTGCAGGTTCATCCTCTTGGATTTCTATTTGTTTCTTAGTTCTGTGAAGTAGGTGAACTGATTTTGGGGCCACTTCTCTTACTTTGTGCAGTGACAGAGAACTTGGTGCTGAGGAATGGAGCGCAAGTACGGATGGTGCTTCCGTAATCTTAGGCGAGCTTGCGAATCTGTAGCACCCTGGTGATTTTAGTAGTGCTATTAGTCATGGAGTGAACGTGGACAGATGAATGCGTTGCTAAACAGGGCTTCTGAATTTGCATTATCACCATGCTTTTTCCATTCGTATTCAGGTTGCAAAAATGTTCTTGTATGAGTACAAGCTAGTCGATCGATCTATCGAGTGGATTCAGTCCAGATGCTAGCTTATTCTTGGGAAGTCTTGATTTGGAGGAAAAATCATGTTGACTAGTTGTTGTTATGCCTCAAAGCAGAGACTTTATCTTACATTTTGATATCTAATGTTGGTTTATAATTCTCTGAATTTATTTATCCACTATGCTCTATTACTAGAACATCCTTTACTTGTTTTCTGCCGCGCGCCGTCCCAGCCTCCCTCCGCCGCCGCGCACCACCATCCCCGCCCCGCGCCGCCACCCCGAGCCCCTCCGCCGTGCGCCGCCACTCCGAGTCCCACCGCCATGTGCCTGTCACCCCCGCCTTGCACAGCATCCTACCGACCGGACCAGCCGCCGGCCGAATCCAGCCTCGCCCCCGAGCTTTGTCTTCTTCTTCGCCGAGACACGCGACAACCACCCCAGTTCGGGAGTAGTGAGTACCTCAGTACGAGTTAAAAACGGTGGTCCGTTCGAAATAAAAGAAACGACAGAAATTCAAATTGTAAAAGTTCAAGCAAAAAAAGAAACCCCATGAAAATCCTGCTTAGTAAGTACCTCAGTACAAGTCGTAAAATGAGAGAAATTCAGAACATCATTGTCAAAAAAATGTTGAGTTCAAAAAAAAGAAACAAAACAAAACATTTTCTTATTGAATAAAATACCATTCAGTTCGATGATACAAACCATGCAAGTACAGGGGCGACGATAGACTAAACCGTTGAAAATTTACGAGCAAAAAAATTACCCAAAAACAGAGCAAAGTCTAGTTAGTGAAAACATACTTAGTACAAACCCATGCAAACATCATTACAAGTACTCTTTTTTCAGAATAATTCAAAATTACTCTACAAAAAATAGCTCAGTAAAAACACACACATATATCAGTACGAGTACTCTGTTTTTCAGACAGGAAAACAGCAGGATCCGTCTTGCCGTATTCAAAATTACTCTTAAATGATTGTGAATTTGAGAAAACGTCCAACATGACTAAGTTTCGCATTTTTGATAGATATCCAACGGTATATTATTTGCCCCATTTCGACAAACTTTTAAAAAAAACTGCGTTCAAAACCAATTTAAACCTTATTTGAATTCGTATTTAAACCATAAGGAATTAGAAAAAACTTTCTATATGCAAAAGTTGGGCATTTTCCATAGCTTTCCAACGCCGTATCATTTGCATCAATCCGACAAATCGTTTGCAAAAAATAGTGGAAAAACTTTTCGCCCAGAATTTGACCATTTTTCAAATTAGTTTTAAATCATATAGAATTTGGAAAAAATAGTAGATATATGGAAGATGCGGATTTTCACAAGCTTTCCAACCCCATCTCATTTGCTCAATTCCGACAAACCGTTTGAAAATTAAGTCGAAAATACGATTCGCGTTTTCGGTTTTGAAGAAAACGTTTTTTTCAAAACTGCTCTTAAATCATTTTTTTTTTGCAAAAACAAATTATAAGATTGTAATGTGGATGTCAAGAGCTTTCCAACGATATATTACACGCCCCATTTCGACAAAAAAATCTTCACTGTGTCCTTTTCTGCTAAGTGAATGTGATCAGACCCTTCCCCCTCTATGCTAAACTCAACCCATTCTATTCACAAATTCTTCATGTGCGTTCTATTTGAAACTCGTTCAAAATCTTCACTGTGTCCTTGTCAGCTGAAGAATTTGCGAATGGAACTTTTAAAACTTATCTTATCTGAATTTCGGAGTTTGCCGCTAAAACCGTTCCACATTCCATGATAATACTTATCTATTCACCCACGATCTCACATGATCGCCACCTCTCAGTACGTGGGTGACACATGTCAAGCGAATGAGAAGGGTCAGGGGCATGTTCGTCCAATTTCTTCGGACGAGTAGTTTTTCACCTCGGCTATAAATACCCCTCCCCTTCCTCACTTTGTTTTTACTCCGCTCGATCTCACTCCCTCGCTCAAGCTCTCAAACCCTAGTGCCGCCGCTACTTCCATCGTCGCCTGTGAGGAAGAGCTTCACTGCCTCGACCTCGTCGCCGTCGTACTCACGCCGGCCGCGGAAATCTTCACTCCGCCGCCGCCGTAGGTGTCTTCCTCTGCCAAGTTAAGGCGTGGAAGATCTGAACCGACGAGCTTCACATCTACACTTCCCAGTTCGTCGTGTTCTTCGTCCAGGGTAATTAAAAGTTACTTTTACTACCCTTGTTGATTCTGATGATTTCTAAAAAATCTTCAAAAGGTGTTTATTTTTTAAATCTTCACACACTGAACACCTCACATGTCATCTGTTCTTGATCCTTTTCTTTAAGCAACATTTTTCTTCAAGATTCCTCAATTGTGCGGATTTTCGATCTGTACAGCTCTAGAACCTAAGACAAAGAACACTTAGTGAAATTCTTCAAGACTCATCTGGTAAAATTCCTCAAACTTGTTCTTATTGCAAAACCTTCTGAGAACGCATATGACCTCTCCAAATTCCTCGCAACTATACTCTGTTCACGGGTACACATGTCCGCTGCTGAATCACTAGGTTCTCATCAACTTAACTTATTTGCAGCGTGCCTCGAAGAAAAGTTGCACACCTCTTCAGAGAATTCCATTGCTCAAATTGCCCAGGTGAAGAAAATGGCTGACGGTAAGAAGCCACACAAAGGAGCAAAGAGGCCTGAGGTCAATACTGCTTTCGAGATTCCTGATGACATATACAAGGATTATTGCACTCCTGATGAGGCCAAGTTTGGCAAGGAGGACAAAAATCAGCGCAAGGTGCGCATACAAAGGATAGAGAGGAGATGGGCACGGGAATGGAGGGAGTACCGATATGTTACTCCCAAGTATATGAAGAAATCCGCTCTTAATCCTCCATGCCCAAGACCTCCATTGGCACCTGGCCAAGAAGCTGATCCCACCAGCCTCAAGCATGGTGAGGACTATCCTGATGAATGGGCCAAGCGCCAGGCCAAGCTAGCCAAAATAGCTAAGGAAGCAGTGAGGAAATCTAATGAAGACTCTGTTGCTGCTGTTACCACTGCTGAGGCCTCTGCAAGCAAGCCAAAGAAGGTCATGACAAAAAAGCCTGCTCATAAGCCAAGTGCTACACTCCCAATGCCCTCACCGCCAAGTTCCTCAGCAATGCCCTCATGACCAGATTCTTCAAAGCCCTCACGACCAATTCCTCAAGCTGCTCCAGCTCCTGCAAAGTCCTCAGCTCCTCCGTCAAAATCGTCAGCACTAGTGCATCTCGCCACGTGCCAAAGGACAACATGCATCTCTATTGCCTCAGGAGCTTCTGCTAGTTCTTCAGCTCCATCCAATTCATCAACTGGCCCTTCTCTGCTGAAGAAAAAGGCCCCTGCTGGACGAGGCTCTTGACCAAGTCCTCACAAGAAGCAGGTCTGATGAAGATGAAGCTGATGATGAAGAACTTGCTGAAATCATCAGGGACAAGCAACTCAGGGCCGCTAGAGCCAAAGGCACAAATGTGCCTCTGCTTTTGGATCCAAAATTGATCCTTGATTACATTGATCTCTGGCACAAGGACCCCAACACTCCTATGCCTGACTTCAAGTTGACTCCTGGCCAAAGTCATATGTTGACTGCCTTCATTCAGGAAGAAAAATGGAAATTTGAAAATTCCAGGCAGTTGAAGAAAGCGCAGTACAAGAAGGAGCGATTCCTGAAGAAAAATGTTGTCTCTATGACAACTGAAGAAATTGTCACTATTCAATCCGAGATCAAGAAACTCAGTGATGAATTTGAAGTATACCGCGCTGACTGGCTTGGAGCCAAAGTCAGGTTTGTAAAGTTAACCAAGAAGTTCACTACCAATGTTGCAGCTCCATCGCAACAAGAAATTCCTCAGGCTGGGGCTCCTGCTCAGCCGACTGAAGAACATGCCAGCACTGCTAATGAAAATCAGGCTGCTGAAGAAACTCAGAGTACCAGGGCTGATGACTGCATTCCAGCCGCTGATGAAATTGCCAGGGCAACCACTAGTGTTGCGCCTGAAGAAACTGAAGAAGTCGGGGCAACTGCATCAGTTGTGCCTAAAGTAATTGAACCGAATTCCTCTGCTCCTCCTGCACCTACCCCCAACTCCGATCCTTCCGTCTGCATCAGATGTGAAGAAGACCAAGGCTGCAGAGCATGCAATTGTGAAGAAAAGGAAAGCATCAACTTCATCAGATTCTTCAGCCCCGAAGAAGATGAAGCCATTGACCAGCTCTTTTGAGAATCCAATTGATGCTATTCCTGTCTCATCCATGCCATCAAAGGACCTTGTTCCTTTTGATGAAGAATATGTGATCCCAAGTGGATCGATGAAGAGATTCCTTCACGCTTCGTCAGAGCAGTTGGATGAAGAAATTGAAGCGGATGCAATCCCTTCAACCCCAATAGTCTCATTGCCCATGCCTCAGTTCATTGCTGAAGAGGCTGGCGTTGAAGAAAAGAGTGAAGAAGAAGATGTAGACATTGGGTGCACAACTCCTGTATTGAACGATGACTTTTGGGAAAGTCAGCACCCCAATTCTCCTCTGTTCACACCCCTTCAACAAATTCCTCAGTCCCCTGTAAATACTGAAGTACAGATGGGATCTGAAGAACCTCATGCCACACCGTCTATCCATGAAGAGATTCCAGCCACTAGTGCTGAAGAAAATGTTAATGAAGAATTGAAGACCCGGGCTGTCACTGAAGAAGAAGCTGAAATTCCTTAGCCTGTGGATCCTGAGATTGCGATTCCTGAGGTGGTGATGCAATTGACTGATACACCTCAGCCCAAGCCAAAGGATCCCTTCTCGAAGAAGCAGAAATTCAAGGTTGATGACTTCTTCAGCGAGCATGTGTTCTTCATAGACTATAATCCTTATGACTCGGCTCGTCTTAGAAGGAATCGCTTCTGGACTACCAGCCAAGCTAATTTTTATTCTTCACTGCTCTTCAACAAGGACAAAGTCTTCGACCATGAGCATATTCCTCACGTGGACATGGAATCACTCCCTTGCTTCACCCCAGTCCTCAGTGTGCTTCATGATGCAGGACTGCTCAACTTTTGCACGGATATTTGTGATTGGAATGAAGAGCTCATTCTTCAATTCTATGCAACTCTGCATATCACAGGCGATGCTGACGATGTGAACTCTTGGGTTTTGGACTGGATGACCGATAATACTCACTATAAAGCACCGGCCTCTGAATTACTTCACGCCCTGCCAATTAGTCCTCCCCTTGAAGGAGCTCGTTGTCTGTACCATAAGCCTGAACTCACTGCCCATTACATCCAAGTGCTAATGAAGCCTCTGAAGCCCGGTCAAGCTCCAAGGACCAAATTCCTCATGAAGGAATTGCTATATGTGCCAAGAACAATCTATCGCATTCTGACGAAGACTTTGAGTCCTATCAAAGGCCATGACTCGACTGATGAAGAAGTCGTTGGCATCATGAAGAATCTGATGTTCTATATCATGCATGGAATTCCTGACAACTATCATGATTTCTTCATGAGGACTCTGGCAAATGTTGCACTCTCTCCATTTGAGTTGAAGCCTTACGCACCTTGGATTATGAGATTCCTCAGAATAAGGTCTTCACTCAACTACAAGGCTGATTTTCAGAATCACCTCAGCTACTTGCCCCCAATTGAAGTCCTCAAGCGGACATATTCCCCAGCTGATGAAAAGGGCAAGGCCGCTACTGTTATTGATGAAGGCAATCGTCCATTGCATGGTCAGTTTCGCAAACTCCACCAATGATGATTCTGCTACTCATGATTCTGCCGCTAATGCATCAAAGCCAAATCCTTCAGCCGCAGCTCCTAGGGTGATGACTGACCGTGAGCTTCTTCTTATTCTTCACCAGAAAGTGGATCAAAACCACAAATGGCTTAAGCGTCAGTTTCGCTCTATTCTTCACAACATGACTGCTACGCACAATGCAGTGAAGAAAAACCATTTCTACCTCCATGAAGTCTTCGATCGCACCTGGGCTATTTTATCACATCTGTATGGTGAATAAGATCTGAAGCAAATGGGTCTCAAGGAGGATTTTGACTGGTCTGCTCCTCCACCGAAGAAATTCAAGAAGGTCAAGGTTCCTTCCTTTGTGGCTAGCTCATATTCTTCATCACGCGAAACCGATGAGCATGAAGACTTGGACGACACTGCGGCAGGCCCTACAACAACAAACGACCACAACAACGCTGGCGCTCCTCCATCAACTTGATATTATTCAAGGACGTTAGTCCTCATTTTTCAATCCTTTTGGTCATTCGATGACAAAGGGGGAGAATTTTGAGTTAGTCTTCAAGCGGGTCTACCTATATGGGCTTTTTTTGCGAAGTTACAACTCTCGTTCTTCTGAAACTTTATTTGATTGAGTTGTAAACTTAAACTCTATGGTGGTCTGATACTTTTGTTGTGTTCTTCTGCATGCTTATTCCTCATTAATGTTAATTCACGCATGCTAAATTACATCAGTCACCATATTTCATCATGCATTTCAAATTCTTCACATTATATATCAAATGCGTGTATGAATTACAAGATATAGGGGGAGATCTCCATGATTCTACTCTTCAAGTGTCCATTGCTTCAAAAGCAAATTCCTAACTATGCACATCTTCAGGGGGAGTTCTTCTATATCTTGCTATCAAATTCCACAAAATCAGTATTTACACTTCATATGTTTTATCCCCATTGAAAACTTAACCTATATTGTCATCAATCACCAAAAAGGGGGAGATTGTAAGTGCATCTAGTGCCCCTTAGTGATTTTGGTGTATTGAATACTTATAGATTAAGGGACTAATGTGTTTATGAGTGTACATAGGTCTATAAGTCTATGAGGGTTTGATATTTACACAGAAAGTCGACCCCTAAAAATAAATATCTTCGACTGAAGATTCTGGATTTCTGAAGACTTTCTGTAGACTTTGAAAGTGAAGAAATTGGTGTGACCTTGAAAACTTGGCATCCATTCGAGGAACATGAAGCGTGAAGACTTTTGTTTTCGTAGTTTGATTTTCTCTTTCTTGAGTCATAGGAAACACCGTACTGTTAAAGGGGGTCAAGGAAATACTAAGGAAAAATTTCCATATGATGCTCAACTCAAAATCCTACACCTACCAATCCCTTCGAGTGAAGCCATTGGAAATCTCATACAGTTCAGTCAAATTTCTTCAGTGACAGAGACGAAGTTCTTCTGGTCTCTGAGGAATTTGTTCTGGATGAGTAGTTAGGAATTCGCCAGTGCGGATTGCCTACACAGTGAGGATCATGATAGCCCTGAGGAATTTGATACTCAAAATTTCGACGGTTGTTGTGCTATGCGCCAGCTATCCCAAAATATCTACCCACCTAACGGTCATATCATTGATGGGAATTTATGTCTTATCATGTCGGGCTGCTCCCTAGTCTATCAATAGCCGCTCCCTACAACCACTAGCTGGTTGGCTGCTCCGAGAGAAACTGACACTTGTCATTTGAGAGCATCCCATCCTCCGAGGACTTTAAGCGAAAATCATCAAGTGACGAAACCCAAAACCAAACACCTACAAACCCAAAGTGATTGAGCATCACTGAAGAGATTGATCCAGCATGAATCCGATGTTTGTTACCTTTGAAGACTGTTCATCTTCAAGACGGTTAGGCGTCATGGTCTAGAGCATCCAAGAGGAAATTGTGGATCATCGAGTGACCGAGTTTGTGAAGGTTTGGAAGTCACCTGAAGACTTACCATGAGTTATTGGGCGAGGTCTGTGTCACCTTAGCTCAAGGAGAATACGATGAGGACTGTGTGTCCGGATCGTAAGGCCCTCGTGTTTAAATACCTAGCCGCTCCAACCAGACGCATACAACCGTCAGAAAGGGCTTGGAACTGTTCTACCAAATCATTGTCTTCACCAAGCCTATTGGTTCTATTTCCTCAACTCTTTCATTTCCTCTTTACTGTGTTGTGTGCTTGTTCATATCTGTTTGAAGACTTTGACTGAAGACTTTCTCAATTTCCTCAGTTCAATTTCTTCAGTCGGTTTGTCTTCATCCTGTGTTATCCTGTGTTTACGCTTTCTGTACTGTAAGCTTGTCTTCATTTCATCATGATGACCATGCTTGTGTTATGTTATGTTTACATCTGAGTACTTATTCCGCTGCAAGTAGTTCTTTGCGTAGGAATTTCCTCATCCACAAATTCCTCGGTGAAGAATTCATAAAAATCGCCTATTCACCTCCCTCTAGTCGATATAACGCACTTTCAGAAAAACTACTCAGCATAAATTAATACACCCAGTGGGTGTATGGATGCAAAAGTACAGATTGACAGATAGATGCACAAGAAAGTTTTTAAGTAGCATATCCTAACAAAACAAGCGGCAAGCTAAAAGATTGGTCAGAAATCAACCAACCTGGACGTTGGTCTGGAGGGCTGAGCTGGCGTCATAAGCAACCTGACTAGCCTCCCGAACCACTTTCATCTGCTCCATCATGATGCCTGCCTGGCGTATAGCTTCCTTGGCGGCACCCACTTGGTCCTCCGGGACGCGATGCGCAGTGAAGAGTGAAGACGGTGGATCAGCTGGAATCTGTGCAGTTGACGCTAAAGGCTGAGCACTCAACAATGGTATGGCAAAAGTCACAGAAGCCCGGTTGGCATCGCCGGTTGTCGGTGTCAAAACCGGCGGATCTCGGGTAGGGGGTCCCGATCTGTGCATCTAGGCTGATGGTAATAGGAAGCAAGGGACACAATGTTTACCCAGGTTCGGGCCCTCTCGATGGAGGTAAAACCCTACTTCCTGCTTGATTAATATTGACGATATGAGTAGTACAAGAGTAGATCTACCACGAGATCGTAGAGGCTAAACCCTAGAAGCTAGCCTATGATGATTATGATTGTAATTGTGATCGGCCTTCTAAGGACCAACCTCTCCGGTTTATATTGACACCGGAGAGGGCTAGGGTTTACATGGAGTCGGTTACAAGGAAGGAAATATAATATCCGGATCGCCAAGCTTGTCTTCCACGCAAAGGAGATTCCCAACCGGACATGGGACGGAGTCTTGAGTCTTGTATCTTCACGCTTCAATAGTCCGGACGATGTATATAGTCCGGCTGTCCGGATACCCCCTAATCCAGGATTCCCTCAGTAGCCCCTGAACCAAGCTTCAATGACGATGAGTCCGGCGTGCAGTCTTGTCTTCGGCATTGCAAGGCGGGTTCCTTCTCCAAATACTCCATAGTAATTATCGAACACTTAAACCGTGTCCGGATCTGCAAAATGATCTTCACATACCACCATAGAGAGAATGATATTTCACAAATGCAATCTGCTGACAACTTTTTAGACAACGTGACATGTCATTACGGTCGGGTCATTATTCGAACCGTTTTCCCACAACCGGCCACATCATGTATTGCGAGGCGGTTTCCTTGACACGTCTTGTCAAAGCAGAGATCGTGTCCCCTTATCACGGGATTCTCATCAATACGTGTATGGGTAATCCCACCGCGCCATCAATCATGGCGCTTGGGAAGCAAGCGATCCTCAACGGGTAAGTGGGGAGGCGCACCGCTTTCATCGCCTCTATAAAGGGATAAGAGTTCCCCATTTTTACCCACGCCTTCTTCCTCCCTTGCTCACCCCTGCCCCCTCGAGCTCTAGCGCCCTAGCCCAAGTTTTCTCCGCACAGCTAAACATGTCCGGAGTAGGAGGCAAGTGGGTGGCTTCCACTGTGAAGGAGAAGCACATCGCGAATCTTCGGGCGGCCGGATACTTGGCCGCAGACATAGCGCACCGGCTACCAGACGACGGGCAGGTCATTCCAACTCCGTTACCCCACGAGAGGGTCGTGTTTGTCGCCCACTTTGTCCGTGGACTGGGATTTCCACTTCATCCCTTCGCCCGCGGGCTCATGTTCTACTACGGGCTAGATTTCCATGATCTAGCCCCAAATTTCGTCCTCAACATCTCGGCGTTCATCGTCGTATGTGAGGCCTTCCTCCGCATCAAGCCTCACTTTGGCTTGTGGCTACAAATCTTCTGCGTGAAGCCGAAGATCATGAGCGGCCAGCAAGCGGAGTGAGGAGGGGCCATGGTGGGCAAGATGCCTAACATCACCTAGCTTGACGGCTCCTTTGCGGAGACCGTGAAAGGGTGGCAATCGGGGTGGTTCCACATCACCGAGCCGCGCGGTGCCAACTGGGCGGCGGCTCCCGAGTTCCAATCTGGAACCCCCATGCGTCTCACCTCCTGGGAAAAGAAGGGCCTGGCCTGGGGCGAACCTACAGAGCTGACCGGACTCCAAAACTGCGTTAAGAGCATGACGGACAAGAACATCAAGCTTGTCAACATGATCCAGGTCATGCTCGTTCGCCGGATTTTTTCGTGCCAAATACGGGCATTCAATCTGTGGGAGTTCGTCCCGGCCGAACACCAGACGCTTCGGAAGCTCTACGACATGACGCACAAAGGCGCATGCAAGGTGTTGTACAAGGCCTCCGAAGTACCTCCTCCCACATCCGAGGACCGCGGACTTCACGCCACGCGGCCTCCTAATCCGGTGAGTTTTCTGACTACCACCGGATTCAGCTCTTCCTAGTATATTCGTGGGGAAGTCTTAAGTAATTGTGCATATTTAATCAGGATTATGTGAAGACAGCGGAGTGGATTGACTGTCCGGCTCCGCTGCCAGAAGGCCCAGCTGATGCTCTCCTGACGGAGATGCTGGTCCCGGTGCCCTACAAGGCACCGGAGAAGAAGGCCGAAAAGAGGCCCCGGGGACCAGGAAGGGTCTCCGCGTAAGGTTGTACCGGAAGCCTCGTCCAAAGACGATGAGGCAAACTCCTCCCCCGAAGGGGAGGAAGAAGAAGAAGGGGCCGCCCCATCTTGAGAGGATGGGGGGCCTGAGAAGGCAGACCAGGGGCCGGAAAGGCCCCGGCGCAAGGTCGTTATACCCACGCCGTCCGAAGACGACGAGACAGATTCCTTCATGAGGCGGGGGAAACATGAAGAAGTTCTCCTCCCCACACCGGGAGGAGAAGAAGAGGAAAGCCGCCCGGAGGAGGGGACTGGACGTCCAAGAAGGGAAAGGTGTCCCTTCCGGACTACTCCGCCATGGCCGCCCATAGCGAGGAGGGGTGGCTGCCCAAGGGGAAGCCCCTAGCGCGATCGTAAGTATCCGCACTCTATCGTAATTTTACTGCATAGTCTTTTTATAACGCCGAACATATATGCAGTCCGACCAGGGCTCATCCCGAGGTATCGTCATCGGATGGGTCCCTGAACGATTCAGCGATGAACTCACTCCCGACGGCCACTACTCCTCGGCCCGCGGATGATACGGAGGTGTTGTCCCGAAGGCTCCCAGAGCGGGGGGAGGTGACTCTGGAGACGCCCCAAGGCGGAATTCCAGATGTCGGATATGTGGGGTTCAAGATTCCCGCGGATCATGTCGATGAGGGCTGCAGTAGGCCGGGCTCTCAGCCGAACACTGTTCCGGAACCTCCAACGGTTCCGGACTCAGGCGGGCAGCCCCTCGTTAGGGAGGGCGAGCCGTCCGTGCCGAGGACTTCCATCATGCCAGAGGCATCGGATAGTCTGGTGGAAGCGCTTCGAGGTGCTTCCATGGATGACGAGCACCGTACTCTTATGAGTGCGGTGATTCAAAAGGTTCTGTCCGCCAGGAGCGGACTAACCGAAGCCTGCACAAGCCTCCTGACGGGCTTCGAGGTAAGTAGGGAATATGTAAAATTACCACCCGATAGGTAGTAGCCCCTAATACTCTGTCCGGTGTTTGGAAGGAAAAGCCGAACAGATGGTCAATTATAATCCGCAGGAGTCTAATAGTAAGTATGTATTTTGAATAAGCAGGTTGTGCTGCTTGCCGCTGCTGTCCACACAACCGAGGTTGCCGGACTAAAGCGGGACCTGGAGCAGGCGCAGGGGGAGCTCGACTTCACGAAGAGGCAGCTCGAAGAGAACAAAGGTGAGTAATTCCCCGCTCTCATGTAATGAAGGATAGATAAAATTGGTTATTCTAACGATGAAGCGTCGTGACTGTGTAACAGGGGCCACCACCGAAGTGGCGACTTTAAAGAAAGCGTTGTCCGAGGCTGAAAACAAGGCGGCCTTGGAATGCAAGGAGTGCGAAAAGCAAGATGCTAGAGTGGGCGAGGTACAGCAAGAGCTCCATGAGCTCAGCAAGAAGTTTGAGTCCATGGAGCATGAGCTTAAGATGAAAGAGGTCGAGCTTGCGAAGGCCCTTGCAGGTATGAAAGACGGCAAGGCCGAAGCCGACAAGGCACAGCAGGAAATCCAGGCGGCCAAGAAGATAGTGGCGGGTAAGATATTCTTTATGCAAAGCAAACATGTGGAGGAGGCGTTTCTTTTACTTACCCGAATTCGGAGCTCTCCAGGGGCATTCGCAGATCTGCCACACAACGTCTCAGATGCCGCGGAGTTCTACCATGCCGAGGAGGGGAGCTCCACGGAGAAGCTGTTACGGTCCCAAGATGTCAGCCGAACACCAATGCTTCGAGTGACCAATCAAGCAGTTGGTCGAACTCCATGGCGGCCAAGTGGCTATGAAAGATTTCATAGTCCGGATGTGGTCTGGTGAGCCCCTGCCCACTAGCTACTTCGGCCTGGTCAAGCGGATGGTGAATGCCTGTCCGCGGCTTGAGGTTATCAAGCAATCCGTTTGCATTGAGGGTGCCTGCCGGGCCTTTGCCCGTGCGAAGGTGCATTGGAGCAAGCTGGATGCGGAGAAGCTGGTGAAGGACGGGCCGCCGGAGGGCAAGGCGCATCACTATCCTGAGAAGTATTACGATGGCGTTATGAAGGGCGCTCGTCTCATGGCCGATGAATGTACCAAGGACAAGATCTTTGAATAAATGTACCTCTATCACTGTTGTAATATAAAGATGAAGTTTACTTGTGCTATGTAGCACTGTTTGATTTAAAATATTACCTTCTGTGCGGCTGTTTATAGAATTACGAAAGTAGGCTACCGTCGGCTTCCGCCCCACGTAACTAGTACCGGGTGTTCTCGAAAACGCGGATACTCTTTATCCAAATTTTTGGTCCCTTAAGGAGGTATCCGCGCAATAACAAGGCAATCGGACTATGCAGCTTTATAACTTTCACTTAGCCATAGAAGTCTACAATTTTAAATTTCAGCGAAGCCCCTAGAATTGGGAGGGCCGAACTGGGGCGCTATATACGCCTAAATCGGATGAGGCCGATTCATCGCCTAAAGCGAAAAAAATCTTTAAGGATTTTGAGACCTCTCGAATAGCGACCAGCTCTCGCCGCATCATGCCAGTCAGTTTTCGGCTTTCTCTACTGAGGTGCTCATCCGGAAGAATCGGGACACAATCACAGTAGTTCTCCCTGCGCTACCTTAGCCGATATAACGGAACGTAAGGTACCAAAACAAGGGAGCCGGGCAAACCCAACTATTGACCCAAGACGTGATTCAGAGCTGATGCATATAGTGCTATAAGTTCGGGGTGCCGCACTGTTGGAAGTGTTCGGACTTGTTATGCCGTATTATGAGGTGTCATAAAAAGCCCCTGGCAAACTAACCGTACCAAGGTGTACGGATGCAATATTAAATAAACATTTGCAAGAAGTGTGCGCAAATAGGAATAACAAGATGACGCTATATATTTTTTCCCATTGATGAATAATACGTTTAAGCGTATCTTTACAACGGTAGCATTAAGCAGAAGTAAATAGGACTATTTAACATGTCCTATCCGAGGGCAGGCTGCATGTAGGTATGTAAAACAGGTATAACAATCGTGAACAGATTCCACCTGGGTATTTCCTTTTGTGCGCAAAGCATGTTGCCTCCTTGGTTTTCTCTCCTATGTAAGTCCGACAATCCGGCTCTTCTGAAGAGGCTACTCTAAAGCAATGTCCTGAAAAATAAGAAGGATGGGTTATGAAGTTATGTAGCGGTTATACCGCAATGTTGACTAAGTCATTGTTGTGCCTCCGCCTACGCCCATGGTATTTTGAGTGCGTAACTGTGTACGCGTGCGCGATTGCTACTTTGATGGGGCTTGAGCGGAGGCCGGACTGCTAGTCGCGCTCTTGGCGTGCCTGATGATCCTGTTGTGGGGTGCTCCGGACTCGCTTGACGGTGCTCGAAGTTGTTGTCGCCGGATTGGTTTGTCGGAGGAGGTTGCATTGTACTTCCGCCGCGAGGGCTGCAGTATGCTCTTCTCGCTCGGAGAGCGGTCCATGTTTCCGTTGACTGTTATGACCTCGCATGGTCCTGGCATCTTGAGCTTGAGGTATGCGTAGTGTGGTACCGCATTGAATCTAGCGAATGCGGTTCGTCCGAGTAGTGCGTGGTAACCACTGCAGAAAGCGACGATATCGAAGATTAAATCTTCGCTTCAGAAGTTATCCGGATATCCGAAGACCACTTCCAATGTTATAGAGCCCGTGCAACGGGCCTCTACTCCGGGAATACACCTTTAAAGGTGGTTTTGGTGGGCTTGATCCTTGAAGGATCAATGCCCATTTTATGACCGTGTCCCGATAAAGCAGTGTTCAGTTGCCGCCGCCGTCCATAAGGACTCGCGTGAGGTGGAATCCGCCGATGATTAGGTCTAGGACCAATGGGGCTGAGCCACCGTGACAGATGCTAGTAGGGTGATCCCTACAATCAAAGGTGATCGGACAAGCTGACAATGGGTTGAATTTGGGGGCGACTGGCTCCATCGCATAGACGTCCCGTAGTGCTCGCTTCCGTTCCCACTTGGGAATGTGAGTGGCGTAGATCATGTTGACCGTTTTCACCTGGGGGGGGGGATTTCTTCTCTCCTCCCGTGTTCGGACGCCGGGGCTCTTCGTCATCGTCGTTGTGCAGCCCCTTGTCCTTGTTTTCGGCGTTGATTCTGCCGGCCTGTTTGAACACCCAACAGTCTCTGTTGGTGTGGTTGGCTGGCTTGTCCGGGGTGCCATGAATTTCGCACGAGCGCTCCAGTATACAGTGCAGACTGGATGGTCCCTGATTGTTTCTTTTGAACGGCTTCTTCCGCTGACCGGACTTGGATCCGCTGAATCCAGCGTTGACTGTCGTGTCTTTAGTGCTGTCGCCGTTGTTCCGTCGCTTATGTCTGTTACGCCGTGGCTTGCCGTTATTGTCGCAGCCATCCGAAGTGCCAGAATGTGGCATAGTGCTGCTGCGAGCCAACCAGCTGTCCTCGCCTGCGCAAAAGCGGGTCATTAGTGTTGTGAGAGCTGCCAAGGACTTGGGTTTTTCCTGGGCGAGGTGTTGGGCGATCCACTCGTCACGGATATTATGCTTAAAAGCCGCCAAGGCTTCGGCGCCGGACAGTCGACTATTTGGTTCTTTTTAGTTAGGTACTGAGTCCAGAATTTCCTGGCTGACTCTCCGGGCTGTTGAGTAATGTGGCTCAAGTCATCGGCGTCCGATTGTCGCACATATGTGCCCTAGAAGTTGTCGAGGAATGCGTCTTCCAGGTTTTCGCAACTGCCAATGGAATTTGCTGGCAGGCTGTTTAGCCAGTGTCGGGCGGGTCCTTTGAGCTTAAGGGGAAGATACTTGATGGCGTGTAGATCGTCTCCGCGGGCCATGTGAATGTGGAGAAGGAAATCTTCAATCCATACTGCGGGGTCTATTGTGCCATCGTATCATTCGATGTTTACGGGTTTCAACCCTTCTGGGAATTCATGATCCATCACTTCGTCAGTGAAGCAGAGGGGGTGCACGGTGCCTCTGTGCTGGACTATGTGGCTACGCAGTTCGAATTGCTCTGGGTGGCTGTGTTTGGCCCGGCCGGACTTGTTGATAGTGTGTCTGGCGTGACGGTCGTCATCGCGCGTTTGGGCGCGCCCCCGTGATCCGTAGATCAATCTTGGATGTTCTGCTTTGTTTTCCAGTATATCTTGCAGGTCCTGCCTATTGCCCCGGGCCGTAGTGTGTTGGCGTGGGGGTGCGGGCTGGTATTCGGGCTGATACGCCATTTTATCCCGGCCACGAGGTGGCCGGTCAGCCGTGTGGCGCTCGAGTCCATATACCTCGGCTGCCAGGACTTCAGTCCATCTATCTGTGAGCAGGTCTTGATCAGCTTGAAGTTGCTGCTGCTTCTTTTTCAGGCTCCATGCAGTGGCCATAAGCTGACGCTTGAAGCGCTCCTACTCTATGGGATCCTCAGGCACGCCGAACTCATCATCGCCGAGGCTAATCTCGTCTTCGGAGGGGGCATGTAGTTGTCCTCCTCCGGATATCCGTCCGTCGCCTGTTCGTCTGGGCTGACCTGCTCATCTTCCTGCTCGGCCTACTCGAAGGCGGGCTGATCAGGGTTGTATTCCTCTTCGGCACCATCCGGATTGTTTTCTTCTCCTGGGCCGGTGTTACTGTGGCGGGGCTTGGGGCAGCGTCGACGACGCCCATGCTTTGTTTTTCTCCCTGAGGGGTTATCCTCCGTTGCCTCATTGCCATTGGTTTCCTTCGGGGTGTCCACCATATATATATCATAGGAGGAGGTAGCTGTCCACCGCCCTGTGAGCGGTGGTTCCTGTACTTCTCCTGCATCGTCGTCCATACCGTCGATGTCTTCGGAGTCGAAGTCAAGCACGTCGGTTAGATCATCGACCGTGGCAATGAAGTGGGTGGTGGGTGGGCAGCGGATTCCTTCGTCGCCTGCTTCCCACTCGAGCCGGACATAGTTCGGCCAAGAGCCTCTTGACAAAGAGAGAGACTTTAATGAGTTCAGCATGTCACCGAAGGGCAAGTGCTGAAAGATATCCGCAGCGGTAAACTCCATTACCGGGGCCCAACCTGGCTCGGCTGGCTCGGGAGCGCGCGGACTGGAACCCACAACCGGATACGAGTCCAGGGGTCCGGAGTCACAGCCTTCTACAGAGGTGAGACCTGTGTTCAGCTCCAACGCCGATGAGTGTGCGGCCAGCGGGGCGGGGTCCATCCCTCCATCCTCAGGCAACCCAGCTGCTCCGGATTTAGGTCCGGGGCTATTGCAGGGGTGATATCCCGAGCATTGTCCGACAGCAGGTCCAAGCCGTGCTCATCGTGACTGTCCGGTGCTCTTGGCACAGGCCCGAATCCATCGAAGATCAAGTCTCCGCGAATGTCGGCCGTGTAGTTCAAGTTTCCAAACCTGACCTGGTGGCTGTGGGCGAAGCTGCCGATCCGCTTCCAGATGACCAAGCTTAACTGCCCGCAAAGGCGGCCACCGAACACGAAGATCTGTCCGGGGAGAAAAGTCTCACCCTGGACCGCGTTGTTGACGATTGAAGGCGCCATCAAGCCTTGCATCGACGACACAGAGGAACTCTCAATGAAAGCACCAATGTCAGTGTCAAAACCGGTGGATCTCGGGTAGGGGTCCCGATCTGTGCGTCTAGGCTGATGGTAACAGGAAGCAAGGGACACAATGTTTACCTGTGTTCGGGCCCTCTCGATGGAGGTAAAACCCTACTTCCCGCTTGATTAATATTGACGATATGAGTAGTACAAGAGTAGATCTACCACGAGATCGTAGAGGCTAAACCCTAGAAGCTAGCCTATGATGATTATGATTGTAATTGTGATCGGCCTTCTAAGGACCAACCTCTCCGGTTTATATAGACACCGGAGAGGGCTAGGGTTTACGTGGAGTCGGTTACAAGGAAGGAAATATAATATCCGGATCGCCAAGCTTGTCTTCCACGCAAAGGAGAGTCCCATCCGGACACGGGATAGAGTCTTGAGTCTTCTATCTTCACGCTTCAATAGTCCGGACGATGTATATAGTTCGGCTGTCCAGATACCCCCTAATCCAGGATTCCCTCACCGGTCTCCTGGATCACCGGTTCTGTCACTGGCACCGACTGAGGCGTCTTGCCCGTTGATGTTTTCTTGCCCCTCCTTCCATGGGCCTCAGGGGCACATCCTCGTCATCGTCTGGAAGATCAATGACATTGGGAAGAGCTGCAAAGGAATCAATCACAAGAGTTCAGTCGACCAACAAAATGGCTGAGAAAGTAGAGATAAAATTACAAGAGTCGTTGTCGGTGTCAAAACCGGCGGATCTTGGGTAGGGGGTCCCGAACTGTGCGTCTAGGCGGATGGTAACAGGAGACAAGGGACACGATGTTTTTACCCAGGTTCGGGCCCTCTCGATGGAGGTAAAACCCTACTCCGCTTGATTAATATTGATGATATGGGTAGTACAAGAGTAGATCTACCACGAGATCGAGAGGCTAAACCCTAGAAGCTAGCCTATGGTATGATTGTTGTTCGTCCCACGGACTAAAACCCTCCGGTTTATATAGACACCGGAGAGGGTTAGGGTTACACAGTAGTCGGTTACAATGGGAGGAGATCTACATATCAGATCGCTAACCTTGCCTTACACCCCAACGAAAGTCCCATCCGGACACCGGACGAAGTCTTCAATCTTGTATCTTCATAGTCCAGAGTCCGGCCAAAGGCTATAGTCCGGCTATCCGGACACCCCCTAATCCAGGACTCCCTCAGTAGCCCCCGAACCAGGCTTCAATGACGATGAGTTCGGCGCGCAGATTGTCTTCGGCATTGCAAGGCGGGTTCTTCTCCAAATTTTGTGTACCTGTTGAATAGTGTTCGGCTTCTCATGAATATTGTGCTCCTTGGCTTCCACGCCCAATAATGGCCTTCTTCCACGTGTCAAACGAATGCGAAAAGGCAGGGTGTTTTTATATTTACCCCCCTAGCTGCACAAATGAGCTGCGTATAAAAGAGATAAAGATTCAGATCCGAATCACACCATCTTCCCTTCGCGAGGGTTCATCGGAGCGCATCCGACAGAAATCCATTCCATCATGGCCAGTCGACGCAGCTCCTCCTCTCGCCTTCCCAGCCCTCAGCCTGGAGATTGGGAGAGATGTTTCGTCCCGCACAGCGAGCTAGTGACGCTCCAAACCAAGGGATTTCTTCCCCCAGCCTTCATGGTCCCGGTTCGAGCCGGACTCGCTACTTATAATGGCGGAAAGCAGGCGGAGAGCGTCCCCAATCCCTCCAAAGGAGAGCGGGTATGCCTTGTCCCTTATTTGATAAGAGTGCTCAGATTTCCAATTCATCCGTTTCTCCGGGGGCTCCTGGATTTCTACGGCCTCCAGCTGCACAACCTTACGCCTGCCTCCATATTGCATATTGCGGGCTTCGTAGCCCTTTGCGAGCTGTTCTTGGGCGTCGAGGCTCATTTCACGCTGTGGAAGAAGCTGTTCTGCCTTGTGCCCCGTTCTCAGGAGGGGTCGATATATCAAGTGGGCAGAGCCGAACTATGGCGCATCGTCGAGACCGGATATCTATCCGGAACCCCAAGGAAGGCGTCCGAAGACCGGCCTTCGTAATGGTTTTATATAGAAGATGTCCCCTGCCGGACCTCGCTCGGATCGGCCTCCCGAGTTCAATAATGCTCCCTTGAAGAAGCGCCTAAGTCAAGGCGTCCACAGAGCCCTCGGAGGGAAAATGACAAGGACGTCCTTTACCTGATGAGCCGGATAAGGTTGTTAGCTCATTACGGACTGACCATGATCGGGGTCATGGCCACATGCATTATGCGGGGGGTGCAGCCGCTTCAGTATAGAGCCAACCCCAACGGGGAGGATGATGCCACCCGTTGCGGCCGTAAATAGCCGGGATCGATTGCTGCTCTGACGAAGGCCTTGTCCGCATTGTACAAGGGAGAAGAGGTGGAGTTCCTCCGCGTCAATCCACAGGACGGAATTTCTATGTACATTCCTCCAAGCTGGGTAAGCGGACACTTCTTTTTGCCCATCCGTTCCATGTTCCCATAGTTAAGTACCTTATCTTGTGATTTCGACGCAGGAATTGCACCGGGCCGTGAAGGATATAAACAGCCCTCCTCCACAACCCGAGGATCCGAAACGGTCCCTCGATCCGGCCTCCCAAGAGGATCCGGACATATTCGTGGAGCTGATCAATGGGGTATTTTACCAACTGAGCATCGACAATGCCTTGGTCGCCATTATCGCCGACACCGGAATACTTCCCGCCTCACAGGTAACTGAGACCGAAGTCCCAATACTTTGAAAATGATCCATCCGTGCTTATTTTTGATCACCGTATACCAATGGTGTTTTGTAGGGGGAGCCCTTGAGGTGGAAGGCCATTCCTGCGGTGTCTAGCCAACAAGGGGCAGCAAGGCCCAGTAGGCTGAAAAGAAGTGCGGTCCAGATTGCGACACCCGTGCAATGGTATGGTGTGCCATCTTATTCCTAGGTTTTATTCCTGGAAGGCATACTAACGCCCATCCTCTTTTCAGGAAAAAGAGCGCTCGCCGGACTATATCCGGAGAGGTTGCCAATCGAGCCTCCACCAGCCAGGCTCCAAAGGCAGGTCCAGAAGCGGAGGCAAACACGAGGCATGTGTCGGACGCTCCTCCGATAGAGGATGCCGACAGACTGTCTGCCACCAATTCCGAGGTGGAGAGTGCCATGAATCACAGGCGTCGTCGGACAGTTCTTCGTGACGCATGTTTCTCCCAAGAGGCATTGGATGCCTTCAATTCGGGAGATGCGCACCTCCGTGCCGCTCAAAATTGTCTAGCCAGAGCCACGGAGCAGTATGTGAAAGACATACGGGTGAGAAAATTTGATGGTTATATATGCCAGTAGCACACGAGACTTGAAGCATTTAAAATAACTTATTTAAGGATCATTTGTTATTCAGGACCTTACATAAAAGAATACCCAGCTGTCCCGGAGCTGGAAGAGTGCAAAGCCCAACTTGAGGTCAAGACTAGTCACGCAGGGGAGGCCAAGGAGACCCCTCCGTAATATACGCTTCGAAATATAAGTATGTTGTGAAGTGTGGCGTGTGTGTAAATCTGACAATATCATTGCAGATGGCGCCGGAGTGGATCCGAACAAGCAACAACTCTTGCGCCGGTTGAAGGCCGGCGAGAGCGTGCTTACGAGGGTGAGGCAGGAGAAGAATAATCTCCATGATGCCAACACCCAGCTGGGCGAGGAACTAAAGGATGTTCGTGCTCAGCCGGACTCCGTGAAGGAGAATCGACGGCTTCGACGCCGCATTTTTAGTAAGTGCTTGAACGAACTTTGAAAAAGAGTTCGGCGAGGAAGTCGACTAACGAGTTATGTCTCGTAGGTATGCCCACAGTCGCCCCGCAGAGGAAATGCCTGGTTCTACGGGTGACCTTCTTCCCGAAGCTCTTACAACTGCATGAACGAAGTTCGGGCAGTGATGAAAGGCGCCGCCTGTGCCTTGTGGCCATCTGTCTCCCTGCCCGAAGGCCTTGGAAAGCTTGCAGAGAGGCTTAAGGGAGCACGGCGGCGCTTCCGATTATGGAAGATATCGGCCTGCCGTCAAGGCGCCAGGGAGGCCCGGGCCATGGTGAAGACGCGGTACACGAAGGCTGACCCAAACCACATGGCCGAGGTCGGACCTGTGGGGCCCGATGGGAAGGAGATCCCTGTGAGCTTAGTGTACGGCCAAGTAGAATTGGCCGCCAAATATTCCCAACAGGACTGTAAACTAGACAGCCTATTAGATGGTATTGAGGAGGATTATGCCCAGTAAAATTGACTATGTAATTTAAGATGACATGTAAAAATGCCTTCTAGCCGGATTGTAGATTGTTTGTCATGGCAGACCTTTTCACTTCAACCTCGGGACCCTATAGTCCGGAGTGTGTCCGAATACCCTCGCGGTTATGTAAGAACCGGGGCATGCGTGGAGACCAGGCGTAGGGGTCATTAGTGCTTGAACAGACAAGTGCCCAACTAGTTATGTTATATTACATGGTTAGTAAGAAACATCTTCCAGGGAGAATAGTTCTGTTAAGGGTTCCTTTCCACAGGAGGCATGCCTTAAAGTGCATGTCCGGACCGCGAAAAAGCGTAAAAGCATCCGGGGCAGATAAATAAATAAGTGAGAAATCATCTTTAGTTCACCGACCGAATATTCCCTTAAGAACGCTAGCTTTCGGCTTCACCGAGTCTGAGGTACACATCCGGATGACCCGGCAGTAAGAATCGCAGAGGTGCTCCCTTTACCACCTAGCCGAACAATCGGGAACGTAGGGGTAAGCACAGGAGCCAGGCAACCCAGCATGGCCAAAATCAAGTCATATCGATGCATATAATGGTGAATAAAAGGTACATGTGGAAGTGTGACACATGTGTTAGGCATGAAGCCCGTACAAATAAGCTTCATTAAAGAAGCCCTCAGTATAATGAGCGGATAGCACGTCAAGTGTGTGCGAACAACGCGCGAACGAGCCTTTAAAGGCTGTAAGAGAAAAAGAGGGAGAAGGAGAGAAATATAAGACAAAATGTGTAAAAAATAGACAGAGGAAGGAGACGATCTCAGAATCCGGCGCTTGGCGTAGAATCTTCGGAGACGGGCGGCGTTCCATGGGTTCGGCTCGAGTCGGTTATCCGATGCATCTCGCAGACGGTACGCTCCACTGGTCAGGACTTGGTCGATAATAAAGGGACCTTCCCATTTGGGCTTGAGTTTGTCCTTTTCTTGGCCGGCAGCGAGAACTAACTCGCCAACATTGTAAGTTTTGGCCCGCATTTCTCTGCTTTGATATCTTCGAGCCTGTTGTTGATAGAATGCGGAACGGGCTTTTGCCACGCCGCGCTCCTCCTCCTAGGCGTCCAACTGTCCTACCGATCGAGCTCGGCTTCTCTTTCTTCGTACATGCGCACGCGAGGTGAGTCATGAATTATGTCGCAGGGCAGAACTGCCTCTGCGCTGTATACCATAAAGAATGGTGTGAATCCGGTGGTGCGATTCGGCATGGTCCGCAGCCCCCAGAGTACGGAGTCGAGCTCCTCTACCCAGTGCGTGTTAGATTCCTTGAGGGACCGCACTAATCTGGGTTTGATGCCGCTCATGATTAGACCATTTGCTCGCTCGACTTGACCGTTAGTTTGAGGGTGATAGACTGAAGCATAGTCGAGCTTGATGCCCATGTTTTTGCACCAGAGTTTGACCTCGTCGGCCATGAAGTTTGTGTCGTTATCAGTGATGATGCTGTGGGGGACGCCGTAACGGTGTACGACCCCTAGTATGAAGTCTATCACCGGTCCGGATTCGGCCGTCTTAACAGGCTTGGCCTCTATCCATTTGGTGAATTTATCCACCATGACCAGAGGTATTTTTGCTTGTGGGTTCCTCCTTTAAGGGTCCAACCATGTCAAGCCCCTGCACCGCGAAGGGCCAGGTGATGGGTATAGTTTGGAGGCGGTGGGTGGCATGTGGCTTTGATTAGGAAAGAGCCGGCAACCGACGCATCGTTGGACTAAGTCCTGAGCATCTGCCGTCTTGTCGGCCAATAAAATCCTGACGGAAGGCCTTGCTTACAAGGGCCGGGCTGCGGCGTGGTGCCCGCCGAGTCCGCATGAATTTCAGATGTAAGATTCCGCCTTCCTCTTCGGAGATACACCTTTGAAGGACTCCGGTCGTGCTTTTCTTATAAAGCTCTCCCTCATGGACTTTATAGGCTTTAGATCGCCGCACTATGCAGCGTGACTCGTTTTGGTCCTCGGGAAGTTCCTGCCTGGTTAGGTAGGCTAGGAATGGTTCCGTCCACGGGGCAATGATTGCCATTATTACGTGGGCTAATGATGTTACTTCGTTGGCAGAGCCTCTAGTTGTGTCAGAATGTTCGGTGTTGGGCAGTACTGTTGGGTCCGGGCTATTGTTTCCGGACTCCCCTTCCCATACTACGGATGGCTTGAACAACCTCTCTAAGAAGATATTGGGGGGGGGGGGGGCGGCATGGTGCTTTGCGCCAATGCGTGCCAAGACGTCTGCTGCCTGATTGTTTTCCTGAGCTATATGGTGAAATTCGAGCCCTTCGAACCGAGCTGCCATTTTTAGGACGGCGTTGCGATGTGCTGCCATTTTCGGATCCTTGGCATCAAAGTCTCCATTTATTTGAGATATCGCGAGGTTCGAATCCCCTTGCACCTCTAGGCATTGAATGCCCATGGATACTGCCATCCGGAGACCATGTAGAAGGGCCTCGTATTCGGCTGCGTTGTTGGAGTCCGTATACATTATCTGGAGTACGATTGAATCAGTATCTCTGTTGGGGACGCCAAACGACGCCAGCCCCGCACCAACCAACATTTTGGAGCCGTCGAAGTGCATGATCCAGTTGGAATATGTGTCGTACTCTTTAGGGAGTTCTTCAGTCCATTCGGCGACGAAGTCGGCCAAAACTTGCGACTTAATAGCTCGCCGTGGCTTATAGGTTATGTCGAACGGGAGGAGCTCAATGGCCCATTTGGCAATCCGGCCCGTGGCGTCGCGGTTGTTTATAATGTCGTTAAGAGGTACTTCGGAGGCTACTGTTATTGAACACTCTTGAAAGTAGTGTCGCAGCTTCCGGGATGCCATGAACACCGTGTACGCTATCTTTTGATAATGCGGATACCGTGACTTGCATGGAGTGAGGACAGTGGACACATAGTAAACTGGTTTTTGAAGGGGGAACTTGTGTCCGTCCGTTTCTCGTTCGACAACAAGCACCGCGCTTACAACTTGATGAGTTGTCGCGATGTATAATAGCATTGGTTCGCCCATGTTGGGCGCGGCCAGGACCGGGTTTGTTTCCAATATGGCTTTTATTTCTTCGAGTCTGGCCGTGGCGGCATCCGTCCACTCGAAGTGTTCTGTGCGCCGGAGGAGGCGATAAAGGGGTAATGCCTTTTCTCCCAAACGAGAGATAAAGCGGCTTAGAGCCGCCACGCATCCAGTCAATTTTTGTATTTGTTTGAGGTCCTTTGGGATATCCAATTGTGACAGAGCTCGGATCTTGGCTGGGTTTGCTTCAATTCCTCTACCGGATACAATGAAGCCTAAGAGCTTTCCGGCTGGTACGCCGAAAACGCATTTTTCCAGGTTAAGCTTGATGTCATATTGTAGGATCTTGAGAAGAGGTGTCTAGAGGGGGGTGATTAGACACTAAGTACCAAAGTTGCAGTTTTTAACTTCTTTTAGGTTTAAGTGGAGTTTAGGCACAAGTTTAGCAATCTCAATACATAACAAGCAGGCATGCAAAGAGTATGTAGGCAGCGGAAAATAAAGCATGCAACTTGCAAGAATGTAAAGGGAAGGGTTTGGAGAATTCAAACGCAATTGGAGACACAGATGTTTTTGTCGTGGTTCCGATAGGTGGTGCTATCGTACATCCACATTGATGGAGACTTCAACCCACGTAGGGTAATGGTTGCGCGAGTCCACGGAGGGCTCCACCCACGAAGGGTCCACGAAGAAGCAACCTTGTCTATCCCACCATGGTCGTCGCCCACGAAGGACTTGCCTCACTAGCGGTAGATCTTCACGAAGTAGGCGATCTCCTTGCCCTTACAAACTCCTTGGTTTAACTCCACAATCTTGTCGGAGGCTCCCAAGTGACACCTATCCAATCTAGGAGACACCACTCTCCAAGAAGTAACAAATGGTGTGTTGATGATGAACTCCTTGCTCTTGTGCTTCAAGTGATAGTCTCCCCAACACTCAACTCTCTCTCATAGGATTTGGATCTGGTGGAAAGACGATTTGAGTGGAAAGCAACTTGGGGAAGGCTAGAGATCAAGATTCATATGGTTGGAATGGAATATCTTGGCCTCAACACATGAGTAGGTAGTTCTCTCTCAGAAATAGGATGCTGGAAGTGTAAGTTTGTTCTGATGGCTCTCTCCACGAATGAAGAGGAGCTGGAGGGGTATATATAGCCTCCACAGAAAATCTAACCGTTACACACAATTTACCAAACTCGGTGGGACCGAATCAACAAACTCGGTCAGACCGATTTAGTAAACCTAGTGACCGTTAGGGTTTTCGATGGGACCGGAATGCAACTCGGTAGGACCGATATGGTTAGGGTTAGGGCATAACGTAATCTCAGTGAGACCGATTACACAAACTCAGTGAGACCGATTTTGGTAATTAGCTAACCAGAGAGTTGGTCAGGCAAACTCGTTGAGACCAATTACTCAAACTCGGTGGGACCGATTTGGGTAATAAGTTAACCAGAAAGTTTGCATTGTAATCTCGGTAGTACCGATTACACAAATTCGGTGAGACCGAATCTGGTGATGGACATACACAAAGAGATTACAATCCCATCTCGGTGAGACCGAGATCCCTATCAGTGAAACCGATTTGCCTAGGGTTTGTGGCAGTGGCTATGACATCTGAACTCGGTGGCGCCGGATAGAAAGAATCGGTAGGGCCGAGTTTGACTTTAGGTTTAGGTCATATGTGTGGAAGTGAGAAAGTAGTGGAGGGTTTTGGAGCATATCACTAAGCACATGAAGCAAAAGGCTCATTAAGCAACACCTCATCCCTCCTTGATAGTATTGGCTTTTCTATAGACTCAATGTGATCTTGGATCACTAAAATGTAAAATGAAGAGTCTTGAGCTTGAAGCTTGAGCCAATCCTTTGTCCTTAGCATCTTGAAGGAGTTCCCACATCCTTTAGTCCATGCCACTCCATTGTTGAACTTATCTGAAACATACTAGATAAAAGTGTTAGTCCAACAAGAGATATGTTGACATTAATTACCAAAACCACCTAAGGAGCACTTGTGCTTTCAATCTCCCCCTTTTTGGTAATTGATGGCAACATACATCAAAGCTTTAGGTAAGGATATAAAGAATAGCAAGTAAAGCTTCGGAAAGACATGTAACAAGCATAGGCTCCCCCTACATGTATGCAATCATGTGAACATGTGAAAGCATAACCATGATGGAGTAGGCAATGTGTTACATGTATCTTGGCCATATGCATCAGAGCAAAGAATATTAAAGAAAATACCTTCATGCTCATGAGTCCTTCTTGCAAACAGTATGTACATCAGAAGGAATTCCTCATACACATGAGTGTGATGCATATACTTACCTTGTAGTCTTGAGTTGGCTTAGGATAAAATGAGCCTGCAAAAACAAGGTTAGATAACACAGGTACATCTACTAGCCAGAGCAAACCGAAGAAAACACAAGAATACCAAGAATGGGATGACATGTAGAGAGTGAGTACTAAGTACCACATTGGATTAGACATGTCCCCAAGAGTAAAGATATGCAATGAATTTAAATGATTCATTTCCCTTAGATGTCTTTCTCCCCCTGAATCTAGCATGGGATACTGGGAGAAGATAGGGAACAGAAAAACAGAGCTGAAAGACATAAATGAACAGAGCTTAATGCAAATAAGCACACATGAACATGTCTTTCCCCCAAAAAGACATGTGGCATCTCTCCTCTTGAACACCAAGCATCTGGGATCCTTGAGAAATACTTTCTACTTGAGTATTCTCTCCCCCTGGAGATCTCTTTCTCCGCCTTAATACTCTCTCTGATGTGATGTGATCTCTCTAAGTGATAAGCTTTGATGTGATCTCTCTCTCCCCCTTTGACATCAATTTCCAAGAAGGGTCTTCTGGAATTTGTTGTGAATGGGTTTGGTCCTTGAGTCACAACACAAAGGACCGGATAAAATTTATGATGCTTGTAGAGGACAAGATTCATTGAGTGGAGCTGGATCAGAAGAAACATAGAATTAGTGGCAAACTGTTTTTCCTGTTGTGAAGTCGGTGGCACCGAGTGGTGTGCTTCGGTTGTACCGAAAGGATTCGGTTGGAACGAAAACAACAAATCGGTGAAACCGAGTCCATCACAGAGAAAACTCTTGTCACCTCAGCTCACTAGACTAGAAAGATCTCACAAAGATTTGCAAGGAATTTTCTAAATGATATGCAATGAATTGGATGCTGAAAATGCAGAGCAAACAAAAAGAAAATAATGAAATCTAGATGAAGTTTTTTTTTGAAAGGGGAAACAAATATGCATGAGACAAATGCAAAAAACACAGAAAGGAACACGAGAGAACTTCATCTAGAGATGGTCGGTGACAAAGTCACCTATGTTAGAGTATATTGACTTAGGAGTCAAGTGAGATCACTTGATCATAGGTCATACTCATCGTTTGAGCTCAAAATGGGGTTACCATTTTTCGTTTAAGCATCTTGATGTATTCACATCTTGTCGAGTTGCTTTAGCTCATGACTTGGAGTAAAGCTTCTCTAAGATGGAATAACATACCTTGGTTGGTGGTGTTGTCCATGTAGTTGAACTTGTGTGGATTGCTCAAGGTTGATGTAGCTTATCAAGAGTTGGGAGCACCACTTGAAATTTGAGTCCATCTCCCTACATGGGTTAGTTCTTGCAAGGAAGAGCACTTGTGTATCCAAAATGACAATCATGAAGCTCAATCATAGAGTTTGTCAAAAGGATATGTTAGAATGATTCCGTGCTTCCTTGTATTCATCCACCATAGGGTAGAGACTTGGTGATGTAGAGATTGCTCAAGATGTGAGTAGATTACAATCTCATGGAATTTGATTCAACCAAGTACCTACATGGGTTAGATAACATTCAAGATGCAAATATATCCAAGATATAATATTTTCATCACAAGAGAGATATCATGGATTAGTCATAAGCTCATGTCTTGCATGTATCCAATGGAGTTTCTACTCCAAGTTTGAAGCATCAATGATGTTCAATTCTCCTCTCAACCTGCAAAACACTTTATCATCAAGAGGTTTAGTAAATATATCCGCTAATTGCTTTTCAAAAGTAACATGCTTAAGATTAATGTCACCCTTAGCAACATGATCTCGAATGAAGTGATGACGAACTTCAATATGCTTAGTTCGAGAATGTTGTACGGGATTATGACCAATTTTGATAGCACTTTCATTTTCACAAAGCAATGGAACATGTTTCACATATATCCCATAATCTTTAAGAGTTTGGGTCATCCAAAGTAATTGAGCACAACATGAACCAAAGTGGCAATGTACTCCGCTCGGCTGTAGATAAGGATACCGAGTTTTGTTTCTTGGAGGACCAAGACACAAGAGATCTACCAAGAAATTGACAAGTACCCGAAGTGGACTTTCTATCAACCTTGTCTCCGGCATAGTCCGAGTCGGAATAGCCAACAAGATCGAAAGAGGCCCTCTTAGGATACCAAATGCCAAAATTTGGTGTATGAATTAAGTATCTCACTATCCTTTTCACGGCCTTAAGATGACATTCTTTAGGAGCAGCTTGATATCTTGCACACATGCACACACTTAGCATAATATCGGGACGTGAAGCACATAGGTATAACAATGATCCAATCATAGAGCGATAAACCTTTTGGTCAACTAGTTTACCATCTTTGGTCAAATCAAGATGTCCACTAGTGGGCATGGCTGTAGACATACCTTTGCACTCTTGCATATTGAACTTCTTGAATAAGTCCTTAGTGTACTTAGTTCGAGAGACAAAAGTTCCTTCCTTAGTTTGCTTGATTTGCAACCCAAGAAAGAATTTGAGTTCACTCATCATTGACATCTCAAACTTCTCCGACATTAGCTTCCCAAACTTTTCACTAAAATGAGGGTTAGTCGATCCAAATATAATATCATCAACATAGATTTGGCACACAAATAGTTCTCCATTAACCCGTTTAGTAAAAAGTGTGGAATCAATTTTCCCAATTTCAAAGCCTTTTTCAAGAAGAAACTTGGCCAAGCATTTATACCATGCTCTAGGAGCTTGTTTAAGACCATAAAGGGTTTTGTGAAGTTTGTAAACATGATTCGGTTTCTTAGGATTGACAAAGCCGGGAGGTTGTTTAACATAAACTTCCTCCTCTATTTCACCATTTAGAAAAGAACTTTTAATGTCCATTTGGTACAAGGTGATATTATGGTGATTAGCATAGGCAAGTAAGATGCAATGGACTCAAGTCTAGCAATGGGAGCATAAGTCTCACCATAGTCCATACCTTCGACTTGTGTGTAGCCTTGGGCGATTTAGACGTGCTTTGTTGCGAACTACTTGTCCATCTTCATCTTGCTTGTTTCAAACACCCATTTGGTACCGATGATGTTGTGGTTGTTGTCGGGCTTCTCAACCAATGTCCAAACTTGGTTTCTCTCAAAGTTGTGTAGCTCTTCATGCATAGCATTTATCCAATCCGGATCTTCCAATGCTTCTTCAACCTTCATAGGTTCAATGCTAGAGATGAAAGAATAGTTTTCACAAAAGTTAGCTAAACGAGTTTTAGAGCGTGTGATTCTCCCGGTTTGAATATCATTGTAGATTTGCTCGACGGGATGGTCTTTAGCAATTCTTGCTCGAACTCGTGAAAGCTTTTTCTTGGGTCTCGGTTGAACATCTTCTTCATCTTGTTCTTCTTCTTCTTGATCATCTTCATTGTTGGCGTTGTCGTTTTCTTGTCGAGGTGGAGAAGGAGGTTGTTGACGTTCATGATGTTCTTCCTCGTTTTCTTCATCTTGGTGTGTTCCACTTGTGGATGCTTCCGTATCAACTCTTGTTTCACCTTGTCGTGAGGTAGAAGCTTCCACTTGAACAGACGAGGTACTCTCCTTCACCTCCGTTGGACGGACCTTGCCAATAGACAAGTCTTGGATTGCTTCCGAAGGGTCTTTGTCTCCTACATCAATTGGCAATTGCTCTACTTGCAAGCCGTTAGATTCATCAAACTTCACATCTACCGTCTCTTCAACCTTTCGGGTGAAATTGTTGTAGACACGGTAAGTGTGAGAGTTTGAGCCATAACCTAGTAGGAAACCTTCATGAGACTTAGGAGCAAATTTTGAATGACGATGCTTATCAAGAATGTAGCACTTTGAGCCAAATACTCGAAAGTATCCAACTTGGGGTTTGTTACCGGTGAGGAGCTCGTATGCCATCTTGACGAGTAGCTTGTGAAGATACAAGCGATTTGTTGCATGACAAGTTGTCTCAACTGCTTCTGCCCGAAAGTGCTTCGGCGTCTTGTACTCATCAAGCATCGTTCTCGCCATTTCGATGAGCGTCCGGTTCTTCCTCTCAACAACTCCATTTTGTTGAGGTGTGTACGTAGTCCAGAACTCGTGTGAAATCCCTTCTTCGTCAAGAAAGGTGTCCACATTTGCGTTCTTGAACTCCGTTCCGTTGTCGCTGCGAACCTTCTTGATCTTCACTTCAAACTGATTTTGGGCCTTCCTAGCAAAGTTTTTGAAGATCTTTTGGACATGTGATTTAATCATCGAGAAAGAACACCCACATAAATCTTGAAAAATCATCAACTATAACTAGACCAAAAGAATTTCCACCGAGGCTTTTGTAGGCGTTGGGACCAAAGAGATCCATATGAAGTAGCTCGAGTGGCCTCCTTGTGGTCATGATGTTCTTCACGGGATGCCTTCCTCCAACCTGTTTACACGCTTGACAGTGCAATCGCATAGTCTATCCTTATAAAATATGACATCATTAACTCCAAGGATATGATTTCCTTTAATAAGCTTGTCAAGATTTCTCATGCCAATGTGACCTAGTCGTCTATGCCATAACCAGCCTTTTGAGGATTTAGCAATTAAGCAAGTTTTAGGTTGTGCCTTTTTAGAGAAATCAACAATGTAAAGATCACCTCTACGTATACCGATAAAGACCATTTTATGGTTGTCTCGACGAAACACTTGACAATCTACTTCAGTGAATAGGATATTGAAACCGAAATCAGCAAGTCTATATACTGAAAGTAAGTTTTAGCCAAGAGATTCAACGAGCATGACATTCTGAATGGAGCTATCATGTGAGATGGCCACCTTACCAAGGCCAACCACCTTACCCTTTGAGTTGTCACCGAAAGTGACATACTTTCGAGGACTATCATTTTCAGCAAGCTCACAAAACATGTCTTTATCTCCGGTCATGTGATCGGTACATCCACTGTCAAGAACCCATTCCTTTCCTCCTGACATATCCCCGAAGATTTGCCATAAGACCAAAATGTCTCATTGCATCATCAAGATCAAAGTCACTATCATCATCCTCATCATAGTATCCATGTTTAACACCGTCATGTGGTGGATCAAGTCCTAGAGAGGGTAATTCATTACAGTATGTTTGACAAAGATATTGCTTATGAATTCATATAGCTTCGGAAATAATATCACCAATAATTCCAACATCTCCTTTGGCACGCATAAGGTCGGTAAGTTCAAATAGACGATCACCAAACATAGGATCACTAGTATTCATCTTACTCAAGGCAATAGACTTATAGATAATTTCATCTAGATTTTTCAAGGAATAATTTGGAAAGCGTTCCTCAAGAAATTTCCATATAGTGTAGGCACACTCAAAAGTAGGCAAGATTCTAATTAAGTTTCTAGGCAAGCCTCTAGTGATAAGATTAACAGTTCTAAGATTCTTAATCATGTCAATAGATTCATCAAGGCTAGGATGCATAGGATCAACATGAGGTGCACAAGGACTAGCAATGTACTTGTTCAAATGATATTGATTGCAAATTACAAGCATCTCGTTTTTCCACTCATGAAAATACTCTCCATCAAGAATAGGCACTCTATGTCTAAGACTCCCCAAAGTAGACTCATCCATCTTCCTCCAATGGTGATTATACCAAGGCAATGGAGACCAATGCTCTGATACCACTTGTAGGATCTTGAGAAGAGGTGTCTAGAGGGGGCGTGATTAGACACTAAGTACCAAAGTTGCAGTTTTTAACTTCTTTTAGGTTTAAGTGGAGTTTAGGCACAAGTTTAGCATTCTCAATACATAACAAGCAGGCATGCAAAGAGTATGTAGGCAGCGGAAAATAAAGCATGCAACTTGCAAGAATGCAAAGGGAAGGGTTTGGAGAATTCAAACGCAATTGGAGACACGGATGTTTTTGTCATGGTTCCGATAGGTGGTGCTATCGTACATCCACGTTGATGGAGACTTCAACCCACATAGGGTAGCAGTTATGCTGGGTCCACGGAGGGCTCCACCCACGAAGGGTCCACGAAGAAGCAACCTTGTCTATCCCACCATGGCCGTCACCCACGAAGGACTTGCCTCACTAGCGGTAGATCTTCACGAAGTAGGCGATCTCCTTGCCCTTACAAACTCCTTGGTTCAACTCCACAATCTTGTCGGAGGCTCCCAAGTAGCACCTAGCCAATCTAGGAGACACCACTCTCCAAGAAGTAACAAATGGTGTGTTGATGATGAAGTCCTTGCTCTTGTGCTTCAAGTGATAGTCTCCCCAACACTCAACTCTCTCTCATAGGATTTGGATCTGGTGGAAAGAAGATTTGAGTGGAAAGCAACTTGGGGAAGGCTAAAGATCAAGATTCATATGGTTGGAATGGAATATCTTGGCCTCAACACATGAGTAGGTAGTTCTCTCTCAGAAATAGGATGCTGGAAGGGTAGGTTTGTTCTGATGGCTCTCTCCACGAATGAAGAGGAGATGGATGGGTATATATAGCCTCCACACAAAATCTAACCGTTACACACAATTTACCAAACTCGGTGGGACCGAATCAACAAACTCGGTCAGACCGATTTAGTAAACCTAGTGACCGTCAGGGTTTTCGGTGGGACCGGAATGCAACTCGGTAGGACCGATATGGTTAGGGTTAGGGCATAACGTAATCTCTGTGAGACCGATTACACAAACTCGGTGAGACCGATTTTGGTAATTAGCTAACCAGAGAGTTGGTCAGGCAAACTCGGTGAGACCGATTACTCAAACTCGGTGGGACCGATTTGGGTAACAAGTTAACCAGAAAGTTTGCATTGTAATCTCGGTAGTACTGATTACACAAATTCGTGAGACCGAATCTGGTGATGGACATACACAAAGAGATTACAATCCCATCTCGGTGAGACCGAGATCCCTATCGGTGAAACCGATTTGCCTAGGGTTTGTGGCAGTGGCTATGACATCTGAACTCGGTGGCGCCGGATAGAAAGAATCGGTAGGGCCGAGTTTGACTTTAGGTTTAGGTCATATGTGTGGAAGTGAGAAAGTAGTGGAGGGTTTTGGAGCATATCACTAAGCACATGAAGCAAAAGGCTCATTAAGCAACACCTCATCCCTCCTTGATAGTATTGGCTTTTCCTATAGACTCAATGTGATCTTGGATCACTAAAATGTAAAATGAAGAGTCTTGAGCTTGAAGCTTGAGCCAATCCTTTGTCCTTAGCATCTTGAAGGAGTTCCCACATCCTTTAGTCCATGCCACTCCATTGTTGAACTTATCTGAAACATACTAGATAAAAGTGTTAGTCCAACAAGAGATATGTTGACATTAATTACCAAAACCACCTAGGGAGCACTTGTGCTTTCACATACGTTCGGAGATTATCGAATGTGAGCCTCAAGTCGTCTACTAGAGTTTCAACATGCTTGGTTTTGACGACCACATCATCTACGTATGCCTCCACTGTTTTGCCGATCTGGTTTGCCAGACATGTCCGAATCATGCTACCGATATGTTGCGCCGGGCGCTTTTTGAGCCCGAAGGGCATTGTGTTGAAGCGAATGGGCCGTATGGGGTGATAAATGCCGTTGTGGCTTGGTCAGGCTCTGCCATCTTAATTTGATGGTAGCCGAGTATGCGTCGAGGAAACACAATGAATCGTGGTCCCGCAGGTAGCGCCGATAATTTAATCGATGCGGGGAGGGAAGGGATCCTTTGGGCAAGCCTTGTTGAGGTCCTTGAAATCGACGCATAGGCGCCAGATTTGTCCTTCTTTGGTACCATCACCAGGCTTGCTAGCCAGTCCGGATGTTTTATATCTCCGATGAATCCGCCTCCAATAGTTTGGCTAGCTCCTCTCCCATGGCTTGTCTCTTAGGTTCGAGAAACGCCAAGAGCCTGTTTGACTGGCTTGAATCCTTTTAGGATGTTTAGGCTGTGCTCACCCGGGCGTGGGATTCTGGCATGTCCGAAGGGTGCTGTGCAAAAATGTCCCAATTTTTATGAGGAATTCTCGTAGTGCGGCGTCTACATCAGGGTTTAATTGTGCCCTGATGGAGCCCATTTTTGTAGGGTCCGTTGGGTGGACTTGGAATTTGACTATTTCGTCCGTTGGTTTGAAGGAGGTGGACTTGGATCTTTTATCGAGTATGACGTCGTCCCTGGTCACCGTGGAGCGCAGCCCAGTCAGTTCCTCGGCCGCTAGGGCTCCGGATAGTGCCTCAAGGGCAAGTGCGGCTGTCTTATTTTCGGCGCGGAGTGTTATGTCCGGGTCACTAGCGAGAGTGATGATTCCGTTGGGCCCGGGCATTTTGAGCTTCATGTACCCGTAATGGGGTATAGCTTGAAAACTTGTGAATGCCTCTCGCCCTAATAGAGCGTGGTATCCGCTGCTGAACGGGGCCACTTGGAACGTGACCTCCTCGGACCTGTAATTATCCGGCGTGCCGAACACCACATCCAGTGTGATTTTTCCTGTGCAGCATGCTTCCCGACTGGGTATTATTCCTCTAAAGGTTGTGCTGCTTCGCTCAATGCGGCTCCAGTCTATTTCCATTTTTCAAAGGGTTTCCTCATAAATGGGGTTCAATCCGCTGCCACCGTCCATGAGTACCTTGGTAAGGCGAAAGTCGTCCACTATTGGACTGAGGACCAATGCTCGGTGCTCGGGCTGTTCAATTTAGGTTCATCACCGGCATTAAAGGTAATAGCCGTGTTACCCATGGATTTATTGTTGCTACTTGGTAGACTTCGCAAGGTCATGAGTGTTCGTTTTCGCATATTATTTGATGCGAAAGTCTCAAGACCGTTAATACCGCATGGTATCCCCGGCTGGTGCTCTGTGGATGCTTTGGGGTTAGAAGCTCTTCACCACTTTTGGCCACCGCCGGAGTATCCAACATGCTCTAAGGCTATGAGTTGGTGTGGCGCCCTCTGTACTATGAATTTTACAGGGTCCGTTGAGCCATCCCTCCAGTACGGTTCCATGCCCCGTAGGGGTTTTTTGTTTTTTGGTGTTTAACCCGGGTGATTGGTGATAATGCACCCTTTTATTTCGGACTGGGTTTGTATTCAGGGCCGGATTGTCCCAAAACCTTACTTCGGTTTTCCAGGCGCTTTCCATCGCACAGTACTTTCGTACTATGGACGCCAAGTCAGCAAAGCGTGTAATTTCACGGCGACCTATGGCGTTGAGGATTCCCTTGTCCATGCAATTATTGCAGAAGAATGAAATTGCATCTTCCTCGCGGCAGTCCTTTATCCTGTTCATAACCAGGAGGAATCTGGCCCAGTAATGATGTACTGTTTCCTCGGGCTCTTGCCTAATTTTGGACAGATCGCCTATGTTCGGGTGGGTGGGTGGAATTAGATCCGAAACCTCGCCCAATCTGAGGCTCAAGGGCCAAGGATTTTCCGAACTCGGAAGCTTGGATTTTTGGATGTTGTCCAATGAATCTAGCCCGTTGCCTGACTCTAAGTTCAGGTCTTGAGTGACGTCCTCCCTCCATGGGTATCCGGCTTGGAGGGATCGGGAATCCGGACATAGCTAGTCCTTAAGATAGATGAAGGGTCGCCGCATTGTTCCTACACCACAGCAACGTGATGGGTGACCTGAGGAGAGTTAATCTCTCTCAGATCGGGTTTAGGCCCAATCTGATCATAGTCTCAGAAGCGACTCCTGTGGCGGCGATGCGATCCAGAGCTCTTTAAGGAAGAGAGCTCCGTCGGATCTAACTGCTCGGCGAAGTTCCGAGTTGACGTGAAGATTGCTTTCGATGACCCAAGAAGTCATCGCGGCGTGGAGCTTAACAGCGGTCATAAGAAAACCGCCTAGTCGGAGAGTTTGGCCGATAGCCAAAGCTCCTTTAGCAACAGTGCCATCTTTAAAGACGGGATGAGGCATCCTTCCTGATGGCGACGGCATAGAGGAACTCTCAATGAAAGCACCAATGTCGGTGTCAAAACCGGCGGATCTCGGTGGGGTCCCGAATCGCGCGTCTAGGCGGATGGTAACAGGAGACAAGGGACATGATGTTTTTACCCAGGTTTGGGCCCTCTCGATGGAGGTAAAACCCTACTCCTGCTTGATTAATATTGATGATATGGGTAGTACAAGAGTAGATCTACCACGAGATCAAATATGCTAAACCCTAGAAGCTAGCCTATGGTATGATTGTTGTTCGTCCTACGGACTAAAACCCTCCGGTTTATATAGACGCCGGAGAGGGTTAGGGTTACACAGAGTCAGTTACAATGGGAGGAGATCTACATATCCGTATTGCCAAGCTTGCCTTCCACGCCAAGGAAAGTCCCATCCGGACACGGGACGAAGTCTTCAATCTTGTATCTTCATAGTCCAGGAGTCCGGCGAAAGGCTATAGTTCGGCTATCCGGACACCCCCTAATCCAAGACTCCCTCAGTCGTGCCTGGATTAGAGGTGACTGCGTCTTCCATTTCCTCGTCATCATCTCTGTAAATAGAAGTCCCAGAGGTAGCAGCGCTGCAAAACTCTAAACCCACTCGGTCAGATCTTCCGAAGTGAGTCGACCAAAAAATCAAGTCATGGCAAGCTAAGAAACCAAGTTCGAATATTACCCGAAAGCAATGGGGACAACCACTTTGATCTTGGGCAAGGCCTTCCGAGGTTTGGACGGCGCAACTTTGGATTGCTTCGGAGCCTTCTCAGTCGGTGCAACAGAAGACGTCTGAGGGCGCTTTGAAGTCTGCCTAGTCCGCGCAGTCGCTTTGCCACGGATACTTGTTGGGTCATGGGTGTGCTTGGATCGTGTTTTGGTGTGAGGTGGCGAGTCGACTTCCTCGCCATTGCTTGAGTCGTCACTCTCATCGTCTCCTCCTCTGGCAGAGTGCCACTCGCCACTTTCACCTCCGCTCGCCTCCCCTTCCGCTCCTGCTCTCCGTTGGGCATCGTGTACGTCTCAGTATAAATCTGCAAGACACGGAGTCGACTAGATGTCAGTCGGTTTCAAAAGAAATCACATGTCAGAACAAAAGAGACTCGGAAGAAGAGGATCCGACCTTATTTGGTTCGTTGGTGCTGTCGAATGGAGGAACTCTCCTAGACCCCCTGGGGTTGTCTTTGTTGCCGATGATGCTCTGCAACCACTGCGCCACCGTCTCCTCATCAACTTCTTCCGGGTGGATCCGAGTGCTGTCCTCAACGCCAGAGTACAACCACATTGGATGATCGCGGGCTTAGAGTGGCTGGATGCGTCGCTTGAGAAACACTTCCAGCAAATCCATGCCGGTCACACTGTCGCGGACAAGCTGGGCCACTCGCTCAACCAGCATTGTCACCTCCACTTTCTCAGCCGAGGTCACTCTCAAATAAGAGGGTTTCTCGACTCTTTCCATGGGGAGCGGAGGAAGGCCGGTCGACTGACTAGGAGTCGGCTTGTCCTTACAATAGAACCAAGATGACTGCCAACCTCTAACTGACTCGGGAAGGGACATGGCTGGGAAGGTGCTTTTTCCTCTCATCTGGATCCCTAAACCACCACACATCTGGATCACTTGTGTCCTCTTGTCACTCGGATTGGCCTTCTTTACGGACTGAGAACGGCAAGTGAAAATGTGCTTGAAGAGACCCGAGTGCGGTCGACACCCCAGGAAGTTTTCGCACATAGACATGAACGCCGCAAGGTATGTGATGGTGTTGGGAGAGAAATGATGAAGCTGAGCCCCGAAGAAATTCAAAAAACCCCAGAAAAAAGGATGTGGTGGCAAAGAGAAACCCCGGTCGACGTGGGTAGCGAGGAGCACACACTCACCCTCTTGCGGTCGCGGCTCGGTCTCGTCCTCCGGGAGCCGCCAGGAACCGTGGAGAATCAGACCCCCCCTCCACCAGATCCTCCAGATCCTTCTGCTGGATCATGGAGCGAATCCAGTCGCCCTAGATCCGGTCGGGCAGCGCACAGTACAAAAACACCGGCCCAAACCCCTTATATGGGTTGTTTTCCCGAGTGACTGACCTGTGGGTCCAGACAATCCTGTCAACTCCCGCAACAGTCGCGCGCGTGACGCGTGGCGATAAAGGTGGCGCAAAGATTGGGGCTCCCCTGCCTAATCCATTCCGATTACCGCGGCCCTCTCTGTCCCGCACGCTTCCCCAAAATTTCAAATCCCGCGAGATCCGGGAACGGCAGAGCAGTCGATCATGCCGGAGATTCTATACCATATCAAACACTCGAAGCTTATCAGCAAAATCCACTCGACAACCTTTGAATGGCTCAAGGCGACTGAGAATGAGGTCGAAGTTCTTTGCATGGTTCCCCAATCCAAATAAAATGCTTCCGCAGCATGAAAATTGAGTCGGAACCATCTTCTACTTCATCTCCACCCGGACCCTGAACCATTCGGGGGCTAATGACGATGACATGTACCTAGGGTAGGGCAATAGACCTAGTCTAAGCACCTTACCCACGGACACTGCCCTACAATCAAAGACATCCAAAGGACATCAGATTTTACCGACTGAAATCACCACAATACTCAACTTACTCGACTGAGTGTTCACTCGGATACCCCAATTCCATTCGACCATACCAGAATCCACTCGGAGAACAGAAGGTCTAAAGTCACTCTGAATGACAACGGTCGGGCGTTCACTCTGTAGTCTTAATGGTCATTTATGTAACTTTAATGCTGGTGTTACCAGTAACGTTCCTATCTTTATGTACATTGAACCCTATGTAACTAAGGGCCGGAGGGGCCTGGCGAACTCTGTATAAGCCACCCCTCTCCTCGGGCACAAGGGTTCGCACCCCTTGTAACTTCACGCATAATCCAATCGACCGAGCTCCCGAGCACCGAGGCGTAGGGCTGTTACTTCCACCGAGAAGGGCCTGAATTCGTAAATCTTGTGTGCACAACATCACCATAGCTGTCACGCCCAATATGCGACCCTATCCAAAAGGAACTCGACGGTCCCACCAAGGATAGACCCGCATATTGAGACGCTTTTGCAAGGTGGATATCATTACATCAACATTACATAATACATAGGGATACATACAAAAGGCACAAGTGCCACAAGAATACACCAACATCATATACAAGAACAACATCCGACTACGGATGAAACATAAACAGCAGCTCAAACGACATCCACCCTGCTAGCCCAGGCTGCCGACCTGGAACCTATCCCCTGATCGAAGAAGCAGAAGAACAACTCAACACAAGCAAGCATCGCTCTCGCGTCATGATCATCGCAAACCTGTACCTGCAACTGGTGGTGTAGTAATCTGTGAGCCACGAGGACTCAGCAATCCCATTACCATGGGTATCAAGACTAGCAAAGCTTAAAGGGAATGGAAGGGGTAAAGTGGTGAGGTTGCAGCAGCGACTAAGCATATATGGTGGCTAACATACGCAAAAGAGAGCGAGAAGAGAAACAAAGGAACGGTCGTCAACTAGTAATGATCAAGAAGTGATCCTGAACTCCTATTTACGCCGACATAACCCGTAAACCGTGTTCTCCTCTCGATCAACCTCGAAAGAGACACTCACGGTTACGCATACGGTTGGTGTATTTTAGAAGAGTTTTCTTCAAGTTTACTACAACCGGATATTAACAAATTCCCATCTGCCACATAACCATGCGGCACGGCTCTCGAAAGTTTATACCTGCAGGGTGTCCCAACTTAGCCCATGATAAGCTCTCGCGATCAACGAAGGATATTCCTTCTCCCGGGAAGACCCGATCGATCTCGAATCCCGGCTACAAGACATTTCAACAAAGAATAAAACAAGACCAAAGAAAGCCGCCCGATGCGCCGACAATCCCGATAGGAGCTGCACATATCTCGTTCTCGTGGCAACACCGGATGAGACATCCTACGAGTAAAACCAAACCTCAAGTTGCCCCAAGGTGGCCTCAAGATCCTACTCGGTTCAGGCCAGCACTTAGAGAAGCACCGCCCGGGGGCTAAAATAAAGATGACCCTTGGGCTTCGAAACCCAAGGGAAAAAAGGCTGGGTGAGGCAAATGGTAAAACCAATGTTGGGCCTTGGCCGAAAAGTCTTATTCAAAGCGAATCGTCAAGGGGGTCCCATAAATCACCCGACCGCGTTAGGGACGCAAAATCCGGGAACATAATACCGATATGACGGAAACTAGGGCGGCAAGAGTGGAACAAAACACCAGGCATAAGGCCGAGCCTTCCACCCTTTACGAGGTATATAGATGCATTAATAATATAAGATATATTGTGATATCCCAACAAGTAAACATGTTCCAACGAGGAACATCATCTCCATGTTCCAACAAGGAACAGACTTCATCTTCACCTGCAACTAACAACGCTATAAGAGGGGCTGAGCAAAGCGGTAACATAGCCAAACAACGGTTTGCTAGGAAGGGTGCAAAAGGTTAGAGGCTGACATGGCAATTTGGGAGGCTTGAGGAACAAGTGATAGGTAACGCAGCATAGCGATAGAACGAAGCAACTAGCATAGCAATGATAGTAGTGAGATCCAGGGTAGCGGTCATCTTGCCTGAAATCCCGCAAGGAAGAAGAACGAGTCCATGAAGAAGACGAATGGATGAAGCCGAACCAAGCGTAGACGAACGAATCCTCACGATCGCAACGAAACAAGAACTAACAAGAAGAAGCACACAACATAGTAAACACACCACACATAGACAAGACATGATGCACAACAAGCATGATGCATGCCAAAGCTACATGAAGCTACTCATGGCAAGAGATGATGCAAACAAGAGCAACACATCAAAGCAAGTTTAAATGAGGCGTGAAACAACATAGAACAATTCCGGTAAGTCCTCATATGCAAATTTCGAAATTGGTACAGATCTGAATAAACATTATGTTCAAGTTGTTAAACAGCAAGTTAAGATGCACCACAATGATCTACACGAAATTCTAGTCAAGTTATATATAAAGTTCATTAGATTCGGAGCTACGGCCTAGAAGATATGAGCAAAACAAGATAAGCATGCCATTGATGCAAAATGCATACAAACATCAAGCAAACACCTGAAAACAAGGATGCAACATGATAATATGAAGCTACATGCAAAATCAAGCAAGTTTCATATAGAGCACACTCAAAACGGAGCAACGGTTCAACACATACACACAATACAAGTTCTAGCAACAATCTGTCCAAAACAGCAACTAGGCATATTGCAAGCATCAAAACAACAAGCTACAGCATCTCAACAAGAAAACAAAAGGCATGCCATCATGTATAGGTAAAGCATGACAAAACATGAACACTGAGCTATCTCCAGAAATCACTAGAACATGCTCAAAAGGACATGGCAAGATTGCAAATAATAACAGTTTCAGACTTTAGCAGAAATAACATCAGGTTGCAATGTTTAGAGTTATCAAATAACACGTTACAGGAACTTAACATGGCAAACAAAGAAATGGCATTAATCTACTAAATGCATAGAACAGAAGTCCTTTACTGACCATGAGCCAAAAAGGATCAGAAGATATGATGGCACCCATGTAAACATGGCAAGTTATATTACACATCCGAACATGGCAGGAACAACAATAAGTAGGCATGTTGGTGAGCATGAACCACTCACCACAGAGAAATACATGGCATGGCAAGGCAACCAACAGTAATAAGACATGGCATAGAAGCTATACATGGCAAGAACAATAACATAGCATGCAAGGATCAACTACAGCAACCTTGGCAAAATTGAATAACATGTAAACAACCTGCCAGGAAACATTTTATAGCAAAAGTAGAGCTTGATTGACTCAAGCTATGGTACTCCATAATTGCAAATAAGGGCATGGATGGATAGAGCAAGACATGTAGAACAAAACATCCTTAGTGAAGTATCTCATAATAAGCATGGATCTCTCGGTAGCATCAAGTTAACATGGCATAAAAATATCAGCAAACAGGGGCTGAAATCAGCAACATCATGAAGCCTAGTTTGCATGCTTGTGCTAGTCACCACAGAGATCACAAAAATACATGGCATACACCCCTGGAAAGATGGCATGACATATTACAAAACACATGTAGGACTCAAGTCCATAGGGTGCACACATCAATCATGGAAAAAATGGCAAAAGTGCATGTTCTGATAAGAAACAGAAACTAACATCACATAGCACTCTTCCAACAGCATTTCGGGCATCAAGATGAGCCCAAATGAAAATGATGCAATGAGATGAAATGATCTACTCATCGAGGCAAACATTTTGACATATTACACGTGCAAAACGGAGCTACGGATGCAGAGTTATGACATGATGGAAATGCAACAAAAATGCAACAATTCCGGGGACTTAGGGAAATTATCACCTCCGAAACTGGATCTAGGGTTGACTTGCACGGAAGTCGAGGCACGCCGGAGACAGGGCGGCGCGGCTGCCGGAGAGGGCCGGGGCGGTCGGGGACGCGCGGCCGGGCCGGTGAGGCGGCCGGGCGCTGGCGCCATGAGGCACCTGGGCCATGGCGAATCTGGGCCAAGGCGGGCGACGTCCGGAAAGAATAGATAGAGTTGAATGAAAAGAACGGAGAAAAAATGAACAATTGTGCCTGAATGAAATTGAAAGCACCTTTAGAATGGGGGTTAAACGGAGTTGTCGAGAAAATCAACAACGAAAAGAAATAAGCTTGTTGTGGTCTTATAGGTAACATCTCAAGATCATAAGGTGATAACCGCCACAAACGGAAATGATTGGATAGCTGGAAGAACGAAGAAATGCAAAACTCCAATTCTAAAGAATACGGAGAATTAATTACACTTAGAGATGCAAGATGAAAAGATATTTGAATTCCACCAAAATATTGATGAAACTCTTGAAGAAAGAATTAAATCATGAAGAACCACCGTGAAGAACTCCGGTAACAAAAGGATGACGAGATAAAATGAAGGATGACAGAATAGATGAGCGCTGTGATGATTTAGATGGAGGATTCGAAATGGCCGAGGAAATTTGAACTCCGGACAAGAGAAGACGAACGACTTAGATCCGAGAAAAATCACTCAAAACGAACAATCTCCAAAGAAAGAATTAATCAACTTGACCATGATGAAATGAGAATAAGAATTATGTTATACTTATCCTCCCCCAATTAAATTGATGAGAAACAATGGATTTGCAAAACGGAGACTACGGATGCAAAAATGACATGATGGAAAACAAGCAACAAAAATGCAACAAATTATCACCTTAGGGAAAGGATCTACGGGTTGACTTGCACGGAAGTCGAGGCACGCCGAGACAACTCGTAACCGAGTGGTTAGAATGAGAAAAGAAACGAATAAGATCGGGAACGCTGGTAGCAGGCGGCCGGGCCGAAACATGGAAGGAATAGAATCAACTTGAGAAGATGGAATGACATTTGATGAAGACATGACGTCTCCGGAAAGAATAGATAGAGTTGAATGAAAAGAACGGAGAAAAAATGACAACTTGTGCCGCGAATGAAATTGAAAGCACCTTTAGAATGGGGGGGTTTAAACGGAGTTGTCGAGAAAATCAACAACGAAAAGAGATAAGCTTGTTGTGGTCTTATAGGTAACATCTCAAGATCATAAGGTGATAACCGGCCACAAACGGAAATGATTGGATAGCTGGGAAGAACGAAGAAATGCAAAACTCAATTCTAAAGAATACGGAGAATTAATTACACTTAGAGATGCAAGATGAAAAGATATTTGAATTCCACCAAAATATTGATGAAACTCTTGAAGAAAGAATTAAATCATGAAGAACCACCGTGAAGAACTCCGGTAACAAAAGGATGAAGAGATAAAATGAAGGATGACAGAATAGATGAGCGCTGCGATGATTTAGATGGAGGATTCCGACGAAATGGCCGAGGAAATTTGAACTCCGGACAAGAGAAGACGAACGACTTAGATCCGAGAAAAATCACTCAAAACGAACAATCTCCAAAGAAAGAATTAATCAACTTGACCATGATGAAATGAGAATAAGAATTATGTTATACTTATCCTCCCCCAATTAAATTGATGAGAAACAATGGATTTGCAAAACGGAGCTACGGATGCAGAGTTATGACATGATGGAAATGCAACAAAAATGCAACAATTCCGGGGACTTAGGGAAATTATCACCTCCGAAACTGGATCTAGGGTTGACTTGCACGGAAGTCGAGGCACGCCGGAGACAGGGCGCGGAGAGAGGCCGGGCGGTCGGGACGCCGCGGTGGCCATGGGCGGAGGCGGGCGCGGCGCCACAGGCACCGCAGGTCCAAGGCGTTAACGGCGGGCGCCAAGGGCGACGTCTGGCGAAGCGGGCGGCTGAGTCTGGCGTTTCGAGCGGAAGTGGCGGCACCCTGGAGCAGCGGGCGAGGCCAAGCGGGAGGTTTGGGCGAAAGGGCCGGGGAGGTGGTAGTAGGGCGGCACGCCGAGGATCGGGCTGGCGAACGATATGGGCGCCGCCGTCGGAGAGGCGGTGGCGGCGCGCTGCATGCGGGCGGAGGACGCTCATGGGGCTGGTTTACACATCTGCTGCTCGAAGCTCGCGGGCGGCCGGGAAGAAGAGAGAGAAAGTGAGGCCACGCGTATAAGGGGATTTGGGGCGCGGGAAGACGTGGCAGCCGCCGATTGGTCAAGCGACGAATGGGCGGATGTGTCCGCCGCCGGCGGAAATGTTCAAACTCGCGCGCGAGGGAGGTTTTAGGTTTCATCTCGCGAATTCGGACGGGAGAGAACACATATTTATAGGTAGAGGGAGCTAGGAGTCCAAAATGAGGTGCGGTTTTCCGCCACGCCGACCGTGATCGGATCGAACGCACCGAGCATGGAGGGGAGTTTGGTGGGTTTTGGGGCCACTTTGCAAGGGTGTTGGGCTGCAAAGAGAAGGAGGCCATGGCGGTTACCCCAAGTTAACCGCTGGAGTACCAAACGACTCCAAATGATCCGAACCTGACATGCGGCTCACCGGTGCATATACCAAGCTGCTTGACAAACATCGGGCATTCCGGAGAACGCTTTGACACCCGCATGAAAAGAGGTAAAGCGCCAGGAGACATAGGAGCGCCGGATTGCTAAACGACAACGGGGAAAAATGCTCGATGCATGAGACGAACACGATGCAAATGAAATGCGATGATGACATGATATGAAATGCATATGATGACATGGCAAAGTACAACACGCAAGCAAATGATGATGGCAACGAAGGCGAATTAATCGACGGACACTGGCATCGAATCCGGGGCGATGAACACTCTCCACTAACAAGAGAGATCTCGGCCCCGAATCTTAGGACCGAGACGAAGGGAAAAGGATGAGGTGAAACAAGAACAAAAGAGAGGATGACCAAAGTCGAGAGCACTGAGAAGAAGAGAGGAACGACGAGAATCGAAATTCACCAATCGAGCAGATTATGAAACAACTCGTTTAACCGAGTGGTTAGAATGAGAAAAGAAACAATAAGACTAAACGATTTAGGTAGCATTCCGCACCGAAACATGGAAGGAATAGGCCGAATCGAACTTGAGAAGATGGAATGACATTTGATGAAGACATGACATAAAACCTCCGGAAAGAATAGATAGAGTTGAATGAAAAGAACGGAGAAAAATGACAACCCCAGCCGTAATGAAATTGAAAGCACCTTTAGAATGGGGTTTAAACGAGTTGTCGTAGAAAATCAACAATCTAAAAGAAATAAGCTTGATTGTGGTCTTATAGGTAACATCTCAAGATCATAAGGTGATAACCGCCACAAACGGAAATGATTGGATAGCTGGGAAGAACGAAGAAATGCAAAACTCCAATTCTAAAAGAATACGGAGAATTAATTACACTTAGAGATGCAAGATGAAAGATATTTGAATTCCACCAAAATATTGATGAAACTCTTGAAGAAAGAATTAAATCATGAAGAACCACCGTGAAGAACTCCGGTAACAAAAGGATGAAGAGATAAAAATGAAGGATGATGTAATAGATGAGCGCAGGATGATTTAGATGGAGGATTCCACTAAATGGCCGAGGAAATTTGAACTCCGGGACAAGAGAAGACGAACACTTAGATCCGAGAAAAATCACTCAAAACAAAACAATCTCCAAAGAAAGAATTAATCAATCTCTGACCATGATGAAATGAGAATAAGAATTATGTTATACTTATCCTCCCCAATTAAATTGATGAGAAACAAAGGATTTGGTAAAACGAGCCACGGATGCAGAGTTATGACATGATGGAAATGCAACAAAAATGCAACAATTCCGGGACTTAGGGAAATTATCACCTCCAAACTGGATCTAGGTTGACTTGCACAAGTCGAGGCACGGAGATGATGCGCTACTGAGTAGTCAAGTCGGGGACGCTGCTACGGCCGGCGCGAGTCCGGGCGCGGGCGCCGGGCCGCAGGCACCGGTCCGCTGGGCGGCTACTGGGCGCGGGCGGGCGACGTCTGGCAAGTGGAGCTGGCGGGCGGCCTCGAAAGCACGGGAGGCGCCGGGCACGTAAGTGCCGGAGCCGGGCGCGCAGGGTCGCCGGGAGGCGGCGGGAGGAGGTTCGGGCGGGGGCGGCGGCACAAGCCGAGGATGAGGCGGCGGCGAAGCGGGCGCCGAGCGAGAGTGGCGGCGCGGGGCTCGGGCGGCGGAGGACGGGCTGGGCGGGCGCGGGTCAGGCGCGCTGGCTCGCGAAGCCGGGCGGCGGGAAGAGAGAGAGAGGTGCGAGGCCACGTGGCTGCGTGGGATTGGGTGTGGGGCGGCGGGAAGACGTGGCAGCCGCCGAATGCCGCGATCGGGCGGTGGATGTGTCCTACGTCATGGCACATGTCCGGCGCGAGGGAGGTTTTAGGTTTCATCTGGCGATGGACGGGGAAACACATATTTATAGGTGCAGAGGGAGCTAGAGAGTCCAAATGAGGTGCGAGCGGCCACGCGATCGTGATCGAACTTACCGAGAGCATGGAGGAGTTTGGTGGGTTTGGGCCACTTTGCAAGGGTGTTGGGCTGCAAAGAGAAGGAGGCTTTTGCGTTACCTGCTAACTGTTGAGTACCAAACCACCTCCAAATGATCCGAAAGACATGCGGTTCACCGGTATATACCAAGGCCGCTTGACAAACATCGGGCATTCCGAGAACGCTTGACACCCGTGACATGAAAAGAGGTAAAAGGCGCCGGAGACATAGGAGGCGCCGGATTATGCGAAACGACAACGGGGAAAAAATGCTCGATGCATGAGACTAACACGATGCAAAATGAAATGCGATGATGACATGATATGAAATGCATATGATGACATGGCAAAGTACAACACGCAAGCAAATGACATGGCAACGAAGGCTAATAATCGACGGACACTGGCGATGACGAATCCGGGCGCAACACTCCTCCACTAATGACAAGAGATCTCTCTCAATCTTAGGACCAGATGAAGGGAAAAAGGATGAGGTGAAAACAAGAACAAAAGAGAGGATGACCAAAGTCGAGAGCACAGAAGAAGAGAGGAACGACGAATCGAAATCACCAATCGATAGATTATGGGAACAACTCGCTCTAACCGAGCTGGTTAGAATGAGAAAAGAAACCAATAAGATCAAACGATTTAGGTAGCATTCCTATCAAACATGGAAGGAATAGAATCTGAACTTGAGAAGATGGAATGACATTTGATGAAGACATGACATAACTCCGGAAAGAATAGATAGAGTTGAATGAAAAGAACGGAGAAAAAAATGACAACTTGTGCTGTAATGAAATTGAAAGCACCTTTAGAATGGGGTTTAAACGAGTTGTCAGAAAATCAACAACGAAAAGAAATAAGCTTGATGTGGTCTTATAGGTAACATCTCAAGATCATAAGGTGATAACCGCCACAAACGGAAAATGATTGGATAGTCAAGAACGAAGAAATGCAAAACTCCAATTTAAAGAATACGGAGAATTAATTACACTCGTGAGATGCAAGATGAAAAGATATTTGAATTCCACCAAAATATTGATGAAACTCTTGAAGAAAGAATTAAATCATGAAGAACCACCGTGAAGAACTCCGGTAACAAAAGGATGACGAGATAAAATGAAGGATGACAGAATAGATGAGCGCTGTGATGATTTAGATGGAGGATTCCGACGAAATGGCCGAGGAAATTTGAACTCCGGACAAGAGAAGACGAACGACTTAGATCCGAGAAAAATCACTCAAAACAAACAATCTCCAAAGAAAGAATTAATCAACTTGACCATGATGAAATGAGAATAAGAAATATGTTATTCTTATCCTCCACCAATTAAATTGATGAGAAACAAAGTATTTGCAAAACGTAGCTACGGATGCAGAGTTATGACATGATGAAAATGCAACAAATATGCAACAATTCCGGGGACTTAGGGAAATTATCACCTCCGAATCGATCTAGGTTGACTTGCACGGAAGTCGAGGCACGCGGAGATGGGGGCGGCCACGAGAGGCAAACGCTGCGCGCTGTGTCGGCGCGGGCGCCGGCGAGGCCATGGGCGAACGGCGGGCGCTGGCCAAGGGCGACGTCTGCGGGGCGCGAAGTCGGGGCGTTTCGAGTGAGGCGCCAGTCGGATGACGGAGCCAAGCAGGGTCGCCGAGGCGCCGGGCGAGGAGGTTACGGTGGGCGGTTGCCGAGGATGGAACGGCGGCGGGCGCTACCGGAGAGGCGGTGGCTGGCGTGGCTCGGGCGGGCGCAAGGCCAGTGGCGGGAGGCTGGTAATGAAAAGACGTGCAATGCGATAGAGAGAGAGAAAGAGGGACGCGTGGCCGCGGGGATTGGGTGTGGGCTGCGGGAAGACGTGGCAGCCGCCATTGGCCGGGCGACGGGCGGTGGATGTCCGCCAGGCGTACGGACATCCGGGCGCGCGAGGAGGTTTAGGTTTCATCTCGCGACGATCGAGGAAACACATATTTATAGGCAGAGGGAGCTAGGAGAGTCCAAAGAGGTGCAAAAACCGCCACGCGATCGCGGATCGAACTAATCGAGAGCATGGAGGGGAGTTTGTGGTTTTAAATACACTTTGCAAGGGTGTTGGGCTGCAAAGAGAAGGAGGCTATTTGTTACCCCGCTAACTGCTGGAGTACCAAACGACTCCAAATGATCCGAACTTGACATGCGGTTCATCGGCTATACCAAGGCCGCTTGACAAACATCGGGCATTCCGAGAACGCTGACACCCGCATACGAAAAATGAGGTAAAAGGGGCGCCGGAGACATTTAGGGAGTGCCGGATTAGCGTAACGACAACGGGGAAAATGCTCTGGATGCATGAGAGACTAACACGACAAAATGAAATGCGATGATGACATGATATGAAATGCATGATGACATGGCAAAGTACAACACGCAAGCAAATGACATGGCAACGGCGTACAATCGACGGACACTCGCGATCGAATCCGGGCGTTATACAACACTCTCCACTAACAAGAGATCTCCCCAATTTAGGACCGAGACGAAGGAAAAATGGATGAGGTGAAAACAAGAACAAAAGAGAGGATGACCAAAGAAGACTTCGAGAAGAAGAGAGGAACGACGAAATCTACCAATCAGATAGATTATGAACAACTGCTCTAACCGAGTGGTTAGAATGAGAAAAGAAACTAATAAGACTCAAACGATTTAGGTAGCATTCGGGCTGGAAACATGGAAGGAATAGAATCAACTTGAGAAGATGGAATGACATTTGATGAAGACATGACATAAAACCTCCGGAAAGAATAGATAGAGTTGAATGAAAAGAACGGAGAAAAAAATGACAACTTGTGTCGCGAATGAAATTGAAAGCACCTTTAGAATGGGGGGTTTAAACGGAGTTGTCGAGAAAATCAACAACGAAAAGAAATAAGCTTGATGTGGTCTTATAGGTAACATCTCAAGATCATAAGGTGATAACCGGCCACAAACGGAAATGATTGGATAGCTGGGAAGAACGAAGAAATGCAAAAACTCCAATTCTAAAGAATACGGAGAATTAATTACACTGTAGAGATGCAAGATGAAAAGATATTTGAATTCCACCAAAATATTGATGAAACTTTGAAGAAAGAATTAAATCATGAAGAACCACCGTGAAGAACTCCGCAATAAAAAGGATGACGATAAAATGAAGGATGACAGAATAGATGAGCTGTGATGATTTAGATGGAGGATTCAACGGAAATGGCCGAGGAAATTTGAACTCCTGGACAAGAGAAGACGAACGACTTAGATCCGAGAAAAATCACTCAAAAACAAAACAATCTCCAAAGAAAGAATTAATCAATTCTGACCATGATGAAATGAGAATAAGAATTATGTTATACTTATCCTCCCCCAATTAAATTGATGAGAAACAAAGGATTTGCAAAACGGAGCTACGGATGCGTAGAAAGTTATGACATGATGGAAATGCAACAAAATGCAACAATTCCCGGGACTTAGGGAAATTATCACCTGATCGGAAGGGGTTGACTTGCACGGAAGTCGAGGCAACGAGATACGGGCCGGGGAGAGGGCCGGGCTTGGGGACGCCGCCGCCAATGATCAAGGCGGGCATCGAGGCACCGGTTGCTACTAACGGAAGTGGCGCGGGCGACGTCTGCTTGAGCATGGGCGTGAAAGCACGGAGGTCGGGCCCGAGCCGGGCGCGCATGGTACTGGAGGCGCTGGCAGGGAGGAGGCGGTAGTAGGGCGCAGCCGAGGATGCCGGCGGCGGCGAAGAGGGCGGGCGCCACCGGAGAGGCGGTGCGCTGGGCCTCGGCGGGCGGCGAGGACGTAATGGGGGCGCGCTGGGTTTCGCGAATAGGCGGGAAGAGAGAGAATGCGGAGGCCACGGCGCGGGATTGTGGGGGCGGCGGGAAGACGGGTAGCCGCCGATTGCCGGGCGACGTGGCGGTGGATGTGTCCGCCGTCGGCGGATATGTCAACAACGAGGGAGGTTTTAGGGTTTATGGTACATTTGGACGGGAGGAACACATATTTATAGGTAGAGGGAGCTAGGAGAGTCCAAATGAGGTGCGGGGCCACGCCGATCGTGATCGAATCACTCAGAGCATGGAGGGGAGTTTGTGGGTTTTCCCACTTTGCAAGGGTGTTGGGCTGCAAAGAGAAGGAGGCTTTTATGGTTACCTTAACAATCGTTGAGTACCAAACGACCTCCAAATGATCCGAAACTTGACATGCGGTTCATCGGTGCCATACCAAGGCCGCTTTGACAAACATCGGGCATTCCGAGAACGCTTGACACCGCATACGAAAAAGAGGTAAAAGGGGCCGATATAGGGAGTGCTGGATTACAAACGGACAACGGGGAAAATGCTCGGATGCATGAGACAACACGATGCAAAATGAAATGCGATGATGACATGATATGAAATGCATATGATGACATGGCAAAGTACAACACGCAAAGCAAATGACATGGCAACGAAGGCGTAATAACTGACGGACACCGGGCGCATTTAACTGGGCGCCATAAACACCTCCACTAACAAGAGATCTCGTCCAATCTTAGACCAGACGAAGGGAAAAGGATGAGGTGAAAACAAGAACAAAAGAGAGGATGACCAAAGTCGAGAGCACTCGAGAAGAAGAGAGGAACTACCAGAATCGAAATTCACGGAATCGACAGATTATGAACAACTCTCGTTTAACCGGAGTGGTTAGAATGAGAAAAGAAACCAATAAGATCAAACTATTTAGGTAGCATTCGGCCGAAAACATGGAAGGAATAGAATCTGAACTTGAGAAGATGGAATGACATTTGATGAAGACATGACATAAAACCTCCTAAAGAATAGATAGAGTTGAATGAAAAGAACGGAGAAAAATGACAACTTGTGCCGCTAATGAAATTGAAAGCACCTTTAGAATGGGGGTTTAAACGAGTTGTCGAGAAAATCAACAAATCTAAAAGAAATAAGCTTGATGTGGTCTTATAGGTAACATCTCAAGATCATAAGGTGATAACCGCCACAAACGGAAATGATTGGATAGCTGGGAAGAACGAAGAAATGCAAAACTCCAATTCTAAAGAATACGGAGAATTAATTACACTCAGAGATGCAAGATGAAAAGATATTTGAATTCCACCAAAATATTGATGAAACTCTTGAAGAAAGAATTAAATCATGAAGAACCACCGTGAAGAACTCCTAACAATAAAAGGATGACGAGATAAAATGAAGGATGATGTAATAGATGAGCGCCGGTGGATGATTTAGATGGAGGATTCCGATTTAAATGGCCGAGGAAATTTGAACTCCGGACAAGAGAAGACGAACGACTTAGATCCGAGAAAAATCACTCAAAACAAACAATCTCCAAAGAAAGAATTAATCAACTTGACCATGATGAAATGAGAATAAGAATTATGTTATACTTATCCTCCCCCAATTAAATTGATGAGAAACAAAGGATTTGCAAAACGGAGCTACGGATGCAGAGTTATGACATGATGGAAAATGCAACAAAATGCAACAATTCCGGGGACTTAGGGAAATTATCACCTCGAATCGGATCTAGGGTTGACTTGCACGGGAAGTCGAGGCATGCCGGGAGATGTGGCGGCGCGGCCGCCGAGAGGGCCGGGCGGGTTGGGGACGCTGCGGGCGCTGCCGCGGAGGCGGCCGGGCGCTGGCGCTGCGAGGTACCGGAAGGGCGGGCGAACCATGGCGGCGCGGCGGGCGACGCCCGCGGGCGGGCGTCGGAGTTTCGCGGGCGGTTTCCCCGAGCATCGGGAGGGCGCCGGCTACGGGCGGGCCGGAGCTGGCGCGGCGAGGGTCGCCGGGGAGGCGCCGGGCGAGGAGGAGGTTTCCTGCTGGGGCGAAGCAGGGGCGGCGGCGGCCGAGGATGACGGGCGGCGGCGAACGGTGGCGGGCGCCGCCGGAGAGGCGGTGGCGGCGTTGCTGGCCCGGGCGGCGGAGGACGTGGAAGCCGGGCGGGGCGCTGCTGGTTTCGCGAAGCCGGGCGGCGGCGGGAAGAGAGAGAGAGAGGTGCGGAGGCCACGTGGGCGCTGCGGGATTGGGGTGGGGGCGGCGGGAAGACGTGGCAGCCGGGCCGATTGGCCGGCGACGTGGCGGTGGATGTGTCCGCCGTCGGCGGACATGTCCGGCGCGAGGGAGGTTTTAGGGTTTCATTCGCGATTTGGACGGGAGGAACACATATTTATAGGTAGAGGGAGCTAGGGAGAGTCCAAATGAGGTGCGAGCCGCCACGCGATCGCGGATCGAACGCACCGAGAGCATGGAGGGAGTTTGTGGGTTTTGGGCCACTTTGCAAGGGTGTTGGGCTGCAAAGAGAAGGAGGCTTTTATGTTACATCTTGCTAACCGTTGGAGTACCAAATCGACCTCCAAAATGATCCGAACTTGACATGCGGTCTATCGGTGCTATACCAAGGCCGCTTTGACAAACATCGGGCATTCCGAGAACGCTTTGACACCCGCACATGAAAAGAGGTAAAAGGGGGCGCCGGAGACATAGGGAGTGCCGGGATTGCTAAATCCGGGACAACGGGGAAAATGCTCGGATGCATGAGACGAACACGTATGCAAAATGAAATGCGCATGATGACATGATATGAAATGCATATGATGACATGGCAAAGTACAACACGCAAGCAAATGACATGGCAACGAAGGCGAATAACTGACGGACACCTGGCGCATCGAATCCGGGGCGTTACAACACTCCTCCACTAACAAGAGATCTCGTCCCGAATCTTAGGACCGAGACGGAATGGAAAAAGGAGTATGTGAAAACAACAACAAAAGAGAGGATGACCAAAGTCGAGAGCACTCGAGAAGAAGAGAGGAACGACGAGAATCGAAATCTCACTAATTTATAGATTATGAACAACTCGTTTCTAACCGTGAGTGGTTAGAATGAGAAAAGAAATCTAATAAGATCAAACGATTTAGGTAGCATTCCGGCCGAAACATGGAAGGAATAGAATCAACTTGAGAAGATGGAATGACATTTGATGAAGACATGACATAAAACCTCCGGAAAGAATAGATAGAGTTGAAATGAAAAGAACGAGAGAAAAAATGACAACTTGTGCCGCGAATGAAATTGAAAGCACCTTTAGAATGGGGGTTTAAACGAGTTGTCGAGAAAATCAACAACTAAAAGAAATAAGCTTGATGTGGTCTTATAGGTAACATCTCAAGATCATAAGGTGATAACCGCCACAAACGGAAAATGATTGGATAGCTGGAAGAACGAAGAAATGCAAAACTCCAATTCTAAAGAATACAGAGAATTAATTACACTCAGAGATGCAAGATGAAAAGATATTTGAATTCCACCAAAATATTGATGAAACTCTTGAAGAAAGAATTAAATCATGAAGAACCACCGTGAAGAACTCCAGAACAAAAGGATGACGTAGATAAAATGAAGGATGATGTATTAGATGAGCGCGGTGGATGATTTAGATGGAGGATTCACGGATTTAAATGGCCGAGGAAATTTGAACTCCTGGACAAGAGAAGACGAACGACTTAGATCCGAGAAAAATCACTCAAAACAAACAATCTCCAAAGAAAGAATTAATCAACTTGACCATGATGAAATGAGAATAAGAATTATGTTATACTTATCTCTCCCCAATTAAATTGATGAGAAACAAAGGATTTGCAAAACTGAGCTACGGATGCAGAGTTATGACATGATGGAAATGCAACAAAAATGCAACAATTCCCGGGACTTAGGGAAATTATCACCTCAAACTGGGATCTAGGGGTTGACTTGCATGAAGTCGAGGCACGCCGGAGACAGCTGGTCACGGAGAGAGGGCCGGGCGGTGGGGACGCCGGCTGGCGCCGGGCTGAGGCGGCCAAGGCTGGCGCCGGGCTAGGCACCGGCCGCGCATGGGCGGCGTAACGGCGGGCGCTGGCGGGGCGACGCCCGGCGGGCGGGCGGCCGGAGTTGGCGGGCGTTTCGAAAGCACGGGAGGCGCTGGGCCGGGCGCAAGCCGGGCCGCGGGCGCGTAGGGTCACGGGGAGGCGCCAAGGGGAGGAGGTTTTCAAGGGGCGAGTAGGGGCGGCGGTCAAGCCGAGGATGGCCGGGCGGCGGCGAACGGCTGGCGGGCGCCGGGCGGAGAGGCGGTGGCGGCGCTGGGTTCGGCGGCGAGGACGTGTTGGGCCAAGGGCGCTGCTCATAAGGTTTCGCTGGCTCACGGGCGGGCAAGGGGAAGAGAGAGAGGTGCGGAGGCCACGTGGCGCTGCGGATTGGGTGGGGCGGCGGGAAGACGTGGCAGCCGATTGGCCGGGCGACGTGGCGGGTGGATGTGTCCGCCATTGCCGGGCGGACATGTCCGCGGCGCGAGGGGAGGTTTTAGGGTTTCATCCGCGATTTGGACGGGAGGAACACATATTTATAGGTAGAGGGAGTTAGGAGAGTCCAAATGAGGTGCGAGCTGCCACGCGATCGTGATCGAACGCATCGAGAGCATGGAGGGGAGTTTGGTGGGTTTTGGGCCACTTTGCAAGGGTGTTGGGCTGCAAAGAGAAGGAGGCTTTTGGCGGTTACCTTTGCTAACTGCTGGAGTACCAAACGGCTCCAAATGATCCGAAACTTGACATGCGGTTCAATGGCATATACCAAGGCCGCTTTGACAAACATCGGGGCATTCCGAGAACGCTTTGACACCCGCAGTGACATGAAAAGAGGTAAAAGGGGGCGCCGGAGACATAGGAGTGCCGGATTGCGTAAACGGGACAACGGGAAAAATGCTCGGATGCATGAGACTAACACGTATGCAAAATGAAATGCGATGATGACATGATATGAAATGCATATGATGACATGGCAAAGTACAACACGCAAGCAAATGACATGGCAACGAAGGCGAATAACTGACGGACACCTGGCGCATCGAATCCGGGGCGTTACAACACTCCTCCACTAACAAGAGATCTCGTCCCGAATCTTAGGACCGAGACGGAAGGGAAAAAGGATGAGGTGAAAACAAGAACAAAAGAGAGGATGACCAAAGTCGAGAGCACTCGAGAAGAAGAGAGGAACGACGAGAATCGAAATCTCACCAATCGAGATAGATTATGAACAACTCGCTCTAACCGGAGTGGTTAGAATGAGAAAAAGAAACTAATAAGACCAAACGATTTAGGGTAGCATTCCTACCGAAACATGGAAGGAATAGAATCAACTTGAGTAGATGTATTGAAATTTGATGATGACATGACTTAAAACCTCCGGAAATAATAGATAGAGTTGAATTAATAGAACGGAGAAAAATTTGACAACTTGTGCCGTAATGAAATTGAAAGCACCTTTTAGAATGGGGTTTAAAACGGAGTTGTCGAGAAAATCAACAACGAAAAGAAATAAGCTTGATGTGGTCTTATAGGTAACATCTCAAGATCATAAGGTGATAACCGGCCACAAACGGAAATGATTGGATAGCTGGGAAGAACGAAGAAATGCAAAACTCCAATTCTAAAGAATACGGAGAATTAATTACACTCAGAGATGCAAGATGAAAAGATATTTGAATTCCACCAAAATATTGATGAAACTCTTGAAGAAAGAATTAAATCATGAAGAACCACCGTGAAGAACTCCCAGAACAAAAGGATGACGTAGATAAAATGAAGGATGACAGTAATAGATGAGCGCCTGGATGATTTAGATGGAGGATTCGGCCGAAATGGCCGAGGGAAATTTGAACTCCTGGACAAGAGAAGACGAACGACTTAGATCCGAGAAAAATCACTCAAAACAAACAATCTCCAAAGAAAGAATTAATCAACTTGACCATGATGAAATGAGAATAAGAATTATGTTATACTTATCCTCCCCCAATTAAATTGATGAGAAACAAAGGATTTGCAAAACGGAGCTACGGATGCAGAGTTATGACATGATGGAAATGCAACAAAAATGCAACAATTCCGGGGACTTAGGGAAATTATCACCAAATCGATCTAGGGTTGACTTGCACGGAAGTCGAGGCACGCCGGAGATGGGCGGCGCGCTGTCGGAGAGGGCCGGGCGGGACGGACGCTGGGCGCTGGGCGTGAGGCGGTAAGCGCTGGCGCCGGCGTAGGCACCGGCCGCGGGCGGCGAACGGCGGGCGCTGGCGGGGCGACGTCTGGCGGGCGGGCGGCCGAGTCATGGGCGGTTTCGAAAGCACGGGAGGCGCGCTGCCGGGCGGGCCGGGAGCCGGGCGCGGCGTAGGGTCGCCGGGAGGCGCCAAGGGAGGAGGTTTCCGGGGCGAAGTAGGGCGCGGCCGGGCCGAGGATGGGCCGGGCGGCGAACGGCGGCGGGCGCCGCCGGAGAGGCGGTGGCGGCGCTGGCCTGGCGGCGGCGAGGACGGCGGTTGGGCGGGGCGCGCGGTTTCGCAAGGTTTCGCGCTGGCTCGCGAAGCCGGGCGGCGGCGGGGAAGAGAGAGAGGTGCGGAGGCCACGTGGGCGCTGCGGGATTGGGTGTGGGGGCGGCGGGAAGACGTGGCAGCCGCCGATTGGCACGGGCGACGGGCGGGTGGATGTGTCCGCCGTCACGGCGACATGTCCGGGCGCGAGAGGGAGGTTTTAGGGTTTCATCTGGCGATTTGGACGGGGAGGAACACATATTTATAGGTAGAGGGAGCTAGGAGAGTCCAAATGAGGTGCGGTTTTCGCCACGCGATCGTGGATCGAACGCATCGAGAGCATGGAGGGGAGTTTGGTGGGTTTTGGGCCACTTTGCAAGGGTGTTGGGCTGCAAAGAGAAGGAGGCTTTGCGGTTACCCGTTAACTGCTGAGTACCAAACGCCTCCAAATGATCCGAACTTGACATGCGGGTTCACCGGTGCTATACCAAGGCCGCTTGACAAACATCGGGCATTCCGAGAACGCTTTGACACCCGCACATGAAAAGAGGTAAAAGGGGGCGCCGGAGACATAGGGAGTGCCGGATTGCGAACTGACAACGGGAAAATGCTCGGATGCATGAGACGAACACGTATGCAAAATGAAATGCGCATGATGACATGATATGAAATGCATATGATGACATGGCAAAGTACAACACGCAAGCAAATGACATGGCAACGAAGGCGAATAACTGACGGACACCTGGCGCATCGAATCCGGGGCGTTACAACACTCCTCCACTAACAAGAGATCTCGTCCCGAATCTTAGGACCGAGACGGAAGGGAAAAAGGATGAGGTGAAAACAAGAACAAAAGAGAGGATGACCAAAGTCGAGAGCACTCGAGAAGAAGAGAGGAACGACGAGAATCGAAATCTCACTAATCAGATAGATTATGAAACAACTCGTTTCTAACCGGAGTGGTTAGAATGAGAAAAGAAACGTAATAAGACCGAAAACGATTTAGGTAGCATTCGGCCGAAACATGGAAGGAATAGAATCTGAACTTGAGAAGATGGAATGACATTTGATGAAGACATGACATAAAAACCTCCTGGAAAGAATAGATAGAGTTGAATGAAAAGAACGGAGAAAAAAAATGACAACTTGTGCCATAATGAAATTGAAAGCACCTTTTAGAATGGGGGTTTAAACGGAGTTGTCGAGAAAATCAACAACTAAAAGAAATAAGCTTGATGTGGTCTTATAGGTAACATCTCAAGATCATAAGGTGATAACCGCCACAAACGGAAATGATTGGATAGCTGGGAAGAACGAAGAAATGCAAAACTCCAATTCTAAAGAATACGGAGAATTAATTACACTCAGAGATGCAAGATGAAAAGATATTTGAATTCCACCAAAATATTGATGAAACTCTTGAAGAAAGAATTAAATCATGAAGAACCACCGTGAAGAACTCCGGTAACAAAAGGATGACGAGATAAAATGAAGGATGACAGAATAGATGAGCGCTGTGATGATTTAGATGGAGGATTCCAATAAAATGGCCGAGGAAATTTGAACTCCTGGACAAGAGAAGACGAACGACTTAGATCCTAGAAAATCACTCAAAACAAACAATCTCCAAAGAAAGAATTAATCAATCTCGACCATGATGAAATGAGAATAAGAATTATGTTATACTTATCCTCCCCCAATTAAATTGATGAGAAACAAAGGATTTGCAAAACGGAGCTACTGGATGCAGTAAGTTATGACATGATGGAAATGCAACAAAAATGCAACAATTCCGGGGACTTAGGGAAATTATCACCTCAAACTGGATCTAGGGTTGACTTGCACGGAAGTCGAGGCACGCCGGAGACAGGGCGGGTCGCCGGAGAGGGCCGGGCGGCCTGGGACGCTGCGGGCGCCGGCCGGCGGAGGCGGCCGGGCGCGGCGCCATGTAGGCACCGGGGTCAAGGGCGGCGAACATGGCGGGCGCGGGCGGGGCGACGTTCGGCGGAAGTGGGCGGCCGAGTTTCGCGGGCGTTTCCCGAGCACGGGAGGCGCCAAGCCGGGCGGAGCCGGGAGCTGGGCGTAGGGTCGCCGGGAGGCGCATTACGGAGGAGGTTCGCTGGGGCGAAAGTAGGGCGGCGTCAAGCCGAGGGATGGCCGGGCGGCGGCGAACGGCGGCGGGCGCCGCCGGGAGAGGCGGGTGGCGGCGCTGGCTCGGCGCGTGAGGACGTGGGCCGAGGGGGGCGCTGGAAGCCGCATGCTCGCTGCTGGCCGCGAAGCCGTTTACGCGGCGGGGAAGAGAGAGAGAGGTGCGGGAGGCCACGTGGCGCTGCGGGATTGGGTGTGGGGGCGGCGGGGAAGACGTGGCAGCCGCCGATTGGCCGGGCGACGTGGCGGGTGGATGTGTCCGGCCGTCGGCGGACATGTCCGGCGGCGCGGAGGGAGGTTTTAGGGTTTCATCTGCGATTTGGACGGGGAGGAACACATATTTATAGGTAGAGGGAGCTAGGAGAGTCCAAATGAGGTGCGGTTGGCCACGCCGATCGTGATCGAACGCATCGAGAGCATGGAGGGGAGTTTGGTGGTTTTGGGCCACTTTGCAAGGGTGTTGGGCTGCAAAGAGAAGGAGGCTTTTTGCATGTTACCCGGTTAACCGCTGGAGTACCAAACGACCTCCAAATGATCCGAAACTTGACAAAGCGGTCTACCGGTGCTATACCAAGGCCGCTGACAAACCTCGGGCATTCCGAGAACGCTTGACACCCGTGACATGAAAAAGAGGTAAAAGGGGGCGCCGGAGACATAGGAGTGCCGAATTGGCGAACGGACAACGGGGAAAATGCTCGGATGCATGAGACGAACACGTATGCAAAATGAAATGCGCATGATGACATGATATGAAATGCATATGATGACATGGCAAAGTACAACACGCAAGAAACTGACATGGCAACGAAGGCGAATAACTGACGGACACCTGGCGCATCGAATCCGGGGCGTTACAACACTCCTCCACTAACAAGATATCTCGTCCCGAGATCTTAGGACCGAGACGGAAGGGAAAAAGGATGAGGTGAAAACAAGAACAAAAGAGAGGATGACCAAAGTCGAGAGCACTCGAGAAGAAGAGAGGAACGACGAGAATCAAATATCACGGAATCGATAGATTATGAAATAACTCGTTCTAACCGTGAGTGGTTAGAATGAGAAAAGAAACGTAATAAGACCTAAACGATTTAGGTAGCATTCCTACCGAAACATGGAAGGAATAGAATCTGAACTTGAGAAGATGGAATGACATTTGATGAAGACATGACATAAAACCTCCGGAAAGAATAGATAGAGTTGAATGAAAAGAACGGAGAAAAATGACAACTTGTGCCGCGAATGAAATTGAAAGCACCTTTTAGAATGGGGTTTAAACGGAGTTGTCGAGAAAATCAACAACGAAAAGAAATAAGCTTGTTGTGGTCTTATAGGTAACATCTCAAGATCATAAGGTGATAACCGGCCACAAACGGAAATGATTGGATAGCTGGGAAGAACGAAGAAATGCAAAACTCCAATTCTAAAAGAATACGGAGAATTAATTACACTTAGAGATGCAAGATGAAAAGATATTTGAATTCCACCAAAATATTGATGAAACTCTTGAAGAAAGAATTAAATCATGAAGAACCACCGTGAAGAACTCCTGTAACAAAAGGATGAAGAGATAAAATGAAGGATGACAGAATAGATGAGCGCTGCGATGATTTAGATGGAGGATTCCTAATGAAATGGCCGAGGAAATTTGAACTCCGGACAAGAGAAGACGAACGACTTAGATCCGAGAAAAATCACTCAAAACGAACAATCTCCAAAGAAAGAATTAATCAACTTGACCATGATGAAATGAGAATAAGAATTATGTTATACTTATCCTCCCCCAATTAAAATTGATGAGAAACAATGGATTTGCAAAACGGAGCTACGGATGCAGAAAGTTATGACATGATGGAAATGCAACAAAAATGCAACAATTCCGGGGACTTAGGGAAATTATCACCCGAAACTGGATCTAGGGTTGACTTGCACGGAAGTCGAGGCACGCCGAGATGGCATGCTGCTGCCGGAGAGGGTCGGGCGGTCGGGACGCTGCGGGCGCTGGCCGGGCGGAGGCGGCCGGGCGCCGGCCAAGTAGGCACCGGCCAAGGGCGGCGAATCTAACGGCGGCGCAAGGGCGACGCCCGGCGGGCGGGGCGGTCGGAGTCATGCGGGCGTTTCGAAAGCACGGGGAGGGCGCCGGGCCGGGCGGCCGGGAGCCGGGCGCGTAGGGTCGCTGGGAGGCACCGGCGGGAGGAGGTTTCGGGCTGGGCGAAGGGCGCGGCGGCCGGCCGAGATGATGGGCGGCGGCGTAACGGCAGGCGGGCGCCGCCGGAGAGGCGGGCGGCGGCGCGTTCGGGCGGGCGGAGGATGGGCCAACAAGGGGCGCGGCGGGTCACAAGGGGCCCGGGCGCTGGCGAATGGCGGCGGCGGGGAGGAGAGAGAGAGGTGCGGGAGGCCACGTGGCGCTGCGGGATTGGGTGTGGGGGCGGCGGGGAAGACGTGGCAGCCGCCGATTGGCCGGGCGACGTGGCGGCTGGATGTGTCCGGCCGTCGGCGGACATGTCCGGCGGCGCGAGGGGAGGTTTTAGGGTTTCATCTGGCGATTTGGACGGGAGGAACACATATTTATAGGTAGAGGGAGCTAGGAGAGTCCAAATGAGGTGCGGTTTTCGCCACGCGATCGTGATCGAACGCATCGAGAGCATGGAGGGGAGTTTGCGGGTTTTGGGCCACTTTGCAAGGGTGTTGGGCTGCAAAGAGAAGGAGGCTTTGCGGTTACCCTTGCTAACTGCTGAGTACCAAACGACCTCCAAATGATCCGAACTTGACAAAGCGGTCTACCGGTGTTATACCAAGGCCGCTTGACAAACCTCGGGGCATTCCGGAGAACGCTTGACACCCGCAGACATGAAAAGAGAGGTAAAAGGGGGCGCCGGAGACATAGGAGTGCCGGATTGCGTAAACGGACAACGGGAAAATGCTCGGATGCATGAGACGTAACACGTATGCAAAATGAAATGCGATGATGACATGATATGAAATGCATATGATGACATGGCAAAGTACAACACGCAAGCAAATGACATGGCAACGAAGGCTAATAACCGACGGACACCGGGCGATCGAATCCGGGCGCATACAACACTCCTCCACTAACAAGATATCTCGTCCCCGAGATCTTAGGACCGTAGACGGAAGGGAAAAAGGATGAGGTGAAAACAAGAACAAAAGAGAGGATGACCAAAGTCGAGAGCACTCGAGAAGAAGAGAGGAACGACGAGAATCGAAATCTCACGGAATCAGATAGATTATGAACAACTCGCTCTAACCGGAGTGGTTAGAATGAGAAAAGAAACTAATAAGACTCAAACGATTTAGGTAGCATTCCCAAAACATGGAAGGAATAGAATCTGAACTTGAGAAGATGGAATGACATTTGATGAAGACATGACATAAAACCTCCGGAAAGAATAGATAGAGTTGAATGAAAAGAACGGAGAAAAAATGACAACTTGTGCCGCTAATGAAATTGGAAAGCACCTTTAGAATGGGGGGGTTTAAACGGAGTTGTCGAGAAAATCAACAACGAAAAGAAATAAGCTTGTTGTGGTCTTATAGGTAACATCTCAAGATCATAAGGTGATAACCGGCCACAAACGGAAATGATTGGATAGCTGGGAAGAACGAAGAAATGCAAAACTCCAATTCTAAAGAATACGGAGAATTAATTACACTTAGAGATGCAAGATGAAAAGATATTTGAATTCCACCAAAATATTGATGAAACTCTTGAATAAAGAATTAAATCATGAAGAACCACCGTGAAGAACTCCGGTAACAAAAGGATGAAGAGATAAAATGAAGGATGACAGAATAGATGAGCGCTGCGATGATTTAGATGCAGGATTCCTCGAAATGGCCGAGGAAATTTGAACTCCTGACAAGAGAAGACGAATCACTTAGATCCGAGAAAAATCACCAAAAACGAACAATCTCCAAAGAAAGAATTAATCAATTTGACCATGATGAAATGAGAATAAGAATTATGTTATACTTATCCTCCCCAATTAAATTGATGAGAAACAATGGATTTGCAAAACGGAGCTACGGATGCAGAAAGTTATGACATGATGGAAATGCAACAAAAAATGCAACAATTCCCGGGGACTTAGGGAAATTATCACCTCAAATCGGATCTAGGGTTGACTTGCACGGAAGTCGAGGCACGCCGGAGACAAGGCTACTGCCGGAGAGGGCTGGGCGGTCGGGGACGCTGGCGGCGCCGGGCGAGGCGTGAGGCGGGCGCTGGCGCCGGGCGTAGGCACCGGTCGGGCGGCGAACGGCGGGCGCGGCGGGCGACGTCCGGCAGCGGGCGGCCGGAGTCGCGGGCGTTTCGAGCACGGGAGGCGCCGGCGTCGGGCGGCCGCCGGGAGCCGGGCGGGCGTAGGGTCGCCGGGGAGGCGCCAAGGGAGGAGGGTCCGCCGGGCGAGCAGGGCGCGCTGGCCGAGGATGGCCGGGCGGCGGCGAACGGCGGCGGGCGCCGCCGGAGAGGCGGGCGGCGGCGCTGGGCTCGGCGCGGCGAGGATGGGCTGGGCAAGGGCGGGCTAAGGGTCACAAGGGCGCTGGTTTCGCTGGTCGCGGCGCACGGGAGGAGAGAGAGAGAAAGTGCGGGAGGCCACGTGGCGCCATGGGATTGGGTGTGGGGCGGCGGGAAGACGTGGCAGCCGCCGATTGGCCGGGCGACGTGGCGGTTGGATGTGTCCGCCGTCGACATGACACAAACCGCGGCGCGAGGGAGGTTTTAGGGTTTCATCTGCGATTTGGACGGGAGGAACACATATTTATAGGTAGAGGGAGCTAGGAGAGTCCAAATGAGGTGCGGTTTTCGCCACGCGATCGTGATCGAACGCATCGAGAGCATGGAGGGAGTTTGCGGGTTTTGGGGCCACTTTGCAAGGGTGTTGGGCTGCAAAGAGAAGGAGGCTTTTTATGACATCTTGCTAACTGCTGGAGTACCAAACGACCTTCCAAATGATCCGAACTTGACAAAGCGGTCTATCGGTGTTATACCAAGGCCGCTTGACAAACCTCGGGCATTCCGAGAACGCTTGACACCCGCGACATGAAAAGAGGTAAAAGGGGGCGCCGGAGACATAGGAGTGCCGAATTGCGTAAACGGACAACGGGAAAATGCTCTGGATGCATGAGACTAACACGTATGCAAAATGAAATGCGATGATGACATGATATGAAATGCATATGATGACATGGCAAAGTACAACACGCAAGCAAATGACATGGCAACGAAGGCGTAATAATCGACGGACACTCGCGATCGAATCCGGGCGCTACAACACCCTCCACTAACAAGATATCTCTGCCCCGAGATCTTAGGACCGAGACGAAGGGAAAAAGGATGAGGTGAAAACAAGAACAAAAGAGAGGATGACCAAAGTCGAGAGCACTCGAGAAGAAGAGAGGAACGACGAGAATCAAATTCACCAATCAGATAGATTATGAAATAACCTGCTCTAACCGGAGTGGTTAGAATGAGAAAAGAAACGAATAAGATCAAACGATTTAGGTAGCATTCCGCCGAAACATGGAAGGAATAGAATCTGAACTTGAGAAGATGGAATGACATTTGATGAAGACATGACATAAAACCTCCTGGAAAGAATAGATAGAGTTGAATGAAAAGAACGGAGAAAAAATGACAACTTGTGCCATGTAATGAAATTGAAAGCACCTTTAGAATGGGGTTTAAACGGAGTTGTCGAGAAAAATCAACAACTAAAAAGAAATAAGCTTGTTGTGGTCTTTATAGGTAACATCTCAAGATCGTAAGGTGATAACCGCCACAAACGGAAATGATTGATAGCTGGGAAGAACGAAGAAATGCAAAACTCCAATTCTAAAGAATACGGAGAATTAATTACACTTAGAGATGCAAGATGAAAAGATATTTGAATTCCACCAAAATATTGATGAAACTCTTGAAGAAAGAATTAAATCATGAAGAACCACCGTGAAGAACTCCGGTAACAAAAGGATGAAGAGATAAAATGAAGGATGACAGAATAGATGAGCGCTGCGATGATTTAGATGCAGGATTCCGACGAAATGGCCGAGGAAATTTGAACTCCGGACAAGAGAAGACGAACGACTTAGATCCGAGAAAAATCACTCAAAACGAACAATCTCCAAAGAAAGAATTAATCAACTTGACCATGATGAAATGAGAATAAGAATTATGTTATACTTATCTCCCCAATTAAATTGATGAGAAACAATGGATTTGCAAAACGGAGCTACTTGGATGCAGTAGTTATGACATGATGGAAATGCAACAAAAATGCAACAATTCCTGTGGATTTGGGAAATTATCACCTCAAACTGGATCTAGGGTTGACTTGCACGGAAGTCGAGGCACGCCGGAGATGGCGCGCGGGTTGCCGGAGAGGGTCGGGCGGGTCGGGGACGCTGCGCGCCGGCCGGGCGTGAGGTGTCGGGCGCGGGCGCCGGCGAGGCACCGGGCCGCGGGCGGCGAACGGGCGGGCGCGGGCGGGCGACGTCCGGCATGGCGGGCGGCTCGAGTTTTGGGCGGGCGGTTTCCCGAAAGCATGGGGAGGCGCGCGCCGGGCGGGCCGGAGCCGGGCGCGCGAGGGTCGCTGGGAGGCGCTGGCGGAGGAGGTTCGCGGGGCGAGCAGGGCGGCGGCCGGCCGAGGAAGACGGGCGAAGCGAACGGCGGCGGGCGCCGCCGGAGAGGCGGGCGGCGCGCGCTGGCTCGCGCGGCGGAGGATGGGCTGGCGGGCGCTGGGGTCACAAGGCCCGCGCTGGTTTGCTGGCCGCCGGCGCGGGGAGGAAGAGAGAGAGAGGTGCGGGAGGCCACGTGGCGCTGCGGGATTGGGTGTGGGGGCGGCGGGGAAGACGTGGCAGCCGCCGATTGGCCGGGCGACGTGGCGGCTGGATGTGTCCGGCCGTCGGCGGACATGTCCGGCGGCGCGGAGGGAGGTTTTAGGGTTTCATCTGCGATTTGGACGGGGAGGAACACATATTTTTAGGTAGAGGGAGCTAGGAGAGTCCAAATGAGGTGCGGTTTTCGGCCACGCGATCGTGATCGAACGACCGAGAGCATGGAGGGGAGTTTGGTGGGTTTTGGGCCACTTTGCAAGGGTGTTGGGCTGCAAAGAGAAGGAGGCTTTGCGGTTACCCGTTAACTGCTGAGTACCAAACGACCTCCAAATGATCCGAACTTGACAAAGCGGTTCACCGGTGTTATACCAAGGCCGCTGACAAACCTCGGGCATTCCGAGAACGCTTGACACCCGCACATGAAAAGAGGTAAAAGGGGGGCCGGGAGACATAGGGAGTGCCGAATTGCAAAATCTGGACAACGGGAAAATGCTCTGATGCATGAGACGAACACGATGCAAAATGAAATGCGATGATGACATGATATGAAATGCATATGATGACATGGCAAAGTACAACACGCAAGCAAAATGACATGGCAACGAAGGCGTAATAATCGACGGACACCTGGCGCATCGAATCCGGGGCGTTACAACACTCCTCCACTAACAAGATATCTCGTCCCGAGATCTTAGGACCGAGACGGAAGGGAAAAAGGATGAGGTGAAAACAAGAACAAAAGAGAGGATGACCAAAGTCGAGAGCACTCGAGAAGAAGAGAGGAACGACGAGAATCGAAATCTCACGGAATCAGATAGATTATGAACAACTCGCTCTAACCGGAGTGGTTAGAATGAGAAAAGAAACGAATAAGATCAAACGATTTAGGTAGCATTCCTACCGAAACATGGAAGGAATAGAATCTGAACTTGAGAAGATGGAATGACATTTGATGAAGACATGACATAAAACCTCCGGAAAGAATAGATAGAGTTGAAATGAAAAGAACGGAGAAAAAATGACAACTTGTGCCGCTAATGAAATTGAAAGCACCTTTTAGAATGGGGGGTTTAAACGAGTTGTCGAGAAAATCAACAACTAAAAAAGAAATAAGCTTGTTGTGGTCTTATAGGTAACATCTCAAGATCGTAAGGTGATAACCGCCACAAACGGAAATGATTGGATAGCTGGAAGAACGAAGAATGCAAAACTCCAATTCTAAAGAATACGGAGAATTAATTACACTTAGAGATGCAAGATGAAAAGATATTTGAATTCCACCAAAATATTGATGAAACTCTTGAAGAAAGAATTAAATCATGAAGAACCACCGTGAAGAACTCCGCAACAAAAGGATGAAGAGATAAAATGAAGGATGATGTAATAGATGAGCGCCATGATGATTTAGATGCAGGATTCCGGACGAAATGGCCGAGGAAATTTGAACTCCTGGACAAGAGAAGACGAACGACTTAGATCCGAGAAAAATCACCAAAACGTAACAATCTCCAAAGAAAGAATTAATCAATTTGACCATGATGAAATGAGAATAAGAATTATGTTATACTTATCCTCCCCCAATTAAATTGATGAGAAACAATGGATTTGCAAAACGGAGCTACGGATGCAGAGTTATGACATGATGGAAATGCAACAAAAATGCAACAATTCCGGGGACTTAGGGAAATTATCACCTCAAACTGGATCTAGGGTTGACTTGCACGGAAGTCGCAGGCACGCCGGAGACAGTGCGCGGCTGCCGGAGAGGGCTGGGCGGTCAGACGCCGCGGCGCTGCCGGCGTGAGGCGGCCGGGCGCTGGCGCCGGCGTAGGCACCGGTCCGGGCGGCGAACGGCGGGCGCGAAGGGGCGACGTCTGGCGAAGCGGGCGGCCGGAGTCATGGGCGGTTCCCGAAAGCACGGGAGGCGCCTACGGGCAAGGGCCGGAGCCGGGCGCGGGCGAGGGTCTCTGGGAGGCGCCAAGTGGAGGAGGTTCGCTGGGGCGAAGCAGGGCGCGGCCGGGCCGAGGGGATGGCCGGCGGCGGCGAACGGCGGCGGGCGCCGCCGAGAGGCGGGCGGCGGCGCGGCTCGGCTGCGGAGGATGGGCTGGGCGGGCGCTGGGCGCACAAGGGTTCGGCGCTGGTTTCGCGAAGCCGGCGGGCGCGGGAGCGAGAGAGAGAGGTGCGGAGGCCACGTGCGCCGCGGATTGGGTGTGGGGGCGGCGGGAAGACGTGGCAGCCGCCATTGGCCGGGCGACGTGGCGGTTGGATGTGTCCGCCGTCGGGCGGACATGTTCCATGGGCGCGAGGGAGGTTTTAGGGTTTCATCTCGCGATTTGGACGGGAGGAACACATATTTATAGGTAGAGGAAGCTAGGAGAGTCCAAATGAGGTGCGGTTTTCGCCACGCCGATCGTGGATCGAACGCAATCGAGAGCATGGAGGGGAGTTTGGTGGTTTTGGGCCACTTTGCAAGGGTGTTGGGCTGCAAAGAGAAGGAGGCTTTTTGCGTTACCCTGCTAACCGCTGGAGTACCAAACGACCTCCAAATGATCCGAACTTGACAAAGCGGTTCATCGGTGCTATACTAAGGCCGCTGACAAACCTCGGGGCATTCCGAGAACGCTTGACACCCGCAGACATGAAAAAGAGGTAAAAGGGGCGCCGGAGACATAGGAGTGCCGAATTGGCGAAAACGGACAACGGGAAAATGCTCGGATGCATGAGACGTAACACGTATGCAAAATGAAATGCGATGATGACATGATATGAAATGCATATGATGACATGGCAAAGTACAACACGCAAGCAAATGACATGGCAACGAAGGTTAATAATCGACGGACACTGGGCGACGAATCCGGGGCGCATAACACTCCTCCACTAACAAGAGATCTCGCCCCGAGATCTTAGGACCGAGACGAAGGGAAAAGGATGAGGTGAAAACAAGAACAAAAGAGAGGATGACCAAAGTCGAGAGCACTCGAGAAGAAGAGAGGAACGACGAGAATCGAAATCTCACGGAATCAGATAGATTATGAAATAACCGCTCTAACCGGAGTGGTTAGAATGAGAAAAGAAACGAATAAGATCGAAACGATTTAGGTAGCATTCCGCCGAAACATGGAAGGAATAGAATCTGAACTTGAGAAGATGGAATGACATTTGATGAAGACATGACATAAAACCTCCTAAAGAATATTAGATAGAGTTGAATGAAAAGAACGGAGAAAAAATGACAACTTGTGCCGCCAAATGAAATTGAAAGCACCTTTAGAATGGGGGGGTTTAAACGGAGTTGTCGAGAAAATCAACAACGAAAAGAAATAAGCTTGTTGTGGTCTTATAGGTAACATCTCAAGATCGTAAGGTGATAACCGGCCACAAACGGAAATGTTTGGATAGCTGGGAATAACGAAGAAACGCAAAAATCCAATTCTAAAGAATACGGAGAATTAATTACACTTAGAGATGCAAGATGAAAAGATATTTGAATTCCACCAAAATATTGATGAAACTCTTGAAGAAAGAATTAAATCATGAAGAACCACCGTGAAGAACTCCTAACAAAAGGATGAAGAGATAAAATGAAGGATGACAGAATAGATGAGCGCCATGATGATTTAGATGCAGGATTCCGGTTTAAATGGCCGAGGAAATTTGAACTCCTGACTTGAGAAGACGAACGACTTAGATCCGAGAAAAATCACTCAAAACGAACAATCTCCAAAGAAAGAATTAATCAACTTGACCATGATGAAATGAGAATAAGAATTATGTTATACTTATCCTCCCCCAATTAAATTGATGAGAAACAATGGATTTGCAAAACGGAGCTACGGATGCAGAAGTTATGACATGATGGAAATGCAACAAAAATGCAACAATTCCTGTGGATTTGGGAAATTATCACCTCCAACTGGATCTAGGTTGACTTGCACTAAGTCGAGGCACGGAGACAGGGCTGCTGCTGCCGGAGAGGGCCGGGCGGTCGGGGACGCTGGCGGCCGGCCGGCGAGGCGGCCGGGCGGGCGCCGGCGAGGCACCGGGTCAAGGGCGGCGAACGGCGGGCGCTGGCGGGCGACGTCCCGGGCGGGCGGCTCGAAGCTCGCGGCGGCTCCCGAGCATGGGAGGCGCTGGCACGGGCGGGCCGGGAGCCGGCGCGCGAGGGTCGCCGGAGGCGCCTGGGAGTGAGGTTCGCTGGGCGAAGCAAGGGGCGGCCGGGGCCGAGGGTACGGGCGGCAGCGAACGGCGGGCGGGCGCCGCCGAGAGGCGGGCGGCGGCGCGCTGGCCCGGCGCGGCGAGGATGGGCTGGGCGGGGGCGCGGGTTTCACAAGGCGTGCGCTGGGTTTCGCGAAGGGCGCGCGGGGAGGAGAGAGAGAGGTGCGGAGGCCACGGGCGCCGCGGGATTGGGTGTGGGGGCGCGGGAAGACGTGGCAGCCGCCGATTGGCCGGGCGACGTGGCGGTTGGATGTGTCCGCCGCCGGCGGACATGTTCCGGGCGCGTGAGGGAGGTTTTAGGGTTTCATCTGCGATTTGGACGTGGAGGAACACATATTTTAGGTAGAGGGAGCTAGGAGAGTCCAAATGAGGTGCGGTTTTCGCCACGCGATCGTGATCGAACGCATCGAGAGCATGGAGGGGAGTTTGGTGGGTTTTGGGCCACTTTGCAAGGGTGTTGGGCTGCAAAGAGAAGGAGGCTTTGCGGTTACCTTGCTAACTGCTGAGTACCAAACGACCTCCAAATGATCCGAATCTGACAAAGCGGTTCACTGCGTTATACCAAGGCCGCTGACAAACCTCGGCATTCCGAGAACGTTTGACACCCGCACATGAAAAGAGGTAAAAGGGGGCGCCGGGAGACATAGGAGTGCCGAATTGCGAAACGGACAACGGGGAAAATGCTCGGATGCATGAGACGAACACGTATGCAAAATGAAATGCGCATGATGACATGATATGAAATGCATATGATGACATGGCAAAGTACAACACGCAAGCAAATGACATGGCAACGAAGGCGTAATAATCGACGGACACTGGGCGACGAATCCGGGCGTTATAACACTCTCCACTAATAAAGATATCTCGTCCCGAGATCTTAGGACCGAGACGGAAGGGAAAAAGGATGAGGTGAAAACAAGAACAAAAGAGAGGATGACCAAAGTCGAGAGCACTCGAGAAGAAGAGAGGAACGACGAGAATCGAAATCTCACGGAATCGTATAGATTATGAACAACCTGCTTCTAACCGGAGTGGTTAGAATGAGAAAAGAAACGAATAAGATCAAACGATTTAGGTAGCATTCCTACCAAACATGGAAGGAATAGAATCTGAACTTGAGAAGATGGAATGACATTTGATGAAGACATGACATAAAACCTCCGGAAAGAATAGATAGAGTTGAATGAAAAGAACGGAGAAAAAAATGACAACTAGTGCCGCTAATGAAATTGAAAGCACCTATAGAAAGGGGGGGTTTAAACGGAGTTGTCGAGAAAATCAACAAACAAAAAAAATAAGATTGTTGTGGTATTATAGGTAACATCTCAAGATCATAAGGTGATAACCGCCACAAACGGAAATGATTGGATAGCTGGGAAGAACGAAGAATGCAAAACTCCAATTCTAAAGAATACGGAGAATTAATTACACTTAGAGATGCAAGATGAAAAGATATTTGAATTCCACCAAAATATTGATGAAACTCTTGAAGAAAGAATTAAATCATGAAGAACCACCGTGAAGAACTCCGCAACAAAAGGATGAAGAGATAAAATGAAGGATGACAGAATAGATGAGCGTCATGATGATTTAGATGCAGGATTCCGACGAAATGGCCGAGGAAATTTGAACTCCGGACAAGAGAAGACGAACGACTTAGATCCGAGAAAAATCACTCAAAACGAACAATCTCCAAAGAAAGAATTAATCAACTTGACCATGATGAAATGAGAATAAGAATTATGTTATACTTATCCTCCCCCAATTAAATTGATGAGAAACAATGGATTTGCAAAACGGAGCTACGGATGCAGAGTTATGACATGATGGAAATGCAACAAAAATGCAACAATTCCGGGACTTAGGGAAATTATCACCAAACTGGATCTAGGGTTGACTTGCACGGAAGTCGAGGCACGCCGGAGATGGCGGCGCCGCCGGAGAGGGTCGGGCGGTCGGGGACGCTGCGGCGGGCCGAAGTGGCAAGGCGGGCGGGCGCCGGGCGAGGCACCGGTCAAGGGCGCTTAACGGCGGGCGCAAGCGGGCGACGGCCGGGCGCGGGCGGCTGAGTTTCATGGGCGTTTCCTGAGCACGGGAGGCGCCATGTCGGGCGGGCCGGGAGCCGGGCGCGGCGAGGGTCTCGGGAGGCGCCAAGGAGGAGGTTTGCTGGGCGGAAGCAGGGCGCGCGGCCGAGGATGGCTGGGCGGCGGCGAACGGCGGCGGGCGCCGGCCGAGAGGCGGGCGGCGCGCAAGGGCTCGGGCGAGGATGGGCTGGCTGGCGGGCGTTATGCAAGGGCTCGCAAGACGGGTTTCGCGAATGGGCGGGCGCGGGAGGAGAGAGAGAGGTGCGAGGCCACGTGGCGCTGCGGGATTGGGTGGGGCGGCGGGAAGACGTGGCAGCCGCCGATTGGGCCGGGCGACGTGGCGGGCCGGATGTGTCCGCCGCCGGGCGATACAAACCGGCGGCGCGAGGAGGAGGTTTTAGGTTTCATCTCGCGATTTGGACGGGAGGAACACATATTTATAGGTAGAGGAAGCTAGGAGAGTCCAAATGAGGTGCGGTTTTCGCCACGCGATCGTGATCGAATCCACCGAGAGCATGGAGGGGAGTTTGGTGGTTTTGGGCCACTTTGCAAGGGTGTTGGGCTGCAAAGAGAAGGAGGCTTTATGCGGTTACCCGTTAACCGTTGGAGTACCAAACGACCTCCAAATGATCCGAAACTTGACAGGCGGTCTACCGGTGCTATACCAAGGCCGCTTGACAAACCTTGGGGCATTCCGAGAACGTTTGACACCCGCACATGAAAAGAGGTAAAAGGGGGCGCCGGGAGACATAGGAGTGCCGAATCATGCGAAAACTGGACAACGGGAAAATGCTCGGATGCATGAGACGTAACACGTATGCAAAATGAAATGCGATGATGACATGATATGAAATGCATATGATGACATGGCAAAGTACAACACGCAAGCAAATGACATGGCAACGAAGGCGTAATAATCGACGGACACCGGGCGACGAATCCGGGCGCTACAACACTCCTCCACTAACAAGAGATCTCTGCCCCGAGATCTTAGGGACCGAGACTAAGGGAAAAAGGATGAGGTGAAAACAAGAACAAAAGAGAGGATGACCAAAGTCGAGAGCACTCGAGAAGAAGAGAGGAACGACGAGAATCGAAATCTCACTAATCAGAGCAGATTATGAACAACTCGCTCTAACCGGAGTGGTTAGAATGAGAAAAGAAACGAATAAGATCAAACGATTTAGGTAGCATTCCGCTCAAACATGGAAGGAATAGAATCTGAACTTGAGAAGATGGAATGACATTTGATGAAGACATGACATAAAACCTCCTAAAGAATAGATAGAGTTGAAATGAAAAGAACGGAGAAAAATGACAACTTGTGCCGCTAATGAAATTGAAAGCACCTTTAGAATGGGGTTTAAACGGAGTTGTCGAGAAAATCAACAACGAAAAGAAATAAGCTTGTTGTGGTCTTATAGGTAACATCTCAAGATCATAAGGTGATAACCGGCCACAAACGGAAATGATTGGATAGCTGGGAAGAACGAAGAAATGCAAAACTCCAATTCTAAAGAATACGGAGAATTAATTACACTTAGAGATGCAAGATGAAAAGATATTTGAATTCCACCAAAATATTGATGAAACTCTTGAAGAAAGAATTAAATCATGAAGAACCACCGTGAAGAACTCCGCAACAAAAGGATGAAGAGATAAAATGAAGGATGACAGAATAGATGAGCGCCAAGGATGATTTAGATGGAGGATTCCTCGATTTAAATGGCCGAGGAAATTTGAACTCCTGGACAAGAGAAGACGAACGACTTAGATCCGAGAAAAATCACTCAAAACGTAACAATCTCCAAAGAAAGAATTAATCAACTTGACCATGATGAAATGAGAATAAGAATTATGTTATACTTATCCTCCCCAATTAAATTGATGAGAAACAATGGATTTGCAAAACGGAGCTACGGATGCAGAAGTTATGACATGATGGAAATGCAACAAAAATGCAACAATTCCCGGGACTTAGGGAAATTATCACCTCAAATCGGATCTAGGGTTGACTTGCACGGAAGTCGAGGCACGCCGGAGACAGGGCGCGCGGCTGCCGGAGAGGGCCGGGCGGTCGGGGACGCTGCGCGCTGCCGGCGTGAGGCGGCCGGCGCGGGCGCTGGCGAGGCACCGGGGCCGCGCGGCGAACGGGGCGCCAAGGGGCGACGTCCGGCGGGCGGGGCGGCCGGAGTCATGGGCGTTCTCGAGCACGGGAGGCGCCGCCGCAAGGGCGGGCCGGGAGCCGGGCGCGGGCGTAGGGTCGCCGGGAGGCGCCGGCGGAGGAGGCTTTTGGGGCGAAAGTAGGGCGGCGGCCGGCCGAGGATGGCCGGGCGGCGGCGAACGGCGGCGGGCGCCGCCGGAGAGGCGGGCGGCGGCGCTGGGCTCGGGCGGCGGAGGATGGGCCACGGCGGGGTTGCTGGTCACAAGGCCCGGAGCGGGTTTCGCGAAGCCGGGCGCAGCGGGAGGAGAGAGAGAGGTGCGGAGGCCACGTGGCGCTATGGGATTGGGTGGGGCGGCGGGAAGACGTGGCAGCCGCCGATTGGCCGGGCGACGTGGCGGTTGGATGTGTCCGCCGTCGGCGGACATGTCCGGGCGCGCGAGGGAGGTTTTAGGGTTTCATCTCGCGATTTGGACGGGAGGAACACATATTTATAGGTAGAGGGAGCTAGGAGAGTCCAAATGAGGTGCGGTTTTCGCCACGCGATCGTGATCGAACGCACCGAGAGCATGGAGGGGAGTTTGGTGGGTTTTGGGCCACTTTGCAAGGGTGTTGGGCTGCAAAGAGAAGGAGGCTTTTGCGGTTACCCGGTTAACCGTTGGAGTACCAAACGACCTCCAAATGATCCGAAACTTGACAGGCGGTCTACCTGTGCTATACCAAGCTTGACAAACCTTGGGGCATTCCGAGAACGTTTGACACCCGCACATGAAAAGAGGTAAAAGGGGGCGCCGGGAGACATAGGAGTGCCGAATTGCGAAACGGACAACGGGGAAAATGCTCGGATGCATGAGACGAACACGTATGCAAAATGAAATGCGATGATGACATGATATGAAATGCATATGATGACATGGCAAAGTACAACACGCAAGCAAATGACATGGCAACGAAGGCGTAATAACCGACGGACACTGGGCGATCGAATCCGGGCGTTACAACACTCCTCCACTAACAAGAGATCTCGCCCCGAGATCTTAGGACCGAGACGGAAGGGAAAAGGATGAGGTGAAAACAAGAACAAAAGAGAGGATGACCAAAGTCGAGAGCACTCGAGAAGAAGAGAGGAACGACGAGAATCGAAATCTCAATTTAATCGATAGATTATGAACAACTCGCTCTAACCGGAGTGGTTAGAATGAGAAAAGAAACGAATAAGACCGAAACGATTTAGGTAGCATTCCGCTGAAACATGGAAGGAATAGAATCTGAACTTGAGAAGATGGAATGACATTTGATGAAGACATGACATAAAACCTCCTAAAGAATAGATAGAGTTGAATGAAAAGAACGGAGAAAAAAATGACAACTTGTGCCGCTAATGAAATTGAAAGCACCTTTAAAAATGGGGTTTAAACGGAGTTGTCGAGAAAATCAACAACGAAAAGAAATAAGCTTGTTGTGGTCTTATAGGTAACATCTCAAGATCATAAGGTGATAACCGGCCACAAACGGAAATGATTGGATAGCTGGGAAGAACGAAGAATGCAAAACTCCAATTCTAAAGAATACGGAGAATTAATTACACTTAGAGAGGCAAGATGAAAACATCTTCGAATTCCACCAAAAGATCGACGAAACTCTTGAAGAAAGAATTAAATCATGAAGAACCACCGTGAAGAACTCCGGTAACAAAAGGATGAAGAGATAAAATGAAGGATGACAGAATAGATGAGCGCTGCGATGATTTAGATGTAGGATCCCGACGAAATGGCCGAGGAAATTTGAACTCCGGACAAGAGAAGACGAATGACTTAGATCCGAGAAAAATCACTCAAAACGAACAATCTCCAAAGAAAGAATTAATCAACTTGACCATGATGAAATGAGAATAAGAATTATGTTATACTTATCCTCCCCAATTAAATTGATGAGAAACAATGGATTTGCAAAACGGAGCTACGGATGCAGTAGTTATGACATGATGGAAATGCAACAAAATGCAACAATTCCCGGGACTTAGGGAAATTATCACTCCGAATCGGATCTAGGGTTGACTTGCACGGAAGTCGAGGCACGCCGGAGACAGGCGCTGGCCGCCGGAGAGGGCCGGGCGGTCGGGGACGCCAAGGCGCGCCGGGCGTGAGGCGGAGCCGGCGCGGGCGCTGGCGTAGGCACCGCCTTTGGGCGGCTAACGGCGGGGCGCGGCGGGTGACGTCTGGCGGGCGGCCGGAGTTTCGCGGGCGTGTTTCGAAAGCACGGGAGGCGCCGGCCGGGCGGGCTGGAGCCGGGCGCGGCGAGGGTCGCCGGGGAGGCGCCGCATGGAGGAGGTTCGCTGGGCGAAGCAGGGCGGCGGCCGGGCCGAGGATGGCCGGGCGGCGGCGAACGGCGGCGGGCGCCGCCGGAGAGGCGGCGGCGGCGCGCTGGCTCGGCGGCGGAGGATGGGCCAGCGGGGGCGGGCGCGCTGGTTCGGCTTGGCGCTGGTTTCGCGAAGCCGGGCGGCGGGAGGAGAGAGAGGTGCGGAGGCCACGTGGCGCCGCGGGATTGGGTGGGGCGGCGGGAAGACGTGGCAGCCGCCGATTGGCCGGGCGACGTGGGGCCGGATGTGTTCCGCCGCTGGCGGACATGTCCGGGCGGCGCGAGGGGAGGTTTTAGGTTTCATCTGCGATTTGGACGGGAGGAACACATATTTATAGGTAGAGGGAGCTAGGAGAGTCCAAATGAGGTGCGGAGCTGCCACGCGATCGTGATCGAACGCATCGAGAGCATGGAGGGAGTTTGGTGGGTTTTGGGCCACTTTGCAAGGGTGTTGGGCTGCAAAGAGAAGGAGGCTTTTGCGGTTACCCGTTGCTAACTGCTGAGTACCAAACGACCTCCAAAATGATCCGAAACTTGACAAAGCGGTTCACCGGGTGTTATACCAAGGCCGCTTGACAAACCTCGGGCATTCCGAGAACGCTTGACACCCGCATACATGAAAAGAGGTAAAAGGGGGCGCCGGAGACATAGGAGTGCCGAATTGCGAAACGGACAACGGGAAAATGCTCGGATGCATGAGACGAACACGTATGCAAAATGAAATGCGCATGATGACATGATATGAAATGCATATGATGACATGGCAAAGTACAACACGCAAGCAAATGACATGGCAACGAAGGCGAATAACTGACGGACACCTGGCGCATCGAATCCGGCGCTATAACACTCCTCCACTAATAAGATATCTCTGCCCCGAGATCTTAGGACCGAGACGGAAGGGAAAAAGGATGAGGTGAAAACAAGAACAAAAGAGAGGATGACCAAAGTCGAGAGCACTCGAGAAGAAGAGAGGAACGACGAGAATCAAATCTCACTAATCAGATAGATTATGAAATAACTCGCTCTAACCGGAGTGGTTAGGAATGAGAAAAGAAACGAATAAGACTCAAACGATTTAGGTAGCATTCCTACCGAAACATGGAAGGAATAGAATCTGAACTTGAGAAGATGGAATGACATTTGATGAAGACATGACATAAAACCTCCTAAAGAATAGATAGAGTTGAATGAAAAGAACGGAGAAAAAATGACAACTTGTGCCGCTAATGAAATTGAAAGCACCTTTTAGAATGGGGGTTTAAACGGAGTTGTCGAGAAAATCAACAACTAAAAGAAATAAGCTTGTTGTGGTCTTATAGGTAACATCTCAAGATCATAAGGTGATAACCGCCACAAACGGAAATGATTGGATAGCCGGGAAGAACGAAGAATGCAAAACTCCAATTCTAAAGAATACGGAGAATTAATTACACTTAGAGATGCAAGATGAAAAGATATTTGAATTCCACCAAAATATTGATGAAACTCTTGAAGAAAGAATTAAATCATGAAGAACCACCGTGAAGAACTCCGGTAACAAAAGGATGAAGAGATAAAATGAATGATGATGTAATAGATGAGCGCCATGATGATTTAGATGCAGGATTCACGAAATGGCCGAGGAAATTTGAACTCCGGACAAGAGAAGACGAACGACTTAGATCCGAGAAAATCACCAAAAACGTAACAATCTCCAAAGAAAGAATTAATCAACTTGACCATGATGAAATGAGAATAAGAATTATGTTATACTTATCCTCCCCAATTAAATTGATGAGAAACAATGGATTTGCAAAACGGAGCTACGGATGCAGAAGTTATGACATGATGGAAATGCAACAAAATGCAACAATTCCGGGGACTTAGGGAAATTATCACCAAATCGGATCTAGGGTTGACTTGCACGGAAGTCGAGGCACGCCGGAGACAGGGCGCTGCTGCCGGAGAGGGCCGGGCGGTCGGGACGCTGCGGGCGCTGCCGGCGGAGGCGGCCGGAGCGGGCGCCGGGCGAGGCACCGGGCTCGGGCGGCGAACGGCGGGCGCTGGCGGGTGACGTCTGGCGGCGGGGCGGCCGGAGTTTGGCGGGCGTTTCGAAGCACGGGAGGCGCCGGCGTACGGGCGGGCGGGAGCGGGCGCGGCGTAGGGTCGCTGGGAGGCGCCGCGGAGGAGGTTCGCGGGCGAAGCAGGGCGGGCGGCCGGTTGCCGAGGATGATACGGGCGGCGGCGAACGGCGGCGGGCGCCGGCCGGAGAGGCGGGCGGCGGCGCGCTGGGCTCGGCGGCGGAGGATGGGCTGGGCTGGGGCGCTGGCTCGCCGGGTTTCGCGTTGGTTTCGCGAAGCCGGGCGGGCGGCGGGAGGAGAGAGAGAGGTGCGGAGGCCACGGGCGCTGCGGGATTGGGTGGGGGCGGCGGGAAGACGTGGCAGCCGCCGATTGGCCGGGCGACGGGCGGCCGGATGTGTTCGCCGCTTACGGACATGTCCGGGCGGCGCGAGGGAGGTTTTAGGGTTTCATCTCGCGATTTGGACGGGGAGGAACACATATTTATAGGTAGAGGGAGCTAGAGAGTCCAAATGAGGTGCGGTTTTCGCCACGCGATCGTGGATCGAACGCACCGAGAGCATGGAGGGGAGTTTGGTGGGTTTTGGGCCACTTTGCAAGGGTGTTGGGCTGCAAAGAGAAGGAGGCTTTTATGTTACCCGTTAACCGCTGAGTACCAAACGACCTCCAAATGATCCGAACTTGACAGCGGTTCACCGGGTGTTATACCAAGGCCGCTGACAAACCTCGGGCATTCCGAGAACGCTTGACACCCGCACATGAAAAGAGGTAAAAGGGGGCGCCGGAGACATAGGAGTGCCGAATTGCGAAACGGACAACGGGGAAAAATGCTCGGATGCATGAGACGTAACACGATGCAAAATGAAATGCGATGATGACATGATATGAAATGCATATGATGACATGGCAAAGTACAACACGCAAGCAAATGACATGGCAACGAAGGCTAATAATCGACGGACACCGGGCGATCGAATCCGGGCGCTACAACACTCCTCCACTAACAAGATATCTCGCCCCGAGATCTTAGGACCGAGACGGAAGGGAAAAGGATGAGGTGAAAACAAGAACAAAAGAGAGGATGACCAAAGTCGAGAGCACTCGAGAAGAAGAGAGGAACGACGAGAATCGAAATCTCACCAATCAGATAGATTATGAACAACTCGCTCTAACCGGAGTGGTTAGAATGAGAAAAGAAACGAATAAGATCAAACGATTTAGGTAGCATTCCGGCTGAAACATGGAAGGAATAGAATCTGAACTTGAGAAGATGGAATGACATTTGATGAAGACATGACATAAAACCTCCGGAAAGAATAGATAGAGTTGAATGAAAAGAACGGAGAAAAAAATGACAACTTGTGCCGCGAATGAAATTGAAAGCACCTTTAGAATGGGGGGGTTTAAACGGAGTTGTCGAGAAAATCAACAACGAAAAGAAATAAGCTTGTTGTGGTCTTATAGGTAACATCTCAAGATCATAAGGTGATAACCGGCCACAAACGGAAATGATTGGATAGCCGGGAAGAACGAAGAATGCAAAACTCCAATTCTAAAGAATACGGAGAATTAATTACACTTAGAGATGCAAGATGAAAAGATATTTGAATTCCACCAAAATATTGATGAAACTCTTGAAGAAAGAATTAAATCATGAAGAACCACCGTGAAGAACTCCAGAATAAAAGGATGAAGAGATAAAATGAAGGATGACAGAATAGATGAGCGCTATGATGATTTAGATGCAGGATTCGGTTTAAATGGCCGAGGAAATTTGAACTCCTGACAAGAGAAGACGAACGACTTAGATCCGAGAAAAATCACTCAAAACGTAACAATCTCCAAAGAAAGAATTAATCAACTTGACCATGATGAAATGAGAATAAGAATTATGTTATACTTATCCTCCCCAATTAAATTGATGAGAAACAATGGATTTGCAAAACGGAGCTACGGATGCAGAAAGTTATGACATGATGGAAATGCAACAAAAATGCAACAATTCCGGGACTTAGGGAAATTATCACCTCAAATCGGATCTAGGGTTGACTTGCACGGAAGTCAAGGCACGCCGGAGACAGGGCGGCGCTGGCTGCCGGAGAGGGCCGGGCGGTCGGGGACGCTGGCGGCCGGCCGGGCGGAGGCGTCGGGCGCTGGGCGCCGGCGAGGCACCGGCCGCGGGCGTAACGGCGGGCGCGGCGGGGTGATGTCCGGCGGGGCGGGCGGCCGGAGTCATGGGCGTTTCGAAAGCACGGGAGGCGCCGCTGCCGGGCGGCCGGAGCCGGGCGCGGCGAGGGTCGCCGGGAGGCGCTGGCGGAGGAGGTTTCGCGGGGCGAAGCAGGGCGGCCGGGCCGAGGATGGCTGGCGGCGGCGAACGGCGGGCGGGCGCCGCCGGAGAGGCGGGCGGCGGCGCTGGGGCTCGGCGCGGCGAGGATGGGCTGGCCGCGGGGCGCTGGCGGGTTAGCGGCCCGCTGCTGGTTTCGCGGCGGCGGCGGGAGAGAGAGAGGTGCGGAGGCCACGCGGCGCTGCGATTGGGTGGGGCGGCGGGAAGACGTGGCAGCCGCCGATTGGCCGGGCGACGGGCGGCTGGATGTGTCCGGCCGTCGGCGACATGTCCGGCGGGCGCGAGGGAGGGAGGTTTTAGGGTTTCATCCGCGATTTGGACGGGAGGAACACATATTTATAGGTAGAGGGAGCTAGGAGAGTCCAAATGAGGTGCGGTTTTCGCCACGCCGATCGTGATCGAACGACCGAGAGCATGGAGGGGAGTTTGGTGGGTTTTGGGCCACTTTGCAAGGGTGTTGGGCTGCAAAGAGAAGGAGGCTTTTGCGGTTACCCGGTTAACCGTTGGAGTACCAAACGACCTCCAAATGATCCGAAACTTGACATGCGGTCTATCGGTGCTATACCAAGGCCGCTTGACAAACATCGGGGCATTCCGAGAACGTTTGACACCCGCACATGAAAAGAGGTAAAAGGGGGCGCCGGGAGACATAGGAGTGCCGAATTGCTAAACGGACAACGGGAAAATGCTCGATGCATGAGACGTAACACGTATGCAAAATGAAATGCGATGATGACATGATATGAAATGCATATGATGACATGGCAAAGTACAACACGCAAGCAAAATGACATGGCAACGAAGGCTTAATAATCGACGGACACCGGGCGACGAATCCGGGGCGCTATAACACTCCTCCACTAACAAGATATCTCGCCCCGAGATCTTAGGACCGAGACGGAAGGGAAAAGGATGAGGTGAAAACAAGAACAAAAGAGAGGATGACCAAAGTCGAGAGCACTCGAGAAGAAGAGAGGAACGACGAGAATCGAAATCTCACGGAATCGATAGATTATGAACAACCTGCTCTAACCGGAGTGGTTAGAATGAGAAAAGAAACGTAATAATATCAAACGATTTAGGTAGCATTCCGCTGAAACATGGAAGGAATAGAATCTGAACTTGAGAAGATGGTATGACATTTGATGAAGACTTGACATAAATCCTCCGGAAAGAATAGATAGTTTTGAATGAAAAGAACGGAGAAAAAATGACAACTTGTGCCGCTAATGAAATTGAAAGCACCTTTAGAATGGGGTTTAAACGGAGTTGTCGAGAAAATCAACAACGAAAAAGAAATAAGCTTGTTGTGGTCTTATAGGTAACATCTCAAGATCATAAGGTGATAACCGCCACAAACGGAAATGATTGGATAGCTGGGAAGAACGAAGAATGCAAAACTCCAATTCTAAAGAATACGGAGAATTAATTACACTTAGAGATGCAAGATGAAAAGATATTTGAATTCCACCAAAATATTGATGAAACTCTTGAAGAAAGAATTAAATCATGAAGAACCACCGTGAAGAACTCCGGTAACAAAAGGATGAAGAGATAAAATGAAGGATGACAGAATAGATGAGCGCTGCGATGATTTAGATGCAGGATTCAATGAAATGGCCGAGGAAATTTGAACTCCTGGACAAGAGAAGACGAACGACTTAGATCCGAGAAAAATCACTCAAAACGAACAATCTCCAAAGAAAGAATTAATCAACTTGACCATGATGAAATGAGAATAAGAATTATGTTATACTTATCCTCCCCCAATTAAATTGATGAGAAACAATGGATTTGCATACTACTTATTCTTCTTGAAAGGATTAAGGGGAAACATCGCACAAAACTTGAGAAAGTCTTCATGAGCCACTGGTAGGATTGAAAAGAACGAATGGATTAAAATGATAATCAAAGAAAAAGAATCTTGAACGAACCACCATTAGAATTCGGAAAATGACTGATGAAAGAGGAAGAATCACTGGGAAGAATTAGAAGGCAATATGCTTCAGGGGGATTTAGGTACAAAAGAACGAAGAGATAAAGAGCTGATTAAAGAACACTTGAAAGAAGCACCGGGATAAATACAGAACGATAACTGGAATGATGGCCTCCGGTGAAAAGAAATGGAAAAACAACTCCTGATATACTCCGGACGGGTAAGGAAAGAATATCTAATAAACGGAATAATTCGCAAGGATAACATGAAGCTAGAACCACGAAACTTCGAGAGAACGGACAAAATTTAGAAGGAACTCTTCTTCGGTCTTCAAATGACGACGAGAAACACCACCAAAATTACTGAGGTACTCCGGAAAAACAAAAGCGAAGAGGTTGAGGCAACAATGAAATGATTTGAAATCGATCTTGGAAAAACATCTGACTGATGAAATTCATACTTACGTCAAATTTCAAAAAGAATTTGAGAGTAACTCCGAGGAAATTAGAAGAGTCAGGTAAGATCCTGGGAAAAGACCTGTGGGTTAGGGCCCACTGAAGAGATAACACCGTTGGAAAGGGATGTTGAACATATAGATGATGCACCGGAACAATTGAAATATTTGAATGAGGTGACAACCTCGAATTGATTGGAACACGCATAAATCTCCCGAGATGTCTTGAACACTCCGTATGATAAATCAAGCGAGAGGCTAACGAGCAAGGCGAAAACATTTGAGCCGAGGAAAAGAATATGATCAACCCGAAAAACTTGAATTGATTACACCGAAAAGAAAAGAGATGAAGAATGTCGAACGAGATGCTAATTCACCGTTGAAATAATTGACGAAGGACCAAGAGGTTCCGCATTTAATGGAATTGATGGTCAAAATGCACTCTCAAACTCCCAGAAGAAAAAGGGTGGGAGGGCGGGAAAACAAAGACAACTTGGAAGGGGAAAGCGACGAATATCTTGAAGAGAAAAACACCGGTTGAAAACATTGAGGAAAGAAAGCAAAAATTCCGCACGAGTAGGATGGATACTCGATTACGGACTCCGGTTCCGAGAAGAAGAAGGGAGGGCGGGTGGGAAAAAACAAGGACAACTTCGGACAAGGAAAAACAACGACGTCGGAGGAAGAACTGAGGATTGAACTCAAAGATGAAGAGGCTCGAGTCAACTTGACGAGAAATGCACCGGATGAAAAGAGCTGAGGGCCAACTACCGGAAAAACCAACTGCGTGATCCTAAAGAAAAATTTGAAAGGGGAAGAGGAGTAATTCAAAACACCTACGTCAAGATTCCTCACCAGAGCGACGAAGGGGCTGAGGAGTAAAAAGAATTCCTACTCTCCGATATAACTAGACTCCGACAAATAGTTTTCTTCTAGACTCGACAACGGCCAAACTACACGATCAATCAAGGGGGCTCCTAAGGTCGGTCGAGGCTCGACACCAACTTGTCACGCCTAATATGCGACCCTATCCAAAAGGAACTCGACGGTCCCACCAAGGATAGACCCGCATATTGAGACGCTTTTGCAAGGTGGATATCATTACATCAACATTACATAATACATAGGGATACATACATAAGGCCCAAATGCCACAAGAATACATCAACATCAGATATAAGAACAACATCCGACTACGGATGAAACATAAACAAAGCTCAAACGACATCCACCTCGCTAGCCCAGTGCCGCCGACCGAACCTATCCCCGATCAAGAAGCGTAAGAACAACTCAACACAAGCAAGCATCGCCTCAAGGCCATGATCATCGCAAACCTGTACCGCAATCGGTGGTGTAGTAATCTGTGAGCCACGAGGACTCAAAGAATCCCATTACCATGGGTATCAAGACTAGCAAAGCTTAAAGGAAATGGAAGGGGTAAAGTGGTGAGGTTGCAAAGAGCGACTAAGCATATATGGTGGCTAACATACGCAAAAGAGAGCGAGAAGAGAAACAAAGGAACGGTCGTCAACTAGTAATGATCAAGAAGTGATCCCGAACTCCTACTTACGCTGACATAACCCGTAAACCGTGGTTCTCCTCTCGATCAACCTCAAAAGAGACACTCACGGTTACGCACACGGTTGGTGTATTTTAGAAGAGTTTGCTTCAAGTTTACTACAACCGGATATTAACAAATTCCCATCCGCCACATAACCGCTGGCACGGCTCTCGAAAAGTTTATACCGCAGGGTGTCCCAACTTAGCCCATGATAAGCTCTCGTGATCAACGAAGGATATTCCTTCTCCCTGAAGACCCGATCACCTTTAATCCCGCCACAAGACATTTCAACAAAGCAATAAAACAAGACCAGCAAAGTCACCGATGCGCCGACAATCCCGATAGGAGCTGCACATATCTCGCTTCAGTGGCAACACCGGATGAGACATCCTACGAGTAAAACCAAACCTCAAGTTGCCCCAAGGTGGCCTCAGCCTATTTTCGGTTCAAAGCCAAGACTTAGAGAAGCACCGCCCGGGGTGCTAAATAGAAGATGACCCTTGGGCCCGGAAACCCAAGGAAAAAAAAGGCTGGGTGAGGCAAATGGTAAAACCAATGTTGGGCCTTTGCCGGAAAAGTCTTCTTCAAAGCGAATCGTCAAGGGGGTCCCATAAATCACCCGACCGCATTAGGGACGCAAAATCCGGGAACATAATACCGATATGACGGAAACTAGGGCGGCAAGAGTGGAACAAAACACTGCATAAGGCCGAGCCTTCCACCCTTTACCAAGTATATAGATGCATTAATAATATAAGATATATTGTGATATCCCAACAAGTAAACATGTTCCAACGAGGAACATCATCTCCATGTTCCAACAAGGAACAGACTTCATCTTCACCTGCAACTAACAACGCTATAAGAGGGCTGAGCAAAGTGGTAACATAGCCAAACAACGGTTTGCTAGGAAGGGTGCAAAAGGTTAGAGGTCGACATGGCAATTTGGGAGGCTTGAGGAACAAGTGATAGGTAACGCAAAGCATAGCGATAGAACGAAGCAACTAGCATAGCAATGATAGTAGTGAGATCCAGGGTAGCGGTCATCTTGCCTGAAATCCCGCAAGGAAGAAGAACGAGTCCATGAAGAAGACGAATGGATGAAGCCGAACCAAGCGTAGACGAACGAATCCTCACGATCGCAACGAAACAGAACTAACAAGAAGAAGCACACAACATAGTAAACACACCACACATAGACAAGACATGATGCACAACAAGCATGATGCATGACAAAGCTACATGAAGCTACTCATGGCAAGAGATGATGCAAACAAGAGCAACACATCAAAGCAAGTTTAAATGAGGCCGGAAACAACATAGAACAATTCCGGTAAGTCCTCATATGCAAATTTCGAAATTGGTACAGATCTGAATAAACATTATGTTCAAGTTGTTAAATAGCAAGTTAAGATGCACCACAATGATCTACACGAAATTCTAGTCAAGTTATATATAAAGTTCATTAGATTCGGAGCTACGGCCTAGAAGATATGAGCAAAACAAGATAAGCATGCCATTGATGCAAAATGCATACAAACATCAAGCAAACACCTCAAAACAAGGATGCAACATGATAATATGAAGCTACATTCAAAATCAAGCAAGTTTCATATAGAGCACACTCAAAACGGAGCAACGGTTCAACACATACACACAATACAAGTTCTAGCAACAATCTATCCAAAACAGCAACTAGGCATATTGCAAGCATCAAAACAACAAGCTACAGCATCTCAACGAGAAAACAAAAGGAATGGCCATGATGTATAGGTAAAGAATGACAAAATATGAACACTGAGCTATCTCCAGAAATCACTAGAACATGCTCAAAAGGACATGGCAAGATTGCAAATAATAACAGTTTCAGACTTTAGCAGAAATAACATCAGGTTGCAATGTTTAGAGTTATCAAATAACATGTTACAGGAACTTAACATGGCAAACAAAGACACGGCATGAATCTAATAAATTCATAGAACAAAAGTACTTTACTGACCATGAGCCAAAAAGGATCAGAAGATATGATGGCACCCATGTAAACATGGCAAGTTATATTACAGATCCGAACATGGCAGGAACAACAATAAGTAGGCATGTTGGTGAGCTTGAACCACTCACCACAGAGCAATACATGGCATGGCAAGGCAACCAACAGTAATAAGACATGGCATAGAAGCTATACATGGCAAGAACAACAACATAGCATGCAAGGATCAACTACAACAACCTTGGCAAAATTGAATAACATGTAAACAACCTGCCAGGAAACATTTTATAGAAAAAGTAGAGCTTGATTGACTCAAGCTATGGTACTCCATAATTGCAAATAAGGGCACGGATGGATAGAGCAAGACATTTAGAACAAAACATACTTAGTGAAGTATCTCATAATAAGCATGGATCTCTCGGTAGCATCAAGTTAACATGGCATAAAAATATCAGCAAACAGGGGCTGAAATCAGCAACATCATGAAGCCTAGTTTGCATGCTTGTGCTAGTCACCACAGAGAGCACAAAAATACATGGCATACATCCCTGTAAAGATTGCATGACATATTAAAAAACACATGTAGGACTCAAGTCCATAGGGTGCACACATCAATCATGGAAAAAATGGCAAAAGTGCATGTTCTGATAAGAAACAGAAACTAACATCACATAGCACTCTTCCAACAGCATTTCGGGCATCAAGATGAGCCCAAATGAAAATGATGCAATGAGATGAAATGACCTACCCATCGAGGGGAACATTTTGACATATTACACGCGCAAAACGGAGCTACGGATGCAGAGTTATGACATGATGGAAATGCAACAAAAATGCAACAATTCCGGGGACTTAGGGAAATTATCACCTCCGAAACTGGATCTAGGGTTGACTTGCACGAAGTCGAGGCACGCCGGAGACAGGGCGCGCTGTTGCCGGAGAGGGCCGGGCGGTCGGGACGCCGGGGTCGGGCGCGGCGCCGGCGAGGCACCGGTCATGGCGGCGAACGGCGGGCGCGGCGGGCGACGTCCGGGCAAGGGCGGTGGCTGGAGTTTCGCGGGCGTTTCGAAAGCACGGGAGGCGCCGCGCCGGGCGGCTGGAGCGGGCGCGCGAGGGTCGCCGGGAGGCGCCGCGGGAGGAGGTTCCGGGGCGAAGTAGGGCGGCGGCCGGCCGAGATGACGGCGGCGGCGAACGGCGGGCGCCACGGAGAGGCGGCGGCGGCGCTGGCTCGGGCGGCGGAGGACGGGCCAGCGGCGGGCGCTGGCCAAGGGCCCGGGCGCTGGTTTCGCGAAGCCGGGCGCGGCGGGAAGAGAGAGAGGTGCGGAGGCCACGTCAGCCGCTGATTGGGTGGGGCGGCGGAAGACGTGGCAGCCGCCGATTGGCCGGGCGACGTGGCGGTTGGATGTGTCCGCCATTTACGTGACATGTCCGGGCGCGGAGGGAGGTTTTAGGGTTTCATCCGCGATTTGGACGTGGGAGGAACACATATTTATAGGTAGAGGGAGCTAGGAGAGTCCAAATGAGGTGCGGTTTTCGCCACGCGATCGTGGATCGAACGCATCGAGAGCATGGAGGGGAGTTTGGTGGGTTTTGGGGCCACTTTGCAAGGGTGTTGGGCTGCAAAGAGAAGGAGGCTTTTATGCGGTTACCCGGTTAACTGCTGAGTACCAAACGACCTCCAAATGATCCGAAACTTGACAGCGGTTCACCGGGTGCTATACCAAGGCCGCTTGACAAACCTCGGGCATTCCGAGAACGCTTGACACCCGCACATGAAAAGAGGTAAAAGGGGCGCCGGAGACATAGGAGTGCTGGATTGCGAAACGGACAACGGGGAAAATGCTCGGATGCATGAGACGAACACGTATGCAAAATGAAATGCGCATGATGACATGATATGAAATGCATATGATGACATGGCAAAGTACAACACGCAAGCAAATGACATGGCAACGAAGGCGAATAACTGACGGACACCTGGCGCATCGAATCCGGGGCGTTACAATAGCTAAGATCTTGCCTCCTCATACCTAGCCCCCATTCTACTGTCAGACTTAGAACCACGACACTAAGCACTTCTCCCATTGCAAGAAAGATCAATCTAGTAGGCCAAACCAAACTGATAATTCGAAGAGACTTGCAAAGATAACAAATCATACATAAAAGAATTCAGAGAAGATTCAAATATTGTTCATAGATAATCTTGATCATAAACCCACAATTCATCGGATCTCGATGAACACACTGCAAAAATAATTACATCGAATAGATCCCCAAGAAGATCGAGGAGAACTTTGTATTGAGATCCAAAGAGAGAGAAGAAGCCATCTAGCTAATAACTATGGACCCGAAGGTCTGTGGTAAACTACTCACACATCATCGGAGAGGCTATGGTGTTGATGTAGAAGCCCTCCGTGATCGATTCCCCCTCCGGCGGAGCGCCAGAAAAGGCCCCAAGATGGGATCTCATGGATACAGAAGGTTGCGGCGGTGGAAATAGGGTTTCGTGGTGCTCCTGGATGTTTTTGGGATATAGGATATATATAGGAGGAAGAAGTAGGTCCGTGGAGCTGCGAGGGGCCCACGAGGGTGGGGGGCACACCCAGGGGGGCAGGCGCGCCTCCCTGCCTCGTGGCCTCCTCACTTCTTTCTTGACGTCCACTCCAAGTCCCCTGGATCACGTTTGTTCCAAAAATAACTCTCCCGAAGGTTTCATTCCGTTTGGATTCCGTTTGATATTCTTTTTCTGTGAAACACTGAAATAGGCAAAAAAACAGCAATTTGCACTGGGCTTTTGGTTAGTAGGTTAGTCCCAAAAATAATATAAAAGTGTATAATAAAGCCCATTAAACATCCGAACCAGATAATATAATAGCATGGAATGATAAAAAAAATTATAGATACGTTGGAGACGTATCAGGAGATTGCCCCAACCTTGTTTGTAAAGGTTCGGTCGCCGCCTTCAAGGGCACCAGTAGTGGAATCACGACATCTCGCATTGTGTGAGGGCATGAGGAGAATACGGTGGCCCTAGTGGCTTCTTGGGGAGCATTGTGGCTCCACACAGCTCCAACGAAGTCGTACTTCCCCTCAAAAGGAAGGAACTTCGGTAACACATCCTCATCTTCACCGGCTCTACTCTTGGTTATCTCGTACCTCTACTTGTGCTAGCTTATATTGTGTTGCATCTCTTGCTTGCTTGTGTACTTGTTGTTGTTGCATCATATAGGTTGCTCACCTAGTTGCACATGTAGACAACCTACTTTGATGCAAAGTTTAATTTGCTAAAGAAAAGCTATAAAATGTTAGTTGCCTATTCACCCCCCCCCCCTCTAGTCAACTATATCGATCCTTTCAATTGGTATCAGAGCCTCATCTCTTTTTTAAAGACTTTGCCATCTGAAGAGTATGGTTGACACAGTAGGCGGTGAGGAGGAGCACCCCGGTGTGAACCCGTCATCGTCTACGGTCGATGGGGGAACCTCGGTCTCACGTGAGGAGTTCCATGTGGCTTTGGACACATTGAAAACCTTCATGAAGGCCGAGTTAAAAGGCATGCTTAAGGACTTTCTTGATGGTCTCAAATCATCCATCGCACCGTTGGGAGTGGTCGATCCCACTAACAAGGTGACGGATGCTAACTCCGACAAGGGGGAAGCTACTAGTGAGAAAGTTCCCTTGTCTAATGTTAGAAATGGTAGTGGCATCTTGGCCCATGTGGAACCTCCCATTACTTATGGAGGACCTATTCCCTCCACTCATTTAAATCATGTCGGCTCTCCTCCTAAGATTGTGAAAAATGAGGATTTTGATGCTTGGGTATATCGCTTAAACGCCATTTAAATCATGTTAATACTAACCTTTGGAGAATCATTGAGCAAGGTTTTTATCCAAGATGACCCAAGCAACTTCACCCCTAGAGAAGCCATGGATCATTAATTCAACGAGAATGCTCTCCTCATCGTCCAAGATGCAATTCCATCCGAAGATCTTGCACATCTCCGACCTTTCACCATGGCCAAGGAAGCATGGCACCATGTTATCTCCCTTTACAAGGGAAGCACAAGCATTCAACGCTCCAACTATGAAGTGGTGAAAGATGAAGCCAATGAATTTGCAATGAATGAAGATGAAGAACCTCGTGAGCTTTACCGGAGGTTGACCACTCTCGCGGTCTCACTATGAGATCATGGGAGCAAGGATACAGATGAGAATTGGATCAAGCGCAAGTTCCTCAAGGCCATGATGCCTTACCACAAGGCCATGTACTCCTTCATCCGCCAAAGGCCGGACTTCCACACCTTGTCCTCGAGTGAAGTGTTGGATGAGTTTGTGGCAATGAGGATCTTGGACAAGACCGCTGACAATGCGGTGTTGCGTTCTCAAAGAGCTAAGAAGCCCAACCTTGCTTTGAAGGCCAAGGTTAGTGTGGAAGAAGAGAATGAAGAGGAAGAATAGGAGAGCAACCCCGAAGATACAAAATATGCTTATCATGAGCACATGGCTCTCGCTTCAAGGCAATTTTGGAGTAAGAAGAACACGAGGCCCAACTTCAACAAGAACAACTCAAGTGGCGCAAAGAGCAAGCAACGAGTGAGGACTTGCTATAATTGTGGCAATGTGAGCCACTTTGTTGCGGAGTGCCCTGATAACCCACAAGTATAGGGGATTGCAACAGTTTTCGAGGGTAGAGTATTAAACCCAAATTTATTGGTTCGACACAAGGGGAGCCAAAGAATATTCTCAAGTATTAGCAGCTGAGTTGTCAATTCCACCACACCTGGATAACTTAATACGTGCAGAAAAGTGTTTAGTAGCAAAGCAATATGATAGTAGTGGTAACGGTAACAAAAGTAACGGTAGCAAAAGTAATATTTTTGGCGTTTTGTAGTGATTGTAACAGTAGCAACGAAAAAGTAAATAAGCGGAGAACAATATGTGAAAAGCTCGCAGGCATTGGATCGGTGATGGAAAATTATGCCGGATGCGGTTCATCATGTAACAGTCATAACATAGAGTGACACAGAACTAGCTCCAATTCATCAATATAATGTAGGCATGTATTCCGAATATAGTCATACGTGCTTATGGAAAAGAACTTGCATGACATCTTTTGTCCTACCCTCCCGTGGCAGCGGGGTCCTAATGGAAACTAAGGGATATTAAGGCCTCCTTTTAATAGAGTACCGGAACAAAGCATTAGCACATAGTGAATACATGAACTCCTCAAATTATGGTCATCACCGGAAGTAGTTCCGATTATTGTCACTTCGGGGTTGCCGGATCATAACACATAGTAGGTGACTATAGACTTGCAAGATAGGATTAAGAACACACATATATTCATGAAAACATAATAGGTTCAGATCTGAAATCATGGCACTCGGGCCCTAGTGACAAGCATTAAGCATAGGAAAGTCATAGCAACATCAATCACAGAACATAGTGGATACTAGGGATCAAACCCTAACAAAACTAACTCGATTACATGATAGATCTCATCCAACCCATCACCATTCAAAGAAGCCTACGATGGAATTACTCACGGACGGCGGTGAGCATCATGAAATTGGTGATGGAGGATGGTTAATGATGACGATGGCGACGGATTCCCCTCTCCGGAGCCCCGAACGGACTCCAGATCAGCCCTCCCGAGAGGTTTTAGGGCTTGGCGGCGGCTCCGTATCATAAAACGCGATGATGTCTTCTCCTTTATTTTTTATCCCCGAAAGCAAATATATAGGGTTGGAGTTGGCGTCGGAGGAGCTTCAGGGGGCCCACGAGGTAGGGGGGCACGCCCTACCTGGGCAGGCGCGCCCCCCACCCTCATGGATAGGTTGTGGGCCCCCTGGTCTTCATCTTTGGCAAGGATTTTTTATTATTTCCGAATAGACGTTCCGTGGAGTTTCAGGTCATTCTAAGAACTTTTATTTCTGCACATAAATAACATCATGGAAAGTCTGCTGAAAACAGCGTCAGTCCGGGTTAGTTCCATTCAAATCATGCAAGTTAGAGTACAAAACAAGGGCAAAAGTGTTTGGAAAAGTAGATACGACGGAGACGTATCAACACACCCAAGATTAAACCTTTGCTTGGCCTCCTGCAATTCAGTTGATAAACTGAAATCGATAAAGAAAAACTTTTACAAACTCTGTTTGCTCTTGTTGTTGTAAATATGTAAAGCCAGCATTCAAGTTTTCAGCAAAGATTATGACTAACCACATTTGCAATAACTCCTAGGTCTCATGTTTACTCATATCAATGGCATAATCAACTAGCGAGCCATAATAATAAATCTCGGATGACAACACTTTCTCGAAACAATCATGATATGATATAACAAGATGGTATCTCGCTAGCCCTTTCTGAGACCACAAACCATAAATGAAGAGCACCTTTAAAGATCAAGGACTGACTAGACATTGTAATTCATGGTAAAAGAGATCCAATCATAGTCATACCCAATATAAATTAATAGTAATGAATGCAAATGACAATGTGTTCTCCAAATTAGTGCTTTTTGATAAGAGGGTGATGACTCAACATAAAAGTAAATAGATAGGCCCTTTGCAGAGGGAAGCAGGGATTTGTAGAGGTGCCAGAGCTCGGTTTTGAAATAGAGATAAATAATATTTTGAGCGGCATACTTTCATTGTCAACATAACAACTAAGAGATGGCAATATCTTCCATGCTACACACATTATAGGAGGTTCCCAAACAGAATGGTAAAGTTTATACTCCCCCTCCACCAACAAGCATCAATCCATGGCTTGCTCGAAACAACGAGTGCCTCCAACTAAAAACAGTCCCAGGGGGAGTTTTGTTTGCAATTATTTTGATTTAGTTCGCATAAAGCATGGGACTGGGCATCCCGGTGACCAGCCATTTTCTCGTGAGTGAGGAGCGGAGTCCACTCCTCTTGAGAATAACCTGCCTAACATGGAAGATAAGGGCAGCCCTACTTGATACATGAGATATTCGAGCATACAAAACAGAATGTTTATTTGAAGGTTTAGAGTTTGGCACATACAAATTTACTTGGAACGGTAGGTAGATACCGCATATAGGAAGGTATGGTGGACTCATATGGAATAACGCTGGGGTTTAAGGGATTGGATGCACAAGCAAAGATTCCCGCTTAGTACAAGTGAAGGCTAGCAAAAGACAGGGAAGCGACCAACTAGAGAGCGACAACAGTCATGAACATGCATTAAAATTAATAAACATTGAGTGCAAGCATGAGTAGGATATAATCCACCATGAACATAAATATCGTGAAGGCTATGTTGATTTTGTTTCATCTACATGTGTGAACATGTGCCAGGTCAAGTCACTTAAATCACTCAAAGGAGGATACCACCCCCATCATACCACATCACAACCATTTTAATAGCATGTTGGCACGCAAAGTAAACCATTATAACTCATAGCTAATCAAGCATGGCATAAGCAACTATGATCTCTAATTGTCATTGCAAACATGTTTATTCATAATAAGCTGAATCAGGAACGGTGAACTCATCATATTAACAAAACCAAGAGAGGTCGAGTTCATACCAGCTTTTCTCATCTCAGTCAGTCCATCATATATCGTCATAATTGCCTTTCACTTGCACGACCGAACGATGTGAAGAATAATAGGAGTGCACGTGCATTGGACTAAGCCGAATCATGAAAGCATTCAATAAACAGGAGAAGACAAGGCAATATGGGCTCTTGGTTAAATCAACAATAATGCATATAAGAGCCACTTCAACAATTTAATTATGGTCTTCTCCTATCAACCCCCAAAGAAAAGAAAAGAAATAAAAACTATTTACACGGGAAAGCTCCTAACAAGCAAAAGAAGAACGGGAAATATTTTTGGGTTTTCTTTTTAATTATTACTACTTCGGCAAGAAAAGTAAACTAACTAAAAGCTATTACTAAATTTTTTTGGATTTTCTTAAGGTTTATCAAACACACAATAAGAAAGCAAGAAAAAGAAAATAAACTAGCATGGATATTACAGTGAAAGAGTATGAGCACCGACATCTAGCAATGAGTGTGTGAACATAAATGTAATGTCGGTGTGAAAAACGTACTCCACCAGGCTTAGGAGTTTGTCCTAAGTTGGTTTATTGCCGTGGATGGCCTGGGCGGACACCCGAGGTGTAGCTGGGTCGATCGCGATGCAGCGGCTATTGCCTCCTGAGCTGCAGCATGGCGTCGAGCTGCCTCCGCCCTCCTCTCGTACTCATCTGCCTCCTCTCTGGTAATAAAATGTCTTCCTTTTGCCTCCTCACAAATGAACTAGTGAGATGATAATATTGGCTGCACTTCTCTGCCTCAAAGCTCACAAGATCGGCGTTACGCAAATATGCGTTAAATTCATCCTTGATTCCCGCTCGATCCATTAAATTTTTTGAAGGCCATTCACAGGGCCGCATAGGAGCGTCCCTTGGTGGCTCCTCATCAGCATCACGCATTGCAAGCCTGGGTCCTTGCTTCCTTGAAGAACCACCTTGGAACATTTTCCTGAGCATATTTCTTCCTCTGGAAAATTTCTGAAATTTTTAGTAACTTCAAACAAAAGTGAACCAAACTCAATAAAATTGATAGCAACTACTCCTACAAGTGCCTAGAGACTATATCATGCATTAGAACTACTTGGAACCATATAAATTTGACATGCAAGCTCAAGAACATGGTCACCTAGGCAGCACAAATTTGCAATGAATAGAGAACTGGAGCAAAAACTAATTGGACCAATGGAGGAGTCACATACCAAGGAACAATCTCCCCAAGCAGTTTTGTGAGAGGTGCTTTGAGCAAGGAGATCGAAAATCGCAGCAAAATGATCTAGAACTCGTGCTTGAGCTGGATATTGGTGTTTGTGGGAGGAAGAAGGAGTGTGTGGGTGCAGGAATAAGTGGAGGAGGGCCACCGTGGGCCCACGAGGCAGGGGCGCGTCTTGGGGGGGTAGGGCGCGCCCTCCACCCTCATGGCCAGGTGGTTGGTCCCCCTGTTGTGTTCTCAGTTCCAGAAATCCTCAAATATTCTAGAAAAAATCATATTCCATTTTCAGGGCATTTGGAGAACTTTTATTTTCGGGGTATTTTTATATTGCACGGATAAATCAGAAAACAGATGTAAAAATACTACTTTTACTTTATTTCAACTAAATAATGTAAAGTAGAGATAGGGCATGTAAGGTTGTGCCTTCTAGTTTCATCCATCTCATGCTCATCAAAAGGAATCCACTAACAAGGTTGATCAGGTCTTGTTAACGAACTCATTCCGAATGGCATGAAACCGGAGAAATTTTGAATAACACTATGTTACCTCAACGGGGATATGCACATCCCCAATAATAAAAATATCATATTTCTTCTTGATAGTAGGAAGAGGAAATTCAAAACCTCCAAAAATGATCGATGTAATTTTTCCAATAGAGTTGATACTATGAACTTGAGGTTGCTTCCTCGGAAAGTGTACCGTATGCTCATTACCATTAACATGAAAAGTGACATTGCCTTTGTTGCAATCAATAATAGCCCCTGCAGTATTCAAAAAAGGTCTTCCAAGAATAATAGACATACTATCATCCTCGGGAATATCAAGAATAACAAAGTCCGTTAAAATAGTAACGTTTGCAACCACAACAGCACATCCTCACAAATACCGACGGTATAGCAGTTGATTTATCAGCCATTTGCAAAGATATTTCAGTAGGTGTCAACTTATTCAAGTCAAGTCTACGATATAAAGATAGAGGCATAACACTAACACCGGCTCCAAGATCACATAAAGCAGTTTTAACATAATTTCTTTTAATGGAGCATGGTATAGTAGGTACTCTTGGATCTCCAAGTTTCTTTGGTATTCCACCCTTAAAAGTGTAATTAGCAAGCATGGTGGAAATTTCAGCTTCCGGTATCTTTCTCTTATTTGTAACAATATCTTTCATATACTTAGCATAAGTGTAGCGACCAGACCTCAAACAGTCTGACCTCTGTGCATCAGTGTCATCCCTGGATCAGTAATGCTGACACGCACAGTACTCGAAGGATTTATAACAGAGTAGCAATCACACACTTATTACATCGAATGTCTCAAAAGAGAACTTATTACAATAAATATGGCTTAAGGCCATCTAATAACGATAACAACGGAAGGCTTGGAAGATAAGCGAGTCCATCAACTCCAACGGCATCACCGAGTATAGAACCACAACCTAAGGTACCTTACTGTCGTTCGAAAAGTCTGCAACATGAATGTTGCAGCCAAAACGGGTCAAAGACATGGAATATCCGGCAATGTAACACATAGAGAGTAATATGAAAGAGTAATGCTATACTACATGCATATATGGCTGGTGGAAAGCTACGTGGTTACAGTTTTGCGTAAAGCCAATTTTTCCCTCTTGCAAAGGAATAAATTTTATTTAACTATCATGGTGGTTGTTAAACATTGAGAATGGTTGACATCCTCGATCCCAATTAAGCATCATCATTAAAACCAAACAATATTGATTAAAGTAACATGATGAGATTCACATGATAATCCAAGTACTAGATACTCAAGATGTCCATAAACGGGGACTCGGCTAACCATGATTAGATTTATACACTCTACAGAGGTTTGTGCACTTTTCCCCACAAGACTCGATCTCCTCCGTTGGGATTCTCGCACTACAAGGTGTTTGAGAAACGGATGACCGAGACACAGTCTTTCAGAAGCACCAACACCTTACAAACGGGTAGACAGTTACACCTACATCCCTCTACATCTGCTAGTCTACCAATGTAAGAGTTCGCACGACTTAATCAACTATGCTAGAGCCCATAGTAGCTTGCGGCTGCACACGGAAGTTTCTAGCATGAATAATCTAATGATCCCTTTGAGCCTGGGTGGCAGTCCAAAAAGAAACAGGCAATCCTGGAATACCCAGGTACCTCAATCCACCCAGAGGTGTGTTTAAGTTGCCACCTTAAATAAACCATTAATTAACAAACTCACATCTGTCAAGGATACACTCACCCAATCCACGTCTACTAGCATAGCATGGCATAATAAGCAAACGCAGAAGTAACTCCCAAGGGTTTGATAATAAAACAGGTAATAGGTACTACCTCAACTACTTTCCCAAAACCCACAATTTAATTAGATCCTAATCATGCAATGTTTGAGGATTGATCTAATGCATAAAAACTGGGTATGAAAAGGGATATGATCAAAGTGTTACTTGCCTTGCTGATGATCCGGGAAACCTTGCGATTCAAAATAGCAAGCGGCGCACTCCGGGTACACTATCGCAAACAAACAAGAATACAATAAGTACTCATCTAATGCACAGAAAAAACTCAAATAAAAGATCTAACCAGATAGTTCAACTTAAGAACTCCGGTTTGCAAAAAACAAACAAATCGAACGGAGCAACGAAAGTCAAACGGCGAAAGAAACAAGCTTCATTTACTAATCTGGACCTAAGTCAAATTTTACAGAGGCAAAAACTTATTTGAGTTGATTATTCGGAAAGAGGGTGTCGAGACGAAACTCTAGGCGCTAGAATCGCCTGATTCCGATAAATGAGCGAAAAGTTATACTAGATCGAAAATCATATCAGAAATCGCGATCAGAAATAACCGCGGAAAAATATGATAAACAAAGAAAAACGACGAACAGCTTAACAAACGCACGTTCGTTAACTGTAACTAAACGGTGAACGTGTTCGTTAAAATGAACGAACGAGCGAACGCTCGTCAAATAAATAAACCGATAAACCCGATCTAAAAAAACAAAAACCTAGGTTTTCTAAAAAACCGGATTGGTTTTTCTCAGAAAACCGGGGCGGCGGGCCGCTACCTCGGCTCGGGCTCCGGCGAGGTCCGCGGCGGGCGGCGGCGACGGGCAGCGGCGGCTACTATTTAAAGGGGGGCGGCCATGGCTTGGTGAAGGGGACGGCCTCGGGAGGCGTGCTCCTCCCGGAGTCGGGCAGCGGCGGCGATCGGGACTCTGGTCCCGATCCGGACACTGAGGCGGCGGCGGCGGCCGCTGGCTCGGGGCCTTCGGCCCGATCAAGGCCATGGGCGTTAAAAAAACAGATTTCCGAAAATTATAAAAATTCTAGAAAAATAAATAAAAATCTAAAAATGCCAAAATAAATTTTCACCGCCTAAACAAAATATTTGAACGAGGTGAACATTTTCTTGGCCCTAAAATGCAGTTTTGAAAACATGCAATTTTTCCTAAATTCAAATAAAATAGCGATAAACTCCAAAATTAAATCTTATTTTTTATTAAACCTTCAATATTTCTTCGTTTTGGGAAAGTCATTTTATTCCCTCTCCCATATTTTGATAATAGAAATAATTGAAGATAAAATAAATAAAATCAAATGATCCTATTTTCAGAATTTGAGAAAACTCAAATATGAAAATAACGAAATCTCCAACTCTCTCCGTGGGTCCTTGAGTTGCGTGAAATTTCTAGGATCAAGCCAAAATGCAATAAAATAAGATATGCAAATGTTGATCTATGTATAACATTCCAAATTGAAAATTTGGGTTGTTACAATAAGGATTCATTTTGAGCATATCAGTTAATCCATACGCAAAAGATAGGTCTAATCATTTCAGCAAAGCGCTCAAAATCCTCATCATTCTTTTTCTTGGATGGTTTGGGAGGAAAAGGCATGGGTTTCTGAACCCATGGTTCCCTTTCTTTACCACGTTTCCTAGCAACAAAGTCTCTCTTAACATAACGTTGATTCTTTGATTGTGTGTTATCAAGAACAACAGCAGGTTCAATTTCTACATCATTATCATTATTGGGTTGAGCATCATCATTAGCATTTTCACTAGGTTCATGTTCATTACCGGATTGTGTTTCAACATCAGAGATAGATATATCATTTGAATTATCAGGTGGTTCAGCAATGGGTTCACTAGAAGCATGCAAAGTCCTATCATTTTTCTTTTTCTTCTTTTTAGAATAACTAGGTGCATCAATATTAATTCTCTGAGAATCTTACTCAATTTCCTTAGGGTGGCCTTCAGGTGTAACATCCCAAATTTTCAATTTGGAATGTTATACATTAGATCATCGATGCATATCATATTTTATTTTTGCTTTGGGTTTTGATCCTAGAAATTCTAAGCAACTCAAGGACCCACGGAGAGAGTTGGGGATTTCGATATTTTCATATTTGAGTTTTCTCAAATTTTGAGAATAGGATCATTTGATTTTAATTATTTTCTCATCAATTATTTCTATTACAAAAATATGAGAGAGGGAATAAAATGACTTTCCCAAAATAAAGAAATATTGAGGATTTAATAATAAAATCAAATAAGATTTTATTTTGGAGTTTTTCGCCATTTTATTTGAATTTAGGGAAAATGTGCATTTTTCAAATTTGCATTTAGGCCCCAAATAAATGTTCATCTTGGCCGGCTTGATTTTAGAAGTCGGGGAAAATTTATTTCGGGATTTTTGGAGTCCGTTTAGAATTTCTTTCGTTTGTTTTTCTGTGCGAAATTAATTTAAAAAAAACGCGAACCGACTTGGGCCGCATTCGAAGGGACACCGCCTGGGCAGCCTTTAAATAGCCGCTACCGAGCCGCCCACCCACCAGCTCACCAAATTTCCCGCCCCTAAACCCTAGCCGTGCCGCCGAGCCTCACGCCGCCGCCGCCACCGCCGCCGCCGAGCCGCCGCCGCCAGAGCCGACCACCGCCCGAGGTTGCCTCGTTTTCTGCGCCGCCGGTTTTTTTTCTCGAAAAACCGTTCGGTTTTTCCGTCGGTTTTTCGCCGGTTTTTTTAGTTTCCGTTTTGTTAGATCGGTTTTTTTTTCAATTCGGTTAAATAGCGAATGTTCGCTCGTTCGTTTTAACGAACGTGTTCGTCGATTAGATCCAGTTAACGAACGTTCGTTCGTTAAGCTGTTCGTCGTTTTTCTTTTTCTCGGATTTTTCCGCGATTATTTCTGATCGCGATCTCTGATCTGATTTTCGTTTTAGTATAACTTTTCGCTCGTTTATCGGAATCAGGCGATTCAAGCGCCTGGACTTTCGTTTTGAAACCCTCTATCCGTTTAATCAACTTAAACAAGTTTTTTAATTCTGTAAAATTTGACTTAGATCTAGATTAGTAAAACGAAGTTGTTTTCTTTCGCCGTTTGACTTTCGTTGCTTCGTTTGATTTGATTCTTTTGCAAACCGGGGTTCTTAAGTTGAACTTTCTGGTTAGATCTTTTATTTGAGATTTACCTGTGCATTAGATGAGTACTTATTGTATGCTTGTTTGTTTGTCTGCGATAGAATACCCGGAGTGCGCCGCCTGTTACTTCGAGTCTCTAGGTTTCGCGGATCATCAGCAAGGCAAGTAACACTTTGATCATACCTTTTATACTACCCAGTTTTATTGCATTAGATCAATCCTTAAACATTGCATGATTAGGATCTAATTAAATTGTGGGATGGGAAGTAGTTGAGGTAGTACCTATTACATGTTTTACTATCAAACCTTTGGGAGTTACTTCTACGTTTGCTTATATTGCCATGCTATGCTAGTAGATGTGGATTGGGTGAGTGTATTCATGACAGATGTGAGATTGTTAACTAAGGGATTATCTAAGGTGGAAACTTAAACACACATCTGGGTGGATTGAGGTACCTGGGTATTCTAGTATTGCCTATTGTTTTGCTTTATGGACCGCCACCCAGGCCCAAAGGGATCATGAGATTATTCATACTAGAAACTTCCGTGTGCAGCCACAAGCCATTATGGGCTCTGGCATAGTTGATTAAGTCGTGCGAACTCTTACAGGTAGACTAGCGTATGTAGGGGAAAGTAGGTGTACCACCTATACATAGTAAGGTGCTAGCGCTTAGAAAGACTATGTCTCGGTCATCCGTTTCTCAAACATCATGTAGTGCGAGAAATCCAACGGAGGCGATCGAGTCTTGTGGGGAAAAGTGCGCAAACCTCTGCAGAGTGTATAAACTAATCATGGTTAGCTGTGTCCCCGGTTATGGACGTTTTGAGTATCTAGTACTTGGATTATCATGTGAATCTCATCATATTACTTTTAAATTAATATTGTTGGGTTTTAATGATGTTTATTTTTAATTGGGATTGAGGATGCTGTCAACCATTCTCGATGTTTAACAACCACCATGATAGTTAAATAAAATATATTCCTTTGTAGTAGGGAAAAACTGGCTTTACGCAAAAACTGTAACCATAGAGCTTTCCACCAGCCATATATGCATGTAGTATAGCTTATTCTTTCATTACCCTCTATGTGTTACATTGCCAGCATATTCCTTGTGCTGACCCATTTTCGGGCTGCAACGTTTCATGTTGCAGATTTTTCAGACAACGAGTAAGGTGCTTTTAGGTCGTGGTTCTATACTCAGTGATGTTGTTGGAGTTGATGGACTCGCTTGTCTTCCAAGTCTTCCGCTGTTATCGTTATTAGATGGCCTTAAGCCATATTTATATTAATAAGTTCTCTTTTGAGACACTCGATGTAATAAGTGTGTGATTGCTACTCTGTTATAAATCCTTCAAGTACTATGTGGTGTCAGCATTACTGATCCAGGGATGACACCTGAGCACAGAGATCAGACTGTTTGAGGTCTGGTCGCTACAAAGATGGTATCAGAGCACACGCTAACTGTAGGACACGGCCACTAAGCTAAAGACCTAGATCACTACTCTTTCTCCTCATTTCTGACTCCTCATCTTTTCTATTCTTTAGGATGGTGGATGCAAGGAACAAGTTCACACAACCGGATGAAGATACACCCTTTGGGTATCACTTGAAGGAAGTCACTAGATATCTTAACATAGGAGTACCAAGCTTCACCGGGGCCTACAAAGCCATTTTACCCGAAGAGGAGCGCTGGATGATTCAAGTTCAAATTCCAGGAAGAACATTTGCACCAGTCACGGAGCCCATAGAGTTTTCCTTTGATGCACCAACTTGGAGTCTAGGAAAGAGTATGGCAGCCCACATCGCCATGGGACGTATTGGAGAAGTTTACCACAATGATCTAAAGAATACTATCTACCAGATTTGTGGGCGCCGAGATGAGCAATGGGAGATGATCAGCACTAGGAGGGACAGATCAATCGCAGCTTACATCCAGGAATTAAACCAGCACATCCGACGCCACGAGAACCAGATTTGCGCAGGTATGGAGGATCTACAGAAGGCTATGACCAAGATCAAGGAGCTAGAAGAAGAACTCAAGGCTACACGTGAAGACTATATGGAGGAGATCGTCGCTCTAGTGAGACAGAACGGCGACCTTAAGGATAAGATTGAAGTATTCATGGGATGTTCAGCACCCAAAAGAGAAGATGACGAATCCACTTGCCTGGGTAACTATATCATCATTGACAACACCGACTTGGATCCCGACGATAGTGATGATGACTATGTTGATGAAGCTGGAGCAGATGTCATGGAATCTTCATCGGAGCAGTTTTTCTAGTTGACCGCCATAACAGTAGTAGAACTTTCCCCCATTAAAGATTAGTTTTAGTCCAAGCACTTTAGTAACGATAGATAGACCGTTGTATGCTCTTGCTTGATTGAATGAAGTGATTTGTGTGCTTTTGTCTCATGTGCATTTGGGTAGTGTTTTCTCTTTAGACCTCATTCTATTCTTAACTCTCGTCTTTTCTACAAACCCTCAGATGCCTCCGAGACGTGACAATGGATTTGCTTTCCCACCGGAGCTCACTCAGTTGATCCAGCAGCAGAAGGCGTTGATGCAGTTGCTAGTCCAGAACCAGAACAACAATAACAACCCATCACCACCACCACCTGTTGATCATTTAACCCGTTTTCTTAGGCTGAATCCGCCGGTGTTTTCCAGTAGCACCGAGCCGATAGTGGCAGATGATTGACTCCGTAAGATAGGGAGGGAGTTGACCACTGCAGGATGTACAGATGGGGAAAAGGTGAAATTTGCCGCACATCAGCTTGAAGGACCCGCAGCAGCATGGTGGGAGAATTTTACAGCCACTTACCTCAGAGACACCGCCACATGGGATCAGTTTCAGCAAGCTTTCCGTACTGCCCATGTTTCAGCAGGAGCTATGTCCATGAAGAAGCGTGAGTTTTGCAACTTGCGCCAAGGAGGACGGACAGTTGGCCAGTATGTGGGTGACTTTAGTAAGCTAGCATGTTATGCCCCAGATGACGTTGCTACGGATGCAGCTAAGCAGGAGAAGTTTCTAGAAGGATTGAATGACGAGCTGAGTATGCAGTTGATGGTAGCAAGCTTCAATAACTACCAGGAATTGGTAGATCGTGCTCTTATGATTGAGGGGAAACAGCAGCAGATTGAAAACCGCAAGAGGAAGTATGGACAGGGAAGTACAATCGAGCTCGGTGAAGCCCGTTTACCCCTAAACCGGAGTTCATTTTCAGCATACCCATGGAGGAGGTAGTTCACACAACCATAATGGCCCCAAGAATGGTAATGGGAATGGAGGAAGCAACGGCCAGAACCGTACCACCCCATCAACCCCAGCCAAGAGAGATCTGAGTCAAGTCACCTGCTTTAAGTGTCAGAAGACTGGGCAATATGCCAATGAATGTCCTGAAGGCCAGAATGGCAATGGAAGCTCTAGAAAGAAGCCGAACCCTTTCAACAGGGGACAGGTGAACCACGTTAGCATGGAGGAGGTTGAAGCCCAGCCTGATGCAGTAATAGGTAAGTTTTTGGTTAAGTCATTTACTGCACTCGTTCTTTTTGATACTGGTGCATCGCATTCATACATATCAAGGGGATTTGTGGATAAGTATAGCCTGCCCGCTAGGATTCTTAAAACACCTATGCTAGTAAGCTCACCAGGAGCGGAGTATATGGCCAGTCAAGGATGTTTTCAAGTGCCATTAAGTATAGGAAGGCATATTTTTCCCAATGGATTTAATTATTCTGGAATCCCAAGGATTGGATGTAATTCTCGGTATGGATTGGCTGTCGATGTATGGAGGAAACATCGATTGCGCCAGTAAGACAATTTTGCTTACAACACCAGAAGGAAGAAGGATCAAGTATGTATCCCGGCATGTGCCAAATAGGACGCAAGTAAATTCCTTATCAGGAGTTGTGCGGGAGGTAGTACCAGTGGTAAAGGATTTCCCTGACGTATTTCCAGAAGAGTTGCCAGGCATGCCACTGGATCGAGATATTGAGTTTTTGATTGAGCTTTTGCCAGGCACAGGGCCAATATTAAAGCGACCATACAGGATGCCCGCAAAGGATTTGGAGGAGATTAAGAAGCAGATTAAGGAGTTACTGGATAAAGGTTACATTCGCCCAAGTTCTTCGCCTTGGGGATCACCGATTTTTAGTGGAGAAAAGGATGGATCGTTAAGAATGGTTGTTGATTATCGTGGGTTGAACGAAGTAACGATCAAGAACAAGTACCCACTACCGATGATCAATGATCTGTTTGATCGGTTGCAAGGAGCTAAAGTGTTTTCCAAGATTGATTTTCGATCAAGATACCATCAGTTGAAGATTCGAGAGCAGGATATACCTAAGACAGCATTCACCACAAGATATGGGCTGTATGAGTATACAGTTATGTCATTTGGTCTGACTAACGCACCTGCCTATTTTATGAACATGATGAACAAGGTGTTTATGGAGTTTTTGGATAAGTTCGTCGTGGTGTTCATTGATGATATTTTGGTTTACTCGAAGAATGAAGAGGAACATAAGGAACATTTGCGATTGCTACTGGAGAATCTCAGAGAACATCAGTTATATGCCAAGTTCAGTAAATGTGAGTTTTGGTTGAAGGAAGTAGGGTTCCTCGGACACGTTATATCCGGAGAAGGAATATCGGTATACCCCACTAAAGTTGCCACTGTGAGCAATTGGGAAGCACCAACAACAGTTGGAGAGATCCGGAGTTTCCTTGGACTCGCAGGATACTACCGGAGATTTATTGAGAATTTCTCCAAGATTGCAAAACCTATGACGGAATTGTTGAAGAAGGATACCAAGTTCATATGGACTGAGGAGTGTGAGGCTAGTTTCCAGGAGTTGAAGAAAGGTTTGGTTACCTCACTAGTGTTAATTCTGCCAGATCAGACCAAGGATTATGAGGTGTATTGCGACGCTTCACGTCGAGGACTTGGAGCAGTGCTCATGCAGGAGGGAAGAGTTGTTTCGTATGCTTCACGACAACTTAAACCTCACAAATTGAATTATGCCACGCATGATTTGGAGTTAGCAGCCGTAGTGCATGCATTGAAAACATGGAAACATTTCCTCATTGGAAATCATTGTGAGGTGTACACGGATCATAAGAGTTTGAAGCACATTTTCACGCAGAAGGAGTTAAACCTCAGACAAAGGAGATGGTTGGAGCTCATCAAGGATTATGATATGAGATTGCATTACCATCCCGGAAAGGCTAATGTAGTAGCTGACGCATTGAGCCGTAAGAGCCATGTCAATACGCTAATGATGGGAGAAATACCAAAGGAGTTAGCCGAGGATCTTCGTGAACTAAGTTTGGAAATAGTTCCGAGAGGCTATGTAGCAGCATTGGAGATTCATTCAACCTTGATGGATAGAATCAGAGAAGCTCAGAAGACTGACAAAGATATTTCCACTATAAAAGAGAAAATGAGCGAAGGAAAAGCTAAAGGATTTCGTGAGGATGAGCATGACACCCTATGGTTTGAAGACCGGGTTTATGTGCCCAATGACCCGGAGATCAGGAAGTTGATATTGCAAGAGGCACATGATTCACCATATTCGATTCACCCAGGAAATACCAAGATGTATTTGGATTTGAAGGACACTTTCTGGTGGACCGGAATGAAGAAGGATATTGCGGAATATGTAGCAGTTTGTGACGTATGCCAGAGAGTAAAGGCAGAGCATCAGAAGCCAGCAGGATTGTTACACCCATTGCCGATACCCGAATGGAAGTGGGATAAACTAGGCATGGATTTTATCACTGGATTACCCAGGACTCGTTCAGGCTATGACTCAATTTGGGTTATAGTTGATCGGTTGACGAAGGTAGCTCATTTCATCCCGGTAAAGACCACTTACACTAGTGCTAAGTTGGCAAAGATATATATGACCAGGATTGTATGTTTACATGGAGTTCCGAGGAGTATCATATCTGATAGAGGAACCCAATTCACCTCAAAGTTCTGGAATCAGTTGCATGAAACTTTGGGTACCGAGCTAGAGTTTAGCATGCTTTCCATCCATGAGCAGATGGACAGACCGAGAGAGTCAATCAAATTTTGGAGGATATGCTGCGAGCTTGTGCACTAGATTATGGATCTAGTTGGGACAACAATTTGCCATATGAGGAATTCTCTTACAACAACGGTTATCAATCCAGTTTGAAAATGGCCCCTTTCGAAGCCTTGTACGGAAGGAGGTGCAGGACCCCGTTGTTGTGGGATGAAGTTGGAGACCGCCAGTTGTTTGGACCGGATTTGATTAAGGAGTCTGAACGGAAAGTGAAGTTGATTCGCGATAGGCTCAAGGTAGCCCAGTCCAGGCAGAAGAGCTATGCAGATTCAAAATGCAAGGAGACAGTTTACAAAGTCGGAGACCGAGTTTATCTTCGAGTATCTCCGCTACGAGGAATTAAGCGTTTTGGAGTTAAGGGAAAGTTAGCGCCACGTTTTGTAGGACCATATCGTGTTTTGGAACGGATGGGAGAAGTTGCCTACAAGCTGGAATTACCTGAAGGATTATCAGGAGTTCACGATGTGTTTCACGTATCACATTTGAAGAAGTGTTGTGCTGAGATGGCAGATATACCGTTAAGAGATACAGTGCCCCTAGAGGCGATACAGTTGAACAGTAATTTGACCTATGAGGAGAAACCAGTTAAGATTCTCGAGTTTGCCAGCCGAGTTACCCGCAGCAAGGTTAGCAAGTTTTGCAAAGTTGAGTGGACACACCGAGGATGAAGCCACCTGGGAGTGAGAGGAAGATTTGCTAAAGGACCACCCTCACCTATTTTCTAGCCAACCCGAATCTCGAGGGCGAGATTCATCCTAAGGTGGGTAGGTTTGTAACATCCCAAATTTTCAATTTGGAATGTTACACATTAGATCATCAATGCATATCATATTTTATTTTTTCTTTGGGTTTTGATCCTAGAAATTCTACGCAACTCAAGGACCCACGGAGAGAGTTGGGGATTTCGATATTTTCATATTTGAGTTTTCTCAAATTTTGAGAATAGGATCATTTGATTTTAATTATTTTATCATCAACTATTTCTATTACAAAAATATGAGAGAGGGAATAAAATGACTTTCCCAAAATAAAGAAATATTGAGGATTTAATAATAAAATCAAATAAGATTTTATTTTGGAGTTTTTCGCCATTTTATTTGAATTTAGGAAAAATGTGCGTTTTTCAAATTTGCATTTAGGCCCCAAATAAATGTTCATCTTGTCCGGCTTGATTTTAAAAAAAACGTGAACCGACTTCGGCCGCATTCGAAGCGGACACCGCCTGGGCAGCCTTTAAATAGCCGCCACCGAGCCGCCAAATTTACCACCACCGCGCCGCCCACCCGCCTAAACCGTAGTCAGCGCCGCCGCGGCGAGCTGAGCCGACCGTCGCCCGAGGTTGCCTCGTTTTCCGCGCCGCCGGTTTTTTTTCTCGAAAAACCGTTCGGTCCTTCCGTCGGTTTTTCGCCGGTTTTTTTAGTTTCTGTTTTGTTAGATCGGTTTTTTTCCGGTTCGGATAAATAGCGAGCGTTCGCTCGTTCGTTCGTTTTAACGATCGTGTTCGTCGATTAGATCCAGTTAACGAACGTTCGTTCGTTAAGCTGTTCATCGTTTTTCTTTTTGTCGGATTTTTCCGTGATTATTTCTGATCCGATTTTTGTTTTAGTATAACTTTTCGCTCGTTTATCGGAATCAGGCGATTCAAGCGCCTGGAGTTTTGTTTTGAAACCCTCTATACGTTTAACCAACTTAAACAAGATTTTGCTTCTGTAAAATTTGACTTAGATCTAGATTAGTAAAACGAAGTTGTTTTCTTTCGCCGTTTGACTTTCGTTGCTTCGTTTGATTTGATTCTTTTTGCAAACCGGAGTTCTTAAGTTGAACTTTCTGGTTAGATATTTTATTTGAGATTTACATGTGCATTAGATGAGTACTTATTGTATGCTTGTTTGTTTGCGATAGAATACCCGAGTCATACTTTGTTACTTGAGTCTCTAGGTTTCATGGATCATCAGCAAGACAAGTAACACTTTGATCATACCTTTTCTACTACCCAGTTTTATTGCATTAGATCAATCCTCAAACATTGCATGATTAGGATCTAATTAAATTGTGGGATGGGAAGTAGTTGAGGTAGTACCTATTACCTGTTTTACTATCAAACCTTTGGGAGTTACTTCTACGTTTGCTTATATTGCCATGCTATGCTAGTAGACGTGGATTTGGTGAGTGTATTCATGACAGATGTGAGATTGTTAACTAAGGGATTATCTAAGGTGGCAACTTAAACGCACATCTGGGTGGATTGAGGTACCTGGGTATTCTAGGATTGCCTGTTGTTTTTCTTTATGGACCGCCACCCAGGCCCAAAGGGATCATGAGATTATTCATACTAGAAACTTCCGTGTGCAGCCACACGCCATTATGGGCTCTGGCATAGTTGATTAAGTCGTGCGAACTCTTACAGGGTAGACTAGCAGATGTAGGGGAAAGTACGTGCACCGGTCTATCCATAGTAAGGTGCTAGCGCTTCCGAAAGACTATGTCTCGGTCATCCGTTTCTCAAACATCATGTAGTGCGAGAAATCCAACGGAGGCGATCGAGTCTTGTGGGGAAAAGTGCGCAAACCTCTGCAGAGTGTATAAACTAATCATGGTTAGTCGTGTCCCCGGTTATGGACGTTTTGAGTATCTAGTACTTGGATTATCATGTGAATCTCATCATATTACTTTTAAATTAATATTGTTGGGTTTTAATGATGTTTATTTTTAATTGGGATTGAGGATGCTGTCAACCATTCTCAATGTTTAACAACTACCATGATAGTTAAATAAAATATATTCCTTTGTAGTAGGGAAAAACTGGCTTTACGCAAAAACTGTAACCATAGATCTTTCCACCAGCCATATATACATGTAGTATAGCTTATTCTTTCATTACCCTCTATGTGTTACATTGCCAGCATATTCCATGAGCTGGCCCGGCTTCGGGCTGCAAAGTTTCATGTTGCAGATTTTTCAGACGACGAGTAAGGTGCTTTTAGGTCGTGGTTCTATACTCAGTGATGTCGTTGGAGTTGATGGACTCGCTTATCTTCCAAGTCTTCCGCTGTTATCGTTATTAGATGGCCTTGAGCCATATTTATATTAATAAGTTCTCTTTTGAGACACTCGATGTAATAAGTGTGTGATTGCTACTCTGTTATAAATCCTTCAAGTACTGTGTGGTGTCAGCATTACTGATCCAGGGATGACACCTGAGCACAGAGATCAGACTGTTTGAGGTCTGGTCGCTACATCAGGATACAAAGGTTCCTGAGTCATTCTACCAGTTCTAGTAGCCACTCTAACAGCATAATCATGTTTCTTACTATTCATTTCATTGAGCAAATCATTTTGGGCCTTAAGTACTTGTTCTGCTTGAGTGGTAACCATATAAGCATGTTTGCTAACGAGTTTAAGTTCACCTCTAACATTAGCCATATAATCACTTAAGTGTTTAAGCATATCGGAATTGTATTTCAATTGTCTACCAAAATAAGCATTAAAATTTTCTTGTTTGACAATAAAATTATCAAACTCTTCTAAGCATTGTCTAGCAGACTTATAGTGAGGAATGTCACCTTCATCAAATCTGTAGAGAGAATTTACCTTTACTACCTGTGTCGGGTTATCAAGACCATGAGGTTCTTCAATAGGTAATGGATTATGATCATACGTTTCTTCAGCAGGCGGTAAATTAAGACCATGTATTTCTTCAATAGGAGGTAAATTCTTAACATCTTCGGCTTTAATACCTTTTTCTTTCATAGATTTCTTTGCCTCTTGCATATCTTCAGGACTGAGAAATATAACACTTCTCTTCTTCGGAGTTGGTTTAGGAATAGACTCGAATGGTGGCTCAGAGCTGGCTCGAAAAGTGTCCAATTATTTTCATTTGCCAACATATTATTCAATAGAATTTCAGCTTCATCCGTGTTCTTTCCTGAAAACAGAACCAGACAACTATCCGGTACTCTCTGGAAGCATCGGTTAGTCCATTATAAAAGATATCAAGTATTTCATTTTTCTTAAGAGGATGGTCAGGCAAAGCATTAAGTAACTTGAGAAGCCTCCCCCAAGCTTGTGGGAGACTCTCTTCTTCAATTTGCACAAAGTTGTATATTTCCCTCAAAGCAGCTTGTTTCTTATGAGCAGGAAATATTTAGTAGAAGTAATAAATCATATCCTGGGGACTACGCACACAACCAGGATCAAGAGAGTTAAACCATATCTTAGCATCACCCTTTAATGAGAACGGAAATATTTTAAGGATATAAAAGTAGTGAGATCTCTCATCATTAGTGAAAAGGGTGGCTATATCATTTAATTTAGTAAGATGTGCCACAACAGTTTCAGATTCATAGCCATGAAAAGGATCAGATTCAACCAAAGTAATTATATCATGATCAACAGAGAATTCATAATCCTTATCGGTAACACAGATAGGTGAAGTAGCAAAAGCAGGGTCAGGTCTCATTCTATCGTTAAGAGATTGCTTATTCCATTTAGCTAATAATCTCTTGAGCTCATTACTATCTTTGCAAGCTAAAATGGCTGCAGAAGCTTCTTTATCAAAAATATAACCCTCAGGAATAACAAGCAAGTCATCATCATCAATTTCATCAATACAATCAGTTTCAATAATTTCTTTCTCTCTAGCCCTAGAAATTTGTTCATCCAGAAATTCACTAAGGGGCACAGTAGTATCAAGCATAGAAGTAGTTTCATCATAAGTATCATGCATAGCAGAAGTGGCATCATCAATAACATGTGAAAGTGCGTTATGTCGACTAGAGGGGGGGTGAATAGGCGATTTTTATGAATTCTTCACTGAGGAATTTGCCGGTGAGGAAATTCCTTAACGAAGAACAATTAGCAGCGGAATAAGTACTCAGAAGTAAGCATAACAGAATACATGCATGGTCATCATGATGAAATGAAGACTAGCACAGAGTACAGAAAGCGTAATCACAGGATAACACAAGATGAAGACAAACAGATCAAGAAATTGAACTGAGGAAATTGAGAAAGTCTTGATCAAAGTCTTCAAACACAGATATGAACAAACACTCAACACAATAATGAGGAAATGAAAGGGTTGAGGAAATAGAACCGATTAGGTTGGTGAAGACAATGATTTGGTAGACCAGTTCCAACTTCTTTGTCTCGGTTGTACGTCTGGTTGGAGCGGTGAGTATTTAAACTCGAGGACACACAGTCCGGACACCCGGTCGCCGAAACGCAGCTCAGGACACCAAGTCCTCACCGTATTCTCCTTGAACTAAGGTCACACAGACCTCGTCCAATCACTCGTGGTAAGTCTTCAGGCGACTTCCAAACCTTCATAGTCTTGGTCACTGGCGATCCACAATTCCTCTTGGATGCTCTAGACCATGACGCCTAACCGTCTGGAAGAAGCACAGTCTTCAAAGGTAACAAGCGTCGGATCCACGCAGGATCAATCTCTTGATGATGCTCAATCACTTTGGGTTTGTAGGGGTTTGGTTTTGGGTTTTTCCTCACTCGATGATTTTCGCTCAAAGTCCTCGGAGGATGGGTTGCTCTCAAATGACAAGTGTCAAGTTTCTCTCGGAGCAGCCAACCAGCTAGTGGTTGTAGGCGGCTATTTATAGCCTAGGGAGCAGCCCGACATGATAAGACATAAATGCCCTTCAATGATATGACTGTTAGGTGGATAAGATATTTTGGGACAGTCAAGACAAAGACAAAGAACGCCGAGAAATTTGAATCTCAAATTCCTCGGGGCTATCATGTTCCTCATCGTAGGCAATCCGACTGGCGAATTCCTAACTCCTCGGTCGAGAACAAATTCCTCAATGACCAGAAGAACTTCGTCTCACATCAAGAAATTGAACTGAGCTGTATGAGATTTCCAAAGGCTTCACTCAAGGGATTGGTAGGTGTAGGATTTTGAGTTGAGCATCACATGGAAATTTTTCCTTAGTATTTCCTCGACCCCTTTAACAAAGACGGTGTTTCCTATGACTCAAGAAAGAGAAATGAAACTATGAAAACAAAAGTCTTCACGCTTCATGTTCCTCAAATGAATACCAAGTCTTCAAGGTCACACCAATTTCTTCACTTTCAAAGTCTTCAGAAAGTCTTCAGAATATCTAAGTCTTCAGTAGAAGAACTTCATTTTTAGGGGTCGACTTTCGTAAATATCAAACTCCTCATAGACTTATAGACCTGTGTACACTCACAAACGCATTAGTTCCTTAACCTATAAGTCTTCAATACACCAAAATCACTAAGGGCACTAGATGCACTTACAATCTCCCCTTTTGGTGATTGATGACAATATAGGTTAAGTTTTCAACGGGGATAAACATATGAAGTGTAAATACTGATAATGAGGAATTTGATTGCAAGATATAGAAGAACTCCCCCTGAAGATGTGCATAGTGAGAAATTTGCTTTTGAGGCAATGCACATTTTGAAGAGATGAATCATGGAGATCTCCCCCTATATCTTGTAATTCATACACGCATTTGACATATAATATGAAGAATTTGAAATGCATGATGAAATATGGTGCTTGATGTAATTCAGCATGCGTGCAATAACATTAATGAGGAACAAGCATGCAAAATAACGCATCAAGAGTATCAGAGCTCAAGAAGCTCAAGAGAATCAGAGCATAGTGCATCAAAAGTATCAAAGCACCATCGGGTTTAAGATTACAACTCGATCCAATAAAAGTTTCAGAAGAACGAGAGTTGTAACTTAACAAAAATAAATTGTTGTATACGGGCAATAAAATAGACCCGCTTGAAGACTAACTCAAATTTCTCCCCCTTTGTCATCGAATGACCAAAAGGATCGAAACTGAGGACTAACGCTCCTGAATAATTTCAAGTTGAAGAAGGAGCGCCAGCGTTGTTGGGGTCGGTTGTTGTAGTAGGACCTGCCGCGGTGTCGTCCAAGTCTTCATTTTCATCAGTGTCGCGATGAAGAATAGGAGCTGGCCACCAAGGAAGGAACTTTGACCTTCTTGTATTTCTTGGAGGAGGTGCAGACCAGTCAAATTCTTCCTTGAGTCCCATTGTCGCCGGTTCTTCCGACCTTTGTAGACATGTGAAAGAACAGCCCAGGTGTGTTTGAAGGTTTCATGGAGGTAGTAGTGGTTTTTCTTCACTACATTGTGTGTTGAGGTTATGTTGTGAAGAATTGAACCAAACTAACGCTTGACCCATTTATGATTGCGATCAACCTTCTGATGAAGATTGAGGAGTAACTCACGATCGATCATCACCACAGGTGCGTGAGCTTGAGGACTTTGCTTGGTGAGGTATTTATGGCAGAGTCATGTGTGGCGAGTCATCATTGGTGGAGTAGGATGTCGCTTTCAAAACTGTCCATCCAATGGACGAATGCCTTCATCGATCATGAGTAGCCTTGCCCTTGTCATCAGATGAGGTAAATGTCCGTTTGAGGACTTCAATCGGGGGCAAGTAGCTGCAGTGGTTTAGAGTATCAGCCTTGTAATTGAGTGAAGACCTTGTCCTGATGAATCTCATTATCCAAGGCGCATAAGGCTTCAGCTCAAATGGTGACATAGCAATGTTTGCCAGAGTCCTCATGAAGAAATCATGGAAGTTGACGGGAATGCCATGGATGATGTTGAAAAGCATATTCTTCATGATGCCAACGACTTCTTCATCATTTGAGTCGTGGCCTTTGATGGGACTCATTGTCTTCGTCAGAATCCGATAGACAGTCCGAGGCACATACAATAATTCCTTGACGAGGAATTTGGTTCTTGGGGCCTGCCTTGGCTTCAAAGGCTTCATCAACACTTGCATATAGTGATTTGAAAGTTCTGGTTCGTTGTAGATACAATGAGCACCATCAAGTGGAGGACTGAGTGGTAGAGCACGAAGCAATTCAGTTGTTGGTGCCTTGTAGTGAGTATTTTCAGACATCCAGTCTAATACCCATGAGTTCATGTCTTCAGCGTCTCCGGTGATGTGCAGCGTTGTATAGAATTGAAGAATGAGTTCTTCATTCCAATCACAGATATCAGTGCAGAAATTCAGAAGTCCTGCGTTGTGAAGAACACTGAGGACTGGCTCAAAGCCGGGCAGAGACTCCATGTCCACATGAGGAATATGAGCATGATCGAAGACTTTGTCTTTGTTGAAGAGCACTGAGGAATAGAAATTGGCTTGGTGGCAGTCCGAAACGCCTCTTCCTTATGCGAGCGTAATCATATGGATTATAGTTAGTGAAGAATACGTGCTCGGCAAAGAAATCTTCAGCCTTGAACTTTTGTTTGCTTGAGCAGATCCTTTTGCTTGGGCGGAGGGGTGTCGGTGAGTTGCATCACCACCTCGTGAATCGCGAGCTCGGGTTCTTCAGCCGAGGGATTTCTTGTTCCTCAATAGGTGCAGTCCCGAGGATCAAGAAGAAGCAGTTCATCACAGACTAGTGGCTGGAATTTCTTCATGCACAAAGCAAGTGGGTTGAGTTTCTTGAGTCCATTTGAACTGTTGGTGCAGGGGTCTGAGGAATCTGTTGGAGCGGGGTGAAGAGAGGAGTATTGGGATGCTGACTTTCCCAAAAGTCATCATTCATCACAGGTGTGGTGCACCCTATATCCACATCTTCATCTTCAATTTCCTCAACACCAGCCTCTTCACCGTGAACCGAGGCATAGGTGAGGAAATGACCGGGGTTGAAGGGATTGCGTCCACTTCAATTTCTTCATCAATCTGCTCTGACGAAGCAGCAGAATGATGTTCTTCATCAGATCCGATTGGGATCTCATGGTCTTCTCCAAAAGGAACAAGGTCCTTTGATGGCATGGAGGAAATCGAAACATCATCAATTGGATTTTCAAGTGAGCTGGTCATTGGCTTCATTTTCTTCGCAGCCGAAGAATTTGACACAGCTGATGACTTCCTTTTCTTCAACTAGCTCGTTCACGAAGCCTTGGTTTTCTTCACATCGAGGCGGATGGAAGAATTGGAGTTGGTGTTGGCGCAGGAAGAGCCGAGGAATCTGGTTGAATTTCCTCGGTATGGCGCAATCGATTGACTGTCTTGTTCGGTTTCTTTAGGCGCACCACTAGTGGATGCCACGGCAATTTCTTCGGTAACGGAATGGGATCATCAGCCTGGAACTAACATTTTCATCGGCCGCTGAACTTCATCGGTGTCTTGGCATGTTCTTGATCGGCTGAAATGAGGCTTCACTGAGGAATTTCATGTTGCGTTGGGGCAGCAACATTGGTGAACTTCTTCGTCAGATTGACGAATCTGACCTTGGCTCCTTGCCAATCAGCATAATAAGAATCGAAGTTTTTGCTGAGGTCTTGAATTTCAGTCTGGACCTTGAGAAGTTCCTCGGGTGTCATTTTGACAACGTTTTTCTTCAGGAACTTCTCCTTTCTGTATTGAGCCTTCTTGATCTCTCTTGCCTTTTCAAACTTCCATTTCTCTTCAGCGATGAAATGGGTCAACATATGACTTTGTCCAGGGGTCAGATGAAAATCAGGCATAGGGGTGTTTGGATCCTTGTGCCAGAGATCAATATAATCGAGGATTTTCCTCGGATCCAACAGCGATGTACGCAGATGTGCCTTTGGCTCTAGCGGCCCTTTCTTGGCGATCTCTGATGATTTCCGCAAGTTCATCATCAGAAGCTTCATCATCAGAAGGCACATGGAATGCAACATGTTTCTTCTTTGGACTTGGTCGAGGACCTCGTCCAGCTATTGCTTTGGTCTTCAGCAGAGTCGGGCCAGATGATGAAATTGGTGCTGCTGAGGAACTTGCTGAAACACCAGAGGCAATCGAGAAACCAGTAGTTCTTTGACATGTAGCCAGATGCACAGGAGCTGAGGACTTTGAAGGAGCTGTAGTAGTGTGATGAATTTTCCTTGAGGGCGCTGCTGAGGAACTTGGTCGTGAGGGCGCTGATGGTGAAGCACTTGGCTTATGAGCAGGCTTCTTTGGCATGGATTTCCTCGGCTTGACCGAGGCCTCGAGCTTGATAGCGATGGCGAGAATCCTCATTGAATTTCTTCACCGCCTCCTTGGCTTGTCTTGCCGGTTTAGCTTGGTGCTTAGCCCATTCTTCAGAAAGTCCTCACCACGTTTGATGATTGTGGGATCAGCTGCTTGGCAGGTGCCAATGTAGCTCTTGGGCATGGAGGATTGAGAGCGAATTTCTTCATGTACTTTGGAGTCACATATCTGTATTCCCTCCATTCCCTTGCCCATCTCCGTTCAATCTTCTGAATGCACACCTTGCGCTGATTTTTGTTTTCTTTGCCAAATTTTGCTTCATCAGGTGTGCAATAGTCAGCATAAATTTCCTCAGGGATCTCAAAAGCAGTCATAACCTCGTGTTTCTTTCCTCCTTTACGTGGCTTCTTACCGTCGCCATATTCTTGATTGAGGAATTTGAACAATTGAGTTCTCTCAAGAAGTATGCAGTTTTTCTTCGAGGAATGCTGCAAATGAGTTAAGTTGATGAGAACCTAGTGATTCAAAGAAATAGAGATGAGTACCTGTGAACAGAGTACAAAGCGAGGAATTTGGAGAGGTCATATGCGTTACGAGAAGGTTTTTCGAAAAGAACAAGTTTTGAGGAATTTGACCGGATGTGCCTTGAAGGATTTCACTAAGCGTTCTTGTCTTAGGTTCCAGAGTTGTACAGATCGAAGATCCACACAACTAGGGAATCTTGAAGAAAATGATTGCTTAGTAAAACAGTTCAAGATCATATGATGTGTATGGTGTTCATATGTGTGAAGATTTGAAGAATAAAACACCTTTGAAGATTTTGTAGTGTAAGATTTGGATCAACGAGGGTAGTAAAAGTACTTTTATTTACCCTAAATGAAGAACACGCATTTAACCTGGGTGTTGTAGATGTGAAGCTCGTGCATTCAGATCTTCCACGCCCTAATTTGGCGGTGGAAGACAGCTAAGGCGGCAGAGGAGTGAAGATTTCCGCGGCCGGCGCGAGTAGGACGGTGACGAGGTCGATGCAGTGAAGCTCTTCCTCACCGGCGACGATGGAGAAGCGCGGCGCTTAGGGTTTGAGGAGCTCGGCGGAGAGAGGTCGAGCGGGGTAAAAGAAGTGAGGATGGAGAGAGGGGTATTTATAGAGGCAGTGAAAAACTGTTCGCCCAAAGATTTAGGACGAATGTGCCCCTGACCATTCTCCTTCTCACGACATGTGTCACCCACGTACTGTGTAGTGGAGATCAAGTACGATCGTGGGTGAGTAAAATAATGCATCATGGGATGCGGAACGGTTTAATGGCAAAACCGAAAATTTGGATAAGATCAGTTTTAAAGTTCCGTTCGCAATTTCTTGGTGACCAGGACACGGTGAAGATTTTGAACGAGTTTCAAATAGAACGCACATGAAGAATTTGTGAATAGATTGGGTTGAGTATATCATAGAGGAAGGGTCCGATCACATTCACTTAGCGTAAAAAGCGACTTGAAGAAATAGCCATAAGTGAATCTTTGTAGAGGACATAAACCCATATATATATATATATATATATATATATATATATATATGTATTGCCAATGAATAAACACGACGGAAACAGTGAAGATTTTGCAAAGTTGAAGAATTTGAAAAACTGAAGAATTTCAAAAACTGAGGAAAAATTCAAATTGAAGATTTTTCAACTTTGGTGGTGGCGTGACCCACCGTATAAGAATGATGATTTCAGACACCGCGTACAATTGTCGTAGGGTTCTGAGAATCAAATTCTTCATTAATTTCTTCACACTTAGAATGTTATTCTTCATTGATTGAAGAAAAATGTTTCTTCATGTGTTGCACATCTAAGTCATCAATTTTTCATAAGTGTCAGGATGTGTGTCCTTTTCAAAGAACGCTCAAGATTCTAAGATATTTAGCTCACACCGCAACTTGCTAAATCTCTTCTCATCCAAGGGCTTAGTGAAGATATCGGCTAGCTGTTCTTCAGTCTTCACATGCTCGATGGAGATGTCGCCCTTCAACACATGATCATGAAGAAAATGATGACGAGTTTGAATGTGCTTTGTCTTCGAGTGCTGAACTGGGTTGTGAGCAATCTTGATGGCACTCTCATTGTCACAGTAGAGAGGCACATTCTTCACGTTGATGCCATAGTCCTTGAGAGTTTGCTTCATCCATAGCAATTGAGCACAACACGAGCTAGCAGCAATATATTCAGCTTCCGCAGTAGACATTGATACGCAGTTCTGTTCCTTCGAGGACCAACAGACCAAAGATCGTCCGAGGAAATGACAAGTGCCAGAAGTTGACTTGCGGTCCACACGATCACCAACATAGTTAGAGTCAGAATATCCAATGAGATCAAAAGCAGAGCCCTTGGGGTACCATAATCCTAGTGTTGGTGTGTGAGCTAGATATCGAAGAATATGCTTCTGACCTTATGGTGTGATTCCTTCGTGTAGCTTGAAATCGGGCACACATGCAAACACTAAGCATTATATCTGGCCTAGATGCACATAAGTACAATAAAGAACCAATCATGGAGCGGTATACCTTGTGATCAAGTCAATACCATTTTCATCGATTGCATAGATGGCCATTTGTGGGCATAGGAATTTTACGCCTTTGCAATCTTGCATGCCAATTTCCTCAGAACATCTTTGAGGTATTTCTCCGAGATATGAATATGCCATTGTCTTTGTTCTGAATTTGAAGACCTAAGAAGAATTTCAACTCTCCCATCATAGACATTTGATATTCTTCACTCATCATATAGGCAAATTCATCACTATAACGTTGGTCAAGACAGCCAAAGATAATATCATCAACATATATTTGGCACACAAACAGTTCACCATCATAAGATTTAGTAAAGAGAGTAGGGTCGAGTGAACTGGTGTGAAGCCATTCTTCACGAAGAATTCCTTCAATGTATCATACCACGCCTGGGGGCTTGTTTGAGACCATAGAGGGCCTTGTTGAGTTTGAAAACTTTGTCGGGATTCTTTGGATCTTCAAAACACAGGGGTTGAGCAACATATACTTCTTCCTCAAGCTTACCATTGAGGAATGCACTTTTCACATCCATTTGATATAAGATAATATCATGATGATTAGCAAAAGCAAGTAATATGCGAATAGCCTCAAGTCTAGCAACAGGTGCAAAAGTTTCATCGAGATCAATTCCTTCAACCTGTGTGTAGCCTTGAGCTACCAGTCGTGCCTTATTCCTTACCACAAGACCATTTTCATCTTGCTTGTTGCGGTAGATCCACTTTGTGCCAATGATATTATGCTTGCGAGGATCTGGACGTTTGACGGTTCGAGACATTGTTGAGCTCGAATCGATGTAATTCTTCTTGCATAGCCTGAATCCACTCGGTTCCGTAAATGCTTCATCTACCTTAGTGGGCTCTGTGATAGAGACAAAAGCATAGTGCCCACAAAAGTTAGATAAATGTGAAGCTTTTGAGCGTGTGAGAGGACCTGGCGCTTCAATGTCATCGATGATCTTCTCCACTTGCACTTCTTTTGCAACGCGAGGATGAGCTGGTTGCCGTCGAGGAATTTGATCATTTTCCTCAGCACCATAGTCTTCACCATTATCTTCAGGTGCATCAGCTCGACGTTCTTCGCGTATAGGAATGAATTCTTCAGCAGATTCTTCAGTAGGAATGACATCCTCAGTTGCCTTGAACTTGATAGAATCCTCAGGTGCTGGTTCATCTAACACAGAAGGTAGGTGCTCTCTTTGCGAGCCATTAGGTTCATCTAACCGCACATCTAAAGTGTCAACAATCTTGTGAAGAGCGATGTTGAAGACTATGTAGGTGTGCGAGTCCTTTCCGTAACCAAGCATAAAACCTTCATGTGCTTTCGGTGCAAATTTAGAATTGTGATGAGGATCTCTAATCCAGCATTTAGCAATCAAGACTTTGAAATAACTTACATTGGGTTTCTTGTCAGTGAGGAGTTCATAGGCAGTCTTCTTGAAGAATTTGTGAAGATATACTCTGTTGATGATGTGGCACGCAGTATCAATTGCATCAATCCAAAAACGACTAGGCGTTTTGTATTCATCAAGCATAGTCTGAGCCATCTCAACAAGAGTTCTGTTCTTGCGCTCCATGACGCCATTTCTTTGAGGAGTATAAGGAGCATATAACTCATGAGTAATACCAAGTTCATCAAGATAGGCATCAAGACCGAATTCTTGAACTCGGTTCCATTGTCACTCTGATGTGTTTGATCTTCACACCAAAGTTAGTTGAAGCCCTCGAGGAAAATCGTTTGAAGACTTCACGCACTTGATTTTTGTAAGTAACAATGTGTACCCATGTGTAACGAGAGTAATCATCAACAACAACAAAGCCATATAGAGATGCATCATTAACGACGGTGAGTAATGATTGGGACCAAAGAGGTCCATGTGAAGCAATTCGAAGGGACGAGTAGTGGTCATGATAGTCTTCGCTGGATGCTTGGCCTTGGTCATTTTTTCAGCTTCACAGGCTCCGCATAAGTGATCCTTGAGGAATTTGACATTCTCAATGCCAATGACATGCTTCTTCTTCGCAAGCGTGTGCAAATTCCTCATGCCTGCGTGACCAAGTCGCCGATGCCATAGCCAGCCTATACGAAGCTTTTGCAAGTAGACACATGGCTGGTTGTGGTCCTGTAGAGAAATCAACAATATACAAGTCTCCTCTCCTAAAGCCTTCAAGACTTTGGAATTGTCACTTCCATAATCACAACACAACGATACTTGCCAAAGATAACAACCATATCAAGATCACAAAGCATTGAGATCGACATGAGGTTGTATCCTAAGGACTCAACAAGCATGACTTTGTCCATGTGTATGTCCTTAGAGATCGCAACCTTACCAAGACCCAATACCGACTTTTGCCTTTGTCAAAGAAAGATGATATGCTTGAGATGTGACGGTGATAAGGGAGCATCCATCAATAGATTCTTGTCACCGGTCATGTGATTTGTACATCCACTATCGAGAACCCACTCGGTGGCTTTGGGTTGATCATCCTGCAGATGAATTAGTACAACTTACGATCTCATATACTTCATCGGTGAAGAATATGATATCAAGTTCATCAGATGAATTTCATCACCAAGATAACAGATAAGCGGTATGAGAACGTGTGAAATGAAAGTTCATTTCATCATGATTAGCTGCGTCCCTTTCGGCATTTTGTCGAGTCCCCAAAGAAATTCTTGAGACGTTAAGGCACGTTTGGAGACCTGACCTGCAGAAGAGATTAATTCTTTTTCTTCACCACCCACATCGAAGGGGTGGCAAAGAGTTCATCACTCTGCGAGCACCATACGAGAATGGTGGCATAGAAGCCAAACAATTTTGTTTCACATAAGAGGGTTAGGGTAAGCATATGAATAAGCGGAGAAATTCTTGAGGACTTATGAACATATTGGTTTGAAGAATAATGCACATATTCATAGCCCTTAGCTCTACCTGCGAAAGCGAGTTGTTAGCACGATGATAATCATATGAGGACTTTGATCCTTTTGAGGAATTTGATCCGTATGAGGACTTGGATCCATATGAAGAATTTGGTCCATATGAAGAATTTGATCTCATCCAACCCATCACCGTCCAACAAGCCTACGATGGAATTACTCACGCACGGCGGTGAGCATCATCAAAATGGTGATGGAGGATGGTTGATGATGACGATGGCGACGGATTCCCCTCTCCGGAGCCCCGAACGGACTCCAGATCAGCCCTCCCGAGAGGTTTTAGGGCTTGGTGATACGTCCATTTTGCATCATGCTTTTATAATGATATTTATCGCGTTATGGGATGTTATTTCACGTTATGCCACAATACTTATGGCTATTCTCTCTTATTTTACAAGGTTTACATGAAGAGGGAGAATGCCGGCAAAATGGAATTCGGGCCGAAAAGGAGCAAATATTGGAGACCTATTCTGTGCAACTCCAAAAGTCCTGAAACTCCACGGAATGTCTTAAAATAAATGAAGAAAAATCGTCGCCAAAGATGAAGGCCAGGGGGCCCACACCCTGCTCACGAGGGTGGGGGGCACGCCCTACCCCCCAAGGCGCGCCCCCCCTACCTCGTGGGCCCCCTGGTGGATCTCCAATGCCCATCTTCTCCTATATGAAGTCTTTCGATGAGAAAAAAATCAGAAGAAACCTTTCAGGACGAGACTCCGCCGCCACGAGGAGGAACCTTGGCGGAACCAATCTAGGGCTCCGGCAGAGCTGTTCTGCCGAGGACACTTCCCTCCGGGAGGGGGAAATCATCACCATCGTCATCACCAACGCTCCTCTCTCCGGGAGAGGGCAATCTCCATCAACATCTTCACCAGCACCATCTCATCTCCAAACCCTAGTTCATCTCTTGTATCCAATTCTTGTCTCCAAGTCCGGGATTGGTGCTAGTAGGTTGGTAGTAGTGTTGATTACTCCTTGTTGTTGATGCTAGTTGGTTTATTTGGTGGAAGATCATATGTTCAGATCCTTTATGCATATTATTACCCCTCTGATTATAAACATGAATATGCTTTGTGAGTAATTACGTTTGTTCCTGAGGACAAGTGAGAAGTCTTGCTATTAGTAGTCATGTGAATTTGGTATTCGTTCGATATTTTGATAAGATGTATGTTGTCTAACCTCTAGTGGTGTTATGTGAACGTCGACTACATAACACTTCACCATTATTTGGGCCTAGAGGAAGGCATTGGGAAGTAATAAGTAGATGATGGGTTGCTAGAGTGACAGAAGCTTAAACCCTAGTTTATGTGTTGCTTCGTAACGGGCTGATTTGGATCCACATGTTTCATGCTATGGTTAGGTTTACCTTAATACTTTTGTTGTAGTTGCGGATGCTTGCAATAGAGGTTAATCATAAGTGGGATGCTTGTTCAAGTGAGAACAACACCCAAGCACCGTCCACCCACATATCAAATTATCAAAGTACCGAACGCGAATCATATGAGCGTGATGAAAACTAGCTTGACGATATTCCCATGTGTCCTCGGGAGCGCTTTTCCTATTATAAGAGTTTGTCCAGGCTTGTCCTTTGCTACAAAAAGGATTGGGCCACCTTGTTGCACCATGTTTACTTTTGTTACTTGTTGCTCGTTACAATTTACCTCATCACAAAACTATCTCATTACCACTTATTTCAAGATTTGCAGAGAATACCTTGCCGAAACCGCTTATCATTTCCTTCGCTCCTCGTTGGGTTCGACACTCTTACTTATCGAAAGGACTACGATAGATCCCCTATACTTGTGGGTCATCAAGACTCTTTTTCCGGCGCCGTTGCCGGGAGTGAAGTGCCTTTGGTAGGTGGAATTGATGAGGAAAAATTTATTTAGTGTGCTCAAATTTTACATCACTTGTTACTATGGAAAGTAATTATGCGAGGGGCTTGTTCGGGTATCTTCACCCGTCCGATGAGAGCAAAGAGTTGCTCCTCAACCTACTGAACCTACTGAACCTATTGAGAATGAAACTCCTTTTGAAATTCCTTCGGGTTTGATGGAAAAACTGCTAGCTAACATTTTTACAGGAGATGGAACAAAGCATGCGGATGAACATCTACGCTATGTGGATGATGTTTATGGACTATTTAAGCTTGCAGGTATACCCGATGATGTTGTTAAGAAGAAGGTCTTTCCTTTATCTTTGAAGGAAGACGCATTGACATGGTATAGGATATGTGATGATACGAGATCATGGAACTATAAAAGATTGAAATTGGAATTTCATCAAAAGTATTACCCTATGCATCTTGTTCATCGTGATCGCAATTATATATATAATTTTGGCCTCATGAAGGAGAAAGCATATCTCAAGCCTGGGGAGGCTTAAATCAATGTTATGTTCATGCCCCAATCATGAGCTCTCAAAAGTGACAATTCTTGAAATTTTTATGCTCGGCTTCGATAACAATCGCACCATGCTCGATACTTCTTATGTTGGCTCTTTTATGATGAAGACTATTGAATTCAAATGGAATTTATTGAATAGAATTAAACGCAACTCTGAAGATTGGGACCTCGACGAAGGTAAGGAGTCAGGTATGACACCTAAGTTTGATTGTGTTAAATCTTTGATGGATACCGATATTTCCGTAAGTTTAGCACTAAATATGGACTTGACTCTTAGATAGTAGCTTCTTTCTGTGAATGTTTTGCTACTTATGTTGATCTCCCTAAAGAGAAGTGGTTTAAATATCATCCTCCCATAAAAGTAAAAGTAGCTAAGGCCCTTCCCCCTTTGGAAGGCTGTGGGCGAGGAGGGATTCGAACCCCCGACACCGTGGTTCGTAGCTACAGGCCCAGCTGTCTCCACTGGCACCTATTAAAGTTGAAGAAAATACAGTCACTTATAATGATCCTATTGTTCCCACTCCTTATGTTGAGAAACCACCTTTCCCTGTTAGAATGAAGGATCATGCTAAAGCTTCAACTTTTGTCCATAAAAGCAATATTAGAACTTATACACCTCCTGAGCAAGTCAAAGTAGAACCCAATATTGCTATTGTTAAAGATCTCTTGTCTGATAATATTGATGGGCATGTTATTCAACTCTGTGGTGAAACTGCTAGAATTGCTAAACCCTGCGATAGAGATAAACATAGACATGTGGTAGGCGTGCCTGTTATTTCTGTTAAAATAGGAGATCATTGTTATCATGGCTTATGTGTATGGGTGCTAGTGCTAGTGTTATACCCATTGACTTATACAAAGAAATATGATATTGCACCTGCTGAGTTAGAAGATATTGATGTTACAATTAAACTTGCCAATAGATATACTATTTCTGCAATAGGAATTGTTAGAGATGTTGAAGTCTTGTGTGGAAAAACCAAATATCCCGTTGATTTTCTTGTTCTTGGTTCTCCACAAGATAGCTTTTGTCCTATTATATTTGGTAGACCCTTCTTGAATACTGTTAACTCTAAGATAGACAGCGAAAAGAATGTTGTTACTATTGGCTTGGACGATATGGTTCATGATTTTAATTTCTCTAAATTTAGTAAACAACATTGTGAGGAAGAATTGCCTAGTAAGGATGAAATTATTGGTCTTGCCTCCATTGCCGTACCTCCTAGTGATCCTTTAGAACACTATTTGCTAGACCATGAAAATGATTTGTTCATGAATGAGAGAAGGGAAATAGATGAAGTATTCTTTAAACAGGAACCTATTCTACAACACAATATGCCTGTTGAAATCCTAGGGGATCCTCCTCCACCCAAGGGTGATCCTGTGTTTGAGCTTAAACCGTTGCCTGATAATCTTAAATATGCTTATCTTGATGAAAAGAAAATATATCATGTTATTATTAGTGCTAACCTTTCTGAGCATGAAGAAGAAATATTATTGAAAACTCTGAAGAAGCACCGTGCCGCTATTGGATATACTCTCGATGATCTTAAGGGATTAGTCCTACTCTATGTCAACATAAAATAAATTTGGAAGCGGATGCCAAACCAGTTCATGATCCTCAACGACGTTTGAATCCTAAAATGAAAGAAGTGGTAAGAAAAGAAATACTCAAGCTTCTGGAGGAAGGTATAATTTATCCCGTTCTTTGATAGTCAAGGGTAAGTCCTGTCCATTGTGTCCCTAAGAAGGGAGGTATTACTGTTGTCCCTAATGATAAAGATGAATTGATTCCGCAAAAAATTATCACAGGTTATAGGATGGTAATTGATTTCCGCAAATTAAATAAAGCCACTAAGAAAGATCATTACCCCTTACCTTTTATTGATGAAATGCTAGAAAGATTATGCAAACGTACACATTATTGCTTTCTAGATGGTTATTCTGGTTTCTCTCAAATACCTGTGTCGGATAAAGATCAATCAAAGACTACTTTTACATGCCCTTTTGGTACTTTTGCTTATAGACGTATGCCTTTTGGTGTAACATCCCAAAATTCTAAATTTTGGAATGTTATAATAAATAGATAGATTTTCTTGTTTGTTTGATTGTTGTGTGATTGATTGACTGAATGTGAGTAAAATTCAAACTTTTTGAAAGTTAAATGAGAGGGAATAAAAGGACTTTCCCAAACTTTCATTTTTTCATTTTATGATCTCCGTGAATTCAAATTCTTTTCACCACAAAACCCTGGAGAGAAGATGACATGATTTCTTCCATTTAATTAAATGACAAGGGGTGTTGAAAATATTTGAATTTCATTTGAGAATATTTCCAATTCTGAAACTTTATGCAACTCAATGATTTTCACGAGCGAAGATGAAATGACTTCTTCAACACATATGAAATATGAGTTGGGAGTTTCAAAGGATCAAATTCAAAGTCCTTTGGAATTTTTTTTTAATTTGGATTATTTGGGTTTTATTCAAATTATTTTCCTCCAAAAATAAAATACATGGAAAATAGGGTAACATGATTCCCTACAATAGAAAATTGGAGAGAAATAAATTTGAATTCATTTTGTTATTTTTAAAATGATTTTTGTTGGATTTTATTAGAGCAGAAGCACTCTTTGCTTTATTTGAATTTTTGTGTATTTTATGACTCTACAAAAATGTTCAGTTTGTAGGAAATCTTTTTCTGAAATTTTTGATATATAATATGCCTATATAAATTTTAGTTTTTTTTTCTTTTTCCAGTTTATCGCTTTCTGTTTTATAAAAAAACAAATAACAAAAACTGCGCGCGCACCTGAAACTAACTGTCGCCCAGATGCGCATCATAGTACCAGCGGGCACCCCATCATTTTTTTTTCTTTTACTAAATGGGCCATGCCCAGCCGACCCTATTCCTCCCCATATTTTTTTCCATAGTTTTTTTTTATTTTTTTTCTTTTTAGTTGCTCAAAAAAAATTGCAGTGTGCGTGGCCGCCGCGAACCGCCTAAAGCCTTTTGGCCCATGGCGCATCTCCTCTCTCTGTTTCGTATATTTTCGTCTATGTTTAGTCCCACATTGCCTAGCCTTTGACCCTTAAACCTCTTTTCCACCTATAAATATAGACCCAGAGCCTCCAAAAATTATCCGATTCGGGTTAAATCAATATTTTGGTTTGACTAGATAAAAATATTTTTCTCCTCTCCAGCGCGACTTTTGGAAATCGTCTCCTTTCTCCAAACTCATCTTTCTCCGCCTTATAAAGGTATCTTTATTTATACTTCCGTACTTTATTATTTCTAGACTAATACGATAGAATAATTAGATTATCAATTAGTCTACGTATTTATACATTAGACCTTAGCCGTAGCTATTTTTCTTCCGTAAAACAGCTTGGCCCTGATTTTTCAAATAGCCATAACTTCTCACTCGTTTATTCAAATTAGATGCAACCAGCGACTATATCTTCGTCTTGTTTTCACCTATCCAGTGAACTTGTCACATCAACTTTTTGAAATTTTCAAATTTCGAATTTTATTCAGATTTATATTCAAACTTCTTTTGATCATAACTTGAGTTTTATAACTCCAATTTAGTTGATTCTTTTTGCAAATTAAAGCTCTTGACCTAAACTTTCTGATAAGGCCAAATTCACATAATTTTGGTACTGTTAGAAATTGTTTTATGTTACAAGAGTTATTTGCTTGGTTTTGATATTTTCCGAATCGTCTTCTTCGTTCTTTCCGATCTTTTGAGTGATTGCTTATGTGTGGTTACTATTGCTTGTTTACGATGGATTGACCGGAGTGTGACGAGTAGAGCTATCGAGAGTTTTGAGTGCGAATCATCTTCATCAACTTTGCAGGCAAGTTCACACTTTGATCATACCCCTTTCATACCCAGTTTTTATGCATTAGTTTCAACCCTCAAACATTGCATGAGTAGGATTGATAACATGTGGGTATCGAGAAGTAGTTGATGAGGTAGGAACCTATTGCCCTGCATTCAAACCTTGGGAGTTACTATTACGTTGCTTATATTGATATGCTATGCTCGTAGACGTAGATTGGGTTTTGAGAGTATTCATGACAGTTGTGAGATTGTTAATTAATGGTTTACTTAAAGTGGCAACTTAAACACACATCTGGGTGGATTGAGGCACCTGGGTATTCCAGGATTGCCTGTCTAGGCACCTGGGTAGACCAGGATTGCCTTTTTTATGGACCGCCACCCGGGCTCAAAGGGAATCGAGATTATTCATGCTAGAAACTTCCGTGTGCAGCCACAAGCTATTATGGGCTCTAGCATAGTTGAGTAAGTTACGTGAAGCTCTTGAAGACGTAGATCGGTGGTAGTGGGTTTTGTAGGTTTGGTATGGTCTACCGGAGTAGAGAGTTAATGTTTACGAAAGACTATGTCTCGGTCATCCGTTTCTCAAACACCATGTAGTGCGAGAAATCAACGGAGGCGATCGAGTCTTGTGGGGAAAAGTCATAAACCTCTGCAGAGTGTACAATCTAATCATGGTTAGCCGTGTCCCCGGTTATGGACAATTCTGAGTATCTAGTACTTGAGTATTCACATGTATCTCATCACTCTTAAATTAATATTGTTGGGTTGTAAACTACTTTATTTGGGATTGAGGATGCTGTCAACCATTCTCAATGTTTAACAACCACCATGATAGTTAAATAAAATTTATTCCTTTGTCGTAGGGAAAAATTGGCTTTATGCAAAACTGTAACCATAGAGCTTTTCCACCAGCCAAATATGCATGTAGTGATAGCCTTTATTCATCATTATCCTATGGTGTGAATTTGACAGTACATTCAATGTACTGACCCTTTGTGGCTGCAACGTCTCATGTTGCAGGATCTTCTGACAGTAAGTGATACGTTAGGGTTACGATTTCTACACTCAACTTTGTCGTTGGTGTTGATGGGAATCCACAACCTTGTTACTTCCGCTATTTGGATTGAGGTAATAGTATTTACGTTATTTTATACATGTGATTTACCTCTGTTATAAATCCTCGAGTATTGTGTGTGTCAGCATACCTATCCAGGGATGACACTTAAGCACAGAGACTTGACCGTCTGAGGTCGGGTCGCTACATTTGGTTTATGTAATGCACCTGCTACCTTTCAAAGATGCATGATGGCTATATTCTCTGACTTTTGTGAAAAGATTTTAGAGGTTTTCATGGACGACTTTTCCGTCTATGGTTCCTCTTTTGACGATTGCTTGAGCAATCTTGATCGAGTTTTGCAGAGATGTGAAGAAACTAATCTTGTCTTGAATTGGGAAAAGTGCCACTTTATGGTTAATGAAGGTATTGTCTTGGGGCACAAAGTTTACGAAAGAGGTATTGAAGTTGATAAAGCCAAGGTTGATGCTATTGAAAAGATGCCATGTCCCAAGGACATCAAAGGTATAAGAAGTTTCCTTGGTCACGCCCGGATTTTATAGGAGGTTCATTAAGGACTTCTCAAAAATTTCTCGACCTCGACTAATTTATTACAAAAAGATGTACCATTTGTCTTTGATGATGATTGTGTAGAAGCATTTGAAATACTTAAGAAAGCATTAGTCTCGCACCTGTTGTTCAGCCACCGATTGGAATTTACCCTTTGAAATTATGTGTGATGCTAGTGATTATCTTTGTAGGTGTTGTTCTAGGGCAAAGAGTTGATAAGAAGTTAAATGTTATCCATTATGCTAGTAAGACTCTAGACAATGCTCAAAGAAATTATGCTACTACCGAAAAGGAACATTTAGCAGTTGTGTTTGCTTGTGATAAATTCAGACCCTATATTGTTGATTCTAAAGTAACTATTCACACCGATCATGCTGCTATTAAATATCTTATGGAAAAGAAAGATGCTAAACCTAGACTTATTAGATGGGTTCTCTTGCTGCAAGAATTTGATTTGCATATTGTTGATAGAAAAGGAGCTGAGAATCCCGTTGCAGACAATTTATCTAGGTTAGAGAATGTTCTTGATGACCCACTACCTATTGATGATAGCTTTCCTGATGAACAATTAAATGTCATAAGCACTTCTCATAGCACTCCATGGTATGCTGATTATGCTAATTATATTGTTGCTAAATTTATACCACCTAGCTTCACATACCAACAAAATAAAAAGTTCTTTTATGATTTACGGCATTACTTTTGGGATGACCCACATCTTTATAAAGAAGGAGTAGATGGTGTTATTAGACGTTGTGTGCCCGAGCATGAACAGGAGCAGATCCTATGCAAGTGTCACTCCGAAGCTTATGGAGGACACCATCTTTGGAGATAGAACTGCACATAAGGTATTGCAATCCGGTTTTTATTGGCCCACTCTCTTCAAAGATGCCCAGAAGTTTGTTTTGTCTTGTGATGAATGTCAAAGAATTGGTAATATTAGTAGACGTCAAGAAATGCCTATGAATTATTCACTTGTTATTGAACCATTTGATGTTTGGGGCTTTGATTATATGGGACCTTTTCACGCCTCTAATGGATATACACATATTTTAGTTGCTATTGATTATGTTACTAAGTGGGTAGAAGCTATTCCAACTAGTAGTGCTGATCATAACACTTCTATTAAAATGCTTATGGAAGTTATTTTTCCGAGGTTTCGAGTCCCTAGATATTTAATGACTGATGGTGGTTCACATTTTATTCATGGTGCTTTCCGTAAAATGCTTGCTAAATATGACGTTAATCATAGAATTGTATCTCCTTATCACCCACAGTCTAGTGGTCAAGTAGAATTGAGTAATAGAGAGCTCAAATTAATTTTGCAAAAGTCTGTTAATAGGTCTAGAAAGAATTGGTCCAAGAAACTTGATGATGCATTATGGGCATATAGAACTGCATATAAGAATCCTATGGGTATGTCTCCGTATAAAATGGTTTATGGAAAAGCATGTCACTTACCTCTCGAACTAGAACATAAGGAATATTGGGCTATTAAAGAGCTCAACTACGATTTCAAACTCGCCGGTGAGAAGAGGTTATTTGATATTAGCTCACTTGATGAATGGAGAACCCAAGCCTATGAAAATGCCAAGTTGTTTAAAGAAAAAGTTAAAAGATGGCATGACAAAAGGATACAAAAGCGTGAGTTTAAGGTAGGTGATTATGTATTGCTATACAACTCTCGTTTTAGATTTTTTGCAGGAAAACTTCTCTCTAAATGGGAAGGTCCCTACATTATCGAGGAGGTCTATCGTTCCGGTGCCATAAAAATCAACAACTTCGAAGGCACAAATCCGAAGGTGGTAAACGGTCAAAGAATCAAACATTATATCTTAGGTAATCCCATAAATGTTGAAACCAATATTATTGAAACCGTAACCCCGGAGGAATACATAAGGGACACTTTCCAGACCGTTTCAGACTCCTAAAAGGAATAGGTATGTGGTACGGTAAGTAAACCGACTCCAAAACAATTTTTAAGGCAATATTTCTCTGTTCTGGAATATATAGAAAAATAAGTGGCAGTCCGGGAAGGACACGAGGCCTTCACGAGGGTGGAGGGCGCGCCCCCCCCTACCTCGTGTGCCCTTCAGACTCCGTTTTCTTGCATGATACATATTTTGGTCGGTAAAAAAATCATTATATATTCTCCTGAAGGTTTTGACCCCCGTATCACGCAAATATCCCCTGTCCTTGTTTCGAGCTGTTTTTCTGACAGATCTAGATCATCATGACGTCCCCAAGTGCTTCCAAGGACAAGTTCTTCGAGAAGGTGATCAACCCTTACCTCGCGGAGGTGCTGCGACACCCTCAAACCATTGAGATGCGTGATGGGTTGTTGCACATCCGCGATGTTGAGGGACCCAAGGGAACCGGAAGCGTGGAGGCAAGGCTCGAAGCAATGGAGCAACAAGTTTTCAAGTGCCAGGGGATGGTGGGCGTGGAATTAACGCTAGCCACAAGATGCTCATGGAGTTCACCAACAACTACGAGCCGGATGCCAAGAACACCGAGGAAGCCATCTTCAAGCTACATGAGAAGATCGAGCACCTCCAAGCCCAAATCTATGATCTGCAAAATCAAAACTGTGAGTATGAATATAGATTCAAAAGGATGAGTTTGGCTGCAGATTTGAGGATTCCGGAGACTCGATCATCCTTCTATGATGGTGAGCCTATGCCATGGAAGGTGGATGACAAGCCCGCATCATCAACAACACCTCCACTTCCTCCAACAACAAAGAAGGAGATATAATCACATGGGTATGGGCACTCCCCTTGGCAACTGCCAAGCTTGGGGGAGGTGCCCCGATATCGTATCACCATCACAACTCCTATCTTTACCGTTTTTCTTAGTTCGATCCTATTAGTAGTATCTTGATTTAGTAGAATAAAGTCATGGCATGATCTAGTTTTGAAGTTTTGCTTTATGATTCCTCTATGTAATCGAGTCCGTGAGCTATATATATATAATAAAGATTAGTGTTGAGTCAAGGGCTTGATTGTTTTGCCATGATCTTGGGTGGATAATAGAAAGAAAAAAGAAAAAGAATAAAAAGAAACAAAGAGTTCATATTGATCTTATTGAAAGTAATGACTTCACATAGAAAGAGTATGATGATTAAAAGTTGTTGGGAGTTGGCAAATATAGCTTTGTTCATCGTTGCAATTAATAGGAAGTAATAAGGAGAGAGAGGTTTCACATATAGATATATTATCATTGACATCTTTTATGATTGGGAGCACTCATTAAAATATGACATGCTAAAGAGTTGATGTTGGACAAGGAAGACAACATAATGAGTTATGTTTTCTTGTATCTGAGATAAAGTATGTTGTCATGGATCCTCTAACATGTTGAGCTTGCCTTTCCCCTCATGCTAGCCAAATTCTCAGCACCAAGTAGAGATACTACTTGTGCTTCCAAATACCCTTAAACCAGTTTAGCCATGAGAGTCCACCATATCTACCTATGGATTGAGTAAGATCCTTCAAGTAAGTTGTCATCGGTGCAAGCAATAAAAATTGCTCTCTAAATATGCATGACTTATTAGTGCAGAGAAATAAGCTTTGTACGAACTTGTTGTGGAAGTAATAAAAGCGACGGACTGCATAATAAAGTTCCACATACAATGGGGCAATATAAAGTGACGTTCTTTTGCATTAAGATTTTGTGCATCCAACCATAAAAGCGCATGGCAACCTCTGCTTCCCTCTGCGAAGGGCCTATCTTTTATTATTATCTTCTACCTTATGCAAGAGTCACGGTGATCTTCACCTTTCCTTTTCATTTTATCCTTTGGCAAGCCCGTAATGTTGGAAAGAACATGATATATATATCTAATTGGATGTAGGGGAGCATGAATTGTTATTGTTGACATTACCCTTGAGGTAAAGGTTGTGGGGCAAAACTATAAGCCCCTATCTTTCTCTGTGTCCGATTAAAACTCCGTAACCACAAGTACTGCGTGAGTGCTAGCAATTATGAAGGACTAAGTGATAGTTGAGTATGTGGACTTGCTTTTAAGCTCTGACACAGACCCATTCCGATGTTATGAGAAATTGCAATTGCTTCAATGACTGAGGTTATAATTTGTTAGTGCCTAATAAGGTTTCTGATTCATACTTTTGCATTGTGAAAAGATCATCACTTGAACATAAGTAATCATATGATAAATCTATATATGTTGTTGTTATGAGAATAATCATGATGCCTTCATGTCCGTATTTTATTTTTATCGACGCCTCTACCTCTAAACATGAGGACATATTTATTGTTATCGGCTTTTCGCGAGGACAAGCGAGGTCTAAGCTTGGGGAGTTGATACGTCCATTTTGCATCATGCTTTTATATCGATATTTATCGCGTTATGGGATGTTATTTCACGTTATCTCACAATACTTATGGCTATTCTCTCTTATTTTACAAGGTTTACATGAAGAGGAGAGAATGCTAAATTTGGAATGCAGAATTGGAAAAGGAGCAAATATTGGAGACCTATTTTGTGCAACTCCAAATGTCCTGAAACTCCACGGAATGTTTTAAAATAAATAAACAAAAATCGTCGCCAAAGATGAAGGCCAGGGGGCCCACACCATGCTCACGAGGGTGGGGGGCGCGCCTCCCTACCTCGTGGGCCCCCTGGTGGCTCTCCGATGCCCATCTTCTCCTATATGAAGTCTTTCAATGAGAAAAAAATCAGAAGAAACCTTTCGGGACGAGACTCCGCCGCCACGAGGCGGAACCTTGGCGGAACCAATCTAGGGCTCCGGCAGAGCTGTTCTGCCGGGGACACTTCCCTCCGGGAGGGGGAAATCATCACCATCGTCATCACCAATGCTCCTCTCATCAGGAGAGGGCAATCTCCATCAACATCTTCACCAACACCATCTCATCTCCAAACCCTAGTTCATCTCTTGTATCCAATTCTTGTCTCCAAGTCCGGGATTGGTGCTAGTAGGTTGCTAGTAGTGTTGATTACTCCTTGTAGTTGATGCTAGTTGGTTTATTTGGTGGAAGATCATATGTTCAGATCCTTTATGCATATTATTACCCCTCTGATTATAAACATGAATATGCTTTGTGAGTAATTACGTTTGTTCCTGTGGACAAGGGAGAAGTCTTGCTATTTGTAGTCATGTGAATTTGGTATTCGTTTGATATTTTGATAAGATGTATGTTGTCTAACCTCTAGTGGTGTTATGTGAACGTCGACTACATAACACTTCACCATTATTTGGGCCTATAGGAAGGCATTGGGAAGTAATAAGTAGATGATGGGTTGCTAGAGTGATGAAGCTTAAACCCTAGTTTATGCGTTGCTTCGTAAGGGCTGATTTGGATCCATATGTTTCATGCTATGGTTAGGTTTACCTTAATACTTTTGTTGTAGTTGCGGATGCTTGCAATAGAGGTTAATCATAAGTGGGATGCTTGTACAAGTAAGAACAGCACCCAAGCACCGGTCCACCCACATATCAAATTATCAAAGTACCGAACGCGAATCATATGAGCGTGATGAAAACTAGCTTGACGATATTCCCATGTGTCCTCAGGAGCGCTTTTCCTATTATAAGAGTTTGTCCAGGCTTGTCCTTTGCTACAAAAAGGATTGGGCCACCTTGCTGCACCGTGTTTACTTTTGTTACTTGTTGCTCGTTACAATTTACCTCATCACAAAACTATCTGTTACCACTTATTTCAGTACTTGCAGAGAATACCTTGCTGGAAATCGCTTATCATTTCCTTCTGCTCCTCGTTGGGTTCGACACTCTTACTTATCGAAAGGACTACGATAGATCCCCAATACTTGTGGGTCATCACTTGGCGGCGGCTCTGTATCGTAAAACGCGATGATTTCTTCTCCTTTATTTTTTCTCCCTGAAAGCAAATATATAGAGTTGGAGTTGGCGTCGGAGGAGCTTCAGGGGGCCCACGAGGTAGAGCGCGCCACCCTCGTGGACAGGGTGTGGGCCCCCGTGTCTTCATCTTTGGCAAGGATTTTTTATTATTTCCGAATAAACGTTCCGTGGAGTTTCAGGTCATTCCGAGAACTTTTGTTTCTGCACATAAATAACATCATGGAAAGTCCGCTGAAAATAGCGTCAGTCCGGGTTAGTTCCATTCAAATCATGCAAGTTAGAGTCCAAAACAAGGGCTAAAGTGTTTGGAAAAGTAGATACGATGGAGACGTATCATGCCCATACGAGAAAAGGGAAGAGAATGGTGGCAAGCTCATCCGAAAATACAAGGCCAAGTCCTTCCCCAACAAGAGCAACTTCACCAAGAAGACTCCTCCCAAGGGGTTGGTGGCACAATAAGAGTACAATGAGGATGATGATGAACACGGTGAGTCGGTTGCCATGGCCTCCATTGCCATTGCGACAACTCCACGGGTGTCTCTCTTCGACTCACCCAATGAGAACATCACCGCCAAGTGCCTCATGGCTAAAGCCACCAATAAGGTAATCCCCAACATCAAAGCTACCATCATTACTAATCCTTCTTTGACGGATTTCATTGATGAAAGTGAGGGGTCTAATGTGGAGGAAAATGAATTTGAGTCTTTTATGAGTAAGCTCAAGGGTAAATCCAAGAAGCACTTCCTTGCTCTCTTGGAACAACTTGGTGAAGCCAGTGACATGATCGAGGCTTACGAAGATACCATCTCTAAGATGGAGGGCATAGTCGTGACTATGCCGATGAGATTTCGGATCCCTCCAATGCTCTTGAGGAAGAGCGCGGTCATCATTTGGCTCTTGAGGAGTCATACAACGATGACCATGCTAAATTGAAAAAAGATCTTGATCATGCTCTTGTTGTATCTCGTGTGCTAAACTCCGAGAAGGTCAAGCTTGGGGTTGATCTTGCTAGACTCAAAGAGGAGTTTGATTTACTTGACAAGGCTCACCAGGTCTTGAATGGTGTTCATGCTAGCCTAAAAGAGTCTCATGATCAACTCCAAGTAAAGCTAACCAAGGAGAAAGCCACTTTTCCTCATATGGTTTTAATTGATAATGCAAATGCTACTAACCCGTGTTGTGAGCATGTGCATCTTGTCGAGGAGAATGCAAAGTTGAAGGAGCAACTTGAGAAAGGCCTTGTGTCGTGTGTACAAGGTGAGAAGAACCTCAACGACCTTTTGAGCAATCAAAAGGAATTTGTGGCCAAGGAAGGGATTGGGTTCACACCCAAACCCAAGAACAATAAGAAGAATGACAAGGCCAAACGACCTCCTCCTCTCAAGCAAACCTTTGTGAAAGAGGGAGAGGGTGCTCCTAAGGAGAAGAAGAACAATATGAATGGTGGTGGTGTCAAGAAGGGCAATGCCACTCCTTCCAACAAAGCTGGCGACTTTAACCCTTCCTATGTGTTATGTCGTGCTAGTGATGGGCATGTTTATGCTAAATTTGTTAGTTCTCCTTATGAGTACATTGAATGGTATATTTGGGTTCCTAAGACCCTTGTCACTAACATCAAAGGACCCATTACAAAATGGGTACCTAAAACCAAGCATTGATCTCTTGTAGGTGTTTGCTTCTGGTGGGGGATCATGGTTGCTCAATAGTGGAGCCACTAATCATATGACCGGAAGCAAGGACTTGGTGGTGGACGTGCACAAGATTCCATCTATTCCCACCAATGTCGAATGGGGTGCCTCATCCTCTAAGGTATTGGGACTTGGCAAGGTTGTCATTTCTCATGATCTCACGATCGAGAAGGCCATGCTTGTTGAGTCCCTTGCATACAATTTACTTTCTGTTCGTCAACTTGCAATCATGGGCTTTGCCACCTTCTTTGATATTGATACAGTGGCCCTCTTGTGGAGCAAGACTCTTAAAGTAGCCTTTGTAGGGCATGTCGAGAATGGTTTCTATGTGATTAACTTTTCGGAGCGACTCACTAAGACCGCGACATGCCTAATGGCTAAAGTTGACGTGGGATGGCTTTGGCATCGCGAGTTAGCCCATGTCAATATGAGATCTTTGCAAAGTCTTCTCAAGGGGGACCATGTCTGTGGACTAACAAATGTTAGTTTTGCCAAAGTTCGTGCTTGCAGTGCTCGCATTGAAGGAAAGTTACATGAGAAGGCTCACCCTCACACGACTATCATTTACTCAAAGAGGCCTTTGGAGCTCCTTCACTTGGATCTCTTTGGGCCTATGATGTCTAGTACGCAACCTTCTTCTTGTAGACGTTGTTGGGACTCCAAGTGCAGAGGTTTGTAGGACAGAGGTTTGTAGGACAGTAGCAAATTTCCCTCAAGTGGATGACCTAAGGTTTATCAATCCGTGGGAGGCGTAGGTTGAAGATGGACTCTCTCAAACAACCCTGCAACCAAATAACAAAGAGTCTCTTGTGTCCCCAACACACCCAATACAATGGTAAATTGTATAGGTGCACACTTCGACGAAGAGATGGTAATACAAGTGCAATATGGATGGTAGATATAGGTTTTTGTAATATGAAATTATAAAAACAGCAAGGTAACAAGCGATAAACGGTATTGCAATGCTAGGAAACAAGGCCTAGGGTTCATACTTTCACTAGTGCAAGTTCTGCCAACAATAATAACATAATTGGATCATATAACTATCCCTCAACATGCAACAAAGAGTCACTCCAAAGTCACTAATAGCGGAGAACAAACGAAGAGATTATTGTAGGGTACGAAACCACCTCAAAGTTATCCTTTCTGATCAATATATTCAAGAGTCCGTAGTAAAATAACACGAAGCTATTCTTTCCATTCGATATATCCTAGAGTTCGTACTATAATAACACCTTAAGACACAAATCAACCAAAACCCTAATGTCACCTAGGTACTCCAATGTCACCTCAAGTATCTGTGGGTATGATTATACGATATGCATCACACAATCTCATATTCATCTATTCAACCAACACAAAGAACTTCAAAGAGTGCCCCAAAATTTCTACCGGAGAGTCAAGAAGAAAACGTGTGCCAACCCCTATGCATAAGTTCACAAGGTCACTTTGAACCCATAAGTTGATCACCAAAACATACATCAAGTAGATCACATGAATATCCCATTGTCACCACAGATAAGCACATGCAAGACATACATCAAGTGTTCTCAAATCCTTAAAGACTCAATCCGATAAGATAACTTCAAAGGGAGAACTCAATCCATTACAAGAGAGTAGAGGGGGAGAAGCATCATAAGATCCAACTATAATAGCAAAGCTCGCGATACATCAAGATCGTGCCGAATCAAGAACACGAGAGAGAGAGAGAGAGAGAGAGAGAGATCAAACACATAGCTACTGGTACATACCCTCAGCCCCGAGGGTGAACTACTCCCCCCTCGTCATGGAGAGCGCTGGGATGATGAAGACTGCTATCGGTGAGGGATTCCCCCTCCGGCAGGGTGCCGGAATAGGGTCCCGATTGGTTTTTGGTGGCTACAGAGGCTTGCGGCGCGGAACTCCCGATCTAGGTTGGCGTCGTGAACAAGTCAGGGGGCTCCACAGGGAGTCCACAAGGCAGGGAGGCGCACCCTCCACCCTCGTGGGGCCCATGGGACTCCCCTCCGGTAACTCTTCGTTCCAGTATTTTTTATATTTTCCAGAAAAAATCTCCGTTGATTTTCAGTGCATTCCGAGAACTTATATTTCTGCACAAACACAACACCACGGTAGTTCTGTTGAAAACATCATCAGTCCGGGTTAGTTCTAACCAAATCATACCAAAATCATGTAAAAATATTATAAACATGGCATGAATACATCAAAAACTATAGATACTTTGGAGATGTATCAGCATCCCCAAGCTTAATTCCTGCTCGTCCTCGAGTAGGTAAATGATAAAAACAGAATTTTTGATGTGGAATGCTACCTAACATATTTATCAATGTAATCTTCTCTACTGTGGCAAGAATATTCAGATCCATAAGATTCAAAACAAAAGTTTAATATTGACATAAAAAATAATAATTCAAGCATACTAACCAAGAAATTATGTCCTCTCAAAATAACATAGCCAAAGAAAGCTCATCCCTACAAAATCATATAGTTTGGCCATGCTTCATTTTCGTCAAACAAAATGCTCTCATCATGCACAACCCCGATGACAAGCCAAGAAATTGTTTCATACTTTAGCATTCTCAAACTTTTTCAACTTTCACGCAATATATGAGCGCGAGCCATGGACATAGCACTATAGGTGGAACAGAATATGATGATGGAGGTTGTGTGGAGAAGACAAAAAAGGAGAAAGTCTCACATCGAGGCGGCTAATCAACAGGCTATGGAGATACCCATCAATTGATGTCAATGCGAGGAGTATGGATTGCCATGCAACGGATGCACTAGAGCTATAAATGTATGGAAGCTCAACAAAAGAAACTCAGTGGGTGTGCATCCAACTCGCTTGCTCACGAAGACCTAGGGCATTTTGAGGAAGCCCGTCATTGGAATATACAAGCGAAGTTCTATAATGAAAAATTCCCACTAGTATATGAAAGTGACAAAATAAGAGACTCTCTATCATGAAGATCATGGTGCTACTTTGAATCACAAGTGTGGAAAAAGGATTGTAACATTGTCCCTTCTCTCTTTTTCTCCCATCATTTTTTTGTTTGGGCCTTCTCTTTGTTTATGGCTTCTTTTTTATTTAGGCTTCTTTGGCCTCTTTTTTTCGTCCGGAGTCTCATCCCGAATTATGGGGGAATTATAGTCTCCATCATCCTTTCCTCACATGGGACAATGCTCTAATAATGAAGATCATCACACTTTTATTTACTTACAACTCAAGAATTACAACTCGATACTTAGAACAAAATATGACTCTATGTGAATGCCTCCGGCGGTGTACCGGGATGTGCAATGAATCAATAGTGACATGTATGGAAGAATTATGAAGGTGGCTTTGCCACAAATACGATGTCAACTACATGATCATGCAAAGCAATATGACAATGATGGAGCGTGTCATAATAAACGGAATGGTGGAAAGTTGCATGGCAATATATCTCGGAATGGCTATGGAAATGCCAAAATAGGTACGTATGGTGGCTGTTTTGAGGAAGATATAAGGAGGCTTATGTGTGATAGAGCGTATCATATCATGGGGTTTGGATGCGCCAGCGAAGTTTGCACCAACTCTCGAGGTGAGAAAGGGCAATGCACGGTACCGAAGAGGCTAGCAATGATGGAAGGGTGAGAGTGCGTATAATCCATGGACTCAACATTAGTCATAAAGAACTCACATACTTATCGCAAAAATCTACCAAGTCATCAAACCCGAAGCACTATGCGCATGCTCCTAGGGGGATAGATTGGTAGGAAAAGACCATTGCTCGTCCCCGACCGCCACTCATAAGGAAAGCAATCAAAGAACACCTCATGCTTCAAATTTGTCACACAACGGTTAACATACGTGCATGCTACGGGACTTGCAAACCCCAATACAAGTATTTCTCAGTTTCACAATTACTCAACTATCACGACTCTAATATCACCATCTTCATATCTCAAAACAATTATCAAGTATCAAACTTCTCATGGTTTTTAATGCACTATATATGAAAGTTTTTATTATACCCATCTTGAATGCCCATCATATTAGGACTAAATTCATAACCAAAGAAAATTACCATGTTGTTTAAGACACTCAAAATAATATAAGTGAAGCATGAGAGTTCATGTATTTCTTCAAAATAAAACCACCTCCGTGCTCTAAAAAGATATAAGTGAAGCACTAGAGCAAACGACAAACTACTCCGAAAGATATAAGTGATGATCAACGAGTAATTGAATAATTATGTAACTATGTGAAGACTCTCTAACATTTAAGAATTTCAGATCTTGGTATTTTATTCAAAGAGCAAGCAAAACAAAAGAAAATAAAATGACGCTCCAAGCAAAACACATATCATGTGGTGAATAAAAATATAGCTCCAAGTAAAGTTACCGATGAGCGAAGGCGAAAGAGGGGATGCCATCCGGGCATCCCCAAGCTTAAACTCTTGGTTGTCCTTGAATATTACCTTGGGGTGCCTTGGGAATCCCCAAGCTTAGGCTCTTGCCGCTCCTTATTCCATAGGCCATCAAATCTTTACCCAAAACTTGAAAACTTCACAACACAAAACTCAACAGAAAACTCGTAAGCTCTGTTAGTATAAGAAAATAAATCACCACTTAGGTACTGTTGTGAACTCATTATAAATTCATATTGGTGTAATATCTACTTTATTCCAACTTATCTATGGTTCATACCCTCCGATACTACTCATAGATTCATCAAAATAAGCAAACAACACAATGAAAACAGAATCTGTCAAAAAATAGAACAGTCTGTAGTAATCTGTATCATTCGAATACTTCTGTAACTCCAAAAATTATGAAATAAATTGGTGAACCTGAGGAATTTGTCTATTAATCTTATTCAAAAAGAATCAACTTAAAATCACTCTTATGTAAAAACTGACAGCTAATCTCGTGAGCGCAAAGTTTTTATTTTTTTACAGCAAGATCACATTAACTTTCACCCAAGTCTTCCCAAAGGTTATACTTGGCACTTTATTGAAACAAAAGCTATAAAACATGATTACTACAGTAGCTTAATCATGTGGACACACAAAAACAGTAGGGGTAAATATTGGGTTGTCTCCCAACAAGCGCTTTTCTTTAATGCATTTCTAGCTAGGCATGATGATTTCAATGATGCTCACATAAAAGATAAGAATTGAAACATAAAGAGAGCATCATGAAGAATATGACTAGCACATTTAAGTCTAACCCACTTCCAATGCATAGGGATTTTGTGAGCAAACAACTTATGGGAACAATAATCAACTAGCATAGGAAGGCAAAACAAGCATAACTTCAAAACATTAAGCACATAGAGAGGAAACTTGATATTATTGCAATTCCTACAAGCATATGTTCCTCCCTCATAATAATTTTTAGTAGAATCATGAATTAATTCAACAATATAACCATCACATAAAGCATTATTTTCATGATCTGCAAGCATAGAAATTTTACTACTCTCCACATAAGCAAAATTCTTCTCATTCGGAATAGTGGGAGTATCATAAGAAACTCGAATACTATAAATTGTTTCCACATTAAAAGAGTAATGTTCAGAAAAAGGGTAATCATAATCATGACAAGTTTTGTAAATATAATCATCACTACTTTTTATAACATAAGTATCATCACAATAATCATCATAAGTAGCAACTTTGTTCTCATCATAATCAATTGAAACCTCTTTCAAGATAGTGGAATCATTACTAAATAAAGTCATGACCTCTCCAAATCCACTTTCATCAATATAATTATCATAAATAGGAGGCATGCTTTCATCATAATAAATATTCTCATCAAAACTTGGGGGACTAAAAATATCATCTTCATCAAACATAGAATCCCCAAGCTTGTGGCTTTGCATATCATTAGCATCATGGATATTCAAGGAATTCATACTAACAACATTGCAATCATGCTCATTATCCAAAGATTTAGTGCCAAACATTTTAATGCATTCTTCCTGTAGCTATTGAGCACAATTATTGGAATCCTTATTTTCACGGAAGACATTTAAACGATGAAGCATATGAGGCACCCTCAATTCCATTTTTTCGTAGTTTTGTTTTATAGACTAAACTAGTGATAAAACAAGAAACTAAAAGATTTGATTGCAAGATCTAAAGATATACCTTCAATCACTAACCTCCCCGGCAACGGAGCCAGAAATTGCTTGATGTCTACTATGCAACCTTCTTATTGTAGACGTTGTTGGGACTCCAAGTGCAGAGGTTTGTAGGACAGTAGCAAATTTCCCTCAAGTGGATGACCTAAGGTTTATCAATCCGTGGGAGGTGTAGGTTGAAGATGGTCTCTCTCAAACAACCCTGCAACCACATAACAAAGAGTCTCTTGTGTCCCCAACACACCCAATACAATGGTAAATTGTATAGGTGTGCTAGTTCGGCGAAGAGATGGTGATACAAGTGCAATATGGATGGTAGATATAGGTTTTTGTAATCTGAAATTATAAAAACAGCAAGGTAACAAGCGATAAAAGTGAGCTTAAACAGTATTGCAATGCTAGGAAACAAGGCCCAGGGTTCATACTTTCACTAGTGCAAGTTCCTCAACAATAATAACATAATTGGATCATATAACTATCCCTCAACATGCAACAAAGAGTCACTCCAAAGTCACTAATAGTGGAGAACAAACAAAGAGATTATTGCAGGGTACGAAACCACCTCAAAGTTATCCTTTCTGATCGATCTATTCAAGAGTCCGTAGTAAAATAACATGAAGCTATTCTTTCCGTTCGATCTATCCTAGAGTTCATACTAGAATAACACCTTAAGACACAAATCAACCAAAATCCTAATGTCACCTAGATACTCCAATGTCACCTCAAGTATCCGTGGGTATGATTATACAATATGCATCACACAATCTCAGATTCATCTATTCAACCAACACAAAGAACTTCAATGAGTGTCCCAAAGTTTCTACCGGAGAGTCAAGATTTAAAACGTGCAACCCCTATGCATAAGTTCACAAGGTCACTGAACCCGCAAGTTGATCACCAAAACATACATCAAGTAGATCACGTGAATATCCCATTGTCACCAAAGATAAGCACATGCAAGACATACATCAAGTGTTCTCAAATCCTTAAAGACTCAATCCGATAAGATAACTTCAAAGGAGAACTCAATCCATTACAAGAGAGTAGAGGGGAGAAACATCATAAGATCCAACTATAATAGCAAAGCTCGTGATACATCAAGATCGTCTTTGAATTAGGAACACGAGAGAGAGAGATCAAACACATAGCTCTTGGTACATACCCTCAGCCCCGAGGGTGAACTACTCCCTCCTCATCATGGAGAGCGTCGGGATGATGAAGATGGCCACCGGTGAGGGATTCCCCCTCCGTGAGTCAAACAGGGTCCCGATTGGTTTTGGTGGCTCTGAGAGGCTTGCGGCGGAACTCCCGATCTAGGTTATTTTCTGGAGGTTTCTGTATTTATAGGAGAGGTTGGCATCGAGAACAAGTCAGGGGGTCCCACAGGGAGTCCACGAGGCAGGGGGCACGCCCCAGGGGGTGGGCGCGCCCTCCACCCTCGTGGGGCCCACGGGACTCCCCTCCGGTAACTCTTCGTTCCAGTATATTTTATATTTTCCAGAAAAATCTGCGTTGACTTTCAGCGCATTCCGAGAACTTTTATTTCTGCACAAAAACAACAACGTGGTAGTTCTGCTGAAAGCAGCGTCAGTCTGGGTTAGTTCTAACCAAATCGTACCAAAATCATGTAAAAATATTATAAACATGGCAGAATACATCAAAAAATTTAGATACGTTGGAGACGTATCAGCCTTCATCCTTTGATAGTCTTGGAGGTAGAAAATATTGCTTGGTGATTGTGGATGATTATTCAAGATACACTTGGGTGTACTTCTTCAAGAGGAAGAGTGAGACCCAACAAACCGTCATTGACTTTGCAAATGAAGCTCAACGCCAACACAATGCAAAGATCTTGACAATAAGAAGTGACAACGGCGCCGAGTTCAACAACTATACCTTGGATGAGTTTCTTAGTGATGAGGGGATCAAACATCAATATTTTGCACCTTACACCCCTCAAAAAAATGGTGTAGTGGAGAGGAAGAACCGGACGTTGATGGATGCGGCTAGGACCATGATGGCGGAGTTCAAGTCTCCATACGACTTTTGGGACGAAGCCATCAACACCGCTTGTCATGCATCCAATCGGCTCTACCTCCGCAAAGGCTTGAACAAGACTCCATATGAGATACTCACCGGTAACAAGCCCAACCTCAAGTACTTTCGGGCGTTCGGGTGTAAGTGTTTCATTCTCAAGAAAGGTGTTCGTTTGTCTAAATTTGAGGCTAGAGCTCAAGAGGGCATATTTGTTGGTTATGCTACAAACTCTCATGCTTACCGTATAGATTTTGATGAGAATAACGGCTCCCAAGTGGAGCAAAGTGGCACTTGTGATGTAGGTGATGAAATTCCTCCCCAAGCCATAAGAAAAATGGGTGTTGGTTTTATCCTACCCATTGAGGAACCCCTTGTGGCCGAAGGAGAAGGACAATGTTCCACTCAAGTGGAACCATCACCAACCCAAGGCCCACACGCTTCAGAAGAACAAAGTGAAGGCCCTCAACCTCATGAACAAGACCAAGGGAAAGATCAACCACAAGATGGTGTTGAACCACCAAGTGATGCCCAAGGTAAAGTTCTCTCCTTCGAGCAAGTTCAAGATCAAGAACAAGCTCCAGACGACACTCAAGATGATCAAGTAACCGCTCCTCAACTCTCTCCTGAGGAGGAATTGGAGCATCGTGCCGCCAAGATTGCTTCCAAGCTCTCTACCAAGGGTCATCTCATGACGAATGTGCTTGGGAGCATACAAAAGATGGTAAGCACCCGTAGACAATTAGCGAACTATTGTGAACATCACGCATTTGTATCTTGTGTTGAACCCCAAAAGGTCTATGAGGCGCTCGAGGATCCGGATTGGCTTAATGCCATGCATGAAGAACTCAACAACTTCGAGCACAACAAGCTGTGGCAATTTGCCAAGGCCAATGGGGAATCATAATGTCATTGGAACCAAGTGGATCTTCAAGAAAAAGCAAGATGCTCATGGGATCATTGTTCGCAACAAGGCTCAGTTGGTACCACAAGGCTAGTCCCAAGTCGAGGGTATCGACTATGGTGAAACCTTTTCTCCCGTTGCTCGCCTTGAATCCATTCGTTTGTTGATTGCCTATGCTTCTCATCATAACTTCAAGTTGCAACAAATGGATGTGAAGAGTGCTTTTCTTAATGGTCCTATTAATGAGTCGATGGTCAAACAACCCCCCGGGTTCGAGGATCCCTATTTCCCCGATCATGTGTACCAACTCGATAAGGCACTCTATGGCCTTAAACAAGCCCCACGTGCGTGGTATGACCACCTTACCGAGTTGTTGCAAGATCGTGGATTTTAGATTGGGAAATTGACCCCTCTTTTTACTAAGAAGGTCAAAGGGGAGTTGTTTGTGTGCCAACTATATGTTGATGATATTATCTTTGGTTCTCCTAACAAAGCTTTCAATGAGGAATATGCCGCTCTCATGACCTCGAAGTTCAAGATGTCCATGATGGGAGAGTTGAAGTTCTTTCTCAGGTTCGAAGTCAAGCAATGAAGAGAAGGAACCTTCATCAACCAAGCCAAATATACTCAAGACATGCTCAAGAGATTCAAGCTAAGTGATGTCAAGCCGGCCTCCACTACAATGCCCGTCAAATGCCAACTTTACATAGATCCCAATGGTAAAGCGGTGGATCAAAAGGTATATCGCTCCATGATTGGCTCCTTGCTTTACCTTTGTGCATCTAGACCGGATATCATGTTGAGTGTGGGAATTTGTGCATGGTTTCAAGCCGCACCTAAGGAAAGTCACTTTGTGGCGGTCAAGCAAATATTTTGATATTTGGCTCATACCCCAAACTTTGGCTTATGGTACCCAAGAGGAGCAAACTTCAACCTTATAGGCTATTCGGACTCCGATTGGGCGGGAGACAAAGTGGATAGGAAGTCAACTTCTGGAAGGTGCCAATTTCTTGGTTGCTCTTTGGTGAGTTGGTCTTCTAAGAAGCAAAGTTGTGTGTCTCTCTCGTCCACCGAAGCGGAGTATGTGGCAGCCGGTAGTTGTTGTGCACAACTTCTATGGATGAGGCAAACTTTAAAGGATTACGGTGTCATTTGTGACAAAATGCCTCTTTGGTGTGACAATGAAAGTGCCATCAAGATTTCTCTCAACCCGGTGCAACACTTCAAGACGAAGCACATTGAGATTCGGTATCACTTCATCTGGGATCATATTAGGCGAGGGGAGATCGAGCTCAACTATGTCAACACTCATGATAACCTTACAGATATCTTCACGAAGCCCTTGGATGAAGCAAGATTTCACGAGTTAAGGCATGAGCTAAATATCATTGATTCGAGCAATGTGGTTTGAACCCTTGCACACAACGCCATACTCAACTTGATGTCTCATTTAGGTGTAGGCATGGACATAGGGGGAGTGTTGTTCTCTCAATGAACTCTCCCTCCCCCCATTATGCATAAATTGATCAACTCGTTCACATTAGCCATTGTTGATGGTACTTGTGCTTCAAAGATGAGTTTTGGTCACGGGCCCAAGGATAATTCTTCGTGGTGCCATACCAATTAACTCAAACATAGGTGGCTCCGGCCACCACCCTCTCTTGGAGGAGAGGGTGTGTTTCGTGTTTTGGTCCTTGTTGTCTTTTGTCCTTCTTTCTTTGAGCCGAGCTTGTGTTTGAGTTGCCTCGTGTGTTAGCTCTTTGGTGTGTCCGTTCGCTTGAAGGTTGCATTGCAAAGGGCGTTTTCTTCTCTTGTTTCCGAAACTTGCATTTTTTTGGGTCCACGGTACTACCGTGGCGTGCCATGGTACTACCGCAGGAGCTGTGCACTGTACTTCCGCACCAGCACAACAGTACTACCGCCCCATGTGCGGTACTTCCGCCCGGTCGGTACTAACGCGGTGACCCGCGGTACTACCGCGCAGACACGAGCGCATGGGGGCTAAGAGCAGGCAGGGGGAGTTCCAACTCCCCCATAGCCATTCAACTCTTTTTCCCCATGACGTCTCTCTCTCCTGCCCAAGAACGGCGTCGGAGGACCTCGTCGGATCTCCATGTCCGGCCGCTCTCCTCACATTCCGACCGATGGAATCGATCCCCACCTCGCCCTCTTGCCATGGAACAAGGTTTCTCCCCAAATCCCTCTGTCTTTTGCCTCGTTTTCTTGTCTCTAGGTTTTTGGGGAGATGCATGTTGTTCTTGAGATTTTATGCCAAATCTTTGTAAGAGTAGGGTGTAGGAGAGTAGTAATGCATAGAGATGCTATTTGGTATGTTGCTACTTGGTAGTTTTGATCAACTGTAGTACCGCTTCGTTGTCGCGGATGTTCTCAGATCTGGTTTCGTCTACGATCGACCCGTGATACCGCACCTCCCGCACGGTACTACCGCTCTGGCCGTTTTCGCCTCCTACGGTACTACCGCTCCTCAGGAGCCAGTAGTACCGGGCAGAAGTAAATTTTACTCGCTCCAGCGCTGATACTACCGCTGGCCGGAGCAAAGAATTTTACTTCCGCACAATGGTGCGGTACTACCGTTGTAGTCGAACCTTTCCTGTGGCAACTACCCAATGTAATTTCTACTTGTTTATTTTGTTTTGCTGTGGTCTTTGCACTGATCCTTCTCGCTTCTCTTGCGTGTTCTTGTGTTGTGTGACATAGGTGGTGGCTCCGGTTCCACTGTCCGTCGGTCCAATCCCGTCTGCGACACGGGCTCAAAGCGTCTGTGCAACCAAGATGAAGCTCCAGAGGGCTCCAATGCCCCCCAACGCAGAACCAAGACCACCGTCACCAAGACCAGGGAGCCATCAATGGGCATGGATGAGATACCACTAGCTGAGTTTGTCACTCGAAGGAAGATCAGCCCCTATGTGAATCCCCATGCAAACTTTAGAGGGAATGATTTGTTCTGGACCAAGCAACATAGTCTTATCTATCTGGATGTGATCAAGGCCAAGCAGAACATCTACATGGACGTGCACTGGATTGATATGGTTCATATGAGGCAGGATAAACACCGGGACTATTTTGGTGAGGCTTTGGACCTGGTGGAGCAGTTTGGCATTGAGGACTTGATCACTTTCCACCTGGACTTTGACCCTAAGATTGTAGCTCAGTTCTTTGCCTCGGTCCACTTCCATACTAATGAGGAACGGACCATGACGTGGATGACCAATGGATAACAGTTGACTGCTAAGTGGAAGGAGTTCATGGATTTGCTACAGGTTCGTGATGAGGGGCTCAACAAGCCAGTTGGTGTTCATCCTCATGCCAACCCCGAGTCAGCCAGCAAGAACAAGCTTCAGCCCTACTATGTTGAGAAGAAGCTTCCCAGTGGCAAGAAGGCGTGGGTGCTGAACCCCTTCCTTGACATCATGCATCGGATCTTCCACAACTCCTTCTTTCCGCGCATTAGCGACAAGGACAAGGTGCATGCCTATCTCGTGGATATGATGCTCATCTGTGAGGAGGTGCGTTGTGCTCAGAAGACGCAACCACTTGATGTCTCACATATCATGTTGTGTGAGCTACAGTTTGCGGTGTTCAACCGTAAGGTCCCAATCTATGGACCTTACTTGTTTCACTTGATCTCGAAGACTTGGGAGAAGCTCTATCCCCAAGATGAGTTTGTTGCCCCCAGCTGGATTCGTCATGACCCCATCAAGCTTCGCATCAAGCTTTAGTGGGCTAACACCACTACCCGTGCTGAGGCAGAGGCTGCTCAGATGGACGTGGATGAGGATGAGTTTGAGGGGGAGGAAGCGGATGAGGACAGCTCTGCCGACTACTCGCCTTCATCTTCTGAGCCTTCTTGGGCTAAGAAGTTGAAGAACAAGATGAAGGCTCTGTTCTGCATGCAGGCCAAGGGCCAGTACAGGACCCAGGTTGCTTCCAAGGAGAGTCGTCGCCACGACAAGAGGATCTTGAGGACGTTTGGCGAGGAGATATCCAGCGGGTCCGAGAAGCACATCACCCTAGAGGCAGAATGGATGGCGAAGCAGGGTTATCAGTGGACTGAATCTGAGGAGGAACCCATCCCCGCTGCCGAGTCCGACGAGGAGCGTGACGAGTGATCTCTTCAGCTTGGGCTACCACCTGTGTCGTAGGTGTCCTCTCTGCCTTTTTGGTGTTTCGATGCCAAAGGGGGTGTAGGATTTGCGAGCTTGTGTGTCGTATTTGCTTTGTGTTTGCTTTCGTTCTGTTGGACTTCGTTTGCTTTGGTTTGGCTTGTCATGAGTTGTTTCCTTATCATATGGTGTAAGACATATGCACTCTAGTGTATCTTATTATATTTCATGCTTAGTAGCCCATGAGCTGATGCTATCTTGTGCCAGTTACTTCATGCTCATATTAATTATCTTGTCTCCATGCATAGCAGTAGTTATTTTATTGCAAGGTATGCCTCGTCTATAAAATATAGGGGGAGTGTTGATCCTAGTATGTGTGCCGTGCAGTCCAAAGCACTTATCTAAAATGCACACATCTAGGGGGAGACCGTCTATATTTTATAGATGTTGGGTTTGCCTATGTTTCATTTTATATCCCTATGTGCAAATCGTGTGTTGTCATCAATCCACCAAAAAAGGGGGAGATTGTAAGGGCATATTTATCCCTTAGTAGTTTTGGTGATTGATGACAATAATTTTGTGGACTAATCGCGTGCATTGAGCATTTCAGAGATATCAGTTCTAGGCACAAGACAATTTGGTACCCCTCGAAGCATATTGAAGATGGTGTTCTTCTACGTTTCTTTTCGGTGGATTTGAGTCGTAGGAAAGCCGTACTATTAAGAGGGGGTCCGCGTTGGAAAGGTTTGGGTGGAATCATCACATTCACGTCTGTTCCTTTCTGCACCACCTTTCCTTTGGCCCTTTGGAGCATCCTCTGTTTCTCCGTATCTTTGCAAAATGAAGAACTCCTAGTGTTGCTGAACTGGGGCATGCGGTAGTACTACTGAAAAGATCGATATGGTTGACTAGAGGGGGGGTGAATAGGCAACTAACAATTTTAGGCTTTTCTTTACCAATTTAAACTTTGCAATAATAAAGGTTGTCTAGATGTGCAACTAGGTGGACAACCTATATGATGCAACAACACAAGCACACGAGCAAGCAAGGATAGGAACACAAATAAGCTTGCACAAGTAAAGGGATAAGATAACCAAGAGTGGAGCCGGTGGAGACGAGGATGTGTTACAAGTTCCTTCCTTTTGAGGGAAAGTACGTCTCCGTTAGAGCGGTGTGGAGGCACAATGCTCCCAAGAAGCCACTAGGGCCTTTGTAATCTCCTCACGCCCTCGCACAATGCAAGAGTCGTGATTCCACTATTGGTGCCCTTGAAGGCGGCGATCGAACCTTTACAAACAAGGTTGGGGCAATCTCCACAACTTAATTGGAGGCTCCCAACAACACCACGAAGCTTCACCACAATGGAATATAGCTCCACGGTGACCTCAACCGTCTAGGATGCTCAAACACCCAAGAGTGACAAGATCCGCAAGGGATAAGTGGGGGGGAATCAAATATCTTGTGGTGGAAGTGTAGATCGGGCCCTTGTCACTCAATCCCGAGCAAATCAACAAGTTTGATTGGCTAGGGAGAGAGATCGGGCCAAAATGGAGCTTGGAGCAACAATGGAGTTTGGAGAGAGAAGAGGTAGTCAACTAGAGGTTGAAGAAGCCCCTTATATAGTCATGGAAAAATCCAACCGTTATCCACTTAGTCAGCTTGACGACGCCGGTACTACCGCTCGAGGCGGTACTACCACGAGGTCGCACGCGGTACTACCGTGGTGGGCCACAGTACTATCAAGATAACACGTGCCGGGACTAGCGACTAGGGGCAGTACTATCGCTCGCGGTACTACCGCTCCCCTTACGGTACTACCGCAAGGCAGGGGAGTCACGACCTGAGAAGGGCGCGGATGAAATAAATTACATCCGTGCCAACTTTCGCTGAAACTGCGGTAGTGCGAAAATCCGTCGCGGTACTACCGCTCCTCAGGAGCGGTACTACAGTAGCGCGTGCCTACTACCGTGATTCTATGGTACTTGGTAGGAGGGCCACGGTACTACGGCTCAGGGGAGCAGTACTACCGTGGGCCCCTGCGGTACTACCGCGCTGGACGAGCGGTACTACCGTGGTGGGCGCGGATGTAAAAAATTACATCCGCCCCTACTACCGCACGGAGCGGCACTAGGCACAGGAGCAGCGGTACTACCGCTCTGAGGAGCGGTACTACCGTGGGACCTCAGCGGTACTACAGCGTGTACCTGTGTACTACCGCAAATCTGATGGCAAATGTCCGATTTCCGCACAACCAAGATAACGAAGGGAAACTCCAAAGTGCGAGGAAAGGAGGGACCGATTATGCGTGTTGATTCCGCCCTAACCTTTCCGGCGGACCCCCTCTTAATAGTACGGCTCTCCTACGACTCAAATCCACCAAAAAGAAATGTAGAACGACGCCGTCTTCAATAGTCTCCGAGGGGCACCGAATCGTCTCGAGCCTAGAGATGAACCATCTGAGGAACTCAAACCATATGATTAGTCCGCAAAAGTATCGTCATCAATCACCAAAACACTTACGGGATAAATATGCCCTTACAATCTCCCCCTTTTTGGTGGATTGATGACAATACGGGATTTGCACAAAGATACAATAATATAGAGCAAGAGCAAACCCTCCTCTCCAAAATATAGACGGGCTCCCCTAGATGTGTGCACTCCGGATGAATGCTTTGGACTGCATAGCACACGATCTAGGATCACCACTCCCCCTATATTTTAGAGACAAAGGTCAGAAGAATAACATCTAAGCAACATATAACACGATATAACATAAGCTTGCTAAGATAGATAGAGTGCATATGTCTTACACCATAAGAAGGAAAAGCAACTAAAGCGAGGTTCAAACGATTCAAACGAGGTTCAACCGAAACGCATAATAAACACACCAAACACGAACACAAGACTCAAATCCCTCGCTCTCTCCCCTTTGGCATCGAGGCGCCAAAAAGGCAGAGAGGACACCTACACACAAGCGGTGGCTCGGTAGAAGGGAACTCGTCCCAACCCTCTCCGTCGGACTGCTCGGCAGGATGGACTCCTCGATGTCCTCCTCGTAATTAGTCCACTTGTAGCCTTGCTTCGCCATCCACTCGGCCTGCAGGGGTGATGTGCTCCTCAGATCCTCGGACACATCCTCACCATAGAGCTTCAAAATCTTCTGTCCGGCGACGACTCTCCTTGGATGTCACATGAGTCTGTCTTGCCCCTTGGCTTGCATGCAGAAAAGAGTCTTCATCTTGTCCTTCAGCTTCGTGGCCCAAGAAGGCATAGAGGAGCTCTGGGAAGGCCTAGCAGCATGGCCTTCATCAACATGCTCGGCGCCAGCATCCTCCTCTCCAACAGCAGCCCTAGCTGCAGACGCCTCAGCACGAGTAGTAGTGTTGGCCCAGTTGGGTTTGACACGCAGACAGATGGGGTCATGGCGAATCCAATCAGGGGCAAGGAACTCCTCACCAGGGAACATCTTGTCCCAAGTCCTCGAGATCAGCAGAAACAGATATGGACTGTATATAGGCACCTTGCGGTTGAACACAGCAAATCGAAGCTTATACCACATGATGTGTGAGATATCAAGTGGCTGAGTCACGAGACACACGAGCCTCCTCGCAGATGAGCATCATATCCACCATATAGGCATGAACCTTGTCCTTGTCACCAATGCGGGGGAACAAGGAGTTGCGGAAGATGCGGTACATGATATCCAAAAAGGAGTTGAGCACCAAACCTATCTTGCCACTTGGAAGTGTCTTCTCAACATAGAGGTGCAAGCCTGTCCTTGTTGGCAGAGTCAGGGTTGGCATGGGGACGAACACCTACGGGGAGTCAAGCCCGTCATCGAGGAACTTGGAGCAGATCCATGAACTCCTTCCGGTAGCGATCGACTTACGGCCATTTGTCATCCGGTCATTCTCCTTTCCTCATTGGGGTGAAAGTAGACGAAGCAAACAAGCTGACCAATGAGCTCGGGATCATAGTCAAGGTGAAAGGAGATGATATGCTCAATGCCAAACTGCTCCACCAAGTCCGAGCCTCTCCAAAGTAGGCACGGAACTTCTCCTTCCTCAAGTGATGCATGTCAATCCACTTCACATCCACATAGGTATTCTCGCTTGTTCTTAATAGCGCCGAGATAGATGTTGGTTTGATGCTTGTTCCGAACAGCTCACAGCCCCGGCCGAGGAACGAGGGGTCACGTACGGATCCATGTTCCGGAGGCGGACGTAGTCAGAATGGGGCATCTCATCCATGCTCCTGGAGGGCTCCTTGACCTTGGAGGCAGTTGTCTTGACATGGCGCTTGGGAGCAGAAGAGGAGCCCTCTGGTGCGTCACCGGGGTTGCGCAGATGCTTGGAGCCGGTGTCACGGCTGGGATTGGACCGGCGAGAGCCACCACCTGAACCACACATAAAGCACCAAAGCATAAGAAGATCAATGCAAAGGCCATGAAAAGCACACGGAAAACATAGGAGACATATGAGAAAGTTGGCATGCGATAGGTGTGAGGCACGGTGGGAATGACCCTTTGCTGCGGTACTAAAGCAGTAATCTTGCTCCAAACGCAGTAGTACTGCGTCTTGGGTCACGCAGTACTACCGTGGCTGGAGCGGAAGTAAAGCTGTAGTGCTGCACAGTAGCTGTAGTACCGCGAGGGCGGTAGTACCGTGCATGCGGTAGTACCGCGCCGTAGGGGCGGTAGTACCGCGCCGTAGCGGATCCAACTATCGATTTGAATCTGAAAAGAACCGCGAAACAACGGCGGTGCTACAGTGATCAGATCTAGTGCATGACAGCAATACACATATAAATCCTATGCAATACTACACTCCTTCATCCTATTCTTGCGGAGATTAGGTATCAATCTCAAGAACACACACAAGCCTCCCCAAAACCTAGAAACGCCAAACACCAACAAGAAGGAGAGGGAATTGGGGAAAACCTGGGTCCATAGCAAGAGCATGCGGTGGAGAACGATCCCACCGGTCGGAATCACGGGAGGGCAGCCGGTGAAGGAGATCCGGCGAGAGACGCCGGCTCCGTTCTTGAGCAAGGGAGAGAAGGAGGCGATGTGGGGAGAAGGTAGCGAATGGGTATGGGGGAGTTAGAACTCCCCCTGCCCGGCCTTAACCCCTCGCCCACGATCCGTCGCGGTAGTACCGCTCGGGCGGAAGTTCCGCACCGAGGCGGTAGTAACGCTCAACCGGGCGGCAGTAAAAAATTACTGTCGTGAGGTTGCGGTAGTACCGTGCTCCATAGCGGTAGTACTGCATGGCTGCGGTAGTAGCTGGCCGCATGTAGTACCGTGAATCTCAAGTCACCGCATGATTAAAAACGAAAAAGGGCCTTTGCAAAAAAAATCACACACAAGAAACCACAAACTAGAGGCAAAAGACAACAAGAAACCACAAAACGACAAGGCCTCTCAAGGAGAGAGGGCGGTGGCCGAAGCCACCTATGTTTGAGTAGGATGGTATTGCACCTATAAGAATTATCCTTGGTCCCATTACCAAAACTCGTCTTTGGAACACAAGTACCATCAAAATGGCTAATGTGAAAGAGGTGATCGATTTATGCATAATGGGGGGAGGGAGAGTTCATTGAGAGAACAATACTCCCCCTATGTCTATGCCTACACCTAAACTAGACAGCAAGTTGAGTGTGGTGGGGAGTGCATGGGCTCAAGTCACATTGCTGAAATCAATGATATTTAGCTCATGCCTTAACTCGTGAAATCTTGCTTCATCTAAGGGCTTCGTGAATATATCTGCAAGGTTATCCTGAGTGTTGACATACTTGAGCTCGATCTCTCCTCGCCTAGTGTGATCCCGGATGAAGTGATACCGAATCTCGATGTGCTTCGTCTTGAAGTGTTGCACCGGTTGAGAGAAATCTTGATGGCACTTTCATTATCACACCAAAGAGGCACTTTGTCACAAATGACACCGTACTCCTTTAAAGTTTGCCTCATCCATAGGAGTTGAGCACAACAACTACCGGACGCCACATATTCCGCTTCGGTGGACGAGAGAGACACACAACTTTGCTTCTTGGAAGACCAACTCACCAAGGAGCAACCAAGAAATTGGCAACCTCCGGAAGTGGACTTCCTATCCACTTTGTCTCCCGCCCAATCGGAATCCGTAAATCCTTCAAGCTTGAAGTTTGCTCCTCTTGGGTATCATAAGCCAAAGTTTGGGGTATGAGCCAAATATCGAAAGATTAAACGGCCGCCACAAAATGACTTTCCTTTGGTGCGGCTTGAAACCGTGCACACATTCCCACACTCAACATGATATCCGGTCTAGATGCACAAAGGTAAAGCAAGGATCCAATCATGGAGCAATATACCTTTTGATCCACCGCTTTACCATTGGGATCAATGTCAAGTTGGCACTTGGTGGGCATTGGTGTAGTAGCCGGCTTGACATCACTTAGCTTGAATCTTTTAAGCATGTCTTGAGTGTATTTGGCTTGGTTGATGAAGGTTCCTTCTCTTCTTTGTTTGATATCGAAACCAAGAAAGAACTTCAACTCTCCCATCGAAGACATCTTGAACTTGGAGGTCATGAGAGCGGAAAATTCCTCATTGAAAGCTTTGTTAGGAGAACCAAAGATAATATCATCGACATATAGTTGGCATACAAACAACTCCCCATTGACCTTCTTAGTAAAAAGAGTGGGATTGATTTGCCCCACTTCAAAACCACGATCTTGTAACAACTCGGTAAGGTGGTCATACCAAGCACGTGGGGCTTGTTTAAGTCCATAGAGTGCCTTATCGAGTTGATATACATGATCCGGGAAGTAGGGGTCCTCGAACCCGAGGGTTTGCTTGACATAGACCAACTCATTAATGGGACCATTAAGAAAAGCACTTTTTACATCCATTTGTTGCAACTTAAAGTTGTGATGGGAAGCATAAGCAATCAACAAACGAATGGATTCAAGGCGAACAGCAGGGAGCAAAGGTTTCACCGTAGTCGATACCCTCGACTTGGGAGTAGCCTTGTGCTACCAATCTTGCCTTGTTGCGAATGATGTTCCCATGAGCATCTTGCTTGTTCTTGAAAATCCACTTGGTTCCAATGACGTTGTGGTTCTCCGATGGCCTTGGCACCAATCTCCACACCTTGTTGTACTCAAAGTTGTTGAGTTCTTCATGCATGGCATTGATGAAGGAAATATGCCCTAGAGGCAATAATAAAGTTATTATTTATTTCCTTATATCATGATAAATGTTTATTATTCATGCTAGAATTGTATTAACCGGGAACATAATACATGTGTGAATACATAGACAAACAGAGTGTCACTAGTATGCCTCTACTTGACTAGCTCGTTAATCGAAGATGGTTATGTTTACTAACCATAGACATGAGTTGTCATTTGATTAACGGGATCACATCATTAGGAGAATGATGTGATTGACATGACCCATTCCGTTAGCCTAGCACCCGATCGTTTAGTATGTTGCTATTGCTTTCTTCATGACTTATACATGTTCCTGTAACTATGAGATTATGCAACTCCCGTTTACGGAGGAACACTTTGGGTGCTACCAAGCGTCACAACGTAAGCTGGGTGATTATAAAGGAGTACTACAGTGTCTCCAAAGGTACATGTTGGGTTGGCGTATTTCGAGATTAGGTTTTGTCACTCCGATTGTCGGAGAGGTATCTCTGGGCCTTCTCGGTAATACACATCACATAAGCCTTGCAAGCATTACAACTAATGAGTTAGTTGTGAGATGATGTATTACGGAGCGAGTAAAGAGACTTGCGATGTGAGATTGAACTAGGTATTGGATACCGACGATCGAATCTCGGGTAAGTAACATACCGATGACAAAGGGAACAACGTATGTTGTTATGCGGTTTGACCGATAAAGATCTTCGTAGAATATGTAGGAGCCAATATGGGCATCCAGGTCCCGCTATTGGTTATTGACCGAGAATAGTTCTAGGTCATGTCTACATAGTTCTCGAACCCGTAGGGTCCGCACGCTTAAGGTTTCGATGACAGTTATATTATGAGTTTATGAGTTTTGATGTACCGAAGGAGTTCGGAGTCCCAGATGAGATCAGGGACATGACGAGGAGTCTCGAAATGGTCGAGACGTAAAGATCGATATATTGGACGACTATATTCGGAGTTAGGAAATGTTCAGAATGATTCGGGTATTTTTCGAATCTGGGAGAGTTACGGGAATACGTATTGGGCCTTATTGGGCCATACAGGAAAGAAGGAAAAGGGCCTCAAGGGTGGCGCACCCCTTCCCTTGGTCTGGTCCGAATTGGACTAGGGAAGGGGCCCCTTCCTTCCTTCTCCTTTTCCCTTCCCTTTCCTTCTCTCCTACTCCTACTACATGGAAGGTTTCCTAGTTGGACTAGGAAAGGGGAATCCTACTCGGTGGGAGTAGGACTCCCCCACTGGTGCGCCCTCCTCCTAGGCCGCCACCCTCCCTTGCTCCTTTATATCTGAGGGCAGGGGCACCCCAGGAGACACAAGTTGATCTACGGATCGTTCCTTAGCCGTGTGCGGTGCCCCCCTCCACCATATTCCACTTCGGTCATATCGTCGCGGAGCTTAGGCGAAGCCCTGCGCCGGTGAAGTCATATCATCGCGGAGCTTAGGCGAAGCCCTGCGCCGGTGAAGTCATATCGTCGCGGAGCTTAGGCGAAGCCCTGCGTCGGTGGAGCATCATCATCGTCCACGCCCGTCGTCTTGTGGAACTCATCCCGACACTTTGCTTTGGATCGAGTCGGGGATCGTCATCGAGCTGAGCGTGTGCGAGAACTCGGAGGTGCCGTCGTTCGGTACTTGGATCGGTCGGATCGTGAAGGCGTCGACTACATCAACCGCGTTGTTATAACGCTTCCGCTTACGGTCTCACGAGTGCGTGGACATACACTCTCCCTCTCGTTGCTATGCATCACCATGATCTTGCGTGTGCGTAGGAAATTTTTGAAATTACTCGTTCCCCAAGCGGTGGCATCCGAGCCTGGTTTTATGCGTTGATGTCATATGCACGAGTAGAACACAAGTGAGTTGTGGGCGATACAAGTCATATTGCCTACCAGCATGTCATACTTTGGTTCAGCGGTATTGTGAGATGAAGCGGCCCGGACCGACATTACGCGTACGCTTACGCGAGACTGGTTTCACCGTTACGAGCACTCGTGCTTAAAGGTGGCTGGCGGGTGTCTGTATCTCTCACTTTAGTTGAACCGAGTGTGGCTACGCCCGGTCCTTGAGAAGGTTAAAACGGAGTCTATTTGTGAAGTATCGTTGTGGTCTTGATGCGTGGGTGAGATTGGTTCTTGCTTAAGCCCGTAGCAGCCACGTAAAATTTGCAACAACAAAGTAGAGGGCGTCTAACTTGTTTTTGCAGGGCATGTTGTGATGTGATATGGTCAAGGCGTGATGCTATATTTTATTGTATGAGATGATCATGTTTTGTAACCGAAGTTATCGGCAACTGGCTGGAGCCATATGGTTGTCGCTTTATTGTATGAAATGCAACGCATACTGTAATTGCTTTACTTTATCACTAAGCGGTAGCGATAGTCGTAGAAGCAATAGATGGCGTAAACGACAATGATGCTACGATGGAGATCAAGGTGTCGCGCCGGTGACGATGGTGATCACGACGGTGCTTCAGGAGATGGAGATCACAAGCACAAGATGATGATGGCCATATCATATCACTTATATTGATTGCATGTGATGTTTATCCTTTATGCATCTTATTTTGCTTTGATTGACGGTAGCATTTTAAGATGATCTCTCACTAAAATTATCAAGTAGTGTTCTCCACAGTATGCACCGTTGCCAAAGTTAAATCGTGCGAGACACCACGTGATGATCGGGTGTGATAAGCTCTCGTCCATCTACAACGGGTGCAAGCCAGTTTTGCACGCGAGAATACTCAGGTTATACTTGACGAGCCTAGCATATGCAGATATGGCCTCGGAACACGGAGACCGAAAGGTCGGCGTGAATCATATAGTAGATATGATCAACATAAGATGTTCACCATTGAAAACTACTCCATCTCACGTGATGATCGGTTATGGTTTAGTTGATTTGGATCACGTGATCACTTAGATGACTAGAGAGATGTCTATCTAAGTGGGAGTTCTTAAGTAATATGATTAATTGAACTTTAATTTATCATGAAATTAGTCCTGGTAGTATTTTGCAAATTATGTTGTAGATCAATAGCTCGCGTTGTTGCTTCCCTATGTTTTTATATGTGTTCCTAGAGAAAATTGTATTGAAAAATGTTAGTAGCAATGATGCGGATTGGATCCGTGATCTAAGGTTTATCCTCATTGCTGCCTGAAGAATTATGTCCTTAATGCACCGCTAGGTAGCGGACCTATTGCGAGGAGCAAATGTAGGCGTTATGAGCGTTTGGCTAGCTCAATATGATGACTACTTGATAGTTTAGTGCACCATACTTAACAGCTTAGAATCGGGACTTCAAAGGCGTTTTGAACTTCATGGACCATATGAGATGTTCCAGGAATTGAAGTTAATATTTCAAGCAAATACCGAGTTGAGAGATATGAAAACTCCAACAAGTTCTATAGCTAAAAGATGGAAGAGAATCGCTCAACTAGTGAGCATGTTCTCAGATTATGCAGGTACTTCAATCGCTTGAATCAAGTGGGAGTTAATCTTCCAGATAAGATAGTGATTGACAGAATTCTCTAATCACCAACACTAAGTTACTAGAACTTCGTGATGAACTATAGTATGCAAGGGATGACGAAAAGCGATTCCCGAGCTCTTCGTGATGTTGAAATCGTGAAGGTAGAAATCAAGAAAGAGCATCAAGTGTTGATGATTGACAAGACCACTAGTCTCAAGGAAAAGGGCAAAGGAAAAGGGGAACTTCAAGAAGAGCGGCAAGCAAGTTGCTGCTCGAGTGAAGAAGCCCAAGTCTGGACCTAAGCACGAGACTAAGTGCTTTTGCTGCAATGGAACTGGTCACTAGAAGCGGAACTACCCCAAGTATTTGGCGGATAAGAAGGATGGCAAAGTGAACAAAGGTATATTTGATATACAGATTATTGATGTGTATTTTACTAGTGTTCGCAGCAACCCCTCGGTATTTGATCTTGGTTCGGTTGCTAAGAATAGTAACTTAAAACGGAGTTGCAGAATGAACAGAAACTAGTTGAAGGGGAAGTGACGATGAGTGTTGGAAGTAGTTCCAAGATTGATATGATCATCATCGCACACTCCCTATACTTTCGGGATTAGTGTGGAACCTAAATAAGTGTTATTTGGTGTTGAGCATAAATATGATTTGATCATGTTTATTGCAATCTGATTATTCATTTAAGTAAGAGAATAAATTGTTGTTACGGTTACATGAATAAAACCTTATATGGTTACACACCCAATGAAAATGGTTCATTGGATCTCGATCATAGTGATACACATATTCATAATATTGAAACCAAAAGATGCAAAGTTAATAATGATAGTGCAACTTATTTGTGGCACTGCCGTTTAGGTCATATTGGTGTAAAGCGCATGAAGAAAACTCCATCTCGATGGACTTTTGGAATCACTTGATTATGAATCATTTGATGCTTGCGAACCGTGCCGTTTGGGCAAGATGACTAAAACTCCGTTCTCGGAACAATGGAACAAGCTCTTGACTTATTGGAAGTAATACATACCGATGTATGCGATCCAATGAGTGTTGATGCTAAATGGCAAGTATCGTTATTTTCGACTTTCACAATATGATTTGAGCATATCTGTGTATATCTACTTGATGAAACATAAGTCTGAAATAGTTGAAAGGTTCAAAGAATTTCAGAGTGAAGTGGAAAAATCATCGTAACAAGAAAATAAAGTTTCTGCGATCTAATCGCAAAGACGAATAATTGAGTTACGAGTTTGGTCTTCAATTAAAATAATGTGGAATAGTTTCACAGCTCACGCCACCTGGAACACCACAATGTTATAGTGTGTCCGAACGTCGTAACCGCACTTTATTTGATATGGTGCGGTCTATGATGTCTCTTATTAATTTACCATTACCATTTTGGGGTTATGCATTAGAGACAGCTGCATTCACGTTTAATAGGGCACCATCTAAATCCGTTGAGACGACACCATATGAACTATGGTTTAACAGTAAACCTAAGCTGTCGTTTCTTAAAAGTTTGGAGTTGTGATGCGTATGTGAAAAAGTTTTCACCTGATAAGCTCAAACACAAATCGTAGAAGTTCGTCTTCATAGAATACCCAAAGTTAACTATTGGGTACACCTTCTATCACAGATCCGAAGGCAAGTTTTTCGTTGCTAAGATGGATCCTTTCTAGAGAAGAAGTTTCTCTCGAAAGAAGTGAGTGGGAGGAAAGTAGAACTTGATGAGGTAATTATACCTTCTCCCTTATTGGAAAGTAGTTCATCACGTAAATCAGTTCGGTGATTCCTACACCAATTAGTGAGGAAGTTAATGATGATGATCATGAAACTTGAGATCAAGTTGCTACCAAACCTCGTAGGTCTTCGAGTAAGATCCGCACCAGAGTAGTACGGTAATCATGTTCGGAAGTCATGTTACTAGACCATGATGAACCTACGAACTATGAGGAAGCGATGATGAGCCCAGATTCCATAAAATGGCTTGAGGCCATGAAATGCGAGATGGGATCCATGTATGAGAACAAAGTATGGACTTTGGTTGACTTGCCCGATGATCGGCAAGCCATAGAAAATAAATGGATCTTCAAGAGGAAGACGGACACTGATAGTAGTGTTACTATCTACAAAGCTCGACTTGTCACAAAAGGTTTTCGACAAGTTCAAGGTGTTGACTACAATGAGATTTTCTCAACTGTAGCGATGCTTAAATCTGTCCGAATCATGTTAGCAATTGCCACATTTTATGAAATCTGGCAAATGGATGTCAAAACTACATTCTTTAATGGATTTATTAAAGAAGAGTTGTATATGATGCAACCAGAAGGTTTTGTCAATCCTAAAGGTGCTAACAAAATATGCAAGCTCGATGATCCATCTATGGAATTTGGTGCAAGCATCTCGAGTTGGAATACATGCCTTGATAAGTTGATCATAGCATATAGTTTTATACTGAGACTTGCGGAGAAGCTTGTAATTACTAGAAAGTGAGTGGGAGCACTACAACATTTCGATAAGTATATGTAAATGACATATTGTAGATCGGAAATAATGTAGAATTATTACGCAAAGCATAAAGGAGTGTTTGAAAGGAGTTTTTCAAAGAAAGACCTCGGTGAAGCTGCTTACATATTGAGCATCAAGATCTATAGAGATAGATCAAGACGCTTGATAAGTTTTTCAATGAGTACATACCTTGACAAGATTTTGAAATAGTTCAAAATGGAGCAGTCAAAGAAAGAGTTCTTGCACGTGTTACAAGGTGTGAAATTGAGTAAGACTCAAAACCCGACCACGGCAGAAGATAGAAAGAGAATGAAAGTCATTCCCTATGCCTTGGCCATAGATTCTATAAAGTATGCCATGCTGTGTACCAGATCTATTGTATACCCTACACGGAGTTTGGCAAGGGAGTACAATAGTGATCTAGGAGTAGATCATCGACAGCGGTCAAAATTATCCTTAGTAAAATAAGGATATGTTTCTCGATTATGGAAGTGACAAAAGGTTCGTAAGTAAAGGGTTACGTCGATGCAAGTTTTGACACCGATCTGGATGACTCTAAGTCTCGATCTAGATACATATTGAAAGTGGGAGCAATTAGCTAGAGTAGCTCCGTGCGAGCATTGTAGACATAGAAAAATTGCAAAATACATAACGGATCTGAATATGAAAGACCCGTTGACTAAGATTCTCTCACAAGCAAAACATGATCACACCTTAGTACTCTTTGGGTGTTAATCACATAGCGATGTGAACTAGATTACTGAATCTAGTAAACCCTTTGGGTGTTGGTCACATGGCGATGTGAACTATGGGTATTAATCACATGATGATGTGAACTATCGATGTTAATCACATGGTGATGTGATCTAGATTATTGACTCTAGTGCAAGTGGGAGACTGAAGGAAATATGCCCTAGAGGCAATAATAAAGTTATTATTTATTTCCTTATATCATGATAAATGTTTATTATTCATGCTAGAATTGTATTAACCGGGAACATAATACATGTGTGAATACATAGACAAGCAGTGTCACTAGTATGCCTCTACTTGACTAGCTCGTTAATCGAAGATGGTTATGTTTCCTAACCATAGACATGAGTTGTCATTTGATTAACGGGATCACATCATTAGGAGAATGATGTGATTGACATGACCCATTCCGTTAGCCTAGCACCCGATCGTTTAGTATGTTGCTATTGCTTTCTTCATGACTTATACATGTTCCTGTAACTATGAGATTATGCAACTCCCGTTTACGGAGGAACACTTTGGTGCTACCAAAGCGTCACAACGTAATCGGGTGATTATAAAGGAGTACTACAGGTGTCTCCAAAGGTACATGTTGGGTTGGCGTATTTCGAGATTAGGTTTTGTCACTCCTATTGTCGGAGAGGTATCAGGGCCTTCTCGGTAATACACATCACATAAGCCTTGCAAGCATTACAACTAATGAGTTAGTTGTGAGATGATGTATTACGGAACGAGTAAAGAGACTTGCGATGCTGAGATTGAACTAGGTATTGGATACCGACGATCGAATCTCGGGTAAGTAACATACCGATGACAAAGGGAATAACGTATGTTGTTATGCGGTTTGACCGATAAAGATCTTCGTAGAATATGTAGGAGCCAATATGGGCATCCAGGTCCCGCTATTGGTTATTGACCGAGAATAGTTCTAGGTCATGTCTACATAGTTCTCGAACCCGTAGGGTCCGCACGCAAGGTTTCGGCGATGCTTATATTATGAGTTTATGAGTTTTGATGTACCGAAGGAGTTCGGAGTCCCAGATGAGATCAGGGACATGACGAGGAGTCTCGAAATGGTCGAGACGTAAAGATCGATATATTGGACGACTATATTCGGAGTTCGGAAAGGTTCGAATGATTCGGTATTTTTCGAATCCGGAGAGTTACGGGAATACGTATTGGGCCTTATTGGGCCATACGGGAAAGAAGGAAAAGGGCCTCAAGGGTGGCGCACCCCTTCCCTTGGTCTGGTCCGAATTGGACTAGGGAAGGGGCGCCCCTTCCTTCCTTCTCCTTTCCCTTCCCTTTCCTTCTCTCCTACTCCTACTACATGGAAGGTTTCCTAGTTGGACTAGGAAAGGGGGAATCCTACTCCCGGTGGGAGTAGGACTCCCCCTTGGTGCGCCTCCTCCTAGGCCGGCCACCCCCTCCCTTGCTCCTTTATATACGGGGGCAGGGGGGCACCCTAGGACACACAAGTTGATCTACGGATCGTTCCTTAGCCGTGTGCGGTGCCCCCCTCCACCATATTCCACTTCGGTCATATCGTCGCGGAGCTTAGGCGAAGCCCTGCGCCGGTGAAGTCATATCGTCGCGGATCTTAGGCGAAGCCTGCGCGGTGAAGTCATATCGTCGCGGAGCTTAGGCGAAGCCACTGCGTCGGTGGAGCATCATCATCGTCACCACGCCCGTCGTCTTGTGGAACTCATCCCGACACTTTGCTGGATCGGAGTCCGGGGATCGTCATCGAGCTGAACGTGTGCAGAACTCGGAGGTGCCGTACGTTCGGTACTTGGATCGGTCGGATCGTGAAGACGTACGACTACATCAACCGCGTTGTTTTAACGCTTCCGCTTACGGTCTACGAGGGTACGTGGACATACACTCTCCCCTCTCGTTGCTATGCATCACCATGATCTTGCGTGTGCGTAGGAAAATTTTTGAAATTACTACGTTCCCCAACAATTGAGCCAATCCGAGTCTTCGAGCGCCTCATAGACCTTTTGAGGTTCAACACAAGAGACAAACGCGTGATGTTCACAATAGTTTGCCAATTGTCTACGAGTGCTTACCCCTTTTCTTAGGCTTCCAACCACATTCTCCATGAGATGGCCTTTGGTAGTGAGTTTGGAAGCAATCTTGGCGGCACGACGCTCTAAATCCTCCTCGGAGGTGCGATGAGGAGAGGTCACTTGATCATCTTGAGCGCCGTCTTGAGCATGACCTTCATCTTGAGCATGCTCGGGGAAGATAACTTCGACCTTGGGCATCATTTAAGGTGATATCATCATCTTGAGCACGATCTTGCCCTTGGTCTTGTTCTTGAGGTTGAGGGCCTTCACTTTGTTCTTGAGCGTGTGGGCCTTGGGTTGGTGATGGCTCCACTTGAGTGGAGCATTGTCCTTCTCCTTGACCACAAGGGGTTCCTCAATGGGTAGGATAAAGCCAACTCCCATTCTTCTTATGGCTTGGGGAGGAATTTCATCACCTACATCACAAGTGCCACTTTGCTCCACTTGGGAGCCGTTATTCTCATCAAACTCCACGTTACACGTCTCCTCAATAAGTCCCGTGGATTTATTGAGGACACGATAAGCATGAGAGTTTGTAGCATAACCAACAAATATGCCCTCATGAGCTCTAGCTTCAAATTTAGACAAACGAACACCTTTCTTGAGAATGAAACACTTACACCCAAACACCCGGAAGTACTTGAGATTGGGCTTGTTGCCGGTGAGTATCTCATAAGGAGTCTTGTTCAAGCCTTTGCGGAGATAAAGCCGATTGGATGCATGACAAGCGGTGTTGATGGCTTCGGCCCAAAATTTGTATGGAGACTTGAACTCCACCATCATGGTCCTTGCCGCATCCATCAACGTCCGGTTCTTTCTCTCCGCCACACCATTTTGTTGAGGGGTATATGGTGCCAAATATTGATGCTTGATTCCCTCATCACTAAGAAACTCATCCAAGGTGTAGTTCTTGAACTCGGTGCCGTTGTCACTTCTTATAGTCAAGATATTTGCATTATGTTGACGTTGAGCTTCATTTGCAAAGTCGATGACGGTTTGTTGGGTCTCACTCTTCCTCTTGAAGAAATATACCCAAGTGTATCTCGAATAGTCATCCACGATCACCAAGCAATACTTTCTTCCTGCAAGACTATCAAATTATGGTGGCCCAAAGAGATCCATGTGAAGGAGCTCCAAGGGTCTCTTTGAGTATATGATAGTCGTGGGAGGGTGAAACCTTCTCATGAAGCTTTCCTTCAATACAAGCACTGCAAGCACGGTCTTTGGAAAAACTAACATTTGTTAGTCCACGGACATGGTCCCCCTTGAGAAGACTTTGCAAAGATCTCATATTGACATGGGCTAAACGGCGATGCCAAAGCCATCCCATGTCAACTTTAGCCATTAGGCATGTCGCGGTCTTAGTGGGTTGCTCCGAAAAGTTAATCACATAGAGACCGTTTTCGACATGCCCAACAAAGGCCACTTTAAGAGTCTTGCTCCACAAGAGGGCCACGGTATCAATGTCAAATAAAGTAGCATAACCCATGACTGCAAGTTGACGAACGGAAAGCAAATTGTATGCAAGGGACTCAACAAGCATGACTTTCTCGATTGTAAGATCATGAGAAATGACAACCTTGCCGAGACCCAATACCTTAGAATGTGATGCATCACCCCACTCGACATCGGTGGGCATAGATGGAATCTCTTGCACGTCCACCACCATGTCCTTGCTCCGGTCATATGATTTGTTGCTCCACTATCGAGCAACCATGATCCCCCAGGAAGCAAACCCCTACAAGAGATCAATGCTTGGTTTTAGGTACCCATTTGGTAATGGGTCCTTTGATGTTAGTAACGAGGGTCTTAGGAACCCAAATACCATTCAATGTACTCATAAGAAGAACCAACAAATTTAGCATAAACATGCCCATCACTAGCACGGCACAACACATAAGAGGGGTTAAAGTCGCCGGCTATGTTCATGGGGATGACGTTGTCCTTCTTGACATTGCCACCCTTTGCACGGTTCTTCTTCTTCTTGGAAGCACCCTCTCCCTCCCTCACAAAAGTTTGCTTGAGAGGGGGAGGTTGCTTGGTCTTGTCATTCTTCTTCTTGCTCTTGGGCTTGGGCGCGAACCCAATCCCCTCCTTAGCCACAACTTCCTTTTGATTACTCAAAAGGTCGTTAAGGTTCTTCTCACCTTGAATGCATGTGACAAGGCCCTTTTCAAGTTGCTCCTTCAACTTAGCATTCTCCTCAACAAGATGCACATGCTCACAACAAGGGTTAGTAGCATTTGCATTATCAATCAATATCATATGAGGAAAGGTGGCTTTATCCTTGGTTAGCTTTACTTGGAGTTGATCATGAGACTCTTTGATACTAGCATGAGCACCCTTCAAGACTTTGTGAGCCTTGTCGAGAGTGTCAAAGTCCTCGTTGAGTCTAGCAAGATCAACTCCAAGCTTTGCCTTCTCGGAACTAAGCACACGAGACACAACAAGAGCATGATCAAGGTCTTTCTTTAATTTAGCGTGATCATCGTTGTGTGACTCCTCAAGAGCCAAACGAAGACCACGCTCTTACTCAAGAGCATTGGAAAGATCCGAAATCTCATCGGCATAGTCACGACTATGCCCTTCCATATTAGAAATGGTTTCTTCATGAGTCTCGATCATGACATTGGCTTCACCAAGTTGTTCCAAGAGAGCAACGAAGTGCATCTTGGATTTCCCTTTGAGTTTACTCATAAAGATCTCAAATTCATTTTCCTCTACACTAGTCCCCTCATGTTCATCAATGCAATCCGTCAAAGAAGAATGATTGATGATGGTAGTTTTGATGTTGGGGTTACCTTGTTGGTGGATTTAGCCATGAGGCACTTGGCGGTGATGCTTTCATTGGGTGAACCGAAGAGAGACACCAGGAGTCATTGCAATGGCCACGGAGGCCATGGCAACCGATTCACCATCCTCATCATCATCATCATCCTCATTGTACTCTTCTTGAACCACCAAAGCTTTGTGAGGAGTCTTCTTTGGGAAGTTGCTCTTGTTGGGAAGAGACTTGGCCTTGTCCTTACGGATGAGCTTGCCACCATTGTCTTCCCTCTTCTCATATGGACACTCCGCAACAAAGTGACTCACATTTCCACAATTGAAACATGTCCTCACTCGTTGCTTGCCCTTAGAGCCACTTGAATTGCTCTTGTTGAAGATGGGCCTTGAGTTCTTCTTGCTCCAAAATTGTCTTGAAGCAAGGGCCATGTGTTCATGATAATCATACTTAGTATCTTCGAGGTTGCTCTCTTCTTCTTCCTCCTCTCCATCTTCTTGACACAAATCTTGGCCTTCAAAGCGAGGTTGGGCTTCTTTGCTCTTTGAGAGCGAAGCACCGCATTGTCGGCGGTCTTGTCCAATATGCTCATAGCCACAAACTCATCCAACACATCACTTGAGGACAAGGTGTGGAAGTCCGGTCGTTGACGGATGACGGAGGACATGGCTTTGTGGTAGGGCATCATTGCCTTGAGAAGTTTGGCGCTTGATCCGGTTGTCATCTGTGTCCTTACTTCCATGATCCCGGAGGAGACGGCAAGCTTGGTTACTCTCCGATAGAGCTCACGAGGTTCTTCTTCTTCCTTCATTGCAAACTCATCGGCTTCATCTTGGACCACTTCATAATTGGAGCGTTGAATGCTTGCGATTCCTCGATACATGGAAACCACCTTGAGCCAAGCATCTTTGGCACGGGTGTAAGGCCGGAGATGAGGGAGGTCTTCGGAAGGATTGCTTCTTGGATGATGAAGAGAGCATTCTCATTGAATTGATGGTCCACGACCTCTCTAGGAGAGAAATTGCTCGGATCATGCGGATAGAAACCTTCTTCAATGATTCTCCAAAGGTTAGTGTTCACATGATTTAAATGGCGCTTAAAGCGATAAACCCAAGAATCAAAATCCTCCTTTTTATCAATCTTAGGTGGTGGACCGGCATGATTCAAATGAGTGGAAGGAATCGGTCCACCATAAGCGGGAGGTTGCACATGGGCGAAGATGCCGGTGCCATTCTTACCACTAGATGAGGGGCTTTCTCACTAGTAGCTTCCCCTTATCGGAGTTAGCATCCGCTCCCGTGTTGGCGGGATCACCCACTTTCACGGGTGCGCTGGAAAGTTTAAGCCCTTCTAGGAATTCCTTAAACATGTCCTTGACCTCGCTCGTCATGGAATTTTTCAATGTGTCCAACGCATACATTGAATTCCTCACGAGATCGAGGTACTTCCATCTCCGTAGATGATGTCGGATTCGCACGGAGTGCTCCCCACATCATCTCTGACGTCAACTCATACTCTACTGGACAGTAAAGTCCTTAAAAAGAGACGAGGCTCGATACCAATTGAAAGGATCGATATGGTTGACTAGAGGGGGTGAATAGGCAACTAACAATTTTAGGCTTTTCTTTACCAATTTAAACTTTGCAATAATAAAGGTTGTCTAGATGTGCAACTAGGTGGACAACATATATGATGCAACAACACAAGCACACGAGCAAGCAAGGATAGGAACACAAATAAGCTTGCACAAGTAAAGGGATAAGATAACCAAGAGTGGATCCGGTGGAGACGAGGATGTGTTACCGAAGTTCCTTCCTTTTAAGGGGAAGTATGTCTCCGTTAGAGCGGTGTGGAGGCACAATGCTCCCCAAGAAGCCACTAGGGCCACCGTAATCTCCTCACGCCCTCGCACAATGCAAGAGCCGTGATTCCACTATTGGTGCCCTTGAAGGCGGCGAGCGAACCTTTACAAACAAGGTTGGGGCAATCTCCACAACTTAATTGGAGGCTCCCAACAACACCATGAAGCTTCACCACAATGGAATATGGCTCCACGGTGACCTCAACCGTCTAGGATGCTCAAACACCCAAGAGTAACAAGATCCATGAGGGATAAGTGGGGGGGAATCAAATATCTTGTGGTGGAAGTGTAGATCGGGCCCTTGTCACTCAATCCCGAGCAAATCAACAAGTTTGATTGGCTAGGGAGAGAGATCGGGCCAAAATGGAGCTTGGAGCAACAATGGAGTTTGGAGAGAGAAGAGGTAGTCAACTAGAGGTTGAAGAAGCCCCTTATATAGTCGTGGAAAAAATCCAACCGTTATCCACTTAGTCAGCTCACGCTGCCAGTACTACCGCTCGAGGCGCGGTACTACCCATGAGGTCAAGACGGTACTACCGTGGTGGGCCACGGTACTACCAAGAAGAAGCTGACAGCCGGGACTAGCGACTAGGGGCAGTACTACCGCTCGCTGCGGTACTACCGCTCCCCTTACGGTACTACCGCAAAGGCAGGGAGTCACGACACGAGAAGGGCGCGGATGAAATAAATTACATCTGTGCCAACTTCACTGAAAGCTGCGGTAGTCACGAAAATCCGTCAGCGGTACTACCGCTCCTCGGGGCGGTACTACCGTGGCGTGCCTACTACCGTGATTCTACGGTACTTGGTAGGAGGCCCGCGGTACTACGGCTCGAGGGAGCAGTACTCTTGTGGGCCCCAGCGGTACTACGCATTTGAATGTGGTACTACCGTGGTGGGCGCGGATGTAAAAATTACATCCGCCCCTACTACCGCCGGGCGGCACTAGGCACAGGAGCAGCGGTACTACCGCTCTGAGGAGCGGTAATACCGTCAGGACCCAGCGGTACTACCGCGTGTACTGCGGTACTACCGCAAAATCTGATGGCAAATGTCCGATTTCCGCACAACCAAGATAACGAAGGAAACTCCAAAGTGCGAGGAAAGGAGGGACCGATTATGCGTGTTGATTCCGCCCTAACCTTTCCGGCCGGACCCGTCTTAATAGTACGGCTCTCCTACGACTCAAATCCACCAAAAAGAAAGCGTGGGGATCTATCGCCGTATTCAATAGTCTCCGAGGGGCACCGAATCGTCTCGAGCCTAGAGATGAACCATCTGAGGAACTCAAAGCATACGATTAGTCCGCAAAAGTATCGTCATCAATCACCAAAACACTTACGGGATAAATATGCCCTTACAACTGCTCCTTAGCGCGGTAGTACCGCAAGCCCCTGCGGTAGTACCGGCCAAGGGCGCGGTAGTACCATGGCCTCAGGCCTGCACAACAGCGCGAGCAGAAGTAGGGGGCGGATGTAATTTTTTTAAACGCGCCCTGTGCGGTAGTACCGCTCCTGGCTTGCGGTAGTACCGTGTTGGATTTTTGCATAGATCAAAACTTAGCAGAAGTTGCCACAGATGTATTTTTATATATCCGTGCCTTCCCAGCCTAGACTAATCCCGCCTTGCAGTAGTACCGCAAGGGGGGCGCGGTAGTACTACACCAGCGGTTCTACCGCCCCTGCCTTAATGCAACAGTACTGGTTCTAGCCCATGCCATGCCAGCGGTAGTACCGCAGGACCTTGCGGTAGTACCGCTTGTCGCAGGCTGAGTTAGTGGATAATGGTTGGATTTGTTCTTTCACTATAAAAGGGGAGTCTTCTTCTCTGAGTTGACCACCTCTTCCACCCCCAAGCTCCATTGTTGCTCTAAGCTCCATTTTCATCCGATCTCTCTCCCTAGCCAATCAAACTTGTTGATTTTCTAGGGATTGGTTGAGAATGCCTCGATCTACACTTCCACCAAGATAAATTTGATTCCCCCCACTAATCCCTTGCGGATCTTGTTACTCTTGGATGTTTGAACACCCTAGACGGTTGAGGTCATCGCGGAGCCATATTCCATTGTGGTGAAGCTTCGTGGTGTCGTTGGGAGCCTCCAATTAAGTTGTGGAGATTGCCCCAACCTTGTTTGTAAAGGTCCGGTCGCCGCTCAAGGGCACCAATAGTGGAATCACGACATCTCGCATTGTGTGAGGGCGTGAGGAGAATACGGTGGCCCTAGTGGCTTCTTGTGGAGCATTGTGCCTCCACAACGCTCCAATGGAGACGTACTTCCCCTCAAAAGGAAGGAACTTCGGTAACACATCCTCGTCTTCACCGGCTCCACTCTTGGTTATCTCGTACCTCTACTTGTGCTAGCTTATATTGTGTTGCATCTCTTGCTTGCTTGTGTACTTGTTGTTGTTGCATCATATAGGTTGCTCACCTAGTTGCACATTTAGACAAACTACTTTGATGCAAAGTTTAATTTGATAAAGAAAAGCTAAAAATTGTTAGTTGCCTATTCACCCCCCCCCCCCCCTCTAGTCAACTATATTGATCCTTTTAAAACCGATGGACATGCCCGGAGTAACAGTCAAAAGGTACAACACAGCCTCAACCCTCACAAAGACACAAAGCCAGTCAATCAGGCCCTCCACCGTTTAGGAATGAAGGGAGTATACAGGTGCATCAACGGTCAGAACTTGAGGGATGACAAACCCGACCGCCTTGGAGACCCTAGCAATCCTGAAAGCACCTGCATTAGCTCAGGACTTAACATTATTGCATGTGATAATAGCCGCCAATTGCAAGGATGTGGTCACTCATATACAAAAAGGCACCGGCGGCTGTATGCTAGCATAGCCAAAGAGATTCTAGTGACGTCAAGGCAGTTCAGTAGTTGTTCCTTCATTTTTTAAGGACAAGAAACAAATATTGAGGCACAGAGTCTCACTAAACACATTTTAGGACTTCCGTTAGGACGCCATGTGTGGCTCTTCAATCCTCCATACCTAAGTTGTATCCCCATGAATGGTGTCTATGATGAATAAAGAGAAGTGTGTTTAGACTAAAAAAATATTCTTTTTTTGTTTTCCATCTTTTTAGGTTCCTTTTGTTTTCTCTCCGGTTTTCTTATTTCCTCGCCGATTTTATTTGTTGTATTTCGAATTTCTTTGTGTTTCCTCATTTTACAAGGTTTTTTCTTCTTTTTTCTTTGTTTTCTTGTTTTTCTTTATCCCTTTTTTCTCATTTTTTCTTCTTCGGTTCTTGATTCTTTCTTTGTTTCTCTTTGATTTTTTTTTCTTCGTTTCCTCATGGGTTTTCACTGCTTTGGGGGGGGGGTCCATTTTTCTTCATTTCTAAGGTGTTTCTTTCTTTCGTTTCTTTGATTTCCACCGCTTTTCTTTGTTTTTTCTTTATTCTTCTAGACATGTCCATATATCATACAATTTGTATATTTTACGCATATATCAGGAATATTTTTTATACATGTTCACCATTTTTTAGATATGCTATTAATTTTTTATGAAATTTATGTTTGATGACTATTTTTTCATTACATTGTACATTTTTGGTATATATCAGAAACATTTTTAAATTCATGTTTAACATTTTTAAAATATATGATTAAATTTTTTGATACATGATCAATATTTTTTAAAAAATATTTATGTTCAAATTTTCAATAAAGGTTCTACATTTTTCGTATACAATAGGAAAATCTTTTTTGTGTATATTTATTTTTTTGGAATAGCTGATTAACATTTTATTTTCATTTTTTGTGCCTGATGAATACTTTATCATGCACAGTATACATTTTTGGTATATATGAAGAACAATTTTTTATACATGTTTAATTTTTTTAAAATATGTGATTAAGAACTTTCTGATACACAATCAATTTTTTTCCAAATGCTTGATTAATATTTTCTAAATACATGATAATATTCTTCATAAACATTGTATATGTTTTGAACAAAACTTTCGTTTTCATGAGAAACATTTTTATACACATTTAACATTTTTTAATGCTTGACTAACATTATTTAAATACTTTATGAACATTACTAGCACAAATGCCCGTGCGTTGCAACGGGGAAAAAGTTTAGTTCCTATGAACCACGGTTGGTCGGGTCAAGGAACGATGTCACAGGACAAAGGTTCTTATGTCAAAAAACATATGCACCATTGGAGGATCACGAGTTCACGGCATGGAGTTTAGGACATGGGGTACGATTCAGATTAAATTGATCTGATTGGCAATGTTTTCTTATGGAAAAACTTTTGATGTATTCATAACATCATTTGCAATATAAAGAACATCAAAAGTAATAAATGTAATGATTAAAAAAATTACATCATGCATTTCAATGGAAAATAAAATTAATGCAAATTTAGTCAAGAATATTAGTGCTGATGGTAACGTCTGGGAATAGAATTCTAGTTCCTATGAACATAGGTTGGCCCGGTCAAGGAACCATGTCACGGGACAACGAATGCTTATGAAGAAAGATGCATCAATTTAAGATCACGACACGGAGCTTGGAACATGGGGTACGATTCAAAGTAAATTGATCTAATTGACAACATCTTTTACGGAAAAACTTTGATTTATTTGTAACATCATGACAATATAAAGATCATTAAAAGTAATGAAATTTAAATAAGTAATAAAAACTAAATCATGTGTTTGAACAGAAAATAAAATTTACGCAAATTTAGTAAGGAACATTATGCCAATGGCAACATCCTCCTTTTTTTAACCCCGACAATGTCGTCCTTTACCATGTGTTTAAATCATTATGCAACGTCCTCTCCTTTTATTACAGGAACTCCTACCGTACTTCCTTTCTTTTACCTTGCATGTCAAGCCGCATAATTACCCTCACAATCCTGGCAACGTCCTCCTTTGCCATGCATTTAAATCAATGTGCAATGTCCTATGTTGATGTCAAAAAGAATCACAAAACATACATTACGCACCACCTATATCCAACTCTCACAAGCGTTGAAATAAGGTTACCCTCATCTCTATAAGATGCATATGCACGTGTTTTCCCACTGGTTGCAATTTTTCTGCATCATGAATTGTTGATCTGAAGAGGCCATCCCAACATTCTTTGTTGGCGCATATTTAAGCTCTACACTGACATCTGATGGAATAATAATGATGCATGAAATCTTCTTTTAGCGGAGAAACATACATTGTGATTCCTGAGAGTTTAATAATTCATTTAAAGGAATATGTTATAGATTATCAAAAGATTCGAATCCTAAAGATTTTGATTATGTAAGTTGTCTGTTTTTGTTGAAGATTATTTGATTTGGAAGATTATCTGATTTCCATTCCTATTTTTTTGCGCTATTTGGGCTTGGCCCAAACGCAACAAAAAAAATGATGCTTTCTTCTGATGGCTCTCTCCTATACTCTCGTTCGTGCGCATATAGATGTATCTTTGAAAATGTGAACTAACATGTGATTCGATTGTTAGCAATGGTATACCTAACCCATTAGAGTTCAAGTCCTAGACTTGACATTGTTGCTCACATTATTCTCAATTTATGTCCGACTTCCAGCGATGTTCGTTTAGTGGGATGAGACGTTCCTCTCACTGAAGGTGCTAATAGGGGTATGATGTGCGTGTGTGCTTCCATAAGAATGGGTATATACTCGTGTTTATGAGTGATTTTGATTATACTGTATTAAGAAAACCCCAAAATATGTATAGTGCAAGTCCTCCATTTCGTAATTAACAGGAAAGGATTAAAAAAATCTGAGATAAACAACTTTTGAATGTGTGTTCCAGCCGGCACGTACACCATTAGTCATCCCGTCACATGGATGCCTCGCTCTAGCAAAAAACGCCACGCTTCAAAGCTTATCCACTCCTCTCCATCCCCTCCACCGCTCGTTCTTTTTTCTGTCGCTCCATCTCTCTCATCCCTGTCTGGTTTTCTTCACTGAAGTAGGCACAGGGCAGCGCAGGTCACCCCACGCTTGTTGCGGCGAGCAGACCGGCTGCGACCCCGCTGTCTTGGCTAGTGGCGCCTGTTGATGAGCGAGCTGGAAGCCCAGCGATGCAAGTGCCGGCTGCGAACCGGTATGGTTGGCAGCTTTTTTTGCAGTCCGATGGAAAAAAGGTACCCAGCCTACCCAGCTTGGCCCATGCACAAAAAACAAAAAACGGCAACCAATGTGACGAACGAAAGCACAAAGCCCGTAGAAATCAAACGGACAGCGGGCAGCCCAAGTCGTGAAACGTCTTTGACTTACAGGCAGGGACATACATATAGATTAGTACCACATCGGATATAGTAGAAAATAATAAGTGGACGGACGACGGACGGACCAAAAAAGACAAAATTACGGTGGTAAGAAGCAATAGCCCTTTTATTAGTAGGTATAGATATAGATATAGATATAAATTCAAATATTTTATGCAGAGTGCTTTTGTAATATATATACTTAGAATATTTTAAAGAACAAGAAATTAAAATAAAAGGTGAAAAACGGAAAAAAGAAACGTAAAAAAAACAAGGTTGTGGCCTTCCGTTAGCTGTGCCGGACCAATCTCATCCTCTCTCAGGCGAGGCTGCCATACGTCTCGCGTCAAGCGACAGTTTGTCGCTAGAACTGAGGCATAGCCTTGCCCATACAACATGGCCGTCACAACAGCAGCCCATAGCATGGGACAAACGGCAGCGCTTCCGAGTGGATTTTCTATTTTCCCCGCTTTGCGATAAGTAGACACTCTTTCACAGAAGGAAGGACGAGCGAGGATGGAGTGCTCCAGCCATTTTGCTAGCGTGGTCTATTTGTTTTGGTTTTCTATCGGTTTTGGGACCTTTCGAGAATGTCATATACTCTTTTTTGTGCTGGTTTCTTTTGACTAATTTTCAGTATTTGTATAATTTTTGTTCTTTTATAATTTGCAAAAATATTCCCATTTTTATTATGTGTGAATTACTAATTTTGTTTCCATTTTCCAAAAATAATTCGAAATTTCAATCTTGTTCTTGATTTTCAAAAAAATAGAAAGTTCAAAAGTTTCAAAATCATTCGAAAAAATTACTACATTTTACAAAACAATTCAGAAAATCATTCGAAAGAATGTTCATAATATCAAACTTTGTTTTTAATAGAAAATTCAGAATTTATGAAATTTCCACATAAGCCTAAATTTCTTCATAGCTTACCCAAAATATCCCCATTTTTAGGAATTTGTGCACAAATTCATAAAAAGTGTGTTTAATTTACTAGAACATTTTCAAAATTCTAAAAAATTATCGCAATTTTAAAACAATGTTATTTCCAGTTCACATTAAAAAATCTCATATTTGCAAGAAATGTTAAAAATTAAAATAAAATGCCCTTGTTTCATAAAATGTTCAAAAAATTTACCCTATATATTCACAGTTTTGTAAATATATTTTCCTGTATTTTTGCAATAATCGAAAAAACACGAAATAAAAAACAGGCGTGCTATATTCCCTCCCTCTCCCGCTCGCTATAGTGCCCTAGTGTTATAGTGAGAGAGATGGGCCGGCCTGGTCGGGGTTTCGTTGTGCGAAAAGGGGGCATTTCGGCATGGAGAGATATTTCCCTCAAAAAAAAGGCAGGGAGAGGCGTATATTTTTTTTTTTTGAGGGGCGGGAGAGGCGTATATGAGTTCCCACTTCCTAGTATGGCTTGTTTGTGTATTTTATCTTGTTTAAACAGGTGCACCACAGTTAAAAGAGTATATATTAAGACAGGTTGGCCCCGTGAGACGCTTTGACGGGATGACGGCTCTGTCAATCTCGAAGAACACAAACGGCCGGGATAAAGCGACTTCGATGCATCTGTTTTTTCATATCTTTTTATAATAATTTTGTAGGCATATATAAGTGAAATCATTGTCAAATTTGTGTGATGGACATGAAGAAAAATTCAATGCACGCCTTATATTTTGAGAAGGAGGAAGTATAATATTATCACAAAAGTGATAGTTTCAGCAACAATAAAAGTGGTAGTTTTGGGGTATTTACTCGAGAGCCCGCTCTCAAACCGCCCAGCTCCACGGGGCTGACTCCCTGTGTGTAATAAGAAGAGGACTTTTAAACTGTGGTAATTGAAAACCACATTATTACTCTGGGTGGGCAAAGAATACTACAGGTATTTTAGCGTGGGTGGTAATTGAAAACCACATTATTACTCTGGGTAGTACTACAGTTTCCTAAAATCAATGTTTTTTTCAGTTTTACATGTGTTTGGTTGCTGCTGTTTAACTAAAGCTTTGACCAAGTATTTTAGCGTGGGTGACTGAGTAATTAGCGGCTGCTAACGGCTGCCGGCTGCAAGCAGCTGCCTGCACACGTAATACCATCCTAGGATCAGTCAACTAGATTGAAGAAATACCATCCTAGGAGTAGTCAACTAGATTGAAGTAATATAATCCTAGGAGCGTGTTGCCATTATATGTCTATCTACGTGCATGTACTTCCAGCCGGTCCTAAATTCTTTGTGCGTGTACATGCGCCATTTATACTGAATCGGCTAGCTAGCTAGCATATATAACATGCTGCTTATGAGTGTTCTCCAAAAGGATCAATCAATTTAATCTGTGCGCTACTCGCCGGAAATACATAGGCAGCCAAGGACTCGAGAAATAGCTAGCTGCGAACGAGTGCTGTCCCTGGTGGTGAGCTTGATTCAGTGATGGCACTGCAGAGAAGAGATGGAGACTCGCACGCGACGCCAGCTGGAAGATAGACTAATCAAACTGAATCGGCTATAACCAAGAGATATAATTTGGTCGTTTACCATATAAGAGAAAGAGGGAAAATAGGATGGGATCGCTCTGAATATTCTTATCTCTACGTAGACGGCAAAATCAAGTGCGATCTTCCAGAAGATTTCTCTTCGTTCTGTTTCAAAAAAAAGAGGTCGGAACCTCTTTTCCGACCAGGCTAGCAAAGATGCTTTCTTTGCGGAGATCATCGCCCACAAGCCGTTGCAGGATATGGCATGGCTCGTCCTAGGGGACTTCAACCAGATCTACCGAGCTAGAGACAAAAATAAAAGGAACGTGAATCGTAGTAGGATCAACCGCTTCCGGTCTGCGTTGCAAACCTGCGAACTCAAGGAAATCCACCTCCAGAATCGGCGTTTTACGTGGAGCAATGAGCGTAATATCCCAACGCTATGCAAGCTCGACTCATTCTTCTGCAATGCCGAGTGGGACACCACTTTCAACACTCATGTCCTCCATGCCCTGTCGTCCTCCCTCTCCGACCCACGCCCCATTACTGCTAGCTGATGACAAGGGGCCGAGACGGCCTCGATCCTTTAAGTTCGAAAACTTACGGGTTTCTTTGCTGGATTTCATGAGGTGGTCCAAAAAGCTTGGAATGAGCCAATGCAGCACTCTGAACCTTACCTAAGGCTTCACCATAAACTCAAAAAGACTGCTGCGGCTTTACGAGGTGGAGCAAGAATATGTTCTCTAAGGCCAAGATCCACCTACATGCAGCCCACATGGTCATCCTTCGCCTGGACATTGCTCAAGAGGAGCGGACTCTCTCTGTGGAGGAGCTAGACCTTCGCCCACGCCTCAAGCGGAGGGTGATTAGCCTTGAGGTGTTGCAAAGGGCTAGGAAAAGGCAGTGCGCGAGGATTGCTAACCTAAGGGAAGGGGATGCCAATACAAAAAATTTCCACCGTCGCGTCAATTTGAGAAGAAGGAAAAATCACATACATCGAATTAGGCTGGCCAGTGGATGGGTCATGGAACACTCACGCAAGGAAAAGATTATCCACGACCACTTCTCTGGGGTCATGGGGGTTGGTTCCACGCCTACCGCTGATTTTATTTGGGATGAGCTCAACATCCAACCCCTTGATCTCCACGAGCTTGGCAATGATATAGCGAGGACGAGGTGTGGGAGGCCATTAAGGAGATGCTGGCGACAAGGCACCCGGCCTGATGGGTTCACCGGGCTTTTCTTCAAGAGATGTTGGAGCTACATCAAACATGACATCATGAGAGTCATTAGCTGTTTGGCGCCCTTCGCACTAACAACCTCGGTGGCTCAACTCTGCCAATGTGGTGTTGTTGCCCAAAAAAGAAGGGGCGGAGGGCATTTCCGATTCTGAGCCCATTAGCCTTATTCATGCCGTCATAAAAAACATTGCCAAGGTGCTATCCCAAAGGCTCGCACCCCACATGGGCGCCCTTGTCTCCCACGCTTGAGAGTGCATTCATTAAGAAAAGGAGCATTCATGACAACTTCATATGCGTTCGCAACTTCCGCCCGGCTCCATAAGTGCAAGACTCCGCCCTCCTTTTCAAGCTAGACATCAAAAAGCCTTTGACTTCGGTCAAATGGGAATACGATTCGGACTTGCTTGACGAAAAGGTCTGCCAGATAAGTTTAGGGATTGGGTCGCAGCTTTGCTTTCCTCGTCATCATCGCGGTTCCTCCTCAATGGCATCCTGGACCACCCATTAAGCATGGCAGCGGTTTGAGCAAGGGGACCCTCTTTCGCCTCTGCTATTCGTGCTAGCAATAGACCCGCTTCACCACATCCTTGGCTGGCAACTCATAAGGGCCTTATTCACAAGCTTCGTGGGCGAGGGCCATGGTGAGAACCTCCTTGTCTGGACGGCCTTGGCGGCGGTTTTCATAGCTCCGATCAAGTCGACATCGACAACCTGTCGGTCATCCTCAGAGGCTTTGGCGATGTCACGGGCCTGTGCACCAATCTCCAAAAAAGTTCTGTGGTGCCCATTAGATGTGCCAACCTGGACCTGGAACACATCCTCAGCAATATGCCGGCGACACAGGCCTCTTTTCCCATAAAATATTTGGGCCTTCCGCTATCGGTTTGGCAGCTTCGGAAAATCAATTTCCAATATCTGGAGGACAAAGCGGCTGGCAAGTTGGTCACTTGGGAGGGCCAAAACATCACCTCCATTGGTCGAACGACGCTTGTCAAATCTGTGGTCGCTTCTCAAGCGATATACTCCATCACGCCATTAATTGTCCCGCAAGGAACTCTCCACAACCTGAACAAGATTGAGAGAGCCTTCCTTTGATGCGGATCGACAAGACAACCAGGTAGCGTAGAGTGCAAAGTCAATTGGGAAATTGTTTGCCGCCCTTGACATCTGGAGGCCTAGGGGTGCTAAACAACGACAAGTTTGCTCGTGCATTAAGATTGAGATGGTTGTGGTACGAATGGAAGGAGCCGAGCAAACTTTGGGTGGGTTTGGGTAACCCATGTACTGTTGAAGACCATGATTTCTTCTATGCATCCACCACGATAGTCATGGGCAATGGTGCAAAAACACCTTTTTGGGACTCCCCTTGGCTTCTTGGCCGCAAGCCCAAGGACATTGTGATGAAGTCATGTACCTGGGTAGGGTCATAGACCTGCCCAAAGGTACCCTCCACAAGGAGACTCACAAGAGAAGCAACCTTCCAGTCGACCGTGCAGGTATCCACTCGATAGATTCAAAGACACTCGACTACGAAGATCCACTCGACCACCAGGAGTCCAAGAGCCACTCGGTATCCAAACGGTGCGTAGTTAAATAGTCTTTATGACCTTAATGACACTTTATGTAAGGCGTTACAAGAACGCCTAGCTTTAACGCACCTTAAACCCTCTACTACGTGGGTTGGCTGGGGTCTGGCGCACTCTATATAAGCCACCCCCTCCACATGTAGAAGGGTTCGCACCCTAAACACATACGCAGATAATCCAAATGACCGCCTCCGGGCTCCGAGACGTGGGGCTGTTACTTCCTCCCGAGAAGGGCTGAACTTCGTAAATCCCTTGCGTATACAACTACTCCATAGCTAGGATCTTGCCTCTCCATACCTACCCCCATTCTCTTGTCGGACTTAGAACCACGACGGTTGGCGCCCGCCGTGGGGCAGGTGTTCTAGCGAATTGTTGGAGAAGTTGGGATTCTTTCGATCTCGGCATCATGGTTTGGTGGAGTTACGGTCGACGGCCACGAGATACGTCTCGGTGCGCTCACGTTCGTCGCCGACGACTCCGGCTTCCGGAGGCTCCACTCGGCGTGGGACGCTCCCCCATCCGCTGGGCGACGCACTTTCGCGCGTGTGTCCGCGGCGTCCTCCTACGGCAACCGTCGACCCAGTATGGGTCGGCTCATGCGTTGTCTTCACTCCCAGTCTCCCACCGGCGCAAGCGTTCCGGTTGGTCGAGGCTTCAGCGGTGGGTGAGGCATGCGGTGGCCCGCTAGTCGGCCATCCCCCAAGTCGCGGCGATCGAGCCCGACGAATCTCTCTACGGCCTATTCGACACGTCGGCTCCGTAGAAAGCGTGTCCGAATCTGACGGCGATGACCCGACGGCGAGGTTACGATGGTCGATGGACCACGTAGTCCCCTCGATTCACCCGCACCAAGGACGGTGGCGGTGGAGGCGATCCGGTGCAAGCCCACGAAGAGTACTTGCCCGAGCCCCTCACTTCGCTCCAGAGGGAGGAGCTTCGTCGTCGGAACATGGATGCACTTCACACACCTATCGTTGGAGAAACCCCGAGGCTCGCGCCTTGGAGGATGCGGCAACAGCCAACTTTGGTGGCCTTTTCGGCTGGAGAATCTTCAGCGAGTACTCGACGAGCGTACGCGACCGAGGGTTCCAGAATCCAGTCGACGCCAGCTCTTTCAACCGCCAACCCAGGTATATCGAACTCCGATTCAGAATTTAGCAGCTGCCGCCCGTATAGCAGAGTCGATTCAGCCTTCGATCGGAGGCGGTAGAGGTTTGACAAATCAGGGATTTGCTCCGGCGGCGAGGAGATCAAAACTTCAGTTGTATCGATCGCGGAGCAGGGTTCATGACCGATCCGTCGCTGCGAATTCATTCGATCGGCCCATAGTCCAAGATCGCCCCCGAGGCGTGAGGAACGTGGGGGCCGGCATGATGATCAATACAAGGGCCGCGAGCAGTATGAGCACCGATTCGATCGCAACGATCGACGTCGAGTATCCACTCCCCCCCCCCCTCCCAAGGGTGGATCATACGCTCCTTGACAGCAGGACGACAGACGCCAAAACAGTGTTGGGCGAAGAGTTCCAGTCGACCACTGGGAACCAGGCTTTGATGCGAGATCTATTATCGTTCAAGGTTTGGTCAACAAGAACGAGCTCACCGAGACGGCCATGATAGAGATGTTCCTTCCGGTAGTAGAGTTCATGTCTCGGGACGAGTGTTTCATTGAGCCATCAAGGCCGCGATGATTCCTCCCAACTTCGGGTTGGCATCGGAGTCGACAAGTTCCTTTGGAGAATCCAAGCACGACACTTGGCTTGAAGATTATCGAGTGGCTGTTCAGATCGGCGGTGGCAAGGATGAGGTAGCCATGAAGCATTTACCTCTTATGTTGGAGGGTTCAGCCAGGGCGTGGTTGAATCAAATAGCACCCAGCAGTATTTACACTTGGGAAGATCTTGCCCGAGTGTTTGTCAGGACATTTGAAGGAACTTGCAAACGACGGCAGGTTTGTGAGTTGCGATCGATGCGTGCAAAAGTCGAGTGAAACTTTGAGAGATTATATCGAGGTGGATCACTTTGCACCACACGATCGAGAATGTATCGATCACCAGGCGATCTGTGCCTTCAAGGAAGGTGTCAAGAAGAGAATTGAGTTTGAAATTTGGTCGAACCGGAGATATGACCCTCGAGTCGGATGATGGAGATTGCCACCAAATATGCAAATGGTGAAGAAGAGGATCGGCTCGGAGTGATAAATATAAATCGGCCGCCAATGAGACCGGCGGAGGAAATTCGGTCGGAAGCGAAGCAAAGCCGAGCCAGGCTCCGGAGAGGCCTTGGCGATGACCCGAGGAAAGTTCAAGAAACCCAAGGGTCCTTGGAACCCTAAGAAGGTGAAAGACCAGGATGGGAACGGCGTGTTGGATTTACCATGTCATATTCATACAAAGAAAGATGAAGAGGGTAAACTCATTTACGAAACATACCACTCGGCGATGTCGGCTCTTGATTCAGCGGTTCCAAGGAAACAGCCCAAGGATAAGGATAAGGAGACATACAAAGTTGAGGACAGAGATAGCGGTGATGGTGGATATCCCGGTCAATTCCACCACGATGATTTTTGCCGACGTCGAAAGCAAAAGTCGATTGAAGGTTATCAATCGGGAAGTAAACTTGGTTGCTCGGCAACTCCCAATTATCTGAAATGGTCCCAGACCGCCATCACATTCGACCAGTCTGATCACCCGACGCACATTGCCACCCCTAGGAGGCAAGCATTGGTGGTCGACCCAGTTGTCGAAGGCACTCGACTGACCAAAGTCCTGATGGATGGTGGTAGTGGCTTGAACATATTATATGCGGAGACGTTGAAAGGGATGGGCATTCCGATGTCCAGACTAGTACCAGTAACATGAGCTTCCACGGAGTCATTCCTGGAAAGAAGGCTGAGTCACTCGGCCAAATTGCTCTTGATGTAGTTTTTGGTGATTCAAAGCATTTCCGGAAAGAAAAGTTGACCTTCGAGGTCGCGGATTTCGAGCGCTTATCACGCTATTCGGGAGACCAGCTTATTCACGTTTCATGGCCCGACCATGTTACGTGTATCTTAAGCGAAGATGCCTGGTCCCAAGGGCATGATCAACATCACGGGCAATCGGAAGAAGGCGGAAGAGTGCTTCGAAAGGCTCTAAGATCGCCGATGCTCGGTTGGCGATGGTAGAGCTACAAGAGTATCGAAAAACTGCAGATCCGGTGATTTGTTGCGAGCTAAGAAGCCCGCTTCTGAGTCGACATTCGGTCGGTGGCGAGATGAAACAGGTTCACATTCACCCGACCGATCCCGATCTTTGCTCCGGCGAACATCTCAACAACACTCGACTCAAAATAGGAAGAAGCGCTCATCCGGTTCCTCCGTGAGAAGCTGGGACATCTTTGCATGGAAGCCTGGCGACATGTCGGGTGTTCCTGTGGGCTGGCTGAGCATCGCCTACGATCGACCCAAAATTCAAACCAGTTAAAGAGTATCTTGGCGGTCCGCCGTCGAAGAGAAAGGCCATTGGCGAGGAGGTGGCTCGGCTCTTAGCGGCAGAGTTCATCCGAGATCTACCACTCCGAGTGGCTCGCCAACGTTGTCATGGTCCCCAAGAAGGACAAGTCGTTGCGCATGTGCATCGATTTTAAGCATATCAATCGGGCCTGCCCGAAAGATCATTTCCCTCTTCCTCGCATCGACCAAATAGTCGACTCAAGCTGCGGGATCACGAGAGGTTGTCTTTTTAGGCGCCTATTCCGGGTACCATCAGATCCGTCTGTATGGACCCGATGAGATTAAAACAGCGTTCATCACTCCATTCGGGTGCTTACATTATGTCACCATGCCATTCGGTCTCAAGAATGCGGAGCCACATTCATGAGGATGATTGAAGTGTTTGCTCACTCAAATCGGTCGGAATGTGGAAGCATACATGGATGATATAGTGGTCAAGTCACGAAAGGGTTCCGACCTGTTGGTGACCTTGCTGAAACATTTGCCAATCTCGGGAGGTATGATATCAAGCTTAATCCATCAAAGTGTACATTTGGAGTTCCCGGTGGAAAGTTGCTCGGTTTTCTCGTTTACGGCGAGGAATCGATGCTAACCCGAAAAGGTTGGCACCATACTCCGAATGAAGCGCATACTGCGTGTGCGATGTCCGAAACTTCTTGGATGCTTGGCCGCTTTAAGTCGATTCATCTCTCACCTCGGTGAAAAGGCATTGCCTCTTTACCGGTGATGAAGAAGTCGGACAAGTTCGAGTGGACTCTAGAAGGCGATGCAGCGTTTGCGAGCTCAAAGCTCTGCTCTCCACCGATCGGTGCTTGCTGCTCCAATCAGCAAGGAGCCTTTCTGCTTTACATTGCAGCCCTTTGGACAAGTCGTCGATGCCGTACTTACGGTCGGCGGGAAGAAGAAGGAAAAACCTTCAAAGTTCAACGCCCGGTTTATTATCTTTAAGTAATCTTGACCCCATCAAAGCAAAGATACCCTCACTATCGGAAGCTTGTTTATGGGATCTATATGACCACGAAGAAGGTTGCTCATTATTTCTCTGATCATTCCATTACGGTCGTCGTGACGCCTTTGTCGAAAATTCTTCATAACGAGAGATGCAAGCGGTCGAGTGGCAAAATGGGCGATTGAACTCCTTCCCTTGATATCAAATTCGAGGCAAAGAAAGCCATCAAGTCCCAAGCAATAGCAGATTTCCTCGCCGAGTGGACTGAACAGCAACTTCCGACCCAAGTTCACTCGGAACACTGGACTATGTTTTTTGATGGTTCCAATATGCTGAACGGTTCTAGTGCAGGGGTTGTATTGGTTTCCCCACGAGGAGATAAGCTCAAGTATGTTCTCCAGATTCGCTTTGATTCTTCCAACAACGAAGCAGAATATGAAGCACTCCTGTATGGGTTGCGCATGGCCATTTCACTCGGCGTCCGTCGCCTTATGGTCTATGGCGACTCGGATCTGGTTGTTAATCAAGTGATGAAGGAGTGGGATGTCGGAAGCCCAGCGATGACAGGTTATTGTAATGCAGTGAGAAAATTTGGAGAAGAAATTCGAGGGTTAGAGCTTCATCATATACCCATTGAAAAATCAAGCTGCGGATGATTTGGCGAAGATAGGGTCCAAGAGGAAGCCATTCCGGTGATGTATTTTGGAACACATTCATGTTCCATCGGTGCAGGAGGATCCTTTCACGGAAGAAGCCCGCAGCAAAAGAGTGCCAATGATCCATTGAAGTTGAGGTCCCGGTAGTGGTCGACCTGATTATGGAAGTCGTGGTCATCACTCCCGGCCCAGACGATGCCGTACATCGCATATATCCTAAGGAAAGAGCTCCCGAGAGAATGAAGAAGAGGCTCGACGGATCGCCCGTCGATCCAAGGCCTTCCACGGTGATCAAGGGACAATTGTACGAGAAAGCACGCATCGAGTCGGCGAGAAGTGTATCACGCCGAGAAGAAGGTCGAGATAATTCTTGAAGATATCCACTCGGGGACTGTGGCCATCATGCGTCCTCTCGGACCATTGTGGCTAAAGCATACCGGCGGGATTTTCTTGGCGAAAGCAAATGAAATGGCAAAAGAAATAGTCGACAAGTGTGAAGGATGTCGGTTCTATTCCAACATGTCGCACAAGCCAGCCCTCGACCTTGAAGACCATTCCACTCGTTTGGCCCTTATTTGTTTGGGGATTGGACATGATTGGACCGTTGAGAAGCTGGCGAAGCGGTTTCACCCATTTGTTAGTAGCGATCGACAAGTTCACCAAGTGGATCGAAGCCAAGCCCATCAAGAACCTCGATGCATGCACCGCTATCGGTTTCATCGAGATTTGATATTCAGATATGGAGTTCCGCATAGCATCATCGCGACAATGGGTCAAACTTCGATAATGACAAGTTCAAAGCCTTCGCGCCTCTCAAGGCACGCTGGTCGACTATGCTTGATGGCTCATCCTCGGTCGAATGGACAAGCGAGCGTGCAAACGGCCTCATTCTCAAAGGGCTAAAACCTCGGCTGATCGTGATCTCAAACACGTGGCAGGAGCTTGGGTCGACGAACTTCCATCAGTTCTCACGGGGATTGAGGACCACTCCTAATCGGTCATTGGGAGAACTCCATTCTTCTGGTCTATGGAGCTGAAGCGATTCTTGAAAGTGACCTGCTTCACAATGCGCCTCGAGTCGAGCTATACTCACGAAGAAGAAGCGGAACAAGCCCGGCAAGACACGATCGACCTCTTGGAAGAGGAGAGAGATGGCCTTGATCCGCTCGACTATCTATCGGCAAGACTTGCGTCGATTCCATGCCGAAATGTGAAAAGTCGAGCCTTCCAAGAGGGAGATTTGGTCCTCCGAGTGGATCAACAGAAACCACACAAGCTTGCTCCCACTTGGGAAGGTCCCTTTATCGTCACGAGAGTCCTCCACAACGGAGCATATCATCTCTACAACGTTGATCGCCAGATCGACGAGCCTCGAGCTTGGAACGCGGAGCTGCTCCGCCCCTTTTACACTTAAAAATTCACTCGGTTGAGATGTAATAAAAGTGCTTTTGAATTTTGTTATCCAAGACAAGAATGTTATAATTTTCCCAGTGATTGTTATTGCTTTTTTGTTGAAATTTCCCCCAGTGGGTGGCTTAGTCGCGAATCCGATTCGCCTAAGCTTGTAAAAAAAATCCTTTCCGAGTGCGAGCCAGTCTCTCACTCGGGGGCTTAGCTGCGAATCCGCTTCGCCTAAGTATACAAAATCCTACCGAGTGGCGAGACAGCCTCCCACTCGGAGGCTTAACTGCAGTCCAAGTACTCGCCTAAGTATACAAAATCCTACCGAGTGGCGAGCCAGCCTCCCACTCGGAGGCTTAGCTGCAGTCCAAGTACTCGCCTAAGTATACAAAATCCTACCGAGTGGCGTGCCAGCCTCCCTCTCGGAGGCTTAGCTGCAGTCCAAGTACTCGCCTAAGTATACAAAATCCTACCGAGTGGCGAGCCAGCCTCCCACTTGGAGGCTTAGCTGCAGTCCAAGTACTCGCCTAAGTATACAAAATCCTACCGAGTGGTGAGCCAGCCTCCCACTCGGAGGCTTAGCTGCAGTCCAAGTACTCGCCTAAGTATACAAAATCCTACCGAGTGGCGTGCCGACCTCCCACTCGGAGGCTTAGGCTGTAGTCCAAGTACTCGCCTAAGTATTCAAATCCTACCGAGTGGTGAGCCAGCCTCCCACTCGGGGGCTTATAACAGCCCAAGGATTCGCCTTAAAACATCCAAAGTAATGGAAATCCTCTGAGTGGAGAGCAAACCTCCCACTCGGGGCTTAAGCAACAGCCCAGTGCTCGCCTAAGTAATAAAAATCCTGCCGAGTGAAGAGCAAACCTCCCACTCGGGGGCTTAGCTACAGCCCAGTGCTCGCCTAAGTAATAAAAATCCTACCGAGTGAAGAGCAAACCTCCCACTCGGGGGCTTAGCTGCAGCCAAGTACTCGCCTAAGTAATAAAAATCCTACCGAGTGGAGAGCAAACCTCCCACTCGGGGGCTTAGCTGCAGCCCCGTGCTCGCCTAAGTAATAAAAATCCTACCGAGTGGAGAGCTAACCTCCCACTCGGAGGCTTAGCTGCAGCACAGTGCTCGCCTAAGTAAGGAATTCATCCCAATCCGCAAGGACGACGAGGTGCAGGTCGACTTCTGCCTCCTCCTTCGGAGCTTCGCCACAAGTACAACGTGCGGTCCATCCCAATCCGCAAGGACAACGAGGCGCAGGTCGACTGCTACCTCCTCCTTCGGAGCTTCGCCACAAGTACAACGTGCGGTCCATCCCAATCCGCAAGGATGACGAGGTGCAGGTCATTGCTACCTCCTCCTTGAACTTCGCCACAAGTACAACGTCACGGTCCATCCCAATCCACAAGGATGACGAGGTGCAGGTCGGCGCAACCTCCTCCTTCGGAGCTTCGCCACAAGCACAACGTGAGGTTCGTCCCGATCCGTAAGGACGACAAGGTCAGTCGCAGTCTGTGTTCCACCTCTACCTGCAGGATGGATGAAGCAAAAGTTGATTGGAATTTCAACGGAATATCTTCAGAATGAGGAATAAAGTTCTCTCGAAGGCAAGCAAGGCATGTTAAAGGAAAAAATCAAGTTCGGATAAATGTCCTACGGATCCAAAGGTGCTCAGGCGTTAAGCCTGTTAAAGTTTATCGATTCTGAAACCACTTTCGGCATTCCGAGGCAAATTTAAAGTGGGACTTAGAAGTTTTTACTCCTCCGTGGAGGACTGGAAGGTGCAACAAACTGGTCGAGGTCGATTCCGTCAGCAATACGGGTAGCAACAGCGATGAAAGTCTCCATGAAAGATCTGAAGTCGTGCTTCCTGGTATTGGCAACCTTGAGAGACACCAGCTTGTCCTCTTGCGCTTCTTTGCAGTGGACACGAACCAGAGATAGAGCAACATCAGCACACTTTTGTGACGACTTTTTCCATTCTTGCACTCAACTTGGAATCTCATTCAGTCGAGACATCAGGGATTCAAGATCATTCTGGAGAGTCTGTTCTGGCCAGAGAGTTGAGTCGATCCGCGACACTACAACTTTCAGTCGAGCAAGATAATCCACCACGCTAGCAACACGAGACTCCAGTCGGAGCACATTCATAGCAGCTTAGTCCTCAACAGGAGAGTTGATGGGGTCCAAGCTGGTTTCCACTCAACTGGTTTCTTCTTCAAAGTTTTGGCATAATTCTGAAAACACAACTCAGACTCAAAATAAAGATCATGTGATGAGCTGGTGAGGGCAAGACAGTCGGATAAAAGAGATTACCTTCAAGCATGAGAAAGCGACTTCTTGGCGAACCCTCCAAGATAAATCTCGAGTCATTTCGCTTCCCTTGGTTAGCCAACCTTGTCGACAGAACATTCTTGTCGTTCTTGATCGTGACTTCCTTGTTAGCAGCGTAAGAGAGGCTTTCAGCTTGGCATTTTCATCTTCAAGTTTGTCGATTGTGGCAAGCTTCTCTTGATGAGCTTTGTTTTCTCCAAAGCATATACGTGCCTCTCTGCAAGGTCAAGGTCCTTCTTCTTCAAAGTCTCTTCGGTTTATACGCAAAGCAACAATGAGAACAGAGTTGAGAATGAGCAGAAAAAGCAGGCGATCGTCAAAATTCTCACCAGCCATACCTTTTGCTTCATCCTTTGCCTTACGCAAATTCTCTGAGCAAGCTTCAAATCGAGGTTGAGCTGAATCTGCTTTTCTCTAACTTCGGTATAGCGAGCCACAAGCTCGTAAGATTTCTACAAAGAGTCAACCAACGAAAGACATCAAAGATAGATCACTTCCGAGTGACTAAGGAAAAATAGTAGCATTTCTAAGACTACAGTCGAATAAAACATTCGACAGTAGTCTCGGGGACTACACCCAGCGGGTGCACTCAGCGATGCCCCCACTGGTTTACCAATTTGGTTCGATCGATCGACCAAAAGAGGCAAAAATGTTATGATTTTAAAAACATGGCTAATTGTCGTGATCGGCCGCTTGATAAAAAAAAACACGATCCTTTAGACTATAGTCATTTGCCGCGATCGACCATAGTCTCGGGGACTACACCCGGTGAGTGCACTCAGCGATGTCCCCACCGGTTTACAGTTCCATTCGACTTGGTCCGTCCGTGTCGAGTGAAGAAGTTCACAGACATAAAGACTATAGCCATTGCGCGCGATCGACCATAGTCTCGGGGACTACACCGGTGGGTGCACTCAGCGTGCCCCACAAAAGTTCAATCGACACACACACACCGGTGGGTGTACGGATATAAATCTCCGGAAAAGCAGTTTGAGATAGTATATCCTAACAAAGCAAGCGACGGTGACTTACTTGGACCTTTGCTGCGAGAGCTGAATCGGCATCATAGGCCGCTGACTAGCCTCTCGAACCGCTTTCACCTGCTCCATCATGATCCCTGCCTGGCGTATGGCCTCCTTAGCAGCACTTACTTGGTCTTCCGGGACGTGGTGGGTAGCAAAGAGAGATGGTGGATCAGCGGTCGACGAAGTGGGTTGAGCACTTGTCAGCGGTACAACAAAAGACACAGAAGTCCAAGTGGGGTTGCCTCCCTCAGAAATCAGCGTCTGAGGAATCGCCGCGACTTGAGCAGCCTTGCCAGCAAGCGCTTTCTTGGCCTTCCTCTTTCTTAATGGCGCTTCCTCGTCATCATCGGGAGATCAATGGCGTGGCGGAACTACAAGAAAGATTCGAAGTAAACATGGAAGCCCAATCGACTAAAAGCTCCGGTCGACTAAAAGCGAAACCTCAAAGATCTTACCAAGGTTGGAGGTGGCGCATCCTCCATTTCTGATCTTCGTGCTTGGCTGAAGTCTCGGAGGTAGCGGCGCTGTAGATTTCAAGAATCGGCTGATCAGTCATCAAGTCAACCAAAAGTTCACTCATGTTGAACAAATAAATACAAGGTTCTGTTAGTTACCCGGAGATGGTGGGGATGACCATTCGCATCTTGGGCAGGGCCTTCACCGGCTTTGACGACGTCGCTCGAGGTTGCTTCGGCGGTTTCTCAGTCGGCGCGGGAGAAGTTGTCCTAGGTCGCTTCGTCGACTGACCGGTGGGCACAACAGCTTTACCACGCCCGGCCGACGGGTCGTGCTTCAACTTGGACCTTCCCTCCGAGCGAGGAGGATCGACGTCTTCCTCCTCTTCCTCCTCCTCCTCTTCATCATCAGAGCCATCATCCTCCTCATCCTGCTCGCCGTTGGACTCCCATTCCTCCGGACTCTCACCTCCACTTCCTTCTTCTTCTTGTTGTTTCCTGCGCCCGTTGGGCATCGAGTACATCTCGGTGGTGACCTAGAAGACAACAAAACAAGGTGAAAGTCGATCGACGAATTGGCATCAAAAGCAGAATGAATGCAGCAGAATCACGATCGGAGATAAGCGGTAATACCTTATGCAGTTGGTAACTCTGGTCGAGTGGTGGAATCCTCCTAGCTCCGCGAGGGTTGTCTTTGTTTCTGTGATGGCAGCCATCCACTTCTCGGCGTGGGCGTCATCGACCTCCTCTGGATGGACCCGAGTGGTGTCATCCGTGCAGTACATCCACATCGGATGTCCTCGGTATTGGAGTGGCTGAATACGCCGTCGGAGAAAAACCTCCGGAGATCCATGCCGGTCACCCCATCGCGAATAAGCTGGACTACACGCTCCATCAGCAGCTTTACTTGGGCCTTCTCCTCTGGTAACACCTTGGGGAAGATGGCTTGTTCACTCGACTCATGGAGAAAGGAGGGAGCCAGTCATTGCCCGGCGTCGGCTGGTCATGGCAGTAAAACCAGCTCGACAGCCACCCTCTAATCGAGTCGGGAAGAGTCATAGCTGGAAAGGCGCTCTTCCCCCTCATCTGGACCCCGAGTCCCCCACACATCTGGATTACTTGGGTCCTCTCGTCATTCGGGCTCGTTTTCTTCACCGTCTGAGAGTGACAGGTGAATATGTGCTTGAAGACACCCCAATGCGGTCGACAACCCAAGAAATTTCGCATGAGCTAAACGAAGCAACAAGATACACAATGGAGTTTGGAGTGAAATGGTGGAGTTGCGCTCCAAAAAGTTCAGAAACCCCGGAAAAAAGGATTTGGCGGCAGAGAAAACCCCCTATCTACGTGGGTGGCGGAGGACGCACTCACCCTCTTCAGGCTGCGGTTGCCACTCCATGCCGGAAGCCTCGGCCGACCCATGGGGATCATTCTTCGTTAGCGGATCGGTGAGATCTTTCTCGGTGATGGTCGGCCGGATCCGATCTCCTTGGACCTAGCCCTGCGGTAGCTTGGACCACGAAGAGGAACCGCCCCGACTGGGCGCTCTCCCCTTGGCCTTCACCGTCGCCTTCTTCACCCGTTCCAGGGCGGCAGTCTTGTCCTTCACCATGGTCGCCAGCGAGAAAAGTACCGAGCTTCAGCGCCGGACAGACGAAGAGCGCGGCGAGAAGGTTTGGAGGCGGAGAGAAGGAAATGCGAGGTCGCCTTGTTCAAAATACCACGACCAGCGCTTTATATGGGGCCGCTTCCGAGTGGCTGACCGGTAGCCCAAAGCAATCCCGTCGCAATCCGCAACAGCGGTAGCATACGATACGTGGTGAAAAAGGCGGCGCGAAGATCGAGGCGTCATCGTCTTATCCCATCCGAGTGCCGCGGTTTTCTCCGCTTCGCGCGCTTCCCAAAATTCGGATCCCGCGAAATCCGCTAACCACAGAACAACTCGTCAGACAACAGATTTCCTCCGATCCGTCACAGAAATCCTCAGGTTCACAAAGTTCACTCGACAAACGTGGAGAATGGATCAAGGCGACTGAAAGAGAAGTTGGTGCCATCACTAAAAGGTCGTTGATCCACAGTGAGACGCACTCACAACACGAAGAACAGGTCGGAAAGATTATCAACTCCTTCCACACTCAAACCTCGATCCATTCGGGGGCTAATGATGAAGTCATGTACCTGGGGTAGGGTCATAGACCTGCCCAAAGGTACCCTCCACAAGGAGACTCACAAGAGAAGCAACCTTCCAGTCGACCGTGCAGGTATCCACTCGACAGATTCAAAGACACTCGACTACGAAGATCCACTCGACCACCAGGAGTCCAAGAGCCACTCGGTATCCAAACGGTCTGTAGTTAAATAGTCTTTATGACCTTAATGACACTTTATGTAAGGCGTTACCCGATGAACGCCTAGCTTTAACACACCTTAAACCCTCTACTACGTGGGCTGGCTGGGGTCTGGCGCACTCTATATAAGCCACCCCCTCCACGTAGAAGGGTTCGCACCGTAACACATACGCAGATAATCCAGATCGACCGCCTCCGGGCTCCGAGACGTAGGGCTGTTACTTCCTCCGAGAAGGGCCTGAACTCGTAAATCCCTTGCGTATACAACTACTCCATAGCTAGGATCTTGCCTCTCCATACCTACCCCCCATTCTACTGTCAGACTTAGAACCACGAAACATTGCTCCTCTGGTCTTTAAAGCCTCAAGGAGGAAAACTTGGAAGGTGCGCGACGCCCTCAGGGCGAATGCTTGGATGCTTCAAATCAAGAGGGACACCGTCATCACCGGCGACCACGTGCGGGAGTTCTTCACCCTTTGGATGCTCACGCATGACTTTCACATAGATGACGCGGCGCGAGGACGACATAGTGTGGAAGCACTCCATGGACGGGATCTACTCAGTGTCCACTGCTTACAAGGCGCAGTTCCTAGGTCTGACGCTATCCCATATGGACTTCATGGTGTGGAAAGCCTGGGCCCCCCCGGAAGTTAAGTTTTTCGCATGGCTTGCCTTGCAAGGGCGGATTTGGACTGCCGACCGCTTGGAGCGTCGTGGCTGGGCAAACTATGGCCTTTGCCCCCTATGCAAGAGAGAACAAGAGACGACCGTTCACCTCTTTGTTCGGTGCCGCTACTCTACACGGCTTTGGAACATGGTCATCCAAAAATTTGGGCTTGCGCACATGGACACCACCACTTGGCATCTCCATGCATCCCTCTTCGAATGGTGGGACAAGACGACCGACATGACGAACCCCCACAGGCGAGCTATGGCCTCCCTCAGTATGCTTGTCTCGTGGAAAATTTGGAATGAGAGAAACGCTAGGGTATTTCGCCACAAAAGTGCGCCGCCTACAAGCCTTCTCCAACTTGTAACCGATGAGGCAAAGCTTTGGGTAACCGCCGGCGCTAAGAATTTAGGGAACATTGTAATAAGCGAGTAATTGTCAGGCCGTGATGTGTGTTGGGTCAGGTCTTGTAACACTCCAAAACATTCTATCCTTCTCATTTAATAGATGAGGCAAATCTTTTGCCTCCGTTTTGAAAAAAAAAATACTGAAAAAGACCATGGTTTTCTAGCATACTGTGGTTTACAAAACTTTGGTTTTTTCTGAAGCCAAACGCAGCAAAGTATTCAAAACCATGGTATGTTTCAGAAACCACGGTATTCTCAGAAAACTTAAAAAAAAAACTTTGCTGCCAAACGCAGCCTTAAAGTTTAGTTCATGAAATGAGTCAAGAGCCCAATCCCAAATTTCAAAAGCAGCCCGGCTCCACGAGTCTGGCTCCCCGTGTGCAAGAACTTAAGTTTAGTTGATGAAATGAAATTAGGGTGGTGCTCTCCTTGGTAGACTGAAATCGAGGTGTGGAACACCACAACGTCATCAGCGACGGCGCGAGCTAGCCCAATCATGGCACGTTTGGCACTCACTGATCCCTCCACGATCAACGCGCCACAGACGGCATGCCGACAGCCTTGTGCGCGGTGAACCCGCCGTCGACGAGCAGGTTGTGCCCGGTGACGAACTTGGCCTCGTCCGACGCCAGGTACAGCGCCGCCCTCGCCACGTCCTCCGCCTCCAGCACGGCCCCGCCCAGCTCGCTCCAGTCCGTCTCCACCACCCGCCTCAGCGCCGCCTCTCCCATGCCGGGGCACATCTCGGCCATCGACCGCAGCGTCAGCGGCGTAGCGAGGGCGTGCGGCGAGATGGCGTTCACCCGCACGCCGTCGCGCGCCAGCGGGCCCGCGGCCGCGCGCACCGCGGCGATGACGGTGGCCTTCGAGATGGCGTACGCCAGGGCCGGGGCGCCGAAGGTGAGCACGCCCATCACGCTGGCCGTGCAGAGGATGTTGCCGCGGCGGCGCGGCGCCATGACGCGCGCGCCGTGCTTGATGCACGCGACCGCCGAACGCGCGTTGACCGCCATCACGCGGTCGAAGTCGGCGAGGTCGAGGACGGCCACGGCGGTCTGCGTCACGGACCCGGACATGCCGGCGTTGCTGTAGAGGATGTCCAGGTGTCCGTGCCGCTCCACGGCGAGGTCGACGGCCGCGGCGATCTGCGCCTCGTCGGAGACGTCGCACCGGACGTAGGCCGCGTCCGGGCCAAGCTCCGCGGCGACCGAGTGGCCCAGGTCGTCCTGCACGTCGGCGATGATGACCTTGGCGCCGTTCTTGATGAACTCCATGGCCGCCGCCTTGCCAATGCCGCTCGCCGCGCCGGTGATGACCGCCACCTTACCAGCTAACCTGTAGCCATATCGGCAGCATATATCATGACGCAGAAGATGATAAGACACACGAACTCCATGTCCTGTGCGCGACAACGGAGAGTACCAGCAGCATTGAGCGACTGGAAAGTAGACAAACCTCTGAGAGATCGGAGCCGTGGAGAAGCCATTGACGAAACCTGACGCCGTCAACCCCTGAAATCTGCTCGTCTCCCTGAGAACGAGCTGCACGGCTTTGAACATCCTCTGCTCGTCTGGGTAATTGGCAGTGGCGAAGCCGGTCGAGCTTCGGAACAACCAGTGGCTGGTAACAGGTCTAGCCTTGAGTTCTTGGTCTTTTCGTTTGGGTCTTTGGGACCTGTCGCGTTCTCCTCGCGTGCTTTGGATAAATCTAACCAGGAATTCCAAATCATAGTCTTTGTCGCCGCCTGTTTATGATCAGTGCAGCATCTAATCAAGCTCGGGTAGGTCACATATTCAGAGCGCTGCTACATGTACGATTACGACTTCTTTACGACGAACAATCCCAGCCATTCATGTATCCATCCTTCTTAGCCATCGTACAAAAATCATTGATTAAGCTTTGTCGTATTTCGTTAATTAAGCAGAAGAGAGTTTTATGCACATCACAAGATGGGAAGCCACCAATCTGCTAGTGCCGACATGGAGTACTGCGGATGCGACTAGATCATTCTTCAAGCTGTTGACTGAAACATCATTTCATATCCGGGGCGAAAGTTCTTGTCCTAACTTTTGTTAGTCGGGCTCAGCAGCGATGAATTTACGACATTACTTTGCTGAAGGCATTTCCTAGTTGCTACTATGTTGGTCTTCATTGGCTGGTCTCAAAAACCAAGATGAAAATCCTTGTCCAGGCCGTCTCCAGCTAGATATGGCAACGATGGTGCAAGGACGTTCATCCCTTTCTAAAGTCATTGCTGCAGAAGAAGTCGATTTACTCGTGGGTATTTATTTCATATAGTGTAATGCTTCGATAGTGGTTGTATTTGTTTTGTACTTTGCTTAATAATTACTAAGAATGGGTGTGTACATGATAATGACAAATAAGCCAGGAGTTCAACCTTCTTTTCAAAAGAAAAAGATGTGTGCGGAGACAAAGGTCACTTCATTGCGGAGTGTGTGGCTATGTTATGTGATACCTGTGGTAAACTGGCACACGATTCTGGGGAGTGTCCTTTGCTGCGAGATCAGGCACCGTCACTCATGATGTATGGAGTGTACTGTGCTGAGTTAACTTTTTTTGAATCTCCCAATGAGCGCGAGGTTGCCGATGAGTCTACGAGTATGACCACGGGGATTGTCAAGGTTACCAGAGGGGAGGTGACTGAGACACAGATCGTGCAGAGGATAAGTGAGTTGGCTCTGGGGAGTTCGGTGGGACCTTGTCGATTATGGCTGATAGGATGTTCAGGGTTGAGTTTCCATCTGCTATGGATTTGCGAGAGGTTGTTGAGCTTTGGGATGTGTAAGGTGCGGGCACGGATGGTATCCTTGAGTTTCAAGAGTGGAAGCTTGTTGAGCCTCGGGGCAAGCCGCTTACTCGGCGTGGCTGCGATTCTCCGGGGCTCCCTCTAGGCGGCTGCAGGATGCTCGGGTTGTGGCGATATGGGCATCTTAGTAGGGAAGCCTGGCGTGTGGACATGGAGTTCACCAGAGCTCATGGGACTGCTCGGGTCTTGGTTAGTATTTTGAACATTGAGTATGTCCCGGATGTGGTTAAGTGGGCTTATCGAGGCAGAGTTTATGATCTAGATATTGAGTTTGAGGACGAGAGCCTTCTGGTTGCGCCGGCTCATGATTCTGATATGGATTTGCACGAGAGTGATGGCGGAGCGGGGGTACGGGAGTCGCCGGTTGAGGACCCTGGACGACAGCTAAAGGGGCCGGGGCCCGAGCTGGCGTCGACCGGGGATGGAGCGGTCTCCACCACCTTGGTACCTTCGACGACTCTGAGATTTGGGTCTTTTGAGCCTCACTCTGCTCCCCCGAGGCTCTGGAGTGATCGGGTTGAGTCCGAGGAGACGTTTGAGCTTGAGTTACCGGCTTTGGGGTTGGAGGGTGCTGTGGGTACGATGTCTGGGAATCGGCAGGAGGCCACTCCCCATCGTGCTCAGCACGCGATACCTCCTCAGGAGGTGCCACAAAGATTCGTGCACTGGCTTGTCGGGGAGTGACCTGGGGCAGGCGGCCTCGGGTTGCTCTCCTATTGCTGAGGAAAGAGACTCGGGGCAGGTGGCGTCCGAGTCTTTTTCTTCGCCGGGAGGGGGTCTGGGGCAGGTGGCCTTGGATAACTCTTCCCCAGTCGCATTTGCATGTCGGCTGATGCCGGTTTTACCTACGGGAGGCGGCCCGGGGCGGGTGGCCTCGGAGCCCCTTTCTCTTCCGGGGCCTGTGCGGGTGGCTTCACCGGTGCTGGGTGGGGAGCAAGGGCAGGTGGCTCTTGTTCGGTCTCCACCACCCACCCTGCCGGTTTCGCCAGGCGGGGCGCGCCTCGAGTCGGTGGTGAGTGTTGTGCCTATTTCGGGCGAGCCCGTACAGTTGGATCGGCCTGTTGGTTGGGGTGCGGCAGGAGGCCGGACCCCGACCGCGATCTCTTGGGAGGAGGTCATCGCGTTTGGAGGGATTCAGGATCCGGTTTCTGAGGGGCGCCGGATGAGCGGTCGTCTCCAGACCCAGCCTGATGTGGACGATATTCAGCAGCGGTGCGCCATGAGGGCGGCCAAGCTTCGTGACGTTGAGGTCATCACTGGTATGTCGGTCAATACCTCTAATTCCATTTTGCATTTTTCAAATGATGAGATTGTTCAAAATGCAAATCAATTAGGAGTTTCGTTGGGTAGTAATGACACTGAAATCTCTAACTCTGTTAATGATCTTTTAGACCTAGAGGCTGAGCGGGCCTTAGAGATGATCCGTAATATTGCGGCTGTTAAACCTATGAGTGATTCTGAGGTTGATGCGCTCAGGTCGTGGTACTAGACAACTTTTGTGCGGATCTTATGCAACCTATTCTTGATGAGGATGTTCAGCTGAGTCTCTTGAGTTGGTGTTGGCTAGCCCGTATGAGACTGGTTGTGAGGATCGATTGCAGAGTCAAACTGTCCCCAAGCGCAAGTGGAAAGCGGAAGGTATACCCGGTATCCATGATGCGTAGGAGTGCTAGGATCCGTACGGCAAAAAAAATCCATGATGATCTATGAAAGGAATATTCTGGAATAGCAGAGGTCTAAAAGACTTGGCTAAACGAAGGTTTCTTGCTGAGGCGTCTGTTGAGCATTGTTTAGATTTTATAGCTCTATTGGAGACAGGTAGAGATAACTTCGCGCCTCAATTTCTAAATACTCTATCGGGGGGTATAGATTTTGATTGGCATTGCTTGCCACCGAGAGAGAGGTCGGGTGGAATCCTTCTCGGAGTTAGGTGTGAAGCGCTTGGGGTTCGCAGTGTGGTCATGGGAGACTTTGCTGTTAAGTTTAGGGTGCGTTCGAAGGTTGATGGGTTTAATTGGGCTCTTGTTGTGGTATATGGTGCTGCCTGACCCGAGCTCAAACCTGAGTTCTTGGCTGATCTTGTTCGGATTTGTGGCTCGGCGATTGCCCATCTGGTGGGGGTGATTTCAATATCATCGACGGCGTGAGGATAAGAACAATGATAATTTTTATGGACGATGGTCGTTCATGTTCAATACTATCATTGAAAGTTTGGACCTGAGAGAAATTGAGCTCTCGGGTAGAAAATTTACCTGGGCAAACGCGATGCCAAATCTGACTTATGATAAGTTGGACCGAGTGTTGGCTAGCATAGAATGGGAACAGAAGTTTCCCCTGGTGACCGTCCAGGCCTTGTCCCGTGGTATTTCTGACCATACGCCGTTATTTGTCGACTCTGGTGCACCCACACACCTGGGGAACAAGAATGTGTTCTCCTTTGAGATGGCTTGGTTTGAACGAGATGGATTCCTGGATCTCGTGGCCAGAGAGTGGGCTAAGGATTCAGGAGGGAGGACCGCTCTTCAGCGCTGGCAGAATAAGATTAGACACTTGAGGAGTTTCCTACGTGGGTGGGCTAAGCATTTGAGTGGGATTTATAAGGTCGAAAAGGAAAAGCTCCTTGCCCTTATACAGTCTCTGGATGTAAAAGCGAAAACCACGATCTTGCCGGCATGGAGCTTCATGCCAAGCTCGAGGCGGAATTGCGGCTGAAAGAACTTCTTAGAGAAGAAGAGTTGAAGTGGGCGTTGCGGGCCAAGGTCCGGCGAGTAGTCCAGGGGGACGCGAACACACAATTCTTTCATATGATCGCTAACGGTAAGCATCGAAAGAAGAGGATCTTTCAGCTTGAGCAAGATGAGGGTACGATTGTAAGACAGGAAAACCTAAAATTGTACATTACCGAGTATTAAAAGCAGTTGTTTGGCCCTCCAGAAGAGAACTGTGTGTCTCTGGACGAGTCAAGGGTTGAGGATATTCCTCGGCTCACAGCGGTGGAGAATGATATTCTTACGGCTCCATTCTCGGAGAAAGAGGTGCTGGAGGCCATCTCGCAAATGAAGAATAACAAAGCGCCGGGTCCTGATGGTTTCCCAGCTGAATTTTATAAGAAGTGCTGGCATATCATTAAAGGGGATTTGTTGCCTATGTTTAATGATTTGTTTGCTGGACAGCTTCATCTTTTTCAACTCAACTTTGGAACGATTACCCTTCTTCCTAAGAAAACAGAGGCTGTGAAAATTGAGCAATTCAGGCCAATCTGTCTTCTTAATGTTAGTTTCAAAATTTTCACCAAGGTCGGGACCAATAGACTCACACAGATTAGACATCTTGTTGTGCAGCCTACCCAATCTGCTTTCATGCCGGACAGGAATATCCTTGAGGGGTAGTGGTCCTTCATGAACGCTCCATGAAATCCACGAAAAACACGGATGGGGTTGTTTTCAAAGTGGATTTCGAAAAAGCGTCTGACAAAGTCAAATGGCCATTCCTTCAACAGGCCTTGCGTATGAAGGGTTTTGATGAGGCTTGGCGACGCCAGGTAGAATCCTTTACGCAAAAAGGAAGTGTTGGAATTAAAGTAAATGATGATATTGGGCACTATTTCCAAACACACAAGGGTCTGAGGCAAGGAGATCCAATGTCCCATGTTTTGCTTAACATTGTGGTTGACATGTTGGCAATTCTAATAGGTCGGGCAAAGGAGGCCGGTCAGGTGGGAGGCCTGGTGCCCAACCTAGTTGATGGGGGGGTGTCCATTCTGCGAAGACGTTGATGATACAATCATCTTTATGGAGCATGACCTGGCAAAAGCGAGAAACATGAAGCTGGTGCTTTGCTTGTTTGAACAATTGTCTGGGTTAAAGATTAACTTTCATAAAAGCGAATTGTTCTGCTTTGGTAGAGCCAAGGAGGACCAGGAGGCTTATAGGCAATTGTTTGGATGTGAATTAGGGGCTTTACCTTCACCTACCTAGGTATACCCATTCACCATCGTAAGCTTACAAACCGAGAGTGGAAATGCATTGAGGATCGGTTTGAAAAGAAACTTAGTTGCCGGAAGGGCAAACTTACATCATATGGAGGTCGGTTAATTCTTATTAATTCGGTGCTCACGAGTATGCCGATGTTCTTACTATCTTTCTTTGAGGTTCCAGTTGGGGTTAGGAAAAGACTGGACTTCTACCGATCAAGATTCTTTTGGCAGAGTGATGAACTTAAGAGAAAGTATAGACTCGCCAAGTGGGATGTCATTTGTCGACCAAAGGACCAAGGGGGGCTGGGTATCGAAAATCTTGAGGTCAAGAACAGATGCCTGCTTAGTAAGTGGCTGTATAAGCTTTCGGGTCCGACTGATGCAACGTGGGCGCAGATTCTTCGTAACAAGTACCTGCAGTCCAAAACTTTGTCACGGTGTGATGAGACCATCTGATTCGCCCGTTTTGGAAGGGGCTTATGAGAGTCAAGGCAACCTTCTTTAATAGAACAAAGTTTATCATCGGTGATGGCAATGACACACGTTTCTGGGAGGACAATTGGCTGGGTGATACACCATTAGCAATACAGTACCCAACCCTGTATCATATTGTCCAGCGACGTGATGCGCTAGTTGCAACGATTATGCAGTCCACTCCCCTTAATATTCAGTTTCGGCGGGTGCTTGTTGGTGAGAGATGGGAAGCTTGTCTCCATCTGGTGCGTAGACTGATGGAAGTTCAGCTAGCTCAGCAGCCCGATCAGCTTTGTTGGAAGCTTACTAGGAAATGGACAATTTACTGTAAAGTCGATGTACAATGATGTCATCAACTCCACTATTATTCCTAGTACCAAACATGTGTGGAAAGTACATGTGCCTTTGAAAATTAAAGTGTTTATATGGTTTGTCCATAAACAGGTAATTTTAACAAAGGACAACTTGGTCAAGCGCAATTGGACTGGATCTACTAGGTGTAGCTTCTGTGATCATGATGAGACCATTAAGCATCTCTTCCTTGATTGTCCTTTGGCGAGAATTCTGTGACGCTCTGTGCAAATTGCTTTTAACATCACTCCTCCGAGTACGGTTGGGTCGTTATTTGGAACGTGGCTGGATGGGATAGAGTCCGATACAGCTAGGCATATTCGATGTAGAAGTGTATGCGTTGTTATGGGCAATTTGGAACTGCAGAAATGACTTGGTTTTTAACAGAATAACTACTATTCATTTTTTGCAGGTTGTATTCCGTGCTACGGCGCTGATCCGTATGTGGTCCTTACTCACTCCGACGGAGGCCAGGGAGCGTTTGGTTACTGGATCTGTCCGGTGGGAGATGGTAGCGCAGGATATCTTCAACCGGGTTGGTTGGCGGTCATGTAATAGGATAGGCAATTAGTTTTCCTATCTTCATTTTACCAGCCGGTTGTGGCTTATGGCTTTTTCTTGGCTTACGGTTTTTTCTTGGTTTAGCTTCGAGGTTCTAGGTGAGCTTGCTTTTATTTTGTTGAAGACTATATGACTTTGTTGAACCTATTTTATTTATTAAGGTGGCCGTATACATCGTTCTAATGCAGAGGTCAGGGAGTCCCCGCTTTTTGGAAAAAAAAAGTAAACTTCTAATGATCTAAACGAGCTTATAAAAGTTTACGTAGGGAGTACATCACAAGGCTATAGTCAAAACAACGGGGCTACCCTCCCGGGATTATATTACACTAAGGTGATGTGCCCCATTTTTAACCCAAAGGTGACGCTTCTTTCTTGAAGAAGATGATAGTGTTTGTCAATCAAAGGAGATGGCAAAATGAAATAAAAGGTAAGTTAAAAAATGCAAAAAGGAAAGGAGCCAAGTCTAAAGAGACCCAACTGGACAGGCCGCATGCATCTAAAAGATGAGATGTGGCGGCTCACCGTGAGTCATGGATTTGACTGGTTTTTATGGACTCGTGGGCTTAAGCTTTACCATTCTGCTTCTCCTATCTTCCATCATCACGGGTTAGCCTCGGTAATTTGTCAAGGACAGTGCTAACTTTCAGTCGACCAGAAGTTAAGCAACGGATCCGCATAATTCATCTATACTGTTGTTGCCGGGTGTTAATTCTCTTTTTTTAATATGAAAACAAACACATTCGTCTAATCTTTTCTCTAATAGGTGCATGCATGCATATAGGACAAAAACTGCTGATGTCACCAAATATTCCATCAAATTTAAACTTTAAAATGTTTTGTAGGTCAAACCGTCGCTCCGATTGGAAAGATTTGTTGCGACGAGATCTTCGAAACTAGATCCCATATTGGTATATTTTGACGACATTTTTTTTCGGGTCAAAAGTTACCAGACCTAGACTAAATAAGTTATCACCTCTTTGGTACGTCATTTACCATCTTGTTTACTATAGAAATTACCGGATATAAAAATGTCTCCAACATTCTCTCCACATGCAAATGCACTAGAGCATAGGAAAGCAGATGCCATTGTAGATTCTCGCTATTTCAAAATTGTAAAATATTTTATAGCTCAAACTGTCGCTGAAAAAAATTATTTTCACATAAAAAGTCCGTCACGACGAGAACTTCGAAACAAGATCTTATGTTGGCATGTTTTGATGACTTTTTTGGTGAAAAGTTGCCGTAAAATTATCAGTTATGTTATATGTAAATGACATGTTATTTATGCATAAGTGGTCGGAGGTGTGTTTTCAACCACTTCTTTCCCAGGGTCAAAGTTACCATAGTTTCTGTATCTAAGTTATCAGGTATACGATGCATATATTAGCGTGCTATTACCATAGAAGTAACCAGGATATGTTTTAACAACTTTTTATTTGGGTCTAAATTTACCGCGGTGTTTGTACCTAAATTATCAAGTTTGCGATGTGGGGTGACATGCTATTCACACAAAAGTTATCAGGGGGGGGGGTATTTCACCAAGAGCTCTTCCCCACCCCTCACCATCGTCGCCAAAGTCATCAGGTCTATAATGTGTGATTATCATGTATTCACACAAAAAATTACCGAACATATATTTCACCAACAACCCCCTCCCCCCCCCCCCTCATCCGGCGCCAAAATTACCAAGACCGGCGTATATAAGTGAAGGAAATATGCCCTAGAGGCAATAATAAAGTTATTATTTATTTCCTTACATCATGATAAATGTTTATTATTCATGCTAGAATTGTATTAACCGGAAACATAATACATGTGTGAATATATAGACAAGCAGTGTCACTAGTATGCCTCTACTTGACTAGCTCGTTAATCGAAGATGGTTATGTTTCCTAACCATAGACATGAGTTGTCATTTGATTAACGGGATCACATCATTAGGAGAATGATCTGATTGACATGACCCATTCCGTTAGCCTAGCACTTGATCGTTTAGTATGTTGCTATTGCTTTCTTCATGACTTATACATGTTCCTATAACTATGAGATTATGCAACTCCGTTTACGGAGGAACACTTTGGTGCTACCAAACGCCTGGCAACGTAATCGGGTGATTATAAAGGAGTACTACAGGTGTCTCCAAAGGTACATGTTGGGTTGGCGTATTTCGAGATTAGGTTTTGTCACTCCGATTGTCGGAGAGGTATCTCTGGCCTTCTCGGTAATACACATCACATAAGCCTTGCAAGCATTACAACTAATGAGTTAGTTGTGAGATGATGTATTCTGGAACGAGTAAAGAGACTTGCCAAGAATTTAGATTGAACTAGGTATTGGATACCGACGATCGAATCTCGGGTAAGTAACATACCGATGACAAAGGGAACAACGTGTGTTGTTATGCGGTTTGACCGATAAAGATCTTCGTAGAATATGTAGGAGCCAATATGGGCATCCAGGTCCCGCTATTGGTTATTGACCGAGAATAGTTCTAGGTCATGTCTACATAGTTCTCGAACCCGTAGGGTCCGCAACAAGGTTTCGATACCAGTTATATTATGAGTTTATGAGTTTTGATGTACCGAAGGAGTTCGGAGTCCCAGATGAGATCAGGGACATGACGAGGAGTCTCGAAATGGTCGAGACGTAAAGATCGATATATTGGACGACTATATTCGAAGTTCGGAAAGGTTCGAATGATTCGGGTATTTTGAGTCTGGAGAGTTACGGGAATTCGCCGGGAGAAGTATTGGGCCTTATTGGGCCCTGCGGGAAAGAGAGAGGGCTGCCTAGGGCAGGCGCGCCCCCATGGCCTAGTCCGAATTGGACTAGGGGAGGGCCGCACCCTCCTTCCTTCCCTTCTCTCTTCCCTTCCTTGTCTCCTACTCCTAATACATGGAAGGTCTCCTAGTTGGACTAGGAAAGGGGGAATCCTACTCCCGGTGGGAGTAGGACTCCCCCCTTGGTGCGCCTCCTCCTAGGCCGGCCACCCCCTCCCTTGCTCCTTTATATACGGGGGCAGGGGGGCATCCCATGACACACAAGTTGATCTACGGATCGTTCCTTAGCCGTGTGCGGTGCCCCCCTCCACCATATTCCACTTCGGTCATATCGTCGCGGAGCTTAGGCGAAGCCCTGCGCCGGAGAAGTCATATCGTCGCGGAGCTTAGGCGAAGCCCTGCGTCGGTGGAGCATCATCATCGTCACCACGCCGTCGTCTTGTGGAACTCATCCCCGACACTTTGCTTTGGATCGAGTCCGGGGATCGTCATCGAGCTGAACGATGTGCAGAACTCGGAGGTGCCGTCGTTCGGTACTTGGATCGGTCGGATCGTGAAGACGACGACTACATCAACAGCGTTGTTATAACGCTTCCGCCACGGTCTCACGAGTGCGTGGACATACACTCTCCCCTCGTTGCTATGCATCACCATGATCTTGCGTGTGCGTAGGAAATTTTTGAAATTACTCGTTCCCCAACGGTGGCATCCGAGCCTGGTTTTATGCGTTGATGTCATATGCACGAGTAGAACACAAGTGAGTTGTGGGCGATACAAGTCATACCGCCTACCAGCATGTCATACTTTGGTTCAGCGGTATTGTGAGATGAAGGCGGCCGGACCGACATTACGCCAGACGCTTACGCGAGACTGGTTTCACCGTTCACGAGCACTCGTGCTTAAAGGTGGCTGGCGGGTGTCTGTCTCTCTCACTTTAGTTGAACTGAGTGTGGCTACGCCCGGTCCTTGAGAAGGTTAAACGGAGTCTATTTGTGAAGTATCGTTGTGGTCTTGATGCGTAGGTGAGATTGGTTCTTGCTTAAGCCCGTAGCAGCCACGTAAAATTTGCAACAACAAAGTAGAGGACGTCTAACTTGTTTTTGCAGGGCATGTTGTGATGTGATATGGTCAAGACGTGATGCTATATTTTATTATATGAGATGATCATGTTTTGTAACCGAAGTTATCGGCAATCGGCTGGAGCCATATGGTTGTCGCTTTATTGTATGAAATGCAACGCATACTGTAATTGCTTTACTTTATCACTAAGCGGTAGCGATAGTCGAGAAGCAATAGATGGCGTAGCGACAACGATGCTACGATGGAGATCAAGGTGTCGCGCCGGTGGCGATGGTGATCACGACGGTGCTTGGAGATGGAGATCACAAGCACAAGATGATGATGGCCATATCATATCACTTATATTGATTGCATGTGATGTTTATCCTTTATGCATCTTATTTTGCTTTGATTGACGGTAGCATTTTAAGATGATCTCTCACTAAAATTATCAAGTAGTGTTCTCCACGAGTATGCACCGTTGCCAAAGTTAAATGCGTGCCGAGACACCACGTGATGATCGGGTGTGATAAGCTCTCGTCCATCTACAACGGGTGCAAGCCAGTTTTGCACGCAGAATACTCAGGTTATACTTGACGAGCCTAGCATATGCAGATATGGCCTCGGAACACGGAGACCGAAAGGTCGGCGTGAATCATATAGTAGATATGATCAACATAAGATGTTCACCATTGAAAACTACTCCATCTCACGTGATGATCGGTTATGGTTTAGTTGATTTGGATCACGTGATCACTTAGATGACTAGAGAGATGTCTATCTAAGTGGGAGTTCTTAAGTAATATGATTAATTGAACTTTAATTTATCATGAAATTAGTCCTGGTAGTATTTTGCAAATTATGTTGTAGATCAATAGCTCGCGTTGTTGCTTCCCTATGTTTTTATATGTGTTCCTAGAGAAAATTATATTGAAAAATGTTAGTAGCAATGATGCGGATTGGATCCGTGATCTGAGGTTTATCCTCATTGCTGCCTGTAAGAATTATGTCCTTAATGCACCGCTAGGTGACAGACCTATTGCAGGAGCAAATGTAGACGTTATGAACGTTTGGCTAGCTCAATATGATGACTACTTGATAGTTTAGTGCACCATACTTAACAGCTTAGAATCGGGACTTCAAAGACGTTTTGAACTTCATGGACCATATGAGATGTTCCAGGAATTGAAGTTAATATTTCAAGCAAATACCCGAGTTGAGAGAGATGAAAACTCCAACAAGTTCTATAGCTAAACGATGGACGAGAATCGCTCAACTAGTGAGCATGTTCTCAGATTATGCAGGTACTTCAATCGCTTGAATCAAGTGGAGTTAATCTTCCAGATAAGATAGTGATTGACAGAATTCTCTAATCACCAACACTAAGTTACTAGAACTTCGTGATGAACTATAGTATGCAAGGGATGACGAAAACGATTCCCGAGCTCTTCGTGATGTTGAAATCGGCGAAGGTAGAAATCAAGAAAGAGCATCAAGTGTTGATGATTGACAAGACCACTAGTCTCAAGGAAAAGGGCAAAGGGAAAAGGGGAACTTCAAGAAGAGCGGCAAGCAAGTTGCTGCTCGAGTGAAGAAGCCCAAGTCTGGACCTAAGCACGAGACTAAGTGCTTTTGCTGCAATGGAACTGGTCACTAGAAGCGGAACTACCCCAAGTATTTGGCGGATAAGAAGGATGGCAAAGTGAACAAAGGTATATTTGATATACTGATTATTGATGTGTATTTTACTAGTGTTCGCAGCAACCCCTCGGTATTTGATACTGGTTCAGGTTGCTAAGAATAGTAACTTAAAACGGGAGTTGCAGAATGAACAGAAACTAGTTGAAGGGAAGTGACGATGAGTGTTGGAAGTAGTTCCAAGATTGATATGATCATCATCGCACACTCCCTATACTTTCGGGATTAGTGTGGAACCTAAATAAGTGTTATTTGGTGTTGAGCATAAATATGATTTGATCATGTTTATTGCAATACGGTTATTCATTTAAGTAAGAGAATAAATTGTTGTTACGGTTACATGAATAAAACCTTATATGGTTACACACCCAATGAAAATGGTTCATTGGATCTCGATCATAGTGATACACATATTCATAATATTGAAACCAAAAGATGCAAAGTTAATAATGATAGTGCAACTTATTTGTGGCCTTGCCGTTTAGGTCATATTGGTGTAAAGCGCATGAAGAAAACTCCATGTCGATGGACTTTTGGAATCACTTGATTATGAATCATTTGATGCTTGCGAACCGTGCCGTTTGGGCAAGATGACTAAAACTCCGTTCTCGGAACAATGGAACAAGCTCTTGACTTATTGGAAATAATACATACCGATGTATGCGATCCAATGAGTGTTGATGCTCGTGGCAAGTATCGTTATTTTCTGACTTTCACAAGATGATTTGAGCAGATATGGGTATATCTACTTGATGAAACATAAGTCTGAAATAGTTGAAAGGTTCAAAGAATTTCAGAGTGAAGTGGAAAAATCATCGTAACAAGAAAATAAAGTTTCTGCGATCTAATCGCAAAGACGAATAATTGAGTTATGAGTTTGGTCTTCAATTAAAATAATGTGGAATAGTTTCACAGACTCACGCCACGGAACACCACAATGTTATAGTGTGTCCGAACGTCGTAACCGCACTTTATTTGATATGGTGCGATCTATGATGTCTCTTATTAATTTACCATTACCGTTTTGGGGTTATGCATTAGAGACAGCTGCATTCACGTTTAATAGGGCACCATCTAAATCCGTTGAGACGACACCATATGAACTATGGTTTAACAAAGAAACCTAAGCTGTCGTTTCTTAAAAGTTTGGAGTTGTGATGCTTATGTGAAAAAGTTTTCACCGATAAGCTCAAACCCAAATCGGAGAAGTGCGTCTTCATAGAATACCCAAAGGTAACTATTGGGTACACCTTCTATCACAGATCCGAAGGCAAGTTTTTCGTTGCTAAGATGGATCCTTTCTAGAGAAGAAGTTTCTCTCGAAAGAAGTGAGTGGGAGGAAAGTAGAACTTGATGAGGTAATTATACCTTCTCCCTTATTGGAAAGTAGTTCATCACAGAAATCAGTTCGATGATTCCTACACCAATTAGTGAGGAAGTTAATGATGATGATCATGAAACTTGAGATCAAGTTGCTACCAAACCTCGTAGGTCTTCCAGAGTAAGATCCGCACTGAGTAGTACGGTAATCATGTTACGGAAGTCATGTTACTAGACCATGATGAACCTACGAACTATGAGGAAGCGATGATGAGCCCAGATTCCATAAAATGGCTTGAGGCCATGAAATCTGAGATGGGATCCTTGTATGAAAACAAAGTGTGGACTTTGGTTGACTTGCCCGAGGGTCGGCAAGCAATAGAAAATAAATGGATCTTCAAGAGGAAGACGGGCGTTGATAGTAGTGTTACTATCTACAAAGCTCGACTTGTCGCAAAAAGGTTTTTGACAAGTTCAAAGTGTTAACTACAATGAGATTTTCTCAACTGTAGCGATGCTTAAGTCTGTCCGAATCATGTTAGCAATTGCCACAAATTATGAAATTTGGCAAATGGATGTAAAAACTGCATTCCCGAATGGGTTTCTGGAGGAAGAGTTGTATATGATGCAACCAGAAGGTTTTATCGATCCAAAGGAAGCTAACAAAGTGTGCAAGCTCCAGCGATCCATCTATGGACTGGTGCAAGCATCTCGGAGTTGGAATATACGCTTTGATAAGTTGATCAAAGCATATAGTTTATCTGAGACTTACAAAGGAAGCCTGTATTTACTAGAAAGTGAGTGGGAGCACTACAGCATTTCTGATAAGTATATGTGAATGACATATTGTAGATCGGAAATAATGTAGAATTATTCTGCAAAGCATAAAGGAATGTTTGAAAGGAGTTTTTTCAAACAAAGACCTCGGTGAAGCTGCTTACATATTGAGCATCAAGATCTATAGAGATAGATCAAGACGCTTGATAAGTTTTTTCAATGAGTACATACCTTGACAAGATTTTGAAGTAGTTCAAAATGGAACAGTCAAAGAAAGAGTTCTTGCCTGTGTTACAAGGTGTCAAATTGAGTAAGACTCAAAACCCGACCACGGCAGAAGATAGAAAGAGAATGAAAGTCATTCCCTATGCCTTGGCCATAGGTTCTATAAAGTATGCCATGTCTGTGTACCAGATCTATTGTATACCCTACACGAAGTTTGGCAAGGGAGTACAATAGTGATCTAGGAGTAGATCATCGACAGCGGTCAAAATTATCCTTAGTGGAATAAGGATATGTTTCTCGATTATGGAAGTGACAAAAGGTTCGCCGTAAAGGGTTACGTCGATGCAAGTTTTGACACCGATCTGGATGACTCTAAGTCTCGATCTAGATACATATTGAAAGTGGGAGCAATTAGCTAGAATAGCTCCTTGCGAACATTGTTGACATAGAAATTGCATAAAATACTTACGGATCTGAAGGTGATGAGACCCGTTGACTAAAAATATCTCACAAGCAAAACATGATCACACCTTAGTACTCTTTGGGTGTTAATCACATAGCGATGTGAACTAGATTCTGACTCTAGTAAACCCTTTGGGTGTTGATCACATATCGATGTGAACTATGGGTGTTAATCACATGGTGATGTGAACTATTGTTAAATCACATGGCGATGTGAACTAGATTATTGACTCTAGTGCAAGTGGGAGACTGAAGGAAATATGCCCTAGAGGCAATAATAAAGTTATTATTTATTTCCTTACATCATGATAAATGTTTATTATTCATGCTAGAATTGTATTAACCGGAAACATAATACATGTGTGAATATATAGACAAACAGAGTGTCACTAGTATGCCTCTACTTGACTAGCTCGTTAATCGAAGATGGTTATGTTTCCTAACCATAGACATGAGTTGTCATTTGATTAACGGGATCACATCATTAGGAGAATGATCGATTGACATGACCCATTCCGTTAGCCTAGCACTTGATCGTTTAGTATGTTGCTATTGCTTTCTTCATGACTTATACATGTTCCTGTAACTATGAGATTATGCAACTCCCGTTACGGAGGAACACTTTGGTGCTACCAAGCGTCACAACTGTGAATCGGGTGATTATAAAGGAGTACTACAGGTGTGTCTCCAAAGGTACATGTTGGGTTGGCGTATTTCGAGATTAGGTTTTGTCACTCCGATTGTCGGAGAGGTATCTCTGGGCCTTCTCGGTAATACACATCACATAAGCCTTGCAAGCATTACAACTAATGAGTTAGTTGTGAGATGATGTATTACGGAACGAGTAAAGAGACTTGCCACTCCGATTGTCGGAGAGGTATCTCTGGGCCTTCTCGGTAATACACATCACATAAGCCTTGCAAGCATTACAACTAATGAGTTAGTTGTGAGATGATGTATTACGGAACGAGTAAATAGACTTGCCGATGCTTAGATTGAACTAGGTATTGGATACCGACGATCGAATCTCGGGTAAGTAACATACCGATGACAAAGGGAACAACGTGTGTTGTTATGCGGTTTGACCGATAAAGATCTTCGTAGAATATGTAGGAGCCAATATGGGCATCCAGGTCCCGCTATTGGTTATTGACCGAGAATAGTTCTAGGTCATGTCTACATAGTTCTCGAACCCGTAGGGTCCGCACGCAAGGTTTCGATGATGCTTATATTATGAGTTTATGAGTTTTGATGTACCGAAGGAGTTCGGAGTCCCAGATGAGATCAGGGACATGACGAGGAGTCTCGAAATGGTCGAGACGTAAAGATCGATATATTGGACGACTATATTCGGAGTTCGGAAAGGTTAGAATGATTCGGGTATTTCTCGAATCTGGGAGAGTTACGGGAATTCGCCGGGAGAAGTATTGGGCCTTATTGGGCCCTCAAGGAAAAGAGAGGGCTGCCTAGGGCAGGCCGCGCCCCCCATGGCCTAGTCCGATTGGACTGGGGAGGGCCGCACCCTCCTTCCTTCCCTTCTCTCTTCCCCTTCCTTGTCTCCTACTCCTAATACATGGAAGGTCTCCTAGTTGGACTAGGAAGGGAATCCTACTCCGGTGGGAGTAGGACTCCCCTGGTGCGCCTCCTCCTAGGCGGCCACCCCTCCTTGCTCCTTTATATCTCAGGCGGGGGGCACCCCATGACACACAAGTTGATCTACGGATCGTTCCTTAGCCGTGTCTGCGGTGCCCTCCACCATATTCCACTTGGTCATATCGTCATGGAGCTTAGGCGAAGCCTGCACGGAGAAGTCATATCGTCGGAGCTTAGGCGAAGCCTGCGTCGGTGGAGCATCATCATCGTCACCACGCCCGTCGTCTTGTGGAACTCATCCTCGACACTTTCTTTGGATCGGAGTCCGGGATCGTCATCGAGCTGAGCGTGTGCGTAACTCGGAGGTGCCAGACGTTCGGTACTTGGATCGGTCGGATCGTGAAGACGACGACTACATCAACAGCGTTGTTATAACGCTTCCGCTTACGGTCTACGAGGGTACGTGGACATACACTCTCCCCTCTCGTTGCTATGCATCACCATGATCTTGCGTGTGCGTAGGAAAAATTTTGAAATTACTACGTTCCCCAACAATAAGTTATCAGGTATGTGATGTGTGAGTTACCGTGCTATTCACATAAAAGTTATCGGGGGTATATTTCATCACCCCTCCTCGCGGAAGTACCAGGACCAGGGTGCATTCGTTATCATGTCTTCGATGTGTGAGTTACCATGCTATTCAGACCAACGTTACCGGCGGATATTTCATCAACCCCCACCCCACGAGCCAAAGTTATCACTGAGGTACATAAGTTATCAGGTTTGTGATGTGTGAATTGTCAGGACCGGGGTACATGAGTTATCGGACTCTATTTTTGATCAATGCAAGGAACCATGGGAATGACAAATGCAAGGTGCGTCCGGTTGCATGAGCGCGGGGAAGCGGAGACACGTGGCAGCAATCCTTAATTATCATGCAAGAAGGATGTTAAGAGTCAGTCGGAGTAGCATTTCTACATGGAGGAGATGATCATTCATTTCATAGAATAATCGTACTATAAAAAAATTATAGATTGAGGTACACCATGAAGGAGATCATTCATTCAATTCTGTGATATTCTTTGGGAAGAAAATACATGTAAAAATGGCTTGGCAAGTTCTGACAGAACTGAAGTTACTGAACCGAAACTAGTAGAGTAGAGCCGTGGGCTGCCGATGTAAGCCACCAAATTCATCCCTGCAACTTCGGTTAAGCAGCCAAAATGTGGTTGAGACCTTGTATCGGCTACCAAGGCGTGAAGAAGACATCATCTCTGCTCCATAATTCTCAGCATACATGTACTACAACACAGACTACAGCAGCAGCGGCGGAAGCATGTGCACGGAGTGCAGCAGCCGGTCCCTCGGCGGCAGTGGCGTCTTCGCGGCGAGCATGTGAGAATTGCGTCGGCGCCGCACTGCTGCTGCAGCTGCTGCTTGGCCGGCGGGGGCGAGCTGGCGCCGCTGAGCTTGCCGCCGACGCCGCGGCGCCGGTCGCAGGAGGTGATGGGGTCGAAGAACGGGTCCATCAGGGACGACAGGAGGGTCCAAGTCGGTGACGCTCGACATACCCAGCGCCAGCGCCGTCGCCGCTAGCGCCGCCGCCTGCTTGGCCGCCACGAGGAGCTGCAGCAGGAGGAAGGAGATTGTGCGCCGTCGGGGAGAGAAAGGAGGAAGGGATAAGGTGGATCGCGAGCCGCTCATTTCCTATCTGACGATGCATGATTCGTACGTGTCTGTCCCTAACGTCCAGTCGGCAGAAAGTTAGCTTTCTCGATTTGTCAATAACCTCTACCTTATCTTTCTTCCTCTTTCTCGATCCTACAAAATGAGACCTCATTGGGCGAACATAATCCGACAAAGAGAGTGTGTTATTGTACTATTTTCCGAGCTCACGCCGGTTGCAAAATAGATGGAAGCACCATGTATCCGTTCTTCTTGTGTCGTGACGGCCCCTTAGTTAGTTTTTTCTTATATTATTTCTTTTCCATTTTTATACTCCCTCCGTCTCAAAATACTTGTCGAAGAAATGGATAAAAATAGATGTATCTACAACTAAAATATATCTAGATACATCCATTTGTCCGACAAATATTTCCGGACGGAGGGAGTATTTCAAAATTTATATTTTTATGTAGATTTTACCTTTTTTCCCTTATGTATTTTTTAAAGTGTTTTATCAATAATAATTTAAGTCACGTAATTTTACAGAAAAAATGTATATGTAATTTTTTTCATGTTACCTTTTAGCATAGTAGTTTTCATTTCACAAATAAAAACGTAAAATAGAAGATAATTTGACATCTTTGTCTCATAAACATTTCTAACATGATACATGATCATTTATTTGATTTAAGCGAACATATTCTGTGGATGGTGAAACACATTTCACAATTTATTTTTATTTAAAAACTTTAAAGCTTGTATATGTACGTTCTGTTTAACAGTTGCATGCATAGTTTATAGTATAAATTATTAGACACGCATGACCATTTATGTACATCATAGAGTACATTTTAAAAAGTTCTTTCACAACCATGCTCCTTTGTTCAAACAACTTTCAGAATTTGCATGGACTTCCTCTCAACATACGTGAAAAAAATATAGCTAAAAGAATATTTGAAATTGGATTACGAATTGCATTTTGTTATTTCAAAACATTTTAACATACATGGACCCCCTTTCTAATACGACATGGAGCTGCTGGGCCCACCCATTCTAGATGTGGATGGGCCAGACCTAACGTTAGGGGAAAAGCTAGGCATGCAGCCGGCCGGCAGCACGGGCGATCCCTATTTGACGCCCGTGTGCGTCAGAACGGCGTGGCTTCGCTGAAGCATCGCCTCGCGACGCCAGCTTTTGGACCGGCCCATGGTTGTTTCGCAGTTGCATCGCTGTTTTCTTCTCTTTTCTCTTTCTGTTTCTGTTTCTTTTTTCCTGTTCATGTTTCTATTTATTTTCTTCTCCTTTTTATTCTTCATTTTTTCATTTTAGTATTTACTTTTTCTATATTATAGAAATTTCATTGAGTGTTACGAAAAATGTTCATCATACATTAAGGAAGTGTTCACGTTTTATTTTTACAAAAGTTCATCATGCATTATAAAAATGTTCATCGTATGTTGGAAATTGTTCAATGAATATATATTCACTGTGTTTTTGAATTTCTTAAGTGTATATTACACAAACGTTCAATGTATATTAAAAAATTGTTCAACTTATATTACGAAATGTTCAATGAGTTTCATAAATTGTTCAACGCATATATTCATATATTTTTCAGAAATATTCATCGTATATCGAAAAATCGTTCATCTTATTATAATAAAAATACATCATGTATTATTTTAAATGTTCACCGTATTTTAAGAAAAATGTTCAACGTATATTAAAAAATGTTCAGTGTGTATTTTTCAAAAAAAGTCAAAGTAGTGCGATTAATACTTAAAACGTCGCGCAACAAATCTATCACTAGAACTCATTAGGTCTAGCGGTTAGTAGCACACTGCCAAGAGAGAGAGCTCTCGAGTTCGAGATATAGCTAGCGCGTAACTTTTTGGCATTTTTTCTACGCGGCTGGAGCTGGTTGCCTCCAAATGGGCCGGCTCATTCATCCTAGCTTCAGCGAAAGGTTGACAATTTGCCGCACGCGGGCGTCGAGCAGAAGGTCTCGGCAGCACGAGGGCTATGCCTTGCTCTTGGCGGGGCGGAGAACCGTCTCGCCTCAACCGAGCGGTAAGATATTTCAGCCCAATAACGTGGAATATTTCATTGGTATCGGCTGGTTATGGGAAGGTTCCCCGCGGGCGTTTTTCTTTTCCTTTATTTTTCTTTATGGTTTTATTCGGATTTTTTGTTTATTCATTTACTTTCCTTTTGTTTATTTTTTTTACTTTTTTCAGATACATTTCTATTTTTAAATACACACTGAATATTTTCGAAATATAGTTTGTAAACAATACAATTAATTTATTTTTCAAATACATCTTTGACTTCTCATAGACATGTTAAATATTTTTAGTAATACTTTAAGTTAGGTGGACATTATTTTATATTTTGTTTTCTTAAAATACCATGAACACATTTTTTAATTCTTCAAAATTAATGTAAAATCTCATGAACATTTTTTGAATGGCACAAAACACTGTGACATTGTATACATATTGTCTAAATGTACGAACATTGTTTGGAACGCTTGAACACTGGTTAAATGTCACAAAGGTGTTTTGAATTGTCAAAATATGTTTTAAGAATTATGCACTCCATTAACATTTTAAAATGTGCGGTGGACGTTCAAAAAGTAAGTAAGTAAATTAAACTTAACACATATGTATTTATAATATTTTGAAAATGTAAACAAAAAATAAATAAAGACGAACGAACAAAGAAGCAAAGAAGAAAGAGCGAACGAACACTCCCGATACTACTGCTGGGTTGGACCAATAGTAGCGACGCCAGGCGCTGCCCGACCGGCGATTGTAAGCTAATTTTTTTTAAATAATATTTTTTTATTAACTTTCATAAATATTACGCTGGATAAATAAATTTTCAAAAATAATACACCGTCGGCTCGCTGCAGGCCGACTGGGCCTAGTCGGCCCACAGCAGGCCGATTGGATTCCAGTCGGCCTACAGCTGGCCGACTGGCCCCTGTCGGCCCACTGTGGGCCGACTGGAGCTAATTGGCTCGCTGTGGGCTAATTGTTTTTGCAAAAAAAGTAGGCATAAAAAATATATGTTTAAAAAAATGTTAATCATGTAATTAAAAAATGTTAAACGTGTATAAAAAATGTTCCTGATGTATACAAAAAAATGTACAATATATATGCAAAAATATTGACATAAATAATATGTTTTGAAAACTGTTAAGCATGTATTTAAAAATTGTTAAATGTGTGTATAAAAAGTGTTCCTTATTTATAGAAAAAATATAGAATGTGTATGAAAAAAAGTAGACACCAAAAAATTATGTTTGAAAATATGTTTGAAAAGTTGACATTTTTTCAAATACATGATTAAAAATTGTTAAATGTGTGTATAAAAAATGTTCCTCATCTATAAAAAAAATATAGAATGTGTATGAAAAAAAGTTGACACCAAAAAAATATGTTTGAAAAAAAAATTCCAGTTCCATACAAAAAGAGCAACCAATCATATTTTATTCACAACCTTGATTTAGTTTTTGTCACCAACTCACCAACATAATTTTTTGGTGTCAACTTTTCTTCATACACATTCTATATTTTTTGTATAAATAAGGAACATTTTTATACAGACATTTAGCAATTTTTAAATAAATGATTAACACTATTTAAAACATACTTTTTATGTCAACATTTCTGCATATATATTGTACATTTTTTGTATACATCAGGAACATTTTTGTATACACGTTTAATATTTTTTAATTACATGATTAACACTTTTTAAAACATATATTTCTTATGCCTATTTTTTTGCAAAAACAATTAGCCCACAGTGGGCCGACAGGGGCCAGTCAGCGAGCTGTAGGCCGACTGAAATCCAATCGGCCTGCTGTGGGCCAACTAGGCCCGGTCGGTCTGCATCGCGCCGACGGTGTATTATTTTTAAAAAAAATTACAGCGTAATATTTATGAAAATTAATTAGAAAATGTATTATTTTAGAAAAAATGTAAGCGCGATTTCTGAGTGCTGGACTTCCCTGAGTTGTAATGGGCCTGGCCGGTTTGGCCTCGTTATGAACTCTCTTTCCGAGTACACTCGTGATTCAAAAAATAAATAAATAATAAGATCAACCCAAAAGCTAACCCTTGTAGTTCTTTTTATAGGAGAAATTTCACGAGCGTTGCGCGCCTGAGCTGAGGCTCGAATGCGGGCCAGATGCACAGCCAACGGGTCAACGCCCAGTTCTCACACTAGTGATTCACGCAGCAGCGTCAAGCCTCGCAGTTATCCATCCACCGACCTCTTTCTTGCCAAAGCCGTCAAGGGGATATGAGCGGGTATGTCGGCACGGGATTAGTGGCGCTAACGACAACAAACAGCGCGATCATCAACTAATACTGGCATCTTATCTCATCTCTATCCGTGTAAAGCGATCCATCGCGTACGATGGATGCCGCACCAAGCATATTTATAGCACGTACTCCCTTCGTCCGGAAATACTTGTCGGAGAAATGGAGGTATCTATACGCATTTTAATTCTAGATACAACCATTTTTATGCATTTCTCCGACAAGTATTTCAGGACGGAGGGAGTACTACGTACCCATCTTGGATGCATGCTGATGCCAACTCCATCGCGTGACCCCAAACGGACGTCCGGTTTAGTCGAATTTTGTTCCTTTGGGGCTGATGGGTTCGCCCATGTCCGCGTTTGTCCGATGGATCGTGGGTGCGCTCAACGCGCGGCCGCACCCCAAAACCTGTCCGGGGTGGACGTGAAGAAAAAAATTAAAAACTTAAATAAAATGACTAAAAAAGTAAATAAACTTAGTTAAAAAAACATAAAACATATGTATAGGGGTTACGGCCACAAAACGGCCCAGTTTATCAGTCCACTTAAACGGCCCAGTTCGTAATTAACATAAAACAAAAAACAACGCCTCCTGCGCGCTCCTGCCGTGCCCGTCGATGTCGTGACCGACGCCGTCTTCACTGGCCGCCGGTGTCGTCGTCGTCGCTAACCAGGTCGACATAGGCCGGCGACGTCCAGAGGTGGGCCGACGGTGCGTGGTAGACGGGGGCGGGCTGGACGGCGGGAGGTGCCTGCACCACCTCCTCCCGTGGCGACGCCTCCGCCCGGTGATCAAGGGCGGCGCTGGGCGCCGCTCACGCCCACGGCGTCGGCCATCTCGTTTGTCGTGCACGACCAGCCCCACCCCTGGCCCACCAGGGCCGGGTGGAACGCGGCCACCGGCGGCTCCTCCACCACCTCCTCCTTCGCAACCATCTCGAGCTCGGGGATGGCGACCTCGCCGGCGGCGGAGCAGGCCATCATCTCCTCGAGGCCCTCCCACTGCCGCTCGTCGTGCGCGCGCATGGAGTCCTCCATGACGCGCGCAAGGAGATGGGCCTCCTCCTCCTCCGTCATGCGAGGAGGTGGTGGTGGCGATGGAGACGGCGAAGGCGACGGCGTGGGCGTGACGCCGCGCACCCGCCACGCCGGCGCTCGGGGGCAGCGCCAAGGCCTGTCGTGGCCACGGCGGCCCTGTCGAGGCGCCGGCGAAGAAGGACACGCGCCTGGTGTCGTGCTCGCCACGAAACCGTGTGTCCTGTGAGCCCGGAGTCGGGGCATACCGGCGTCAGAGAAGAGGTCGTCGGGGAGGAGGCGGCGGCGGCGCCGATCTCTCGCCGTCGGCGACGGCCGCTTGCCGGGACCGGCGGGATCGGGACCCGGCTGGGCGAAGAGATGCTAGTTATTGGGGAGATGGACGTCGCTCCAGGGGAGCGGCGTCCTCGTCTCCCAATAACGGCGGCACACCGTCGCGCGGATGTAATGCCGGTCGCGCTCGCCGGCGGACGTGGGCGCGATGGAGAAGGCGGGCGGTGCGGGGGCCCTGCGTGGTGGCGATGGCGACGCGGGCTCCTCTTTCTTCACCGAGCCGCGGCGCCGTCCCGGAGAGGAACCAGCCTCGTGGTCGTGCTTGCCTTTGCGGCCGTAGTTCGAGAGGCCCATGGCTGCGGGCGGGCGGCTGGCGAGTTCTTGGCTAGGGTTTGGGAGCAGGCGCTGTCGGGTTTCGAGGAGGCCGCGGGGTGGCGTGGGGCAGTGTGGACTACGACCCGTCCACGCTTCCCACTTAAAGAAGACGGCGATCGTTCGACGTGCGGATGACAGGTGGGGCCGCCCGCTCGTGCGCATTGATGTGGGTGGATGGAAGGTAGGTGGCCGCCTGCCACGCGGCCCCGACACGGACAAGGCGCGCGTCCGTTTGGTGTCCGTCGCGACCCAAACCCGGCGCAAGTTTGCGCTCGAAATGGGTCGACTCGGACATAAAACGGACAAGATGGATCCCGGCCGTCGCGCGCTGGGCCGCCTCCTTTGTCCGTTTTACCCCAAACGAACGGGGCCGGACAGGATAGGGTCGCGCGGTGAAGTTGGCCTGATGACCCCTTCACTTGGCGAGTGACACAAGATGTGGACTCCAGAGAAAAACAAGTCAGTGCGGCCGTCACTGCTTTCTCTTCAGACAGCCGCATCGATCCTTCCCGTTGGCTGATATGGCCTTCGTGCGCTTAGGCTGGTCATAGTGGGGAGTAACTTAGACTAGTGTCATATGCATGACACTGGTCTAAGTTACTACCTTCATAATGCAAAATAACATGATAGTAGCATCATAGATGGCTTCATTTATTAGATTGTAGACTCATCTTGTCTTGAGAAGCGCTGTGTTACAGTAACATATTATGTTACCACCTCACATTAAATACTTGCCACATAAACAAAAATTTCTTGGAGTGTGCTATGTTACTAGCTAAGTTATTTCCACTATGACTAGCCTTAGCAACTTGCATGTATTATTAGTCCCGTAGTACTAGTAGTAATAGCACGAACACATTTTGCTTTTCCGGCTCGCGCGCGTGTTTTTCTCTTTGGTCGTGACGAGGGAGAGATTGGCTGATCGATGATTCGATGCGATCACTAACCAAAAGCAGGCGGCGATCTCAAAGCGTGCGGCACGGCACGGCACGATTAGCTAAACTCATTATTGATCATGTATCTATATACCCGCAAAAAAAAAAAGATCATGTATCTATAAGTTGAGACATGAACGCCAATGTTTGTTTAATTGTGCGATGGGCATGGCCATGGAGGGTGCTCATACTAATTGGTTCTCATGATCACCACCCGAAATTAATCTTGACACAGTACCTGAATCAGGAAAAATGAAACCATGTTAACAACCAGATCTATGGTCTCACATCTTCCTTCCCCTTTTCCTTTCCAGGGCCCGGAAAAAATATCACGCCGGCGCATATTTGTGGTGGAATACCGACTCGTAAGCCATGGGTATCATTAGGGCATCTCCAGCCGCGCCTCCAACACGTATTTCTCAGACGATTTTACCACGCCGGCATAAAAAAAGGCCCCAGTCGCGTCTTCAGAAGCTCGTTTTTTGCCGGCTCGGGTCAAAACTGGTGCCGGCGGACCCAGGCCGAACCCGGCGCCCTGGGGGCGCTTAGGTAGCCGGCACAACGCGTGGGCCCGCCCTGGAGGCGACCCGAGGGCCTTTTCCCGCCGTTTTTTGACGCTTTTCCCTCGCATCTCTCCCGCTCGCTCGCCTTCCTCCTGTAATTCTCTCCCTTTCTCCCGCCAAACCGCCTCCCGCTCGCCGCGAAGAAGCACGCCATGCCGCCGAAGAAGTACGCCATGCCGCGCGGCGGCAACCGCGACTGGCCCCGTGGCCCAGCTCGAAGTAGAGGAAGCCGAGGGCGCCGCCATCAAAGCCACCGGGCTTGTCGAACGCCGAGTGGAGGGTGGAAGTTCGGCCGCTGAAGCGTCACCGCCGACAAAGTGAAACAGGACCATAGCCAAGAAGGCTCGCGACAACGCGGCGGCAGCAGCGGCGTCTTCCTCATCGGTCGACCAGCGGGATGAATCCACCGTCGTCGGCCATGCCCAAGACGCATACAGGGACCGCAAGGCGCCGGATCTCCATGGGGTTCATCGTCGCCACGGCTACGCCGACGGCGACGCCGCACGCGGGTTCAATCCAAACGTGACCTTCCTCATGGTCACCCGCCAAGACGCCCTCGCCCGCCTTCGCCGGGCGCGTACCCTCCATACAACTACTCGCCGCCCGCCGCCTACGCGTCCACACCGACGCCCCATCTCTACCGTGGACCGCTACCCTTATCGCACCTCGGCGACGCCGACGACACGGGAGCCGACATGGACGACATCATCGCGGCAGGATCGACCGCGACCGCCGCGTCTCCCAGGTTCGCCACCCAGGACGAGGTGGTGGACCTCAGCGGCAACATGGAGGCCGAGCTCAGCTACGTCTACGGCGACGACGCGCAGGAACCCGAGGAGGAGGAGGAGGACCAGGAGGAGGAGGAGGAGAAGGAGGAGGAGCAGCCGGCTCCTGTTCCGACGAAGGGGCGCCGGAAGAAGAAGAAGCGGGCTGCTAGGTCAGGTGAACCGCGCATCAAGTGGACGTCCAAGGAGGAGGAGTGCCTCGCGAAGCTTGGAAAGTAAATGCGCCTCGACCCGACCACCGGCACGAACCGAGCTTGGAGACGTCTTTGGGACCGCATCAAAGCCGAAGTTCGACGAGCGGAAGCTCGTCGACCCCTACTTCAAAGGCGTCTACATGCGGTAGCGGCTCCAAAGCGATGGCGGACCATTGGGGCGTGTCGATTGGCGTGCAACAAATGGCATGGAATCGTCGAGGAAGTCGCGGCTCGCCCGGAGAGCGGCGCGGCGTTGAGGATCAGTACGCACACCGTTCACCCGCATATCTTCGTCCCTTTACGCCCGCCGCCCGCCAATCGTTTCGTCCCTCCGCAGCTGCGTATGTTCGCCATGTATCGGGGCGACAACCAAGACGCCGACTTCAAGCACCTCCACGTTTACAAACGCATTGACAAGTGCGAGAAGTGGGCGGAAGTCCCACATGCCCTCGACAAGGCCAAGGAGACATACAAGCCGGACGCGGCGACTTCGGGCGCGTCAGAGGGGCGGCCGGACGGCAACAAATTGGCAAAGAAGGGGAAATGCGCCGACGCCTCATCCTGAACGAGCTGCCGACGGCAACGCCGACGACGCCCACGACCACACGGACGCCAAGCCCGAACGACGCTTACATCGCCGCCAAAGAAGCCGGGTTGGCCGACGCAGCCTCAAAGACCGGCAAATTTTCGACCGACGAGCTCACAAGACGCCGACTCCGCCAACGCTCGAGCCGACACCGCCGAGTGAATCATTGCGCCGATCGCGGATTCTGTTTTTGTAACGCCAGACCACGTCCGATCGCGGTTGTGGCGTCTTTTAAGAAATGAAACGACCAAGTTTAAATTTTCCACATCCCGAGGCCGTGGCGTGGTGGGCGTGGTAGGAGGTAGGTCGCGCAAGGAAGACGTCTCGCGCCGCTCTATTTAGGCGCCTGGGGGCCGAACGGCTGGAGATGAGGCAGTGAGGGTGTCCAATCGACCGACCGTGGCTGGCCGCGGCACGCGCACGCAGCGCCGCGCCATGATCACAGGCCGATCGAGGCCGGGCCGGAGGGAGAAGTATATTATTTCTAGTGCGCCCTGGCAAACGGAAATAGTACGCCTAGCTAGGCAGGGGTTACGGAGGCATCGATCATGTCTGTCTGCCCGATAAGACGTGGACAGGGCAGTACCGCCACCTTAACTGCCATGGGATCCAGGCATGTGGTGCATTGAACTGAACCCAGCCCAGCCCAGCGGTCCTCTCCCAGTCCTCCGATCGGAAAACGTGCGGGATCCCTCCCTCCCTCCCAGAGGGAAACCAGCGCGGTAGTGGATTCATTCGAGGCCGGTGGAAAATGGAATGTGGATGCCCGGGACCGGCCAGGCCGCCGCTGCAGCTCTGCATGCGTTTTCCAGCGTTGGCATGGCACGATCGCACCAACCGCGCGCGGCGCCCTTCTTTACTGGCCAGGGCCACCGGTCAGCCGAGCAAGCGCGAGTGCGCGCGGCCGCGGCTGCGGAGCTTTTCTGCCCTTCTGATTTTCTAGGGCATGATGCGCACATGGCGCTCCGTAGGGAGGAGGGGGAAGGGAGAAATGGGTCGTCAGTCGGTCCATGGCCATCATCATGGGTTGGGTCGGGTTGGTTCTTCTTTCGCGACTGACGGCCATGATGGATGATGATAATGGCGTCTTCTGTTTCTCCGATCCTTCCATCCATCCACCGATGGTCCTCCCCTCGCCCTTCGCCTTTCTGCGCTTCGTCCGTGGAAAGGCATCATTCGCCGGTGGAACGGAACGGCGGCAGGATTCATCAGTTCGATTCCTCGCTCCATTCTCTTCTCTTGTACTACTACCAGACGGGCGCATCAACCAGGTGCTGGATGTGCATACTCTGCGCAACGAACGTGCAAGCCAAAGGGGTACACATGAGAACCGTGAGTTTTTCTCAGGGGAAATGTCACCGTCTTTTCTTAAGTGGAGAGGAATGTCACCGTGATTTTTTTCTCTAGGGGAGAAATGCCACCATGTGCATGTGAGTGTGGGTGTGAACAAATTCCAATGCCGAAAGAGGGTGGGCCCAGGGTCCAGCACCATACGTACAAATCCGAATATCGGAGCAGTAGTGGCCCACCTAATAGCCCAAGTGTGCATCGTAGGGCCCACAGATAGACAATATCGCTGTCCCTGATAATCCAAGCATTCCACTATTTCTCTACAGTGTCTAGTAGAATCAGGTGCCCTGGAATAATTAGTTTTTGGCACCTTCCTCCATTTCTTTGAAGAATTAAATAAATAGTCTGGTGACTAGTCCTAGCTTAATACAGTTTTCTAATTCAAGTACAAGCAGAGAACACTGCTTAGGCCTTTTTGGTTTGGAGGAATTTCATAGAAATTCCATAGGATAGTAATTTTGTAGGAAAAAAAATTTGGGAGCCCTTTTGTTCGTAGGAATGGATTCCTGGATTCCTACGATAGGAGCCAATTCTTCACATTTCAAAGAAAAAGCATTAGCCTAGACTCAATGAAAAAAAATTCATATCCTATACATCAAACGACATCTCTTTCCTTATATTCCCTCTGTCCGGAAACACTTGTCTTAAAAATGAATAAAATGAATGTATCTATAACTAAAATAAGTCTAGATACAACCATTTCTACGACAAGTATTTCCGGACAGAGGGAGTAGCAATTAAGATACATATCATCTCACTTCCTATGATCTTTCTATACCTATAACATTCCTAACCTAAGAACCAAAGGAGGCCTATTGTGTTCTTTGCAAAGGAAAAAAACTGACATCAATATGTTTGCAAATTAAATTGCTACACAATTTCAAAAGAAAATAAATGAAAAAAGTTACAATACCAGTACAAACACTAAGATCACAAAACAAGACAATGTTCTTGCAAAGATTTATCTATATATCATACAACCTATGTTCACTGATGTAAGACATTTTGATAGATCCATTTTTCTTTTGTGAAATAATTCTTGTATTACTCAACTTTCAGTCTTACAATCTCGTCAACAATTTCCAGGACTTCTTCTGGACCAGAGCCTAACCAAACCACGGTTCAGCCTTGCAACGTACCCAAAATTAGCCATGATTATATTTGAGTGCATGTTCTAAACCGTCATACCTGAGTTGTCCCAAAAATTCATAGTCTTTTAGTTCAACAGTAGCTTGATTAACTACTGGCACGTGGTATCTCTTACATATTTTTGACGTCACACACTTTGTATATGCCCTTGGTGCCTCTTATATCGAGTGCTTGGAGGGCCTTTTTTCCAGATAACAGGGGATGAATTCCGGTGGCTAGGTGAAAATGACAGCCAATTTCCAAGGGCTTTCATGACCGCTAACATTTACTTTCCCATTTACTCGTTTTCTTTTTACCCCAACAAAAAGAAACAAGCCAAGAGTACTCCAACGTCTAGCAGGCAAATCTTTGGAAGTAGTATAAAATGGCGCAGCAGAGAATACTAGAAATAAAAAGAGAATCTTCCTCTCCCCGTCGCAATCTCCGTCTATCTTGAGCTACTACGGGTGCGCGGTAGGGGAAATGATGAGCCTAGATTTGGGCCTGTCGGGTGCCGCAAGTCAAGTCGCGACGACGCAGTCGTACTAGTAGCTACGCCCCGTTCCATAGCCAAGTCGCGTCCAGCCATGTAAGGCCCCCACCCACTGACAGCGACACAAAACACGCCCTACGTTTCGCCTCCTCATTGGCCGGCACTGGGATCACCTCCTGGCCAGGATCTTGGTACAATTTTCAGTATATATAAGTACAGCGAAAATGCTAAAAAAATTCGTACTCTTTCCGTAAACAAATACTATAAGAGTGCTCTAAAAGCTCTTATATTTCTTCACAGAGAGAGTACTTTTTATGTTTCCAAATTTCTGAAAGATAGACATATAACCAGAGACATAATGTACATGCGTGTAATTTTCATGGTTAGACATGTTATAAAACGGCAGCTAAACAAAAAGGAAACTGCTCATACTCAAGGTCTAGTATTTTGTTGTCTTTGTGCGGCTCTTAATTCAAGGTATTTGATTGTGAAATTTTACGCGCATATACACTACAACCTTGTATATGTGTTTGTTTTCTAATATTTTTGTGAAAATGAAACTTTTTGCATTTTTTCAAAATAACAGGCTCCACGGTGCTCGTCCTCCGAAACACCCTACTCAAAGTATAGTAGTGTTAACTTTCAACAATATATGTAGTAGTATAAAATATCTGGAAACCCGTTAGGACTTTTTTTTCCTTCAAATGAGCATATTCATACAAGTTTATTCATCTTGTCAAACTCTGCAAAACCCACACTTTATCATTATCATTCTGTTCTTTTCTTTACTTCTAAGAAAAAAGATCTGAGGTCGTATATTAATTAAAACTAGTCCTTGAAGGATTCTCCTACACGAATATGAAACTATATTCCTTTTGCATCCATCATTGACGCGTCATGAACAAAGTTCATTGTCGCCTTTGGGCGTCCGACTTACCGAAAGGACCTTGTTAATACTCTAGAGTTTGTAGAAGTGGTGACCGGAAAATCTTCGTTGTTGTAGACTAGAAGATGTCGGTTGCTGCGACCTGGATAGATCATTGTCCTGGAAAAGTTGTGACCTAGGATGGCGTGAAGATAATTTCAACTGTGGCAAAAAAACGTACTGGGACACGAACCTCAAAAGGTTCCTCGACGGAGCCGCATAAGGCTGAGCTCGAAGATGGCACTGGAGAACAAGAACACACTGCAACACCATCCCCCCACATGATGCCACCGTCGTGGACAAACGCTAATCACGCCAAACTGAATGATTGATGATTGATACCATCCTCTCACTCAGGGAGGAAGCCAAGGAACCATTATTCCCTTCGTTGCCGCAGGCCCAACTTCATTGATGGTGAAACCTCAAAGGCTCTACAAGACCCGGACTAAGGATAGAATCCCCACTGGGTAGGTCCACGTCGATAGACAGGCCAACTAAAGGCCTAGACCCAACATCAACATGGCCCAATTCAGCCATGCCATAGGTCGTGGCCCAGCTGGTGGTGAAGAATCTTGATCCAGTGGCACTATGACAGAAAGCTCGGTCAATCATGGGCGGGGCTAGTGCATTATGCTCTAGCCCCTCCATCTACACTCCTATACTTATTGTCACAGAAGTATCCACATCACAGACCAACACACACAGATATATGGTCCTCCCATCCTCCCTCCGCCATAGAGGTCCACAAAGGGAAGGGGAACTTGCGCAATGTCGGTAGGCCCAACAGAAGTGTTTGCCGCGACCTATAGGCCAACCCCTGGAAAATTTGTTTTAGTTTATCACTATTAGCTTTCAGACCACACAAGTGTTGGGGAACGAAGCATGAAAAAAAAATCCTACGAACACCTAAGATCTATCTAGGAGAAGCATAGCAACAAGAGGGGAGAGTGTGTATACGTACCCTCGTAGAACGTTAAGCGGGAGCATATATATCACGCGGTTGATGTTCATACTCGTCACGATACAATCGTGATCCAAACTGACGAAGTACGGTTCGGACGGCAACCTCCCCGTTCAGCACGCGTACGACTCGATGACGTCTCCTCCTCCTTGATCCAGCAAGCGAGGGAGGATAAGTAGATGGGATCGCCGACAGCACAACGACGTTACTGTGATGGTGGTGGAGTGATTCCGGGAGGGCTTCGCCGAGCGCTACCGAAACAACGAAGATAGAGGAGTTACGAAGTAACGGGAGAGAAGGGGGCCAAGGGCTTATGTGTCCTCTTGCACTACAAAAAAGACACATCCGTGACATTTTGGGCCGAACGAATTTTTTTTCTGTCATACTTATGACACTTCTATGACGATAATTGTGACAAAACCCGGTATCATCATAGATGTGGTGGGGTCCTACTTCTATGACAAAAAATCATGACAGGAAATGGGCTTTTCATCTGGGCGGGCGGAGGCCTTGTTGCATGACATTCTTTGGGCTGTCCATGACGGAAAAAACCGTGGTACAAGCGGCGGCGAGGAAAATATGAGGGTGTTCCGGTTACGGTGGGTGGTCGTGGCGAAGCGATGCGCGTTTCTCGTGACACGCACGCGTGCGGTGCGAGGCGTTGGGCTCTAATGAACCCGGCGATTGCACTACAAAGCTACGCGTTCATCGAACCAGAGCGATCGATCGATGGTCATTGGCCCGAACTCGATCGAAGCGATTCCTTCGCTACCGCCGCTAACTGAAGCCGATCGATCTGCCTCTGAATGAGCGATGGCGCTGCTAGGGGTTTGGATGAACAGTTCCGGTGGGGTGGATGAACAGGACCCCATGGTGTTGCCTCTGGATGAACGGTGAGTGTTCTTTGGGTTTGGATGAGCGAGTCCGGTGGGGAGTCGATGAAACGAGGACCCGTGGTGTTGCCTCTGGATGAACAGGACCCCGATCGATTGAGCGGTTGGGGCTGGATGAACATGACCCCCATGGAGGGCTGGATGAGCAGGACCACCCGTGGAGGCGGGATGAACATTAGATGGTGGAGAATTTGGATGAGCAGTAGCCCATGGAGGGGTGGTTGAACAGAGCCCGTGGAGAAGGGTGGTTGAGCGATGGCCGGTGGAGTAGCGCGGTGGAGACTGGATGAACAGAGCCCGTGGATGAGCGATGCAAGTGAAGGCTGGAGGAGGTCGACGATGGGACGAGCGATGAGCCGTGGAAGTGGAGGCCGGAGGGGTCGACGGTGGAGATGAAACAGTATCCCGTGGAGTCCCGTTTATGCACGCCACACCCTCCCGATGAACAGGACCCCGTTTTGATCGTGGCGCCCAAAGACAAGTCTGTTTCCACCGTTTTGCGAGACGCCACACCCTCTCGATCAACAGGACCCCGTTTGACGATGAGAAGGTCCGTTTCCTCCATTTTGCACGACGCGGACCCTCCCGATGAAACGGATCCCATTTCGACCGTGGCGGCCGAACACAAGGCCGCTTCTCCGCTTCGCAGACGCTCGCCTCGCTTTCCATAGGTTGTTCCGTCCAAACCGGTTGGCTCCCACGCGTTTCGTTGCCTCCCAATGAACACGACGCATTCCGTTGCCTCCCCATGAACACGACGACGACGCAGTTTCTCCGTTCCGACCCAGCTATGTACAAGAGCCCTGGCCGTACGTATGCGCGAGTAGGCGTTCGAGACCCTACCCGTATGTACGTACGTGGTCGTATTTTCTTTCTTACACACTGACCGTTGTACGTACGTGTACATGCTACGTGTGCGCCTCTATTACGACATGTGCGCGCCTCTACATCGACCAGTATGTACGTACACGTTCGCGACCAGAATGACAATGCTACGTATGCTTCGACCAGGTGGGTCCCGACTGTCAGGCACTTCCTTGCCTGTGAAGATGTAGCTGGTGGGTCCCTGCAGTAAAGGGGCGAATCATTTTTGTGCCCGGATGCACTTCCTTGCGTGCGAAGATGTAGCTGGTGGGTCCCAGTAGTCAGGGGGAAACATTTTTTCGCAAAATACGGTGGCCCGTCCGGTGGGTCCTCGCTGTCAGGTGGAGGAATAATTATTTTGCGCGTAATAAGGAGGCACTTCCTTGCTATGGTCGTGGACCCAGCTATCAGCCTCTCCACATACAGTCCACGTCCGATGGAAGCCGTTCCTTAACCACGTTGACCACGTCGCGCCGAGAGCACCAGGGAGGTGGACGATGGCGAGGCCTAGGAAGGGGACGATGCGGAGCCGGGGAAGACGCGACAGTGGAAGCCCGCGAGGAGAGGAGTACGAGGGTTCACTGGTTCGGCTGCGGTGTGAGGCTGCCGTCGCCACAGAATAACAGAGGGTGTGGGTGAGTGGAGGGATGACCTAGCCAGCGGTGGGAGTAGTAGGGGGCTGTGAGGCCTCCGCGGCAGCACAGCCGGCCACGGGAGGCAGGAGCGCAAGGCACGCCCAGCGCTGGTTTGGGCGGCTGGAGCAAGAAGACTAGAGGTTGAAGAAGCACTACGACCATTGGATGGACATCGTATGATCACTGGAGCTAGAATCGTGCATATTGACTAAGTTGACAAAGCACTCCGTCCCCGTACAAAAGTAGGCCCACAAGTCAGCCTGCCACTATATCTGGATGACTCTGAGTAGTAAACTGGATTCGTATAGTAGAGCTGTTATTTGGAATAGTTCCAAATGGCGCGTGGTAGCTGCATGTAGGAGATGACATAGAGATTTGTAAAGCACACACGTATCTGAAAGATTCAGACCCTTTGACTAATAACCTCTCTCACAAGCGAGATATGATCAAACCCAATGGGTGTTGGATTCATTACAATCACATAGTGATGTGAACTAGATTATTGACTCTAGTGCAAGTGGGAGACTGTTGGAAATATGCCCTAGAGGCAATAATAAAATGGTTATTATTATATTTCCTTGTTCATGATAATTTTCTATTGTTCATGCTATAATTGTATTAACTGGAAACCATAATACATGTGTGAATACATAGACCACAACATGTCCCTAGTGAGCCTCTAGTTGACTAGCTCGTTGATCAATAGATGGTCATGGTTTCCTGACCATGGACATTAGATGTCATTGATAGCGGGATCACATCATTAGGAGAATGATGTGACGGACAAGACCCAATCCTAAGCATAGCACAAAGATCGTGTAGTTCGTTTGCTAAAGCTTTTCTAATGTAAAGTATCATTTCCTTAGACCATGAGATTGTGCAACTCCCGGATCTTTGTAGGAATGCTTTGGGTGTACCAAGCGTCACAACGTAATCGGGTGGCTATAAAGGTACACTACGAGGCATCTCGAAAGTGTCTGCATTGGGTTAGGAATCGAGGCTGGGATTTGTCACTCCGTGTATGAAGAGGTATCTCTGGGCCCTTTCGGTAATGCATCATCATAATGAGCTCAATGTGACTAAGTAGTTAGTCACGGGATCATGACATTCTGAACGAGTAAAGTGACTTGCCGATAGCGAGATTGACCGAGGTATTGGGATACCGATGATCGAATCTCGGGCAAGTAACGTACCGATTGACAAAGGGAATTGTATACGGGATTGCTTGAATCCTTGACATCGTGGTTCATCCGATGAGATCATCGTGGAACATGTGGGAGCCAACATGGGTATCCAGATCCTGCTGTTGGTTATTGGCCGGAGAGATGTCTCGGTTATGTCTGCATGGTTCACGAACCCGTGGGGTATACACATAAGGTTCGGTGACGCTAGAGTTGTTATGGGAAATAGTATGTGGTTCTTGAAGGTAGTTCGAAGTCCGGATGAGATCCGGACATCACGAGGAGTTCCGAATGGTCGGCGGTGAAGATTGATATATTGAATGAAGGGTATTGGAGTCCGGAAGTGTTCTGGGGTACCAGGGCTATGGCGGCATGACCGAAAGGTGTTTGGGAGCCCGGCAAGTGTTGGAGGGCCTCATGGGCCAAAGGGGAAGGGGCAAACCAGCCCACTAAGGGGTGGTGCGCCCCCACACCCTTTCCCACGTTACTTGGGGAGGTGGGACGCCTCCACTTGGCTTGGGAGGCAAGCCTCCACCTGCTTGGCTTGGGGGGGGGGGGGGCAAGTCTCCCTAGGGTTTTCCCTAGGGAGATCCAAACTGCTTGGCCGCCGCCCCCAAGGGGAAACCCAAGGGCGCCACCCCCACACCCCATGCCCCTATATATAGTGGAGGGGTGGGAGGGCAACCGCACCTCTTCCATGGCGCAGCCTCCTCCCTCCTCCAACACCTCCTCCTCCTCCGTAGTGCTTGGCGAAGCCCTGCCGGAGAACCACGAGCTCCATTGCCACCACGCCGTCGTGCTGCTGGAGTTTTCCCTCAACTTATCCTCTCCCCTTGCTGGATCAAGAAGGAGGAGACGTCCCCGGGCTGTACGTGTGTTGAACGCGGAGGCGCCGTTCGTTCGGCGCTTAGATCGGAATCGACCGCGATCTGAATCGCTGCGTGTCTGACCCAACCAGCGTTCTTATGGCGCTTCCGCATCGCGATCTTCAAGGGTATGAAGATGCACTCCCCTCTCTCTCGTTGCTATTCTCTCCATGGATTGATCTTGGTGATGCGTAGAAAATTTTGAATTTCTGCTACGTTCGACAACACCCGATACAATACCAAAAAAACTGATACTTTTTTTGGTACCCTGAAAGCAACTTTCCATATATAAATCTTTACCTCTAGACCATTTCAGAGCTCCTCGTCACGTCCGCGATCTCATCTGGGACTCTGAACAACATTTAGTCACCAACATGCATATCAATATTACTCTAGCGTCACCGAACGTTAAGCGTGCGGACCCTACAGGTTTGAGAATCATATAGACATGACCGAGACACCTCTCCGGTCAATAACCAATAGTGGAACCTGAATGCCCATATTGGTTCATACATATTCCATGAAGATCTTTTATCGGTTGAACCACGATGTGAAGGATTCGGTTAATCACATATGCAATTTTCTTTGTCCGACGATATGTTACATGCTCGAGATTCGATCGTCGGTATCTCCATACCTAGTTCAATCTCTTTATCGACAAGTCTCTTTACTCGCTCCGCAATACAAGATCGTGTGGCTAACTCATTAGCCACATTGCTTGCAAGCTCTTTACGATGTTGTATTACCGAGAGGGCCCAGAGATATCTCTTCGTCACACGGAGTGACAAATACCAGTCTTGATCCATGCCAACCCAACAGACACCTTCGGAGATACCTGTAGAGCATCTTTATGATCACCCGGTTACGAAGTGACGTTTGATAGCACTCAAGGTATTCCTTCGGTATCGGGGAGTTGCATGATCTCATGGTCTTAGGAATAGATACTTGACATGAATAAAGCTATAGCAATAAACTCAAGTGATACGATCGAATGCTAAGCTTACGATCAAATGATGTGATCCGTTATCAAATGACAACTCATGTCTGTGGTTAGGAAACCTTAACCATCTTTGATCAACGAGCTAGTCTAGTAGAGGCTCACTAGGGACATAATATTTGTTTATGTATTCACGCTTGTATTTAAGTTTTCAGTCAATACAAATCTAGCATGAATAATAAACTTTTATCATGAACAAGGAAATACGATAATAACCTATTTATTATTGCCTCTGGGGTATATTTCCAACAACAAGGTGGTGTCAAATTAAGGGCAACCTTATGCTTTAAACATGCTCCAATTTGTTGATGAAGTGGTTCTTGTGTTTGCTGAATGACACAATCAAAATTCTACCCCTTCCTCCATAATGGTTTGCTATTGTGTTTGTTGTTGCCTCATCGTTGGTGGTGGTAGTCCATTTTGCTAATGTCATGTGGCTTCGCTCTTTAGTTCATTTTACACGACTCTTCATCAATGCACGCCATCACGTTGTTGGTCCTCTATGTTAGCATGTGAGATGCGGTGGCTCATTTCTAACCGGCATTACCATCATGGTGTTCCAGCCCACTCAACCATGATTAATCCCACTTTGGCTAGCATGAATGAAAACAAAATTTAACTGAACCAAGGGACGGGGTAATTGGATTTACGAAAATGTCGTCCCACGTTAACAGTAACAAAATTACTCTGTAAAACTAAAAAAGGGGCATTTTGGATTATAGTAATTTTGGACGAGAGAATTTGGATTATAGTAATCTTGCATGTGTCATATAAATTCCTATAAAATGCTAATCCGCATGAATTGTTGATGAATTATAGTGTTGGTTAGGATCACATTGGGGGGGGGGGGGAAACCACATGTCTCACGCTTTGTTCGGTTACACCCTTTGTCAAGAGGATTGGAGGGGATTTTGACTTGTAGGGGACTATATCCACCTCAATCCCTGCCAAAACCCCTTCACAACACTGTCAACCGAACCCAGACTCATCCATGTGACTTCAATATCTTCAATTGCATCACACAGATAATCTAAAAAGAGCTTATTTCTATCAATTCGTGTACCTTTTCCCTTTTACAATTCGTCAATGTCCTGATATCATCAATATTCTTCGATTTGTTAGTCATGCATGCTTTGAAGTATACAAGGAGAAATATCTGAGCGAAGTGGTCGATCACACAAAGTGGCAAAATAACGCACTTACTTGGATTCGAGAAGTTGCCCCACTTAATAATAAGTCATGAGAAAGAAGTTCTCTTGGTATCTTAATTTTCAACTTGTGAGTGATTATGACTCGGTCGATTAAAAACAAAAAAGTTATTTTGACACGCCATATCAAGATTTTTTTTCGTCCCCTTTTCAATTTACACGAGCCGAGAGACCGAACTTTGATCATACAAGACCTCAGCGGTTTTGCCGCTAAAATTATCTAACAAGATGTCCCTTGCAATGCCCATATCTTGCAACACAACGTGTGGTCTCTGCGGGTTAAAATGACTGAGCAGTGCCCGTTCACTCACTTTCCGGGCATCTCGCCTCATGTATATATATATATATATCTTTCTTCGGAGATTTGCTTTTACCCTTTGCAGTTAACACGTCTACGTCCTACGGATGCAGCATGCGATAATTGTACAAAAAAGGGCGCCGATCGGTCGCTTTCCCCTGGCTCGCTATGCATGCATTTCGCTTGCCATACGTGGTTTTTTTTAGCATCAGTACAGACACAAACGCTCATATACACGCGCATACACTCATTCCTATGAACGCACACACGCACACCCTACCCTTATGAGCACCTCCGAAAGACTGAGCCGGCATATCATCTTAAGATTTACGAAGTCACCTAGGCGCCTCGTTGTCGACGGAAACATCTCCTCCCACTGAAAACGCATCGCCGGAAATCCTGAAATATATCCAGAAATAATGCGAGCACCAGAATTTGAATCCTGGTGGGTTGGGAATACCACTGTCGACCTAACCAACTCAATTACAGGTTGATTCGCGCTTGCCATACGTGGTTAATCAACAACCAGAGCACTAGCTAAAAAGGAGCCAACACAACTGAGATTCCCCGGCTCATAGCGTCCTATTAATATTTATTTATACTCAATCTAGCACGCATGAGATCATTCGAGATCACTTCGAACTCTTAATTAATTATAGTTTAATTATGAAAGGGAGGGGCGAGATACATGCACAGTAACAACCAGTAAGTGCCGAGCTTATCTTATCCGAGACTCTGTATCAAACACTGGGAAATTTGTCACTTTCATGGACGAATCTACTTACACCAATCAAACAAGGGCCCTACGCGACACTGCCCACTAGAATGGGTGGCATTATTGAAAACGATGCCACTGTGACACTGTGTGTCACCAGTGCTCTTGGGATAAGCCATGGACATGACCCATGGGATTACTTTCTCTGCTGTTTGCTGGCGATATGGGACTACGATTCCAAGACAGCTTTTATTTTACTGTTGCCATCCACAGCAACGCTAACAGCTGTATATCATTCAAACAATTTTATTAACAAAAAAATACACTTGGAACGTGTTGCAACAGACCTTTTTTAGGACACTATGCACTGACAATTTTTACCAGGACACTGTTCCAAGTACAGTATTTTATATAGTAACGAAAATACACTCGGGAGTCGGGACGACAAAGCACGGAGGGTGGCGCGTGTGGGTGAATGGAATTTGGCCCGCCGGATCAGGCCGGGGTTGGGATATCAAGATATGTTTGCGCCCTAGAGGGAATCATGATGAAACCATCAGATCACGAAAGAATAATGGAAACAGTGGGATCGCTTTTGGTTCATGGCTCCCCTCCCCTCCGTTGCGCTTTCCGCTTTTCCTCTCGTTTATAAGCGCAACAAGTGCACCACAACCCAACCCAACACAACACACACTCGCTCCTTCCTTCTCAGGCTCTTCAAACCCGCAGCAGAGAGAGACGAGGTAGAGAGAGCGAGCGAGAGAGAGAGAGAGAGAGAGAGAGAGGTAGTAGGCAGCCGTTGCTTGCTGGCCTAGCTAGCTGCTGCTGCGTCGTGCTTGGCTCTGGTGGGCATCTAGATGCTCTCATTTCCTTTCGCGGCCTCTGCTCCCCTACGCCGGAATCCCTCCGTCTCCGTGCCTTCCCTCCCTCCTCTCATGGCCTAGATTCGTGCCAGTGCTGCTCGTAGCAATCAATCGGGAGCCATCAATCGGGAGCCGTTTCTTTCTTCTTTCCTCGCGCCTAGTACGTAGCGTAGCCTGCTCTGCTGCGGCCTGCTCGCTTTGAATACGCGCCAGCCCTCCTCAAAACGCTCAAACCTTGTCCCTTTCCCGCAAACCCCTGCCGCCTTTTGGTCGCTCTAGCTCTAGCGTACAGGCAGGCAGGCACAGTACTATACTCCCCGGGCGCCGCGCCGGGCTCTTTCACCTCGGTCTCAGGTGGGCGAGCGGGCGTCCAGCACCTGCACTGTGCCCTCCTTTCTCGCCTCTCTCTCTCTCTTCCGCCATATATTCCGCCCCCGCTTGTCACCGCGCAGGAGGAGAGGAGAGCCACGCTTGTGAGCTGTGACCTGTCGGAGCCAGCTCCTCTGTCTCCATCACTGTCTTGATTTGTCGCCTGAGCTGGGAGCAGCGAGCAGCGCCGGCGAGCGAGGAGGTTGCTAGGGACGGACGGTCGACTCACTCATGGCGTGGAGCGGGTTCAGGGAGGCTGCGGCGGCGGGGGAGAGCGGCCTGGAGCTCAGCCTCGGCCTACCCGCCTACTTCACCAAGCCGGCAGCACCAACAGCAGGTAATTGCTCCTTCTTGCTGCTCTGTAGGAGGTAGGAGCACGTACTACTCCTTGATCGTCCCAGTTTTGATACATCTGTTTGTGTCTGCGGCGTCAGGTTTGGACGGGGAGGAGTCAATCGGCGCCGGTGGTTCTGCTTGCCAACCTGAAGGAGGAAGCTACAAGGCCAAGTAAGCAAAATCTTTCTTTTCAGTTGCAGCGTTGATCTGACCGTCTTTCTTCTTCTTAAAAAAGGAACTAATGTTTCCTCGGTTAAACTAAACTCGCGGACGTACGTGCAGGCCGGCAGCAGCAGCTCCGGTCGTGGGGTGGCCGCCGGTGCGCTCGTTCCGGCGGAACCTGGCCGCCTCCAAGCCGTCGTCGTCCAAGGAGGACGGCAGGGCAAGCAAAGACGACGACGTCGCCGTCAAGGGCGCCGACGAACCTGCGGGCCGGAAGGGCCTGTTCGTGAAGGTCAACATGGACGGCGTCCCCATCGGGCGGAAGGTGGAGCTCAAGGAGCACGGCAGCTACGCCGACCTCTCCGCCACCGTCGACAAGCTCTTCCGCAGCCTCCTCGCCGGTACACACCCACACACACACCATGCATCATCGATCTTTACTCTCGGTGATGGTCTCACTGATGCAAGTGTTTCCTGTCTGTGCATGTAGCTCAAAGGGACGCCGCCGGTGCCCCCGACGCGATCGCCGGCGGCGAGTACACGCTGGTGTACGAGGACGACGAGGGCGACAGGATGCTGGTCGGGGACGTCCCATGGCAGTAAGTCCACACCTGAGACAAGTTGTAACTATGCTGAATCTGATGAACTGACAAATCTCGTCTCTGCACGCGTGCAGGATGTTCATCGTCACAGCGAAGAGGCTGCGAGGGCTCAAGAGCTCCGACCTGCCGGCCTCGTCGGTGAGTAACTGAGTATCTCTGGAATAAATCTGAACCGTGCACACTATTCGAGAGATAGGCGGTCGAATCAGCTTTAACTGAACCAAGACGCTATCTCCCTGTGTGTTCTTCGCAGCTGACGGCGGCCGGGAGCAGGAAGAGGCCGGCAGCCGCGGCCGACTGCTGATCGAACTCGCCCGGCGTTGTAAAGGCCTTTTTTGACGAGGGTTAATTCTGTTTTGTTTCTACGTAATACGCACATATGAGGATGAAATCGCGGCTGTAATTAGAGTCGTGTGTGTGTGTGATCCTACTGCTATTTTGGGGGCCACGATGATCGTGGCGTTATTTTGATGCTTTTTTCTACGTCTAACTAGATGCGTTCGTCGGATGATCTAATCTAATAGTACTAGTACTAGTATGTTCTTAGTGGTATAATTGCACATATACTTCATGTGAACTTGATCTTTGCCGGTTGTTTTGTTTCTGTGGTGCTGCTCGAATGATGTTCGTTCAGGTCCAACCTTTTCTTTTTCTTCTGATCGATGTGTCCGACCAAAAAGAGGGACAGGCATGTAGATGCTCGATATTTGGTCTTGATTCTGGATGGCCCATGGTTTCTCTAACCAGGCCCAAGCCCAAGCGCACAGACCGGTACCAATCTCCATGCCCGATAGCACGGTGGGAAACTGCCATGTTCGTTGTCAACTGAAAAAAACATGTTTGTTGTTTCTTCTCTCGCCATCGTATTTTTCCATTATTAGAAGGAGAGTGAATAGAACTATAAGGGCTGGGGCATCTTGCGACATGTATGCGATGTTTTCGTCATCGTTGTGGCTTCGACGTTGGCCCATAACGACGCCTCATCCTTGAGCTCGTAGATGAGTCGGGAGACGGAAGGTTGTTGGCCGTCGAAGATGCGACCGTTGCGGTGCTTCCAAATGGCCCAGGACATGAGCATGATGATGGAGGAAAGCCCTCGGCGATGCATGGTGGTGGCATGCGACTAGGTAGATGATCACCAGTCGGAAAAAGAGAGAGAGAGAAGAAAACAGAAGTTCTGTTGAATTTTAAGTATTCAGTTTCACCAATAAGATACCGAGACTTGCTTCACATTTGAAATTACACAAAAAAGATTTTCATCGGAAAGAGGTCTATGGAGACTTTTGGGAAAACGTCGACATTTGCTGCTTATTTGGCAAACAAAAACAGAGTGCCTTATAAGAATTTAACCGGTTAGTTGAATATTCGGGAGTCGCGGGAGAGTAGTCGTGGAGCGGCACCATGAGAGCACCTCACGCCACACCTGAAGGGAGAAGGGGCAGCCAACGAACAGGTGTTGCATGTCCTCATGAATATGATCACATAACACACGCCACTCCTTGTGTGGCAGCCCTCGTTTAGCAAGACGATCCGTCGTTCAGCAACGGTCCTAAAGCATGAGCCAGGTGAATACCTTTACTCGTAGGGGAACCCATGTCTTCCAAGCGAAGCGCAAGTGGGGGTTCCCGATCGAGTCGTGGAATAGAGCAAGGTACCAAGATCTGGCCTGCGATCGAGCCGTGGAATAGAGCAAGGCAGAGCATGCTTCATCATAGTCAATCTGGGGTAGCCTATGGGACCAGCTCGGAGATTTTGAACGCCCTAGTTAATGGAAGTACATTTTTTTTTTGAAAAATCACAGGGAGAGCTCCCCGCCTGAATATATTTCTAAATTTTAATCCATCATTTATCTGGTTGTTCCACCATGGACATCAAGAATTCAAGATGAGCTACAAAAAAGGATGCCCACATTGGGATGCAGACGTTTGGTCTATGGGTGTATCTACACCCTATATGAAAAAAATAAAAAAAATAGAAAGTTAAGAAATCTGAAAATATTTTTGAAATAAACTTGATCTTCCATTGTACTTGTGAAAATAATTCCACAGAAAGAAAAAAAAAACCCTTTGACTTCATTTGAAAACAACAATAAATTTTCGGTCAAAATAGTGAATAGCAAATAAATTTGTATTTCTGCCCTGAAGTATACGCTGGTTTTTTTATTCGTGAATATTTATGTAATAGTGCAAAAGAAAGTCAAGTTTATCCTACAAAAACTTCTGAACTATTTTGACTTTCTTTTGTAATTATTAAAAAAATTCCCATATAGGGTGTAGAACTGTAGATACAACCAGGAACCAAGGGGTATTCCAACACTATGCTTGGGGAAATATCAGGCGCTCCCATACTTGGAGTGCTCCCCATGCTCCAATTTCAAAACATCAATTTTAAATGTTTCAAAAAATCTGGAAAAAAAATCTGGATGTTCACAAGGAATGTGACTACAACCCCTAAAAATTTCAGGCCGAAACTCAAAATGTAATTGAGATACAAAAAAGAGAAATTCAGATGTGAATAGTGTCAAATGTTTTTTATGACACTATTCATGCTAGATTTCACATTATTGTTTCTCAATGTTCGTTTAGAGTTTGGACCTAAATTTTTTAGGAGTTGTACTTACATTTCTTTTGAACATTCATTTTAGAATTTTTGAAACATTTAAAATTGTTTTCTGAAATTGGAGCATTGGGAGTACCCCAAGGATGGGAGCACCTGATATTTCCCCCGTACGCTTACAATGTATTAGGATCATACTTAAAACTCTTTTCAAATGTATTTTCGAATCTTATTAAAGGAGGCATATGTAACTTGGATCTTGATTCATGACACGTCCTTACCCAGGATGGTGGCGTTCTTGGGGCAGACACCAGGGTAACTGAGGGGCCTATTGTCGCTGCCAAGAACTGTTTGGAAATCCACTTTATGGCACTAGATATATACTGTATTGTTTTGGAAGGAACTGCTGCTGATACGGAGGATGTAACAGATAGGACAAGCTTATCCAGTTTTAACTGCAGAAAACAAAATAATTGGCGTGAATGTCTCCGTATTTTCGATAGTTTGCAAACACACTTTTTGAAACAAAGAAGATCTGGCTCGTGCCAAAGCATAAAGAATGAAATATGGGTGTGCTATCTGGGTTGCTTCTCTTTCTTTCTGCCCATGAAAAGGCCACGACAGGAAACTAAGATTGAATCCTGGTCCACACAGTTAGCAGTAGAAGTAGGGGGTCCTTCGCTTCAGGGCTGTGTGGTTTTGCCAGCAACAGGAAGTCGAGGCGGGGCAGCAATTTTTTGGGATAAACAAGTAGTCGACATAGTTTCTCACATGATCGCTAGCTTCTCCATCACGGTTAGGGTTCAAATCGTCGGCAGCACCGAGTTCTTCTGGATGACAACCGTCTACGGGCCAACTGAGGATGAACAGAAAGAAAATTTCCTTTCTGAACTTGCAAGCGCGGCCCCTCCCCCATCTGATCCATGGATGATTAATGGTGACTTCAACATGATTTATCAAGCTAGGGACAAAAGCAACGGCCTGATCAACAGAAGAATGATGGGCCGTTTTCGCCGTGCGATCGACTACGCAGGGGTCAGAGAAGTAAAGTGCAGAAACAGGCGTTTCACCTGGAGTAATGAACGAGAAGATCCTACTCTATGCAGCATTGACAAAGTTTTTTGCAACTTAGCATGGGAAAACCTGTTCCCCGACGTGTTACTTACGGCGGCCTCTACTTCCTTCTCCGACCACTGTCCCCTCCTGCTAGCCAACGGTGTGCCGCCAGTTAGGAAAGCTAGGTTCAGGTTTGAAAACTTCTGGCCACAATTCCTGTACTTCCGGGAGACAGTGCAGCACGCCTGGGATCGGCCTGTAAACCATGACTGTCCGTTCATACGCATCGGTAGGAAGCTTCAGAGGGTGGGGGCTGACCTCAAGATCTGGAGTAGATCGCTTTTTGGAAGCACCAAGATGAAGTTCCACATTGCAAATACTGTGATTCTGCAATTTGAATTGGCGCAGGAGGCCAGGCCCCTGACGGAGCAGGAGCGCCTGCTGCGAAAGCAACTTAAGCTCAAAGTGATTGGGCTGGCCGCCATCGACAGGGCCAGAAAACGGCAGGCTTTCAGGATCGTGTGGCTCAAAGCTGGCGATGCAAACTCAAAGTTTTTCCATGCAAAAATCAAAGCAAGAAGGAGGAAGAACTACATACACTCGAAAAGGTGGGCAACACTGACATTACTGAACATAAGGAGAAGGCCTCGGCCGCGCGCGATCACTTCACAGAAGCTATGGGCAGGAGCCGGCAACGCAACTGCACCTTAAACTGGGACGAGCTGCAACTACAAGTAGTCGACATGATAGGGCTAGATCTGCCTTTCTCCGAGCATGAGGTGTGGGCAGCAATTCAGGCCTCTCCGGTTGAAAAAGCACCTGGACCGGATGGCTTCACCGGGCGTTTCTTCAGGACCTGTTGGAGCATCGTCAAACATGATATCATGGCAGTTTTTCACAAATTTTATAATCTAGCAGGAGCAAACTTCGATGACCTAAACTGCGCGTTCATAGCTCTTCTGCCAAACAAGGACGGAGCAACGGAGATGGGCCACTTCAGACCAATCAGCCTCATACACTCCATCGCGAAACTGATAGCTAAGGTTCTTTCTATGAGGCTGGCCCCAAAACTAAAGGACATCATCTACCCGGCGCAAACCGCTTTCCAAAAGGGCAAGTGCATCCATGATAGCTATCAGTATGTTCAGGGCTGTGTTAGAGCGCTTCACAAAGACAGAAAATCGGCCTTTCTCTTCAAACTGGATATAGCCAAGGCCTTCGATTCAGTTTCCTGGGAGTACTTGATGGAACTGCTGCAGAGAATGGGTTTTAGCTCTCGTTGGAGGGATTGGATCGCAATGCTGCTTTCTTCGGCCTCCTCCTACATCCTGATGAACGGCGAGCCGGGCGAGAAATTCTGGCACCGCCAAGGGTTGCGTCAGGGAGACCCTCTCTCCCCGCTTCTCTTCATCATCGCCATTGATCCACTTCATCGCCTACTAGCAGCGGCTATGGAGAGGGGGACGCTGGCCCGTTTGCCGGGCAGAATGCAGTATGAGGATCTGTTTGTACGCGGATGACGCCGTGATTTTCGCCAACCCATCCAAGACCGAGGTCGATACGCTGCTTCATCTGCTCACAAAATTTGGGGAAGCAACGGGGCTGCATCTCAACCAAACGAAATCCTCAGTGGCAGCCATAAGATGCGATGGCATCAATTTGTCGGAAGTGCTACAGGGTTTTGGCGGCTCCCTGACTGGGTTCCCACTGACTTACCTTGGCTTGCCGATCTCGACTGCCAGTATAAATGTGAAACAGTTTGAGGGAAGACGCCTCTCAAGGGGCGATCGGCTCATATATATATAGCAGAGTTACAAGTCTTGGAGACCAAGAAATAAACCCTATACGCGTATATGTACAACCGTATGCAAACGGAATACGCGAGATTAGCTATACAAAGTTATACGTTAACATCCCCCCGCAGTTTGTGCGTCGGTCGAACGCATAAACTGTACCGAAAGTCCAAGAAGAGCTGAGTCGGTAAGCCCTTCGTCATGATATCGGCAAACTGTTGTGAGGATGGCACATGAAGAACCCGAATCTGACCGAGAGACACCTTCTCGCGGACGAAGTGGATTTCGATCTCGATGTGCTTAGTGCGGCGATGCTGGACCGGGTTACATGCCATGTAAACAACACTGACGTTATCACAGAAGACAACGGTGGCGGATGGAAGAGGACGATGAAGCTCGAGGAGAAGTTGGCGAAGCCAGCAACACTCAGCCACGACATGGGCCACGGCTCGATACTCGGCCTCGGCACTGGAGCGAGACACCGTGGCCTGGCGTTTGGAGGACCAAGACACCAGGTTATCACCGAGGTAGACACAGTAGCCAGAGGTAGATCGTCGGGTGTCAGGGCAACCGGCCCAATCCGCGTCAGAGTATGCAGTGAGCGAGGCGGCCGGTGTGGAGTGGAGCCGTAGACCGAGGTCGAGGGTGCCACGAACATAGCGAAGAATCCGCTTAACGAGGTTGAGATGAGGTTCCCGGGGAGCGTGCATGTAGAGGCACGCTTGCTGAATAGCATGTGCAATGTCGGGGCGAGTGAGCATCAGGTACTGAAGGGCTCCGGCAAAACTCCGGTACTCCGTGGCGTCGGTGACAAGGGGACCCTCGTCGGCGGAGAGCTTGCAACGGGTGTCAATAGGCGTGACACACGGGTTGCAGTCCATCATGCCGGTATTGAAGAAGATCGATGGCATCTTGCCGCTGCGAGAGAAGCATCCGGAAGAAGACCGAGATCGAGATCCCGAGGAAGTAAGTCAGTCCCCGAGATCGGTCATGGAGAACTCCGGTGAAGCTGGTCGGTGATGTCTTTGGAGAAGCCTTGGCCGGAGGCGGTGAGGATGATGTCGTCCACGTAGAGGAGCAGGTAGGCCATCTCGGAACCGTGCCGGAGCACGAACAGAGATACGTCGCTCTGAGAAGCCACAAAGCCCAGTCGATGAGCGTGATGAGCGAACCACCGGTACCATCGCTGTGCGCTCGCTTGAGTCCATAGAGTGACTTGTGGAGCGGCGGACATGGTGAGGACGTGTAGGGTCGATGAAGCCGGGTGGCTGCTCACGGTGGACCACCTCGTCCGAGATCGCCATGGAGGAAGGCATTCTTGACGCCCGGTGATGAACCGGCCAAGCATGTGAAACGGCGATGCCGAGCACAGCGGATCGTGGCGGCTTGACGACGGACCGAAGGTCTCGTCTTAGTCAATGCCAGTCGCTGCGAGAATCCACGGACCACCCACCGTGCCTTTGTACCGGCGAGAGCACCGGCCAAGACCAAACTTGTGCTTGAAGATCCACTTCCACGAAACAATGTTAGCACCAACGGTCGAGGAACAAGAGTCCAAGTGCGGTTACGACGATAGCATCGTACTCCTCGGTCATGGCAAAGACGCCAAAGAGGATCCTGGAGAGCAGAACGATATGTTTTGGGAATAGGAGAGAGAGAGGAGTGTTCAGCCGATAGATTAAGTTTGTTAATGGGCTGAAAAATACCACGCTTGGCGCGAGTGAGCATGGTGTGAGTGTTGGTGGTGGAGGCGGTGCTGTCGCGAGAGCGACGGGAAGGAGGAGGGGGTGGTGGTGGTGGTGGAGAAGGGGGCGGAGGTGGTGACGCAGACAAGAGCGGCGCGGGTGAGGCGGGCGCTGTGGCGATCGACGTCGGGGTGGAAGGCCCCGAGCCATGCATGGCGGGCTGGGCCGAGGAGGCCGGCGCCATGTTGGGCTGGCTTCATGGAGGCACGACGATCAAGGAGCGGGCTGCGTGGCGACCAGGTCGAGAAGAAAATCGAGATCGTCCGGAGACTGAGTGGTTCGAGTGGTGGCGAAAGGAAAGGTGTTTTCGTCAAAAATGACATGTCGCGAGATGATGATGCGGCGTGTCGTTAAGTCGAGGCATCGATAACCGTGATGCGATGCAGGGTACCCAAGAAAGACGCATGCGGTGGAGCGGGGGACGAGTTTATGAGGTGCCGTGGCGGACTGGTTAGGGTAGCATAGGCACCCGAAGACACGGAGGTCGGAGAAGGAGGGGGGTTTCTGGTAGAGGATGGTATACGGGATCCGGACTTCCAAAGCTTGGCTTGGACGACGGTTAAGCAGGAAGGTGGCGACGGCAAGGGCCTCGGCCCAGTACGCAGGGGGCATATAAGCTTGGAACAGCAAGGTGCGGGTAATGTCGTTGAGCGTCATGAAGTGCTCGTTCGCCTTGCCGCTTTGAGGGGAGGTGTATGGGCAGGACATGCGGAGGTGTATACCGTTGCGTGCAAGGAACTCGATGAAGGTAGAGTTAACGAACTTCGGTACCATTATCGGTGCGGAAGGATATGACGGGGAGGTTGAATTGTGTGCGTGCGTATGCAACAAAGTTGATGAGAGTATCACATGTGTCGGATTTCCGGTGAAGGGGAAACGTCCACATAAAATGAGAGAAGTCATCAACAATGACAAGGTAATATTTGAAACCAGAATTACTAGCAACAGGTGAGGTCCATAAATCGCAATGAAGTAATTGAAACGGAGCAACACAAACTGTTGATGATCTAGAAAAAGGTAGACACGCGTGCTTGCCAAGTTGACATGCATGACACACTTGAGTACTTTTATTACATGGAATAGCAAATTCTGAAGATAAATGTGACATAGAGTCACGACCGGGATGTCCTAAGCGACGATGCCATAGCTCCGATGTGGTGGTGGTGGCGACGAGTCCAAACGGGGAGGTGGTGGGGTTGGTGTTGGCGTTGAACTCATAGAGCGGTCCGGGGCTACTGCAGCGAATGATCTCGCGCCGAGTGTGCAGATCCTTAATAGAGAAACCACATGGGTCATATTCCACAGAAACAGAATTATCAATGGTAAATTGATGAGTGGAAAGGAGATTTTTGATAATATCGGGAACAACGAGAACATTTTTGAGATAAAATGTGTGACTAGGTGTGTGGAGGGTGACGTGGCCGGTGGCGGTGATAGGAAGGGGAACACCATTGCCGACAGTGACTCGAAGAGAGGGAGGAGGTGGGGAGGAAGTGGAGAGTATACCGGGGTCCGAGACCATGTGCGAGGTGGCGCCGGAGTCCATCACCCAAGCACCCGGCGTGGAGGAGCCGGCGAAGGGCAATGCGGTGGCGTTGAGGGCGGCGACGGGCGGAAGCAGTCCCATGCAGGAGCCGGGTGGAGCAGCAGGTGGTAGGGTACCATGGTGGAGGCGGGTTGGTGCCCCACGCAGCCATGCAGGCGCCACTGGTCGTAGGCGACCTGCCTGGGGCACCAGTGGATCAAGGGATGACGGTGTTGGGCGGGGACCATCGCTCGAGGAGGCTGGCGCCCGGGCTGAGCGGCCGGAGCGCCGTAGGGGCGCCAGGAGGGCTACATTTGCTGTGTCTGCCCAGTGTAGGGGTTGAAGCAGATCCATGGTCCGGGCGCGGTGGCAGGGTTGGCATGGTTGGAGTTGGCGCCGCTCTCACCGCCGTTCTTCTTCTTCTTCGACCAGCGGCCGCCTTGGCCGCCATTGCCGCCGGAATTGCCACCGGTGGAGGAGCCGGTGGTGTTGCCGTAGAGGGCGACTTGGGACGGCATGGGGCCGCCCGGGGCGGCGTTGGCGAGCTGGTTCTCGCGGAGGAGAAGAATGGAGCGAGTCTGCAGGAAGGTGGGGCCGGAACCTGCATCGTGACGAGGGTGGTGATGTCGGAGAAGCGGGGGTTGAGCCCCCGGAGACAGGTGAGGACCAGGGTTTGGTCGGTCACGGGCTGCCCCACGTCCGCGAGCGCGTCAGAGAGGGCCTTCAGGCGATGGCAGTAGGCAGTGATGGTGAGGTCGCCTTGGACGAGGGCCCGGAACTCCGCCTCGAGGTAGACGACGCGGGTGAGCTGATTGTCGAGGAAGAGGTTCCGGATCAGCGCGTAGGCCTCATACGCGGTCTGATCTTGGGCCATGATTGTGTCGAGGATGTCCTCGCTGATGGAGCCGTAGATCCACGAGCGCACGACGAAGTCCTCGACGCCGCTACCGCCGGCGGGCATCCGGGCGCGTGACGACGGAGATGTGGCCGGTGAGGTCGTACTTGCCGAGGAGGACGGTGATGAGCATACGCCACTTGGCGTAGTTGGACTTCTGGAGGTCGAGGACGATGGGGACATGCGTCTTGACACTGGCGACATGGACGGCCTGGGACGCCGGCGATGCGACGGACGAGATCATGGCTCCGGCGGTCTGCGTCTCGAGCGTCGATGAGGTGGAGGCCCCGAGTGCAGAGGAAGTGGAGGAGGAGGTCGACATGGCGGCGGCCTGGGGAGGAGGGAGGAGCTGTGGCGGCGCGGAGGGAGGATGGCGACGGCGGCTTAGGGTTTCGGTGGCGGCGGAAGCTAGGTTTTAGGATGTAGGGCTGATACCATATAAACGTGAAACAGTATGAGGGAAGACGCCTCTCAAGGGGCGATCGGCTCATATATATATAGCAGAGTTACAAGTCTTGGAGACCAAGAAATAAATCCTATACGCGTATATGTACAACCGTATGCAAACGGAATACGCGAGATTAGCTATACAAAGTTATACGTTAACAGCCAGGCTGAGACTGTGCCACTTCCAGTTCTTGACAGACAGGATCAAGGCGCGCCTGGCGGGTTGGAAAGGAAGGCTGCTCAACCTAGCTGGTAGGAGGGTTCTGGTATGCAGCGTCCTCTCAGCGCTGCCAACCTTCGCCATGACCGTGCTAAAAGTGCCTAAGAAGATCATCCGTGAGATTGACAAGGCCCGAAGGCGATTCTTATGGAGCCAGGAGGACGAGCTCACCGGGGTAAGTGCAAGGTGGCTCGGTGAAGGCCTGCTCCCCGACGAGCCAAGGAGGTTTGGGCATCCTTGATTTAAACAAGTTCGGCACTGCCCTTCGCCTCAGATGGCAGTGGCTGGCATGGGAGCAACCAGCAAGGCCATGGGTGCAACTACAACCCCTGGCGTCGGAGAAAGATCGACAGATTTTCAGTTTGGCAACAAAAGTTCAGATCGGAAACGGCCGCAAAGCAAGCTTTTGGAATGACAGTTGGTTAGGCGATTCCCCGCTGACGATCAAATACCCATCAGTCTACAATCACGCCCGCAGAAAAGGTAGAAATGTCGAAACATCCCTCCGGAACGACCGATGGATCAAAGATCTGCAACATGGAGACACCATGGCCATTGCACCGGAGTTTCTGTCCATGTGGCGAATGCTACAGACTGAAAACCCAGTGCTGCGCCCTGACGAAGACGATCGCATACAATGGCGGCACACCAACAATGGCAGCTACTCTGCAAATTCAGCATACAATTCATAGTTTCCACCTTCGGGACAGTCCGGATTCAACCATCTAATCTGGAAAGTGTGGGCTCCGAACAAGCTCAAGATTTTCATGTGGCTGCTCCTCCAAGACAGACTTTGGTGCAATGATCGGCTGCAGAGGAGGGGTTGGCAACGATTACTTCTGCCAACTGTGCCTTCGCAATCTTGAAACGTCCACGCATCTGTTTTGGAATTGCCGCTTCGAACGGGAAGTTTGGCAGCACACGGCGAGGCGATCGGGATGCTCCTCTCTATCACCTTTGACCAGAGACCCAACATCCTCCTCACAGGCATTGCCATCAGATAATCAACCGGACCACACCACAGAACAGAAGAGCAATCAGATCAATGATCGTTATGATCTTGTGGGAGATATGGAATGAGAGAAACGACTGCATTTTCAGGGGGCGCCACCAAGTCATCAACGGATTTACGCAAAGATCAGCAGCAACTTAGAACAATGGAGATTAGCAGGAGCAAAATAGCTAGAGACCCCCTTCGTGGAAATGCTGGGAGGAGTCTGATTCTGTATTTTTAGTTCGGGATGATGGTCACTTGACCATCTACCATTCATTTTCTCCTTCTGATCGTTCTGATCACCCTTGTACTCTTCTTCCTGCTAAATCAATGAAGCCAGCAAGCGCTGGATATTTCAAAAAAAAAGAAAAGGCCACCACGGGTTCTGGTTCCCTTGCTGCAATGTCAGTATCTGAATTCGGTAATTACAAGTGCCACTGAATTGGGTCACGAACAACAGCAATCGATATGGATCGTTTGATTCAGTGCGAGGCCACGTTCAAGCAGTGTGGTCACTTGACCACACAACATTTTGGTGAAACTCTTAACTACAAGTAAAAATTATGCAGAAGATGGTAGAAAATTTGTAAATACACATGTATTTGACATCACATACTTGAACTTCTGGCACCGCCACTGGTTTGATTTACAACCTGTGCGTCGTTTTCAGAGGTAGGATCGACATGTTTCTCCATTATTATACGTGCTAAATTTAGTGCCGGGTAGAGATTCCTTCACTGTTCAAGTCGTTATCCTGATCGTCACAACTTCGGCCTTCCACCAGCACTTGTCTCAAACTTGTCTGATTGGGTCGCTGTCCTCTTCTTTATCACCACAACTTTTAGCTTTTTAGTAGAGTACATAGTATGTCAGTTTGATGAGCTTTCCAACTTCCAAGGTTCACAAATTAACCTTGTTGATGAGCAATAGTGCAACGGTGCAGTTTGGAGCGTAGGAATTTGACCTGAATTTTGTACTGCTAAACAGTTAAATTCCACGACAGTGCTTACATTAAAAGAAGCTTATTACTCAAAAAGATGGTTGCAGATTCATGAGACCTCAGGTTCCCTTTTATTTTAACTGTCCAAGGTGACCTCATCTAAGCCTCATTTCGGTCATGGACCTCTCTTACAGTTCCAGCACGGGTAAACTGTAAGTACATGCTGGAGAATTGGGTGCCGTTTATCTTTCACCCCAGAAACGGGGACATAAAATGTATGGCAACTAGCTTGCCTACTGCTATTCAACATTTCTGTACTGAGATTGGGAAGCAGCAATCAGGGCAGCCCCTATCCCCGAGCCATCATCTGCATGCTTGATGATTATGAACTTTGATGACTCCTCCCCTAGCAGCTCGCTTAGAGTAGTTTCCAAGCATTTGCTGAACTTGGCGTAGTGTTCGAACAGTCCTCCATCGATGGCGATGACCGACCGCCGCTTATCGACGGAGCCATCCCTCCCGAGCTTCTTGAGGATCCCTGCAAGGCCCGCAGCAGCCAGCCGGGCCGCCCTTCTTGCTACAATGTCGCAGATCTCAACAACCATTTTCCGCGTCTCCAAGGACGTGCCTGCAATCTGGAGGGTATGCAGATCATCTCACTTCAATTTATTTATTTTCAGAAAGAGGGCAACACCCTCGCCTCTGCATCAAGTGATGCACACAGCCTTACCATGTCACATCAATGTGTGCATACAACTAGTATTAACGTTTTCAGTATGACCGCCGTGCAATGCTCGCAAAGTCAGCATACCTCTAGGATTTCTTTCAGTTTTTCTTCCACTATCTTCAGATCAGGCGTGTCGTCATGGTGCATTGCAGAAATATGCGGAGTCCTGCGTACAGCGTAAAACCAGATTTATCAGCACATGCCAAGTTTGAATTTGGGAGTACTCCCTCCGATCCAAAAATAAGTTTCGCGGTTTTGAACTAAGGCTAGTTCAAAACTGCGACACTTATTATGGATCGGAGGGAGTAGCATTTTGCCATGGTTAATGAATGGTATGCTTATTAGAAGATTAAAGCTGATGCGCATCAACAATAACATGCACTTGAATCAAATCCTCAAGTCATGTATGCAGCATTAAGCCCAAATTTATCAGCACATGTCAAGTTTAAAATTTGGCAGGACTTGCTACAGTTAATGAATGGTCTATTTGATTAGGAGAATAAACCAAGCATTAACAGGGGTATGCATTTGAAAGAAATCCTGAATTCCAGATCATCAACAAGATAAAATTCTTTATGACTACATACACATTAGAGTATCAACCGCGAAAGGCTAGGGAAACAGCGTACCGGAGATGGAAATGAGTTTTGAGCTTAGTGTGGTCAATTTCACTGAAAATGGAAGATTGCAAGGACAGTTTAAGCAACACCCTCCTTACAATTTCACCTAAATACATTCCTGAGGTTAACTTCTCGTAGATCTGAAAGAACCAAAGTATACAATTGAGCCAATGCTCAACAGCAAGAACAGGCAGACAATAAAATAAACTTGCCTGCTCTCCTGGATTTAAGCTTTCATTATCTAATGATTGATCGTATTCTGTGACTGGAAGATGGCACGAATAGAAATTACCCCATTCCATATTAATGACCTGGTATATGAGAAGACATCGCACAAATAACTTAGAAACAACAAAATAGTTCAGAAGAATCCAAACATATCCTTGAGCACCACTAGGTTTGAAGTGAAAGGTTGTGACCTTTAAACCTCACCATTTCTCCTGAATTAGGCAGCTCTCCTTCCCATTTTGGTATGGCATTTGCCTTCTCAACATAAGCAGCATTTGTGCCAGTGCCAAATATCACACCTGCGACAACATCTTCATCGTAGTATCTGGCTCCAGCCAATGTCCCAACAGCGTCATTAATCTATTTCAGCACTAATCTCTTAGAATGGGATTTTTCTTATGAGGTTAGGTTATACTATTAGAAACAGTGCAATATAAACTTCTCAACACTTACTAGTGCAGCCACATGCATGTCTAGACCTTGCTTCTGCATAGCTGTTTGCAGTTCAGCAACTACATCTTTACCTACCTGATATGAGTGAGAAAGAAATTAATTCGAAGGAAGATCCATCTATAGACAGTTAAGTATTTGATTTTTGATGATAAACATAGTTTATTGATATGATTCCCAGAATTCTTTATCCACTATGGTTTAGAATCAAATGATGATACAGGCTTCAAACAGCCGCATTTGGCCACATCATTACATGATACGATGTACAAATATGCTGGGTATGTAAGCACAAGGAATTCTTACAGCATCTTCTATAGAAAATGCCTTTGTCCACTTGACAAGGGTCCCTGATGCAACAGACCGTTGCCTCACTGGGAAAGAAAATGTGAATCCTAGTTCTCGTTTATTCCCGTTTGACAAGCTAGTACCCTTCTCTTCATCAGCCACAAACTTGGCTAATTCAGAAGCAATGAAACCAAACAATTCCTGTAAAATGGAAAATGAACATAATCAAATAATAAATCAAAGAAGAACATCAGATCAATTCAAAGTTACCGAACTAAGCATATACTAAAAACATACAGAGGAGCTCCCTGACATCAAATGTGGTGGGATGGTGACTTCTCTGGACTCGCGGCTAATGACATGCTTATCATTGCCACCTAGCTGCACCTTCAAGACACGGAAGTTTGTCCCTCCTAGGTCCAGTCCATAGAACAAACCTTCCTCTCTCCTAAATTTGGTAGCACGAAAGTAAGCGGCCAAATAATTCTATAGTGTGCACTGGTTAAACATAAATTGCCTGCAGAAATCATCTATCTTTACATTAAATCTATTTTTTCAGAGGAAAGGCATCGGGTGCCCAGCTTTAAATTAATAAAGCCAACAAGTAGCAGGAGTCATACACCATCAAATCTACTCCCTCGGTCCCATAATATAAAAGCGTTTTTGACACTACAGTAGTGTCAAAAACGCTCTTACATTATGGGACGGAGGGAGTATCAATCAGCTGACCTGAAGCCCGATAAAATAACACCAAAATGGATGACATTATAGTGCTATGAACATAATAAGGATCCAGTATTTCTAGTTTCTCATGACCGATATGTCAGACATTCATGAGGTCAGTTAAATGATCAACTTTTTTTTCGCAAATACGCAAAAGTGCGTATCATTTCATTGATAGGTAGGGAGAATACAGGGGGGGGGGGGGGGGGTTAGCGTGCTCGAAGAAGAGCCGCAGAGCCTTTTTTATGTGGTGGGATGCTCAGCCCAACAACATAAAGCTACGCTCCTATGCCAACAAAGGATTGAGTCCGCGAGCACCGGCTCGAGCCCAGGTCCTAGCCTCTTCCTGGATAGCAGCAAGAAGCCTCGAGGCGGAGGGGGAGTCGCCGTCGAACACGCATCGGTTGCGGTGTTTCCAGATGCACCAAGCTGTGAGCGTAACCAAAGTGGCTAGCCCCTTGCGAAGTCCGGGAGGGGATCCGGCGATGGTCGTCGTGCACCAGGGTAAGAAGTCTTCGCCTCCGGTCGGAGGGGGGTGGTAGCGCGCACCCAAGCGAGCACATCGTGCCAAATTTGCCGAGAGAAAGGGCAACCGATGATGATGTGCTGCATGGTCTCCATTGCCTGGTCACAGAGGACGCAACGGTCGTTGTGCGGAAGCCCGCGCCGAGCGAGCCTGTCGGCGGTCCAGCAACGGTCGAGGTCAGCTAGCCATGTGAAGATCTTGACCCGAAGGGGGACCCAGCATTTCCATGTCAACTTCCAGAATGGGGCCGCGGTGGAACCAACGTAAAGGGCCAGGTAGCATGATTTGGCCGAATACTTGGCATTCGCGGTCCATCTCCACTTCAGACGGTCGGGAAGGCTGGAGAGGGCGATGGGTCGGAGAGTTCTCCACAGGTGCACGTAGTCGGCGAGTGCACCAGGGGTTGATCAACTTATTCTGGTCTTATTATAATGGTATAATGATGACAAGGATGTCATATCTCTATTTCCCAATTACAACCCGACATATCCCATCCATTCATGGGTGCCCTTGTTATGTTATGCTTACTGTAATTCATATGACCATAGTCTTTGATATACACGTACTCCATCAAACATCAACTGATTCAAGTTAAACATCAACTGATTCAAACGAGTAGACACATAAACGAGTAGACACTAACTGTCGAGGGGGAATAGACAGACATTTTCAGGGAGCATGAACACAAGAACTGAAGGACCAAGGCTTCCTGTGGTTAGACAAACAGACAAGAAGCGAGAGCTGGAGTACATAGAAACTAACCCGGTGGGGAGCTTGTCAACGTAGGAGAGCAGCATCTTGACCCTGCTCCCACCCTCCTTCTCCAGCCCGGCGCACATCTCGTCGGCCATCGCCGCCGCCACGTCGCGCAGCAGCGACGGCGGCGTGGCGCACTTCTCTCGGAGGCCCGCCACCACCTGCTCCGCCATTGCGGACGGCGCTCCCAATCCCCCGAAAAGGTAGATGAAGGGGAAAGGAGTTTGGAGTCGACGACAGCTGATTGGACAAAGTATTCGACCGCCCAAGAAAGAAGATTTGAGATAGGCGGGGGGCAGGAATGGGGTGGCAGCACGTGAAATTCAGCGGGACGAGCAGGGATGGTGGCGCGACACGTGAGATTTGGCTCGGAGCGCTCATCTTTTCGATGGGAGAATTGATTTTAACCCCTCCAGTTCGCTCGCCTTGAATCATAAACCCCTTTCTTCGTTGGCCTCCCTCTGAACCCCCCCTTTTCTTTCTAGCTCTTGCTGATTGCCCCCCTGGCGTGGTTATCTGCTCAATTAGCTCATAAATGAAAGAAATCTAGTCTTATTATATTCTGATTTGACTAATATACCCTCATGTAGTTTCCTCAACATGCGAGAAACAGAGGAGGGCTGGCTCGTTCGTTTCAATTCCCGCTTTCTCCCTCTCCGCTTTCGACCTAGCCGCCAGAGGCACTGCGCCTGCACCTTTGGCATCCACTGCTGGTCCGCCACTCCCACCCCCACCCCCGGTCGCCCCCTTCCATTCTCCATTGATTTTGCTTGGTTCCTCTTGTAAGGTAACATTCCCATGGGGGATTTGGTGAGGAGGGTTGGATCGGCAAAGGGATGTGATGGATCTGAAAAGGATGAAGAGTTTAAGGGTACTTTTGTCTGTTCTTATTTCTAATTGATGGTTATATACTAACAAATTTGTTAAAGATGTCAAGGGGGAAATCAGCCAGAGCTAGATAGAACGGGGGCTTCAGAGGGAGGCAAGCAAAGAAAGGGGTTTATGTTCCAAGGCAAGCGAACTGGGGGGGTTAAAATCAATTCTCCCCTTTTCGATCCGCTCGGTGGAGCGGCGGGGAAAGGTTGGCTCTGGCTCGTGTGTTGTCGTTCAGACTAGCCACAATGCATAATAACATACACTAGTAACATACATAAATTTCTAGACTATGTTACTATCTTCATAATGGGTAGTAACATAAGTGTGGTAACATGTAAAGCTTCATTTATTAGGTTATAGACTCATATTGCATTGGGACATGTGATGTTACAAAGAATTAGCTAAGTTATCAGAATTACCTCTCTCCTCATTAACTCATTGCTACATAAGCAAAGTTGCTGAGTTGGACTCGATGTTACTACTGAAGTTACTCCCACTGTGGCTAGTCTCAGTTCTACCTCTTCGGGAAACGCGCAGCACAAATGCGGTTTATCTGTGGATCCCAGAAACAAAAGGTTTCTTTTATATTAAATAGTCAGCCAGTGAAAGCGTTTTTTTAACTCATGCGTGCGGTGGGGGCTGGCCTCATCCACTTCCGTCCATATCTGGCCCCTCACCACCACCTTTTTGCTTCCTCGCTGGCGACAACCCAAAACCTATCCATGGGCTTCTTCGGCAGCAGCAGCGGCAAGGGCAAGTGCACCCCCGGCGCCTCATCCTCTCGTGCTCCTCCTCCCCCTCCTCCTCCGCCGCTGGCGCGTCTCCGCCCAGGTCGCCAGCGTCTGCACATCACGGCGCACCAGGCGCGGTGGCACTGGGAGTACAGGCAGCCGCTGCCCTACCCCGACGTGACGCGGTCGCACCACTGGCACGACGAGGAGGTGCGTAGGCGCCGGGCGCAGCTCACGCCGGTGCAGTGGCGGATGCCCGAGTACGCCACCGACTCTCCCAACTGGGAGGCGTGATTTGCCCTCGAACACGAGGAGCAACGGCGGCTAGTGAAGGAAATATGCCCTAGAGGTTGTTATTTATATTTCCTTATATCATGATAAATGTTTATTATTTATGCTAGAATTGTATTAACCGGAAACTTGATACATGTGTGAATACATAGACAAAACACCGTGTTCCTAGTAAGCCTCTACTAGACTAGCTCGTTAATCAAAGATGGTTAAGTTTCCTAACCATAAACATGTGTTGTCATTTGATGAACGAGATCACATCATTAGGACAATGATGTGATGGACATGACCCATCCGTTAGCTTAGCATTATGATCGTTCAGTTTTATTGCTATAGCTTTCTTCATGACTTATACATATTCCTTTGACTATTAGATTATGCAACTTCCGGATACCGGAGGAATACCTTGTGTGCTATCAAACGTCACAATGTAACTGGGTGATTATAAAGATGCTCTATAGGTATTTCCGAAGGTGTTTGTTGGGTTGGTACAGATCGAGATTAGGATTTGTCACTCCGAGTATCAGAGAGGTATCTCTGGGCCCTCTCGGCAATGCACATCATAATAAGCCTTGCAAGCCATGTGACTAATGAGTTAGTTACGAGATGATGTATTATGAAACGAGTAAAGAGACTTACCGGTAACGAGATCGAACTAGGTATGAAGATATAGACGATCGAATCTCGGGCAAGTAACAAACCGATGACAAAGGGAATAACGTATGTTGTCATAACGGTTCGACCGATAAAGATCTTCATAGAATATGTGGGAGCCAATATGAGCATCCAGGTTCCACTATTGGTTATTGATCGGAGAGGTGTCTCGGTCATGTCTTGAAAGTGCGTTATACCGACTAGAGGGGGGGGGTGAATAGGCGATTTTTATGAATTCTTCACTGAGGAATTTGCCGGTGAGGAAATTCCTTAGCGAAGAATTACTTGCAGCGGAATAAGTACTCAGAAGTAAGCATAAGAGAATGCGGGCATGGTCATCATGATGAAATGAAGACAATCAAAGAGTACGTAAAGCGTAAACACATGATAACACAAGATGAAGACAAACAGATCAAGAAATTGAATTGAGGAAATTGAGAAAGTCTTCACCAAAGTCTTCAAACACAGATATGAATGAACACTCAACACAAGAATGAGGAAATGAGAGGGTTGAGGAGATAGAACCGATAAGGTTGGTGAAGACAATGATTTGGTAGACCAGTTCCAACTCATTGTCTCGGTTATGCGTCTGGTTGGAGCGGCCGAGTATTTAAACTCGAGGACACACAGTCCCGGACACCCGGCCGAGCACGCAGCTCAGGACACCAAGTCCTCACCGCATTCTCCTTGAACTAAGGTCACACAGACCTCGTCCAATCACTCGTGGTAAGTCTTCAAGCGACTTCCAAACCTTCACAGACTTGGTCACTCGGCGTTCCACAATTCCTCTTGGATGCTCTAGACCATGACGCCTAACCGTCTGGAAGAAGCACGATCTTCAAAGGTAACAAGCGTCAGATCCATGCAGGATCAATCTCTTCAGTGATGCTCAATCACTTTGGGTTTGTAGGGGTTTGGTGTTTTGGGTTTTTCCTCACTCGATGATTTTCGCTCAAAGTCCTCGGAGGATGGGTTGCTCTCAAATGACAAATGTCAAGTTTCTCTCGGAGTGTCAAGTTTCTCTCGGAGCAGCCAACCAGCTAGTGGTTGTAGGGGGCGGCTATTTATAGCCTAGGGAGCAGCCCGACATGATAAGACATAAATGCCCTTCAATGATATGACCGTTAGGTGGATAAGATATTTTGAGACAATGGCAAGACACAACAACGGTCGGAAATTTGAATCTCAAATTCCTCGGGGCTATCATGTTCCTCATCGTAGGCAATCCGCATTGGCGAATTCCTAACTCCTCGGTCAGAACAAATTCCTCGGCGACCAAAAGAACTTCGTCTCTCACATCAAGAAATTGACTGAACTGTATGAGATTTCCAAAGGCTTCACTCGAAGGGATTGGTAGGTGTAGGATTTTGAGTTGAGCATCACATGGAAATTTTTCCTTAGTATTTCCTCGACCCCCTTTAATAGTACGGTGTTTCCAATGACTCAAGAAAGAGAAAACGAAACTATGAAAACAAAAGTCTTCAAGCTTCATGTTCCTCAAATGAATACCAAGTCTTCAAGGTCACACCAATTTCTTCACTTTCAAAGTCTTCAGAAAGTCTTCAGAATATCAAAGTCTTCAGTCGAAGAACTTCATTTTTAGGGGTCGACTTTCTCTGTAAATATCAAACTCCTCATAGACTTATAGACCTGTGTATACTCACAAACACATTAGTCCCTTAACCTATAAGTCTTCAATACACCAAAATCACTAAGGGGCACTAGATGCACTTACATGTCTACATAGTTCTCGAACCCGTAGGGTCCGCACGCTTAACGTGTTGGGGAACGCAGTATTTCAAAAAGCGCAAGATCTATCTAGGAGATGCATAGCAACGAGACGGGAGAGTGCGTCCACGTACCCTCGTAGACCGAAAGCGGAAGCGTTTAGTAACGCGGTTGATGTAGTCGAAGGTCTTCACGATCCAACCGATCCAAGTATCGAACGTACGGCACCTCCGTGTCCAGCACACGTTCAGCACGATGACGTCCCTCGAGCTCTTGATCCAGTTGAGGACGAGGAAGAGTTCCGTCAGCACGACGGCGTGGTGACGGTGATGATGAAGTTACCGGCGCAGGGCTTCGCCTAAGCACTACGACAATATGACCGAGGTGTTAAACTATGGAGAGGGGCACTACACACAGCTAAGAGAAGACTTGTTGTGCTTTGGGGTGCCCCCTGCCCACGTATATAAAAGGAGGGGGGAGGAGGAGGCCGACCAAGGAGGGGCGCGCCTATAGGGGGAGTCCAACTAGGATTCCCAATCCTAGTTGGACTCCCCTTCCTTTTCCAAGAGGGGGAGAGGGAAGGAGGAGGAAAGGGAGGAGGAAAGTGGGGGGCGCCGCCCCCTCCATAGTCCAATTCGGACTTGCCATGGGGGGGGGGGGCTCCCTTGCGACCCTCCTCTCCTTGGCAAAAGCTTGCATCGACGTAACCATTTACGACAAGCTCTTTGTCGCCTCCATAGACGAGAAACATGTCCTTAGTCCTTTTCAGGTATTTCAGGATGTTCTTGACCGCTGTCCAGTGATCCACTCCTGGATTACTTTGGTACCTCTTTGCTAAACTTATAGCAAGTCACACATCAGGTCTGATACACATCATTGCATACATGATAGAACCTATGGCTGAGGTATAGGGATTGACTTTCACTTTCTCTCTATCTTCTGCAGTGGTCGGGCATTGAGTCTGAATCAACTTCACACCTTGTAACACAGGCAAGAACCCTTTCTTTGACTGATCCATTTTGAACTTCTTTAAAACTTTATCAAGGTGTGTGCTTTGTGAAAGTCCAATTAAGAATCTTGATCTATCTCTATAGATCTTGATGCCCAATATATAAGCATCTTCACCGAGGTCTTCATTGAAAAATTCTTATTCAAGTATCCTTTTATGCTATCCAGAAATTCTGTATTACTTCCAGTCAACAATATGTCATCCACATATAATATTAGAAATGCTACAGAGCTCCCACTCACTTTCTTGTAAATACATGCTTCTTCAAAAGTCTGTATAAAGCCATATGCTTTGATCACACTTTCAAAGCGTATATTTCAACTCTGAGAGGCTTGCACAAGTCCATAAATGGACCGCTGGAGCTTGCACACTTTGTTAGCACCTTTAGGATTGACAAAACCTTCTGGTTGCATCATATACAACTCTTCTTTAAGATATCCATTAAGGAATGCAGTTTTGACATCCATTTTCCAAATTTCACAATCATAAAATGTGGCAATTGCTAACATGATTCGGACAGACTTAAGCATCGCTACGGGTGAGAAAATCTCATCGTAGTCAACTCCTTGAACTTGTCGAAAACCTTTCGCAACAAGTCGAGCTTTGTAGACAGTAACATTACCGTCAGCGTCAGTCTTCTTGAAGATCCATTTATTCTCTATGGCTTGCCGATCATCGAGCAAGTCAACCAAAGTCCACACTTTGTTCTCATACATGGATCCCATCTCAGATTTCATGGCCTCAAGCCATTTCGCAGAATCTGGGCTCATCATCACTTCCTCATAGTTCATAGGTTCGTCATGGTCAAGTAACATGACCTCCAGAACAGGATTACTGCACCATTCTGGTGCGGACCGTACTCTGGTTGACCTATGAGGTTTGGTAGTAACTTGATCCAAAGTTTCATGACCATCATCATTAGTTTCCTCACTAATTGGTGTAGGAATCACTGGAACTGATTTCTGTGATGAACTACTTTCCAATTTGGGAGAAGGTACAGTTACCTCATTGCTACCTCTTGAGCAAGCGTTGGTTTTCCCTTGAAGAGGAAAGGGTGATGCATGAAAGTAGCGTAAGTATTTCCCTCAGTTTTTGAGAACCAAGGTATCAATCCAGTAGGAGATTACGCAAGTCGCCTAGTACCTGCACAAACAATCAAGAACCTTGCAACCTACGCGATAAAGGGGTTGTCAATCCCTTCATGGCCACTTGCAAAAGTGAGATCTGATAAAGATAGTAAGATAAATATTTTTGGTATTTTTGTTGTATAGATTGGAAAGTAAAGATTGCAAAGTAAAATAAGTAGTAAACTAGAATTATAGATCGGAAACTTATATGATATAAAATAGACCCGGGGGCCATAGGTTTCACTAGTGGCTTCTCTCAAGATAGCATATATTACGGTGGGTGAACAAATTACTGCCGAGCAATTGATAGAAAAACGTATAGTTATGAGAATATCTAGGCATGATCATGAATATAGGCATCACGTCCATTTCAAGTAGACCGAAACAATTCTGCATCTACTACTATTACTCCACACATCGACCGCTATCCAGCATGCATCTAGAGTATTAAGTTCATAAGAACATAGTAAAGCATTAAGCAAGATGACATGATGTAGAGGGATAAACTCAAGCAATATGATATAAACCCCATCTTTTTATCCTCGATGGCAACAATACAATACGTGCCTTGCTGCTCCTACTGTCATTGGGAAAGGACACCGCATGATTGAACCCAAAGCTAAGCACTTCTCCCATTGCAAGAAAGATCAATCTAGTAAGCCAAACTAAACCGATAATTCGAAGAAACTTGCAAAGATAACAAATCATGCATATAAGAATTCAGAGAAGAACCAAATATTGTTCATAGATAATCTCGATCATAAACCCACAATTCATCGGATCTCGGCAAACACACCGCAAAAGAATATTACATCAAATAGATCTCCAAGAACATCGAGGAAAACTTTGTATTGAGAACCAAAGAGAGAGAAGAAGCCATCTAGCTAATAACTATGGATCCGAAGGTCTGTGGTAAACTACTCACACATCATCGGAGAGGCTATGGTGTTGATGTAGAAGCCCTCTGTGATCGAATCCCCCTCCAGAAGATCACCGAAAAAGGCCCCAGATGGGATCTCACGGGTACAGAAGGTTGCGGCGGTGGAAAAGTGGTTTCGTGGCTCTCTTGGATGTTTTCAGGGTATAAGAGTATATATAGGCGAAAGAAGTACGTCGGTGGAGCTACGAGGGGCCCACGAGGGTGGGGGCGCACCTACCCCTGGGCGCGCCCTCCTGCCTCGTGGACGCCTCGTTGCGTCTCTGACTTCCACTCCAAGTCTCCCGGATTGCGTTTGTTCCAAGAAAGATCCTCGCGAAGGTTTCGTTCCGTTTGATATTCCTTTTCTGCGAAACACTGAAATAGGAAAAAAAACAGATACTGGCACTGGGCCTCCGGTTAATAGGTTAGTCTCAAAAATAATATAAAAGAGCATATTAAAGCCCATTAAACATCCAAAACAGATAATATAATAGCATGTAACAATAAAAAATTATAGATACGTTGGAGACGTATCAGCACCCCCAAGCTTAATTCCTACTCGTCCTCGAGTAGGTAAATTATAAAAATAGAATTTTTGATGTGGAATGCTACCCAACATAATTTTCAATGTAATTTCTTTATTGTGGCATGAATGTTCAGATCTGAAAGATTCAAGACAAAAGTTTAATATTGACATAAAAATAATAATACTTCAAGCATACTAACCAAGCAATTATGTCCTCTCAAAATAACATAGCCAAAGAAAGCTCATCCCTACAAAATCATATAGTTTGGCCATGCTTCATTTTTGTCACACAAAGTGCTCCCATCATGCACAATCCCGATGACAAGCCAAACAATTGTTTCATACTCCCTCCGTTCCCAAATAATTGTCTTTCTAGACATTTCAATAAGTGACTACATACGGAGCAAAATGAATGAATCTACACTCTAAAACATGTCTACATACATCTATATGTTGTAGTCCATTTAAGATGGCTAGAAAGACAAATATTTAGGAACGGAGGGAGTACTTTAGTATTCTCAAACCTTTTCAACTTTCACACAATATATGAGCGCGAGCCATGGACATAGCACTATAGGTGGAATAGAATGGTGGTTGTGGAGAAGACAAAAAGGAGAAAGATAGTCTCGCATCAATTAGGCGTAATAATGGGCTATGGAGATGCCCATCAATAGATATCAATGTGAGCGAGTAGGGATTTCCATGCAACGGATGCAATAGAGCTTTAAATGTATGAAAGCTCAACAAAAGAAACTAAGTGGGTGTGCATCCAACTTGCTTGCTCACGAAGACCTAGGGCATTTTGAGGAAGCCCATCACTGGAATATACAAGCCAAATTCTATAACGAAAATTCCCACTAGTATATGAAAGTGACAACATAAGAGACTCTCTATCATGAAGATCATGGTGCTACTTTGAAGAACAAGTGTAGAAAAAGGATAGTAACATTGCCCCTTCTCTCTTTTTCTCTCATTTTTTTTGTTTGGGCCTTCTTTTTTTTATATGGCCTCTTTTTTCGTCCGGAGTCTCATCCCGACTTGTGGGGGAATCATAGTCTCCATCATCCTTTCCTCACTGGGGCAATGCTCTAATAATGATGATCATCACTTTTTTATTTACTTACAACTCAATATTACAACTCGATACTTAGAACAAAATATGACTCTTTGTGAATGCCTCCGGCGGTGTACCGGGATGTGCAATGAATCAAGAATTACATGTATGAAAAATTATGAATGGTGGCCTTGCCACAAATACGATGTTAACTACATGATCATGCAAGGCAATATGACAATGATGAAGCGTGTCATAATAAAAGGAACGGTGGAAAGTTGCATGGCAATATATCTCGGAATGGCTATGGAAATGCCATAATAGGTAGGTATGGTGAATGTTTTGAGGAAGATATAAAGAGGCTTATGTGTGATAGAGCGTATCTTATCACGGGGTTTGGATGCACCGGTGAATTTTGCACCAACTCTCGAGGTGAGAAAGGGAAATGCACGGTACCGAAGAGTCTAGCAATGATGAAAGGGTGAGAGTGCGTATAATCCATGGACTCAACATTAGTCATAAAGAACTCACATACTTATTGCTAAAATCTAAAAGTCATCAAAACCAAGCACTACGCACATGCTTCTAGGGGGATAGATTGGTAGGGAAAGACCATCGCTCGTCCCCGACCGCCACTCATAAGGAAGGCAATCAAAGAACACCTCATGCTTAAAATTTGTCACACAACGGTTACCATACGTGCATGCTACGGGACTTGCAAACCGCAACACAAGTATTTCTCAATTTGACAATTACTCAACTAGCACGACTCTAATATTACCATCTTTATATCTCAAAACAATTATCAAGTATCAAACTTCTCATAGTATTTAATGCTCTTTATATGAAAGTTTTTATGATACCCATCTTGGATGCCTATCATATTAGGACTAATTTTATAGCCAAAGCAAATTACCATGCTGTTCTAAAAGACTCTCAAAATAATATGAGTGAAGCATGAGATATCAATAATTTCTATAAGATAAAACCACCACCGTGCTCTAAAAAGATATAAGTGAAGCACTAGATGAAAGATCGAGGATGTCGCCTAGAGGGGGGGGGGGTGAATAGGCGCTTTAAAATAATTACGGTTAAGGCTTGAACAAATGCGGAATAGACCTACCGGTTAACTTGTCAAGCACAAAACCTAAAACAACTAGGCTCACCTATGTGCACCAACAACTTATGCTAAGCAAGATAAGCAACTATGTGATAGCAAGATATATGACAAAGAACAATATGGCTATCACAAAGTAAAGTGCATAAGTAAAGGGCTCGGGAAAGAGATAATCGAGGCACACGGAGACGACGATGTATCCTGAAGTTCACACCCTTGCGGATGCTAATCTCCGTTTGGAGCAGTGTGGAGGCACAATGCTCCCCAAGAAGCCACTAGGGCCACCGTAATCTCCTCACGCCCTCGCACAATGCAAGATGCCGTGATTCCACTAAGGGACCCTTGAGGGCGGTCACCGAACCCGTACAAATGGCGACCCTTGGGGGCGGTCACCAACCCGTACACTTTGGCAACCCTTGGGGCAGTCACGGTGCATCAAATTGCTCGGGGTGATCTCCACAACCTAATTGGAGACCCCGACGCTTGCCCGGAGCTTTGCACCACAATGATTGAGCTCCAAACAACACCAACCGTCTAGGGCGCCAAGGCACCCAAGAGGAACAAGCTCTAGGGTGTCCAAACACCCAAGCGTAACAAGCTCAAGGGGGGAGGGGGTAAATAGGCGCTTTGAAATAATTACGGTTAAGGCTTGAACAAATGCGGAATAAACCTAGCGGTTAATTTGTCAAGCACAAAACCTAAAACAACTAGGCTCACCTATGTGCACCAACAACTTATGCTAAGCAAGATAAGCAACTATGTGATAGCAAGATATATGACAAAGAACAATATGGCTATCACAAAGTAAAGTGCATAAGTAAAGGGCTCGGGAAAGAGATAACCGAGGCACACGGAGACGATGATGTATCCCGAAGTTCACACCCTTGCGGATGCTAATCTCCGTTTGGAGCGGTGTGGAGGCACAATGCTCCCCAAGAAGCCACTAGGGCCACCGTAATATCCTCACGCCCTCGCACAATGCAAGATGTCGTGATTCCACTAAGGGACCCTTGAGGGCGGTCACCGAACCTGCATACAAATGGCGACCCTTGGGGGCGGTCACCGAACCCGTACACTTTGGCAACCCTTGGGGGCGGTCACCGGTACCCGTCAAATTGCTCGAGGTGATCTCCACAACCTAATTGGAGACCCCGACGCTTGCCTGGAGCTTTGCACCACAATGATTGAGCTCCAAAGAACACCAACCGTCTAGGGCGCCAAGGCACCCAAGAGGAACAAGCTCTAGGGTGTCTAAACACCCAAGCGTAACAAGCTCAAGGGTACCAAGCACCCAAGAGTAATAAGCTTCTCAACTTGTAACTTCCACGTATCACGTGGAGAACTCAAACCGATGCACCAAATGCAATGGCAAGGGCACACGGAGTGGCCAAGTCCTTCTCTCTCAAATCCCACCGAAGCAACTAATGCTAGGGAGGAAGATGAGAGGAAGAACAAGAAGGAAAACACCAAGAACTCCAAGATCTAGATCCAAGGGGTTCCCCTCACATAGAGGAGAAAGTGATTGGTGGAAATGTGGATCTAGATCTCCTCTCTCTTTTCCCTCAAAAACTAGCAAGAATCCATGGAGGGATTGGGAGTTAGCAAGCTCGAAGAAGGTCAACAATGGGGGAAGAACACGAGCTCAAAGGATGAGGTTCATTGGGGAAGAAGACCCCCTTTTATAGGTGGGGAAAAATCCAACCGTTATCCTCACAGCCCGCACAGAGCGGTACTACTGCTCGTCCTCACGCTACTATCGCTAGGGATCGCGGTACTACCGCAAAGGGTAGCGGTACTACTGCTTGCGAGCGGTACTAAAAGAATACATCCGTGCCTACCACCGCATGACTTCGGACGAGTTTTTGGTCCGGAGCGGTACTACCTCTCTAGGAGCCACGGTAGTACTACTCTGGAGCGGTAGTAAAAAATTACATCCGCTCCAATTCGCGGTAGTACCGCTGCAGCCTTTTTAGAACACCAAAATTGCCACAACTTTTGCAAACGGACTCCGAATTCGATGAAACCAAGTTTGTTGGAAAGCTAGATACAAGGGCTAACACAATCTTGAAAGAAATATCAATAAGAATCAAAATAGAAAAGTCCCATAAGAAAATGGTGAGAACCCTTCCTCGGATAAGACCGGTAAAACCTCCAACATCGAAAACATCATAGAAGACGCATGTGAACTCCGTTTTCGATGAACTCAAGCTTGTCATCAAGATGACCATATGCTATAAGACTCTCAAAGAGAACCAAACAAGAACCAAGAAACATGATGCAAGGATGCAATGGTTTGAGCTCTTTACTAACGATACGATCAAGCTACTCATCAAGAACCCCCCTTGATAGTACGACAATCGATCCTATAATCCGGTCTCCCAACTACCACCATAAGACCGGTAAAATAGAAAACCTATCAAGGGCAAACCTTTGCCTTGCACGAAGTCCACTTGTGCTAGATGATGACAATCTTGACTTCCTCAAGTTGGACCACCTTTCGTGATTGCGTTGGCTCGATGAAGGCTAGTTGATTGCTCCCCCATACTCCACTATGGGTGAGTCACTCTTCGGCACACCTTCACAAGTGATTGCGTTGGCTCGATGAGGGCTAGTTGATTGCTCCCCCATAGTCCACTATGGGTGAGTCACTCTTTGGTACACCTTCACAAGTCCATTGTCACCACAATGGACGGCAAGATACAAGCATGATTTCTTCGTGATGCTCCACTTGAACTTGCACAACACAACCTTGATTTGATGTCATCCTCCATGGGTTGTATGAGATCTTCCTCTTGACGCAAGCCCATTGAAGCAAACCTAACCCCACATAGAACTCTCACAAAGACCATGGGTTAGTACACAAAGCACAATGGACAATGCTTACCATACCATGGGATCACTTGATCCCTCTCGATACATCTTCTACGCTTTGTGAGTTGATTAACTTGATTCACTCTTGACTTAGTCTTGATCAACCTTGAATCTTTCCAACTCTCTTCATTTGGATGATGTCTTGAAGGTAAACATGAATGATCACACAATCTTGTTCTTCAAAACATGCTTGCAATAATCTCAACACTCACATGACCAATCTTTGGATAATTCCTTAATAGCACCTTGGTCAACTCATAAACTCCTTGAAACCAACACATGGACTTCAAGAAAAGCCTATGGACAAATCCTTAAAATATAACTCAAGACAACCATTAGTCCATAGAGATTGTCATCAGTTACCAAAACCAAACATGGGGGCACCGCAGGTTCTTTCACTGGAACAAAATTATTTAGCTCAAAAAATATAAGTGTAGCACATAGAGTATTCTAATAAATTCTGATTCATGTGTGTCTCTCCCAAAAGGTGTGTACAGATAGGATGATTGTGGTAAACTAAAAAGCAAAGACTCAAATCATACAAGATGCTCCAAGGAAAACACATATCATGTGGTGAATAAAAATATAGCCTCAAGTAAAGTTACCGATAGACGAAGACAAAAGAGGGGATGCCTTCCGGGGCATCCCCAAGCTTAGGCTTTTGGTTGTCCTTGAATTTTACCTTGGGGTGCCTTGGGCATCTCAAGCTTAGGCTCTTGCCACTCCTTATTCCAAAATCCATCAAATCTTTACCCAAAAACTTGAAAACTTCACAACACAAAACTTAACAGAAAATCTCATGAGCTCCGTTATTATAAGAAAACAAACCACCACTTTAAGGTATTGTAATGAACTCATTATTTATTTATATTGGTGTTAAACCTACTGTATTCCAACTTCTCTATGGTTCATACCCCCCGATGCAAACCATAGATTCATCAAAATAAGCAAACAACACACGAAAAACAGAATATGTCAGAAACAGAACAGTCTATAGCAATCTGGATAGTTCGAATACTTTTGTAACTCCAAGAATTCTGAATCAAATTGGTGGACGTGACTAATTTTTCTATTAATCATCTTCAAAAAGAATGAACCTAAAATCGCTCTCCAGTAAAAAATGGCATCTAATCTCGTGAGCACAAACGTTTCTTTTTTTACAGCAAGATTGCAAAGACTTCACCCAAGTCTTCCCAAAGGTTCTACTTGGCACAAACACTAAATAAAACATGAAACCACATCTAAAAAGAGGCTAGATGAATTATTTATTACTAAACATGAACAAAAAGCAAATAACAAAAATAAAATTGGGTTGCCTCCCAACAAGCGCTATCGTTTAACGCCCTAAGCTAGGCATTGAGATTTCGATGATGCTCACATGAAAGACAAGAATTGAAACGCAAAGAGAGCATCATGAAACACGTGACAAACACATCTAAGTCTAACATATTTCCTGTGCATAGGCATCTTATAGGCAAACAAATTATCATAGCAAGCAAAAACTAGCATATGCAAGGAAGTGGAAAGAAACAATAGCAATCTCAACATGACGAGAGGTAATTTAGTAACATAAAAATTTCTACAACCATATTTTCCTCTCTCATAATAATTACATGTAGGATCATAGGCAAATTCAAAAAAATAGCTATCACATAACATATTCTCAACACGATCCACATGCATGCGAAGTTGACACTCTTCCAAAATAGTGGGATTATCATTAACTAAAGTCATGACCTCTCCAAACCCACTTTTATCAAAAATACCATAAGGTCGAACACTATCCAAATATGTGGGATCTAAAGTTGACACTCTTCCAAACCCACTTTCAGTATTATTGCAAACATTATTATCAATCTCATATTCATCATGGGGCTTAAATAAATTTTCAAGATTGTAAGAAGAATCACCCCAATCATGATCATTCCAACAAGTAGAGGATATAGCAAAACTAGCATCCCCAAGCTTAGGGTTTTGCATATTATTAGCACAACTGACGTTAATAGAATTTATAATACCATCATTGCAATCATGCTTTTCATTCAAAGATCTACCATGAATCACTTCATAAAGTACTTCATCACAATTTCCAGATTCACGGATTTCAAGCAAAACCTCATAAAGATAATCTAGTGCACACAATTCACTAGCAATTGGTTCATCATAATTGGATCTCTTAAAAAGATTATCGAGGGGATGAGGATCCATAACAATAGATTTTTAGCAAGCGAAGATGCAAGCACATAGAAGGCACATGGCAACACAAGCAAACGAAAAAGACGAACGGAAGAGGGGCGAAGAAAAGGCAAAGGTTTTCAAAAATCATTTTAGAAGTGGGGAAGAGGAAAACGAGAGGTGAATGGCAAATAATGTAATGCGAGGGAGAAGAGTTTGTGATGGGTACTTGGTATGTCTTGACTTGAGCGTAGATCTCCCCGGCAACGGCGCCAGAAATCCTTCTTGCTACCTCTTGAGCATGCGTTGGTTTTCCCTTGAAGAGGAAAGGGTGATGCAGCAAAGTAGCGAAAGTATTTCCCTCAGTTTTTGAGAACCAAGGTATCAATCTAGTAGGAGATTATACGCAAGTTGCCTAGTACCTGCACAAACAATCAAGAACCTTGCAACCAACGCGATAAAGGGGTTGTCAATCCCTTCACGGCCACTTGCAAAAGTGAGATATGATAAAGATAGTAAGATAAATATTTTTGGTATTTTTGTTGTATAGATTGGAAAGTAAAGATTGCAAAGTAAAATAAGTAGTAAACTAGAATTATAGATCGGAAACTTATATGATATAAAATAGACCCGGGGGCCATAGGTTTCACTAGTGGCTTCTCTCTAGATAGCATATATTACGGTGGGTGAACAAATTACTGCCGAGCAATTGATATAAAAGCGCATTGTTATGAGAATATCTAGGCATGATCATGAATATAGGCATCACGTCCGTGTCAAGTAGACTGAAACGATTCTGCATCTACTACTATTACTCCACACATCGACTGCTATCCAGCATGCATCTAGAGTATTAAGTTCATAAGAACAGAGTAACGCATTAAGCAAGATGACATGATGTAGAGGGATAAACTCAAGCAATATGATATAAACCCCATCTTTTTATCCTCGATGGCAACAATACAATACGTGCCTTGCTTCCCCTACTGTCACTGGGAAAGGACACCGCAAGATTGAACCCAAAGCTAAGAAATTCTCCCATTGCAAGAAAGATCAATCTAGTAGGCCAAACTAAATCGATAATTCGAAGAGATTTGCAAAGATAACAAATCATGCATATAAGAATTCAGAGAAGAACCAAATATTGTTCATAGATAATCTCGATCATAAACCCACAATTCATCGGATCTCTGCAAACACACCGCAAAAGAATATTACATCGAATAGATCTCCAAGAACATCGAGGAGAACTTTGTATTGAGAACCAAAGAGAGAGAAGAAGCCATCTAGCTAATAACTATGGACCCGAAGGTCTGTGGTAAACTACTCACACATCATCGGAGAGGCTATGGTGTTGATGTAGAAGCCCTCCGTGATCGAGTCCCCCTCCGGCAGATCGTCGGAAAAGGCCCCAGATGGGATCACACGGATACAGAAGGTTGCGGCGGTGGAAAAGTGGTTTCCTGGCTCTCCTGGAGGTTTTTAGGGTATAAGAGTATATATAGGCGAAAGAAGTACGTCGATGGAGCCCATGAGGGTGGGGGCGCGCCCTCCTGCCTTATGGACACCTCGTTGCATCTCTGACTTCCACTCCAAGTCTCCTGGATTGAGTTTGTTCCAAGAAAGATCCTCGCGAAGGTTTCGTTCTGTTTGGATTCCATTTGATATTACTTTTCTGCGAATCACTGAAATAGGCAAAAAACAGATACTGGCACTGGGCCTCCGATTAATAGGTTAGTCCCAAAAATAATATAAAAGAGCATATTAAAGCCCATTAAACATCCAAAACAGATAATATAATAGCATGGAACAATCAAAAATTATAGATACGTTGGAGACGTATCACTCATCAAGTTCTACTTTCCTCCCACTCACTTCTTTCGAGAGAAACTCCTTCTCTAGAAAGGATCCATTCTTAGCAACGAATATCTTGCCTTCGGATCTGTGATAGAAGGTGTACCCATGATCTCCTTTGGGTATCCTATGAAGACACATTTCTCTGATTTGGGTTCGAGCTTATCAGGTTGAAGCTTTTTCACATAAGCATCGCAACCCCAAACTTTAAGAAACGACAGCTTAGGTTTCTTGCCAAACCACAATTCATATGGTGTCGTCTCAACGGATTTAGATGGTGCCCTATTTAACGTGAATGCAGCCGTCTCTAAAGCATAACCCCAAAATGATAGCGGTAAATCAGTAAGAGACATCATAGATGACACCATATCTAATAAAGAAATGCAGTTCTGACGTTCGGACACACCATTATGCTGTGGTGTTCCAGGTGGCGTGAGTTGCGAAACTATTCCACATTGTTTCAAATGATGACCAAACTCATAAATCAAATATTCTCCTCCACGATCAAATCGTAGAAATTTTATTTTCTTGTTACGATGATTTTCCACTTCACTCTGAAATTCTTTGAAATTTTCATATGCTTCAAACTTATGTTTCATCAAGTAGATATACCCATATCTGCTTAAATCATCTGTAAAGGTCAGAAAATAACGATACCCACCGCGAGCCTCAACACTCATCGGACCGCATACATCAGTATGTATTATTTCCAACAAGTCAGTTGCTCGCTCCATTGTTCCAGAGAACGGAGTCTTAGTCATCTTGCCCATGAGGCATGGTTCGCAAGCATCAAGTGAATCATAATCAAGTGATTCAAAAAGCCCATCCGCATGGAGTTTCTTCATGCGCTTTACACCAATATGACCTAAACGGCAGTGCCATAAATAAGTTGCACTATCATTATTAACCTTGCTTCTTTTGGCTTCAATATTATGAATATGTGTATCACTACAATCGAGATTCAACAAAAATAGACCACTCATCAAGGGTGCATGACCATAAAAGATATTACTCATATAAATAGAATAACCATTAATCTTTGATTTATATGAATAACCGTCTCGCATCAAACAAGATCCAGATATAATGTTCATGCTCAACGCTGGCACCAAATAACAATTATTCAGGTCTAAAACTAATCCCGATGGTAGATGTAGAGGTAGCGTGCCGACGGCGATCACATCAACCTCGGAACCATTTCCCACACGCATCGTCATCTCGTCCTTAGCCAATCTTTGTTTAATCTGTAGCCCCTGTTTCGACTTGCAAATATGAGCAACAAAACCAGTATCAAATACCCAGGCGCTACTACGAGCATTAGTAAGGTACACATCGATAACATGTATATCAAATATACCTTTCACTTTGCCATCCTTCTTATCCGGCAAATACTTGGGGCAGTTCCGCTTCAAGTGACCAGTCCCTTTGCAGTAGAAGCACTCAGTCTCAGGCTTAGGTCCAGACTTGGGCTTCTTGCCTTGAGCAGCAACTTGCTTGCTATTCTTCTTGAAGTTCCCCTTCTTCCCTTTGCCCTTTTTCTTGAAACTAGTGGTCTTATTAACCATCAACACTTGATGCTCCTTCTTGATTTCTACCTCTGCAGCCTTTAGCATCGCGAAGAGCTCGGGAATAGTCTTTTCCATCCCTTGCATATTATAGTTCACCACGAAGCCTTTATAGCTTGGTGGCAGTGATTGAAGAACTCTGTCAATGACACTATCATCAGGAAGATTAACTCCCATCCGAGTCAAGTGGTTGTGGTACCCAGACATTCTGAGTATGTGTTCACTGACAGAACTATTCTCCTCCATCTTGTAGCTATAGAACTTGTTGGAGACTTCATATCTCTCAACTCGGGCATTTGCTTGAAATATTAACTTCAACTCCTGGAACATCTCATATGCTCCATGACGTTCAGAATGTCTTTGAAGTCCCGATTCTAAGCCGTAAAGCATGGCACACTGAACTATCGAGTAGTTATCAGCTTTGCTCTGCCAGACGTTCATAACGTCCGCAGTTGCTCCTGCAGCGGGCCTTGCACCTAGCGGTGCTTTCCAGGACGTAATTCTTCTGTGCAGCAATGAGGATAATATTCCTCAAGTTACGGACCCAGTCCGTGAAGTTGCTACCATCATCTGTCAACTTAGCTTTCTCTAGAAATGCATTAAAATTCAAAGGAACGGTAGCAGGGTCCATTGATCTACAACAACATAGACATGCAGAAACTAGCAGGTACTAAGTTCATGATAAATTAAAGTTCAATTAATCATATTACTTAAGAACTCCCACTTAGATAGACATCCCTCTAGTCATCTAAATGATCACGTGATCCATATCAACTAAACCATGTCCAATCATCACATGAGATGGAGTAGTTTTCAATGGTGAACATCACTATGTTGATCATATCTACTATATGATTCACGTTCGACCTTTCGGTCTCAGTGTTCCGAGGCCATATCTGCATATGCTAGGCTTGTCAAGTTTAACCCGAGTATTCTGCATGTGCTAAACTGGCTTGCACCTGTTGTATGTGAATGTAGAGCTTATCACACCCGATCATCACATGGTGTCTCGGCACGACGAACTGTAGCAACGGTGCATACTCATGGAGAACACTTATACCTTGAAATTTAGTGAGGTATCATCTTATAATGCTACCGCCGTACTAAGAAAAATAAGATGCATAAAGGATAAACATCACATGCAATCAAAATATGTGACATGATATGACCATCATCATCTTTTGCCTTTGATCTCCATCCCCAAAGCACCGTCATGATCTCCGTCATCACCGGCTTGACACCTTGATCTCCATCGCAGCATCGTTGTTGTCTCGCCAACTATTGCTTCTACGACTATCGCTACTGCTTAGTGACAAAGTAAAGCAATTACATGGTGATTGCATTTCATACAATAAAGCAACAACCATAAGGCTCCTGCCAGTTGCCGATAACTTTTACAAAACATGATCATCTCATACAACAATTTATATCTCATCATGTCTTGACCATATCACATCACAACATGCCCTGCAAAAACAAGTTAGACGTCCTCTACTTTGTTGTTGCAAGTTTTAAGTGGCTGCTGCGGGCTTCTAGCAAGAACCGTTCTTACCTACGCATCAAAACCACAATGATTTTTCGTCAAGTGTGCTGTTTTAACCTTCAACAAGGACCGGCCGTAGTCAAACTCAATTCAACTAAAGTTGCAGAAACAGACACCCACTAGCCACAGTGTGCGAAGCACATCGGTAGAACCAGTCTCATGAACGCGGTCATGTAATGTCGGTCCGGGCCGCTTCATCCAACAATACCGCCGAATCAAAGTAAGACGTTGGTGGTAAGCAGTATGACTATTATCGCCCATAACTCTTTGTGTTCTACTCATGCATATAACATCTACGCATAGACCTGGCTCTGATGCCACTGTTGTGGAACGCAGTATTTCAATAAAATTACCTACGATCATGCAAGATCTATATAGGAGATGCATAGCAACGAGACGGGAGAGTGTGTCCACGTACCCTCGTAGACCGAAAGCGGAAGAGTTTAGTAACGCGGTTGATGTAGTTGAACGTCTTCACGATCCAACCGATCCAAGTACCGAAAGTACGGCACCTCCGTGTTCAGCACACATTCAGCACGATGACGTTCCTCGAGCTCTTGATCCAGTTGAGGACGAGGGAGAGTTCTGTCAGCACGACGGCGTGGTGACGGTGATGATGAAGTTACCGGCGAAGGGCTTCGCCTAAGCACTACGACGATATGACCGAGGTGTTAAACTGTGGAGGGGGTCATCGCACACGACTAAGAGAAGACTTGTTGTGCTTTGGGGTGCCCCCCTGCCCACGTATATAAAGGAGGGGGGAGGAGGAGAGGCCGGCCAAGGAGGGGTGCGCCTATAGGGGGAGTCCAACTAGGATTCCCAATCCTAGTTGGACTCCCCTTCCTTTTCCAAGAGGGGGAGAGAGGGAAGGAGGAGGAAAGGGAGAAGGAAAGAGGGGGGGGGGGCACCGCCCCCTCCCTAGTCCAATTCGGACTTGCCATGGGGGGGCGCGGCCACCCTTGCGGCCCTCCTCTCCTTTCCTCTAAGGCCCATGAAGGCCCACTACTTCCCGGGGGGGGGGGTTCCGGTAACCTCCCGGTACTCCCAAAAATACCCAAATCACTCCAGAACCATTCCGGTGTTCGAATATAACCTTCCAATATATCGATCTTTACCTCTCGACCATTTTGAGACTCCTCATCATGTCCGTGATCTCATCCGGGACTCCAAAAATCTTTGGTCATCAAATCACATAACTCATAATACAAATCGTCATCGAACGTTAAGCGTGCGGACCCTACGGGTTTGAGAACTATGTACACATGACTGGGACACATCTCCGGTCAATAACCAATAGCGGAACCTGGATGCTCATATTGGATCCTACATATTCTACGAAGATCTTTATCGGTCAAACCGCGTAACAACATACGTCATTCCCTTTGTCATCGGTATGTTACTTGCCCGAGATTCGATCGTAGGTATCATCATACCTAGTTCAATATCGTTACCGGAAAGTCTCTTTACTCGTTTCGTAATGCGTCATCCCATAACTTACTCATTAGTCACATTGCTTGCCAGGCTTATAGTGATGTGCATTACCGAGAGGGCCCAAAGATACCTCTTCGATACATGGAGTGACAAATCCTAATCTCGATCTATGCCAACTCAACAAACACCATCAGAGACACCTTTAGAGCATCTTTATAATCACCCAGTTACGTTGTGACGTTTGATAGCACACAAAGTGTTCCTCCGGTATTCGGGAGTTACATAATCTCATAGTCAGAGGAATATGTATAAGTCATGAAGAAAGAAATAGCAATAAAACTAAACGATCATTATGCTAAGCTAACGGATGGGTCTTGTCCATCACATCATTCTCTAATGATGTGCTCCCGTTGATCAAATGACAACACATGTCTAAGGTTAGGAAACTTAACCATCTTTGATTAACGAGCTAGTCAAGTAGAGGCATAATAGGGACACTCTGTTTGTCTATGCATTCACACATGTACTAAGTTTCCAGTTAATACAACTCTAGCATGAATAATAACCATTTATCATGATATAAGGAACCATAAATAACAACTTTATTATTGCCTCTAGGGCATATTTCCTTCATAATGTTCGATGACGATTTTTTTATATTTGAGTTATGTGATTTGGTGACCTTGTTCGGAGTCCCGAAATGGCCGAGAGGTAAATATTGATATATAGGATGATAGTATTCGGACACCAGAAGTGTTCCGGGATGTATCGGGTACATATCAGAGTACCGGGGGGGTTACCGGACCCCCCCCCCCCCGGAGAAGATATGGGCCATATGGGCCATATGAGGGGAGCACACCAGCACACAAGGGGTGGTGCGTCCCCCCTTATGGTAGGAGGCCGAATAGGAGAAGGAGGTGGGGGTTCGCCCCCCTTTCCTTCCTCCTTCCCTCTTCCCTCTTTTCCCCCTCCGGTAAAAGGAAAGGGGGAAGGCCGAATTGGACTAGGGGCCCAAGTAGGATTCCTCCTACTTGGGCGCGCCCTAGGCTGCCTCTCTCCCCCTCCCTCCTTTACATACGTGGGGAGGGGGCGCCTAGAACACACACCAACAATTGTTAGCCGTGTGCGGCGCCCCCCTCCATAGTTTACGCCTCTGGTCATATTCATGTAGTGCTTAGGCGAAGCCCTGCGAGGGTTACTTCACCATCACCGTCACCACGCCGTCGTGGTGACAGAACTCTCCCTCGATACTTTGCTGGATCAAGAGTTCGAGGGACGTCATCGATCTAAATGTGTGCAGAACTCGGAGGTGTCGTATGTTCGATGCCTGATCGGTCAGAACGAGAAGAAGTTCGACTACATCAACCGCATTGTCAAATGCTTCCGCTTTCAGTCTACGAGGGTACGTAGACACACTCTCCCCCTCTTGTTGCTATGCATCTCCTAGATAGATCTTGCGTGAGTGTAGGAATTTTTTTGAAATTGCATGCTACATTTCCCAACAGTGGTATCAGAGCTAGGTCTATGCGTAGATGATATGCACGAGTAGAACACAAAGAGTTGAGGGCGGTGACCGTCATACTGCTTATCTCCAATGTCTTATTTTGATTCGGCGGCATTGTTGGATGAAGCGGCCCAGACCAACCTTACATGACCACGTTCATGAGACCGGTTCCACTGATAGACATGCAACTAGTTTTGCATAAAGGTGGCTAGCGGGTGTCTGTTTCTCCAACTTTAGTTGAATCCAATTTGACCGCGGCTGGTCCTTGTTGAAGGTTAAAACAGAAAACTTGATGAATCACCGTTGTGGTTTTGATGCGTATGTAAGAATGCTTCTTGCTAGAAGTAGCCACGTAAAACTTGCAACAACAAAGTAGAGGACGTCTAACTTGTTTTTGCAGGGCATGTTGTGATGTGATATGGTCAAGACATGATGTGATATACATTATTGTATGAGATGATCATGTTTTGTAAAATTTATCGGGAACTGGCAGGAGCCTTATGGTTGTCGCTTTATTGTATGAAATGCAAACGCCATGTAATTGCTTTACTTTATCACTGTGCATTAGCGATAGTTGTAGTAGCAACAGTTGGCAAGACAACCACACCGCTACGATGGAGATCAAGGTGTCAAGCCGGGGACGATGGAGATTATGACGGTGCTTTGGAGATGGAGATCAAAGGCACAAGATGATGATGGCCATATCATGTCACATATTTTGATTGCATGTGATGTTTATCTTTATGCATCTTATTTTGTTTAGTACAGCGGTAGCATTATAAGATGATCCCTTAACTAAATTTCAAGGTATAAGTGTTCTCCCTTAGTATGCACCATTGCGAAAGTTCTTCGTGCTGAGACACCACGTGATGATCGGGTGTGATATTCTGTACGTTCACATACAATGGGTGCATACAGTTTTGCACATGCGGAATACTCGGGTTAAACTTGACGAGCCTAGCATGTACAGACATGGCCTTGGAACACTGGAGACCGAAAGGTCGAACGTGAATCATATAGTAGATATGATCAACACAGAGATGTTCACCATTGATGACTACTCCATCTCACATGATGATCGGACATGGTTTAGTTGATTTGGATCACGTATCATTTAGATGACTTGAGGGATGTCTATCTAAGTGGGAGTTCTTAAGTAATATGATTAACTGAACTTAATTTATCATGAACTTAGTCCAGATAGTTTTTGCATATCTATGTTGTAGATCAATAGCTCGCGTATAGCTCACTGGTTTTGTTTTTGATATGTTCCTAGAGAAAACTAAGTTGAAAGATGATAGTAGCAATGATGCGGACCGGGCCCGTGATATGAGGATTATCCTCATTGCTGCACAGAAGAATTATGTCCTTGATGCACTGCTAGGTGACAGACCTATTGCAGGAGCAGATGCAGACATTATGAACGTTTGACAAGCTCGGTATTATGACTACTTGATAGTTTAGTGCACCATGATTTACGGCTTAGAACCGGGACTTCAAAGACGTTTTGAATGCCACGGAGCATATGAGATGTTCCAAGAGCTGAAATTGGTATTTCAGACTCATGCTCGTGTCAAGAGGTATCAGACCTTTGACAAGTACTTTGCCTACAATGTGGAGGAGAATAGCTCAACTAGTGAGCATGTGCTCAGAATGTCTGGGTACTACAATCGCTTGAATCAAGTGGGAGTTAATCTTCCAGATAAGATAGTGATTAACAAAATTCTCTAGCCACTATCACCAAGCTACTAGAACTTTGTGATGAACTATAATATGCAAGGGATGATGAAAATGATTCCCGAGCTCTTCACGATGTTGAAATCGGCGAAGGTAGAAATCAAGAAAGAGCATCAAGTGTTGATGATTAAAAAGACCACCGGTTTCAAGGAAAAGGGCAAGGGAAAGAAAGGGAACTTCAAGAAGAATGGCAAGCAAGTTGCCGCTCCCACGAGGAATCCCAAAGCTGGACCCAAGCCTGAAACTGAGTGCTTCTATTGCAAAGGGAATGGTCACTAGAAGCAGAACTACCCCGAATACTTGGCAGATAAGAAGGATGGCAAAGTGAACAAAGGTATATTTGATATACAGATTATTGATGTGTACTTTACTAGTGTTCGTAGCAATCCCTGGGTATTTGATACCGGTTCAGTTGCTAATATTAGTAACTTGAAACGGGAGTTGCAGAATGAACACAGACTAGTTGAGGATAAAGTGACGATGTGTGTTGGAAGTGGTTCCAAGATTGATATGATCATCATCGCACACTCCCTATACTTTCGGGATTAGTGTTGAACAAATGTTATTTGGTGTTTGCCTTGAGCATGAATATGATTTGATCATGTTTATTGCAATAGGTTTATTCATTTAAGTCAGAGAATAATTGTTGTTCTGTTTACATGAATAAAACCTTCTATGGTCATACACCCAATGTAAATGGTTTATTTAATCTCGATCGTAGTGATACACATATTCATAACATTGATTCCAAAAGGTGCAAAGTTGATAATGATAGTGCAACATACTTGTGGCACTGCCGTTTAGGTCATATTGGTGTAAAGCTCATGAAGAAACTCCATGCGGATGGACTTTTGGAATCACTTGATTATGAATCATTTGATACTTGCGAACCATGCATCATGGGCAAGATGACTAAAACTCCGTTCTCCGGAGCAATGGGGCGAACCAGACTTATTGGAAATAGTACATACCGATGTATGCGGCCCGATGAGTGTTGAGGCTCGCGGCGGGTATCATTATTTTCTAATCTTCAGAGATGATTTGAGCAGATATGGGTATATCTACTTGATGAAACACAAGTCTGAAACATTTGAAAAGTTCAAGGAATTACAGAGTGAAGTGGAGAATCATCATAACAAGAAAATAAAGTTTCTACGATCTGATCGCGAAGGTGAATATTTGAGTTACGAGTTTGGCCTTCATTTAAAACAATGTGGAATAATTTCACAACTCACGCTACCTAGAACACCACAGCATAATGGTGTGTTCGAATGTCGTGACCGTACTTTATTAGATATGGTGTGATCTATGATGTCTCTTACCGATTTACCACTATTGTTTTGGGGTTATGCATTAGAGACAACTGCATTCACGTTAAATAGGGCACCGTCTAAATCCGTTGAGATGACACCGTATGAACTATGGTCTGGCAAGAAACCTAAGCTATCGTTTCTTAAAGTTTGGGGTTGCGACACTTGTGTCAAAAGGCTTCAGCCTGATAAGCTCGAACCCAAATCGGAGAAGTGCGTCTTCATAAGATACCCAAAGAAACTGTTGGGTACACCTTCTATCACAGATCTGAAGGAAAGATCTTTGTTGCTAAGAATGGATCCTTTCAAGAGAAGGAGTTTCTCTCGAAAGAAGTGAGTGGGAGGAAAGTAGAACTTGATGAGGTAATTGTACCATCTCTCAAATTGGAAAGTAGCTCATCACAGAAAACCGTTCACGTGATGGCTACACCAACTAGAGAGGAAGCTAATGATATTGATCATGAAACTTCAGATCAAGTTACTACCGAACCTCGTAGGTCAACCAGAGTATGTTCCACACCAGAGTGGTACGGTAATCCTGTTCTGGAATTCATGTTACTAGACCATGATGAACCTACGAACTATGAGGAAGCGATGATGAGCCCAGATTCCGATAAATGGCTTGAGGCCATGAAATCTGAGATAGGATCCATGTATGAGAACAAAGTGTGAACTTTGGTGGACTTGACCGATGATCGGCAAGCCATTGAGAATAAATGGATCTTCAAGAGGAAGACGGACGCTGATGGTGGTGTTACTATCTTCAAAGCTCAAATTGTCGCAAAAGTTTTTTGACAAGTTCAAGGTGTTGACTACGATGAGATTTTCTCACTCGTATCGATGCTTAAGTCTGTCCGAATCATGTTAGCAGTTGCCACATTTTATGAAATCTGGCAAATGGATATCAAAACTGCATTCCCTAATGGATTTATTAAAGAAGAGTTGTATATGATGCAACTAGAAGGTTTTGTCAATCCTAAAGGTGCTAGCAAAATGTGCAAGCTCCAGCAATCCATCTATGGACTGGTGCAAGCATCTCGGAGTTGGAATATATGCTTTGATGAATTGATCAAAGCATATAGTTTTATACAGACTTGCGGTGAAGCCTGTATTTACAAGAAAGTGAGTGGGAGCACTACAGCCTTTCTGATAAGTATATGTGAATGACATATTGTTGATCGGAAATGATGTAGAATTTTCTGGAAAGCATAAAGGAGTTTCTTATAGGAGTTCTTTTCAAAAGAAAGACCTCGGTGAAGCTGCTTACATATTGGGCATCAAGATCTATAGAGATAGATCAAGACGCTTGGTAAGACTTTCGATGAGTACATACCTTGATGAGATTTTGAAGGAGTTCAAAATGGATCAGTCAAAGAAGGAGTTCTTGCCTAAGTTGAAAGGTATGAAGTTGAGTAAGACTCAAAACCCGACCACGGCAGAAGATAGAGAGAGAATGAAAGTCATTCCCTATGCCTCAGCCATAGGTTCTATAAAGTATGACATGTTGTATACCAGACCTATTGTGTACCTTGCCATGAGTTTGGCAAGGGGGTACAATAGTGATCCAGGAGTAGATCACTGGACAACGGTCAAAATTATCCTCAGTACCTAAAGAGGACTAAGGAAATGTTTCTCGGTTATGGAGGTGACAGAGTTCGTTGTAAAGGGTTACGTAGATGCAAGCTTTGACACTAATTAGGATGACTCTGAGTCTCAACGTGAATAGATATTGAAAGTGGGAGCAATTAGCTAGAGTAGCTCCACGCAGAGCATTGTAGACATAGAAATTTGTAAAATACATACAGATCTGAATGTGGCAGACCCGTTGACTAAACTTCTCTCACAAGAAAAACATGATCACACCTTAGTACTCTTTGGGTGTTAATCACAAAGTGATGTGAACTAGATTATTGACTCTAGTAAACCATTTGGGTGTTGGTCACATGGTGATGTGAACTATGGGTGTTAATCACATAAAGGTGTGAGCTATTGGTGTTAAATCACATGGCGATGTGAACTAGATTATTGACTCTAGTGCAAGTGGGAGACTGAAGGAAATATGCCCTAGAGGCAATAGTAAAGTTGTTGTTTATATTTCCTTATATCATAATAAATGTTTATTATTCATGCTAGAATTGTATTAACCGAAAACTTGATACATGTGTGAATACATAGACAAAACACCGTGTCCCTAGTAAGCCTCTACTAGACTAGCTCGTTAATCAAAGATGGTTAAGTTTCCTAACCATAGACATGTGTTGTCATTTGATGAACGGGATAAAATCATTAGGAGAATGATGTGATGGACATGACCCATCCGTTAGCTTAGCATATTGATCGTTCAGTTTTATTGCTATAGCTTTCTTCATGACTTATACATATTCCTTTGACTATGAGATTATGCAACTCCCGGATACCAGAGGAATACCTTGTGTACTATCAAATGTCACAACGTAACTGGGTGATTATAAAGATGATCTACAGGTATCTCTGAAGGTGTTTGTTGGGTTGGCATAGATCGAGATTAGGATTTGTCACTTCGAGTATCGGAGAGGTATCTCTGGGCCCTCTCCGTAATGCACATCATAATAAGCCTTGCAAGCCATGTGCTAATTAGTGAGTTAGTTACAGGATGATGTATTATGGAACGAGTAAAGAGACTTGCCGGTAACGAGATTGAACTAGGTATGAAGATACTAACGATCGAATCTCGGGCAAGTAACATACCGATGACAAAGGGAATAATGTATGTTGTCATAATGGTTCGACCGATAAACATCTTCATAGAATATGTGCGAGCCAATATGGGCATCCAGGATCCGCTATTGGTTATTGACCGGAGAGGTGTCTCGATCATGTCTACATAGTTCTCGAACCCATAGGGTCCGCACGCTTAACGTTCGATGACGATTTGTATTATATGAGTTATGTGATTTGGTGACCGAATGTTGTTCGGAGTCCCGAATGAGATCACAGACATGACGAGGAGTCTCGAAATTGTCGAGAGGTAAATATTGATATATAGGATGATAGTATTCGGACACCGGAAGTGTTCCGGGATGTATCAGGTACATATCGGAGTACCGGGGGGTACCGGAACCCCCCGGGGGAAGATATGGGCCATATGGGCCATAGGAGGGGAGCACACCAGCCCACAAGGGGTGGCGCATGATGACCCACAAGTATATGGGATCAATTGTAGCTCTTTTCGATAAGTAAGAGTGTCGAATCCAACGAGGAGCAGAAGGAAATGACAAGTGGTTTTCAGCAAGGTAATGTCTGGAGGTGCTGAAATTGTAAGTAGCAGAGTAGTTTGATAGCAAGATAATTTGTAACGAGCAAGTAACGATAGTAGTAACAAAAGTGCAGCAAGGTAGCCCAATCCTTTTGAGGCAAAGGACAGGCAAAAACGGTCTCTTGTGATAAGCAAGCGTTCTTGAGGGTACACGGGATTTTCATCTAGTCACTTTCACCATGTTGGTTTGATTTGTGTTCGGTACTTTGATAATTTGATACGTGGGTGGACCAGTGATTAGGTGCTGTTCTTACTTGAACAAACCCCCTACTTATGATTAACCCTCCCGCAAGCATCCGCAACTACGAGAAAAGTGTTAAGAATAAATTCTAACCATAGCATTAAACTTTTGGATCCAATCGGTCCCTTACGGAATAGCGCATAAACTGTGGTTTAAGCACATCACTCGCAACCCATCATCTAATTGCTACTCCACAATGCATTCCCTTAGTCCCAAATATGGTGAAGTGTCATGTAGTCGACATTCACATGACACCACTAAGGGAATCACAACATACATACTATCAAAATATTGAACACATATCAAGTTCACATGATTACTTGCAACATGATTTCTCCCGTGACCTCAAGAACAAAAGTAACTACTCACAAATGATAATCATGCTCAAGATCAGAGGGGTATTAAATAGCATATTGGATCTGAACATATAATCTTCCACCAAATAAACCAGATAGTAATCAACTACAAGATATAATCAACACTACTAGTCACCCACAAGCACCAATCTATAGTTCCGGTAACAAGATTGAACACAAGAGATGAACTAGGGTTTGAGATGAGATGGTGCTGTTGAAGATGTTAATGGAGATTGCCCTCCCCAAGATGGGAGAGTTGTTGGTGATGATGATGACAACGATTTCCCCCTCCGGGAGGGAAGTTCTCCCAGCGGAATTGCTTCGCCGGAGGGCAAAAGTGCTCCTGCCCAAGTTCCGCCGAGACGGCAAGGCCTGGCCCCGAAAGTCCTCTCCTTATTTTTTCTAGGTCAAAATGACATATATACCAGAAGATGGGCACGGGAGGTGGACCTGGGTGAGCACAACCCACCAGGGCGCGCCTGGGCTCCCTAGCGCGCCCAGGTGGGTTGTGCCCACCTGGTGGGCCCCCTCTGGTAGTTATTTTCTCCAATATTACTCAAATATTCCATAAAAAATCTCCACGAAGTTTCAACTTGTTTGGAGTTGTGTAGAATAGGTAGCCTGACGTAGCTTTTCCAGGTCCAGATTACCAGCTGCCAGAATTCTCCCTCTTTGTGTATACCTTGCATATTATGAGAGAAAAGGCATTAGAATTACTCCAAAAAGCATTATTATGGATAAAAACATGATCATAAATAATAGTAAGAAAACATGATTCAAAATGGACGTATCAACTCCCCCAAGCTTAGACCTCGCTTGTCCTCAAGCGAAAACCGAAATCGGAGAACAAGTCCACATGCTTAGAGAGAGAGAGGTGTCGATAAAAATAATACGGATATAGAAGCATCATGTTCATTATTATAACAACAACAAACTTAAACATAAGACTTTATCATAGAACTTTTATCATATACTTCTCATGAATAAGTAACAATTCATCACACAATTGAAGTATAAAGCAAAAACTCTATTAAAAACCAACAAACTATGTTCTCAGTCTACTTTGCAACTACAATTCTTCATCTTTTCTGGAAGGGTCATGTATCGGAGCCTTTAGGCAAGTCCACATACTCAACCATCATATAGTCTTCTATGATTGCTAACACTCACCGCGTATACATGAGCAAAACATTTCAACCGGGCACATAGAAAGATAGGGGGCTTATAGTATCGCCTCCCAACGTATTCACCTCAAGGGTGATGTCAACAATAATAACTCATGCTATCTATATTCAACTGGACATATGTGCCCAGATCTTTCCTCACCACATGATGCTTGCCAAAGGAGAAAAAATAAAAAGGAATAGAAGGAAAACTTTGACTCTTTACATAAAAGTAAATACATCTATACCAATATAAAAAGACCCAAAGGGGCAGATCCAACTGATCTCGGCCATTGAACTAAGTCAATCCAACGACCTAGACTGCTCCAATGGCGAGCGTTAAATGTGTTTAACGTGCAATTAATATCATACCAACTATTGCACTAATCACAAGATTAACACACAAATAATAGCATACCTAATATCCGCGTGCAATTACTATATTGCCTAAACATTAACGTGCGTTGCACGTGCGCATTTACTAGTAAAAGTAAAAGATAGGCCCTTCGCAGAGGGAAGCAGTGGTTGCCATGCTCTTATTTGTTTGTATGCTCAACCCCTTAGTGCAAAAGAACGTCACATTGCATTGCCCCTTGTGATAGCGACCTTTATTATGCAATATGTCGCTTTTATTCTTCACCATCACAAGTTCGTGCAACGCTCAATTTTCTCTTACACTAAATGATATCACACATTTAGAAGCAATTTTTATTGCCTTTTTGCACCGATGACAACTTACTTGAGGGATCTTGCTCAATCCCTAGGTAGGTATGGTGGACACTTGAAAATAAGATTTGGTTTTAAGAGTTTTTGGATGCACAAGTAGTATCTCTACTTAGTGCGGATTTTTTGGCTAGCAAAGATAGGGGGCAAGAACCACATGTTAAAGGATCCATGACAATATGACTTCTATGTGAATATAAACAAACATAAACCATTAAGTTGTCTTCCTTGTCCAACATCACAATTTTGGCATATAATATTTTGACGAGGGCTCACAATCACAAAAGATTTCTAGGATAGTATATTTATATGTGAATCTTCTCTTCCCTTAGTAATTCTTTCATGAGTTGCATCATTGACTAATGCTATGTTTGTCAATCTCTAATAAAATTTTCTACTTATACTTTTCCTTATGTGGTGTCATCACCTACCATAGGATTAGTATATGATCTTTTTCATTATTTATTTCCTTTCCCTTTTTATTTCTTCTTTCTTTTCTTTTATTTGCAACATGAAAGTAAAGAAAGCAAAAAATCAAACTAAACTTTATTATATAACTTGCACACGATTACAAGGATAGATCACTAAGCAAACTCTCAAAGAAGAAAGGATCGAACTAAACTTTTATTCATATAAAGCAAAAGATCGAACTAAAATAAGTAAAGGCAAAAAGATAGTGGGATGATACGATACCGGGGCACCTCCCCCAAGCTTGGCAGAAGCCAAGGGAAGTGCCCATACCCGATACTTAATTCTCCTTTGGTGGTGAAGAAGAAGAGATCTTGTCCTCGGATTTCCATGGCAGTGGTCCACCACCATACGAGGAAGAGTGAGTCTCACGGGTCCTGCAACTAGCAGCCAAACTCATACCTTTAAACCTCGCCTAATATTCAAAGACCTGGTTTTGGAGATCATAGATCTGGCTTTGGAGGAAGTTGATTTGCTCGTTGAGGGTGAAGATGATGTCCTTCATGGGCTTGCCGTCCACATTGAGATCACGGGAGAGGTCCGTGATCATGAGGTGATTGGCATTGAGTCCACGCTCCACCATCCCCTTGCACCGGAAGACATCTTGTTCCATAGCTTCAAGCCTGGCCTCCACGGTTCCCGTCCCTTTGGGACATGGCACATCGCGAAGGTGAAGCACCCCCTCATGCATCTGGATGACCTGAGGGTGCTGTACCACCCGCCCCAAATATGGGTTGATGACATTCTTGAAGAACTTGTCCTTGGAGGAGCTTGAAGAGGCCATGATAGATGGGATCTAATAGAAAACAACAAGGAAAAGAGAACATAGAATTTTCTTCGCGATACGGTGATCAACAGGTTCGGGAAGTATATATAGATTTTTTTATCTTGGGGGACAAGCAAACTGTAGAAAAACGGAGTCCGGAAGGTGTCCCAGGTGGGCACAACCCACCTGGGCGCGCCAGGTAAGCCTGGTGCGCCCTAGTGTCTTGTGCCCACCAGGGTACGCTTCCTGGAAGTTTCTTATTTTCCCAATTTTCTAATATTTAAAAACTGATAAAAAATATTTTTGCGGATTTTTCATAGTCCGTTTACTTACTGTATCACGTACCTCTGTATTTTCACGATTCTGCAGTGTTTAGGAAGGACTCTTTTATTGTTCTTTCGGTGTCAAAGTTTGGATAATATTACTTTCAACATTAATGGGTGTACCTGAGATATAATGTTTTATTTGTTGCCCATTGACAACCTTCCGGTTAGTACCTTCGGCATTATTTATTTTGATGGCTCCAGACCGATAAACCTTGATAACATAGGGGCCTTCCCATTTTGAGAGAAGCTTTCCTGCAAAGAATCTGAAATGAGAGTTGTACAAAAGAACATATTCTCCGACTTTAAACTCACGCTTTTGGATTCTTTTGTCATGCCATCTTTTAACTTTTCTTTGAATAATTTTGCATTTTCATAAGCTTGGGTTCTCCATTCATCTAATGAGCTAATATCAAATACCTCTTTTCACCAGCAAGTTTGAAATCATAGTTGAGCTCTTTGATGGCCCAATATGCTTTATGTTCTAACTCAAGAGGCAAATGACAAGCTTTTCCATAAACCATTTTATAAGGAGACATACCCATAGGATTTTTATATGTTGTTCTATAAGCCCAAAGTGCATCATCTAATTTCTTAGACCAATTCTTCCTAGACCTATTGACAGTCTTTTGCAAAATTAATTTTATTTCTCTATTGCTAAGTTTAAATTGACCACTAGACTGAGGATGATAGGGTGATGAAATTCTATGGTTAACATCATACTTGGCAAGCATTTTACAGAAAGCACCATGAATAAAGTGTGAACCACTGTCAGTCATTAAATATCTAGGGACTCCAAACCTTGGGAAAATAACTTCCTTCAACATTTTAATAGAGGTGTTGTGATCAACACTACTGGTTGGAATAGCTTCTACCCATTTAGTAACATAATCAACAACAACCAAAATATGTGAATACCCATTAGAGGAAGGAAAAGGTCCCATGTAATAAAATCCCCAAACATCAAATGGTTCAACAGCAAGTGAATAATTCATAGGCATTTCTTGACGCTTACCGATATTACCTATTCTTTGACATTCATCACAAGATAAGACGAACTTACGTGCATCCTTAAAGAGAGTAGGCAAATAAAATCCAGATTGCAATACCTTGTGAGAAGTTCTATCTCCAGCACGATGCCCTCCATAAGCTTCGGAGTGACATTTCCGTAGGATTTGTCCCTGTTCATGCTCAGGTACACAACGTCTAATAATACCATCTAATCCTTCTTTATAAAGATGTGGGTCATTCCAAAAGTAATGTCTTAAATCATAGAAGAATTTTTTGTTTTGTTGGTATGTAAAGCTAGGTGGTAAATATTTAGCAACAATGTAATTAGCATAGTCAGCATACCAAGGAGTACTATGAGCAACATTTATTGCAGCTAACTGCTCATCAGGAAAACTATCATCAATAGGTAGTGGGTCATCAGGAAAATTTTCAAGCCTAGAAAAGTTATCAGCTACGGGGTTCTCAGCTCCTTTCCTATCAATGATATGTAAATCAAATTCTTGTAACAAGAGAACCCATCGAATAAGTCTAGGTTTGGCATCTTTCTTTTCCATAAGATATTTAATAGCAGCATGATCGGTGTGAACAGTTACTTTGCAATCAACAATATAAGGTCTAAATTTATCACAAGCAAACACCACTGCTAAGAATTCTTTTTGAGTAGTAGCATAATTTCGTTGAGCACTGTCTAGAGTTTTACTAGCATATTGAATAACATTCAATTTCTTATCAACTCTTTGTCCTAGAACAACACCAACAACATAATCACTAGCATCACACATAATTTCAAAAGGCAAGTTCCAGACATGTGGTTGAACAATAGGTGCAGAAATAAGGCTTTCTTGAGTGTTTCAAAGGCTTCTAAACAATCATCATAAAAAACAAAAGGAATATTCTTTTGCAAAAGACTCATAAGGGGCCTAGAAATTTTAGAAAAGTCTTTGATAAATCTCCTATAGAAAGCAGCATGACCTAGGAAACTACGAATACCTTTGATATCTTTAGGACATTGCATTTTCTCAATTGCATCAACCTTAGCTTTGTCCACTTCAATACCTCTTTCAGAAATTTTATGACCCAAGAGAATGCCTTCATTAACCATAAAGTGGCACTTCTCCCAATTCAAGACAAGATTTGTTTGTTCACATCTCTGCAAAACTCGATCAAGATTGCATAAACAATCATCAAAAGACTTCCCATAAACAGAGAAATCATCCATGAAAACCTCAACAATCTTTTCACAAAAGTCAGAGAATATAGCAGTCATACATCTTTGAAAGGTAGCAGGTGCATTACATAAACCAAAAGGCATACGTCTATAAGCATAGGTTCCAAAGGGACAAGTAAAAGTGGTCTTTTCTTGACCAGGTTGAGAAACAGGTATTTGTGAAAAACTAGAATATCCATCAAGAAAGCAAAAATGTGTGTGCTTAGATAATCTTTCTAGCATTTGATCAATAAAAGGCAGTGTGTAATGATCTTTTCTAGTTGCTTTGTTTAATTTTCTAAAATCAATTACCATTCTATAGCCTATCACAATTCTTTGTGGAATAAGTTCATTCTTATCATTAGGAACAACAGTTATACCTCCTTTCTTAGGGACACAATGAACATGACTTACCCATCTACTATCAGCTATAGGATAGATTATACCTGCTTCCAGAATTTTAAATGTTTCCGTTCTTACCACTTATTTCATCTTGGGATTTAACCGACGTTGGAGATCAACAACGGGTTTAGCATCAGGTTCCATATTAATTTTGTGCTGACATAGAGTGGGACTAGTGCCCTTTAAATCATCAAGAGTATATCCAATAGCATCTTGGTGCTTCCTTAGAACTTTCAATAATCTTTCTTCTTCATGTTCTGAAAGGTTAGAACTGATAATAACATGATATATCTTCTTTTCATCAAGATAAGCATATTTCAAAGTGTTTGGAAATTGTTTTAATTCAAACACAAGATCACCTTTAGGTGGAGGAGGACCTCCTAGAGTTTCAATAGGAAAATTGTGTTTAAGTAGAGGATGTTGTTTAAAGAAATTCTTATCTATTTCATTTCTTTCATGCATATGTAAATCATTTTCATGGTCTAGCAAATATTGTTCTAGTGGATCAGTAGGAGGCACAACAATAGAAGCAAGACCAATTAATTCATCTTTACTAGGCAATTCTTTTTCATGAAGCTTTCTACTAAACTTGAAAAATTAAACTCATGAGACTCATCACCAAAGCTAACACCGACAGTTTGTTTCTCACAATCTATTTTAGCATTAACAGTGTTCAAGAAAGGTCTACCAAAGATAATGGGACAAAAGTCATCTTGTGGGGAACCAAGAATAAGAAAATCAGTAGGGTATTTTATTTTCCCACACAAAACTTCAACATTTCAAACAATCCCAATTGGTGATATAGTGTCTCTATTAGCAAGCTTAATAGTAAAATCTATGTCTTCTATCTCTGTGGGTGCTATGTCATTCATAATTTCTTGACATAAGGTGTAAGGAATAGCACTCACACTAGCACCTATGTCACATAAACCATGATAACAGTGATCTCCTATTTTAACTGAGATGACATGCATGCCAACAACAGGTCTATCTTTATCCTTTTTATCAGGTTTGGCAATTCTAGCAGCTTCTTCACAAAAGTAAATAACATGCCCATCTATATCTTCTTCCAAGAGATCTTTAACCATAGCAATACTATCTTCATCAGGTTTAGGTGTTCTAATATTGCTTTTGTTGACCCCAGTTGAAACTTTAGTATGTTCCTTTATCCTAACAGGGAAAGGTGGGTTTTCAATATAAGCAGAAGGAACAATTGGATCAACATTATAAAGTATAGTTTAACACAATCATACTAAAAGCTTAATACCTGACTCTCTACCTTCGTCAAGTTCCCAATCTTTAGAGTTGCATTTAATTCTTTCCCAAAGATCCCATCGGAATTCAATAGTCTTCTTCATAAAAGAACCAACACAAGAAGTATCAAGCACGGTTTGATCATTACGAGAAAGCCGAGCATAAAAGTTCTAGATAATAATTTATCTTGAGAGCTCATGATTGGGGCATGAATAAAACATTGACTTAAGCCTCCCCCAAGCCAGAGCGATACTTTCTCCTTCACGGGGCCAAAAAACTATATATATAATTCCGATCATGATGAACTAGATGCATAGGATAATCTTTTTGGTGGAACTCCAATTTTAATCAATTCCAATTCCAGGATCCAATATCATCGCATAGCCTATACCATGCCAATGCTTTTCCCTTCAAAGATAAAGGGAAACCATTTTTCATAACTTCATCTCCGGGTAAACCTGCAAGCTTGAACAATCCACAAATTTGTTCTACATATATCAAGTGCATATCAGGATGTTCAGTTCCATCTCCTGCATAAAGATTAGCTAGCAGTTGTTCTATCATACCCAAAGTAATTTAATATTCAATATTTTCAGTAGGTGCAGTAGGTTGCGGGGTAGCTAATTGTGGTTCCGGTCGAGGTGAAGATACCCCGAACAAACCCCTCAAAGGATTGTTTTCCATAGTAACAAGTGACAATAAATTTCAGCACACTATATAAATGTTTCCTTACAAAATTCCACTTACCAAAAGCGCTTCACTCCCCGGCAACAACGCCAGAAAATAGCCTTGATGACCCACAAGTATATGGGATCAATTGTAGCTCTTTCCAATAAGTAAGAGTGTTGAACCCAATGAGGAGACGACGGAAATGACAAGTGGTTTTCAGCAAGGTAATTTCTGCAAGTGCTGAAATTGTAAGTAGCAGAGTAGTTTCATACCAAGATAATTTGTAACGAGCAAGTAATGATAGTAGTAAAAGAAGTGCAGCAAGGTAGCCCAATCCTTTTGAGGCAAAGGACAGGACAAAACGGTCTCTTATGATAAGCAAGCGTTCTTGAGGGTACATAGGATTTTCATCTAGTCACTTTCACCATGTTGGTTTCATTTGTGTTCGGTACTTTGATAATTTGATATGTGGGTGGACCGGTGCTTAGGTGCTGTTCTTACTTGAACAAACCACCTACTTATGATTAGCCCTCCCCCAAGCATCTGCAACTACGAAAGTACTAAGAATAAATTCTAACCATAGCATTAAACTTTTGGATCCAATCGGTCCCTTACGGAATGGCGCATACATTGGGGTTTTAGTTTCTGTCGCTCTCGCAACCCATCATCTAATTGCTAATCCACAATACATTACCTTAGGCCCAAATATGGTGAAGTGTCATGTAGTAGACGTTCACATGACACCACTAAGGGAGTCACAACATACATACTATCAAAATATTTAACACATATCAAGTTCACATGATTACTTGCAACATGATTTCTCCCGTGACCTCAAGAACAAAAGTAACTACTCACAAATGATAATCATGCTCAAGATCAGAGGGGTATTAAATAGCATATTGGACATGAACATATAATCTTCCACCAAATAAACCATATAGTAATCAATTACAAGATGTAATCAACACTACTAGTCACCCACAAGCACCAATCTATAGTTCCAGTAATAAGATTAACACAATCGATGAACTAGGGTTTGAGATAAGATGGTGCTATTGAAGATGTTGATGGAGATTGCCTTCCCCAAGATGGGAGAGTTGTTGGTGATGATGATGACGATGATTTCCCCCTCCGGGAGGGAAGTTCCCCCGGCGAATCGCTCCGCCGGAGGGCAAAAGTGCTCCTGCCCAAGTTCCGCCTCGAGACGGCGGCGCTCCATCCCGAAAGTCCTCTCCTTATTTTTTCTAGGTCAAAATGAACTATATACCAGAAGATGGGCACCGAAGGTGGGCCTGGATGAGCACAACCCACCAGGGCGCGCCTGGGCTCTCTAGCGCACCCAGGTGGGTTGTGCCCACCTGGTGGGCCTCCTTTGGTAGTTATTTGCTCCAATATTCCTCAAATTCGGCTTGTTTGGAGTTGTGCAGAATGGGTAGCCTGACATAGCTTTTCCAGGTCCAGATTTCCAGTTGCCGGAATTCTCCCTCTTTGTGTATAACTTGCATATTATGAGAGAAAAGGCATTAGAATTACTCCAAAAAGCATTATTATGGATAAAAACATCATAAATAACAGTAAGAAAATATGATGCAAAATGGACGTATCAGCACGCCCCCCCTTATGGTAGGAGGCCGAATAGGTGAAGGAGGTGGGGGTTCGGCCCCCTTTCCTTCCTCCTTCCCTCTTCCCCCTTTCCCCCCTCCGGTAAAAGGAAAGGGAGGAGGCCGAATTGGACTAGGGGCCCAAGTAGGGTTCCTCCTACTTGGGCACGCCCTAGGCTGCCTCTCTCCCCCTCCCTCCTTTATATACGTGGGGATGGCGCGCCTAGAACACACACCAACAATTGTTAGCCGTGTGTGGTGCCCCCCTCCACAGTTTACGCCTCTGGTCTTATTTACGTAGTGCTCAGGCAAAGCCCTGCAAGGATTAATTCACCATCACCGTCACCACGCCATCGTGCTGACGGGACTCTCCCTCGATACTTTGCTGGATCAAGAGTTTGAGGGACGTCATCGAGCTGAACGTGTGCATAACTCGGAGGTGTCATACGTTCAGTGCTTGATCGGTCGGAACGAGAAGAAGTTCGACTACATCAACCGCGTTGTCAAACAACTTCGGTTTCGGTCTACGCGGGTACGTATACACACTCTCCCCCTCTCGTTGCTATGCATCTCCTAGATAGATCTTGCGTGAGCGTAGGATTTTTTTTGAAATTGCATGCTACGTTTCCCAACAGCTAGGCGTCGATGCCAACCCGTAGTTTCCACCGCCGCCCCCGTGGGTAGAGCCGGAGGAAATGGAGGCAGAGGCGGAGTACCAAGCCGCCCTCGAGGAGGCCCTGCAGCACGCGATGGAGGCTAGCCGGCTTAAGGAGGACGTGCATTGGGATGGGCTGGAGCAAGCCCTTGCCCTGTCGGCGACGGGGGACTCCGTCCACTCCCCGCTCTTCGTCCGACCTCCACCGCCGCCGCCGCCCGTCATCGAGCCCAATCCAGATTCAGAGCAGACGTGGAAGCGCTCCCCGCCTCCACCCACTTGGCCGGAGGAGGCCTACTGTCGGTGTCAAAATCGGCCGATCTCAGGTAGGGGCCCCGAACTATGCGTCTGAGGATCGAAGGTAATAGGAGGCAGGGGACACGATGTTTACCCAGGTTCGGGCCCTCTTAAGGGAGGTAATACCCTACTTCCTGCTTGATTGACTTTGATGAGTATAGGGGTTACAAGAGTCGATCTACCTCGAGATCGTAATGGCTAAACCCTAGATGTCTAGCCCGTATGATTTGTCTTAGCCTCTACGGACTAAACCCTTCAGTTTATATAGACACCGGAGGGGCCTAGGGTTGTACAGAGTCGGTTTACAGAGAAGGGAAACTACACATCTGGATGCCAAGCTTGCCATCCACGCAAAGGAGAGTCCCATCCGGACACGGGGGAAGGCCTTCTATCTTGTATCTTCACGGCCCACCAGTCCGGCCCATGTCACATAGCCCGGATGCCCGGGGACCCCCTAATCCAGGACTCCCTGAGCAGCCCCTGAACCAGGCTTCAATGACGATGTGTCTGGCGCGCAGATTGTCTTCGACATTGCTAGGCGGGTTCCTCCTCCAAATAATCCAAAGAAGTTGAACAAGAGAACTGAATCCGGCTCTGTATAATAGTTACAACCCCCAACCACAGGGATAAAGTATTTAAACAAAACAAGTCATGTCCACTGACAGCTTTTTCGGCAAGACGTTATGTTTTGGCCTTATTATTATTTTGAACCGTTTTTGGCCTCCCGCTTCGCATTTCGAGGCGCGGCCTTCGTTTGAACGTCTTGTCAAAGCAGAGATCGTGTCCCCTCATTGCGGGATTCTCATCAATACGGGTTTGGGTAATCCAACCGTGCCGTTCGGACGACCCCTTGGGAATAGGCGAGCTTTAAGGCTTGTGAAGGGGCGCTTGATATTCACTGCCTTTATAAGAGGATAAGGACCCATCTTTTTACCTCACGCCTTCTTCTTCCTCCACCCTTCCATCCTCGAGCTCCAGCGCCCAAGTCTCGATCTTTTCCGTTGCCATCAAATACTCTAGCCATGTCCCGATCCAGTTAGGCAAGTGGGTGGCCTCCTCCGTGACAGAGAAGGACATCGAGGAGCTCCGGGAGGCGAGGTACTTGACAGCGGAAATCAAACACAGGCTCCCTGCCAAATAGCAAGTCATCCCTACTCCAGAGCCCGGTGAGAGGGTTGTGTTCATCCCTCACTTCCTTCGCGGACTAGGGTTTCCGCTCCACCCCTTTGTTCGTGGTCTCATGTTCTATTACGGGCTAGATTTTCACGATCTAGCCCCAAACTCCTTCCTCCACATCTTGGCATTCATCATCGTGTGTGTGGCATTCCTCCGCATCCCCCCACACTTCGGCCTGTGGCTCAAGGCTTTCAACGTGAAGCCGAAGGTGGTCGACGGGTAGCACGCGGATTGCAGCGGCGCCATGGTGAGCAAACTCCCCAACGTTATCTGGCCCATAGGGGACTTTGTGGAGACCGTCAAGACATGGCAGCAGGAGTGGTTCTACATCACCGAACCCCGCGGCACCAAGTGGTCGGCCGCTCCTGCTTTCAGATCGGGACCCCCGCTGCGGCTTGCGTCGTGGACCAAAAAGGGTCTGGACTGGGGATCATCCGACGAGGTGTTGATGCTGCAAAAGCGCATCAAAAGTATCATAGAGAAGGACACCAGCCTCACTGACGTGATCCAGGTGATGCTCATCCGCCGAACCCTTCCCTGCGAACGCCGGCCTCTCCGCATGTGGGAGTTCAATCCGGAAGGGCCGCGGACCTTGCAGCGATTCTTCGGCACGACGCACAAAGCGATCTGGAAGCTGCTCTTCAAGACTCAAAAGTCGTGGCCAAAAACGTCCGAGGACATCGGCCTCGACTGCAATCATTCGGCCTCCCCGGTAAGTGTTAAATTTCCGAACATAACTAAGTTCATCAATCAAAGGAGTGTATTGAGAATTCCATCCTCTAAACAGGGCTGGACAAAGACGGCAGCGTGGATCAGATGTCCAGCTCCACTGCCTGAAAACCCAGGTGATCCTCTACTAATGAGGATGCTGGTCCCGGTGCCATACCATGTGTCGGCAAAGAAGGACAAGAAGAAGAAGTGCAAGGAGGACGAAAGCGGCCTCCACCTTAAAGGTACTTCAAACGCCATGTCCGAAGAGACCGAATCCCACTCCTCCCACGAGGGAGATGAAGACGAAGAGGAGGAGGAGGGGGCAGAAAGCAATTCTCCCGCTAAGGGGAGGAGGAGGCAGAAAGCAATTCTCCCCCTAAGGGGAGGAGGAAGAAAAGGGCGGCCTCTGTAGACCCAGAGGCAGAGGCACCCAAGAGTGGGAAAATATCCATCCGGATGGCTCAAATTCGGATGCTGAAGCCATCCCCGAGTGGCGCCCCAGGCCGAAGCCCCTCGCAGCATCATAAGTATACGAGGGTGCCTTTCATATGCCCAATCTTTATGATCGTAATCTAACACATTGTATGGTGCAGTCTGACCTGCGATCTCCCCAACAATCATCGGAGGGGAATTCTCCGCGATCCGGGGATTATGGGGAGCGATTCGCCTCTGCAAGCCTCCGCGCCTATCGCCACGGGCGACACCGAAATGTTGTCCCGAAGGGCCTCTCCGGGTAATGGAACGGTACGGGAGGCTGCCAAAATGGCGCCAGAAGGTAACGCCTTGGCTACCGACAACACGGGGGGAGTAATCCCCATGGAGACTGACGGCGGGGGCCTTGACCAGTCCGGCCCCCAACCGAACACCGTTCCGGAAACCCAAGTGGCTCCGGAACCAAATAAGTGACCCCCTTCAAGGGAGGGGGGAGCGCCAACTCCAGCGGCGACCTCCACTAATCCGGAGGGGCCGAACACACTGTTGGAGGCACTTCAAAGTGCTTCCATCGTGGAGGGGTACCGCACCCTGATGGGTGTGGTGGTAGAAAAGGTTCAGTCCACCAAGAGCGGGCTGGACGAGGCCTTCACTAGCCTGCTAACAGGCTTTGAGGTATGCGATGTAATATTCCTGACCGCTTCTCATATGAAAAATATGCCTGTATATAGATAGTAGCCCTTGAGACTATGTTCATCTTTTGAAAAAGGGCGAACAGATGATCGATAATATTCGCAGGAGATAGTGTACTTTTCTATTTTGAGAAGCAGGCTTCACTGTTAGCGGCAACCGCCCAGGCCGCCGAAGTATCCGAGCTTAAGCTTAAGCTGGGGCTGGCCGATAAGGATCTCGTCCGCATCAACAAGAGACTTGATGAAGCCCAAGGTATGTTTCAGAATATCTCGTTCATGCCTGTATTAATATGCAGATTCTGAGTCGAAGCTCATGCGCTGCTATGTGTATGATTGCAGGTAGTGCTGCTGCGGTCGAGACCCTCAGGGGTGAACTTGCCTAGGCCAAGGAGCAGGCAAGGGTGAACAAAGCAGCCGCTGATAAAACGCCCGAGGACTTGAAGTCCAAACAGGCCATCCGCCGCCAATACGAGGAGTGGGTGACCGAAGTGGAGCAAGCACTCAAGGACGCTGCCAGCAAGTGCAAGTCCCTAGAGGAGAAGAATAAAGCCCAAACGACCAACCTTGCTAAGGCCGTTCAAGAGGCCAAGGAGGCGCGGGCCGAATCCCGAGCAGCGCGCGAGGAGATCAAGCAGGCAGGACAGATAGCGGCTGGTAAGCCCTTTCTTTTATAGAGTAAATTCGGCCATCAGAAGTATGCCTTGCTCACTCGACTGTGGAGTGCTCCAGACGCATTTGCGGATCTTTCAAAGAGTGCCGCCGATGCCACGTAGTTCTTCTGGGCCTAGGAGGGGCACACGACGGAGAAGCTATTCTGGTCACAGTTCGCGGTGCAGGAGCGCCCTGCGTTGTTGAATGACCAGATGGCGCAGTGGGCCGAGTTGCATAGGATGTCCGGATTGGCCATGAGGGACGTCATAGTCCGGCTGTGGCCAACCGAACCCATTCCGAGTAGCTATTTCGGCCTGGCGCAGCGACTCGTCGACGCGTTGCCCCGAATTGACGCGGTCAAGCGGTCGTCATGTATAGAAGGTGCGCAGATGGCCTTCACCCATGTCAAGATGCACCGGGCGAAAATGAAGGCCACTGTCGTGGCAGTCGAGGGTCCGCTGAGGGAGTCCTGGACTAAGGGGTCCTCGGACGTCCGGCCTGTTGGACATGAGCCGGACTGATGGGCTGTGAAGATACAAAGACCGAAGACTCTACCCGTGTCCGGATGGGACTCTCCTCGGCGTGGAAGGCAAGCTTGGTGACCAAATATGAAGATTCTTTTCTCTGTAACCGACTTTGTACAACCCTAGTCCCCTTCGGTGTCTATATAAACTGGAGGGCTTAGTCCGAAGGACATGATATAGTCATACAGGCTAGACTTCTAGGGTTTTAGCCATTACGATCTCCTAGTAGACCAACTCTTGTAGTACTCATATTCATCAAGATCAATCAAGCAGGAAGTAGGGTATTACCTCCATAGAGAGGGCCCGAACCTGGATAAACATTGTGTCCCCTGTCTTCTGTTACCATTGACCTTAGACGCACAGTTGGGACCCCCTACCCAAGATCCGTCGGTTTTGACACCGATATTGGTGCTTTCATTGAGAGTTCCACTGTGCCGTCATCAAAAGGTTTGATGGCCCCTTCAATCATCTACAACAATGATGTCCAAGGAGAAGTCTTCCTTCCCGGACAGATCTTTGTGTTCGGCGGCTTCGCACTGCGGGCCAACTCGCTTGGCCACCTGGAGCCTCTGTTGGAAAAGGCAGTGCCTAGGAGGCGCTTAGGCACGCCTAGGCGCTAGGCAATGGCCAAACGTCTCGCCTAGGGCATAAGTAGAAGTCTAGGCAGAGAAAGTAAGAAATTGTCCAGCCAAGCGAGAAATCATGCCATATTGCACTAATATGCCAAAAGGGCCATATTCCAATCGTAGTAGTTGGTAGTTAACATACTTATATGCACTAAATTAATAAAATACTCATATAACAACCACATATACACCCTGATAGTAAAAATTATATAACCGCCTAGGTTGTGCCTAGGGTGCTTAAGCACCACCTAGGCACTAGGAGAAGGCCAACTGCCTCACTTACGCCTACCGCTTTTTCCAACCTTGCCTGGAGCAGATCGATAGCTACGCCCCTGGCCATCAGGTCAGATTCAGGAGCTTGAACTACGTTGCAGATATCCGCGGAGACTTGATCTTCGACGGATTCGAGACCACGGCAGCCGTTCCCCATCACCATGATGAACATGACTTAAATCTGTCATCGGACCATACCCAGGAGGTAGCACCTGTAGCTGCTCTGGCCTTAGATCCGGAGCAGATCGCGCCATCTGGAGACGGGAAGCTCAACCCCTCCACGGATGCCGCAGTCCCAGTGGCGTCAGAGCCGCACACAGACCCAACCTCGAGTGGAGTCTGTGTCACCGGAGCCTCGGACTCCCGGCTACAGGTTCCGAACCATGTGCGTCCGCGTGCATCGAGCTCGATCAGCCTTTGATCGTCGAATTCAGCTCCACAGACATTTTTCGGCACTCGCCTTTAGGAGATGTGTTAAACTCATTAAAAGCAATATCCTTAGTGGAGGGCTCGCAGCCGAATTATATTCGGTTCGAACTGGAGGCTGATGGTGGAGAACTTTGCTTCCCACCCACCGCCCACTTAATAGCCACTGTCGAAGATTTAATCGACATGCTCGATTACGGCTCTGAAGATATCGACGGTATGGATGGCGATGCCAATGAGGAGCAAGGCCAAAACCCGCCGTTTACCGGACGCTGCACGACCACCTCCTCTTACGACGTGTACATGGTGGATACACCTAAAAGAACTAACGATGATGACAAAGAAGATCCAGTTGAGGATGAACCTCCCGTGATACAGCCAAAACGCCGGTGTCAGCGGCGCCGCTCTAAGTCACGTCATGGAAAAGACAACAATACTGGCATGGGAGAAAACAATACTCCGGACGATGCTGAAGATAATGAAGACCCCGTTGAGATAACTTCCGAATAGGAGGAACGGGAAAATGGGAAAGTTAGCCCTGATGAACATGCCATAAACGACGACTCGGAGGACAGTAATTATCTTCCACTCCCCGAGGATGAGGTGAGCCTAGGCAACGAGGATTTGATCGTGCCTGAGGAACCTCTCGAGCAGGAGCGCTTTAAGCGCCGGCTAATAGCCACTGCAAGGAGCCTGAAAAAGAAGCAGCATCAGCTTTAAGCTGACCAAGATCTGCTCAACGAAAGATGGACCGATATCCTAGCAGCCGAAGAATACAGTCTCAAGCGCCCAGCCAAAAGATATCCGAAGCACAAATTGCTACCTCAGTTCGATGATGAGGCGCAGAGCCTGTACCGTCATCATGCAATGCGGCTGACCGACCACCACGAGGTTGGGATAAAGTGGCAACTCAGGCCGAACACCAGGCCGCCCCACCTCATCATAAAGGCAGAGATAAAACACCTTGTGGTTATACATATGACCTTCGGCATGACGTGGACAACAGAGCAGGACATACCAGATCAATCTACGGATCGCGAGGACGTGCCACGACACGTTATGACGGCTATCTATTCGGACGTGACAAGCCTAGTCATGCCCGGGCCGAAAACCGCAGACGGACTCCATAGGAGCTACGTCGCGATGTGGCCCGATATAGAGGCGTCGCACACCCTCTTTGCTTCACTGACGAGGTAATGGAGCATGAATTCCCAGAAGGTTAAACCCGTGAATATCGAATCATATGATGGAACAACCGATCCCGCGGTGTGGATCGAGGATTTTCTTCTCCACATCCATATGGCCCGCGGAGATGACCCCCACGCCATAAAATACCTCCCGTTAAAACTCAAAGGGCCAGCTCGCAACTGGTTAAACAGTCTGCCTAGAAACTCTATTGGCAGCTGGGAGGATTTGGAAGACGCCTTTCGCGACAACTTCCAAGGTACATAGATCCGGCCACCAGACGCCGATGACTTAAGTCACATAGTTCAATAGCCCGGAGAGTCAGCCTGGAAATTCTGGACTAGGTTCCTATCTAAAAAGAACTAGATCGTCGACTGTCCGGATGCCGAAGCCCTAGCGGCCTTCAAACACAGCATCTGCGATGAATGGCTCGCCCGCCACCTCGGCCAAGAAAAGTCAAAGTCCATGGCGGCCCTCACGGCACTCATGACACGCTTTTGTGTGGGTGAGGATAGTTGGCTGGCCCATAGCAAAAACACGGCAAGCGAAGCGGGCACCTCCGAATTCAAAAACAGAAGTGGCAAGATCCGACGCAACAGGCACAAACATCGAAGCAATGGTGATAACACCGATGACACTACAGTCAACGCCGAATTCAGTGGCTCCAAGTCTGGTCAGCGGAAGAAGCCATATAAAAGAAACAATTCGGGACCATCCAGTTTGGACCGCATACTCGACCGTCCGTGCTAGATCCATGGCACCCCAGACAAACCAGCCAATCATACCAACAGAGATTGTTGGGTTTTTTAAACAGGCCGGCAAGTTAAATGGCGAAAACAAGGAGAAGGGATTGCAAAGCAAGGACGATGACGAGGAACCCCGGCTACCAAACATAGGGGGACAGAAGAAGTTTCCCCCTTAGGTCAAAATGGTGAACATGATATATGCTACCCACATCCCGAAGAGGGAACGCAAGCGCGCGCTCAGGGACGTCTATGCGGTAGAGCCAGTCGTCAAAAAATTTAATCCATGGTCGTCATGCCCGATCACCTTCGATCGTCGGGATCATCCGACCAGTATCCGTCACGGCGGTTCGACCGCACTGGTCCTTGACCCAATAATTGATGGATTCCACCTGACGCGAGTCCTCATGGACGGCGGCAGCAGCCTGAACCTGCTCTATCAGGATACAGTGCGCAAAATGGGCATTAATCCAACACGGATCAAGCCCACAAAGACTACCTTTAAAGGAGTCATACCAGGTGTAGAGGCCCGCTGTACAGGCTCAATCACACTAGAGGTTGTCTTCGGATCTCCGGACAACTTCTGAAGCGAAGAGTTAATCTTTGATATCGTCCCCTTTCGCAACGTCTATCACACACTTCTTGGGCGAACCGCATTTGCTCGATTCAACGCGGTGCCACACTATGCTTACCTCAAGCTCAAGATGCCCGGTCCACGCGGCATCATAACAGTTAATGGAAACACGGAACGCTCCCTCCGTACCGAAGAGCACACCGTTGCCTTAGCAGAAGAAGTACAGAGCGGCCTTTTCAAGCAGAACCTTAATTCGGTGTCCGAGCTCCCGGACACTGTCAAGAGAGTCTGGACTATTCTGCAGTAGGATAGCTCGGCTCGTCAAGAGCTCGACTAGCAACTTGGCCTCCGTCCCAGTCCCGATCAAGTAGCGGCGTTCGTACCGTGCGTACATAACTACGCACTCAAAATACCATGGGCATGGACGGAGGCATAACCAGCTTGTGATCCACAATACGGCTCGACCGCCCCTGGACACACATACTTTCACTGTTTCCTTTTTCTCCTTTTCAGGTTTCTTTTCCACAGGTCTTCCCTGATGGCCTAATCACCGATCCTTTGGAAGGATAAATACACCAAGACGGTAGTAAGCATGGACGTATAGGGGAATTTTTAGGTGGTCTCTTTAACGATCACTCTACCAGGGGTCAGGACCCACATGAAGCTCTCCCTTGGTTGTGGCATATTAAATAGCATGTTGCTTATTGCACCACTTGTACAAATGTGCTTTGACATATTAATCAAATTATAATGGAAACAGTTCATGGCCCAAATTCTGCGGCTCTAGCTTACTACCCTTTCTTCTTTTTTCTTTTTTGATAATCTTATGAAATAGCACCCGTACACTTTGGTACGTTTCAATTTGCCAGGGGCTTCATAGCACCCCGCAATACGGCAACAAAGTCCGAACACTTTTTACAGTATAGTTCGGCACCCCGAATTTAGCATTATATGCGTTGGCTCCGAATCATGTCTTTGGTCAATAGTTGGGTTGCCCGGCTCCTGTGCTTGCTACCTTACGTTCCGTTATATCGGTGTCGGGGTTTTGGTGCTACATATGCCAACGGGTGGCTTATCATGGTGGGGGATAGTAAGACGTCGCCGGTGCCAGGAAGCGGGATGAGGCGTAGACCCATATGCCGGCAAACTTTACCCAGGTTCGGGGCTCTCCTAGGAGATAACACCCCTAGTCCTGCTCTACGGGGTCTCCACATGATCACTATCTCAACAGGTAGCTACAAGTTGCTCCTTGAGATGTTTGCTAGAGGAGGAAGAAGGGCAAGGCTAGCTCTCTCCTCTCTCTACGGGTGTGTGTGTGTGGTCTAAGGATCTGAACCATTTGCATGGTGCCCTGGGGGGTTTATATAGGCCTACCCCCCAGGGGTACAATGGTAAACTGGCCGGGTGTAGGCCCAGGCCGTCAGTGTCTCTTGTGGCCGGTTTCTCCGTTGCCTGCTGGGGCCCACCGACTGGTGGTGAGGGAGTCCTGGATTAGGGGGTGTCCGGATAGCCAAACTATCACCGTTGGCCGGACTCCTGGACTATGAAGATACAAGATTGAAGACTTCGTCCCGTGTCCAGATGGGACTTTCCTTGGCGTGGAAGGAAAGCTTGGTGATACGGATATGTAGATCTCCTACCATTGTAACCGACTCTGTGTAACCCTAACCCTATCCGGTGTCTATATAAACCGGAGGGTTTTAGTCCGTAGGACGAACAACAATCATACCATAGGCTAGCTTCTAGGGTTTAGCCTCTACGATCTCGTGGTAGATCTACTCTTGTACTACCCATATCATCAATATTAATCAAGCAGGAGTAGGGTATTACCTCCATCGAGAGGGCCCGAACACAGGTAAAAACATCGTGTCCCTTGTCTCCTGTTACCACCCGCCTAGACGCACAGTTCGGGACCCCCTACCCGAGATCCACCGGTTTTGACACCGACATTGGTGCTTTCATTGAGAGTTCCTTTGTGTCATCACCTATAGGCCCGATGGCTCCTTCAATCGTCAGCAACGACGCAGTCCAGGATGAGACTTTTCTCCCCGAACAGATCTTCAGATTCGGCGGCTTTGCACCGCGGGCCAATTCGCTAGGCCATCCGGAGCAGATCGAAAGCTACGCCCCGCCATCGTGTCAGATTTGGAAGCTTGAACTATACGGCCGATGTCTGCGGAGACTTGATCTTCGACGGATTCGAGCCACAGCCGGCGTGCGCCTTTGTCTCGATGGGTACGATCTAGCTACGCCGCGAACAGTGCCACGGAGGCCGCACCGGTGCCGCTCCGACCCTTAATACGGAGCGGTTTCGACGATCGAGGACGGTTGGTTGGACACCGCCTCGGGGGCTGAAATCTCTACGACGATTGAGCCGAACACCATCCTGTCCTTTGCAAAGATCATGACTCCCAGGTGCCGGACTCCGAACATCCCGCGCCCCTGCCAGTCGAATCCGACTGGGCGCCGGTTATGGAGTTCACTGCCGCGGACATCTTTCAGCACTCGCCCTTTGGCAACATCCTGAATTCACTAAAGTCTCTCTCTTTATCAAGAGAGCCCTGGCCGGACTACGATCAGGGAGGTTGGGATGCGGACGACGAAAAAATTCAACGCCCACCCACCGCCCACTTTGTAGCCACTGTCGAAAGCTTAAACGACATGCTCGATTTCGACTCCGAAGACATCGACGATATGGACGACGATGTAGGACACAACCATGAACCAGCACCTATAGGGTACTGGACAACCACCTCATCCCATGATGTATACATGGTGGATACACCTAAAGGAAGTGACGACGAGGAACAACGAGACACTACGAAGGATAAATCCCTCGGAAAGCAGTCAAAACGGCAACGCAAACGCCGCACCAAGTCCCGCCTCGACAAAGATCCAGGCATAGAGCAGGGCGAACCGGTGGACGATGAACATGCTATCGAGCAACCGTTCGAACAGGACAACTTGGATAAACAACCCGTCCCCAGCGAAGATAACAGTCCGGACGATCTCACGCGGGACAAATTGTTGGAGCAGAAGAACCTCCACAAAAGGCTCATCGCCACTGCACACAGCCTGAAAAAGCAGAAGCGGAAGCTCAAAACAGCGTAAGATGCACTCAGAATCAGATGGAGCAAAGTATTCAACACCGCAGACAAATACGACGACAGTCGTCGAACAAAGAGCTACCCAAAGAGAAAACTACTGCCCGAATTTGATGAGGAGGCCGTAGTGCCCCCACAATCAAAAAGCAAGAAGGCCACCCGGTCGGATGGACGACCCCACGACAAACAGAGAGCGGCAAATGGCGCCGCACACAAGCCGGTACGCGATCCGCATAAGGATTCACATCAAAAGGATGGCCCAGTTAGGTCCATCTATGGGCCGAGAAAGCAAGCTCTTCAAAGCAATGCAACACGCCAAATATCCGAACATCAAGGCACACCCAAATATAGGGGTGCCGCACACCTAATGTTTCACCGATGAGGTCTTTGGATCACGAATTCCCAGCGGGATTCAAACCCGTAAACATAGAGGCATACGACGGAACAACAGACCCTGGAGTCCGGATTGAGGATTACATCCTCCACATACACATGGCTAGAGGAGATGATCTCCACGCCATAAAATACTTACCCCTCAAACTCAAAGGGCCAGCTTGGCATTGGCTTAAAATCCTTCCCGAAAACACCATTGGAAGTTGGGAAGAGCTCGAGGATGCGTTTTGGGCAAATTTTCAGGGGACCTATGTCCGCCCTCCGGATGCAGACGATCTAAGTCACATAACTCAACAGCCCGGAGAGTCAGCCCGAAATTCGGAACAGGTTCCTTACAAAAAGAACCAAATAGTCGACTGTTCGGACGCGAAGCCTTAGCAGCCTTCAAACACAACGTCCGAGACGAATGGCTCGCCAGACACCTCGGCCAAGAAAAGCCGATAACAATGGCCGCATTAACAAGCCTCATGACCCGCTTTTGCGCGGGAGAGGATAGATGGCTAGCAAGATGCAGCACCAGTGACCCAAGTACATTCGAGGTCAGGGATGGAAATGCGAAACCACGACGCAACAAGGACCAGCGCCGGACCAGGGGAAACAGTCCGAAGAGCACGACAGTCGATGCCGGATTCAAAAGCTCTCGACAGAACAATAAAAAACTGCCCCTTAAGGACAATAGCGATGAGCTATCCAACTTAAACAAAATCTTGGACAAGATATGCCAAATCCACAGTACTCCCGGGAAGCCTGCAAACCATACCCACAGAGATTGTTGGGTCTTCAAGCAGTCCGGCAGACTCAACGCCGAACACAAGGGGCTCGACACACCAAGTGAGGATGATGACGAGCACCACAAGCAGAGCCTCGGAAAACAAAAGAATTTCCCACAAAAAGTCAAAACAGTGAACTCACTTCAAGTGACAAAAGGGAAAAACAGAGCGGCGCCCATAGAAACACATGCCGCACGGTCTATCCCGGCAGAGTCCCAATGATGGTTGTCAAAACCAATCACCTTCGATCATTAGGACTATTCCGGAAGTATCCAGAGCGCAGGATGGACTGCCTTGATATTAGATCCTATAATCGACGGACTCCAATTTACACAAGACCTAATGGACGGAGGTGGCGATCTAGACCTGCTATATCAGGACACAATTCGCAAAATGGGGATAGACCCAACCAAAATTCGCCATAGCAACACCTCCTTCAAAGGGGTAATGCCAGGCCTGTATGCCCATTGTACGGGCTCCTTACTGCTAGAAGTTGTGTTCGGCTCACCCGACAACTTCCGCTGCGAAAAGTTAACCTTCCACATCGCCCCATTCGAAAGTAGCTATCAAGCACTACTGGGGCGTGAAGCTTTCGCCCGCTTTAACGCAATTCCGCATTATGCATCTCTTACACTTAAAATGCCTGGTCCACGCGGCATCATCTCATTAAAAGGGAGTATTAAGTGTTACTCGAGCACAGAAGAACGTGAGACTGCCTTGACAGCCCCACACCAAGCCCGCTCCACTAATCAAAGCACCTGAATAGGTCATTCAAAACCCCGGACACGGCTAGACGAGTCCGGCGCCTACTAGCGGCATACCCCCATACGAGGGGTTGCACGCACGTACAACAAGAGACAATAAAGCTCAATTTTATTCACCTTCCGAACCGTACTCTGTTTATTTAATATAAAGTACATTTCTCGCACGATATTTTTTCTTTTCAACTAAGTTCTTCTCTTTTACAGATGAACACCGTGCTACACCCGTCTAGGATACGACACAACGGAGACACAGGCGCAGACGTGCAGCAGGGACCCGTCGCAAGGATTCTTTTCAGATTAAGACCCTGTGTAAACCTTTTTTACTGTCTCTTGTTGATACACATCCCTCGGTTTCTTACTATAACCGAGGAGGAGGCTGGCGTTTTGGCATCGGCCGCACCAGAATTTTCTTGCTGCACACGGACACGGGGCTTAGGGCATTATTCTGCCCGTTTTCTTAAAGACCGAATACCTTAGGGAGTGTTCGGCGTCTCGAGTTAGGCCTTATATGCATCAGCTCCGAATCATGTCTTTGGTCAAATGTTGGGTTTGCCCGGCTCCCATGTTTTGGTACCTTACGTTCCGTCATATCGCCTAAGGTAGCCGGGAGAACCACTACGATTGTGCCCCGGTTGAGCTGGGTTGAGCACCTCAGTGAAGAAAGCTAAAACTGATTGTCATGATATAGCGTGAGACTGGTCAACCACTCGATGACCCAGCGGAATGTTTAGAATTCCCCCGCATTGACGAATGGTCATTTCCCGGTCAGGCACATACGCCCAATTCGGGAGGCGCGGTGCCCCTAGGGGCAATATAGTAGCCCCACCATCAAACTCCTATGGCTAAGTGAAAGTGATAAAGCAGTATAGTCCGGTTGCCTAGTTTGCTACGCTATCACCTCCTTCACAGGACCAAGACGTTGGATTAAGTGTGAAAATGCGCCTTTTTGCAAACACCCTCGCACTATGTGCGTGGAATGAAAGCCAAAGCGCCATCTTTCAGGTTATATATACATATACATCAACGGCCGCACAGGGAGTAGTTTACTACTTGAACGCACAAGTATAAAAAGCTCTTATATTATATTGACACGTTGTTTCACAAATCATACATGTCATTTAAACATAATATCCTTCGAGCACTGCGTCTCTATTAAATGAGCGCCCTGCAGGACTTCCTCAAAATAGTGCTCAACAGGTACTCGGCTTCTGTCCGAATCTTGGGATGCAACGATGGTGGCCTTCATCTCCGCCCAGTATGTCTTGACACGGGCAAGAGCCATCCGCGCTCCCTCTATGCATGCTGACCGCTTCATTGCATCGATATGCGGCACCGCACCAAGGAACTGTTGCATCAAGCCAAAATAACTCTTTGGCTTGGGGCTTTTCGGCCACAAATGAGTCACGGCAGCCTTCATGGCAAGTCCGGACAACCTATTCAGCTCGGCCCATTCGGCCAACCGATCGGCTAACGGAAGAGGACGCTCTGGACTATGGAACTGCGACCAAAACAGCTCTTCCCTTTTGTGCCCCTTCTGGCCTCGGAAGTGCTCGATCGCGTCCGCGGCACTCGCCGCTAAATCCAGATAAGCATCCTCCGAACTCCACAACCGGTCCAACTGAGCATATTTCGGATCTGTGAACTTCCTCCGCAGCAGAAAAGGCTTTCCAGCAGCAACATCCACAGCCTGACGCAGCTCCTCCTTTGCAGCTCTCATAGCGGATGGGCATCCTTGGCTTCAGCAGTGGCCTTTTTCAGGTCCTCTTGATCCACTTGACGTTCTTTTTCAAGAACCCCGCAGCGGTCGATAGCATTCTTGAACTTTATGGTCATATCGGCCATTTCCTCTTTGCTTCGGCAGTGAGCAGCCCGTTCGGCTTTTAGCTCTTCGACCGCCCTTAAAGCGGCCACATTACTATTTCTGGCTTGCGCTTTAGCTCGGGCGAGTTCCGCCCGCAGCTCCTCCATAGCAGCGACACCACCTGCATTAAGCATACAAGTAGTAAGGCACGGGCGTCAAGCTCTCTTACCAGGCGTCCGCGAAGAAGTCACATACCTTGTGACTCGTCAAACCGCTTATTGACAAGCGCGATGTTACGTGATCTGCCTCGTCAAGTTGCCACTTTAGTTCGGCAAATTCATCACCGGCTGGTCATCGGACGCCCCGCCTCCTATTTAGGAGCGGCGATATGTTATAACTGAGATTATGATCCTCGGCACGCTGTCAATTTTGACAACATACCGAGTCTCAGGGGCTACTATCTATACAGGGCACATTCTATATGCATAACTGTCATAAGGTACATCATTTTTGTGTACCTCGAACCCCGTCAGTAAGCTTCTGACGGTTTCATGCAATCCGCTCTCAGCGGATGCAATTCTTTCAATCACCGTACCCATTAGCGCACGGTGATCTTACGAGATAACCGCCGCCCGAGCAGATCCTTCAGCTCCTCCGACCGCACGCCCGGTTGGCGCCGGACCTTCCGGCCCCGCCGGACTCGGGGAAACCCTCCGCGACGACACCTCAGGGTCGTCCGCCTCGCATGAAGGTGCGACAGGTGGAGGCATTTCGCTCTCCATCATCTCCGGAAGAAGATCCCCCGAAGACGAGCTCTGCTGAGAAGGGCTGAGATCCGAACTACAAGGTATAATTTCGGTTATCTTCAGAAATAAATACAGGGATGTCCCTTATTACAAGACCCCTTCTTTTACTTACGGCTCGCTGGAGGGCTGATCCCCTTGGGGAAATAGTGCGGCTGGGGTACTTCCCAGCGCCGGACTCTCTGACGAAGATTTTCCCCCCCTCTTTGAGGCCTTGACCTCTGGATCTTCCGAAGCGGTCCTCTTCTCTCCTTGGAGGGTGGGACTTTTGGTCCCTCCTTCCTCGAAAGCCTCCTTCGTGGAGGCAGTTGCTTCCCTGCTCCCCCCCTTCGCCTTCTTTAAATGGCGCGGCCTTCAACATCTTGGTCAGCATGGGATCCGGCGTGGTCTCTTGGAGGGGAGCCGGACACCTTATTAACTTTGCCTTGGCTATCCACTCCTGTTCAAGAAACGGCTCCTTAAAGGGCATATATATGATAAATGAATGAACAGCCTATCCGATTACAGGGTTACTTACTTGAGTATCTGGGTGATTGCAGCTTAGACCTGCATCCTCGGTCAAATCCGGACACTTCTCTTGTGATCCGAAGAACAATTTGTACATCTCCTTGGGCGTCGCACCCATAAAATGTTGGAGAGCTCGTGGTCCCTCTGGATTAAACTCCCACAGACGGAGAGGGCGACGTTTGCAGGGCAGAAGGCGCCGAATCAGCATAACATGCGCCGCCACAACCAGATTGATCTCTCTTTCTTGGAGGTCTCGAATACGGCCCTGCAACAGAGGAACGTCCTTGGACGGCCCCCAGTCGAGCCCCCGGTTGACCCATGATGCCAGGCGTTGTGGTGGACCTGAACGGAAGGCGGGTGGCGCCACCCATTTGGTGCCCCTGGGAGCGGTGATATAAAACCACTCCCGTTGCCACAAACCAAGCTCCTCTTGAAAAGAGCCCCCGGGCCACGGAGCATCAACACACTTGCTTATGACCGCCCCTCCGCACTCTGCTTGTTGCCCCTCAACCATCTTCGGCTCCACTTTGAAGGTCTTGAGCCACAATCCAAAGTGAGGGGTAATATGGAGGAAGGCTTCACATACGACAATGAATGACGAGATATGGAGGATGGACTCCGAATTCAAGTCATGGAATCCAGCCCATAATAAAACATGAGCCCCCGCACAAAGGGATCCGTCGGGAAGCCTAAACCCGAAGGAAGTGAGACACGAACACCACGCCTCGCCGGGCTCGGAGTGGGAATGACCTGCCTGAGCAGGCAGCCTATGCGAAATCTCGCCGGTTAAATACCGGCGTCGCAGCTTTAGCACATCTTCTTCTATGACGGAAGAAGACATCCATCGGCCGAGCTGGTCGGAGCCGGACATCGTCAAGGTCCGAAGCGCCTAAATCTGAAGCTTTGGGTGTTAGAACTCGAGCGAGGCGAACTTCGATGGAGGGTGGAAAAATAAGAGGGCCTTGGTCTCATTATAAAGAGATTGAATACCAAGAACCCTCCCCGTGGTCGATTGGGACTCGCCTTCGATAGAGGAGACGTGCCAACGGGCACGGTTGGGTTACCCACGTCCGTATTGATGAGAATCTCAGAATAAGGGGGCATGATCTACGCTTTGATAAGACGTGCCAAGGAAGCCGCCTCGCTAAACGCGCTGAGGTGGACAGTAAAAAACGATTCGTATAAAGGCTTGGTCGTGGTGTGATGTCACGCCACGGAATACGTCAGCAGATCTGTGCAAAAATTATTCTCCCTACGGTGGTATGTGGAACTTGTTTTGCAGAGCCGGACACTATCCTTGTGTTCAAAACCTTCTATGAAGTATTCGATGGAGGAACCCGCCTTGCAATGCCGAAGACAATATGCGCGCCAGACTCGTCGTCATTGAAGCCTGGTTCAGGGGCTACTGAGGGAGTCCTGGATTAGGGGGTGTCCGGATAGCCGAACTATCACCGTTGGCCGGACTCCTGGACTATGAAGATACAAGATTGAAGACTTCGTCCCGTGTCCGGATGGGACTTTCCTTGGCGTGGAAGGCAAGCTTGGCGTTTGGATATGTAGATCTCCTACCATTGTAACCGACTACGTGGTAACCCTAACCCTATCCGGTGTCTATATAAACCGGAGGGTTTTAGTCCCAGAGGACGAACAACAATCATACCATAGGCTAGCTTCTAGGGTTTAGCCTCTACGATCTCGTGGTAGATCTACTCTTGTACTACCCATATCATCAATATTAATCAAGCAGTGAGTAGGGTATTACCTCCATCGAGAGGGCCCGAACCTGGGTAAAAACATTGTGTCCCTTGTCTCCTGTTACCATCCGCCTAGACGCACAGTTCGGGACCCCCTACCCGAGATCCGCTGGTTTTGACACCGACAGGTGGGCCCCGTCTGCTGTCTTGTACTTGGCCGATAGGCCGCGCCCGCCGCTGGCGGGTCTTGCCGGCTGCCCATCACTGTGGCCGCGCTTCTAATGACGCTTGCTTTGTTGGGGAGAGCATGGCTACAGTCCCGCCGCCTGGTGGGCGATCACTGTAGCCATTCCCCATCTCTTCTGATTAATGGCGCACAAATCCCCAGGAAGGGGGAGGTCCGCCTGCTGGGTGCCGGCTTCTCCCCCCAGGCCGACTGGTCAGGCCGGCCGCCTTCTAGCTTCTCACTGGCAAGTAGGGCCCGCTACCTGCGGGCCGTACCGACAGCCCATCGTGGGAGCATGGTCCTTCTGGCTTGGGTGATGTCACGGGTGGAGGGGCCACAGTGCCGTGTCCTGCAGGAGATCTCCGGCTTGTACGACGCACTGTAACCACGACTCGCCCTGGATTTGGGGATGGCAGGCTTCACTGTAGCCACACCCCTCTCGTCGTGCTTAAGTGGGTGCACACTTTGAGGGTGCTTGGTGCCGCCTGTTGGGAGCTGGCCTCTCTAGAGGCCGCCACAGCAGCGGCCCGCCTCGCGGTCGCCTTCCTGGGTCCTCCGCCTTCTGGCAGCCGACCGATTGGACCAGCCGGCCACAAGAAGGCGGCGACCAAGCTTTGAGACTCTGAGGGGCGCAGTCGGCCTGATGTCTTGAAATGCCATGGGGGCCAGAGGAGGCTACCCATGGCCAATAACTCCGACAGTAGTCCTCGAAGCTGGTGGGTCGCCGCGGTCGACCAGGTGGGGTGCCCCAGTAGCTTCCTACTCTGAGTAGTCTTGTTTGTTTATCTTGTCTATCTTCTTGTAGGCCGACTGCTTGGAAGTGGGTGAGGTGGATGGACGCTTGTTGGATTATGAATCGTCGGGGAGGGAGCCAGGTGGTGCGCAGGCTAGGCCCCTAGGCCTGCAGCCCGCCGCTCGCTCGCCACGTGGCGCCGTCCGGCTAAGCCGTCCTGCCAGCCCACGAGCGTGACGGGGTATCCTACATGCCGGGCCCGCCACTAGCAAGCGTCGGCACGCACGCGGATCCGCTGCGGCCGAGGCGGGGCGGTTGGGATCCCACGCGCCATCACTACACGCTTTTACCGCGCGGTAAATGCTGGGCCGTGGGACGTGGGCGCAGTTAATCCCACGCCCCCACGCCCTGCCCCCTCGGCTTCGCAGCCCAGGGCAATAAATTGGGGGAGGAGGGGAGCGGCCAAGGCGCGCACGTTCTCCTCTCCCTCGTCCCCTCTCGTTTCTTCTTCTTATTTGCCGCTGCCGCACTCGCGCTCCATCGGAGTACCGCCGCGGCTCGCTGTCGCCTTCGAGCTTCTCCTTTCCAAGCCCACTTTCCGCTTTGCCGCGGGCTCGCACACTCGTCACCGTCGTCGGCCTCTTCGTCGGGGTCGGGCCGTCATGGAGCACTCCGGCGATTGGGACGGCTCCAACGTCCATGAGGATCATCTCACCTTCCTCCGTGACACGCGGCGGCTGCCCGGCGCGAGCTACATCAAGACGCGCGTGCCACCCGCCGACGAGATCTCGCCGGTGCCGGAGGAAGGCGAGTGCATCATCTTCCGCCCGCACTTCCTCCGTGGCTTCGGCTTGCCGGCGAGCGGCTTCATCCGTTCGTTCCTCACCTTCTACCGACTGCAGCCGCACCACCTCACACCAAACACGGTGGTGCTGCTGTCGGCCTTCGTCACCCTCTGTGAGGGGTACCTCGGCATCCTCCCCACCCTCGAGCTTTGGGGAGCATTCTTCTACACCAAGCTCGGCACCTCCGTGAGGGAGGAGGCGGCTCAGTGTGGTGCTTTCATCGCCGTGCAGCGTCCGGGTGCCAGAAACGCCTTCTCGGCCATCAAGCAGATACAGTCGATGAAGTTGTGGCAGAAGTCGTAGTTCTACGTGAAGAACGTCAACCCGACGATCAACTTCATCAACCTGCTGGAGTACGTGGCTGGCCCGCCTGCCGAGCCCTGCACTACCTGGGGCTTCAAGCCGAAGCCGATGTCGCCCGACGCCTCCGTCGCCATCGCCCGCCTCAAGGTGATGAAGGAGTCGGAGGGCCTCAAGGCGGCTGACTTGCTGCTCGCCTTCGTGGTGTACCGAGTCCTCCCGCTCCAAGGCCGGCCCCACATCATAAGCCAGATGAGCGGGCATCGCGACCCATGCCGGATGTGCACCAAGGAGATTCCAACTGCCGAGGTGGCCTATCTGGTGAATGAGACTGTCAACCTCAAGCTCGAGCCGGAGGGGTGGCGGTTCGGCAAGCGGCCGTACTCCCGCGCAGATCCGCCGCCTATGGTAAGCTCTTGATTCTTTTCTTTTCCTCTTGCCAGGCTCTCTCTTGCCGGCTTCTCTCTTGCCGGCTTCTCTTGCCGGCCTCTTTCTTGTCGGCTTCTCTCTTGCCGGCTTCTCTTGATGGCCTCTTTCTTGTCGGCTTCTCTCTTGCCGGCTTCTCTTGCTGGCTTCTCTTGCCGGCCTCTTTCTTGTCGGCTGACCATCTCGGCCATGATGCAAGTCCTCCCCCTCCACCTGGAGACCAACATCGACTTCCTGCCGGACCGGGACGCGAGCGACGTAGCGGACCCCGACTTGGGGGCGGCCGCCCTGGAAGACGACGCCACAGGCGGCGGTGGTGGAGCAGGCGGCTCCGGAGGAGGAGGCTTGGAAGACTGGTTGGATGACAAGGAGGAGGAGGAAGAGGAGGAGGAGGCGCCACGCCGCCCGCCGCCTTCTGAAAAGGCTGGCGCAAGGTCCTCAGCTGCTCCAACCGCACCAGGCGGTGGGCCGAAGCGCCGAGGTGTGCTGCTATTCGGCAGCCATCCCAAGAAACCCAAGCACTCGGCCGCCGCGGCCAAAAACACGGCCGCCGCGACCAAGCGACGTGAGGCCGCCGCGAAGGCGGCCAAGTTCCAGAAGGCCCCCAAGCAGCCTCCGATGGTGTCGGCGTAAGTCTTCAACTACTCTTGTGTCTTTTTTCGTTCTTTTTGTCTTGACGACTCCTTCTTAATCTTCTTTCTATTTTTTTCTTTTGAGCAGGGCCCAGCTCTCTTGAGCGGTCAACCTCCGCCTCCGTCATCGGGGCGGCGGAAGGCTCCACCAACAACCACCGCATAGACCCGGCCGCCGATCTCCGGGGCGCAGAAGCGGAACGCATGGGAGGTGCATGAGGAAAAAGAAACCACCGCTAAGCAGGCGGAGGCCAACAAGGCGGCCGCAGCCAAGGCGATGTAGGCGGACACAGATGCCGCGGCTCAGGCTCAAGCAGACGCCGCGGCGAAGAAGTAGGCAGAGGACATCGTGCGCCGGCAGATCCCGCAACTCATCACCCCCTACACTCCGCACCACCAGCGTCAGAGTTCTTGGCGCCGACTGGGGGAGTCGGTGATGAGCAGCCGGTCATGGAGAGGGAAGGCGGCGATGCCGTTTTGCCAGAGATGGGGGTGCCTCCGCAACCGCCGACTGCAGACGGGCAGGGCAGCCAGCCGCCGCCCCATTGGTGACGCCAGCCGGAGGCGAGCTGGTAGTGGGCTCGCTCCCACGGCCCGCACTCCAGTGCACCGCCATATGGAGAAAGCGGCATCGGTGCCGAGGCCGGTGGAGGTCGGGAGCGCCAACTCGTCGGCCCTGAAGCCGAAGCCACCAGCGTCGTGGCGGCAGAGTGGGTACACGGGGGTGGGACGAGCGCCTTTATCAAGGCGGCACAAGACGTCCAGGCCGACTTCAGAGCCGAAGCCGCTGCCCTTTCACAATGCATGAAGGCCTTCGTGAAGATGCGGGCCACCGTCCAGGTACGTAACTGCTTCTTGCTTTTGATTTCTGTAATCTCCGGTGGGGGCGCGCCAGCGCACCAACTAGGTGTAGTCCCCGAGTTCTAGGCCGGTTGCTGAGCAGGCGGCCTGGAACTTCATAGTGGGTTTTGAGCTCTGGCTCACTTCTTTTTCAGTTGCTTTGTTGCAGGATTATCACAACACCCGTGCGACCACTTTCAACGCCAATATCCGAGAGCTGAACCAACGGACCGCCGACTTGGTAGAAAGCCGGAGTAAGCACTCCATCTTTTCTCTCAGCGCGGGCGCGTCAGTGCACCCGCAGGCTGTAGTCCCCGAGATGCGAGCTGACTGCTGAGCATTCGGGTCGGATCTTCCGGTAATTGTTTTTTATTTCTGATATCTTTCCTCCCTTGCTCCTGCAGAGGCCAACGCCACCTTGCAGCAGCAACTGGGTGAAGCTAACACTGTGCTGCGTGCCAAGGAGGACAAGTGCAGCAAGGCGGCCCAGGAGCATGACCGCCTAGCCAAGGAACTGAAGGACCAGGCGGAACTTCACAAGCCGGCCCTAAAGCAGGCGACAGACGACGAAGCCAGGCTCCTGGCTGAGTTTGAGACCGAGCGCCCGGCTGAGACGTATATGGCATCGTTGCCCGGCTATGGCGAGATTGAAGACATAGTCGATGGTGAGCTTCCTTCTCTTCTCTCAACTGCCGACTGTCGAGCGAGCCGGCTTCTAGCTTCTGACTCTTTGTTTGTTTGTGCAGATTTCTTCCCTGGCAACTCCGTTGCCGCCAATCAGGCCATTGAGGCTCGCCGCGAGGAACGAAGGGCGGAAGGCGCGGAGATCGCTGCCGACGCCACTCGGACCCTTGGCGAGCAACTCCTGAGCATTCAGGCTCGTCTCCAACCGGCCAACCAGATGCTCTGCCGGCTGCAGCATGCTGGGGCTCAGGTGATTTCCAGCTTCTGGCCAGACAGGCAAGCTCCACGCACCCCCACCCGGACTGCCGACTGGTTGGAAGTGGCCGTCGGCCGGCTCGAGGCATGGAAGGGCTCTGCAGCCCGAGTGGGAGCGCGGCGGGCTTTGGAGCTTGCCAAGGCGTGGTATCCTGGGCTAGATCTAGCCCAGTTGGCCACGTTTCAGCAAGAAGCAGTGCCGAATTGGTGGTGCTGGAGTGCGACCTCACTCTTAGCGCACCCGTGATTGCAAAGTACACCAACATCGGTGTCTTCGTCCCTGAGCTGAATGAGAACGGCGCCGAGGCGCCGCTGGAGTGGTTCGGACTGAACCCGGATGATGGTGAAGACTCGGAAGAGGTCATCGACTCCAGGGACGAAGGGGAAGGTGAGGAAGACGAGGATGATGAAGATGGCACGCTGGAGGTCGGAGCGGACGGCCAGCCTCAGCTCGACCGCGCCTCCAGCAACGAGCCGCGTGCAAGCACGCCGACTGTTGTTGAAGGCCACTAGGCCGAGACTCATCAGCCGGCCACTCCACCAGTCGGCGCCCCTGACTCCACCAACCTGCCGAACTCGCCTGCTGCTCCTTTGGTCTAGGCCGCCAACTTATCGTAGCTTTTCCTACTTAGTAGTCTTCTCAACAAACTTTTGTTAAAATTGCACAATTCCACCTGCGGGGTGTATTCAAACTATGTTGAACGTTGGCCGAGGGACTTTTGGTCTGTAAATTATTTCCCGCACAAGCAGTGCTTTTGCCGAGTTCCGAATTTCCTTGCTTTTTATTCCTTGGATTTTTCCTTTGCCACCCTCCCTTGGTTGCCTACTTGCCAGCCGGACAGCCGCTCTGCGGACTGCGGCCTGGACAAGTACTTCACCATTTTGGGAGGACAAGTACTTTGGCCGATTGGAATGTTGCAAGCTAAGTGGGAAGCCGGCCGGCCGGCTGCTCGGCAGCCGATCGGTGAGGCGAGGGGCCGGCTTGTCCTATGTCAATGTTTTGGTCCTTAGCCATTTTTCATGTGAGCACCCGTTTCTTGCCTCTAACTCTTGCCAAGCGAATAGTCGCTCTGCAAGGTGCGGCTTGTGGCAAGAGGGTGCTTGGGTACCGGCACATTACTTGTCCGACTGTAGGAAATACTGACATAGTACAAGGCGGCAAGCCCCCGGGCCGACTGGTCGAACCCGGTTTCAGGCGGAAGAAAGAAATAACACATTTGTAGGCATAATACTTATCATATAGATAAAAAGGGCAGTCCCCAAGTGCTCCTCGAGGGACCCGAAGTCTTCGTACTTAATATAAAAGGTAGCATGGTACATACTGCATTAACTGTAGAATCTTTGAAGGAGTTTGCATTCCATGGGTGCTTTGTTTCTTCGCCGGAGTCATCTCTTTTGCGCGCCCTAGGCTTCTGGGCATCGATCAGGTAGTAGGAGTCGTTGCCCAAGGCTTTGCTGATGATGAAAGGGCCTTCCCAAGGGTCTGAGAGCTTGTGCTGGCCGGCTGTTCGCTGGATCAGCCGGAGCACAAGGTCTCCCTCTTCGAAGGATCTTGGCTTGACCTTCCGGCTGTGGTGTCGGCGTGACTCTGCTGGTAGAAGGTGGACCGACTGAGTGCCAACAGCCGGCCCTCTTCCAGCAGATCGACGCCATCTTCTCGTGCTTCCTTTGCCTCCGCCTCCGTGTACATGGTGACGTGAGGTGAGTCGAACTCGATGCCAGTTGGGATGATAGCCTCGGCACCATATACAAGGAAGAAGGGCGTGAAGCCGGTTGACTTGTTCGGAGTGGTGCGCAGACTCCAGAGAACGGTCGGCAGCTCGTCGAGTTAAAGACCGGCGAACGCTTCCGCACGCTCGACCAGTCGGGGCTTGATTCCAGACAAAATGAGGCTGTTTGCTCGCTCAACCTGGCCATTTGACTGTGGATGGGCAACAGACGCTATGTCCAGTCGGATGCCCTGCGTCGCACAAAAACGGGCCAAGGCGCCTTCGGCAGAATTTGTGCCATTGTCGGTGATGATGCTGTGAGGTACGCCGTACCGAGTGGTGATGTCTGCGATGAAAGTCACAGCAGTCGGACTGTTCAGCTTCTTGATTGGCTTTGCTTCTATCCACTTGGTGAATTTGTCCACGACGATGAGCAGATGAGTCATGCCGCCGCGTACTGTCTCCAACGGTCCCACCATGTCCAGTCCCCAGATGGCAAAAGGCCAGGTAAGGGGAATGGTCTTGAGTGCAGAACCGGCAGATGTTGCTTGTAACTGAACTTCTGGCATCCTTTGCATTTCTTGACCAAGTCTTTGGCGTATTCTAGAGAGGTCGGCTAGAAGAAACCATGGCGAAAAGCTTTGGCCACAAATGGTCTTGAGGTCGCGTGGTGGCCACACTCGCCTTGGTGGATATCCTTGAGGATTGCTTGGCCCTTCTCCGGCTCTACGCAGCGCTGGTAAACACCAGTGGCACTGCGCCTCACAAGTTCCCTGTTGACGATGGTGTATGCTGCTACCCGACGTTGCACCTGTCGGGGCGAGATCTTGTCGGTTGGCAGCTCTTTGTTCACCAGAAACTTGAGGATGGGCTCTGCCCATGATGGTGCTTGAATTTCTTTTACCACCACTATGGCCACTTGTACGAGGGCGGTTGGGTTGGGAGGTGGCGGGTTGGAGTCGGCCGCCGCCTCTTGTGTTGTTGAAGTCCCCGAGCCGACTGCTGAAGTCCCCGAGCCGACTGCTGCAGTCCCTGGGCCGAGTGCGACTGCTGTAGTCCCCGAGCCGCCTGCCGAAGTCCCCGAGCCGACTACTGCAGCCTTTGGGTCGGATCCGACTATTTCAGGAGCAGCCGGAACGAAGATAGTGTCTTATTTTGGAGAAGGCTTTATCGACGGCTTGCGGAGGCACTGGAGGGAGACGCCGGCTGGTATTGCTTGACGGGTGGAGCCGATCCGTGCCAGGGTGTCAGCTGGCTCGTTGTCGTTTCATGGCACGTGAAGGAACTCGCACCCTTCAAAATATCCGCTGAGCTACTGGACGAGGAAGTGGTAGCTTGCCATGTTTGCATCCTTGGCGTCCCAGTCGCCAGACAACTGCTGGACCACCAAGTCGGAGTCACCGTAGCACAGTATCCGGCGAATGCCGAGCTGTTTGGCAAGCCGGAGTTCGTGTACAAGTGCCTCGTACTCGGCCACATTGTTGGAGGTGGCAAAATGGATTTGCAGTGTGTATCTGAGCTTGTCGCCTTTGGGAGAGGTGAGGACGATGCCGACTCCCAAACCGGTGCGCATCTTCGAACCATCAAAGTGCATCCACCAATGGGTGGAGACCGGCGCTGGCGGCAGGTACTGGATCTCGGCCCAGTCAACGAGGAAGTCGGCCAATGCTTGGGACTTGATTGTGGTGCGAGGCTGGTAGAAGATGGTGTGAGGGGCCAGGTCGATGGCCCATTTGGCCACTCGGCCCGAAGCATCTCGGCTGCCTATGATCTCAGCAAGCGAGGCAGTGCAAACAACCGTGATGGGGCGCTCTTGAAAATAGGGCTTTAATTTCTTGGCGGTAAAGTGCATGCCGTAGCACATATTCTGGTAGTGGGGGTAGTTTTGCTTGGAAGCTGACAACACTTCACTCAAATAATACACCGGTCTCTGGACCGGCAGAACCTTGCCGTCTTCCTTGCGCTCAACTACTATGACTGTGCTGACCACCCGGCTGGTGGCGGCGATGTAGAGGAGCATGGGCTCCTTAGTAGCCGGCGCGGCCAGGACATGCGGCGTGGTCAACATCTTCTTGAGTTGGAGAAAAGCTTCATCGCCATGTCATTCCACTCAAAGTGAGTGGTTTTCTTCAGGAGCTGGTACAAGTGAAGGGCCTTCTCGCCTAGCCGACTGATGAAGCGGCTGATGGATGCCAAGCAGCCGGTGAACTTCTAGACGTCTCTCAGTCGGGTCGGTTTCTCCATTCTCTCGATGGCCATGATCTTCATAGGGTTGCACTTGATGCCGCGTTCAGAGACCAGGAAGCCGAGGAGCTGGCTGACTGGTACTCCGAACATACACTTCTCTAGGTTGAGCTTGATGTAAAATTGGCGCAGATTTTCAAAAGTTTCTTTGAGATCTTCCAGGAGGGTCCCACGCTTCTCCGTCTTCACCACAACATCGTCCACATAGACGTGGGCGTTTCTGCCGAGTTTCTTGAGGAGGCAATTCTGCATGCAACGCTGAAATGTGGTGTCGGCATTCCTCAAGCCGAACGTCGTCGTCAGGTAGCAGAAGGCTCCAAATGGTGTGATGAAAGAGGTCTTCAGCCTATCAGCTGGGTTCAACTTGATCTGGTGGTACTTTGAATATGCATCCAGAAAACTCAACAGCTCGCATCCGGCTGTGGAGTCGATCATTTGGTCAATCCTTGGCAAGGCAAATGGATCTTTGGGGCAAGCTTTGTTGAGGCTGGTATAATCAATACACATGCGCCACTTGTTGTTCTTCTTCAGTACAAGGACTGGGTTGACCAGACAATCCGGATAGAATACTTCCATAATGAAGCCGGCTGCCAGGAGCCAGACTATCTCTTCACCAACAATTCTTCTCTTCTCCTCTGACAGGCGGCGGAGGGGCTGCTTGACCGGTTTGGCGTCAGGTCGGACATGTAGCTTGTGCTCGGCGAGATCTGTCGGAACACCCAACATGTCTTTGGGAGACCATGCAAAGATGTCCCGATTCTCGCGGAGGAAATCGATGAGCTCACTTTCCTATTTGTTGTCAAGGTTTGCACCTATGATAGCGTACCTCTCCAGGTGCTCTGGGTCCAACAGTATCTTCTTTCTCTCCTTGGCCGGCCTGAAGGAACCTTCAGCTTCCGACTCCTTGGGATCGGGGGACAAGTCCGGCTGCTTGCCGGCCATGGCCACAACTCGGTCAAGGAGCCGCTTCTCGGCAGCGATCACAAGGAACTCGACCAACCGACTGCTAGCGGCCGCACAGGCGGACGACTTCTGGTAATCTCCGTAGATGGTAATAACCCCTTTGGTGCTTGTCGTCTTCATCTTGAGGTAAGCATAGTGCGGCACCGCCATGAATTTGTCTAAGGCAGGTCGGCCAAGCAGTGCGTGGTAAAGGCTCTCAAGGTCAACCACTTCAAACCAGATGAGCTCTCGGCGGAAATGATCTTTATCGCCAAAGAGGACATCTATCTTGATCTTACCGATTGGTGAGTGAGAAAGGCCAGGAACTATGCCATGGAAAACAGTCTGGCTGAGCAGGAGATGCTTCGGCTTGATGTTTAATTTCTCCATGGTGTCGCGGTACAAGATGTTGATGCTGCTACCGCCATCTATCAGGACTCGGGAGAAGCAAGCAGCTCGCCTCTCAGTAGCAAAGGTGGCTTCCAACACCAGAGCATAGGATCTCGGAGAAGGCATTACCTCCGGGTGATCAGCTCGGCTCCAACTGATCGGCTTCTCTGACCAATGCATGAACTCTGGGGCTTCAGAGGCTACATCATTCACTTCTCGAGACTGTTGGCGTCGGCTGCGCCTGTCGTCAGCCACACTGGTGAAGATGATGTAGGCTCCTTGCTCTTCTGGGTACTCATCTTGAATAGCGGCGATTGGCCGGGCCGCCTGCTGTGGGGGAGGCGGCGGCGGCGGCGGGCCGGCTGGTGGAGGAGGCAGCAATCCTTCGCCCTTGGCGATTCGGGTGAGCCAGTGACACTTCCGAGTGGTGTGATTGGACGGCTTCGCGCCGCTGTGGAACTTGTAGGGTGCATCAAGGGTTTGCTCATAGGACAAGGTGGGCAACCAATTGGGCTTGCCGCCCTTCTAACGCTTGGGAGCAGGCTGTCCTTCCGGATGCTGGTCTTCGATTGTTGCCACCTTCCAGCTGGTGGGAGGTGGCTATGGCGCCTTGCGCTTGTCGTCATTTTGCTGCTCACGCCGACTGGTGTCACCAGCCGGAGTCCGGGGAGCTTGAGGGGCCACTTTGCCGGAAGCATCAACTTGAATCTCCGTCTTCATGGAGGAGTCGGCCGTGGCATACTTGTCGGCTATGATTAGCAGTTCATCGAGGGTTTCTGGCTCATCGCAGAGGAGTCGGTGCTTGAGCAGGGTGCCTTCTCTGCACCCGGCTATGAAGTACTCGATAGCCTGCACCTCGTGCACGCCTTCTCAAGAGTTGTGTAGCTCGGCCCAACGCGTGAGATAGCCACGAGTCGATTCGTTGGGACTTTGGACGCACAAGGAGAGTTGGCGAGGCTTGGGCGGCCGCTTATACATGCTGGTGAATTTGCGAACGAAGTCTTTAGTGAAATCTACCCAGCTGTTAATGCTGCAGGGCTTCAGGCTGTTCAGCCATGTCTAGGTGGTGCCCTGGAGCATGAGCGGAACATACTTCACGGCAACGCGCTTGTTGTCGTTCGCTATGCTGACGGCTGTGGAGTAGTCGACCAGCCAGTCCTATGGCTTCACGGAGTTGGTGTACTTGGGCGTATCTCTTGGGAGCGTGAACCCTTTGGGGAAAGGCTCATCGCGGATGCGGGGGCCGAAGCAAGGTGGGCCTAGCGCGTCTTCTTCTTCTAGCGCCAGGGATCGGTTGAGGCGGTCGATCTAGTGGCGGGCATCATTCTCTCCGACTCCTTCTCGGTGGCCAAGGCGGTCGCTGAGTGTCGGGTGGTCAATAGGCGACGGGAAGGTGCGCCTCTCCCTGCGGGGAGAAGGGGAGGCGGACAGTCCTCCCGTCGTTCCACTGCCCTTGGGCGGCTGTCTTGGTCGCGCTCGATGGTGATGCGTGTCCGACTGCGGCTGGCAGCCGGCTCCTTGTCTCTTCTGTCACGGACGCCACCATTCGGCATCCGAGATGTCGCACCTTGATCTCGGCGGGGAGGTAGGTCGTCGTTCCGCCGGTTGGGTGCTTCAGTGCGGTAGCCGGCTTCTCGCTGCTCGGCAACCGCGTCAATGAGCCGCTGGACACGCTCCGTCATGTGGCGACGCTCGTCACCCTCGAGCTTGTCCAGCTCGTCTGCCGCCGGCTGGGCAGCTCATATGTTCTCTGCAGGCGTGGCGTAGACAGGGCGGTCTGCCCCGAACATGCTGGCGATAGCCGCGCCATGTTGCCGGACCGTGTCGATGCAGCCGGGCCCGCCAGGAGCCGGCGTGCCACTAACAGCGTGGTCCATCTCACGCTGGTAAGCCTCTGAGAGGCGTCTCATGCTAGCCAGCTTCTTGGCACTCTCGACGAGCTGGACGCGGCGGGCTTCCAGCGTCTCGGTGTCGGCGTCTTCTGCAATGGGTGCAGACAGGTCTCGTAGCGCCGCCTCGAGCCGATCTCGGGCACCATCACCGGAAGCTCCATCGTGGCTGATGACGAGCACCTCCGTGACGGTGCTGCCGCCGCTAATGGCGCGAGGGAGAGGATTGTCGACGACCACCATGTTGGTAGGGAACGGGTCGAGGGATGCCGTGTCAGAGTCGACAAGCATCGGGCCGGTGGAGCCAACCGACTCCAAGTCGACGGCCGGCTCGTTGGTGATGTGGAGCTGGTCGAGGAGGCTGACGATGTGGCTCTCGGGGCCATTTGTGCCTGCATCGGATGCAGGCTCATCGAAGAGGCGGATCTCGCCAACGAAGTCAGCAAGGTAGCTCACCGCGCAAGCGACCTCTGCGCCATTCAGCGCGTCGGCGCAGACGCCATCTGGCGTGCCGGACTGGCTGCGCTCGGATGGAAGGAAGACGGTTCCCGTCCAGAACAGATCTCCGTACGACGGTGCACCTAGCCCCACGGTGGGCGCCAAATGTCGGGGTTTTGGTGCGACATATGCCAATGGGTGGCTTATCATGGTGGGGGATAGTAAGACGTCGCCGGTGCCAGGAAGCGGGATGAGGCGAAGACACGTACGTCGGCAAACTTTACCCAGGTTCGGGGCTCTCCTAGGAGATAACGCCCCTAGTCCTGCTTTGCGGGTCTCCGCATGATTACTATCTCAACAAGTAGCTACAAGTTGCTCCTTGAGCTGTTTGCTAGAGGAGGAAGAAGGGAAAGGCTAGCTCTCTCCTCTCTCTACGGGGGTGTGTGTGGTCTAAGGATATGAACCCTTTGCATTGTGCCCTGGGGGGTTTATATAGGCCTACCCCCTAGGGGTACAATGGTAAACTGGCCGGGTGTAGGCCCAGGCCGTCAGTGTCTCTTCTGGCCGGCTTCTCCCCTGCCTGCTGAGGCCCGCTGATTGGTGGGCCCCGCCGGCTGTCCTGTACTTGGCCGACAGGCCGTGCCCTCCGCTGGCGGGTCTTGCCGGCTGCCTATCACTGTAGCCGCGCTTCTAATGACGCTTGCTTTGTCAGGGAGAGCGTGGCTACAGTCCCGCCGCCTGGTGGGCGATCACTATAGCATTCCCCATCTCTTCTGATTAATGGCGCACAAACCCCCAGGAAGGGGGAGGGCCGCCTGCTTGGTGCCGGCTTCTCCCCCTAGGCCGACTGGTCAGGCCGGCCGCCTTCTATCTTCTCACTGGCAAGTAGGGCCCGCTGCCTGCGGGCCATACCGACAGCCCATCATGGGAGCATGGTCCTTCTAGCTTGGGTGATGTCACGGGCGGAGGGGCTACAATACCGCGCCATGCAGGAGATCTCTGGCTTGTACGGCGCACTGTAACCACGACTCGCCCTGGATTTGGGGGTGGCAGGCTTCAATGTAGCCATGCCCCGTCTCATCGTGCTTAAGTGGGTGCAGACTTTGAGGGCGCCTGGCGCCGCCTGCTAGGAGTCGGCCTCTATAGAGGCCGCCTGCTAGGAGGCGGACCGCTTCATGGCCGTCTTCTGGGGTCCTCCGCCTTCTGGTAGCCGGCCCATTGGACCACCAGGCCACAAGAAGGCGGCGACCAAGCTTTGAGACTCTGAGGGGCGCAGTCGGCCCCGATGTCTTGAAAAGCCACGGGGGCAGATGAGGCTACCCATGGCCAATAACTCCGACAATCGTCTAGGGTAGTAAAGGGAGAACTACTGTGATTGTGCCCTTGTTTACCCGGATGAGCACCTCAGTAGAGAAAGCCGAAAACTGACTGTCATGATGCAGCGAGAGCCGGTGAGCTCTTCGGAGGTCTCAAATCTTTAGAGATTTTTTCCGCATTACGTGAAGGATCGGTACTTCCCGATCAGGTGTTTACAGCATCCTAGTTCGGATACTAGGGGCTGCGCTATATTTTTATTTTGTCAAACTCCTTTGGCTAAGTGAGAGTGCTAAAGCCGCATAGTCCGATTGCCTAGTTCGTTGCGCTAAACACCTCCTTCAAGGACCAAACAATTGGATCAAGAGTGTTTAGATTACATACCGAACACCCCCGTACTACCTACGTGGGGGCAGAAGCTGACGACTAGCCAACTCTCAGATTTCATACAACACTGCCGCACAGGAGGTGATTTTTTTAAACAAACACTATATTACATAACGACTTTGTTTCATCATGCAAGGCAGAGACAACATGAATGTGTTCATTTGAAAATAATGTCTTGCGCACATTGCGTCGCCACAATACGAGACCCCTCCAGGACGTCTTCAAAATACCGCTCGGGCGTGCGGTGCTCCTTGCCCTCTAGCGGTCCCCCGGTCGCAAGCTTGACAGCCTCCATTTTCGCCCACCACACCTTGATGCGGTCGAAGGCCATGCGCGCGCCCTCAATGCAGACCGGCCGCTTGACGACGTCCAGCCGAGGGCAGACATTCACCAGCCGCTTCATGAGCCCGAAGTAGCTGTTGAGTATAGCTTCGGCAGGCCACAACCGGATTATTAAATCCTTCATGGCCAGTTCGGCCACCCTATGCAGCTCGACCAGCTATTTTAGCTGATCGCTAAAGGGCACTGGATGTTCTGGCGCAAGATATTGCGACCAGAACAGCTTCTCAGTTGAGCTCCCTTCTTCGGCTCGGTAGAACTTTGCAGCATCAGACACACCGCACGGCAGATCCGCAAACACCTCTGGAGAACTCTGAATCCGGATTAGTAATAAATACTTCTTCTTCACATACTTGCTTTGTATACTAAACGCCTTACCCGCCGCGATTTTCTTGGCCTCCTGGATCTCCTAGAAGGAGCCCTGGGTCTCAACCCGGGCCTCTTCCGCACTTTGTCGAGCCTTCGCGAGTTCGGTCTCTTGAGCCAAAACATCGCGCTCCAAGGTCTCGCATTTTTTCACGGCATCCTGGAGCTCTTGCTGGACCTCATTAAGCCTGGCCTCGTGCTTCTTACGAGCAGCTTGTTCCTTGGCAGCTTTCTCCTCAACTTCAGCCAGGGCCTTTTTAAGGACCTCAACCTCGGTCGCCGCCATCATGGCACTACGGTCAATACACATCATTCATTCTTTTCGAATATACTACAAGTCGCAACATACCTTATTTGTCCTCTAGCTGCCTCTTTACAAGGCCGAGCTCTTCTTCGGCCCGCTCCAGACTCTGCTTTAGTCCGGAGACCTCCACAACATGAGAGGTCGCGGCCAGCAACGACGCCTGCTTATTCATATAAGACATCTTTAGTTAGTTTCCTGCAAAAATAAATTGATCCTCTGTCCGGCTTTTCTTTCTGAACACCGAACAGTGTCTCAGGGGTTACTATCTATACTAGGACTTCATCTTTTGCGTCGCTTACCTCAAAACCTGTCGGCGAGACTCTGCGAGCTTGGTCGATCCGCTCTTGTGGCTGAACCCTCTCAATCACCGTACCCATAAGGATACGATGTTCCTCCACAATGGAAGCGCCTCGTAGCGCTCCCAGCAGATTATCCAATGCCTATGGTTGGAAAGAGGTCACCGGTGGGATAGCCACACCTCCTTCTCTCGAAGGAGGCTGCTCTCCGAATTCTGGAGCCTTATAGGTCTCTGGAACCGAGTTCGGCTGGGGGCCGAACTGAAGACGGCCCCTATCACCAGTCTCCATGGGGACCTGCCCCCCAGGTGTTCAGTGACTGAGGTTTCGCCCTCCAGCGCCACCTTGACAACCTCCTGAACCTCTCCCTGGCCTGGGAAGGTCCTTTGGGACAGCACCTCGTCGTCGCCCTTGGCCTTGGGAGAGTGAGCGGTCGGCGGTGACTCGCTGGCCATCGCCTTTAAATCCAGCGAACCTCCTGATGAGGATCGCGGGGAGCTGTCGTGGGCCGAACTGCAATAACATAACTAAACACGTTTATACTATAAAGAGGAGAGGCCAGATACATGGATGCATACGGGCTTTTAGTACTTACGATGCGGCCATGGCCTTGTTTCGGGGGCGTCGCTCTGGGCTGCTGTCGATGTCCCACGCGGAGTTATCTGCGAGGGGGCCCTTCCCCCTCTTGGGCGCCTCCACCTCCAGATTTGTGGAGGCCTCCCTCTTATTCCTTCCCCCATCAGGGGGAGAGTTGCTTTCTTCCTCCTCCTTGTTGTCGTCTTTGGCGGCAGAGGAGTGAGTCTTGTCTTCGGACAGCACGTCCGAAGCGCCTGATGACCCACAAGTGTAGGGGATCTAACATAGTCCTTTCGATAAGTAAGAGTGTCGAACTGAACGAGGAGAAGAAGGAAATAACAAGCGGTTTTCAGTAAGGTATTATCTGCAAGCACTGAAATTACCGGTAACAGATAGTTTTGTGATAAGGTAATTTGTAACGGGTAACAAGTAACAAGAGTAAATAAAGTGCAGCAAGATGGCCCAATCCTTTTGGTAGCAAAGGACAAGCCTGGAAAAACTCTTATATAAAGGAAAGCGCTCCCGAGGACACATGGGAATTATCGTCAAGCTAGTTTTCATACGCTCATATGATTCGCGTTCGTTACTTTAATGATTTGGTATGTGGGTGGACCGATGCTTGGGTGCTGTCCTTTCTTGGACAAGCATCCCACTTATGATTAACCCCTATTGCAAGCATCATAACTACAAAAGAAGTATTAAGGTAAACCTAACCATAGCATGAAACATATGGATCCAAATCAGCCCCTTACGAAGCAACTCATAAACTAGGGTTTAAGCTTATGTCACTCTAGCAACCCATCATCTACTTATTACTTCCGAATGCCTTCCTCTAGGCCCAAACAATGGTGAAGTGTCATGTAGTCGACATTAACATGACACCACTAGAGGAAAGACAACATACATCTCATCAAAATATCGAACGAATACCAAATTCACATGACTACTTATAGCAAGACTTCTCCCATGTCCCTAGGAACAAACGTAACTACTCACAAAGCATATTTATGTTCATAATTAGAGGAGTATTAATATGCATAATGGATCTGAACATATGATCTTCCACCAAGTAAACCAACTAGCACCAACTAGAAGGAGTAATCAACACTACTAGCAACCTACAGGTACCAATCTGAGGTTTGGATACAAGAGATGAACTAGGGTTTTAGAGGAGATGGTGCTGGTGATGATGTTGATGGAGATTGACCCCCTCCCGATGAGAGGATCGTTGGTGATGATGATTGTGATGATTTCCCTCTCCCAGAGGGAAGTTTCCCCGACAGAACAGCTCTGCCGGAGCCCTAGATTGGTTCCGCCAAGGTTTCGCCTCGTGGCGGCGGAGTTTCTTCCCGAAAGGTTGCTTATGCTTTTTTTCAGGGTAAAAGACTTCATATAGCAGAATATGGGCACGAGAGGCCTGCCAGGGGGCCCACGAGGTAGGCGGGCGCGCCCAGGGGGGTGGGGCACGCCCCCCACCCTCGTGGCCAGGGTGTGGGCCCCCTCTGGTACTTCCTTCGCTCAGTATTTTTTATAAATTCCAAAAATGACTTCCGCGAAGTTTCTGGACTTTTGGAGTTGTGCAGAATAGGTCTCTAATATTTGCTCCTTTTCCAGCCCAGAATTCCAGCTGCCGGCATTGTCCCTCTTCATGTAAACCTTGCAAAATAAGAGAGAATAGGCATAAGTATTGTGACATAATGTGTAATAACAGCCCATAATGCAATAAATATTGATATAAAAGCATGATGCAAAATGGACGTATCAACTCCCCCAAGCTTAGACCTCGCTTGTCCTTAAGCGGAAGCCGATAACGAAAAATATGTCCACATGTTTAGAGATAGAGGTGTCGATAAAATAAAAATACGGACATGAAGGCATCATGATCATTCTTATAACAGCAACATAAATATATTTTGTCATATAATTTCTTATGCTCAAGTAATAATCTACTCACAATGTCAAGTAGGAATCACAAACTTCATTGAGAACTAACAAGCTATAATGTCGGTCATCGAAGCAATTGCAATTTATCATAGCATCAAAAAGATTCAATAAGATCTTTTCAGCAAGTCCACATACTAAACTATCATTTAGTCTTTCACGATTGCTGACACTCATGTAATACTTGTGGTTATGAAGTTTTAATCGGACACAGAGAAAGATAGGGGCTTATAGTTTCGCCTCCCAACCTTTTACCTCAAGGGTAATGTCAACAATAATAACTCATGCCAACTTACATCCAATTGGATATATATATATCAGGATCTTTCCAACACAATGTGCTTGCCAAAGGATAAAATGTAAAAAGGAAAGGTGAAGATCACCATGACTCGTGCATAAGGGTAAAAGATAAAAGTAAAAGATAGGCCCTTTGCAGAGGGAAGCAGAGGTTGTCATGCGCTTTCATGGTTGGATGCACGAAATCTTAATGCAAAAGAACGTCACGTTATATTGCCACTTGTGATATGGACATTTATTATGCAATCCGTCGCTTTTATTTCTTCCACATCACAAGATCGTATAAAGCTTATTTTCTCCACACTAATAAATCATACATATTTAGAGAGAAATTTTTATTGCATGCGCCGATGACAACTTACTTGAAGGATCTTACTCAATCCATAGGTAGGTATGGTGGACTCTCATGGCAAAACTGGGTTTAAGGGTATTTAGAAGCACAAGTAGTATCTCTACTTGGTGCAAAGAATTGGCTAGCATGAGGGAGAAAGGCAAGCTCAACATGCTGGATAATCCATGACAATATACTTTATTTCGGATATAAGAAAACATAAACCATTACATTGTCTACCTTGTCCAACATCAACTCTTTAGCATGTTATATTTTAATGAGTGCTCACAATCATAAAAGATGTCCAAGATAGTATATTTATATGTGGAACCTCTCTTTCTTTATTACTTCCTATTAATTGTAATGATGACCAAAGCTATGTTTGTCAACTTTCAACGACTTTTATGCATCATACTCTTTATATGTGAAGTCATTACTCTTCATAAGATCAATATGATTTCTTTATTTCCTTTTATTCTTTCTTTTTCTTTTATTCCCTCAAGATCATAGCAAGATAATCAAGCCCTTGAGTCAACACTAATCTTTATTATATAGCTCACGGACTCGATTACATAGAAGGATCATAAAGCAAAACTCACAACTAGATCATACAAAAAACTTCATTCTACAAGATCAAGATATTACCAAAAGGATCGAACTAAGAAAATGGTAAAGATAGGAGTGTGATGGTGATACGATACCGGGGCACCTCCCCCAAGCTTGGCAGTTGCCAAGGGGAGTGCTCACACCCATGTGATTATATCTCTTTCTTTGGAGGTGGCGATGATGGAGTTGTTGATGATGTAAATTGTGCTTTCAGCTTCTTCATGTTGTAATTGAGAAGAGCAATTTCCTCCTTTAAATCATCGACCTCCGACTCCAGCTTCAAGATCTTGTCACATAAATCTCCTTTTGCTTTTCTGCGAAAATGAGAAGGAATAGATCGATTGTTAGATAGTTTAGCCCTCTTAGGGAGACTAGACTTCTTGAACTTCACGTGCATATCCCCAGGTTGAGGTAGAGGGACATCCTCCTCCACTGAACTTGAATCATTGATCCTCATCAAATGAGCATCCTCATCCTCACACTACAAAAAAAAGATACATCTGTGACATTTTGGGCCGAACGAAAAAAATTTATGTCATACTTATGACACTTCTATGACAATAATTATGACAAAACACGGTATCATCATAGATGTGGTGGGGTCCTACTTCTATGAAAAAAATCATGACAGAAAATGGGCTTTTCGTCCTGGGCGGGCCGGAGACGCAGCTGCATGATATTCTTTGGGCCGTCCATGACGGAAAAAACCATGGTAGAAGCGAGGGCGAGGAAAATATCGGGGTGTTCCTAGTTACGGTGGGTGGTCGGGGCCGAGCGATGCACGTTTCTCTCATACACGCACGCGCGTGGGTGCGAGGCATTGGGCTCTAACTGAACCCGAGCGAGGCGTTGGGATCTAACTGAACCCGAGCGATTGCACTACAGGCTACGCGTTACTGAACCCAAGCGATCGATCGATGGCTGTTAACTGAACCCGATCGAGCGATTCCTTTGCTGCTGCTGCTAACTAAAGCCGATCGATGCTGCCTCTAGATGACAGTGAGCGTTGGGGGGGGGGGGTGGATGAACAGTTCCCGATGGGGGTGGATGAACAGGACCCCGTGGTGTTGCCTCTGGATGAATAGTACCCCGATCGATCGAGCCGGTTGGGGCTGGATGAATAGGACCCCGTGCAGGGCTGGATGAACAGGACCACCCCGTGGAGGGCAGGATGAACAGTAGATGCTAGAGGGCAAGAGGAATAGTAGCCCGTGGAGGGGTGGTTGAATATGAGGCCATGGAGAGGGCTGGTTGAACAGTAGCCGGTGGAGTAGCGCACGGTGGAGGCTGGATGAACAGGAGCCCGTGGATGAACAGTCGCAGGTGGAGGCTGGAGGAGGTCGATGGTGGATGAACAGTAGCCCGTGGAGGCTGGAGGGGGTCGACGGTGGAGATGAACAATATCTCGTGGAGTCCCTTTTTGTGGTACGCCACACCCCTCCCGATGAACAGGACCACCATTTCAACCATAGCGCTCCAACACAAGTCTCTTTCCACCGTTTTGCGGTACGCCACACCCCTCCCGATCAACAGGACCCCCATTTCGACCGTAGGAGTTCCGCTTCCACCGTTTGCGGTACGCCGGACCCCTCCCGATGAACAGGACCCCGTTTCGAATGTGGCCGGTCGAACACAAGGCCGTTTCCTCCATGCTGCGGTACGCCAGGCCTCGTTTCCATCGGCTGTTCCGTGCAAGCTCTCCCGATGAACACGACGACGCATTCCGTTCCGACCCAGCCGGTTGGCTCCCCATGAACACGACGACGACGCTGTTTCTCCGTTCCGACCCAGCCATGTACATGAGCCCTGGCTGTACGTACGCGTGAGTAGGCGTTCGAGACCCCGCCCGTATGTACGTACATGGCCGTATTTACTTTCTTGCACCCTGGCCGCTGTACATACGTGTACATGCTACGTGCGCGCCTCTACTATGACACGTGTGCGCCTCTACATCGACCAGTATGTAGTTACACGTTCTTGACCAGAATGACAACGCTACGTACGCCTCGACCAGGTGGGTCCCGACTGTCAGGCACTTCCTTGCCTGTGAAGATGTAGCTGGTGGGTCCCAGCAGTCAGGGGGCGAATCGTTTTTTTTTGCCCGGACGCACTTCCTTGCGTGCGAAGATGTAGCTGGTGGGTCCCAGCAATCAGGGGGAAACGTTTTTTTCACAAAATACGGTGGCCCGTCCGGTGGGTCCCGCTTGTCGGTGGAGGAATCATTATTTTGCGCGTAATAAGGAGGCACTTCCTTGCTGCGGCCGTGGACCCAGCTGTCAGCCTCTCCATGTACAGTACTCTTCCGATGGAAGTCGTTCCTTGACCACGTTGACCATGCCACGCCGAGAGCACCAGGGTGGTGGATGACGGCGAGGCTTAGGAAGGGGATGATGCGGAGCCAGGGAAGACGCGGCAGTGGAAGGCCGCGCGGAGTGGAGTACCAGGGTTCACTGGTTCGGCTGCGGTGTGAGGCTGTCGTTGCCGCAAAATAACATGGGGTGTGGGTGAGTAGAGGGATGCCCTGGCCAGCGGTGGGAGTAGTAGGGGGTGGTGAGGCATGCACGGGAGGCGGGAGCAGGCGGTCCCGCCAGCGCTGGATTTGGCGGCTGGAGCAAGAAGATCAGAGATTGAAGAAACACGACTGTCGTTGGATTGACATCCAACGGTTACGTCTGCTAGAATCGTTTGTTGACGTATATAATAACTAAAAAAATCTTGCATACGCGTCAACTTAATAGGCCCATAAGTCAGATCATTCCCTCTTTTTTTAGTAATTTATATATAGCTCACTGCGACTTCTTATGCAATTTATTGCAGTCCGTTTTTTTTGTTGGCCAGGGCCAATTTCGCATATTTCTATGGGTTACAAACTATTTTTAATACCGAAATGTCAAGCCAGATTTAAAGTACTTTGAAGATATATTTAAATTAGGTTAATGCCCACTGAAATAGGAATCTGAAAATGTGAAAAATTTCAGAAATAATAAATTAATTGCCAATTTGTCATCTGTTTTTATATTTACAACCCATTTCATATTACTTTCTGTAGTATCAAAAGTATGTCTAGAGAAGGTGTGATTAGACTACTTGACCAAATAAAAACTTATCCTTTTCCCAATTTTAGTTCTTGGCAGATTTTAGCAACTTTAGAACAAGTCAAGCAATCTTAACACAATTCAAGCAAGCATGCAAAGAGTATATGAGCAGCGGAAAGTAAAGCATGCAACTTGCAAGAATGTAAAGGGAAGGGTTTGGAGAATTCAAAGCGCAATTGGAGACACGGATGTTTTTGTCGTGGTTCCGATAGGTGGTGCTATCGTACATCCACGTTGATGGAGACTTCAACCCACGAAGGAGTAGCAGTTCTTGCTGAGTCACCGGAGGCTCCACCCACGAAGGGTCCACGAAGAAGCAACCTTGTCTATCCCACCATGGCCATCGCCCACGAAGGACTTGCCTCACTAGCGGTAGATCTTCACGAAGTAGGCGATCTCCTTGCCCTTACAAACTCCTTGGTTCAACTCCACAATCTTGTCGGAGGCTCCCAAGTGACACCTAGCCAATCTAGGAGACACCACTCTCCAAGAAGTAACAAATGGTGTGTTGATGATGAACTCCTTGGTCTTGTGCTTCAAATGATAGTCTCCCCAACACTCAACTCTCTCTCACAGGATTTGGATTTGGTGGAAATAAGATTTGAGTGGAAAGCAACTTGGGGAAGGCTAGAGATCAAGATTCATATCGTAGGAATGGAATATCTTGGCCTCAACACATGAGTAGGTGGTTCTCTCTCCGGAAAATGTGTATTGGAAGTGTAGGTTCGTTACGATGGCTCTTTCCCACGAATGAAGAGGAGGTGGAGGGGTATATATAGCCTCCACACAAAATCTAACCATTACACACAACTTGCCAAACTCGGTGGGACCGAATTGTTAAACTCGGTCGGACCGATTCAGCAAATCTAGTGACCGTCAGGATTTTTGGTGGGACCGATCGACATGCAACTCGGTAGGACTGATATGTTAGGGTTAGGGCATAACGTAATCTCGGTGAGACCGATTACACAAACTCGGTGGGACCGATTTTGGTAATAAGCTAACCAGAAAGTTGGTCAGGTAAAGTCGGTGGGACCGATTCGCTCATTTCGGTGAGACCGAAATATTACAAAAGGGAAGCAGAGAGTTTACGTTGCAATCTTGGTGGGACCGATTGCTCATCTCGGTAGGACCGAAACGTTATGAAGGGAAACAGAGAGATTACAATCCCATCTCGGTGAGACCGAGATCCCTATCGTCGAGACCGATTTGCCTAGGGTTTGTGGCAGTGGCTATGACATCTGAACTCGGTGGCGCCGGATAGAAAGAATTGGTGGGGCCGATTTAGACTTTTGGTTTAGGTCATATGTGGATGTGGGAAAGTAGTTGAGGGTTTTGGAGCATATCACTAAGCACTATGAAGCAAGAACCTCATTAAGCAACACCTCATCCCTCCTTGATAGTATTGGCTTCTCCTATAGACTCAATGTGATCTTGGATCACTAAAATATAAAATGTAGAGTCTTGAGCTTTGAGCTTGAGCCAATCCTTTTATCCTTAGTATTTTGAGGGGTCCACTTTTCTCATCCATGCCATGCCATTCATTGAGCTTTTCCTGAAATATTTATCTTGGAATAATCTTAGCTCAATGAGCTATATGTTGCTAGGAATTACCAAAACCACCTAGGGATAGTTGCACTTTCAATCTCCCCCTTTTTGGTAATTGATGACAACATATAGATCAAAGCTTCGACAAATGATAATAAGAGTGAAAAACATTGTGATTTTGAGAAGTATGTGAAAAGAAAGAGCTCCCCCTAAATTTGTGCGTAGTTTAAGATTTGCTTTGGACTACAAATGCACAAAGAGTTAGGCTCATGGGTTACTCTTCCATGTCACATACATCTTGGTGGAGCACTCAAAATGATAACAATAGAATACATGCACTCATCACCAAGCAAAGTGAATGATCATATAGAGATAAAAGGATAATGTCATCCAACAAGCATTAATGTAGCATGATCAAACACATGATCATCCAACTATCACACAGACAGAAGGTATCTCAATCAAGCAAATAAAGTTCAACCACCAAAGCAAGAGAGAATAAAAGGCAACACTCTCTCTCGAAGCCTATGATCTATACATTTTCTCCCCCTTTGGCAACAAGTTACCAAAAAGTTCATAGAAAATGCATAGCACTAAATCGTCTCTCAGGCTTGATCTTCAGGTGGTGGTGTAGAGATGGCTCCTTGGACGAAGACTTCAGTAGATGTGGATGGAGCTGGTGGAGTAGGTGTGGGAGCTGGTTGCACTGGGGCTGTAGCTGGTGCAGATGAAGTGGCTCTGGTGTTTGTCACTGACACTGCAGCTGACCTCTGAGCTCTAGGCACTCTCGCAAATGCCTCAGTGGTTGTCTTGCCCTTCCTCTCCTACGTATCATCCTGGAGTTGCTCAACAACAGACTGGATCTCAGTTACCTTCACATCCAAGTCACAGAACTTCTGCTCCATGATCCTCTCCAGGCTCTCCTGGTTTTGAGTCAAGGTGGCCAGCCCCTTCTCAATCCTCAGAGTGGATGCAATCAAGTAGCCAAGCTGATCCTGTTTTCTCTTCAAGAAGTACTGAGATGCCTCTTCCATTGTTGGCATCTTGGCAGCCTTCTCAGTCCTTGTGAAAGATCGTGGATGTCGCCTAGAGGGGGGGTGAATAGGCGCTTTAAAATAATTACGGTTGAGGCTTGAACAAATGCGGAATAAACCTAGCGGTTAATTTGTCAAGCACAAAACCTACAACAACTAGGCTCACCTATGTGCACCAACAACTTATGCTAAGCAAGATAAGCAACTATGTGATAGCAAGATATATGACAAGAACAATATGGCTATCACAAAGTAACGTGCATAAGTAAAGGGCTCGGGTAGGAGATAACCGAGGCACGCGGAGACGACGATGTATCCCGAAGTTCACACCCTTGCGGATGCTAGTCTCCGTTTGGAGCGGTGTGGAGGCACAATGCTCCCCAAGAAGCCACTAGGGCCATCGTAATCTCCTCACGCCCTCGCACAATGCAAGATGCCGTGATTCCACTAAGGGACCCTTGAGGGCGGTCACCGAACCCGTACAAATGGCAACCCTTGGGGGCGGTCACCGAACCCGTACACTTTGGCAACCCTTGGGGGCGGTCACGGTACAGTCAAATTGCTCGGGCGACCTCCACAACCTAATTGGAGAGCCCGGCGCTTGCCCGGAGCTTTACACCACAATGATTGAGCTCCGAACACCACCAACCGTCTAGGGCGCCCAAGCATCCAAGAGGAACAAGCTCAAGGGCACCAAGCACCCAAGAGTAATAAGCTTCTCAACTTATAACTTCCACGTATCACCGTGGAGAACTCAAACCGATGCACCAAATGCAATGGCAAGGGCACACGGAGTGCCCAAGTCCTTCTCTCCCAAACCCCACCAAAGCAACTAATGCTAGGGAGGAAAATGAGAGGAAGAACGAAAGAAGAACACGAAGAACTCCAAGATCTAGATCCAAGGGGTTCCCCTCACTTAGAGGAGAAAGTGATTGGTGGAAACGTGGATCCAGATCTCCTCTCTCTTTTCCCTCAAAAACTAGCAAGAATCCATGGAGGGATTGAGAGTTAGCAAGCTCGAAGAAGGTCAATAATGGGGGAAGAACACGAGCACAAAAAGATTAATCTCAATGGGGAAGAAGACTCCCTTATATAGGTGGGGAGAAATCCAACCGTTATCCCCTCACTCAGCCCGCACGACGCGGTACTATCAAGACGGAAGCTGCGGTACTACCTGGCTGCGGTACTATCAGCTGCGAAGTTGCGGTACTACCGCTGCAGGTTCTTGGGTACTACCGCATAAGTGCAGCCGGATGAAAGGCACAGCATTGCAGGCAGCAGGCGGTAGAACCGCCGAGCGGTACTACCGCGCCCTACGGTACTACCGTAAGGCCGAGGCAACACTAGGCACAGAGAAAGCACGGAAGTAAAAATTACTTCCGTACCTACTTCCACGAGGGAGGACTGCGCAAAAATCCGGCGCAGTACTACCAAGACACGAAGAACGGTACTACGGCGTAGAGGGCGGATGTAAAAATTACATCCGCCTCTACTTCGCTCATCTTTGCTAAGCGAGAGCGAGCCCACGGTACACGTCACAGCTGGGCGGCATTATCACTACAGGCGCTGGATGTAAAAAATTACATCCGCCCTACTATCGCCGAAAGCAACATGCTGGCATGAGGTTACCGGTACTACCGCTCCCACAGAGCGGTACTACTGTAAGTGCCTCAAGGGTACCGCCCGGAGAGCAAGACTACTGCATGCCCCATATCGGCAACACTAGGAGTCCTTCATTTTGCAGAGAAGACAACAGAGGGATACAGTAAAACCAGAACTGCCATAACTTCTGCAAATGAGCTCCGAATTGAGCAAACTCAAGCTTGTTGGATACAAGACAACGAGTAGCATCAAAACAGAGACAGGGGAGGTATGCCTAACAAAAGGAGGAGAGAAACCTCCAACAGAGAAGAACCGGCATACCCTCCAACATCGAAAACATCATAGAAGATGCAAGTGAACTCCGTTTTCGATGAACTCGAGCTTGTCATAAAAATGACCATAAGCTCCAAAACTCGCAAGGAGAAGAACCAAACAAGAACCAAGAAAAGATGATGCAAGGATGCATTGGTTTGAGCTCTCTTCGATCGTTACGATCTAGCATCTAATCGAGAACCCCCTTTATAGTTCGGCATACGTTCCTATAACCCGGTCTTCCTCAACTTCCATGAGACCGGTAAAATAGTAAACCTATCAAGGGCAAACCTTTGCCTTGCACAAAGTCCACTTGAGCTAGATGGCGGCGATCTTGACTCCCTCAAGTTGGACCACCTTTCTTGATTGCGTTGGCTCGATGAAGACTAGATGATTGCTCCCCATAGTCCACTATGGGTGAGCCACTCTTGACACATCTTCACAAGTCCATTGACACCACAATGGATGGCAAGCTTCAAGCACTTGATCTCTTCGTGATGCTCCACTTGAACTTGCACACGGCAATCTTGATGGCGATCACCACTTGATGTCATCCTTTCCATGGGTTGTATGATATCTTCCTCTTGGCGCAAGCCCATGGACACGTACCTAACCCCACATAGACTCTCCACATAGACCATGGGTTAGTACACAAAGTGCAATGGATAATGCTTACCATACCATGGGATCACTTGATCCCTCTCGGTACATCTTCTACGCTTTGTGAGTTGATCAACTTGATTCACTCTTGACTTAGTCTTGATCAACCTTGAATCTTTCCAACTCTCTTCGTTTGGATGATGTCTTGATGGTAAACATGAATGATCACACAATCTTCTTATTCAAGACATGCTTGCAATAAGCTCAACACTCACATGACCAATCTTTGGATAATTCCTTAATAGCACCTTGGTCAACACATAAACTACGTGAAACCAACACATGGACTTCAAGAAATGCCTATGGACAAATCCTTCAAATATAACTCAATGCAACCATTAGTCCATAGAGAATGTCATCAATTACCAAAACCACACATGGGGGCACCGCATGTCCTTTCACCTTGCCTTCTCCTTCTTTGCTTATGCTTGCACAGAAGATGGTTCATCTTCATCCATAACTACTTGGTTGTCCTCAAAATCTGGATAGATAGGCATATGATCCTTGTCCAACAAGTATGTGCCAGTGCCCATCTTGGAGTTAATCAACTCCACGGATGCGTGGGGCATACCCACAACTTCTCTTTGGTAGTCGTGATTGTCCTCTTGATAGTTTCAACTATAAGACTCATGACCTTGAACTTTTGTGGCACATCAAATAAGTGTAGCAGATTTATTGCATGGCCTCACGATCATGTTGTTATCACCTGACTTGGGAAAAAGAGTGTGCCTGAGGATCCAGTTGATGGTTGGCACTCCTGACAGAAGGTAATGTACTGATCCAAACTTGTGTGTTTCAATAGCAGCATCTGGGATCTCCTTGTACATCTGCGCCATAGTGTTGTGATCCATCTTCTTGGAATAGACATCCAAGTCATCCTATTTCTCCTTAGGTGCATTGATCAGATTAGCCCATTCTTCAATTGATGATTGGTACCTAGTACCTTCAGACATCCATACTATCATGCCATCTGGATAGAAGTGTGATGTGGGGTAGAATTGCATTATTAGCTCATCATTCCACTTTGTGAGCTTCTGCCCAACAAAGTCTGCCACTCCACAAGCACTGAAGCTGTCATACACACCAGGATAGTGTTCTTCATTCTCCTTGATGTATTCCCAGTTCACCCGTCTTATGTCACACACTATTGGCTTCTTGTCCAGCAGAATTGTCTCATAGAAGTCCTGCTGTTCCTTGGTGTGTGTCGGATTTCGGGTTCCGGCAGACCCTTGAGGTTCGATCACTGGGTGCGCGTGGAGATCTTTCCCCTACCAGCCCGTACGTCAATAATTTGCAAGGGATCTAAACTAGGAAGAAGAACACACAAGGGACACGAGGTTTATACTAGTTCAGGCCACCATCGTGGTGTAATACCCTACTCTAGTTTGTGGTGTGGTGGATTGCCTCAGGGGCTGATGATGAACAATACAAAGGGAGAACAGCCTCGGAGGGGCTATTCTTGGGCTGATGCAATGAACTGCTTGGGAGAGTTCATTCGCCCCTCTCTCTCTACGCATGATCTCGATTCTCTCTCTCTTCTCCGTCCCCCTCACTCTGTGGTGGCTAGCTCTATTTATAGAGGGAGGCCCTGGGCCTCTTCCCAAATAATGAGCGGGAAGGGCGCCAACAATTGGCCATTTTAAAGGGGAACATCTAGTACACTTATCCTGACTAAAGTTGGTCTTCGGCTGCCAAAGACTCTGACGATGACGCCGTCCTGGGCTCCACGATGACCTCCATCCTGCCGTTCTGCTGGTCTTGGTCTTGTTGCACCGAAGCGGTAACCTTTGCCTGATGCCTTGGCCTGTGCTTGCCTCCTTTGCACCAAAGGGGAAACGAGGACAACTTCTTGGCTGGCGCCCGCCTGGCCTTGATCGTCATGGCTTGCATCACGGGGCACCCTCGGGAGGTACCCTGCCTTGATCTCTCCGCCTCCTCGCGAGCCAGCCTGACGAGGCTGTTTCCTGAGGGTGGTTCCCGCTGCCTGCCCCATGAGGGTCTTGAGCTTGAGCTGATGAAGCTGGGCCGTCTTTGGGCCCCCACTTGAGCCACGCCCGCTGAGCCACAGGCGTGCAAGTGCGGGACCCCTGCCCGAACGCCGACAGTAGCCCCCGGGGCCAAGGCGCGCCCGGACTTGGCTTAGCAGAGAGGCGAAGGGGCAAGTGCGAAGCGCTGCGGGCCCCAACAGCCAGCGGCCTTGGGCGCCGCGTGGCGATCGGTTGGCCGTGGGCATCTCCACTTCCCCACGACGCCTCGGCAACCGCATGACTTGACAAGTCCCTGCATGCAGAAATGGGTCATGATTACCTGGGATCATGGAGGCTGACGGTTGGCCTCCTCCGGCTATAAGTACAAAACGGCGCAAGCCCTTCCAGTCCATCTCCTCTTGCTGCCCTTTTTCTCTCCATGGCTCCATCGAAGAGGTTCTCGGCCGTGGAGAAGGGAAAGGCCCGCCAGGTAGGGCCTGACTCTCCCCCGGCCAAGCGCGGTCGAGGCCGTCCTCGCAAGCATCCTGCGGCCTGCGCGGCCATGGAGGCGATCTCCTTCGCGGCGACGGGCGCCAGGTTGTCGATCGGGGGCGCGCTGCGACCGCGTAGCCTCCTAGGCCGCGCTTCCACTCGGCGGAGGTCTTTCTTTGGAGTTAAATCGTGTGGTCGGTGGAGCCGACCAGCACAACTCCGGCTCCCTGCTTCCTTTTAGGTGAACTTCCGCCCGGCGCCCGGTTAGCCTCACGGCTTGGCGGGCCGGTTGTTGCAGCTGGGCCTCTGGCTTCGCTGGAGGTCTCCGCCGCCGGGAGTGTGGCCCTGACCCGCGGCTGGCAAACATTTGCCCGCACGCGTGGCCTAAGCCGGCGGTGCACCCTGCACTTCAAGTTCGACGGCGATGCCACCCTCTACGTGAGGGTGTTCGGAGAAGACGGTCGCCGCGCCGGGTGCTGCCCCGAAGACGACGACCGCGGCCGTGGACCCAGCCCCGGCGATGATCGGGATGAAGATGACAGCGCGCGCGTGGTCGGCGGCGCTCGGGGCTCGTCGAGCTTCGGCGGCTCTCCTTCGGACAGCAGCTCCTCCAGCGGTGGCCGCGACCAGCCTCCGTGCCGCCGCTACCTACCGAGGAGGGAGGTAGCGGGTCAGCCCGCCGTCGCGCCCTTGTGAAGCGCGAGAGGGAGTCTGCCTGAGCTCCGGAGGCAATACGAGCCTTCGCCGCGATTTGGTGCCGAGCGAGTCGTGCCTATTTTGTTTTTCTCCTTCTCTTGCACAAAGAGAGAGTAGAGTAGGGCCCCGTGGGGGCATGCTGAACTGTTGTTGTTAATTATCGTGTTGTTTCTGCTGTTTCTGTGCTATGCTTTTGTGTCGCATGCCTGCGTGTAGAAATTACTTAGCTCGGGGGGGGGGCCTGTCGCGGTCTTCACTTCCCGAGGCCGAGGCCTCGTCGAATGCTTCATGTCCTTCAAGGATTAGTCAGGAGGGGGTAGCTTCCGGCCTCGGTTGTGGGGGCGACCGACCCAGGTCCTGTGTTCGCGTCGCGATGTCCGTGGGGCATGGACTGGGAGGGGTGCTCCCGTAGTGGACCCGGATAGGAAAGCCTCAAACGAGAAGGGCAGAAAACACTCGTGAGGGTGCCCGCGCTGCTCCCTCGCGAGACTTGCGCGAGAGAAATCGAGGCAGAAGAGTGAAAAAGACAAAGAGTCACAAGCCAAGAGATGGCAACAACTTCAATGAAACTTCAAATAGGAATGAACAAGCCAACTGCAGAAAGCAAATGAAAAAGCTGCGTCCGGCACCTAATCTAGTCTTCGACGTCTTCTCACCAGCGCGGAGCTAAGTGCTGCCACTAGGCGTGGGAGCCCGGGGCTGAGGCCGGGCGCTCCACGAGACTCGAGGCGTGTACAACCCCAACTCATTATTACGTGAGAGTGTCACGGCGGCGAGCTTCACAGGCATTGGCCTTCTTCACGTGCTCGGGCCTTTCTCAGGAAAATGATCTTCACAGGCGTTTGCCTTCTTCACAGGCTCCGGGCCTTTCTCGAGAAAATAAGCTTCACAGGCGTTTGCCTTCTTCACGGGCTCCGGGCCTTTCTCAAGAAAATAAGCTTCACAGGCGTTTGCCTTCTTCACAGGCTCCGGCCCTTTCTCGGGAAAATAAGCTTCATAGGCGTTTGCCTTCTTCACAGGCTCTGGGCCTTTCTTCAAGGGTAGAACTTCCGGAGATGCTAGATGTTCCACGCGTTCGGGATGGGCACCCGCTCCTGGGTCTCCAAGCGCGCGGAACCGGGCTTGGAAACATGAACAACTTTCAACGGGCCCTCCCACATGGGAGAGAGCTTATGCAACCCTTCCCTGGAGAGAACCTGTCTAAGCATGAGGTCCCCTACCTCCAGAGTCCTGGGGCTGATGTTGCGGCAGTGGTATCGCCACAGCGCCTATTGATACCTTGCCACTCGCAGCGCGGCCTCTCGACAATGTTCCTCCCCCAGCACGAGATCCGTCCCCTGCGTGGCGTCCTGCTGCGCTTTGTCGAACGCCAGGACCCGTGCGGAGGCGACGCCTGACCTCGTGAGGGAGGACAGCTTCACTCCGTGAAGCGAGGAAGAACGGGTCTCGCCAATGGTCGGCAGCGCGGTCGTGCGGATGGACCACAACACAGACTGGAGCTCGTCGTGCCAGCCCCTGCCGCAGGCCTCCAGCTTCTTCTTGAAGGTCCTGGTTTTGAGGCCCATCAGGACCTCCGCGTTGGCTCGCTCGGCCTGGCCGTTGCTCCGAGGGTGCGCCACCGAGGCGTAGCATATCTACGTTCCAAGGTTAGCACAGTATGTTTTGAACAGATTGCTGGTGAACTGCGAACCGTTGTCGGTGATGATGCGGTTAGGCACCCCAACCCGGCTCATGAGGCCCCTGATGAACTTGACCGCAGAGCCTGCTGGGATGGTGCGGACAGCTTCTACCTCAGCCCACTTGGTGAATTTGTCCACGGCGACGTAGAGGTAGCGGTAGCCCCCTGGCGCCCGAGGGAACGGGCCCAGAATGTCCAGCCCCCAAACTACGAATGGCTATGAGAGGGGTATAGTTTGCAGACCTCCCGTCAGCTGATGGATCTGCTTGGCATGAAATTGGCAGGCCTCACAAGCCTTTACCAGCTCAAGCTGCGTCATTTGGCGTTGTGGGCGATTGAACCTGGCCAGGAACGCCTTGCCAACGAGGGTTAGCGATGATGAGTGGTGCCCACAGTCTCCGCCGTGTATGTCTTCCAACAATTGCTTCCCCTGCTCTCTGGGAATGCAGCGCAGGGAAACGTCATTCGGCCGCCTCCGGTAAAGCTCCCCATCCCTGATACAGTAGGCCGTGGCTTGCCACGCCACACGCTCCGCCTCCTCCTCCTTCTCTGGAAGGGTCCCCTGTATCAAGTAGCTCTTGAGCTCCGTGATCCAGCACCCCTCCTGAGGTTCCAACGCCAGGAGCAGGCGTGCCCCTGAGGCCGAGCCGCAGGCCGGGGCTCCCGAGGCAGGCGACTGGGGGAGCTCCTCCCGAGGTTGCGCCACGCTTGATAGTGACGGTGCCGCTGAGGGCCTGAAGAGTCGCTCCTCGAGGACGCCAGGCTCCTGAGGCAGCCGCCTGGACGCTCTCTTGGCGATGTCGTCCGCCTCTTGATTGGTGCCGCATGGCACATGCTGACTCAGTCCCAGAATTGTTTCTCCATCCTGCGAACTTCCGAGGTAGGCTTCCATGTGCTCGTCCTTGGCTCGTATATCTTGTTGGAGAAGTTGGCGAGGAGCTGTGAATCGCCCTTGATGATGAGGCGCTTTACCCCCAAAGCGATTGCCGCTCTCGGGCGGCTATCGAGCCTTCATATTCTGCTATGTTGTTGGAGACCTTTTCCCCATGCTTTGGAAAGCAGGCTGCACGGCGTAGTAGAGCTTGTCTGAGTAGGGGATACGAGCATCTTGGCTGGCCCCAGCGCCATGTCGGGAGAATGCCCGTCAAGTACATGACCCAGCCGTCCGGTGCTTCGCTCCCCGGAGAAAGCGACCGGTCTTCGCCTGCTTCGAGGCCAGGTGCCTCCGTCCATTCTGCCACAAAATCTGCCAATGCGGCCCCTCTTGATGACTCTGGTTGTGCTGAACTCTAGCTGAAATGCTTGCAGTTTGATGTTCCACTCGGCGACTCTTCCAGCTGAGTTGGGGCTCCTGAGCACCCTCTCCAGAGGGTATGCTGCGATGACCTTGATGGGATGACCCTGGAAGTAGTGCCGCAGTTTGCATGAGGCTACCAATAGCGCGAGGAGGAGTTTTTGGGGCATGGGGTACCGCGCCCTTGCGTCCCGCTGCACCGTGCTGACGAAGTACACCAGGTGCTCGACGAGAGTAGGAGCGCTGACGAGGCATGTGCCCTCCGGAGGGTCTGACGCCTCCTGAGGCGACGGAGCCCCCAGCGCCTGGCTGCCTGGCGCGGCCTCTTTGGCTCTAGGGGCATCTTCCTGCCGAGGCTGGTCCCCGACTGCCGGGGCCGTGACCTTCACGAGGCCTTCTTGGTCTTGTGCTGCCACGGCCGGGGCCGTGGCCGGGCGTGGCGCAGCCTTGATCTGGCGCTCTTCCCGAACCGCCACTAGGGCTGCGCTGGCGGAGTAGGGTGCGGCGGCGAGTAGAGCACCGAGGGGCTCAAGTGGGCATGGCGCGACCATCACAGGAGGGCTGGTAAGGTACCTCTTGAGTTCTTGGAATGCCTTGTCGGCCTCTTCAGTCCATTCAAAGGGGCCCTTCTTCTTCATCAGCTTGAAGAATGGCAGTGCTCGTTCTCCCAGCTTGGAGATGTAACGTCCTAGCGAAGTCACGCGCCCTGTGAGTTTCTGCATTTCTTTGAGGGTCTTTGGCGGGCTCATGTCTTCGACTGCCTTGACCTTTTCCGGGTTGGCCTCGATGCCCCTATGGGACACGAGGAAACCCAAGAGCTTGCCCGAGGGGACTCCAAATACGCACTTCTCCGGGTTGAGCCGCATGTCCACTTTATCGAGGCTCGCGAAGGTTTCTTCCAAGTCCTGTATCAGGGTTTTCGCCTCCCGAGACTTCACCACAATATCATCGACGTATGCCTCAGCATTCCTCCCTAGCTGTCGGCCCAAGGCGATGTGCATCAGCCGCTGAAAGGTCGCACCTGCGTTGCGCAACCCAAACGGCATGCCGATATAGCAGTACACTCCGCACGGGGTCAGGAAAGCCGTTTTTTCCACGTCTTCTACCGCCATCTTGATCTAGTGATAGCCTGAGAAGGCATCCAGGAAGCACAGCAGGTCGCACTCAGCGGTGGAATCGACAATCTGGTCAATGCAAGGAAGCATAAATGGATCATGTGGGCAGGCCTTGTTGAGGTTGGCGAAGTCGACACACATACGCTCCTTTCCCCTTTCTTTGGCATGACAACTGGGTTGGCCAGCCAATCCGGGTAGCGGACCTCGCGAATAACCCCTGCTGCCTCCGACTTGCGGGTCTCTGGGACGATAAAAGCTTGTTTCTCCGTGAATTTGTCGCCTGTATACGCTTTCACGGGCGCACGTTGAGGTGATGCTCAATCACACCCCTCGGGACCCCCGCCAACTGATCAGGCCCCCATGCGAACACCTTCTTGTTTGCCCGCACGAACTTTACCAAGGCCTCCTCCTGCTCAGGTTCGAGGTTTGCACCTATGGTGAAGGTGGCGTCAGTGGACCCGTCCTCACTGACTTTTACCTGCTTGGTTTCCGCCTTATTTTGAGTGAATAGCTGCTTCTTCTTGGATGGCGTAGCCCCCTTGAGCTTGGGAGCATCAACGCCGGTGGGCTGTGCCGCTGCAGCCGCTTTGAAAACATGCTGGAGCGCCTGCAGTGCCTCTCAAGTGTTTCCCGACACGGTAAGGGCGCCGCTGCTCCCAGGCATCTTCATGAGGTTGTACGCCGGGTGAGTTGCTGCCATGAACCGGGCCAAGGCCGGGTAGCCGAGGATGGCGTTGTTGGGGAGGCCGATGGGGGTGATGTCGAAGTCGATAAGCTCCGTGCGGAAGTTGTCGCGGGTGCCAAAGGTCACCGGGAGGCGAATTTGTCCCAATGAGGCGGTGGAGTCGGCCCCGACTCCGGAAAAAGGCCTGCTGGGCTGGAGCCGCTCTGATGGCACATGGAGGAGGCTGAAGGCCTCCACAGAGAGCATGTTGAGGCCGGCTCCGCCGTCGATGAGGGTCCTGGTGACTGCCACTTCGGAGATGGTGGGGGTGCACAGCATCGGGAGTGCACCCGATCCGGCGGGGTTGGAGGGGTGATCGTCCGAGTTGAAGAGCAGATCGGCCTTGGGCGCCACCCAGCCCGGCGGGGCTCCCTGGCGCTTGGAGGCGGCGGTGATCTGGCGGGTGACGGCTTGACGTGGCGGCTCGAAGGTGGCGCCAGTGAGCCGCCAGAGAGTTATGACGCATCGGGGCGCCGGCCCAACGCGAGGGGCGAGGTAGAGGTCGCGCAGCTCCCCCCAACAGGTCTGCTGCTCGTTCCCCACCGGGCCGTTGGCGGTGTTGGCGGCAAGCGACGGGGAACGGCTGGGGTGTCCGCCGACGGGAGCCGTCTGGGCGACTCGAGCGGTGCGAGCAGCCCGCCGCTCGGCGCGAGCTTGGCGAGTGTCAGCCATGGACACGACGGAAGATCACACGCGACCAGCGGAAGAAATATTCCGGCGCACCCCTACCTTGCGTGCCAAATATCGGATTTCGGGTTCCGGCAGACCTTTGAGGTTCAAACACTGGGGTGCTCGTGGAGATCTTTCCCCTACCAGCCCGTACGTCAATAATTTGCAAGGGATCTAAACTAGGAAGAAGAACACACAAGGGACGCGAGGTTTATACTAGTTCGGGCCACCATCATGGTGTAATACCGTACTCTAGTTTGTGGTGTGGTGGATTGCCTCAGGGGCTGATGATGAACAATACAAAGGGAGAACAGCCTCGCGAGGGGCTGTTCTTGGGCTGATGCAATGAACTGCTTGGGTGAGTTCAGTCGCCCCTCTCTCTCTCTCTCTCTCTCTCTCTCTACGCGTGATCTCGATTCTCTCTCTCTTCTCCTTCCCCCTCACTCTATGGTGGCTAGCTCTATTTATAGAGGGAGGCCCTGGCCTCTTCCCATATAATGAGCGGGAAGAGCGCCAACAATTGGCCATTTTGAAGGGGAACATCTAGTACACTTATCCTGACTAAAGTTGGTCTTCAGCTGCCAAAGACTCTGACGGTGACGCCGTCACAGGCTCCACGATGACCTCCATCCTGCCGTTCTGCTGGTCTTGGTCTTGTTGCACCGAAGCGGTAACCTTTGCCTGATGCCTTGGCCTGTGCTTGCCTCCTTTGCACCAAAGGGGAAATGAGGACACTGCGCGGGCTGGCGCCCGCCTGGCGCCCGCCTGGCCTTGATCGTCATGGCTTGCGTCACGGGGCACCCTCGGGAGGTACCCTGCCTTGATCTCTCCGCCTCCTCGCGAGCCTGCCTGACGAGGCTGTTCCTGAGGGAGGTTCCTGTTGTCCGCCCCGCAAGGCTTGGCCCCTCGCGAGGGTCTTGAGCTTGAGCTGATGAAGCTGGGCCGTGCTAGGCCCCCACTCGAGCCACGCCGCAGGCCGCAGGCAGGCAAGTCTGGGGACCCCCGTTCCCAGAATGCCGACAGTGTGAAATCTATAGTCCACAGCAGTCCTTCTCCTGGTAGCATATGGATCAAACTCTCTCCATAGTATCAATCCTAAATCCTTTCTGATTTTCATGTTCTCAGCTACAGGATGGGCATCATTATGATCTGGAATTTTGGGCTTAACTTCCTCAAAACATGCTCTTCATCATCTTCCTCTTCAGCAACAGTTTCAGGCACTGGGGCTTGTTCTTCTCAGCAGCTGGAATGCTCCTGGTATTCCTCTTAGGTGCAGTCTTGGGCTTGGAGGAAGCCTTGGGTGCTTCTTTGGGCTTAGATGGAGTAGCCCCTGATCTTATGGCATCTCCCATAAACTTCTGAGCTTTGGGTGCTGGTGCAGCAACCTCTTCCTCTTCCTCTTCCATCATGGAAGGCTTTCCAACAACCCTGGCCATGGTCTTCTTGACCCTTTCCTTCCTCTTCTTCCCTTCTCGCAGCCTCTTTGGGTTCAGATTCCAAATATGCTTGAGTAGAGGCTCTGGCTTTAGACATGGGAATCCTTTTGGCAGGTGCTTTGGTCTTCATACCAGCCTTAGTGGCTGCAGCTGAGCCATATTCTTTCTTGAGCACCTTCTTCTTGGAAGTGGCCTCATCCTCAACAGCCACATAGTCTTCATCCTCAGATTCTGAGGTTCTCTTCTTTCTGGCCCTGGTGGCAGCTTTGGGTAGGTTGCTTGGGGTGCTCATGCTGCCATCATCATAGCTGCTAGAGGGACTAGTGCCCTCACTCACTTGAACCTGCTCCTCTTCCCTGTTCTGGCTGTCACTTTGATCAGACATATTAGAAACACTGACAACAGACCCTGTGAGTAGATATAGATGAGATAGAGTGGATGAGCATCACAAAATACAGAGGTTTTTGCAAAAGAATGATTCAAAAACTTAGTTTTAGTTTTCCATAGAAAGCATTTTGGACCTACCGATTTATAAACTCGGTGATACCGAAGCAGCTTTTGGAACCTAAACTAGTGAACTTGGTCAGACCGAGTAACGGTTCGGTGGCACCGAGACTGCTAGGGTTTCACAAAGTCCTGAACTCGGTCACACCGATTTGCAATTCTCGGTCAGACCGAGAATTACATGTGCAATGGCCTTAGCCGAATCGGTGGTACCGAGTTCTACAACTCGGTTGGTCCGAGCAGCGGAAACCTAACCCTAAATTTTCAATTCTTCTCTAATCTACGGAGTGTTTTGACTAGATAAGATAGTTTCAATCATGGCAAGATTCATGGCGAACAAAATGTGCTAGGAATCAGATAGGGATAGCACAGTGATCGAGTTCATACCCTAGTTCGGCGATGAACTCGCTATGGCGGCAACGGTGGGGATGATTCCTGTTGACGGCGGCGGAGACCAGCGGCAGGAGGCAGTCAAGCATTTAGGAGGATGATCCGGAGACCCTGGAGGCAGAGCAGGCTGAGCGCGGGCAAAAGAGTTCAGAGAAAATTTCCAAAGTTTTGCCCGTGGGTATATATAGCCCAACCCTGTCGGTGTGACCGAGTGGAACAACTCGGTGGCACCGAGATGCATAACTGCTAGCAGTTACAACATCTCGGTGTGACCGAAAAGTTCAAATCGGTTGCACTGAGGTTGAAAACCTAGATCGACTCAGTGATCTCGTTATGACCGAAATGGGAATCGGTCAAACCGAAACGCACAAAGAAGTTTTGGAAGTTTAAGTCTATGACGAATCGGGGACTCCAAGTGCTCCTCACACAGAGTGGTTCGAATCTGACTTGATCAAATTTTGTGATGTAGCATGAATAGAGTTTGAGACAAGAAAAGCATAGATAGCTAGAGAAGGTTCTTAGGCATTCTTGTCCATCCACTTGGCAAAGAAAAAGAAACCAATCAATCAAAACAACAAGTGGATGTCCTCGAATGAGTAAAATATGCAACCAACATGCTCACACAATAAAATGGCAAATTAAATATGTGGTGAAGCATGCACAACCAATTCTAGCATCTATCAAGCAATTGGCGTTGACTAGGTCATCTATATATGAGTATATTGACTTAGGAGTCAAATGAGAACATTTGATCATAGGTCATACTCGTTTAAGCTCAAGTGGGGTTACCACTTTTACATAATGCATTGTTGTGTTCACACCATTAGAGTTGCTTTAGCTCAATTCTTAGAGTAAAGCTCCCCCTAGATGTGAGATCCCCCCTAAGAGGGATGAACTAACCTTGGGTTTTGTCTATGATGACTTCATGTAGGTGTTGAAGATGTGGATGCTCAATGTTGAAGTAGATCTTTTGGAGCAATCCTTTGGAGTGAGTTACACTTTCAATACCTACACGGGTTAGTCCCACAAGGAACAAACAAGGATATCCATAGACATAGAGTGATGCACACACAAGATGGTGTCTATGAAAGCATTAGGTTACCTTGTCCCTTGTCTTACCAACAAGAGGGTTTGTGACTCCTTGAACTAGAGCAAGATGTGGAAGTTGATTGCACTAGTTATTGCCAAAATGATATGAGTGAAATATGTTGGCGGAGTCACCCTCAAGAACTCTCTAGTTCTTCTTCTTCGGGATCCACATCATGTTGATGGGAATCCTTGGAGTTGTAGTTGTACTAGATGAAGTAGAGCTTGACGTAGTCTTGGGAACCCACTTGACCAAGGCCTTTGGAGCTTCTTCAAATGCATGAAACTCTTCTTGAAGCTTGTCCTTGCCTTTTTGCTTGTGGTCTTGTGGTGGAAGATCATCTTGGGCTTGTGTCCCCTTGAAGGAAGTAGGATCATACGTCTCTTGTTGAGGAACAACCTTCGTGTTGGGGTATTGCTCTTCTTCCCACTCAACTCCACTGGCATTGAACTTTCGTTCAAAACCAACACCTTGATTCTTCCGGTGCCTTCCTTGCTTGCGTACAATTTCCTCAAATTGCTTACTCCCGGCAAGGCTCTTGTAAACACCTTTCTCTATAATTCCCTTCAATAAGCTATTTTCTTGCTCAAGTGTAACTTGGCTAAGAGAATCATTAGTGGAATCAAGAGAACTACTAGAAGCAACAACATTGGATTTAGCATGATTATTGTTATTACTAGAGGGAGAATCCTTCTTGTTCTTGTTACTAGACTTGACTTGAGGCATGTAAGTAGATAAGAGTAAACGCTTGGCAATGTAAGAAGAACTTTTCTTACGAAGATCATCATTGATAGCCTTTAAGAACTCATGCTCTTGCTCAAGGTTGAGTGAGCGAGTCCTGGATTAGGGGGTGTCCGGATAGCCGAACTATCACCGTTGGCCGGATTCCTGGACTATGAAGATACAAGATTGAAGACTTCGTCCCATGTCCGGATGGGACTTTCCTTGGCGTGGAAGGCAAGCTTGGCGATACGGATATGTAGATCTCCTACCATTGTAACCGACTCTGTGTAACCCTAACCCTATTCGATGTCTATATAAACGGAAGGGTTTTAGTCCGTAGGACAAACAACAATCATACCATAGGCTAGCTTCTAGGGTTTAGCCTCTCTGATCTCGTGGTAGATCTACTCTTGTACTATCCATATCATCAATATTAATCAAGCAGGAGTAGGGTATTACCTCCATCGAAAGGGCCCGAACCTGGGTAAAAACATCGTGTCCCTTGTCTCCTGTTACCATCCGCCTAGACGCACAGTTTGGGACCCCTACCCGAGATCTGCGGTTTTGACACCGACATTGGTGCTTTCATTGAGAGTTCCTACGTGTCGTCACCTATAGGCCCGATGGCTCCTTCGATCATCAACAACGACGCAGTCCGAGGTGAGACTTTTCTCCCGAACAGATCTTCAGATTCGGGCGTCTTTGCACTGCGGGCCAATTCACTTGGCCATCTGGAAGCAGATCGAAAGCTACGCCCGCCATCGGTCAGATTTGGGTGTTTGAACTCCTAGGCCGACATCCGCGGAGACTTGATCTTCGACGGACTCGAGCCACAGCCAAGCGCGCCGCACTGTCTCGATGGGCACGATCTAGCTCTGCCGCCGAATAGTGCTCTGGAGGCCGCACCAGCGTCCGCTCCGACCCTTAGCTCGGAGCCGACTCCCCCGATCAAGGACGAGTGGTTGGACACCGCCTCGGGGGCTACAATCTCAACGACGATTGAGCCGAACTCCACCCCTGTCCTTTGCGAAGACCGTGACTCCAAGGTGCCGGACTCCTCTCTGGACTCCGAACCCTCCGCGCCCCTGCCAATCAAATCCGATTGAGCGCCGGTCATGGAGTTCACTGCCGCGGACATCTTTCAGCACTCGCCCTTTGGCGACATCTTGAATTCACTAAAGTCTCTCTCTTTATCAGGAGAGCCCTGGCCGGACTACGGTCAGGAAGGTTAGGATGCGGACGACGAAGAAATTCAACGCCCACCCACCACCCACTTTATATCCACTGTCGATGATTTAACCGACATGCTCGACTTCGACTCCGAAGACATCGACGGTATGGACGACGATGCCGGAGACGAACAAGACCAGCCTACGAGGCAGTGGGAAGGCCACCTCGTCATATGACATATACATGGTGGACATCCGAAAAGATGGGAATGGCGATGGAACGGCGGAGGACGACCCCTCAAAGAAACAACCCAAGCGCCGACGTTAGCGGCGCCGTTCTAAATCCTGCCACAGTAAAAACAGTGATTCCTGCACGGGAGACAATAATACCCCGGACAGTGCCGAAGATGACCCCTCCGGCGGGACTCGGCGCAGAGGAGGAGGAGAACAAGACCGCCTGACGGTGCAGCGAGAAAAGAGAGGTAGAGGGCGATAATTATCGCCCCCCTCAGGAGATGAGGCAAGCCTCGACGACAGCAATTTAATTTGTCGTGCTCGAGGATCCTGCCGAACAGGGCGTTTCAAACACAGGCTTATGGCCACGGCAAGCAGCCTCAAGAAAAAGCGGCAGCTTAGAGCTGACCAAGACTTGCTAGGCGACACATGGTGAAGTCCTTGCGGCAGAAGAGTATGAACTCGAACGCCCTCCAAGAGATACCCCAAACGTGGCTGCTACCCCAATTAGAGGAAGCAGCACCCAAACCTACATCACCAGTGCATGATGCGGCCGACCCGGCCACCCGTGGTCGCTGACGGAGAGGCCTCGGACCCTCCATTCAAGCTGCACTACGGCGTCGCTCGCAAAGTACCAAGGCACGGGGAAACGCACCAGACCTGCGAGACATATTGGAGGACAAGGCAAGGCAAACAATATCGATCTACGGATCGCGTGGGCGCCCCATGACATGTGACGATAACCGTCACACCGGATACAGTAATTCCGGCCGGGCCGAACACAGTAGACAAAGCTCATTTGAGCTGCGTCGTGATATAGCTCAATAGATAGCATACGCGGTGTTCATGGCATCCCGGAAGCTGCGACACTACTTTCAAGAGTGTGCGATAACGGTAACCTCCGAAGTACCTCTTAACGACATTATAAACAAGCTGCGGCGACGGGCGGATTGCTAAATGGGCCATAGAGCTCCTTCCATTCGACATAACCTATAAACCACGACGAGCTATTAAGTCGCAGGTTTTGGCCGACTTCGTGGCGAATGGACGGCCGAACTCCCTAAAGAGTACTGGTAGCGTACTCAATTGGATCATGCACTTTGACGGCTCCAAAATGTTGGCGGCACGGGGCTGGCGTCGTCTGGCGTCCCCAATCGGGGACACAGTCCAATCGTCCTTTAGATAATGTATACGAGACTCCAACAACGCGGCCGAATACGAGGCCCTTACGCACGGCCTCCGGATGGCGATCTCCATGGGCATTAAATGCCTAGAGGTGCGAGGATTCGAACCTCGCGATATCTCAAATAAACGGAGACTTTGATGCCACAGATCCGAAAATGGCAGCGCATCGCAATGCGGTCCTAAAAATGTCAGCCCGGTTGAAGGGCTCAATTTCATCATATAGCCCGAAAAAAACCAGCGGCGGACGTATTAGCGCGCCGGCGCCAAAGCAGCGATGCCGTCCCGCCCAACATCTTCCTCGAACGGCTGTTCGAGCCATCCGTACTATGGGAAGGGGAGTCCGGAAATAACAATCCGGACCCAACCGCACTGCCTGACACCGAACACTCTTACACAATCGGAGGCTCTGCCACCGAGATAACACCCTCCGCCCATGAAATAATGGCGGTCATCGCCCCGTGGAAGGAACCATTCCTAGCCTACCTAACTAGGCAGGAACTCCCCGAAGACCAAAATGAGGCTCGCTGCATAGTACGGCGATCCAAAGCCTATAAAGTCCATGAGGGAGAGCTCTATAAGAAAAGCACAACAGAGTCCTTCAAAGGTGTATCTCCGAAGAGGAAGGCGAAACCTCTTGGCTGAAATTCATGCCGGACTGGGTGGGCACCACGCCGCAGCCCGGGCCCTTGTAGGCAAGGCCTTCCGTCTGAGATTTTATTGGCCGACAGCCCGGGCAGATCTTGAGATTTAGTATAATGATGCGTCGGTTGCCAGCTTTTGCTAACCAAAGCCACATGCCACCCACCGCCTCAAAACTATACCCATCACCTGGTCGTCATGATGCAGGGGCTTGACATGGTTGGACCCCTTAAGGGAGGAACCCACAAGCAAAAATACCTATTGGTCATGGTGGATAAATTCACCAAATGGATAGAGGCCAAGCCTGTTAAAACGGCGAATCCGGGCCGGTGATAGACTTCATATCGGGGTAGTGCACCGTTCACGGCATCCCCACGGTATCATCACGATAACGGCACCAACTTCACGGCCGATGAGGTCAAATAATGGTGCAAAAACAAGTGCAACAAGCTCGATTACCCCTCATTCTCACACCCTCAAACAAACGGTCAAGACGAGAGAGCAAACGGTCTAATCATGAGCGGCATTAAACCCGGACTAGTGCGGTCCCTCAAGGAATCTAACACGCACTAGGTTGAGGAGCTTCGACTCAGTACTGGGGGCTGCGGACCACGCCCGAATCGTACTACCGGGTTCACACCGCTTTTTATGGTGTCTGGCCTTGAGGCGGTGTTGCCTGCGACATAATTCATGACTCACCTCGGCGTGCGCATGTATGAAGAAAGAGAAGCCGAGCTCGATCGGCAGGATAGTTTGGACGCATTGGAGGAGGAGCGCGGCGTGGCAAAAGCTTGTTCCGCATTTTATCAACAAAGCAGGCTTCAAGATATCAAAGCGAGGAAATGCGGGCCAAAGCTTACAGCGTTGGCGAACTAGTTCTACGCTTTGCCGGACAAGAAAAGGGACAAACTCAAGCCCAAATGGTAAGGTCCCTTCATCATCGACCAGGTCCTGACCGGGCGGAGCATACCGTCTGCTAAACGCATCGGATAACCGACTCGAGCCGAACCCATGGAACGCAGCCCGTCTCACGAAGATTCTACGCCTAAGCGCGGACTCGAGTTCGTCTCCTTCCTCCGTCCACATTTTCTATTTTTGCTGTCTTTTATTTCTCTCCTTCCTCCTCCTTCTTCTTGAAGCCTTTAGAGGCTCGTTTGCGCTTTGTTCGCACATGCTTGACGCGCTGTCCGCGCTCATTATACCTGGGGGCTTCTTTAACATAAGCTTATTTATACGAGCTTCATGCCCAACACATGTGTCGAACTTCCGCATGTACCTTTTACTCACCATTATATGCATCAATATGACTTAAATTTTGGCCAAGCTGGGTTGCCTGGCTCCTGTGCTTACCCCTACGTTCTCGATTGTTCGGCTAGGTGGTAAAGGGAGCACCTCTGCGATTACTCTTGCCGGGTCAGCCGGATGTGTACCTCAGACTGGGTGAAGCCGAAAGCTAGCGTTCTTAAGGGAATATTCGGTCGGTGAACTGAAAGATGATTTTTTACTATTTATCCATCTGCCCCCAGATGATTTTCTGCTTTCTTAGCAGTTTGGACATGCACTTTAGGGCATGCCTCCCAGGGAAAGGAACCCTTAACAGAACTATTCTCCCTGGAAGATGTTTCTTACTATCCATGTAATATAACATAACTAGTTGGGCACTTATGCGATACAGCAATAATGACCCATACGCCTGTCTCCATGCATGCCCGGTTCTTACATAGCTGCGAGGGCATTCGGACACACTCGGACTATTGGATCCCGAGGACGGCGAAAAGGTCTGCTATGACAAGCGATCTACAATCCGGCTAGAAGACATTTTTCATGTCATATTCAATTACATAGTCAACTCGACTAATTGTATTCCTCCTCAATGCCATCTAATAGGCTATCTAATTTACAATCTTGCTGGGAATACTTGGCGGCCAATTCTACTTGGCCGTACACTGCTTTCTGAGGATCTCCTTCCCATCAGGCCCCACAGTCGGACCTCGGCCATGTGGTTTGGGTCATCCTTCGTGGTACTGCGTCTTTACCATGGCCCAGGCCTCCTGGCGCCTTTGACGGCAGCCGATATCTTCCATAGTCGGAAGCACCGCCGTGCTCCTTGAAGCCGCTCTGCCAGCTCCCAATGCCTTGGGTAGGGAGATAGATGGCCACAAGGCCTGGCGACGCCTTTCATCACCTGCCGAACTTCGTTTGCGGTAGCCTTGATCGGGAAGAAGATCACCAAGAACTGGAATCTCCTCCTCGGGGCGACACTGTGAGCAAACCTACATACATGTTTATTTTAGTCGCCTTCCTCGCCGAACTCTTTTCAAAGTTCGTTCAAGCACTTCTTGAAAATGCCGACGAAGCCGTCGATTCTCCTTCTGAGTCGGACAACCGGGCACGAACATCCTTTAGTTCCTCACCCGGTTGGGTGTTGGCATCTTGGAGGTTATTTTTCTCCTGCCGCACCCTCGTAAGCACGCTCTCGCCGCCTTCAACGGCGCAAGAGCTGTTGCTTGTCCGGATCTAGACCGGCGCCATCTGCAATATTATTGTCGATTTACACACGCCGCACTTCATAAACTATTTATCTTTTGAGGCATATATTACGGAGGGGTCTCTGTGGCTCCCATGGCGCCTAGTGCGGCCTCAAGTTGGGCCTTGCATTCTTCAAGCTCACAGACAGTCGGGTATTCTTTTTGTAAGATCCTGCATAACAAATGATCCTTAAATCAGTTATTCTAACTATTTTAAGTCTCGGGGCTCTTGGCATATATAAGCTGTCAAATTTCCTCACCCGTATGTCCTTTACATACCGCTTCGTGGCTCTGGCTAGACCATCTTGAGCGGCACGGAGGTGCGCATCTCCAATTGAAGGCATTCAAGGCCTCTTGGGAGAAACATGCGTCCACGAAGAACTGTCCGTGGCGCCTGTGATTCATGGCGCTCTCCACCTCGGAGTTGGTGGCGGACAATCTATTGGCATCCTCTGTCGGAGGAGCATCCGACGCACGCCTCGTGCTCGCCTCCGCTTCTGGACCCGGCTTTGGAGCCTGGCTGGCGGAGGTTCGATTGGCAACCTCTCCGGACTCAGTCCGGCGAGCACTCTTTTTCCTGAAAAGAGCACCAGCGTTAGTACGCCTTCCAGGAATCAATCCTGGGAATATGGTGACGCGCCATACCGTTGTGGCGGAGTTTCGATCCGGGCCGCACTTCTTTTTAGCCTGCGGGGCCGTACTGCCACTTGTTGGCTAGCCGCCGCGGGCTCGGCCTCTTGCCTCGAAGGCACCCCCTGCGAAACACCATCAAATATGTGGTGATTAGAAGTAAAGCACGGGTGGGTCATGGTATTCGGACTTCGGTCACGGTCACCTGGGAGGCTGGAAATAATCCGGGGTAGTCGGCCATAATGGCAACCAAAGCATTGTCGATGCTACGTTGGTGGAACACCCCGTCGATCAGCTCCACCTTTATATCCGGTTCCTCTTCGGAGGCCGGATCGAGGGACCGTTCCGGATCCTCGGGTTGTGGGGGCGGGCTGTGTATCTTCTCCACGGCCCGGCGCAGTTCCTGCGTAGAAACCATGAAAAATGAGATATTTAACCACGGGAACATGGATCGGACAGGCCACAAACATATTTGCTTACCCAACTTCGAGGATTATTCGAAGAAAACCCACTTAGTGGACTGACGCGGAGAAAATGCTCCTCTTCCCCTTTGTACATGGCGGACAAGGTCTTCACCAGTTCGGTGACCGATCCCGGCCCTTTGCGGCCATGGCGGGTGGCATCGTCCTCCCCGTTGAAGTCCCACATGGGGTGGCCCCTATATTGGAGCGGTTGCACTCCCTCATAATGCAGATTGCCATGACTCCAATCATGGTCAATCCGGCATGAGCCGATAATCTTATTCGGCTCATCAAGTAAAGGACGTCGATCATTTTCCCTCACAGGGGGCTCCAGGCGCCAGCTTAGGCGCTTCTTTAGAGGAGCGTTGCTAAACTCCGGAAGGCCGATTCGAACAGGATCCGGCAGCGGGACGTCCTCCATGTAAAACCATTCCGAAGGCCAGTCTTCGGACGCCTTCTTCGGGGTTCCGGATAGATATTCGGTCCCGGCGATGCGCCATAATTCGGCTCTGCCCACTTGATATATTGACCCCTCATGAGAACGGGGTACTAGGCAGAATAATCTCTTCCATAGCGCAAAATGAGCCTCGATGCCCAAGAACAGTTCGCAAAGGGCCACGAAGCCCGCGATGTGCAAAATGGAGGCAGGCGTAAGGTGGTGCAACTGGAGGCCGTAGAACTCCAAGAGCCCTCGGAGAAACGGATGGATAGGAAATCCGAGTCCTCTTACTAGATAAGAGATAAAGCACACCCGCTCTCCTTTAGAGGGATCGGGGACACTCTCCACTTGCTTTCCGCCCTAGTAGGTGGCAAGTCCGGCTCGAACCGGAACCATGAAGGCCGGGGGAAGAAATCCCTTGGTTTGGAGTATAACTAGCTCGCTATCTTGGGTGAGCATCTCTCCCAATTTCGAGTGAGGGCTGGAGTGCGAGAGGAGGAGCCGCGTCGTCCATGATGGAATGGGTTTTTGTCGAGGCGCTCCGATGAAAGCTTCGCGGAGGGGGATGGTGACTCAGATCTAGATCCTCGTCCCTTTTATAGGCGGCTCATTTGCGCAGCTAGGGGGTAAGTGTAAAATACCACGGCTTTTAGCATTCATTCAAACACGTGGAAGATGGCCATTATTGGGCGTAGAAGCCAAGGAGCGCAGCATTTATCGAAGCCGGACACTATTCGACAAGTATATGGAATTTGGAGAAGAACCCGCCTCGCAATTCGAAGACAATCAACGCCGGACTCATCGCCATTGAAGCCTGGTTGGGGAGACTCTTGAGGAGTCCTGGATTAGGGGTGTCCGGATAGCGAACTATCACCGCTGGCGGACTCCTCGACTATGAAGATACAAGATTGAAGACTTCGTCCCGTGTCCGGATGGGACTTTCCTTGGCGAGGAAGGCAAGCTTGGCGTCTGGATATGTAGATCTCCTACCATTGTAACCGACTCTGTGTAACCCTAACCCTATTCGGTGTCTATATAAACCGAAGGGTTTTAGTCCATAGAGACGAACAACAATCATACCATAGGCTAGCTTGTGAGGTTTAGCCTCTACGATCTCGTGGTAGATCTACTCTTGTACTACCCATATCATCAATATTCATCAAGCAGGGTAGGGTATTACCTCCATCGAGAGGGGCGAACACAGGTAAAACATCGTGTCCCTTGTCTCCTGTTACCATCCGCCTAGAGCCTTGCAGTTCGGGACCCCCTACCCGAGATCCGCCGGTTTTGACACCGACATTGAGCTTTTCAAAGCGTAACTTATCATGAGTCCTTGAAAGTTCTCGATGATCTTCTAAGATAGTTTCATGAGCTAACTTAAGAGTGTTTAGTTCTTTAGTTAGAAGCTCAATGTCGGTGTCAAAACCGGTGTATCTCGGGTAGGGGGTCCCGAACTGTGCGTCTAAGGCGGATGGTAACAGGAGACAGGGGACACGATGTTTACCCAGGTTCGGGCCCTCCCTATGGAGGCAATACCCTACTTCCTGCTTGATTGATCTTGATGATATGAGTATTAGAAGAGTTGATCTACCACGAGATCGTAGAGGCTAAACCCTAGAATCTAGCCTATGGTATGATTGTTGTATATATCTATCGACTAGCCTGGCCTCAGTTTATATAATGCACCAGAGGCCTAGGATAACAAGAGTCCTAGCCGAATACGCTGGTGGGGGAGGAGTTCTTGTCTTGATCGCCAAGTCTTGTGGAATCTTCCTTGTATGCGGCATTTGTCCGGATCGCCCATGTGTATACGGCCATGGGGGTCCTCGGCCGAATCTAACAGATCGGGAGATGATGTGGTGAGTACCCCCTAGTCCAGGACACCGTTAGTAGCCCCCTGAACCAGTCTTCAAGTTTAGGGACGCTCCTCGATTCTTCCTAACCGTTCTTCATCTTCTGTCGTCGGTCTTGAAAACTGGTTGAACAAATCTTCTCATCTTCGATCTTGAGGATCGACGAAAAGCATTCGACGAGTTTACACGTCGGGTATCCGAGGAGCCACTTTAAGTTTCCAGCCTTTATCAATGCCTTGTTATTTTTATGCCACACCTCGGGTTTGAAGTTGTTCCCGGGCGGCAGCGTCCTCTTGCGTCCGAGCTCCAACGCCGGACTGCATTCGAGATATGTTTTGCAGCCGAGCACCAACACCGGACCGCTTCCCAGCTCTAACGCCGGAATGTATCCGAGCTCCAACGCCGACTATGTATCCGAGCTCCAACGCCGGACTGTATCCGAGCTCCAATGCCGGACTATGTATCCGAGCTCCAACGCCGGACTGTATCAGAGGTGTCGTAAATCACCTTGGTTCAAAGAAGTTTGAAGGAGTTTAGCCGAGCTTAATGCCGTAAATGCCCTCTACGGAGCCAGCCACTAGCGCCCGAGCTTTATGCCGGACTGCTTCCGAGGTGGTGCACCACCCCGAATGTGGGCTGATTTTTGTCAATATTTTTGATTGGTGCAATTTATTCTCTGCCGAGATACATAGCCAGTAGCCCTCAAGGTGGGTATCGGTCCAAAACCCGAGATGCACATGAAGGATGACATAAGACCGCTGATCCCCGTAGCTCTTGAGACTCGAGTTGATTTGCAAAATCGATTACGAGGATCAAGTCCTAGCTTCGGCGAGATACTTTGGGACACAAAAAGTGGCGTGCTCAGTCCTCAAGACTCAGGTTGGGTGCGGCCGACCAACCCGAGGATCAAAATCTCCTCGGAGACTGTATTACACTTAAAATTTTCTGCATTGGACAGGCAATGCAGTAGCCCCCGAGACATTGGTCGGGTGGCAACACCAGATCAGGGGATCGATATGCCCCTTTAATATTTGTAAATAATAAGCCCGAAGCCCAGTAGCCCCCGAGCCTTAATGCGGGCACAAGTGGCCGAATTAAGGACTAATATCCATAGTAAAACCACAAATTATGTGTACTGACTCTATGTATCCAAGTACTTTATGTCATTAATGCTCGGATCCGCATTGTACAAAACTTTGTTGACCGACCATCGGCTTCCACCTCCTCGGCCAATAGCCGAGGAGTGTTTAATCTACTTTATAAAGCCTTTATGAGGGCAAAGATTTACAACAAACAAGGCAATCTGGCCATACGGTTTTATAAACAAAGGTACGCAGAGAGATATGATATATTACTGTTTAACAGAAGAAATGTCTTCCAAAGAAAATAGTCCCGCTATCGGTTCCTTTCTTTGGGTAGTCATGCTAAGCATGATCATGAAACCTCAGCTCCAATGTAAGAGCAAAATATCGAGGATTTAGTTTGGGAGGCCAGTTAATAGCCCCCAGTAGTGTTCGGCGACAATCAAGGTCAAGCCGTAAACACTTCGGCCATTGTTATGAATGGCGCGTCGTTTAACACCGTCATCGGATCACTGGCCAGTTTACGCTTATTGTGACAGTCAGTTTTCGGCTTTCTCCACTGAGGTGCTTAACCATGTGAGCTGGAAGCACAATCGCAGTGGTTCTCCCTTTGCACACCTAACCGAACAAAGCGGAACATAGGAGGCAAGCGCAGGAGCCGGGCAACCCAACTATTGACCGAAGACACAATTCGAAATCGATGCATATATAGCAATATCCGAGAATGTTTTTGCCAAATCTCTAAAGGTGTCCGGCGTTGCACTGCGAGACTTGTGCTGCAAACACACAAATAGTTTAAAAGTGCCATAAGCTTGGAAAACCAAAAACCATCAGTAAAAACTTGACGTCCGAACAAGATCAAGTGTTCGGTGCCAATCCAAAAATTGGCCTTAGCAAAAGAAGTGCTTCTGTCGTGCTTTAACATGATACATCCTATCTCAAGACTTCAAGCGGGTCATCCTACGGCTTCAACCTCCTATCCCAAGGGCAGAGTACTTCTCATTAGGCCAGTTTAGCAAACTAAACTCTAGCGTCTTTGAGAGAGAAATTAGGCTCCCCGGCTAGTGACCACACGCTCGTGTAGAAAAAAGGAGTGATAGATAATAATAATAAAACTTTGCAACAACTAAGAAGAAGAACACTTATCATAAAATGGCTCATATAAATTTAAGAGCCCCCAAGTGACTTGGGTAAAAGAATGATTGCATGTACCGAAGTACTTATATCATATCAATGTTCAACCGAGCTTTAAACGCTGGCGTCTTAACCGGCATCGGCTTCTCCCTCTTGGTCAAGGACGAAAAGTGTTATGTACTCCATCCGTCGAGAATATCAACGGTGTTTCCAATAACCGTGCAATCAGGACATAAGGCTGTAACATAAAGCGCTCGGGGAACTTATGCTATATTACTGCGAAGTGTAAGAAGCATCTTGAAGAAAATAGTACCCCACCGATACCTTTCTTGGGTGCTCATTGTTATTATGAGACTTGTGCAATAGATTTTTTGTACTCATGAGTTCCGTTGTGTGCCGACCATCATTGAAAACTATAAGAGCGCTAGCTTTCGGCTTCACCCAGTCTGATGTCCGGCTCGGATGACCCGATCGTGACAATCGCAGAGGTGCTCCCTTTACTCCCTAGCCGAACAATCGGGAACGTAGGGGTAAACTGTAACACCCCGGATGTAACTTTCCATTTTTGTAACTCCAACTCTTGCCATTTTCGGCATTGTGATATGATATTCCCTCCGTGGTTGGGTTTTTCTTCATTTTTGCATTTTTTCCATGTCATGCATTTCATATCATGTCATCATGTGCATCTCATTTGCATACGTGTTCGTCTCATGATTCCGAGCATTTTCCCCGTTGTCCGTTTTGCAATCCGGCACTCCTATGTCCCCCGGCGTCCCCTTTTACATTTTTTTCCGTGAGCGGGTACTAAACTTTCTCGGAGTGGACCGAGGTTTGTCAAGTGGCCTTGGTACACCACCGGTAGACCACCTGTCAAGTTTCGGGTCATTTGGAGCTCGTTTGGTACTCCAAGGATTAACCGCACTCTCGCAAAGGCCTCTTTTAAGTTGCAGCCCAACACCCCTTCAAAACAGCCCAATAACCCATCTAAGTCACTTCCATGCTCTCCGTCGTTCGATCACGATCGTGTGGCAAAACTACACCTCATTTGGAGCTTCCTAGCTCCTTCTACCTATAAATACACCCTCCCCGAAATCCGGATCATTCCACCCTAACCCTAGCCCGCGCCTCTCCCGCCGCCGGACGTGTCCGATTTGGGCGGTTTCCGTCCGCCCGCTTGAACGAATCGCGCCACGTCGCCGCGCCGCCATACAGCCCGGCCGTAGGCCCGCCAGCGCGCCCGGCCCGCCTCGGCGGTCCCTCCTCCTCCGGCCCCGGCCTCTCCTCCCTCCTCCGGCAAGCCGCCGCCGGCCCCGCCTCGATCCACGCGCGCCCGGATCCGATCCGATCTTGCGGTTGACTTTCTCCTCCCCCGATTTCCCCGTCATATTTCTGTCAGTATTTTGTTGCATATTCATCGTGCCATAACTTCGCACCCGTGGCTCCGTTTGGGGCGTATAGCATACCGAATTGTTCGACCCGAAGAGTAGATCATTTCATTCCATTGCATCATTTTCATTTGAGCTCATCTAGATTCCCGAAATGCTGTTATAAGAGGGCTATGTGATGTTAGTTTCTGTTTCTTAACAGAACATGCACTTTTGTCATTTTTGTCATGATTGATATGTGCACCCTATGATCTTGAGTCCTACATGTGTTTTGTAATATGCCATGCCATCTTTACAAGGGTGTATGCCATGTATTTTTGTGATCTCTGTGGTGACTAGCACAAGCATGAAAACTAGGCTTCATTATGTTGCTGATTTCAGCCCCTGTTTTGCTGATATTTTTATGCCATGTTAACTTGATTCTACCGAGAGATCCATGCATATTTTGAGATACTTCAGTAAGTATGTTTTGAACATATGGTTATTCTCTATCCATCCATGCCCTTGTTTGAAATTATGGAGTGCCATAGCTTGAGTCAATCGAGCTCTACTTTTGTTATAAAATGTTTCCTGGCAGATTGTTTACATGTTATTCAATTTTGCCAAGGTTGTTGTATTTGATCCGTGTATGCTATGATGTTGTTCTTGCCATTTGTAGCTTCTATGTCATGTCTTCTTGATGGATGTATGCTTATTTTATCATGGAATGCTCTGTAGTGAGTGCATCGAGCTCTTAAACATGCCTACTTGTTATCTGCTTTTGTCATGCCCTGTTGCTGAATCTGTTAACGAAACTTGCTATGTTGACATGGGTGCTATTGTATCTTCTGATCCTTCTTGGCTCATGGTCAGTAAGGGACTTTTGTTTTATGCTTTGAGCAGATTCATTCAGTGCCTTGTTTTGCTATTATAAGTTCCTGTAGCATGTCGTTTGCTTGCTCCGAACATTGCTTCCTGATGCTGATTTCTGCCATGTTCAGTATTTTCACCAAGTCTGTGAAGCTGATATGTTTTGCACTTTTTCCATGCTTGTTTAAACCTGTTATGATGTGATTTAGCCGTAGCTCAGTGTTCATATTTTGTTAAGGATATTGAGTAGATCACTGCCATATGCTTTTCTGGTACGTTTGGATGCAGTAGCTTAATTTCTTGTTGCTTGCTAAGTGGTATCATGCTGTTAATTGCAGATTTGTGCCATTCTTGTTTTGCTTGTCATTTGCAAACCGTGCATCCGATTCCGGTGATCTTTATATCGATTTCAACCGAAATCATCTCACCTTTCCAGCGGCATACTTGGTTTGCCAAGTTGATGCCTGGTTCATCTTTTCTTTCCGGAGCACGCATACGCATTGCATATCACATCTCGCATAGCATGCCATGTATTGCATCATGTTGCTTGTGCATTGCACCGTGATTTATTGTGGTTCCTTTGTTTGTGTTCTTGGTTTGGGTAGAGCCGGGAGACGAGTACGTGAACGAGGAACCTGTTGGGAACGCTTACGAGGATCAAGCTTTCGACAACTCTAAGAACTTTGCAGGCAAGATGACCATACCCTCGAAATCACTTCTATCTTTGCTTGCTAGATGCTCGCTCTTTTGCTATGCCTATGCTACGATGCCTATCACTTGCTATATCATGCCACCCATATTGCCATGTCAAACCTCTAACCATCCTTTCCCTAGCAAACCGTTGTTTGGCTATGTTACCGCTTTACTCGGCCCTCTTATAAGCGTTGCTAGTTGCGAGGTAAAGATGAAGTTTGTTCCTTGTTGGAACATGGAGATGTTGTTCCTTGTTGGAACATGTTTACTTGTTGGGGATATCACAATATATCTGCTATAATTAATGCATCTATATACTTGGTAAAGGGTGGAAGGCTCGGCCTTATGCCTGGTGTTTTGTTCCACTCTTGCCACCCTAGTTTCCGTCATACCTGTGTTATGTTCCTTGATTTCGCGTTCCTTACACGGCTGGGTGATTTATGGGACCCCCTTGACAGTTCACTTTGAATAAGACTCCTCCAACAAGGCCCAACATTGGTTTTACCATTTGCCACCTAAGCCTTTTACCCCCGGTTTTTCGCGAGCCCGAGGGTCATCTTTATTTAACCCGGGCGGTGCTCCTCAGTGTTGGTCCAAACTAGAGCACCGTCTTGGGACCGTCCCTTGGCAACTTGGGTCACGTTGGTACCAGACGCTTCGCTTATCCGGTGTGCCACGAGAGCGAGATATGTGCAGCTCCTATCGGGATTTGTCGGCACAATCGGCGGCTTTCTGGTCTTGTTTTACCATTGTCGAAATGTCTTGTAGTCCGGGATTCCGAGACTGATCGGGTCTTACTGGTAGAAGGAATATCCTTCGTTGACCGTGAGAGCTTATAAAGGGCTAAGTTGGGACACCCCTGTAGGGTATTATCTTTCGAAAGCCGTGCCCGCGGTTATGAGGCAGATGGGAATTTGTTAATGTCCGGTTGTAGAAAACCCGAAGTTGACCTTAATTAATACACATCAACTGCGTGTGTAACCGTGATGGTCTCTTCTCGGCGGAGTCCGGGAAGTGAACACGGTGTTGGAGTTATGTTTGACGTAAGTAGTTCAGGATCACTTCTTGATCGCTACTAGCTTCACGAACGCGCTTTGCTTCTCTTCTCTCTCTCTTTTGCGAATGTAGCCACCATATATGCTAGTCGCTTGCTGCAGCTCCACCTCACAACTCTGTCCTTCCTATGAGCTTAAATAGTCTTGATCTCGCGGGTGTGAGATTGCTGAGTCCCCGTGACTCACAGATTCTACCAAAACAGTTGCGATTGCCAGCGATGCCGGTCTGCAGATGGCGCAACCAAGCTCAAGTGGGAGTTGACGAGGAACGTGGTCGTTACTATGTGTCTTTTCCTGATGTTGATGAGTGGAGCCAGTTGGGACGATGGGGATCTGTGTAGCATTTGGGGTATCTTCTTTATTTTGGTTCCGTAGTCGGACCTTGAGTGTAATCTGAATGATGGATGTTTATTTATGTATTGTGTGAAGTGGCGACTATAAGCCAACTATGTATCTCTTTCCGTTATGTATTACATGGGTTGTGTGAAGATTACCTCACTTGCGACATTGCTTTCAATGCGGTTATGCCTCTAAGTCGTGCTTCGACACGTGGGAGATATAGCCGCATCGAGGGCGTTACAAGTTGGTAATCAGAGCCATCCCTGACTTAGGAGCCCCTGCTTGATTGTTTGCTGGCGTTGTTGAGTCTAGAACAAAAATGTTTTGAGTCTTAGGATTATATATATCGGAGAGTAGGATTCTTTTTACTCCCGGTCCTTAAATCGCTCTGGTGAGGTCTCTGACGTAGAAGTTTTGACTCTCCTCTCCTCAAATTTCACTAAAAAATTTAGGTTCACGCGGGTATCTTGGGATCGTTCGATGGTTTTGTGACGAGAACATTGTTCTTGGTGCCTCGACATTTAGGGGTTGTGGCGGTGTCCCGGGAGTTGAGCTCCGAGGTGTTGTCGTCACAATTTTATCGTTGCAGATTCTGGAATACACGAGATTTGCCGACATCGAAAATCTCTTTTGTGCGATTGTTGGTGAGATAACCCGATAACTTGATCTTTGAGGCGAGCTCGGGAGTATTGCCATGACTTCGTATAACGGATGCTTTTGAAGGTCGAGGTACCACGATTTCGAAGGTTTCTTGGTTATGTGTTGTGGATGGATACAATTGGATCTAGGTATTGTTAGTTTGGGTGATATATTTTGTGTGCCTGTATCCCCAACACAGATTGCATAACCGAGAGAGTTTCGGGAGTTTATAGGTGGGATTCAAGTAGCTCCTAGCATTTCTTCCCGCAGATATTTGGTTTGTGATTGGGTAATCCTTACCACTTATTTGTTCGATCGTACCTTGTTATTTTTTCATCAACCCTTAATCAAGTGGCTTCTCACCTTAATGGACGTGTGATGTTAGCTTTTGGAATTCATTCGTTCATCCTTGTTCGAATGTTTATTGTGAAGACTATATGTTGCAATTTCTATCCGTTGATTCAACTTGTCTATCTGTCTATCAAAGTGCTAACGGATGTCACCCTCTTGAGGATGGCTCCGCCAACGCGTCACGAATCCGGATCGCAATGATGAGAGTCGATCGAACCCTCCACCTCCACCTCCACCGCCGGAGGCATGGCAAGCTATCATGGCAGCCACCAATGCCAATGCTCGAGATGATTTTGCAACTCTTGCAGAAGCGTACCCAAGGGCAAGGCAATCAAGGCAATCAAGGTCAAGGCAACAACCAGCTGCACTTTGCTACCCTCAATCAGTTCCTCGCTAATCAGTCAAGTCTTTCAGTTTACGTAGCCGAGGCCACAGACGCCGACGATTGGCTTGTGGACATCTTCAAACATTTTGAATGTAGCAATATCAGACCTGAGGACTTTGTCAACTTTGCTTCGTTTCAACTCAAGGACCAAGCTGCTGAGTGGTTCCAGCAATACAAAGATTCCAGAGGAGGTCGTGTCATTACAGGATGAGTTCCGCCGAGACTTCAAAGCTCACCACATTCGAAAAGTGTTGTTGAGAGCAAGCATGAGGAGTTCCGCAATCTCAAGCAAGGCAACATGTACGTGTATCAATACAATATCCAGTTCGAGAAACTTCGCCGCTTCGCTAAGCAAGGCGTCCACGATGAAAAGAGTATGATCTATCAATTCAGAGGTGGTCTCGAGAGAAGATCTGCAATTAGCTCTCGTGCTTTTTGAGCGAGAAAAGTATGATGAATTCTACAACATGGCACTTTGAAGCAAGAAGCTGCCCAGCTCAAATGTGAGGCTTCTAAGAAGAGAATCAGGGATGCAGTTCAGTCTTCTTCTTCCTCTCAAGTGGCAGCTAAGCAGCGAAGTTCTACCTTCCTCCTCCTCCGTTTAAATCGGCCTTATCGCCAGAAGAACTCAGGTGGTCGTGGATCTTCCCACCCGCCCAACCCAGGCTATCAGAACAAGTCTAATTCTCAAGCTCCAAGGTCAAATGATCCTTATCATCGTCCGCTCTCAGAGGTGACATGCAACAAATGTCAACAGAAAGGTCACTATGCGAACAAGTGCTTCAACCAGAGGCGCCTTCTGCCTCCTCCTCCTGTGAAATCTTCCAGCAATGCAGTGGTCAAGCATAATCCAAAGCATGCCAAGGTGAACATGATGAATGCAGCGCAAGCAGAGGATTCTTCTGATGTGATAATGGATAATCTCTCAGTTAATGATATTCCTGTAAAAGTCTTATTTGATACTGGTGTATCGCATTGTTTCATGTCAAGACCGTTTTTTGCCAAGCATGATTTCACTTCAGAATTTTTGGATAGACCTCTAGTAATTGTTTCCCCGGGCAAGCACATGAGTTCTAGTTTGTTGGTTCCAAATGTCGGTACCAAGATGGGCGACTATAAATTTCTGGCTAAACCAATTGTCCTTGGTGACGCGGATATTGATCTTATTCTCGGGATGGACTGGCTTTCTCAGCACAAAGCTCAGCTTGATTGTGCTACCAGGGAAATTCAATTGACACACTCTTCTGAGGATGTGATCATCTATGCCGCTCGTGATGAAACCATTCGGTTGTTTTCTCTCAATGAGAAGGGCGAATTGAATGCTATCTCTCAGATTCCAGTCGTTTGTGAGTACCAAGATGTCTTTCGGAAGAGCTTCCAGAATGCCTCCTCACCGGCGATTGAGTTCGTTATCGATCTTGAGCACGGCCTTTGAACCCGTTCACAAGCATCCATACAAGCTTGGACCTAATGAGCTGAAGGAATTGAAGAAGCAGCTCGATGAACAAGAGCGTCTGGGTTTGATCAGACCGAGTTCATCTCCTTGGGGTTGTGGTGTTCTTTTTGTCCAGAAGAAGGATGGCACGGACTGACTTTGCGTCAATTACCGTCCATTGAAAAAGAAGACAATCAAGAACAAGTATCCACTTCCCAACATCAATGAGCTTTTCGAGCAACTCAAAGGCGCTAAAGTGTTCTCCAAGCTTGACCTTCGTATGGGTTATCATCAAATTCGCATTCGTGAACAAGATATTCCAAAGACAGCATTCAGAACAAGCTTTGGTTCTTATGAATATACTGTCATGTCTTTCGTCCTTGTCAATGCTCCTCCAACATTCTCTCGAATGATGAACTTCATCTTCAACCCCTACACCAATGAATTCGTCTTGGTCTATCTTGATGATATTTTGGTCTTCTCCAAGAATAAGAAGGATCATGCCAAACATTTTCGATTGGTGCTAGACAAGCTCAGAGAGCATCAATTCTATGCGAAGTTTTCCAAATGTGAATTTTGGCTTGATGAAGTGCTTTATCTTGGTCACATCATCTCCGCCAAGGGCATCGCTGTTAATCCCGAGAAGGTGTCTGCAGTTGTGAATAGGGAACCTCCTCAGAATGTCAAGCAGCTTCACAGTTTTCTCGGTCTTGCAAGCTATTGCCGAAGATTCGTTGAGAATTTCTCCAAAATTGCAAAGCCTCTTTCCAACCTCCTCCAGAAGCATGTGAAGTATGTCTGGTCTCCTGAGTGTGACGTTGCTTTCAACACCCTCAAAGAGAAACTTCGTCACAGCTCTGTCTTGACTCCTCTGATGAATCCAAGCCATTTGAAGTTTTTGTGATGCTTCTCTTCAAGGTCTCGGTCTTTGTGTTAATGCAAGAGAAGAGAGTTGTGGCCTATACCTCTCGTCAAGCTGAAGCCCAACGAAAAGAACTACCCCACTCACGATCTTGAGTTGGCGGCGATTGTCCATGCATTGATAACATGGAGACATCTCTTGTTGGGAAGGAAAGTGGACATTTTCACCGATCACAAGAGCCTCAAGTATATCTTCACTCAACCAAACCTCAACCTCAGGCAGACTCGATGGGTCGAAATGATTCAAGAGTACAACTCAAGTATTGAATATACTCCGGGCAAGGCCAATGTCATTGCAGATGCTTTGAGCAGGAAGGCTTCTCGCAGCAGTTTAATCCTCAAGCCCTTCCAACCGGATCTTTGTGAAGCTTTCCTCAAGCTTAATCTTCAAGTTGTTCCTCAAGGCTTTCTTGCCAACCTCATAGTCTCTCCTACTTTGGAAGACTAGATTCGTGAGGCTCAACTCCTGGATACCATGGTGAAAAAGGTGAAACGTGGTATCGACAAGGGCATTTCCAAATACAAGTGCTTCCACAATGATGACAAAGATACTCTTTTCTTGAGGACCGGATTGTGGTTCCAAAGGGTGATCTACGTAAAGTCATTTTTGAGCAGGCGCACAATTCCCTTCTATCCATTCATCACGGAAGTACGAAGATGTACCATGACCTCAAGCAGTCATATTGGTGGACTCGAATGAAGCGAAATTGCTCAATTCGTGAATGAGTGTGATGTCTGCAGAAGAGTGAAAGCGAGAACACCAACGACCAGCTGGTCTCCTCCAACCTCTTGCTATTCCAGAATGGAAGTTTGATCATATCGAAATGGACTTCGTATTTGGATTTCCTAAGTCCAAGCGTGGAAATGATGCTATCTTCGTTGTCATTGACAAGCTTACTAAAGTGGCTCATTTTCTTCCAATCAAAGAATCTATCACAGCAGCTTAGTTGGCAGAGCTATACACCTCCAGGATTGTCTCATTGCACGGCATTCCACAATTGATCTCTTCAGACCGTGGCAGCATCTTTACCTCCAAGTTTTGGGATTCTTTTCGAAGGCCATGGGCACCAACATTCGTTTCAAAGACAGCTTTCCATCCTCAAACAAGTGGCCAAGTCGAGCGAGTCAATCAAATCCTTGAAGATATGCTCGGGGCTTGTGTCATTTCCTTCGGTATGAAGTGGGAAGATTGTCTTCCATATGCCGAAGTTCTCCTACAACAACAACTTTCAAGCGAGTTCGGGCAAGGCCCCATTGAAATTCTCTATGGCGTAAAGTGTCGTACTCCTCTCAATTGGTCCGAGACAGGTGAACGCCAACTTCTTGGCAACGACTTGATCACGAAGCGAAGAAATGTGCAAAGTCATTCGTGAGAATCTCAAAAGCGCAATCGCGCCCGGAAGAGCTATTATGATGACAAGCACCGTGATGTGGCTTTTGAAATCGGAGACCATGTCTACCTCAGCGTCTCTCCAATGAAAGGCACTGCGTCGCCCGGTATCAAAGGGAAGCTTGCCCCTAGATACGTGGGTCCTTTCAAGATCATTGGCAAAGAGGCGATCTCGCCTATCAACTTGAGCTCCGCCCAACTTCACGCGAGCGTGCACGATGTGTTTCACGTGTCACAACCGCAAGTGCTTCAAGACTCTGAGCGCACTATCAACTTCAAGAAATTGACCTCCAAGAAGATCTCTCTTATCATGAGCACCCGTTGCTATTCTTGAAGAAACCGAAGCGCAAGACTTCGCAACAAGTCAATCAAATTCACGAAAGTGAAGTGGTCACACCATTCAGGCCGAGAAGCCACACAGGGAGCGCGAGGATCACCTCCGTTCGAATATCCGGAGTTCTTTCGGTCCAAGATCTGGGACGAGATCCTCTTGTAGTGGTGGAGTGTTGTAACACCGGATGTAACTTTCCATTTTGTAACTCCAACTCTTGCCATTTTCGGCATTGTGATATGATATTCCCTCCGTGGTTGGGTTTTCTTCATTTTGCATTTTGTCCATGTCATGCATTTCATATCATGTCATCATGTGCATCTCATTTGCATACGTGTTCGTCTCATGATTCGAGCATTTTCCCGTTGTCCGCTTTTGCAATCCGGCACTCCTATGTCCCCGGCGTCCCCTTTTACATTTTTTTTTTCCGTGAGCGGTACTAAACTTTCTCGGAATGGACCGAGGTTTGTCAAGTGGCCTTGGTACACCACCGGTGAACCACCTGTCAAGTTTGGTCATTTGGAGCTCGTTTGGTACTCAAGGGTTAACCGCACTCTCGCAAAGGCCTCTTTTAAGTTGCAGCCCAACACCCCTTCAAAACAGCCCAATAACCCATCTAAGTCACTTCCATGCTCTCCGTCGTTCGATCACGCGATCGTGTGGGCGAAAACTACACCTCATTTGGAGCTTCCTAGCTCCTTCTACCTATAAATACACCCCTCCCGAAATCCGGATCATTCCACCTAACCCTAGCAGCGCCTCTCCCGCCGCCCGGACGTATCCGATTTGGGCGGACACATCCGCCCTTGGCGCCCGGACGAATCGGGCGCGCCAACCCGCCGCCCGGCGGCGAATCGCCATGAGCCCTCCGCGCCCGTCGATCGCCGCCGCCCGGCCGTCGCCATTGCCTCCGCCTCGCCCGGTCGGCCGCCCGCGCCGCCCGCGCCCGGCCCGCCTCCGGCCGGTCCCTCCTCCTTCGGCCCCGGCCTCTCCTCCCTCCTTCGGCGAGCCGCCGCCGGCCCCGCCTCGATCCGCGCGCGCCCGGATCCGATCCGATCTAGCGGTTGACTTTCTCCTCCCCCGATTTCCCTGTCATATTTCTGTCAGTATTTTGTTGCATATTCATCGTGCCATAACTTCGCTCCCGTGGCTCCGTTTGGGGCGTATAGCATACCTAATTGTTCGCCTCGAAGAGTAGATCATTTCATTCCATTGCATCATTTTCATTTGAGCTCATCTCGATTCCCGAAATGCTGTTAGAACAGGGCTATGTGATGTTAGTTTCTGTTTCTTAACAGAACATGCACTTTTGTCATATTTGCCATGATTGATGTGTGCACCCTATGATCTTGAGTCCTACATGTGTTTTGTAATATGCCATGCCATATTTACAAGGGTGTATGCCATGTATTTTTGTGATCTCTGTGGTGACTAGCACAAACATGAAAACTAGGCTTCATTATGTTGCTGATTTCAGCCCCTGTTTTGCCGATATTTTTATGCCATGTTAACTTGATTCTACCGAGAGATCCATGCATATTTTGAGATACATCAGTAAGTATGTTTTGAACATATGGTTATTCTCTATCCATCCATGCCGTTTTTTGCAATTATGGAGTGCCATAGTTTGAGTCAATCGAGCTCTACTTTTGCTATAAAATGTTTCCTGGCAGATTGTTTACATGTTATTCAATTTTGCCAAGGTTGTTGTAGTTGATCCGTGCAGGCTATGATGTTGTTCTTGCCATTTGTAGCTTCTATGCCATGTCTTCTTGATGGATGTATGCTTAGTTTATCATGGAATGCTCTGTAGTGAGTGCATCGAGCTCTTAAACATGCGTACTTGTTATCTGCTTTTGTCATGCCCTGTTGCTGAATCTGTTAACGGAATTTGCTATGTTGACATGGGTTCTATTGCATCTTCTGATCCTTTTTGGCTTATGGTCAGGAAGGGACTTTTGTTCTAAGCTTTGAGTAGATTCATGCCATGCCTTGTTTTGCTATTATAAGTTCCTGTAACATGTCGTTTGCTTGCTCTGAACATTACTTCCTGATGCTGATTTCTGCCATGTTCAGTATTTTCACTTTTTCCATGCTTGTTTGAACCTGTTATGATGTGATTTAGCCGTAGCTCACTGTTCATCTTTTGTTAAGAATCTTGAGTAGATCACTTCCATATGCTTTTCTGGTACATTTGGATGCAGTAGCTTAATTTCTTATTGCTTGCTAAGTGGTATCATGCTGTTAATGGCAGATTTGTGCCATTCTTGTTTTGCTTGTCATTTGCAAACCGTGCATCCGATTCCGGTGACCTTTATATCGATTTCAACCGAAATCATCTCACCTTTCCAGCGGCATACTTGGTTTGCCAAGTTTATGTCTGGTTCATCTTTTCTTTCGAACGCACGCATTGCATATCACATCTCGCATATCATGCCATGTATTGCATCATGTTCCTTGTGCATTGCACCGTGATTTATTGTGGTTCCTTTGTTTGTGTTATTGCTTTGGGTAGAGCCGGGAGACGAGTACGTGAACGAGGAACCTGTTGGGAACGCTTACGAGGATTAAGCTTTCGACAACTCGAGAACTTTGCGTGCAAGATGACCATACCCTCGAAATCACTTCTATCTTTGCTTGCTAGATGCTCGCTCTTTTGCTATGCCTATGCTACGATGCCTGTCACTTGCTATATCATGCCACCCATATTGCCATGTCAAACATCTAACCATCCTTTCCTAGCAAACCGTTGTTTGGCTATGTTACCGCTTTGCTCAGCCCCTCTTATAGCGTTGCTAGTTGCAGGTGATGATGAAGTTTGTTCCTTGTTGGAACATGGAGATGTTGTTCCTTGTTGGAACATGTTTACTTGTTGGGGATATCACAATATATCTTCTATAATTAATGCATCTATATACTTGGTAAAGGGTGGAAGGTCGGCCTTATGCCTGGTGTTTTGTTCCACTCTTGCCACCCTAGTTTCCGTCATACCGGTGTTATGTTCCTTGATTTCGCGTTCCTTACACGGTTGGTTGATTTATGGGACCCCCTTGACAGTTCACTTTGAATAAGACTCCTCCAGCAAGGCCCAACATTGGTTTTACCATTTGCCACCTAAGCCTTTTTCCCCCGGGTTTTCGCGAGCCCGAGGGTCATCTTTATTTAACCCCCGGGCCAGTGCTCCTCCGAGTGTTGGTTCAAACTAGAGCACCGTGCGGGACCGTCCCTTGGCAACTTGGGTCACGTTGGTACCTGTACGCTTCGCTTATCCGGTGTGCCCTGAGAACGAGATATGTGCAGCTCCTATCGGGATTTGTCGGCACAATCGGAGGCGGCTTTTGCTGGTCTTGTTTTATTGCTTTGTCGAAATGTCTTGTAGTCCGGGATTCCGAGATCGATCGGGTCTTCGGTAGAAGGAATATCCTTCGTTGACCGTGAGAGCTTATAAAGGGCTAAGTTGGGACACCCTGCAGGGTATTATCTTCGAAAGTCGTGCCCATGGTTTATGAGGCAGATGGGAATTTGTTAATGTCCGGTTGTAGAAAACCCGAAGTTGACCTTAATTAATACACATCAACGGCGTGTGTAACCGTGATGGTCTCTTCTCGGAGTCCGGGAAGTGAACACTGATGTTGGAGTTATGTTTGGCGTAAGTAGTTCAGGATCACTTCTTGATCGCTACTAGCTTCACGACCGCGCTTTGCTTCTCTTCTCGCTCTCTTTTGCGAATGTAGCCACCATATATGCTAGTCGCTTGCTGCAGCTCCACCTCACAACTCTGTCCTTCCTATAAGCTTAAATAGTCTTGATCTACGGGTGTGAGATTGCTTTGAGTCCCGTGACTCACAGATTCTACCAAAACGATTGCGATTGCCAGCGATGCGGTGCAGATGGCGCAACCAAGCTCAAGTGGGAGTTCGACGAGGAACGTGGTCGTTACTATGTGTCTTTTCCTGATGTTCGAGTGGAGCCCAGTTGGGACGATCGGGGATCATGTAGCATTTGGGGTATCTTCTTTATTTTGGTTTCGTAGTCGGACCTTGAGTGTAATCTGAATGATGGATGTTTATTTATGTATTGTGTGAAGTGGCATTTGTAAGCCAACTATGTATCTCTTTCCCTTATGTATTACATGGGTTGTGTGAAGATTACCTCACTTGCGACATTGCTTTCAATGCGGCTATGCCTCTAAGTCGTGGTTCGACACGTGGGAGATATAGCCGCATCGAGGGCGTTACATAAACACAGGAGCGAGGCAACCCAGCTTGCAAATCGCTTAAGTCAATATGGTGCATATTTTGGCGTAATACACGAACAAGGAACAAAGCCGTACAAGTATAATCATATGCAAGAGGAAAAGCTTCATGAAGGAAGCCCCCAAATGAATTGGGTATTTGAATTTATGCGTCACATACAAAGTTTGGACAAGGAAATTTTTTACAAGCAACATTTTTCCAAAAAAGTATAATGCTTGGTCGAACCGAACACAAGTTAGAAATTAAAGCTTTGAGCATGAAAGAGACTTAGTTGGTTAATGTGTTCGGTATTGATGACGTGATCCGAGCTTGATACGGGACAAGGTTCCATCCCCAAGCCGGTCCCGAGGTGGCGGAGCGAAGAGCTCGACATGCGAAGTGGTGACATAGCACGTCAATGCAGACCGGCAGAGTGACGCCTTGAAGTCCCCGGATCATTTTCCTGTGCACAAAAATGGTGCAAACCGGAGATAATAGTAATAAAAAATCGTTGCATAATAAATAATTTATGCAAAGTGAGTAATAAAAAATTTGGCTGGCGCTTGAAGTCAATGTCGATGCAGAGGCGTCGGCGTGATGCAGTAAAGGCGTGGCAAAGCCTGAATTCACAGGTCGGTCCGAGCTCGGATGCGGCGTTCGCGGACTATGTACGTAAACCGGCCGAACCACCATGCGACTGTCGTTAATGCGGCCACCATTTGATAGACCTGTGTACATATGATGGACAAACCAGAGTAATAATTCCTTGAGAAAAATGAACCCACAACAAGCAAAAAATACTGGGATTAATAGCACATGGTTTATTTGTTGTTGCAATCCAAAGGAAGGTGATTCCCAAAATTGGGACTCGATCCGCGCACCCATTGCCTGATGGGCGATAAAACGACGGCATGGCAATGCTGGCAAAGGTTGGCTCGCCGAGGCAAAGCCCTCGGTCCAGCTAACGTGACAGAGCCGGTCGGCTAGTGACGCCGAAGTGTCCGGAGTAGGTTGATGAAGAGATGGCGAAGCCCCCGGTCCAGCCGAGATATCAAAGTAGGTCGGCGTGATGGACACCAGCTTGAAGAAGCAATAGTGCGGCCCTGCCGATGCAGGTCGTGACATGGTCGATGCCGGCTTGATGAAGCGACCGTGCGGTGATGCCGGTATGCCCGCTCCATGTAATCCGTGGGGCAGCGATGTTGTTGATGATTTATCCTTTGTGATGCCGGACTCTTGTTCGGCTTGCCGAGATGATGATCCGAAGAAGTTGAGCTCGGCTCAACAAAGTGACGACGTGTTTAGCGCAGGTCGGCAGCCGTGGAGCAATATTGCCGGACTGGTTTGACACCAGCATGATGTTGAAGATCATGTTCAAAAGATCTTAAAGTTAGTGGAATGTGTTCGGGAACAAAACACAATACCCCATACAAAACTTCCTTCAAAAAGGATGTCTGAAATCCCGTTCGTAAAAAGGATGAACTCGGGTCGGATTTGTTTCCGCGCAGAAAACAGATCCGAAAAGTGATGCACTAATCGGGTTCCCGGAGTTTGGACGACCGGATCGAGCTGAAATTTTGAGGGGTGGTAGTTATAGGAATTCCGCAGTCGATCAATGGTTGGATCTTCCAAAGGAGGTCCGAGCTAGAAGCTGGACACCACGCCCTAAACTCGTCCAGATTCTCGTCCAGATTTGACAGGGCTCCGGTATATCGTAGATTGTCGGAGATTCCTCCATCGGAACTCGACGAAATTTAGCGTGGCTGTTGTAGACATAATTCCGCACTATTTCACAGAAGCAATCGTCAAACCGACGCTCGAGGAGGCGGTGACGGCTGATACAAGTTCGCTGTCAAGCAAAACAGCATGGTCGCCTGAGGGAAATGTTGACTTTGAGCCCCCGGGCTCCCTGGATGATTCCTCCATGATCTTGATAGAGATCGGAGCTGATGTTGATGAAGGCTTTCATCCGAACATGATGATCGGAGGTAGGGCGCAGTCCTTGGTCGAACCAAGGTGACCAGTCGAGCTGGTGACGAAGATGTCGAAGTCGCAGTTGATCTGCAGGCGAGCCATCGACCTTTTGCCGAACACACAACGTAACTCTCAATGAAAGCACCAATGTCGGTGTCAAAACCGGCGGATCTCGGGTAGGGGGTCCCGAACTGTGCGCCTAAGGCGGATGGTAACAGGAGACAGGGGACACGATGTTTACCCAGGTTCGGGCCCTCTCTATGGAGGTAATACCCTACTTCCTGCTTGATTGATCTTGATGATATGAGTATTACAAGAGTTGATCTACCACGAGATCGTAGAGGCTAAACCCTAGAAGCTAGCCTATGGTATGATTGTTGTATATCTCTATCGACTAGCCTGGCCTCGGTTTATATAATGCACGGAGGCCTAGGATAACAAGAGTCCTAACCCGAATACGCCCGGTGGGGAGGAGTCCTTGTCTTGATCGCCAAGTCTTGTGGAATCTTCCTTGTATGCGGCAGCTATCCGGACTGGCCCATGAGTATACGGCCATGGGGGTCCTCGGCCCAATCTAACAGATTGGGAGATGACGTGGTGAGTACCCCCTAGTCCAGGACACCGTCACTCAATCTTCTCCTTATCATTGTTATTCGTTTTATCTTGATTAGCATGATTAATTGATGTTTCATCATAGTATTCATCACTAGAGTTGTCAACAAGTAAATCATCATCACCTAACAAGTCATCTTCATCACTATTGAAATCAACATACTCGGGGTGTGATACCTTGGACCTTTGGCCATGAAGCATCTTCCAATTCCTTCATTTGGTGAATCAAATATGTCGTAGGAGTTGGTTGATACAAGTGCTAGACCGCAACACCTTCATCTTGAGTATATTCGGGTCGGAGTGATAGCTTCTCTCGGAGTGATTGTCGAGTCGAGCCGGATACCCATTCACCAACATGAGCTTGATGTCTTCGTTTTGTGTAGCTCCTTGATGACTTGTCCTTCCTTTCTGAATCCTTGCTTCTCCGGGATGTTCTTCGATCATCTCTACTCCTCCTCTCTCTTGGTGGTGATTCTTCTCTTCTACTTCTCCTCTTAGGTGATTCTTCTCTTCTTTTTAGGGTGCCGTACACTCATTGGAATAGTGTCCGGGTCTTCCACAATTGTAGCAATTATGCTCTCTACTAGAAGATCTTTTGTCATTGTAGGACCTTGACTTGGAGCTTCTCTCTTTGCTTCTACTCTTGTAGAATTTGTTGAAGTTCTTCACCATTAATCTCAATTCTTCATTGAAGGTTTGTTTCTCACTTGATGATGTGGGGGCTTCACATGAGGCTTTGTAAGCACCACTTGATTTGTTGTGAAGTTCCTCCTTATCCTTGAGTGACATATCATGAGAAACAATTCTTCCAATGACTTCCGTTGGCTTGAGATCTTTGTAATTGGGCATCACTTGGATCAATGTGCACACGGTATCATATTTTCCATCCAAGGCTCTTAGGATCTTCTTGATGATGAATCTGTCGGTCATCTCTTCACTTCCTAAGTCGGCGATCTCATTTGTGATAAGAGCAAGCCTAGAGTACCTTTCAGCGACACCTTCACCATCCTTCATTTTGAACTTGTCAAGTTGACTTTGAATCACATCCAACTTGGATTCCTTGACGGAGTCGGTACCTTCATGCATATCAATCAAAGTATCCCAAATTTCCTTTGCATTCTCAAGACGGCTGATTTTATTGAATTCTTCGGGGCACAATCCGTTGATGAGGATATCACAAGCTTGAGCGTTGTATTGCAGCATCTTCAACTCTTCCGCGGTAGCTTCACGGTTCGGTTCTCTCCCATCAAAGAATTCACTTTTCAAGACAATACACACAATAGCCCAAACGGCGGGGTTATGTCCAACAATATGCATTTTCATCTTATGCTTCCAACTAGCAAAATTAGTACCATCAAAGTAAGGACCTCTACGGTGATAATTTCCCTCGCTAGATGCCATACTCTCCTAGGTTGTGAAACCAAGGCTATGACTACCAAAAGCTATGGAAATCAAAGCAAATGGAGAACAAAGCTCTGATACCACTTGTAGGATCGGAAGTATGTCTAGAGGGGGGTGATTAGACTACTTGACCAAATAAAAACTTATCCTTTTCCAAATTTTAGTTCTTGGCAGATTTAGCAACTTTAGAACAAGTCAAGCAATCTTAACACAATTCAAGCAAGCATGCAAAGAGTATATGAGCAGCGGAAAGTAAAGCATGCAACTTGCAAGAATGTAAAGGGAAGGGTTTGGAGAATTCAAATGCAATTGGAGACACGGATGTTTTTGTCGTGTTTCCGATAGGTGGTGCTATCGTACATCCAAGTTGATGGAGACTTCAACCCACGAAGGGTAGCTTGATTTGTGCGAGTCCACGGAGGGCTCCACCCACGAAGGGTCCACGAAGAAGCAACCTTGTCTATCCCACCATGGCCGTCGCCCACGAAGGACTTGCCTCACTAGCGGTAGATCTTCACTAAGTAGGTGATCTCCTTGCCCTTACAAACTCCTTTGTTCAACTCCACAATATTGTCGGAGGCTCCCAAGTGACACCTAGCCAATCTAGGATACACCACTCTCCAAGAAGTAATAAATGGTGTGTTGATGATGAACTCCTTGCTCTTGTGCTTCAAATGATAGTCTCCCCAACACTCAACTCTCTCTCTCTCACAGGATTTGGATTTGGTGGAAAGAAGATTTGAGTGGAAAGCAACTTGGCGAAGGCTAGAGATTAAGATTCATATCGTAGGAATGGAATATCTTGGCCTCAACACATGAGTTGGTGGTTCTCTCTCAGAAAATCTGTATTGGAAGTGTAGGTTCATTCTGATGGCTCTCTCCATGAATGAAGAGGAGGTGGAGGGGTATATATAGCCTCCACACAAAATCTAACTATTACACACAACTTGCCAAACTCGGTGGGACCGAATTGTTAAACTCGGTCGGACCGATTCAGCAAATCTAGTGACCGTTAGGATTTTCGGTGGGACCAACATGCAACTCGGTAGGACCGATATGGTTAGGGTTAGGGCATAACGTAATCTTGGTGAGACCAATTACACAAACTCGGTGGGGCCGATTTTGTTAATAAGCTAACCAGAGAGTTGGTCAGGTAAATTCGATGGGACCGATTCGCTCATTTTGGTGAGACCGAAATGTTACAAAAGGGAAACAGAGAGTTTACATTGCAATCTCGGTGGGACCGATCGCTCATCTCGGTAGGACCGAAATGTTACGAAGGGAAACAGAGAGATTACAATCCCATCTCGGTGAGACCGAGATCCCTATCGGTGAGACCGATTTTCCTAGGGTTTGTGGAAGTGGCTATGACATCTGAACTCGGTGGCGCCGGATAGAAAGAATCGGTGGGGCCGAGTTAGACTTTTGGTTTAGGTCATATGTGGATGTGGGAAAGTAGTTGAGGGTTTTAAAGCATATCACTAAGCACTATGAAGCAAGAACCTCATTAAGCAACACCTCATCCCTCCTTGATAGTATTGGCTTTTCCTATAGACTCAATGTGATCTTGGATCACTAAAATATAAAATGTAGAGTCTTGAGCTTTGAGCTTGAGCCAATCCTTTTATCCTTAGTATTTTGAGGGGTCCACTTTTCTCATCCATGCCATGTCATTCATTGAGCTTTTCCTGAAATATCTATCTTGGAATAATGTTAGCTCAATGAGCTATATGTTGTTAGGAATTACCAAAACCACCTAGGGATAGTTGCACTTTCACTTTCAAGATTTGCAGGCGTCTTGAAAGAGTTGCATCCCATCAGGGCGTAGAAAAATAAGTAGGCCTGGATTGGGTATTCTTCAGAAAAACATAAAATGGGCTCATTTTCATAAAGAAAAAATAGCTGGGCTGGTCACATGGTGAACATAAAATATGAACCTGGGCTAGACGGGCCACAGCCCAGTTCAAACCCTGCTCCGTCTCAACAGTAACAAAAAAAATACTGCTCGAGCTGCTATGTCCCAGGTGTCAGCCGATCTTGTGATGTTCTCTTGTCTATTGACTAAATACGCTCACAATGTCGTGGGTCCCACATGTCAGAAAAACACTAGGAGGAAGCATTTTATTTTTTCATACGCTGACATGGTGGGCCCTAATGTCATCCTCTCCACGTACTTCTGCCGATTCCTGTTGTTTGTTGACCATGTTGACAACGCGAGAGGGCGGCACCGCGGCGAGCGCACCAAAGCGCGCGGAGGACGACGGCGAGGCCTCGGACGTCGGTGTTAACGATTTAGGAGACGGTGGGGCGGCGATGCGTGCGCTGAGGCGCAGCCAGCCGTGGGAGGCAGAAGCAGGCGGCCCCGCCGGCGCTGGTTTGGTTTTGGCGGCTGGAGGAAGACAGGACTGAAGAAACACGACATCGTAAAAAAGCAGGAGTACTTAACAACCTTAATCAAACCAAATAGGGCACTTAACAACCATAGCTGAAAGCAGTATGAGTACTTATACAGGTTCAACCGTACAAAGCACGCCTCGAACAGTGCTACTTTGCCTACAGTTAACCAAGGGTGAGGCCGCCAAGCCCCAGGATGTCAGGACCGGATTTTCGGGATCTTAATTTCCAGAAAATGGTCCTTGTGCTCACCAGCCCCAGGATTACTGTTAGCTGATGCGACACTAACTTGATACAGAAGCTCCAAGAAAAATACATAATATGTAGTACAAGACCATTCTGGCCTATGAGTACAACAAATGGTTTCTAGTGGCTGATGGCGGAAGCGGTTTGTGGTCTTTCAGCGTTTATGGGACTCCATTTCCCACAGGAACAGCTGACCTGGGTAACTCCTATCTTCGCGAGACTGCTATCACCAGCGCGTAGGTTCCGGGGCTGTCAGCGCAACGCTCCTCTCCATGCAAGAAATCTGGCCAAGACAATAGCCAGGGACAAGCCAGTGAGTAATTTGAATGTACTCGCAAACATTATGAACACAGGTATAATATTCAAATGATAATCATGCTCTAAAATATTCTATGATCACTCGTCAGTCACAAAATAAAATTCTTGACGCATGCACGCAAGTTATTTATACACAACTTGAATATGCAATAATGGAGTAGAAATAAAATGCACGGATCGGGTGTCTGAAGCGACGCCTCAAAAGGATAATGATATAAAGCATGCCTCAGTCGGGCGTCTAAGCGACACCACATAAAGGGCTTATAAAGTAAATAACACACATGCCACAGTCGGGCGTCTGTGCAACGACACAGAAAGGGCTTATAAAATAAATCAATAACAAACATGCCACAGTCGGGCGTCTATGCGACACCACATAAAGGGCTTATAAGCAATTTAAATGACAAGTAGGCCACAGTCGGGCGTCTAAGCGACACCACATAAAGGGCTTATGAGCAATTTAAATGACAAGTAGGCCACAGTCGGGCGTCTGAGCGACACCACATAAAGGGCTTATAAAAGAATAATCACAGTGAATATCCGGGAGGTAGAACCATCCTAGGGATACTCAATAATTCAAATAATATAAAGGGTTAGTCCATGATAATAATAACCATAATCATCATGAGTCACAAGTCATAATCCATGTTCTGGTTAGCAGTTTTTCCTCCGAAGACCGACACTAAGACCGACACTTGACCCATCCCAGACTGTAGTCCTTAACCATGGACACGACTATTCGAATAGATGTTTAATCTCTGCAGAGGGTGTACTCTTTACCCACGAGTAACGGATTCCTTTAGTCCATCGGGACTAATTCCGTCTAGGGTCTTTTAGTTGAAAACACACCTGACCGCACACACCAGCCTAACTCACCAGTGTCTGGAATCACCCATGACACCCGCTTGAGCAAAACTCTAAAAGGGGAGGCTACAACCTCGTTTAGCATGGGATCACAAAATTTATAACGCGCGCAAACTAGGGGAGCTACCCCCTCGGCTCCAACCGGAAACACCCATGCCCCCGGACCAGGTGGCATGCCTACCGGATGCAGTCGGTATCTTCCACCATGGCCTCTCTATACGGTGTGTGCTAGGACAGGGGTTGACGACTTACTGAACCGTACCCCACCTATGGCAGGGACAAGTAACAAGTATGGGGGTTACCGGAACAAGACTCGATCTATGGTCGACTTAGGAGGTTTAAGTATTTCCTGCATGATTAGCATAACACTTTATACTTCAACCAAGACAGAATCACTTCCCGTCATACCCCATCTTGCCGTAACGGACACAACCGCTCGACGGAGGACTAGAGACAAGCCCGTGTCTACCCAAGACAGAGGCTTTCCCGGATTCCTTCCGGCATGCATGAAAGGCATACGATGATGATTACTATCACAACGTATCAAATTTCAGAAAGTACGGAGTCATCGATATGCACTTATGAGTATATTCATATCATCACATAAAATAACGAAAAATCCGAAACGGGGGTGTTGTAACCGTATCACACGACAATATTATGCCAGGGTTCAGAATGCTTGGCTTCAAGTTGTGTAGAGGCAGGGTGCATCCTAAAACTTTTGAAAGCTTTCTTCTTCTTCAAAATCCTATTTTTGAAAATATTCAAATTAACCCATAGTTTCAAAACAGTACAAAAAAGTTGTCTGAATTTTTTTCAAATAAATACTAAAATAAACTAGACAAAATTTGAGGAAGGTAGGAAGAAGAATCAACTCATTTGGAGTTATATTTAAAAAGTTACAGCCAGTCAAAGTTTCAGTCAAATTCTGTTTTTAAATAAAACAGAAAAAAAGAAAAAACGTTTCGAAATAAATACACGTCGAAGACGTACTCTGGGTTTACGCCTTCACTTAATCCAGCATGGACTGGCTCATGGGTCACTGACAGTGGGTCCAGGGGGCCCACTGGTCAGGTTTGACCAGTCGCCTCTCCCTCCCTTCTCCTCACTTGCGGCGAAGGCGGGACTCCGGCGATCGCCGTCGACGAACGGCGGTTCCTCGCGGGGTTCTGAGGGCGGGGATGGATCCGCCAGTTCAGGGCGGTCCTCCCGGTGGTCAACAAGCTGGTGGGGACAAAGGGAGTCGCCGGCGGCGAGTTCCATGACGGAGATGGCATCGGGATGATTTGGGGGTTCGGGCTATGGTGGCTCTCCGTCGAAGCTGAAGGTTTGGGCGGCTCCGCAAGACCAAGTGGAGTCGGGTGGTGGCGCTGGATGGACGGGGGAGGGCCTGGTTGCGATGAACGGGGCCGGAAGGCGGCGGCGGCCGAACTGGCCGGAGACGGGGAAGATGGCCTTCCCTGGTTGATGGCAGGCTAGGGGAACGGCTTGAGGTTGTATGAGGGCCTAGGCGAGCTCGGGGTTTCCTTATATAGGCGGCCGAGGTCGGTTCCCGCGGCGCTGGATAAGAACGCCGGCGAACCGCCTTTCTCTAGCCAGGGGCGCGTGGTGAAGGCTGGCGGGGTTTGGCAGGTCGAATGGATGAGCTCGAGCTGCTGCAGGGGCAGCTGGCGCGCGGCTGTGGCTCGGGCGGCGCTGCCACGGCCGGGGCCTGCTGTGGCCGGCCGCTAGCCGCCGTGGCCGACCTGACGGCGGCGCTGTGGGGCTCCAGGGGCGGCTTGGAGTGTTCTGGTGAGTGGATGAGGCCGGGGTGTGGCTCTGCAGGTGAGCAAGGGCCAGGGGCCAGACGCGGCGACCCGTGCGCACGCACGTGCAAAACGCGCGCTCTGGGCGCGCCCAGAGCACACACGCTAAGTGGTCGGCAAAATGCCAGGGCATGCCAGGGGGCTCCAATCCACAAGAGGTTTAGCAGGGTGGGGCTATAGGTTAAGGTAAAGCTATGAGACAAGCTGGTTAGACAAAGCAAGCAAGTCCTTGTGCAAACTAAAACCATGCCAAAGCTGGCCATGCACAAAAGGTGTTTGACAAAATGCTAAGGGCATCTAGGCAACTCTTGGGGTGGCCAAAATCTCCAGATCCTAGTCTCTTTAGGTGTAGGTGATTGTGGCAAGGTTAGTGGGTCAAGACCAGAAACTTGTTAGTGCAAATATTTGAGAAAACCAAATCTGGTCAGAAAGAAAAGGACATGGTTTCATGGACCAAAAATACTCCAATGGGTCCATTCTCCTGGACTTAGGGGTTTTGTAGGGTGGTCTATGAGTAGGAAAAAGAATCATGGTGATTAGGGCAAATTAACATATGGTTGCAGTAGGAAACACCTCACTGGACCAGAGAGCAAAAGAGGATATTTTGCTCAAATTTTTCAAAGGACACCAGTGGGTTATTGCAAAAAGTTGAATTACATACTCCTACTGACTTCCCCAAATTTTGGTGGAAGTTTTAAAATAATATTTAAATAGGTTGCAGTGCAAAAGTGCAATCTGGACCAGATTTGAAAACTTGGTGTAGAGCTCAAATTCTCCAAATGCTAAAAGATATTTTTGCATAAAAGTGATTTAGGGACCTCATATGTCATCCCCAAATTTTGGTGGGATTTTTAAGTAAATTTATCAAAGGGTTGTAGTGCAATTGGAACCCAAAACTTATTAAAAAACCATTTTTAAAAGAATAAAGCTCAGGGAGAATAATCATGTAAATAACTTCCACTGATAAAATAAATGTTTCTTAACAGGGTATAAAAGTCCAACAATATTTTTGAAAAGTTTTCACTTGGGGTGAAAACTCCACAATATCAAAGAAAAGAGAGGTTCTGAAGAAAATCCAGAAAGTAAAATTTTAAACTCCTGGCAAAATTTTAATAAACAAATCATGGTTAAATTTTTGGGGTGTTACACAGGACAAGGCCCAGGCGCCACCCCGCGCATCCACAACCTTCTGAAAGCGGCTTCATCTCGCAATGTGGTCAATAAACAGGATATTCGCTTTAGATCCATGGAAAAGCAGGAACATAATCTTCTGTCCTATTCTCCAAGATGGATGGGCCTTCATCATTTGAGACCACCCATGAATAAGTATCTTTCAACCTCCAAGAGGAATGGAGTAGGTCGACATAAACATCTTGTTGTGACCAAGCGCAAGTCTGACCCGACCATGGTCAGGCATCTGTATAAGAACAATAGAACTAGGCAGTTTCTGTTTCAAGAAGATCACGGCTGTAAAACTGTGTATAAGCAATAGTTTATGAACAACATATATAACAGAAAATAGCTCGTACCATAAGTTTCTCGACACAGTTGGACCTGTTCAATGAGTGCAGCAGTGGCACATATATCCCACGTGGCCTTCCACCATTGAAACGCCCCAATAGGACCTCAAGACGATCAATAAAGTGTAGGAACTTGTGGATGTCGTCCCAGTCAACTTCAGTGCCATCAGTAACAGCCAAGTTGTTACAAAATAACAAACGAGCAGCCTGCTTAACTCTGAAAAAACCTACATGTGCCACCAATTATAAGAAAATATTAGTTAGCAGTAGCATCTTCGTGAGAGATTCGTTGCTACTTCTAAAGTTAACTTGTGATCAGTTAGACAAAATAGGTGGATTAATAAGTAATTGAGGCAACAAGCAAGAACCAGATACAAAACTAACATGGATGAACAATTGGAACGATGTCGGGGTGGAAGATCGCAGTGAAGATGAGACCAGGTTCTGCTATTTCCATCAACATTCGTGCGCCAACTTTCAGTCCGTAACACTTGAGAAAATTTATCCAAGTTCGGCCATAAAAAAAGCAGCAATCTTCTTGGTTCATGAACCCAACTCGAAACTTATATCCATGGCTTGTCTTCACTGTTACCATTAAACTAGTGTATTCAGTTATGGCAAGGCCGAGCATCTTGAGTACATGTGTTCTGGCAGAGCAAGGAATGCACTGCAGGAAAAATAATATGAGAACACAACGTATTCCCTATATCCAAATCTAGAAATACTTTCCTCCTTCACGTCAGTGTTGACCATGGTACTAGTACCTTTTATCCAAATATAGAAATCCAAATTTCCAAATTAGTCGACATCATGTTCAAAAAACCTCACCCTCCCGGATAGAAAAGAGGATTCTAGGAACATACTGTGCGCGTTTTAAAATCCTGTGTTAGGATGAGAGGAACAAGTGTGGCGTCTCGCTGAGGGCGCAGAAACCTGTAGGATCCTCACACTTTGGGCACTGCAAATGAAACACACTAGATTCAGTAGGAAGAAAAATGCACCAACAGCGGCGGTTGCCATCCTAGGAGTACCCGCGACCAAGGGACTTGGATTTATCGGGGATGGATGAAGAATTCGTACCAGGTTCTCCATGAGAAAACCCTATGCAATCGCCGAGCGGGGGTTTTCTCTGAACAAGCAGACAAGGGAGAAGGGATTCAGGCCGAGTGAAATATTGCCGCTTCGTCCGTCCAGCTTACTGCTAAAGCTGGAAAGGTGGGGGGTTTTGTGATTTGACGGCTCATTGGGCATTAATGCGGCGCTACGACCGGGGTGTGTCTACCGTGCTGTTGTGCACTCTAATTTGGTGCATATGGCATGTGGACCCCGTTGCCGGATGCCCCACATATCAGTGCAAGGAAGTAGAGAGACAGGAGTAACTAGTTATTACACACAAATATATTTTTGACAAAGAGATATTCCCTCTGTAAAGAAATATAAAGATCTTTTATATCACAACTTTATACATAAGAAAAATCAAGGGGAATATATATAACATATATAATTATAAAGAACAGAGTTTTTTTAACACGGTATAGATGAGTTGGTGATGATGGTGTGACAGTCATCCTGCAATATAGGCCGTCCCATTTATATCTGACGGATAGGAAGGAAACTATGGCAATTTTGCAAAAAGGTACCCACAGACCTCTCCGCATTTGCAAATAAGGCCTTCCCTCGTTCATCCTTTTCTCTCACAAGATAAAATACTCATACAAATGCATCTTGATGTTACGAGAAACGCACGAGCATTATGGGGGTTCAGCTGAGAAATACTCAAACAGGCTCACGGTTCTGGACTTTGGGCCATAGGCCCGTGGGCCTGCATGTTTGGGGGCCCATGTGTTCTACCTCAGCGCTTTTCATATTGCAAGTGGTCGGTACGACGCTGGTTTTAGATGCTGCTGCAAGGCGAATACAGAAAATTGAATAAAGCATAGCATCTGTTGGAATGAAATCAAGCAGCGGTTCCTAACCAGACAATCGAGTTGCAATTCTACCAATGATCTTGTCGTACTACTTATACACACATGACACTTGTTTCACCATGCCAGAGTATTACATCAAAATCTCTCAGTGGATAGATCAGTTCGGTAGTACTGAAGAATTTCAAAGTTGATTTGGACCAGCTCTCCTTAACGAGAAAGTTCGATTTTGACATCATTCCCTACCGCAAGATATGATTTAGATTTGAACCTTGACCATCCTTTAGCATCAATCATCATGCGACCATCCTTTGTACTTACGGTATATTGAGCAGGTTCATTCCTTTGCAAGGCTGCGCATGGTAAGAGAAACTTGGTCATTGTCGCCGGATTGTTGAACGACTCCCTCGTTGCTCTAGGAATTCTCTGTTTGCAAACAAGAAGACATACCCAAACAGTTAGATCAACATAGTGAATCATGCGAAACAACATGGAAATAAAAAAGAACGAAACACTTGGGCGGCCAATGCTTACCAAGAAGGTGGACATGTCGGTTTTTGTAAGGACTTTGTATATGAAGTGCGAACTGCAGCCCAGTCTGTTGCCGGTGCAACTGCTCATTCGGTTTATTTGCGGTCCGGAGCAGATGCAAGTGCAAGTGTTGGTGCAGTGTGTCGAAGCCGCTGCTGCCGGAGATGGTGCTCCTTGTAGAGTTGGTGCGGTGTCGGAGCGGTGCGGTGTCGATGCCCGATCCTCCGGTAGATCAGCTGGACCGCTGACGCGGTCGGTGCCCAATCCTCAGCTGGATCAGACTGAGCTGCTGCCGCTGTCAGTGCTAGAGCAACTGCCGGTGCTCGATCCGTTGCTGAAGGTGGTACCGATGTGCGAGACAGCGGCGATCGTGTCTGGTCTGCTATGATCAGCTTTCTAACTTGACTAGGCTTCGTGATCGTAATCCAGTTTTTTTCTTCATTTCTTTTAAACACGAGAAGGACTAATTGTGGCGTTTTTGTTAAACCAAACTGCAGTTCATCATAGGGATTCAACTTGTACTCGAGACAAATGATCGATCCAATTTTTCCAAAGAATATAAGTGATGGACAGTGCCTTCGTTACTGACACGACATAAGAAGTGAAACCTGCAAAAATAGCCATCGTAGAGCAAACCAAACGGTTTATTCTGTGATGAATGTCACATGGCAAAACCTACATCGTAAAATTGCAGGAAAAGAAAGAAAACATGACATTAAATCAATAAGATTTAGACAGTAAATCAATAAGATTTACTTGATGTGACACGAGTGAATCCTTACCAGGAAATCACTATGTTGAAGTACTAAACAGAAGATTGATCGTCCAACTACGGGTGGCATGCAGGGGCCCCGCCTACTCCCACAAGCAGGACAGTCCAAAGGTCATGACAAATCGTATGGACCGAACATCCATGGGACTGGAAATGGTGGGTGCAATAAACCCTGCAATGCATACAGATATTGGAGTGTAACCATAATTGATAAACCGTCCTCACAAAAAAGATGATCTGGATACTTCAAAATATACAGACTGAATTGAGTGGACAGACATTAACATACACCGTTCTCAAGACTGACCACACACCAAATGCGGCAGTACTAATAAACAATACAAGGTTCACAAACACAAATCAAGTACTGAACAATAGTACTTACTACAGACAAGCAAAGTTGTACTAATTAAACTCTGCAGACTATTTCTTGCCACTGACCTACGGGGTGAACCCGCATAACTGACTAGGCCATGGACTTCATCAGAGATGTCTACATGCACCATCACCATCTTGTCAACCTTGGAGAACCTAACAGAGTGGTCTTTCCACTCATAAACATGATCATGAAGACAGGCCGCATCAGATTTGTTGGAAGCTTTACAAGAACCACACCCTTCGTAATCGAAGGCACAACCAGTAAATTGTTGTGGTCAAGTACAGCCTCGAGAACACGCCTGACAACAATGCTACAGGAAAACACTAGTTCAGTACATGTGGCGACAAGGACACAGCAGCTGGATAGTTTAGAAGTAGAACTCATCTCAGCTCTTCCAGTTCACACGACATGACTTTGAGAACTTCATCTCCACCGCGGACCTGGTTCTAATTCAAACAGAAACCATATTTTATTACTACCTCTGTTCAGAAATATAAGATGATTTTTGATATTATACTCCGTATATGACTACATATACGCACAGAAATGAGTGAACAAAGACACTAGAACATGTCTTCAAAGGCATGAGAGCAGAGGGATTACTTGCAATATCCATAACACAAGTTACTGAGGCAAATATACCCTCTTCAAAGCTAGCATTGATGTTCATAAAGTACTCCCTCTGTCCCAAAATTCTAGTCTTAGATTTGTCTAGATACGGATGTATCAAGTCACATTTTAGTATTAGATACATCCATATCTAGACAAATCTAAGACAAGAAATTTGGGACAGAGGGAGTAGTTGTAAGTAATCTATAAGAAATCAGTGTCAACCTCTCGCATGTTTTGGTCAAAAGAGAAATTTAGAACCGTCATTTGGCACACAAAAATCACATGCAAGATCACCCAGAAAGTTGTACTACTAGTACTAGTACTGCGTGTTAGATGAAAAAACACGATCAAGATCGAGAAAAAGATCGTCAAGAAGAGATATTACCTGGACTTGCTTAATGACGGATCCCGGAGAGGGGGGCTTGGACAGGGCGATGGCTTTGAGCTTGTCTGCGGTAGTCTCGGCGGGGTGCTTGCGCTTCTTCGTACCATGAGCCTCGACGGTTTTGGCCAGAGCCATAGACATCACTTCGGCCGGTGCTCCAGCGTCCATCAAGAAACTGTCAAATAGAAATAAAAGAAAAGAAACCATAATCACAAACTCAAAAGAAGAAAAGAGAGGGAGTTATAGGATCAGTCTCGGGGTTGCAAGACCGGACCTTGGCTAGAATCAACACCATTGATGCGCTCACCTTTCCTTCTTTGGGAGAGAAGAACAATGGCAGAAGCAGGTCGGGGTTTTCTTGAAGAAATGATGAACAAGATGAGGGAGAAGCGAGGGTTGGGTAGAGAGGAAGCTAAGAGAGAAGAGTGAAGTGATGGTTGCTTCGTTCGTCCAACTTACTGCTGGAAAGGAGGGGGTTTTGTGATTTGACGGCTCATTGGGCATTACTGCGGCGCTTCGATCGGGGTAGTCTACCGTCACCCTACTACGGAGTAATTTAATGCATGGCTGGTGGACCCCCATGCTAGCTGTCCCACACATCGGCGGAAGTGAATAATTTAGTGCATGGCTGGAGGAGGATCCGCACGGTAGAGCGTGTCCACTGTTTTTCTGAAGAAAAAAATGATTACAGCAAGCGTTTCCACTCATATGAGTATGTTCATATCATCACATAAAATAACGAGAACTCCGAAATGGGGGTGTTGTAACCGTATCACACGACAATATTATGCCAGGGTTCAGAATGCTTGCCTTCAAGTTGTGTAGAGGCAGGGCGCATCCTAAAACTTTTGAAAGTTTTCTTCTTCTTCAAAATCTTTTTTTTGAAAATATTCAAATTAACCCATAGTTTCAAAACAGTACAAAAAAGTTGTCTGAAATTTTTTCAAATAAATATTAAAATAAACTAGACAAAGTTTGAGGAAGGTAGGAAGAAGAATCAACTCATTTGGAGTTATATTTAAAAAGTTACAGCCAGTCAAAGTTTCAGTCAAATTGCTTTTTAAATAAAATGTAAAAAAGAAAAACGTTCGAAATAAATACACGTCGAAGACGTACTCTGGGTTTACGCCTTCACTTAATCCAGCGTGGACTGGCTCGTGGGTCACTGACAGTGGGTCCAGGGGGCCCACTGGTCAGGTTTGACCAGTCGCCTCTCCCTCCCTTCTCCTCTGCCCGAGCGAAGGCGGGACTCCGGCGATCGCCGTCGACGAACGGCGGTTCCCCGCGGGGTTCTGAGGGCGGGGATGGATCCGCCAGTTCAGGGCGGTCCTCCCGGTGGTCGACAGGCTGGTGGGGACAAAGGGAGTCGCCGGCGGCGAGTTCCACGACGGAGATGGCATCGGGATGATTTGGGGGTTCGGGCTATGGTGGCTCTCCGTCGAAGCTGAAGGTTAGGGCGGCTCCGCAAGACCAAGTGGAGTCGGGTGGTGGCGCTGGATGGACGGGGGAGGGCCTGGTTGCGATGAACGGGGCCGGAAGGCGGCGGCGGCCGAGCTGGCCGGAGACGGGGAAGATGGCCTTCCCTGGTTGATTGCAGGCTAGGGGAACGGCTTGAGCTTGTATGAGGGCCTAGGCGAGCTCGGGGTTTCCTTATATAGGCGGCCGAGGTCGGTTTCCGCGGCGGTGGATAAGAACGCCGGCGAACCGCCTTTCTGTAGCCAGGGGCGCGTGGCGAAGGCTGGCGGGGTTTGGCAGGTCGAATGGATGAGCTCGACCTGCTGCAGGGGCAGCTGGCGCTTGTGGTTTCGGGCGGCGCTGCCACGGCAGCCGGGGCCTCTGTGGCCGGCCGCTAGCCGTGGGCACTGACAATGGCGCCGTGGGGCTCTGTGGGGCGGCTTGGAGTGTTCTCGGTGAGTGGATGAGGCCGGGTGTGGCTCTGCAGGTGAGCAAGGGCCGGGGGCAGACGCTGGCGACCTGCGCGCACGCGTCTGAACGCCAAGGCCTGGGCGCGCCCAGAGCACACACGCTAAGTGGTCGGCAAAATGCCAGGGCATGCCAGGGGGCTCCAATCCACAAGAGGTTTAGCAGGGTGGGGCTATAGGCTAAGGTAAAGCTATGAGACAAGCTGGTTAGACAAAGCAAGCAAGTCCACTGTGCAAACTAAAAACCATGCCAAAGCTGGCCATGCACAAAAGGTGTTTGACAAAATGCTAAGGGCATCTAGGCAACTCTTGGGGTGGCCAAAATCTCCAGATCCTAGTCTCTTTAGGTGTAGGTGATTGTGGCAAGGTTAGTGGGTCAAGACCAGAAACTTGTTAGTGCAAATATTTGAGAAAACCAAATCTGGTCAGAAAGAAAAGGACATGGTTTCATGGACCAAAAATACTCCAATGGGTCCATTCTCACGGACTTAGGGGTTTTGTAGGGTGGTCTATGAGTAGGAAAAAGAATCATGGTGATTAGGGCAAATTAACATATGGTTGCAGTAGGAAACACCTCACTGGACCAGAGAGCAAAAGAGGATATTTTGCTCAAATTTTTCAAAGGACACCAGTGGGTTATTGCAAAAAGTTGAATTACATACTCCTACTCACTTCCCCTAATTTTGGTGGAAGTTTTAAAATAATATTTAAATAGGTTGCAGTGCAAAAGTGCAATCTGGACCAGATTTGAAAACTTGGTGTAGAGCTCAAATTCTCCAAATGCTAAAAGATATTTTTGCATAAAAGTGATTTAGGGACCTCATATGTCATCCCCAAATTTTGGTGGGATTTTTAAGTAAATTTATCAAAGGGTTGTAGTGCAATTGGAACCCAGAACTTATTAAAAAAACCATTTTTAAAAGAATAAAGCTCAGGGAGAATAATCATGTAAATAACTTCCACTGATAAAATAAATGTTTCTTAAGAGGGTATAAAAGTCCAACAATATTTTTGAAAAGTTTTCACTTGGGGTGAAAACTCCACAATATCAAAGAAAAGAGAGGTTCTGAAATCAAAAGAAAATCCAGAAAGTAAAATTTTAAACTCCTGGCAAAATTTTCATAAACAAATCATGGTTAAATTTTTGGGGTGTTACACAGGACAAGGCCCAGGCGCCACCCCGCGCATCCACAACCTTCTGAAAGCGGCTTCATCTCGCAATGTGGTCAATAAACAGGATATTCGCTTTAGATCCATGGAAAAGCAGGAACATAATCTTCTGTCCTATTCTCCAAGATGGACGGGCCTTCATCATTTGAGACAACCCATGAATAAGTATCTTTCAACCTCCAAGGGAAATGGAGTAGGTCGACATAAACATCTTGTTGTGACCAAGCGCAAGTCTGACCCGACCATGGTCAGGCATCTGAATAGGAACAATAGAACTAGGCAGTTTCTGTTCCAAGAAGATCACGGCTGTAAAACTGTGTATAAGCAATAGTTTATGAACAACATATATAACAGAAAATAGCTCGTACCATAAGTTTCTCGACACAGTTGGACCTGTTCAACGAGTGCAGCGAAGGGCACACATATCCCACGTGGCCTTCCACCATTGAAACGCCCCACAAGGACCTCAAGGCGATCAATAAATTGTAGGAACTTGTGGATGTCGTCCGATCAACTTCAATTGCCATCAAGAATGACCGAGTTGTTACAGAATAACAAACGAGCAGCCTGCTTAACTCTGAAAAAACCTACATGTGCCACCAATTATAAGAAAATATTAGTTAGAAGTAGCATCTTCGTGAGAGATTCGTTGCTACTTCTAAAGTTAACTTGTGATCAGTTAGACAAAATAGGTGGATTAATAAGTAATTGAGGCAACAAGCAAGAACCAGATACAAAACTAACATGGATGAACAATTGGAACGATGTCGGGGTGGAAGATCGCAGTGAAGACGAGACCAGGTTCTGCTATTTCCATCAACATTCGTGCGCCAACTTTCAGTCTATAACACTTGAGAAAGTTTATCCAAGTTCATCCATAAAAAAAGCAGCGATCTTCTTGGTTCATGAACCCAACTCGAAACTTATATCCATGGCTTGTCTTCATTGTTACCATTAAACTAGTGTATTCAGTTATGGCAAGGCCGAGCATCTTGAGTACATGTGTTCTGGCAGAGCAAGGAATGCACTGCAGGAAAAATAATATGAGAACACAATGTATACCCTATATCCAAATCTAGAAATACTTTCCTCCTTCACGTCAGTGTTGACCATGGTACTAGTACCTTTTATCCAAATATAGAAATCCAAATTTCCAAATTAGTCGACATCATGTTCAAAAAACCTCACCCTCCCGGATAGAAAAGAGGATTCTAGGAACATACTGTGCGCGTTTTAAAATCCTGTGTTAGGATGACAAGGAACAAGTGTGGCGTCTCGCTGAGGGTGCAGAAACCTGTAGGATCCTCACACTTTGGGCACTGCAAATGAAACACACTAAATTCAGTAGGAAGAAAACTGCATCAACGGCGGCGGCTGCCATCCTAGGAGTACCCGCGACCAAGGGACTTGAATTTATCGGGGATGGATGAAGAATTCGTACCAGGTTCTCCATGAGAAAACCCTATGCAATCGCCGAGCGGGGGTTTTCTCTGAACAAGAAGACAAGGGAGAAGGGATTCAGGCCGAGTGAAATATTGCCGTTTCGTCCGTCCAGCTTACTGCTAAAGCTAGAAAGGTGGGGGTTTTGTGATTTGACGGCTCATTGGGCATTAATGCGGCGCTACGACCGGGGTGTGTCTACCGTGTCGTTGTGCACTCTAATTTGGTGCATATGGCATGTGGACCCCGTTGCCGGATGCCCCACATATCAGTGCAAGGAAGTAGAAACACAGGAGTAACTAGTTATTACACACAAATATATTTTTGACAAAGAGATATTCCCTCTGTTAAGAAATATATAGATCTTTTATATCACAACTTTATACATAAGAAAAATCAAGGGGAATATATATAACATATATAATTATAAAGAATGAGTTTTTTAACACGGTATAGACGAGTTGGTGATGATGGTGTGACTGTCATCCTGCAATATAGGTCGTCCGATTTATACCTGACGGATAGGAAGGAAACTATGGCAATTTTGCAAAAAGGTACCCACAGACCTCTCCGCATTTGCAAATAAGGCCTTCCCTCGTTCATCCTTTTCTCTCACAAGATAAAATACTCATACAAATGCATCTTGATGTTACGAGCAACGCACGGGCATTATGGGGGTTCAGCTGAGAAATACTCAAACAGGCTCACGGTTCTGGACTTTGGGCCATAGGCCAGTGGGCCTGCATGTTTGGGGGCCCATGTGTTCTACCTTAGTGCTTTTCATATTGCAAGTGGTCGGTACGACGCTAGTTTTAGATGTCGTTGCAAGGCGAATACATAAAATTGAATAAAGCATAGCATCTGTTGGAATGAAATCAAATGACAGTTCCTAACCAGCAATCAGAGTTGCAATTCTATCAATGATACTGTCGTACTACTTATACACACAGGACACTTGTTTCACCATGCTAGAGTATTACATCAAAATCTCTCAGTGGATAGATCAGTTCGGTAGTACTGAAGAATTTCAAAGTTGATTTGGACCAGCTCTCCTTGCCGAGAAAGTTCGATTTTGACATCATCCCCTACCGCAAGATATGATTTAGATTTGAACCTTGACCATCCTTTAGCATCAATCATCATGCGACCATCCTTTGTACTTAAGGTATATTGAGCAGGTTCATTCACTCCAAGGCTGCGCATGGTAAGAGAAACTTGGCCGCTGTCGCCCGGATTGTTGAACGACTCCCTCGTTGCTCTAGGAATTCTCTGTTTGCAAACAAGAAGACATACCCAAACAGTTAGATCAACATAGTGAATCATGCGAAACAACATGGAAATAAAAAAGAACGAAACACTTGGGCGGCCAATGCTTACCAAGAAGGTGGACATGTCGGTTTTTGTAAGGACTTTGGTATATGAAGTGCGAACTGCAGCCCAGTCTGTTGCCGGTGCAACTGCTCATTCGGTTGCCGCTGCACGGTCCGGAGCAGATGCAAGTGCAAGTGTTGGTGCAGGTGCCGAAGCCGCTGCTGCTGCCGGAGATGGTGCTCCTTGTAGAGTTGGTGCCGGTGTCGGAGCAGGTGCCGGTGTCGATGCCCGATCCTCCGGTAGATCAGCCTGATCCGCTGACGCGGTCGGTGCCCAATCCTTAGCTGGATCAGACTGAGCTGCTGCCGCTGTCAGTGCTAGAGCAACTGCCGGTGCTCGATCCGTTGCTGAAGGTGGTACCGATGTGCGAGACAGCGGCGATCGTGTCTGGTCTGCTATGATCAGCTTTCTAACTTGACTAGGCTTCGTGACCGTAATCCAGTTTTTTTCTTCATTTCTTTTAAACGCGAGAAGGACTAATTATGGCGTTTTTGTTAAACCAAACTGCAGTTCATCATAGGGATTCAACTTGTACTCAGACAACAGACTGATCCAATTTTTTCCAGTAATATAAGTGATGGATAGTGCCTTCATTACTGACACGACATAAGAAGTGAAACCTGCAAAAATAGCCATCGTAGAGCAAACCAAACGGTTTATTCTGTGATGAATGTCACATGGCAAAACCTACATCGTAAAATTGCTGGAAAAGAAAGAAACATGACATTAAATCAATAAGATTTAGACAGTAAATCAATAAGATTTACTTGATGTGACACGAGTGAATCCTTACCAGGAAATCACTATGTTGAAGTACTAAACAAAAGATTGATCGTCCAACTACGGGTGGCATGCAGGGGCCCCGCCTACTCCCACAAGTAGGACAGTCCAAAGGTCATGACAAATCGTATGGACCGAACATCCATGGGACTGGAAATCCTGGTGGGTGCGATAAACCCTGCAATGCATACAGATATTGGAGTGTAACCATAATTGATAAACCGTCCTCACAAAAAAGATGATCTGGATACTTCAAAATATATAGACTGAATTGAGTGGACAGACATTAACATAGACCGTTCTCAGGACTGACCACACACCAAACGCGGCAGTACTAATAAACAATACAAGGTTCACAAACACAAATCAAGTACTGAACAATAGTACTTACTACAAACAATCAAAGTTGTACTAATTAAACTCTGCAGACTATTTCTTGCCACCGACCTACGGGATGAACCCCGCATAACTGACTAGGCCATGGACTTCGTGAGAGATGTCTACATGCACCATCACCATCTTGTCAACCTTGGAGAACCTAACAGAGTGGTCTTTCCACTCATAAACATGATCATGAAGACAGGCCGCATCAGATTTGTTGGAAGCTTTACAAGAACCACACCCTTTGTAATCGAAGGCACAGCCAGGAAATTGTTGTGGTCAAGTACAGCCTCGAGAACACGCCTGACAACAATGCTACAGGAAAACACTAGTTCAGTACACGTGGCGACAAGGACACAGCAGCTGGATAGTTTATCAGTAGAACTCATCTCAGGTCTTCCAGTTCACACGACATGACTTTGAGAACTTCATCTCCACCGCGGACCTGGTTCTAATTCAAACAGAAAACATATTTTATTACTACCTCCGTTCAGAAATATAAGATGATTTTCGATATTATACTCCGTATATGACTACATATACACACAGAAATGAGTGAACAAAGACACTAGAACATGTCTTCAAAGCCATGAGAGCAGAGGGATTACTTGCAATGTCCATAACACAAGTTACTGAGGCAAATATACCCTCTTCAAAGCTAGCATTGATGTTCATAAAGTACTCCCTCCGTCCCAAAATTCTAGTCTTAGATTTGTCTAGATACGGATGTATCAAGTCACATTTTAGTATTAGATACATCCATATCTAGACAAATCTAAGACAAGAAATTTGGGGAGAGGGAGTAGTTGAAAGTAATCTATAAGAAATCAGTGTCAACCTCTCGCATGTTTTGGACAAAAGAGGAATTTAGAACCGTCATTTGGCACACAAAATCACATGCAAGATCACCCAGAAAGTTGTACTACTAGTACTAGTACTGCGTGTTAGATGAAAAACACGATCAAGATCGAGAAAAGATCGTCAAGAAGATATATTACTGGACTTGCTTAATGACGGATCCCGGAGAGGGGGCTTGGACAGGGCGATGGCTTTGAGCTTGTCTGCGGTAGTCTCGGCGGGTGCTTGCGCTTCTTCGTACCATGAGCCTCGACGGTTTTGGCGAGCCATAGACATCACTTTGGCGGTGCTCCAGCGTCCATCAAGAAACTGTCAAATAGAAATAAAAGAAAAGAAACCATAATCACAAACTCAAAAGAAGAAAAGAGAGGGAGTTATAGGATCAGTCTCGGGGTTGCAAGACCGGACCTTGGCTAGAATCAACACCATTGATGCACTCACCTTTCCTTCTTTGGGAGAGAAGAACAATGGCAGAAGCAGGTCGGGATTTTCTTGAAGAAATGGTGAACAAGATGAGGGAGAAGCGAGGGTTGGGTAGAGAGGAAGCTAAGAGAGAAGAGTGAAATGATGGTTGCTTCGTCCGTCCAACTTACTGCTGGAAAGGAGGGGGTTTTGTGATTTGACGGCTCATTGGGCATTCTTCTGCGGCGCTCGATCGGGATAGTCTACCGTCACTCTACTACGGAGTAATTTAATGCATGGCTGGTGGACCCCATGCTAGCTGTCCCACACATCGTGAAGTGAATAATTTAGTGCATGGTGGAGGAGGATCCGCACGGTAGAGCGTGTCCACTGTTTTACGAAGAAAAACTGATTACAGCAAGCGTTTCCACTCTTACGACAGAGGAGTGCGAAACACGGCAGCCACTTGAACATATACAGTGCTCCTACTACTAGGCATGTGCAGTGGTTCATACGTCAGTACTACATAATCATATTGCTAGTGTAGTAAGATATGACGACAACAAATGATGTTGTGCACATGTCAACTATATGAACAGTAATGTAGTAACATAGTACCGCTTTCTCGACTGTCCGGTCGAGAATGAACGGTGAGATCAATGTTAACAGAACTAGGTCTACAGCGCACGGAGAGTACGGGGCTACATTACTCCACGAAACATGAACCATATGAAGCACGAATAGTGTTAGGCAGGCTTTATAAAGGGTGCACGGGATGGGAGCAAAAGTTCCCTTCTCGACCCACTTTTGGGTGTTTGGCAGAGTGCATGAAGGGTGCATGAGTCCACACTAGTAGGTTAACACAAATACACGAAGATGAAACAACTACTCCGTCTGGGTGTGTAAGTCATCTTACGTTGTGCACTGCGACCAAGGCGGAGAGGAAAACGAGAAAACTTAATGTCTTTTTGCTAATTAATAGCATTGCATGCAATTAACTAACCATGGCATGTCATGTTTATTAGTATCAAGTCATTGAAAGCATGCACGGCCCACGTCTCTTATTGGTTGTTATGTCACAAAACAAGAAACAGGGAGGGAGTTAATGTACCGTGCCTAAGTGTTTTGGGATTATTTGGTTTTCGTAAGGTGACTTACACACTATATTGAGATGAGAATGCAACCAAACACACCCACACGCTTTGTGCTACAGTGACTGATCTGCACCGTCTGAGTTTGATCCAACAGTCATGTTGCGCCGAGACATGGACATGCCCATGCAGAGGCGCCTAAACACCACCGAAGTCCCTCTGCTTCTCGAGGCACACGACGTTGGTGATGCAGGGGGCGAAACGACTGAAAGGCAATGCAATCTACGGGAAGGCGGAGGGAGCCAACCGAGGAGCGAGGAATCTTTTGGTTTTCACCATGGTAAAACACCAGTCGACGACTTCTCCCATCAGGGAGCAGTGGGTTTTACAGGCGGAGTCATCTTGACTAATTGCTGCCGCGCCTGCTCCCGTCAATCAAAAAATTAAAAATCATGTCGCGCCTGCTCCCGTCAATCAAAAAATTAAAAATCCTGCCGCACTCAAACACCAGAGCAACACCGTGGTGGATATTTAAATTTACCTGCCGGCAAGTAGATAAAAAAAGGGGTGAAAAAACAAATGTGGCGGAGGCCTAGCTAATCGATCGAACTAGCCCAACTAGCTAGCCATCGTGCTTCACTGATGTACTCGGCGGGAAAAGTGGTCTTTCATGATTTGACGACTCATTTATTTACTTGCTTCGGCGAAAATGCGCGGTAGGGCATCCCACGTCAGGAAGAATATATGTGTGCACCACCCGGGAGGACCCCGAAACCGCGCGGTAGGGTGTGCCATGTCTCGGCACGGAGGAAAAATGTGCGTGTAAAAATTTACTGTATCAGACGTAGTACCTATGGTTCGACCTCGGGACCCAGCTAGTCGAAAACACCCCACTAGCCACACAGCTTCATCATGCTAACATGGCACGGAGGATAGGTGTGGTTAGCTCCGTCTCGACCAGCCACAACGTCTCTTGTTCTAGGCGATTCTTCTATTTTCCAAGTTTTTTTAGTTGTAATAACACCACGGCAAACTAGCACCGCTCTTCGTGTGTGCCCGTGCAAAGGTTAGACGATGGAGAGAACAGAGAGATCACAGACCTGGGACCCACCAGTAAGTGAGTCAACGGTCATGCACGTGTAGACGAGGCACTCCCTCTACTCTACTGAATGTAATACTGTATAAAATCAAGTTATGGGACAAAGCCAACAACCGTTGTTGTTTCAGGCTATCGACTTACGCTTTGTAGTCCAGGTTGCCAGTTTGAATCTCGTCTTTCAGATTTGTTAGTTTTAGGTCCAAATTTGATTAATGACAAGTGGGACCCCCGTGTGTTGTTCCGATATTTCAGTGTAGGATGGTTTTTTTTAACAAACACTTTGCGCGGTTAGACAAGTAACGTCACAAGTTACACGTATTTTGCAAGTTTACAAACAAAAATGACGGCGGCATAGAATATCACATCCACCCCATAGCTTAGATGCTATGGTGATCCGAGTTTTTACACCATTGGAAGTGAGATCCAATGTCTTGGGAGTAGTCTTTGTAATTATGCGCAATTTCCAAACTCTCCAAAGGTTTTTTTGTAAATAAAACATTCATGCCTCGTGTGTGCCACTGCATCTTGGATCCAACGGCTCCCCGTTGCTCATATTAGGTTCTCCCCGTAGCTTAATTACCCGCTATGGTGATATGAGCACCTAGGTCGTATGATCAGTGATTAGATGGCACATGCGTAGTACTTGTACTTTCTGCGCAATTCCCAAACTCTCTCAGCCGTATATTGCAAAAACATTCAAACCTCCTACTATGGGCCGTTAGATCTCCGTGAACTCGTATCACCATAGAATCTACGGTGTGGGAGCACCTCATATTCTCCCATGCAAGAAAACATAAGGTGCTCTCGCAGCTTGGATGCTACGGTGATACGAGCTTCGAGGTCGTTTGATCTGAGATCCAATGGCATCTGATCAGTCTTTGTGCTTGTAAGCAGTGGCCGAACTCTTTGTGGGCTTTTCTGCAAAAAACCATTCGAACCACCGAGGAGGCATTGGGTCACAAATCCAACAGCTCCGAAGAGCTTGTATCACCAAAGCATCTAAGGTGTGGTAGCACATGATATTCTTACATACATGAGAATATGATGTCCTCCTTCATCTTAGATGCTACGGTGATCTGAGCCGAGGTCGTTGGATATGGGATCCAAGGGCATCTGAGTAGTTTTTGTACAAATTGTGTGCAATTCTCAAACTCATCAAGGTTTCTGTAAAAATATTAAGACATCATGTGAGCTGCTATATCTCAGATCTACAAGCTCCAAGCAACTCAGATCGGCATATAGCATCTAAGGCAGGGGCACATGATATTCTCCCGGGAGGAGGGGTGGGGGTGAACAACCAATCGGTGGTTGGGAGGGTGGGGACAAATATAATCTAAACAACCCTAAATAGAGCTTCACAATTTTATCTAAGGTCAAGGGGGTGACCCTCGACAATCATAGCTCCACCTAATTAAACACAACATTTGCATGTACTGTTGTACAATATTCATGTTTCAATTTCATGTTCATTTTAAATATTGAATTGAGGACCATGCATGTCTTACAATTTACTCCCTTCGTTCCTAAATATTAGTCTTTTAGAGATTTCAAGTGGACTGGCACATACGGATGTATATAGACATATTTTAGAGTGTAGATTCACTCATTTTGCTTCGTATGTTGTCGCTTGTTGAAATCTCTAAAAGACTAATATTTAGGAACAGAAGGAGTATTTTTGAATTCGTGTCATACATGCATGGTTTGGAAAAATAGATGCACTATACTTATTGGATTATTGTTGTGTTCATGTGTGGGTGTCTGTGTGTGTGTGTGTGTGTGTGTGTGTGTGGTCATATGCTTGATACGTACAAAGTTTACTCACCTCCATATTGTTCATCTTTTAAATTTGAATTTGCATTGAAAAACTTAGCAGGGATACCATGAAAAACGTTGAGATCACTATATCACAAACTCACTCTAATTCAACAACTCGTCATAAATCAATTACCACGTTGAGATTAGTATTTGCAAGGAAAATACGGGCATTGTAATACACATAGATTCGTTCGGCAACTTAAAAGGTTCCTTTCCTATTCTCGAATGGTAGGGCCCAACGGCGTACCAGCCAGACCTTGACTCGTGTTGATCCTAAAAAAAATAAAAAATAGAAAAACCGGGCTCGTGCCCTTCTGGTGGCGTGCGTGGTACGCACATTAGGCAACCCCAACCAGTCAAGCCTCCGCGTTTCGAGCCAAAATATCTGGCGGCCAGAATTCCAGCCCTAGGAAATTCCCCTCATGTCCCCGGTCCATAATGACTACCGATGAACAACAGAGGGATGCTTTAGTAACTAGACAATGTTGTGTTAAAAAAAGTAACTAGACAATGTTACCTACCGTGCCGAGCATGGTTCAATTCCCTCGGTCGCCGCTCGCCAAGGTCACCCGTCAACTGCACTGCCTAGTACTACTACTACTACACGGGATGAGCATGTAATTGAGCCTGTTTGTTCGTGCCTAGTACTTGAGTTAATATATCAGGCAATGCACTGGTAAGGAGGGATTATCCTTTTGCTCTGCATATATAACTTGTCTGAAGTCTAACTAAGCAAAATGTTTGACCAAATCCTTTCTTAAGAAATATAACAGGAGAGATGTATGGCTTGAAAATTTATTGCATGATGCAGGTTATGATATTGTTTCGAATCCTGGATCTTAAATTTCAGAAAATCCAAAAGTGACCGTAAATTCTTGAAACTGAGCATGGTCACATGATATGGCACAAATATTACTCCATATTTTTTTCTTCAATTTGAGACAAGCTGCTTATGACAAGTTGCACAAATGAAGAGCCAAGGTATTTTGGAACAAAGACCTGTCACGTTAAGGCGAACGCTTTCACTATTGAAACCGTGGGCATTTACGTGCCGCCACGAGTCCCGCTTCTCATCGGCAGGTGCCGTATGAGCAAGCGTGTGAGTCGACGGGAGGCATGCGAGCAGACCGCTGCGCCAGCTGACAGGGAGGCATGCGAGCAGACCGTTGTGCAGGCTCACCGGGAGGCGAGCCCTTGGACCAGGCTCCACCACCCACCTTCATCCCAACTGCTCCCACTTTTAATGTCGCCGGTGCCGCAGTTTAAAATCAACCCCGCACTACCCGGTATCGCTACAATCTTCTCTCTTCCTCTCCGATTTTCCTGTCGTCTACCTCCAACCAGCCTGACCTAAACGTACGCCATGCCGCATCACGATGGTCTGCCCTTAGTCTTCCAGTTTCATGAGGAAGACACCCAGCCAGAGTCTCAAGAACATAAGGCGCTTTGGGACGAGCTTGAACTGGCCTTGCGGGAAGACGTCGCGCATGTCCTCGCTCCCATTCCGGCTCCCGTCGCCCCGACTGCGCCAACGCCCATCCCCATGGCATTGATGGGCTGGGAGCCGCACATTGCCGCTGAGCTTGATGCCACGGGGTTCCACGAGGTCCCCGCCGACTTTCACATGCCCATGCACCTGCCAGCGCATGCGCCTGCGCGTGCACTGACACGCACGCCCATGCCAGTGCATGTGCACCTGCCAGCGCATGCGCCTGCGCGTGCACTCACGTGCGTGCCCGTGCACACGAATGTCTCCGTCGTGCCGTTGACAGCGCTTGTCCCCGCGCGGGTGCCAGTGCCCCCCCCCCCTCAGCGGCATGGATGGCCGCCGTCGACCACTTCCTTGCACCAAAGCCAGTCGCCTCCTCCCGCCAGTTGACTCGCTCCTGGAGACCGAAGTCCAGAACATTGTGGCCTTCCTTGAAGCTAGGGACAACGTCCAGGAGTACGCCAACAACGGCGCAAGACGTCGCCGTCGTCGTCGGTCAATGGCCCGACGACACACAGAGCACGGCAGAGGAGCCGCTTCCCACCGCAAGACGCCCCCGCCGCCGCGTAATCTAAATTTGCCATCAAAAAACGTTCGGATTGCCATGCTTAAAATCCGAACGTTTATCATTTACGTTTATTTTAGATCGATCATCGTATAATTTAAAGTTGGAGTCAGACTGAACAAAATCTATGGTTTGATCGATTGAATGTTCTGCTAGAGCCATATCAAATTAAATATAAAACGTCATCAAGCCACATGTATTCCTTGTCATCCAACGACCTAGACTGCTTCAATGTCGAGCGCTCAACACATTTAGCGTGCAGTTAATTTCATGCCAAAAATAGTGCTAATCACATAATAACACGCGAATAATATCCAACTTAATATCCGCATGCACTTAATATACTTCCAAATTAACGTGCATTGCATGTACACACTGACTAGTGATGCTAGCACGTGAAACTGGTGCCGTAACTTATGAATGCGTCCAGATATGGTCAACGGCAACATCGCTCGCGAGTTCTTCGTGTTTGCCCGTGCGTCTAAACGCAAAAGGGGAGGAGAGAGAGAGCACACATGGAACCCACCAGTAAGTGAAGTCGAATAGTACAAAAAATAATATTACATGTTATCAATTAAATAGGTTCTGGTAATATAAAAACATTATGTGAACAAAGGGAGGTACAACAAACATTGATGTTCTACGTATGTTGCCTATTGACGTGCGGCTTGAAGGCCCTGGTCGCATGTTCGATCCTCGTCCTTTATTTTTTAATTTGTATATGGGTCCAAATTTGTTTCATGACATGTGGGCCCCTTGGTGTGTAGTTTGTAGCACTTTAATTTGTGGGTCGAAATTTGTTCCATTCCAAGTGGACTATCGGTGTGTAGTTTTGTAGCTTATTTATAATAACTAAAGAGAAAAACAGAGTTTTTTCCAATAATACCATGGTGGGACATTGAAGGCGAGAAAGGACGTGCGAGAGAGCGATGACAGAGCCAGAGGGAAATCAACTAGGGGAGTTGCGGGGGTTGCAGCGGTGTTTCGAGTAGTTGTGGGCCGAATGCTATGAAAATATAATCTAAACCGACCGGAATAAATGCCTACACAAATTAATCCAAGGTTGGAGTGCCCCTCGCAATGTAAATAGCTCCGCCTTTGCGAGGGATGGAGAGGTAGCTTCAATGTGTGGAAGATACGGCGTGAGAAAGCGAGGTAAATCGAGAGACATATAGATAGAGAGACAAAGTGAGTGTGGTCCGACATTCATGGAACAAATATATATGCTGTGGAGAGATATTGTCTGATTGAGCTTTTGGCAAGGGTGAGGGCTGTAAGATAGAGCTTGAGAGATGATCCAGTCACAGATGTGTAGGTATATTTTGTGCGTGGGAGGAAGCAAGGTTGATCGATCACATAGGGTTGTTGTGCGATCGAAAGAGTGAGACGGGTTGGAGAGAGTGACCTAGATAGACAATGTGCATGAGAGAGTATACAATGTGAATGTCGAATTGGGCTCAAACATGGTGATATATCGTTTTTCCGACAAAGAGCGAGGTCAATCGAGACATACAAAGAGAGAGAGGGATAGAGAGAGAGGGAGAGAGAGAGAGCATGGCCCGCCATGAGGTCGAAAGAGTGGGGGGCGGCTTCGATGGACTGACCTAGATAGACAATCTGCGTGAGAGAGTATAGAGTGTGTCTATCGAGGCCCAAACAGGGAGATATATCATTTGTGTGTGAAAGAAAACAGGTTAAATGAGACTCGGATAAAGAAAGCGAGATTGAGCGAGTGTGGCCCGCCGTGCAGAAGAAAGAGTGAGATGGTCTCGAGGGAGTGACCTAGATAGACAACGTGCGTGCGTGCGCACAAGAGGTTGGGGGGCTAGATAGGCAATGCATGTATTTAGCGTGAGAGGGTGAGAGGGAGAGGGGGAGAGAGAGAGAGCTCGGCATGGGGTGCAATGGCGGGTGTGTGAGGTAAATACATTTCATAACAGAGTGGAAAAGGGGGGTTGTGTAGTTGAGAGAGTTAGAGATCGAAACATGGAGAGAAAGAATGGATGTGTGTTGGAAACCGATAGCTTCCTAAGGTGGATAGGAGAGGAAGATTGACCGATACAGGAAGTATGTAGCATGGTGTGCGAGGGGGGGGGCTAAAAACAACATTTGAATGTAGATAGTACGATACTTAATATCGATGTTTCAATTCGGTGTACATTGTAAGATTTGAACTGAGGGCCATGCATATGGGTAATTATTTCGAATTCGTGCCATACTAGGTTTCGAAAAGTTGACATTGACTCGATTTGTTGCGCTATTTTGTAGGTCATATCTTGAATCCATCCAAAAGGTTTCTCACTACCATGATGTTCATCATATACATATGAATTTGTATTTAAAAAGTAGTGTGGATACAGTGAAATGCGAAATCCACGTTAGAATTGGAGATCACTATGTGACACACACTCTAATTCAAATAACTAATTATGTGACACACACTCTAATCCACGTTAGCATGGATACCGTTTCGATTTTTTTCAAATAACTCCTCATTAATTAATTTATAGTATCTCGTTTCGAATGACTAATTATTGCAAGGAAAACACAGGCATGGTAATACATACAGATTCGTTTGCATTCTCAAATGTAGGCACACCAGGGTCGTGGCGTGGTGGTCGCGTGTGTCGGACGGACGCGTAGCACCCAGCCACCCACCCCCCTCCCTCACTCCCCCCTAACCCCCCCCCCCCAAAAGGACGACGACAAAATAAGTTCGCGCTTCCATTTTTTGGATTGAAATATCTGGCGGCCCCAATTCCAGCCCTACAAAATCTCCCTTCTCCACCGTCCCCTTCCGCGCCCAGATTGCTCAAATTCCTAATTCGCCGCCAACCCAAGCAAAGTCCGAATCGCCCCTCATCTTGTCTCTTTCCCCACCTCTGTGCCGGACGACGACGACGAAGACGACGGTCGCGCTTCACCACCGCACCGGAGCTACCTCATCTACGCCCTCGTCCACCGCACCGGGTGGTCCACCGACAACGTCGGCCGCCGCAACCGACGTGCCTCACAGACACCGACTTCCACCACATCGGGTGCGCTTCACCGACGCCGTCTCCCAGCTCACCGGGGCTACTTCACCGAGCACATCGTTGCGCCTCCGCCCCCTGAGGCCGCTGGGGCTTTACCAACGGTCTCGTCCATCGCATCGTAGTGCTCTGCTGCCACTCAAGATCTGCATCCGTGCGCGGCCAGCCAATGCCAGCGCATCACCCTCAGCGGCTCTGAAGTGACCTACACTCTAGCTAGGCGAGCATGCCCAAACGCCAGCCCGAACTAGGTATCCACACATCACTCCCTTGTGCACTGTTCCGACGATGTTTGGATATCCTTTCACTGCTCTCTTAGCTTACACACCTATCCAACTCTGACTTTAACTCTTATTTCTTACGGAGATATCATCTGAAACAAGCAAATCCATTTTTAGCGAAGCATGACGGTGCTACGGGATCTGGTACACATCCTGCACACCCGTATAACCTTGTAAGTATCTGCCCTCCGGTACAACAGCAAGGTCGATTCCTCTTATTTGATCAGCCATTCGCCGTGTCAAAAATGCAAAGGGGGGGTGCAAGGAGCACAAGGCCTGCACATCCAAGCAAGTGGTAACATGGACTTGTACATGGAACATCTCAAGCGCAAGCAGAGCTGCAGTGAGCCTGTACAACGAGCTAGCATAAGTCCCTACATTTCATTTAATTCGTACTGGCATTCGTGTATGATTTCTGTGTAGTGGCGGATCCATGAATTCAATTTACAAGGGGTGAACATTTAACTTAAAAAATACAAAGGCACTTGCACTCCGGAAATCAACATAACTTGAGAAATGTGAAGCTACATGCACTTTGAAAACCAGCTAATGATCCAAAGTAGTTCAGATTATAAACACTAAATGATGCAAGCACCAAAAACACAAAATGCAACATGGTGTACAAGGACTACAAACATAGTGCATGCACCTTTCGAATTATTCGTTCTACGGCTGAAAATATCGAAGTGTAATTGCACCTATAACGGTCATAAACTGCATATCAATATATCTATCATGGACAAGTATGCCAATAGTTTCAAACAACAGATTAGAAAAGTATTTGTGCTAAGTTGTCATGATACGGGGACTTTCTGGTAGATGGCCTCGACGTTTCCTCAAACCATGAAAATGCACTATAATTTGCTTGTCATCAATGCCTGCAAATCTCTGTCTCTCTCAACATAGCAGATCATCATTAGACACTAAATCCGTCAATGGGAGCTTGCAAAATGCTTGCATTAGATGCCTCATTAGACACTATATGTTCATCACCAGGAGCATGTAAAATGTTTGCATCAAATCCTTCATTAGCAGTATGTTCATTAGACACTTCAGGCTCAAGAACAACATGAGCTTGAATGTTTGCACCGGAAACTTGATTAGATACATCCGATTCAGTTAGTTCAGTATTGATTGGGGGAGTTATAAAATAAGTAGAAATTGGTTTCATTTTCTCATAGATTCCCTACATACAAGCAGTTTTACAACACCATCAGGTTTAACTATTAGCCAGAAATTGAAGAGTTGAATTAGATATAATCAGGGATGTGATGTACATGCTCATTGCGCATGCTACTCTTGCAAGTTGCGCCTATCCATTTGCGCAAGCTCGATGCCATGCCCGTGCTGCCGTCGCTGCCTCCCACGCAGGCCACACCCAGGGTTGGATCTTCATCTTCTTGTCCTTCTGTTCACGAGCCCGGCGACCTCCCTCCAACGAGGGCGCGAGGAAGTGTTGTCTCGGTCTGTCCAGCGGCGGCTAGGTTAGGAGCGAACCAGACAGGAGGCTGGAGCGGCTGAATTGGAATTTTTCCTGCTGTCGATCGATATGGGAGGCGCTCGTTTGGGCCGCGAGCCTGCTATAGGGCCTGCCTTGCACTTATGTTATTGGCCTATCCAAATTGAAACATTTTTCTTCATTTTTTACATTGCCTGCTCGTGCGTTGGGATGAACAAAACTAGCCTGGGCCAACCTGGACGACTCAAACTAGGTGCACACTTTCGAGCCACCCGAGGCGGCCGCCCATACCAGCCCCTATGGTGGCGTAGCCCCTTTTTGCGTGTATGATAGGGGTAGTGAAAAATATTCCAGTGGCGCTTTTAATTTACCCATAGAATGGTTGAATTGCTTGTTTCTATGAACCAAGTTCACCAATAATGTGAAGGATGCCAGTCTTTTAGTCCTACTGTAGATTGCTTAGATCTCGATATGCCAAAAGTAATCGCATGAAATATACAGTAAAAGTCAGTGTGATGTGTGTGGCTACAACTAGTCTGACTACACGTCCTCATATAACATATCAAGGACGCACCATCTTACTAGATTAACCATTCGACTTACCAATGCAGTGTGGGAAGAAAGAAGTATTGGGACTGCACCAAGCAATTGATGCCATGGACTCCTTCGTACAACCTTGTAAGTGAAAAAGAAGTTGCAGTGTGCCTGTACAAAGAACTAGCGTAAGTTCAGTTACCTGCTTCTCGGAATTTTAGTTAGCCACTTATTGCAAAATTGTTCAATTATGTTGCTTGGCTTAATTTAGTTTGCTACTGATTACATAACACCACAGCCTGTTAATCCTATTATAGACTGCACCTATCTATGTGTTTGATATTTACTGTTAAGAATTACCTGTTTGCCTGAACTTAAATAACTACTTGTTTGTTTAACTGCTTTGTTGCTGCAACAACGGGTTACAATGATGTTAACAACTACTTTTCAGCATTGAATTGAAACTCTTTAATTCCTTGTTTGTTTAACTGGTTTGCTGTTATAACTCCCAGTTGAGATGTTTTGCTAACTTCAACTTTTCTGAATCCAATCGGAACTTTAATGGCAAAACAGGTTAGCCCAAGATCAAAGAGCGAGGTCCCCATGGACGTTGTATCATCCCACAACAGTAGCACCGGCTCAATCGTGCATTATGAATTGCCAACTGCTGATGCTCTAGAGGCTAAACTAGTGGTAGAAAGAGATTCTACTTCTGCACTTAGAGATGAAGTTGACATGTTGAGGAATCAAACAGCACAATCAGTAGCAGTACTCAAGACAACCATTAAATATTTGGTGGATTTCAAAACGAAGCAAGCTGAGACTGACCACATTGTTAAGGTCCTGAAGGAAAAAAGGAAATTAAATTCCCACTTGGTAAATCATAGGTGAAATGTTCTTTCCATCGTTGAATAACCTTTGTGTTGTTTGTTCATGTAATCAATCAAACCATTTGTTTTAGAGACCGTGTAATAATTGTTTTTTTTTTGGTTTGTAATTTTATTTGAGCACAAGTCTGTATTAATTGATAAGACTCGAAGACATTTCATTTTGATTGTTGTGCCAGGCCTACAAATATGCCAATCGGGCTGAATGTGCATTCAGCAATAATAGTAGTATAGATGGACCATAAGTGGCACGCATCGGAAAGGGCCAAGATCTTTGTAGTAGCTTGGCTAAAAAAGGATGCTGTTGTAGCAAAGAAAAGTACAGCGGCCTGGCTTATGTATGTTAGTTGATATTATTGATCCATATACTCTGTAAGTGTTTATATGTCTGTTAGTTTTGTACATTCTTGGTTGATTCACTCAGTATTTGAATCTTGATACATTGCTTGTGTACATATCTAAATGGGAGTACACATTATGCTCCGTGTGACATTTGAGTTGGACATGAAGTGTTCCAAATATTCGAATTTACCTTAAACTGGATTCTAGCTTCTGAATTTGAGTATCGGCATTTGTAAACCATATTCATATATGACAGTGGAATACATCTTTGTCGTCCTTTTGAAGATATATAAAAACACATAGAATGATTTATAAAGATTCGTATAGGAATACAAAGTGGATTCGAATTTAGTTGTCAGGGTAAACATGGAAGCTTATTGTCCCAAAATCCGAAAGAGGCGGCAAAATGTACACTCCCACGTCGGCTGCCCGAAGCCAAGTGTTTGGGAGATGGAAATTACTGCCTACCTATTACACGGACAGTCCATCGGCCCGATTTCCACTGCTCTAAATAGGGGTAGGATAGTAACTTCAATAAGACGTGACACGACCGCCTCTGAGCCCATTCCGACACGGTGGGCGGCAAAACACATTTGATTCAAGCTTGTCCGAAAGACCTCTGTTTCTCCCTCCATTTCCCCATTCATACACGGTGTGTGGCAAAACAAACTCGACTCGGCCGAAATCGATGTAGGCAAATATTTTCAATAGGAGCAGGTTTGTAACTTCACTCAGACGTGACACAACTGCCCTACCTGTCAGCCCCGTTCATACATCGTGGGCGCCAACCACCCTCTCCTCGCCCGAAATCGTTGTGGGCAAATATTGGCGAGATGCGAGATTACCGTCATATCCCCAACCGACGAGACGTCCAAATTTTAAACGGGGGCTAAGTTCGTAACTTTCCCATATTTCAAATAGGCGCGTCCCAAAAACATGGTTCCCCGTACATCTCCCTCCATTTTACCATTCATACACCCTCCGCGCTAGAACACCATCCCCACACCAGCCTCCGTCCGCCACCCCATCCATCGCCGCCGTCCTCCACCACATCCATCACCACCATCCTCCACCACATCCATCACCACCGTCCTCCACCATGCCGGAGCGCCTACCAAGACCGCGTCGTCCACTGCTAGAGATGGACGTTTCTCATCCACGGCGACGGACCAAGAGCCTTGCATCACATCCTCTCGCTTCATCGGCGTCGTCGTCCTCTTTGTCGGGGTCGCTCACACGACCTTCTCTTCCACCGCAACGGGACTTATCCCCCGATGCACCCGTCTACCGTCGCAGATCTGCTTCAATGCCATCAACAGCCATTGCACCCCCGATTCCTACACGGCACCGCAAGAGAGGTGGTACTTCATATCTCCTCAACTTTTTTATCTCAACCAAAAAATAGATCTTAACTTGGTTACTCTACTTTCTTTTCATCTCTTAGAATTTAGTTCTTAGTTCGAAGCAACCAATGGCTGCTAAATATCATTTCTCTGGTTTCCCCCTTTTATGATCACTATACGATCAGAATACGTGCTTCGTGTCATAATAACACTGCTCGACCCATCAAGCTAAACAAGCTTAGTTGTTCAAATACAAATCTGATATTATTAAAACAGATTCGTTTAATTGGTCAGTTAAATGTTCCTAAATTAGTTTCGAAAATGCATGTTCGCCGCTCGGATGTGTATCTCTACAGGGTGCCCATGGTGGGCCGGCCCACCCTGGGATTTTGGGTCGTCCCAGGCGTTCTGCTGCGCGCTTCCGATCTCTACTCGCCCCCAGCCGCCTACCTCGCCGACGACTTGCCGTCTCCAGACGGCATGACTCTAGGAGGAGATGCCAAACTAACAGGAGGTCAGGAGCCGCTCGCCCAACAGCGTCAGCGCTGCCCGTGCGCGCCGCCGTGCCTACCTTCCCAGTCCGTTCAGGGCTCAAAGGCGCAAAGACCCACTAAGCCAACCCGATTTATCCCGAGATAAGTCCTCAACACTCAGCAGCCACTCCTCATCACCCATTTTCTAATTGATTCATTACTCATTAGGCATGACTTTCATTAGGGTTTGTTGTGTGCTCAGTGCTACCTACACTTAATGGTTCAGATGTATTTCGGTAATCTTTAGTACCTGTGAAGTTCACAGGGTTTTCAAAATTCCGGCCCTAGGAACAGACACTAGTCATTTTGGATTGTTGGTCGTAGTGACATAGACCCAGATTACTACCGCAAGCCAGGTTTGTTGAAAATTTTACTTGTCTTTCTTACTCATTCGATATAATATCCAATTATTCACGCCAATTAGTTGCAAACAATAAGTGCTAGACAAACTTCTTGATTCAGATTTTGGGCGTTCTCTTCATCGCAGTTACAATTCTGCATACTTGTCCTAGTGAGCTCACAAGTAAATGATTGATTCACTACATCTATGCTTGCCTTGTCATATTTGTTGTCAATATTCTTTTAGGGTGGACCAACCTGTTTCTAAATACTGCAACCGTAGACATGAGTGAATATTATTTCTCTATGTGATCTCTTCCATCATGTGTGGGCAACGAACACTGCATTTCCAGCTTTTACATAGGCTTCGATCTTTTACATGGAATACAATCTGCCTACTTGCTTTGTGTCGCACTACCAACACTCCACCCTTGAAGCTAAACATTATGCCACTCATAATCCATTAGTTTATTTGTTCAAATACGAATTTCATATGATTCTAATGTTCATACTTAAGTTTTGAAATGTGTGTCTGCCTGTTATAGAGACATAAGGGGTTTGTATTTCTGTGTGTGGTCTGATCAGCACGGTTGGGGGGTGAACTTTGCATATGCAGGGGTTTATAGGGAGACACTCTTCGAGTTGAATCCGCAATGCATTCCATAGATAATCTGACTACTTTTTATGTTTTCGTGAATCTCAGATTTTGAACATCATAATGATTATGAGCTTGCGCACATCAAAAGAATAAAGCAAAACAATGTCATGGCTGTCAAACTTGGCATTAAGGGACTGAAAGCAAGTCTGGATGCAATGCAATGCAAACGCTCTCCACCTACAGATTCATGCTTAGAATATGATCCTAACAGTGATTCTGAGCTAGAGGGAGACCTAAGTCAATGTAGCTCCCTAGTGGAGGAGTCAGAGGAAGATGCCCTATCTTATTCACCCATCAATGTGCTTGCTCTAACTTTCCAAGGTTATATTTGTCGCACATATCTTGCAACTGATGCTTTGCGTTGCTTCTACTTTGTTGAACTGCCATTAGCTTAGTTTACACATCGTGTATGTGAATACGGCCTACCTATCCATTTTTAGTACATATTCCATCTATCATCATACCATATTTATCCATTCAAATGATGTTCTTGTGTATCAGACGTTCAAAAGGAAGAGGGCGATTGCTGATCGTGGAGGAGCACAAGCAAAGTATTTGGAAAAGGTAGTGGCACCTGATAAATCAAATAGCCCATTAGGTGTAGTTGCAATATCACCTGACCCACAAAACACCCCAACTCTAGCAGACTCTAGCCCTACTACACTGGTCATTTCTGATGCCCCAACTCCGCAGACCACAACTGCAGCAAACATTATGATTATGCCAATTAACATAGGACCAGCTCTACGACGCAAAACCCCCATTCCAGCAAAGAGTACACCAAATCCAGTTGCCAAATCCCTTTTCGAACCAGAGAGAGCCCCAATTGCAGCAAATAGGACCCCTGTTCCATTTCTTCCGAGTTTAGAGGACAAAGCTTATATTGTTGTCAGGAACTTTGTGCGCATCTTTCCTTCATGGAAAGATTATACCGCATACGTAACAATTTCCAGTCTTCCTCCGCAAGTTACGCTGTAAGTAATGTAATGTTATTCATGGTCATTACTGCATATGTTTCTACTGACAGAAGACACAAGATTTCATTCTTTTAAATAGGCGAGGACCAAACTGGATTGTGAAGACGAGCAAGGGTTGGTTGCGCTTTTCAAGCACTCGTTGATGAAGTATCGTTCCTACATGAGGCAAGCGCACTTCGACGGCAAGCCTCTAAACGAAATTTCTGTAAGGTCTCCGGTGCTACGTTTATCCGATGGTGACTGGAATAATCTTGTTACACATTGGTCTCGGCTGCAGCGTAAGGTACTATCTATGATATCACATCACAATTTGAACTACATTTCTGCATTTGCCTTAACGTCTCACTTGTACGAAAACTGTTAGCAGAACATTCGTTCTCAAGGGACCACAAAGATCTCGCAACTATACTGCATTAATCGCATTGCTCTTGTGAGTACCTCTTATCTTGTATGACCATACTTACTTTCATAGCTGTTTGATTATGTAGCATCACTGCACATGTTAGCCTCATTATCGTCCGTTTGGTGGACATTATAAGATCCGTATGGACTCTTACATAAATTTAGAATCAACCCAATGCTTTTGAAGAGGTTTAGCTCTAGAGTCCTCTTGTAAGGACTGAACCTCGTCTATCATTGTACTTACATTAACAGCTACTCCCTCCGTCCAATAATATAAGAACGTTTTATACAGTACACCAGCGTTCAAAACACTCTTGTATTATGGGACGAGGGATTGGTTCATTGTGTAGCATTCTGCATCTTATCTTCCTCGCTCAAAGTGCAACTATCCCTAGGTGGTTTTGGTAATTCATAACAACATATAGCTCATTGAGCTAATGCTATTCCAAGACAAATATTTCAGGAAAGCTCAATGAATGGCATGGCATGGATGATGAAAGTGGATCCCTCAAAATATTAAGGACAAAGGATTGGCTCAAGCTCAAAATCTCAAGACTCCACATTTTACATTTTAGTGATCCAAGATCACATTGAGTCTATAGGAAAAGCCAATACTATCAAGGAGGGATGAGGTGTTGCTTAATGAGCCTCTTGCTTCAAGTGCTTAGTGATATGCTCCAAAACCCTCAACTACTTTCTCACTTCCACATATGACCTAAACCTAAAGTCAACATCGGTCCTACCGATTTCTTCTATCTGGCGCCACCGAGTTCAAATGTCATAGCCACTGCCACAAACCCTAGGCAAATCGGTCTCACCGATAGGGATCTCGGTCTCACCGAGATGGGATTGTAATCTCTCTGTTTCCCTTCGTAACGTTTTGGTCTAACCGAAGTGAGCGATCGGTCCCACCGAGATTGCAATGTAAACTCTCTGTTTCCCTTTTCGTAACATTTCGGTCTCACCGAAAAGAGCGAATCGGTCCCACCGAAGTTTACTTCGACCAACTATCTGGTTAGCTAATTACCAAAATCGGTCTCACCGAGTTTGTGTAATCGGTCTCACCGAGATTACGTTATGCCCTAACCCTAACCATATCGGTCCTACCGAGTTGCATGTCGGTCCCACCGAAATCACTAACGCTCACTAGGTTTACTGAATCGGTTCGACCGAGTTTGTTGATTCGGTCCTACCGAGTTTGGTAAATTGTGTGTAACGGTTAGATTTTGTGTGGAGGCTATATATACCCCTCCACCTCCTATTCATTCGTGGAGAGAGCCATCAGAACAAACCTACACTTCCAACTTACCAGTTCTGAGAGAGAACCACCTACTCATGTGTTGAGGCCAAGATATTCCATTCCTCCCATATGAATCTTGATCTCTAGCCTTCCCCAAGTTGCTTTCCACTCAAATCTTCTTTCCACCAGATCCAAATCCTATGAGAGAGAGTTGAGTGTTGGGGAGACTATCATTTGAAGCACAAGATCAAGGAGTTCATCATCAACACACCATTTGTTACTTCTTGGAGAGTGGTGTCTCCTTGATTGGCTAGGTGTCACTTTGGAGCCTCGACAAGATTGTGGAGTTGAACCAAGGAGTTTGTAAGGGCAAGGAGATCGCCTACTTCGTGAAGATCTACCGCTAGTGAGGCAAGTCCTTCGTGGGCGGCGGCCATGGTGGGATAGACAAGGTTGCTTCTTCGTGGACCCTTCGTGGGTGGAGCCCTCCGTGGACTCACAAGCAACTGCTACCCTTCGTGGGGTTGAAGTCTCCATCAACGTGGATGTACGATAGCACCACCTATCGGAACTACGACAAAAACATCCGTGGTTCCAATTTCGTTTGAATCCTCCAAACCCTTCCCTTTACATTCTTGCAAGTTGCATGCTTTAAATTCCGCTGCTCATATACTCTTTGCATGCTTGCTTGAATTGTGTGAAGATTGCTTGACTTGTGCAAAGATAGCTAAAATCTGCCAAAGTCTAAAATTGGGAAAAGGTTAAGTTTTTAATTGGTCAAGTAGTCTAATCAACCCCCTCTAGACATACTTCAAGATCCTACAAGTGGTATCAGAGCTTTGGTCTCCATTTGCTTTGATTCCATAGCTTTTGTGGTCATAGCCTTGGTTTCACAACCTAGGAGAGTATGGCGTCTAGCGAGGGAAATTATCACCGTAGAGGTCCTTTGATGGCACTAATTTTGCTAGTTGGAAGCATAAGATAAAAATGCATATTCTTGGACATAACCCCGCCGTTTGGGCTATTGTATGTATTGGCTTGCAAGGTGAATTCTTTGATGGGAGAGAACCGAACCGTGAAGCTAGTGTGGATGAATTGAAGATGCTGCAATACAACGCTCAAGCTTGTGATATCCTCTTCAATGGCTTGTGCCCCGAAGAATTCAACAAAATCAGCCGTCTTGAGAATGCAAAGGAAATTTGGGATACTTTGATTGATATGCATGAAGGTACCGACTCTGTCAAGGAATCCAAGTTGGATGTGCTCCAAAGTCAGCTTGACAAGTTCAAAATGAAGGATGGTGAAGGTGTCGCTAAAATGTACTCTAGGCTCGCTCTTATCACAAATGAGATTGCCGGCTTAGGAAGTGAAGAGATGACCGATGATTCATCATCAAGAAGATCCTAAGAGCATTGGATGGAAAATATGATACCGTGTGCACATTGATCCAAATGATGCCAAATTACAAAGATCTCAAGCCAACGGAAGTCATTGGAAGAATTATTGCTCATGAGATGTCACTCAAGGATAAGGAGGAACTTCACAACAAGTCAAGTGGTGCTTACAAAGCCTCATGTGAAGCCCCCACATCATCAAGTGAGAAACAAACCTTCAATGAAGAATTGAGCTTAATGGTGAAGAACTTCAACAAATTCTACAAGAGTAGAAGCAAAGAAAGAAGCTCTAAGTCAAGGTCCTACAATGACAAAAGATCTTCTAGTCGAGAGCGCAATTGCTAGAATTGTGGGAGACCGGACACTATTCCAATGAGTGTACGGCACCCTACAAAAGAAGAGAAGATTCTCCAAAAAGAAGAAGTAGAAGAGAAGAATCACCACCAAGAGAGAGAAGGAGTAGAGATGATCGTTATGAACAAAGACCCTCACGGAGAAGCAAGGATTTGGAAAGGAAGGACAAATCATCAAAGAGCTACACAAAACGAAGACATGAAGCTCATGTAGGTGAATGGGTATCCGGCTCCGACTCTGACAATCACTCCGAGAGAAGCTATCACTCCGACTCCGAATATACTCAAGATGAAGGTGTTGCTGGTCTAGCACTTGTGTCAACCAACTCCTACGACATATTTGATTCACCAAATGAAGGAATTGGAAGATGCTTCATGGCCAAAGGTCTTAAGGTAACACACCCCGAGTATGTTGATTTTAATAGTGATGAAGATGACTTGTTAGGTGATGATGATTTACTTATTGACAACTCTAGTGATGAATACTATGATGAAACGTCAATTAATCATGCTAATCAAGATAAAACGAATGACAATGATAAGGAGAAGATTGAGCTTCTAACTAAAGAACTAAACACTCTTAAGTTAGCTCATGAAACTATCTTCGAAGATCATCGAGAACTTTAAGGGCTCATGAGAAGTTACGCTTTGAAAAGCTCAATCTTGAGCAAGAGCATGAGTTCTTTAAGGCAATCAATGATGATCTCCGTAAGAAAAGTTCTTCTTACATTGCCAAGCGTTTACTCTTATCTACTTACATGCCTCAAGTCAAGTCTAGTAACAAGACCAAGAAAGATTCTTCCTCTAGTAGTAACAATAATAATGCTAAATCCAATATTGTTGCTTCTAGTAGTTCTCTTGATTCCACTAATGATTCTCTTAGCCAAGTTACACTTGAGCAATAAAACAGCTTATTGAAGGGAATTATAGAGAAAGGTGTATACAAGAGCCTTGCTTAGGGAGTAGGCAATTCGAGGAAATTGTACGCAAGCAAGGAAGGCACCGAAGAATCAAGGTGTTGGTTTTGAACGAAAGTTCAATGCCAATGGAGTTGAGTGGGAAGAAGATCAATACCCCAAGACGAAGTTTGTTCCTCAACAAGAGAAGTATGATCCTACTTCCTTCAAGGGAACACAAGCACAAGAAGATCTTCCACCACAAGACCACAAGAACAAAGGCAAGGACAAGCTTCAAGAGGAGATTGATGCATTTGAAGAAGCACCTGAGGCCTTGGTCAAGTGGGTTCCCAAGACTATGTCAAGTTCTACTTCATCAAGTACAACTACAACTCCAAGGATTCCCATCAAGATGATGTGGATCCCGAAGAAGAAGAACTAGAGTGTTCTTGAGGGTGACTCCGCCAAAATTCTTCACTCATATCATTATGGCAAGGACAAGTGCAATCAACTTCCATATCTTGCACTAGTTCAAGGAGTCACAAAACCCTCATGTTGGTAAGGCAAGGGACAAGGTAACCTAATGTTTTCATGGACATCATCTTGTGTGTGCATCACTCTATGTCTATGGATATTCTTGTTTGTTCCTTGTGGGACTAACCCATGTAGGTATTGAAAGTGCAACTAACTCCAAAGGATTGCTCCAAATGATCTACATCAACATTGAGCATCCACATCTTCAACACCTACATGAAGTCATCATCGACAAAACCCAAGGTTAGTTCATCCCTCTGAGGGGGGATCTCACATCTAGGGGGAGCTTAACTCTAAGAATTGAGTCAAAGCAACTCTAATGATGTGAACACATCAGTGCATTATGTAAAAGTAGTAACCCCACTTGAGCTTAAACGATGAGTATGACCTGTGATCAAATGTTCTCATTTGACTCCTAAGTCAATATACTCATATATAGATGACCTAGTCATCGCCAATTGTTTGATAGATGCTAGAATTGGTTGTGCATGCTTTGTCACATATTTCATTTGTCATTTTATTGTGTGAGCATGTTGGTTGCATATTTTACTCATTCGAGGACATCCACTTGTTGCTTTGATTGATTGGTTTCTTTTTCTTTGGCCAAGTGGATGGACAAGAATGCCTAAGAACCTTCTCTAGCTATCTATGCTTTTCTCATCTCAAACTCTATTCTTGCTACATCACGAAATTTGATCAAGTCAGATTCGAACCACTCTGTGTGAGGAGCACTCGGAGTCCCCGATTCGTCATAGACTTAAACTTCCAAAACTTCTTTGTGCTTTTCGGTCTGACCGATTCCTCCATTTTGGTCATACCGAGATCACTAAGTCGATCTAGGTTTTCCATCTCGGTGCAACCGATTTGAAATTTTCGATCACATCGAGTTGCTATAACTGTCAACAGTTATGCATCTCGGTGCCACCGAGTTGTTCCACTCGGTCACATCGACAGTGTCGGGCTATATATTCACACGGGCAAAATTTTGGAAAACTTTCTCCAAACCTCTTCGCTCACAAGATAGCTCGCTCTGCCTTCTAGGTCTCCGGACCGTCGACTTCGTCGCCAGCCGCCTCCTGTCGCTGGTCTCCGCCGTCGTCAACGGATTTCATCTCCGCCGTTGCCGTCGTAGCGAGTTCATCGCCGAACTAGGGTATGAACTCGATCACAGTGCTATCCTCGTCTGATTCTCAGCACATTGTGTTCATTATGATTCTTGCCACGATTGAAACACCTCTATCCAGTCAAAACAATCCTTAGAATAGATTTGATTTGAAACTTTAGGGTTAGGTTTCCGCCGAAACCATCTCGGACCCACCGAGTTGAAAAACTCGGTCCCACCGATTCGGCTAACGCCATTGCACTAGTAACTCTCGGCCGACCGAGAATTGCTAATCGGTGTGACCGATTTTAGAACTTTGTGAAACCCTAGCAGTCTCGGTACATCAACTGTGACTCGGTCTGACCGAGTTCACTAGTTTAGGTTCCAAAACTGCTTCGGAATCACCGAGTTTGAAAATCGGTTGATCCGAAATGCTTTCTGTGGAAAACTAAAACTAAGTTTTTGAATCATTCTTTTGCAAAAATCTATGCATTTTGTGATGCTCATCCACTCTATCTCATCTATAACTATTCACAAGGTTAGCATGTCAGACCAAAGTGACAGCCAGAACAAGTCAGAAGAGCAGATTCAGATGAGTGAGGGCACTAGTCCCTCTAGTAGCTCAGATGAGGGAAGCAGAAGCACTCCCAGCAATTTGCCCAAAGCTGCCACCAAGACAAGGAAGAAGAGAACCTCAGAATCTGAGGATGAGGATTACGTAGCAGTAGAAGATGAGGCCATTTCAAAGAAGAAATTGCTCAAGAAGGAGTATAGCTCAGCTGCAGTTAAGCCAGGGATGAAAATCAAAAGGCCAGCAGGAAGACAACCCATGTCTAAAGCCAGAGCCTCCACTCAAACATCTTTGGAATCCCAACCCAAAGAGCCTGCTGCAGAAGGAAAGAAAAGGAAGGAAAGGGTCAAGAAGACCCTGGCAAGAGTGATTGGAAAGCCTTCCATGATGGAAGAAGAAGAAGAAGAGGTTGCTGCACCAGCACCCAAGGCATGTAAGCCGACGGGTGATGCTTTAAAGTCTGGGGCTGCATCATCTAAGCCCAAAGAAGCACCCAAAGCTGCCTCCAAGGCCAAGACTACACCTAAGAGGAATACCAGGAACATATCTGCTGCTGAAAAGAACAAGGCCCCAGTGCCTGAAGTTGCTGCTGAGGAAGATGATGAAGGACAAGTCCTGAGGAAGCTCAAACCCAAGATTCCAGACCACAATGATGCTCATCCTGCGGCTGAGAACATGAAGATCAGGAGAGACTCAGGGTTGAGGCTATGGAGAGAGTCAGATCTATATGCCACCAGGAGAAGGACTGGTGTTGATTACAGGTTCCACACAAAGGAACAGCAGGATTTCTATGAGACAATCTTGTTGGACAAGAAGCCTATAGTGTGTGATATGAGGTGGGTTGACTGGACCTACATAAAGGCGAATGAAGAACATTATCCTGGAGTGTATGACAGCTTCAGTGCGTGTGGAGTTGTAGACTTTGTTGGGCAGAAGCTCACAAACTGGAATGATGAGCTCATTATGCAATTCTACTCCACAGCACATTTCTATCCAGATGGCAGGATAGTTTGGATGTCTGAAGGAACGAGATACCAATCAACTATTGAGGAATGGGCCAATTTGATCAATGCCCCAAAGGACAGTGAAGATGACTTGGACGTTTATGCCAAGAAAAAGATGGATCACAATTCTATGTCACGTATGTACAAGGAGATCCCAGACAAAGCTCTTGAGACTTTCAAGTTTGGGTAAGTCCATTTTCTTCTGTCAGGGCTGCCAACGATCAATTGGATCCTAAGGCACACTCTTTTGCCCAAGTCAGGTGACCACAACATGATCAGAGGGCATGCAATTAATTTGCTACACATATTTGATGTGCCACAAAATTCAAGGTCATGAGCCTCATGGTTGAGACTATCAAGAGGACAACAAGCAGACCAAAAGAGAAGTTGTGGATATGCCCCACAAATTCAGGAGTTGATTAACTCAAAGATGGGCACAGGAAAATATCTGTTGGATAAGGAACACTTTGTTCTCTATCCAGACTTTGAGGACAATCAAGTTGTGATGAATGAGAATGAACCATCATCTGTACAAGCTCAAGAGAAGAAGGAGAAAGTAGAGAAAGAGAAGGTTGCCAAGATGCCAACTCAAGAGGAGGCATATGAGTACTTTTTGAAGAGCAAGCAGGACCAGCTTGGTTACTTGATAGCATCAACTCTGAGGATTGAGAAGGGGTTGGCCACCCTAACTCAAAACCAGGAGAGCCTGGAAAGAATCATGGAACAAAAATTCTCAAAGTAACTGAGATTCAGCCAGTTGTGGAGCAGCTACAGGATGACATGCAGGAGAGGAAGGGCAGGACAACCATCGATGCATTTGCTGAGAGTGCCTCGAGCTCGAGATATCACCGCAGAGCCAGTGACAGACACCAGAGTCACTTCATCTGCACCAGCTACAGCTCCAGTGCAACCAGCTCCACCACCAACTCCTTCAGCTCCATCCACATCAACTGAAGTCTTCGTCCAAGGAGCCATCTCTATGCCACCAACTAAAGACCAAGCCTGAGAGACGATATAGTACTATGCATTTTCTAGGAACTTTTTGGTAACTTGTTGCCAAAGGGGGAGAAAAATGTATAGATCATAGGCTTTGAGAGAGAGATAGTTTGCTTTTGTTCTCTCTTGCCTTCTTGGTTGAACTTTGTTTGCTTTTGATTGCTTGAGATACTATGCTATTATCTGTGAGACATTGATGATCATGTGTTTGATCATAAGCTACACTTATGCTTGTTAGATGATATTTTCTTACTTATCCTTATATGATCATTCACTTTGCTTGGTGATGAGTGCATGTATTCAATCTTTATTATTTTGAGCGCTCCACCAAGATGTATGTGACATGGAAGAGTAACCCATGAGCCTAATTCCTTGTGCATTTGCAGTCCAAAGAAAATCTTAAACTATGCATAAATTTATGGGGAGCTCTTGCTTATCACATACTTCTCAAAGCGACGATGTTTTTCAATCTTATTATCATTTGTCGAAGCTTTGATCTATATGTTGTCATCAATTACCAAAAAGGGGAGATTGAAAGTGCAACTATCCTAGGTGGTTTTAGTAATTCATAACAACATATAGCTCATTGAGCTAATGCTATTCCAAGACAAATATTTCAGGAAAGCTCAATGAATGGCATGGCATGGATGATGAAAGTGGATCCCTCAAAATATTAAGGACAAAGGATTGGCTCAAGCTCAAAATCTCAAGACTCCACATTTTACATTTTCGTGATCCAAGATCACATTGAGTCTATAGGAAAAGCCAATACTATCAAGGAGGGATGAGGTGTTGCTTAATGAGCCTCTTGCTTCAAGTGCTTAATGATATGCTCCAAAACCCTCAACTACTTTCTCACTTCCACGTATGACCTAAACCTAAAGTCAAAATCGATCCTGCCGATTTCCTCTATCCGGCGCCACCGAGTTCAAATGTAATAGCCACTGCCACAAACCCTAGGCAAATCGGTCTCACCGATAGGGATCTCGGTCTCACCGAGATGGGATTGTAATCTCTTTGTTTCCCTTCGTAACATTTCGGTCTAACCGAAGTGAGCGATCGGTCCCACCGAGATTGCAATGTAAACTCTCTGTTTCCCTTTCGTAACATTTCGGTCTCACCGAAAAGAGCGAATCGGTCCCACCGAGTTTACCTGACCAACTCTCTCGTTAGCTAATTACCAAAATCGATCTCACCGAGTTTGTATGTCAGTCTCACCAAGATTACGTTATGCCCTAACCCTAACCATATCGGTCCTACCGAGTTGCATGTCGGTCCCACCGAAATCACTAACGCTCACTAGGTTTACTGAATCGGTTCGACCGAGTTTTTTGGTTCGGTCCTACCGAGTTTGGTAAATTGTGTGTAACGGTTAGATTTTGTGTGGAGGCTATATATACCCCTCCACCTCCTCTTCATTTGTGGAGAGAGCCATCAGAACAAACCTACACTTCCAACTTACCAGTTCTGAGAGAGAACCACCTACTCATGTGTTGAGGCCAAGATATTCCATTCCTCCCATATGAATCTTGATCTCTAGCCTTCCCCAAGTTGCTTTCCACTCAAATCTTCTTTCCACCAGATCCAAATCCTATGAGAGAGAGTTGAGTGTTGGGGAGACTATCATTTGAAGCACAAGAGCAAGGAGTTCATCATCAACACACCATTTGTTACTTCTTGGAGAGTGGTGTCTCCTAGATTGGCTAGGTGTCACTTGGGAGCCTCCGACAAGATTGTGGAGTTGAACCAAGGAGTTTGTAAGGGCAAGGAGATCGCCTACTTCGTGAAGATCTACCGCTAGTGAGGCAAGTCCTTCGTGGGCGGCGGCCATGGTGGGATAGACAAGGTTGCTTCTTCGTGGACCCTTCGTGGGTGGAGCCCTCCGTGGACTCGCGCAACCGTTACCCTTCGTGGGTTGAAGTCTCCATCAACGTGGATGTACGATAGCACCACCTATCGGAACCACGACAAAAACATTCGTGTCTCCAATCGTGTTTGAATCCTCCAAACCCTTTCCTTTACATTCTTGCAAGTTGCATGCTTTAAATTCCGCTGCTCATATACTCTTTGCATGCTTGATTTAATTGTGTGAAGATTTGTTGACTTGTGCAAAGATAGCTAAAATCTGCCAAAGTCTAAAATTGGGAAAAGGTTAAGTTTTTAATTGGTCAAGTAGTCTAATCACCCCCCCCCCTCTAGACATACTTCAAGGTCCTACACTCGTCCACCATTTACTAAAAAAGATCATATCTATATTTAATCTTACCAAAAAGTAGAATACACAGACAATACCAGTACAGAAGTGTAGCCCATTGCTCTTGCCAGTACATTTTTTGTCCTGTAATGCTTGTACTTCCAGGGATTGGTAGTTGATTATGTAGCATCAATCTGCATCTTATCTTCATTATCCTCTATCCCTTCCAGTATTATCATATCTATAATTACTCTCTACAAAATGTAGAGTATGTGCAATGCTTATGAAGAAGATTATGTGCTGAAATTCTTGAGTTATCCTTCCCTTGACATGGAGAAGGGCATTATAAAGCCGGTGTTAAATGTTAATGTAAGTCAGTCCTTCTAAAGCCTTTATCCTCAACTGATGTTTAATTTGCTCATACTCCCTATCGTTTACTGCTGTTTAGTTTGCTGTTTCTACCAAAATGCATGTTCACAAGAACCGTAAGTTCTAAGTTTTACTTGTAAAACCAAATTCCTTATTCATACCATGCACATTACTCAATACTCCCTATATGTATGCTTGTTTTGTGGATCTATAATCCAGTGTGTGGTGAAGCAGCCCACGTTTGCACCTTGTCATCTCCTGTTTTATCTTCTTGATGTGGTGATGATATGAACAACATGCCATGCACATTAACCAAAATAGATACAATGATTTTCTTTGCCCTTCATCTATGCTTGTTATGTTGACATGGTAATCCAGTAGTGTCGTGAAGCTCCCCGCATTATGAACAATGCCAAATTATGCTATTGATATTTTGAACTTACTCTTTATTTTCTAATTTGAAATTGGATGGAATTGACAGCACGGTTATCATCTTTGTTTATACACGTGCAAAACCTGTCATCTCTCTCGCTTTGTTTCAGGTGATATGCATGATGGCATGCACAAGTCTGCTTTGAAAGGTCGTGCGACAAACCCAACATATATTGCAGCAAAGAAGGCAAAACATCTTGAAGATAGCGAGACAACCCCAAAGTCTTGTCTTGATGCAATGTTCAAGTTACTTGACACTAGCAGTCAGACAAGCTCACAGAATTCGCGGTCTGAATCAGTTCGACTTCTTCAGTCCCAAGTTCTAGCAAAAAGGCATTTTGTAACTCAACTTCGACTTGAAGTCCTATCTCTAAGAAAGACTGCGGAGAACACCAATGAGAACCTCATTGCTAAACAGCCACACCTGGAAGCTATGACCGACATGCTAGGGCGGTCTCACGGCCTTGCTCAAGCTTATGCAGTTCCCGTGCAAGGCTAACCTTTCTTGAACTGTCCTGGAAGTGGTCTTGGTTCAGTATTATTTTGTTACGCTGCAATGGTGCCCAGTTTTTGTAATGTGCTTCTTCGTTGCGCTTTATGATCACTGGTGGCAAAATTCGATGCCCAGTGGATGTAATATACCATAAATCCTTTATTGTATAGTGTATGTTTATTCTTAGTTACTATGCCATAATTTCTTTATTGTATAGAGTAGGTTTGTTCTTAATTCCTACTAATTCTTTGCCGTCATTCGCTATCTGAAAAAAAAATCAGATGTAGTCGTAGGGCGAAACATTCGTCTCTAACGGGCTGGTGTTTAGCGGGCCACAATTGGGCCGGCTCAAGCATCTTTCTTGGGCCCAAATGATTGGGGCCTTCACACTTCTTGCGCGAGGCCCACAACTTACAGGCCTATGTTTTAGTTGGGCCTTTTGTGGACCCAAGGTGCTTAGTTTGGCCCAGTAGTGTTGGGCCATTAACATCTTGAATATTGTATCGGCTCGTTACGCCCAGATGAAACCATGGGCCTTTAGCAGTCGAAATGCATATTGGGCCTCAATTTTCACTAGTCGTCGACGGGCCTTCAAAGATGAAATGTAGACCGGCCTTTTGGGCCTAGTTATATCACAGCGATTACTGTGCGAAACATATCTCAGACCTTAGTTGGCCCACTGATATCATGGGCCTTTAAGAGGCCGAAAGCTTAGTACGAACATCAACGGGCCGAATTATGCGATAGGCCTTTAACAGGCCCAAAGTCACGTTGGGCTTAACTGTTGCCACCTTTACCACGGGCAGTTAGTGGGCCCAATGTCCCGTCGGACCATATATGGCCCATGGGCAGCACGGGCCATTCCCAGGCTGAAAGTCACACCAGGCTGAAATGGGCCCATGTCTACATCAGGCCTCTAACAGGCCGAAAGTCACTGGGCTGTAATCGGGCCCAAATATTGGTGAATAATTAATGGGCCAGATCTGGCTTCGGGCCGTAAATGGGCCCAAATATTCGGCGAACAATTAACGGGCCAGATCTGGCTTCGGGCCATAAATGGGCCTTTATTAAGCAGGTCGTTATTGGGCTGGCCCACTAGTACCTGGGTAAGTACTACGGGCCTTTGACTGGGCCGGCCTTTTTAACCTATATGGGCCTCTGTTGGGTCGTGCCACGTGTCGATGTATCATAGGCGCTTTGGGTCCAATGAGTGGATGACATCTGTCCCAACGGTGAGCCGACACATGTTTCCTCCAGCCAATGATGATTTTACACATGGAAAATCGCCATTGGTCGGGGCTGTTAACGGGTTATCGGATCCAAAACCGGACCGATAGCTTAACGGCGTTCCGTTACGGTGGATGCCACGTGTCGGTCACCCTTGACAAAAGCACTTCTGTGACGCGCGATTTATCGTCATGGAAGTGGACACTTCCGTGATGATAATTTTGGTAATGTCATGGAACACTTCTATGACAAAGACAGTGTATGACTATCTTGATTACATCATAAATTTGTCATGGATGTACATGCATGATGTAAAAAAGTGACCCATCGTGACAAACACGTATCATCACAGAAGTGTATTTTTTTTGTAGTGTCATCCGTAGTTCGACCACAAGGAGATAGATCCCCATAGGTCTTTGGGTCAGCAATGAGGTGTGAGACATAGCTCTCTCCGTCAGAATCCTGAGATGACATCTTGCTCCAAATCTACGGCAGAAAACAGCTCGAAACAAAAACAGAGGATATTTGTGTGGTACGGTGGTCAAAACCTTCGGGGGATTATATACTGAATTTTTACCGACCAAAAGAAGTATCGTGCAAGAAAACGGAGTCCGGAGAGCACACAAGGTGCCCACGAGGCAGGGGGCGCGCCCAGGGGGGTAGGGCGCCCCTCCCACCCTCGTGGAAGCCTCGTGTCCTTCCCGGACTACTTCGTATTTTCCTATTTTCTTAAATATTCCAAAACGGAGAAAAATTGCCATTAGAACTGTTTTGGAGTCGGTTTACTTACCGTACCACGTACCTATTCCTTTTCGGAGTCTGGAACGTTCTGGAAAGTGTCCCTTATGTATTCCTCCGGGGTTACGGTTTCAATAACATTAGTTTCAACATTTATGGGATTACCTGAGATATATTGTTTGATTTTTGACCGTTCACCACCTTAAGATTTGTGCCTTCGAAGTTATTGGTTTTTATGGCACCGGAACGATAGACCTCCTCGATAACATAAGGACCTTCCCATTTAGAGAGAAGTTTTCCTGCAAAAAATCTTAAACGAGGGTTGAATAGCAACACATAATCACCTACATTAAACTCACGCTTTTGTATCCTTTTGTCATGCCATCTTTTAACTTTTTCCTTAAACAATTTGGCATTCTCATAGGCTTGGGTTCTCCATTCATCAAGTGAGCTAATGTCAAATAGCCTCTTCTCACCGGCAAGTTTGAAATCATAATTGAGCTCCTTAATGGCCCAATATGCCTTATGTTCTAGTTCGAGAGGTAAGTGGCATGCTTTTCCATAAACCATCTTATATGGAAACATACCCATAGGGTTTTTATATGCAGTTCTATAGGCCCATAATGCATCATCAAGTTTCTTGGACCAATTCTTTCTAGATCTATTAACAGTCTTTTGCAAAATTAATTTGAGCTCTCTATTACTCAATTCTACTTGACCACTAGACTGTGGGTGATATGGAGATGCAATTCTATGATTAACATCATACTTGGCAAGCATTTTATGAAAAGCACCATGAATAAAATGTGAACCACCATCAGTCATTAAATATCTAGGGACTCCAAACCTCGGAAAAATAACTTCTTTAAGCATCTTAATAGAGGTGTTATGATAAGCACTACTAGTTGGAATAGCTTCTACCCACTTAGCAACGCAATCAACAGCAACTAAAATATGTGTATACCCATTAGAGGAAGGAAACTGTCCCATATAATTAAAGCCCCAAACATCAAATGGTTCAATAACAAGTGAATAATTCATAGGCATTTCTTGACGTCTACTAATATTACCAATTCTATGACATTCATCACAAGACAAGACAAACTTACGGGCATCTTTGAAGAGAGTAGGCCAATAAAAACCGGATTGCAATACCTTATGTGCAGTTCTATCTCCAGCGTGGTGTCCTCCATAAGCCTCGGAGTGACACTTGCGTAGGATCTGTTCTTGTTCATGCTCAGGTATACAACGCCTAATAACACCATCTACCCCTTCTTTATAAAGATGTGGGTCATCCCAGAAGTAATGTCTCAAATCATAGGAAAACTTTTTCTTTTGCTGGTATGTGAAACTAGGTGGTATAAATTTAGCAACAAGGTAATTAGCATAATCAGCATACCATGGAGCAGTGTGAGAAGCATTTATGACAGCTAATTGTTCATCAGGAAAGCTATCATCAATAGGTAGTGGGTCATCAAGAACATTCTCTAACCTAGACAAGTTGTCTGCAACGGTGTTCTCAGCTCCCTTTCTATCAATAATATGCAAATCAAATTCTTATAGCAAGAGAACCCATCTAATGAGTCTAGGTTTAGCATCTTTCTTTTCCATAAGATATTTAATAGCAGCTTGATCAGTGTGAATAGTTACTTTAGAATCAATAATATAAGGTCTGAACTTATCACAAGCAAATACAACTGCTAAAAATTCTTTTTCAGTAGTAGATAATTTCTCTGGGCACTATCTAGAGTTTTACTAGAATATTGGATAACATTTAGCTTCTTATCAACTCTTTGTCCTAGAACAGCACCTAAAGCATAATCGCTAGCATCACACATAATTTCGAAGGGTAAATTCCAATCAGGCGGCTGAATGATAGGTGCAGAAATCAAAGCTTTCTTAAGTATTTCAAATGCTTCTACACAATCATCATCAAAAACAAAAGGTATATCTTTTTGCAATAGATTAGTCAGAGGCCGAGAAATTTTTGAGAAGTCCTTAATGAACCTCCTATAAAAACCGGCATGAGCAAGAAAACTTCTTATACCTTTGATGTCCTTAGGACACAACATCTTTTCAATAGCATCAACTTTAGCTTTATCAACTTCAATACCTCTTTCAGAAATTTTATGCCCCAAGACAATGCCTTCATTAACCATAAAGTGGCATTTCTCCCAATTCAAGACAAGATTAGTTTCTTCACATCTCTCGCAAAACTCGATCAAGGTTGCTCAAGCAATCATCAAAGAGGATCCATAAACGGAGAAATCATCCATGAAAACCTCACAAATCTTTTCACAAAAGTCAGAGAATATAGCCATCATGCATCTTTGAAAGGTAGCAGGTGCATTACATAAACCAAAAGGCATACGTCTATAAGCAAAAGTACTGAAAGGGCAAGTAAAAGTGGTCTTTTCTTAATCCTCAGCTGACACAGGTATTTGAGAGAAACCAAAGTAACCATCTAGAAAGCAAAAATGTGTATCTTTGGATAATCTTTCTAGCATTTGATCAATAAAAGGCAAAGGGTAATGATCTTTTTTAGTAGCTTTATTTAATTTGCGGAAATCAATTACCATCCTATAACCTGTAATAATTCTTTGCGGGATCAATTCATCTTTATCATTAGGAACGAGAGTAATACCTCCCTTCTTAGGGACACAATGGACATGACTTACTCACTGACTATCAGCAACGGGATAAATTATACCTGCCTCAAGGAGCTTTAATATATCCTTTCTTACCACTTCTTTCATCTTAGGATTTGGCCGTCATTGGTGATCAATGACAGGTTTGGCGTCTTTCTCCAAATTTATTTTGTGTTGACATAGAGTGGGACTAATGCCATTAAGATCATCGAGAGTATATCCAATAGCAGCATTGTGCTTCTTCAGAGTTTTCAATAATTTCTCTTCCTCCTTCTCTGAAAGGTTAGCACTAATAATAACAGTATATATCTTCTTTTCATCAAGATAAGCATATTTGAGAGTATCAGGTAATGGTTTAAGCTCAAACACGGGATCACCCTTGGGTGGAGGAGGATCCCCTAGGATTTCAACAGGCAAGTTGTGTTTCAGAATAGGTCCCTGTTTAAAGAATACTTCATCTATTTCCCTTCTTTCATTCATGAACATATCATTTTCATGGTCAAGTAAATATTGTTCTGAAGGATCATTAGGAGGCATGGCAATAGAAGCAAGACCAATAATTTCATCCTTACTAGGCAATTCCTCATCACGGGGTTGTCTACGAAATTTAGCAAAATTAAACTCATGATTCATATCCCCTAGACCAATAGTAACAACATCCTTTTCGCAGTCTATCCTAGCATTAACAGTGTTCAAGAAGGATCTACCAAATATAATGGGACAAAAGCTATCTTGTGGGGAACCAAGAACAAGAAGATCGGCAGGATATTTAACCTTCCCACATAAGACTTCAACATCTCTAACAATCCCAATCGGTGATAAGTATCTCTGTTGGCAAGCCTAATTGTAACATCAATATCTTCTAACTCAGAGGTGCAATATCATGCATAATTTCTTCGTATAAAGAATGAGGTATTGCACTAGCACTAGCACCCATATCACATAAGACATGATAACAATGATCTCCTATTTTAACAGAAATAACAGGCATGCCCACAATAGGTCTATCTTTATCCTTAGCACCAGGTTTAGCAATTCTAGCAGCTTCATCACAGAAGTAAATAACATGCCCATCAATATTATCAGCCAAGAGATCTTTAACCATAGCAATATTAGGTTCAACTTTAATTTTCTCAAGGGGTTTGGGTGTCCTAATATTATTTTTGTTGACTACAGTTGAAGCTTTAGCATGATCCTTTATTCTAACAGGGAAAGGTGGTTTCTCAACATAAAGTAGTAGGAACAATAGGATCATTATAAGTGATAGTCTTTTCTTCAACTTTAATAGGTGCAACTACTTTTACTTCAATGGGAGGATTATATTTAAACCACTTCTCCTTAGGGAGATCAACATGAGTAGCAAATGATTCACAGAAAGAAGCTACTATCTCAGAGTCAAGTCCATATTTAGTGCTAAATTCACGAAAAGCATCAGTATCCATAAAAGATTTAACACAATCAAACTTAGGTGTTATACCTAACTCCTTACCTTTGTCGAGGTCCCAATCGTCAGATTTATGTTTAGTTCTTTCCAATAAATCCCATTTGAATTCAATAGACTTCATCATAAAAGAGCCAGTACAATAAGTATCGAGCATGGAGCGATTATTGAGAGAAAGCCGAGCATAATTTTTTTGAATAATCATTTCTCTTGAGAGCTCATGATTGGGGCATGAATATAACACTGACTTAAGCCTCCCCCAAGCTTGAGCGATGCTTTCTCCTTCGCGAGGCCAAAAATTATATATATAATTACGACCACGATGAACAAGATGCATAGGATAAAACTTCTGATGAAATTCTAATTTCAATCGGTTGTAGTCCCATGATCCCATATCATCACATAGACTATACCATGTCAATGCCTCTCCCTTCAAATATAAAGGGAAGACCTTCTTCTTGATAACATCCTCGGGCATACCTGCAAGCTTAAATAATCCACAGACATCATCCACATAGATTAGGTGTAAATCGGGATGCAATGTTCCATCTCCTGTAAAAGGATTAGCTAGCAGTTTCTCTACCATACCCGAAGGAATTTCAAAGTAAACATTTTCAGTAGGTTCAGCAGGTGGAGGAGCAACTCTTGGCTCTACTGGTCGGGGTGAAGATACCCTGAACAAGCCCCTCAAAGGATTATGTTCCATAGTAACAAGTGACAGTAAATTTCAGCACACTATATAAATTTTTCCTAACAGAAGGCGTTTCACTCCCTGGCAACGGCGCCAGAAAAGAGTCTTGATGACCCACAAGTGTAGGGGATCTATCGTAGTCTTTTCGATAAGTAAGAGTGTCAAACCCAACGAGGAGCAGAAGGAAATGACAAGCGGTTTTCAATAAGGTATTATCTGCAAGCACTGAAATTATCGGTAACAGATAGTTTTGTGATAAGGTAATTTGTAACAGGTAACAAGTAGCAAGAGTAAATAAAGTGTAGCAAGATGGCCCAATCCTTTTTGTAGCAAAGGACAAGCCTGGACAAACTCTTATATAAAGGAAAGCGCTCCCGAGGACACATGGGAATTATCGTCAAGCTAGTTTTCATGACGCTCATATGATTCGCGTTCATTACTTTGATAATTTGGTATGTGGGTGGACCGGTGCTTGGGTGCCATCCTTTCTTGGACAAGCATTCCACTTATGACTAACCCCTATTGCAAGCATCCGCAACTATAATAGAAGTATTAAGGTAAACCTAACCATAGCATGAAACATATGGATCCAAATCAGCCCCTTACGAAGCAACTCATAATCTAGGGTTTAAGCTTCTGTTGTCGGCGTTCTGGGAACGGGGGTCCCCAGACTTGCCTGCCTGCGGCCTGCGGCGTGGCTCAAAGGAGGCCCAGGACAGCCCATCTTCATCAACGCAGGCTCAAGACCCTCGCGAGGGGCCAAGCCTCGCGGGGCGGACGACCAGGAGCTTCCTCCGGCACGGCCTCATCAGGCTGGCTCACGAGGAGGCGGAGAGTTCAAGGCAGGGTACCTCGCGAGGTGCCCATGACGCAAGCCATGACGACCAAGGGCGCCAGTCGGGCGCCAGCCCGCGCAGCGTCCTCCTTTCCTCTTTGGTGCAAAGGGAGCAAGCGCCATGCAGAGCATCAAGCAAAGGCATCCGCTTCGTGCAACAAGACCAAGACCAGCCCCAACAGTGGAATGCAGTCATCGTGGAGCCCAAGCAAAGGCGTCATCACTGTGAGCCTTTGGCGGCGAGGACCAACTTTAGTCGGGATAAGTGTACCCGCTGTTCCCCTTCAAATGGCTAATTGTTGGCGCCCTTCCCGCTCAATATTTGGGAAGAGGCCCAGGGCCTTCGCCTATAAATAGGAGTAGCCACACTCAGAGTAGGGGGGCGCGATAGAAGGACGATCGGATAGAGAGGGAAGCACCCGAAGAGAGAGAGAGAGAGAGAGAGAGAGAGAGAGAGAGAGAGACCCGATCCTCAAGCTAGAGCGACGGGATACCACTTAGCAGTTCGTCACACCCACCAAGAACAGACCCTCGCGAGGCTGTTCTTCCCTATCTTATTCTTCATCAGCCCCAGAGGCAATCCACCACACCACAAACTAGAGTAGGGTATTACACCACAACTGTGGCCCGAACTAGTATAAATCTTGCGTCTCTTGTGTTGTTCTTGCTAGTAGTTTAGGTTCCTGCGATTCGGCGAGGTACGAGACGGTGGAGGGTTGGATCTCCGCGCGCACCCCAGAGTTCGAACCTTAAGGGTCTGCCGGAACCCGAAATCCGACATTTGGCGCGCTGGTAGGGTGCGCCGAATTTGCCTTCGTCGCCTCGTTCTTCCTCGACCACCGCAACCATGTTCGACGCTTCGTCGGGCCGCTGAAGCGCCGAGCCGCCCTCGCCTCCCATGTCGCCCAGACGGCTCTCGTCGGCGGTCGTCCTCGTCGTTCCCCGTCGCCTGCCGTCAACGCCGCCACCGGCCCGGCGAGGAACCAGCAGCAAGCGCCGCCCCAAAGACCCGGCCCATGAGGCGGACGGCCGCACCGCCACGCCGCTCACCTCGCTGGTTCTTCGTCACGCGCGCTTCGCGGCTGCCATGGAGGCCCGAGCTGCACTCATCACGCCAACGAGCTCTGCGCTACCGCCCGCTGACCACGTTTACGAAGAATGGCTCGACCGAAGTCGCCGAACTTCGTCAAGGCTGCAGAGGCGACCCGCGACCGTCCGTCTCGCTGCACCGCACCCGCCTTGGGCGATGAAGCTGGGCGCCTCGGCCGCCTTCTCCTCAAGACGGCGCCTGGCCCTAAGCGCGCGGTCCTGGCGGAACCTGTTCCGCCAGCGCCGGGCGCAGCAAGAGCAGAGCTGCCAAGAAGTTCCTCGCCTCAAGAAGAAGCTGCTCGAGCTCCCGCTCCAAAGACGTCAAGACCTCGCGCTGCCCCGGCCAGCGGCGCAGGGAGGCCTGCAAGACCAAGCTCTCTGCCGTCTGAGGCCCCCGCGGCCACGGAGGGCTGCCGCGCCTTCACCACCGAGCTGCGTAGCGTCGCGTGGCCCGCCAAGTTCAAGCCAGACCTGCCTCCACGCTATGACGGCACGGCTGACCCTACGGAGTTCCTCCAGCTCTACGAGTTGGGCATCGAGTTGTGCCAACGGGGATGAAAAGGTCATGGCGAACTGGTTTCCCATGGCGCTCAAGGACGGAGCCCGCACCTGGCTCCTGATCGGCCCTGTGCACGATCTCTTCTGGGCCGAGATGCGCACCCGCTTCATCGCCAACTTCCAAGGTACTTCGCGACCGCCACCCGCCGTGAGCGACATGCGCCGGATCAAGCAGCAGCCAGGGGAAACCCTGCAAAAATACATCCAGCGCTTCAACAACGCGCGCCTCAAGATCCCCAGGGTAACGGAGAAGGCCATCATCTCTGCCTTCTCCGACGGCATGCGCGACGTCAAGATGAAGGAGGAGTTGGCGATGCATGAAGATCTATGCACCTTCCTGGAGTTGTTCAACTTGGCGACCAAGTGCGCTAGGGCCGAGGAGGGGCGCCTCTCCCTCCTCGAGCTGCCTACCGCGGATCCCGAAGAGAAGAAGCCCAAGGCCAAGGACGTGAAGCGCAAGGGGGCTGCCGTGCTCGCAGCCGAACCAGACACCAAGCGAGGCAGAGATCAGCCCGAGTCCTCTAGGGGCAGCCGGTACTGCGTGTACCACGACCTCCACACCCACAACACCAATGAATGTCAAGAGCTCCTGGCCGTGCGCGAAGGAAGGGCGGCAGACATCCCGAGCGCAGCGACCGGGGCTACGGCCGAGGAGGAGGAAGGAATGCAGGACGCTGGGAAGACCGCGGCCCGCGCCAAGGGTGGCGCGACCAACCTCGCGAGGACCGGCAAGACCCGCCTCGCGAGGGGGGCCGAGGGATCAGCCTCGTGAGGATCGTCCCGCAAGGGAACGCAGGCCTCCCTCCACGCCGCCGCCACCAAGGAGAGTCAAGACCGTCATCAAGACGAGGGGGCTGGGGGCTTCCAGGAAGCGCGTGCGATCGCCTGCATCCTGGGCGGAGCTCAAGCCCCAGCCTCTCATCGCATCTTCAAGCAGTTCGCCCGTGAAGTGAATGCAGTCCTCCCCAAGCTCGAGTCCACGCGCCCTCTCAGGTGGTCGGCGTGCGCCATCACGTTCAGCTCAGCGGATCAGCTCAAGTGCGCAGCCACAACCGGAGTTCTCCCGATGCATTGCTCCCCAATCATCAGCAATGCGCTAGTCACCAAGACCCTCATTGACGGCGGAGCAGGGCTCAACGTCCTGTCCATGGAGACATTCAACAATCTTCAAGTGCCTTACAGCCAGCTTCAGCCAACCAAGCCTTTCTCCGGAGTCACCGACGGCTCCACGGTCCCGATCGGGCAGGTCCGCCTTCCTGTCACCTTCGTGGCCCGCGACAACTACCACACCGAGCTCATCGACTTCGACGTCGCCCACATTCGCCTACCGTACAACACCATCCTCGGGTACCCAGCGTTGGCCAAATTCATGGTCGTAACCCACCATGGCTACAACATCCTCAAGATGCCAGGAAGCGGCGGAGTCATCACGGTGCCCGGTGAAGAGAGAGAGATGCGCAGTGCTCCCGAGCGAAGCTTTTCAGCCGCATCGCTAGAAGACCAGACCACAGCAGCAGGATGCCTCCCGAGGCAGCACCCAAGAAGAAGACATCGACCGCCCGACTCTTCCAGAGACAGCCCCTCAGGCCCGCACTGTGCTAGGGGAGCCTCCTTCCATCGCAGATAGGAAGCGCGCCCGGCGCCCTCCTCAGGCAAGGCTCGGGGGCTCTCCCCTGGAGGGCCGCCGACCTCGCCAAGGTCTCGAGGGAGGCGCTTGAGCACCACGTGGAGGCGTGTTTCGAAGCACGTTTCCCGCAAGGTGAGCAAGACCAGGAGGATGTAACCTCAAGAGTTCATCGCCAAGGCCATTCAGAGCTACAGGAGTCAAGGGTAATGAGGGGCAGCCGCCGCCACTCACTGTGGCCCCCCATCCAGCGAGGATGGTGGGCTGCGCGTCTGCATCGACATACTCAGGCTCAACCGAGCCGCATCTCAAGAGCGCCTGCCCTCGCGAGTGGGACGCTATGCAGGGTCTGCCCCACAGCCTACATACGCATGCCGTATGGCTCGCCAAACGCTGCTGCTGCGTGCAGCGTCTCATGAGGACCATCCCGGAGGCTCAGGAGGTCGCACGCCGCAGCCCCGGGCGGAGATGGAGATGGCCCATGAGGAGCCGCCCGGCGCCTCCCGAGCCTCCCGAGGCCCTCGGGCCTGGGGGCTCGTGAGGATCGCCCCGCAGCCCACCGAGTCTGCTACATCAACAACCCTCCATCCCCAACATCACCAGTGACATCTTTAAGTTTTATTTCCTACTGGGAGCGCCTTCAGGCCGTGATTATTCCTGTGCCTTGGGTCCATCCTCGCGGCATGTATCCTGTTATTTCATGTCTTTAGCTTATCCTGTTGGGGCGCCTGGCTGCATCATCGCCAAGCCGCTCGGGCCGGTCCCAGCGGCATGTATCCTTCATGCGTTTTCCTTAGGATTATGCTCTCGTTCCACCATGCTTGTTATTTGGTGCCTTTTCCTGGGTGGCGAAATCTTGCACGTTAAAGGGGGGGTGCCTGAGCATCGCGACTCAGGGCTCCTACCGGCTCTTCGGCCCTCACCCTCTGGTCTTGACCATGGCATCGCGACCTGGCTTGCCAGCGATGGTAGAGACCAGCCCGAGAGCCGGGACCCGAGGACGTAGAGTTTCGCCATCCAACCCAGCCTTGCGCTGCTAAAGGGGGTGTCCGAGCATCGCGACTCGTGGCTCCTACCGCTCTCCGCCCTCACCCTCTGGTCTTGTCCATGGCATCGCGACTGGCTTGCCGCCGACGGCCGAGACCAGCCCGAGAGCCAGGACCCGAGGACGAGAGTTGTTGCGTCGACCCAGCTTGCAGCGTTAAAGGGGGTGCCCGAGCATCGCGACTCGTGGCTCCTACCAGCTCTTCGCCCTCACCCTCTGGTCTTGTCCATGGCATCGCGACCGGCTTGCCAGCCGACGGCCGAGACCAGCCCGAGAGCCGGGACCCGAGGACGAGAGTTGCCTCATCTAACCTAGCTTGCGCGTTAAAGGGGGTGCACGAGCATCGCGACTCGTGGCTCCTACCGGCTCTCCGGCCCTCACCTCCTGGTCTTGTCCATGGCATCGCGACCTGGCTTGCCACCGACGGCTGAGATTAGCCCGAGAGCCGGGACCAAGACGAGAGCACCGGCATCCGCCAAATTTGCAGGAACACACTCAAGATAAGGCTCGAGCCAGCGCAACACGCCTTGAGGTAGGGCCTCGTGGAGTCCCGCTACCGGGCTCATGGGTGCCCAGATACACCTCGTCCAGCCCCTACCGTGCAAGGCCACGTGTCGTGGTGGGTCAGATATGCCCGGGGCTCCTCCCGAGGGGAGCCCCTCCCACGTTCCATGGAAGCACCATGCTCTGCTGGCCGACGACATCGCCGAGGAGCGGCTATGCCCAGACGCATGCGGAAGCGCTATGCTCGCTACCGGGTGATAAACAACCGAGGGTGGCCTCCGGTCGCACCAACCTCGTGGAACCTAGAGCTCAGTGTCCGGCCTCATCGCAACGCCTCCCCTCGAGCGCCGCGAGGGCTGGGCACGGGCTGCGCCTGGGTCACGCCTTGGACGACGCCACGCCAGCCGAGCCTCGGGCCTGGTTCGTCAGACGTCACTCCCGAGCGGAGCCAAGGTACGCATGCCGTTTGAGCGCCAAGGGGACTCTGAGCATCGCGACTCAAGAGCCTAATCGTCACGTAGCCCCTCACCCCTTAGTTCCGGAAAGGCTAACGACGGTTGAGGTACGCAGCTGGGCCGGGCTCGCAGACGAGAACGGTGGATTCGCCCGCGCCTCACCTCCCTACTTGTTGTTCGTGCGCCAAGGGGGACTCCTGAGCATCGCGACTCAGAGCCTAACTTGTCACGTAGCCCCTCACTCCTTGGTCCCGTCCTGGTTTCCGGTTGGGGCTAACGACGGCTGAGGTATGCGCGGGGTCGGGCTCTGCCGGCGTAGAGCATAAGCAAGTAGGAAGCACAAATTTCAAGGAATCCAAAAGCAAATATTACAGTCCACACTGTTATCGCAATACCAAACGCAAGTTTAAACGCCTCCCCGAGGCATGATACACGTGCAGGAATTAAAAGCAAGACATGAGCCACAACGGAGTCACTTGTCGGCGGTGGAGCAGCGCGGAGTGGGCTCGCCTCATGAAGCAGCAGGGCCGGCAGCGCCTCGCTTCGGCTTGGTGCTGAAGGCCCGGAACTTCCCCAACAGAGCCTCCGCGCGACCCTTCACAACCTCGGCAGCGGCAGCTGCATGCTCGCCGCTTGCCGGCTCCAAAGAAGCTGTCCATGTCGACGCTGGATCGCGAAGATAGATGTGGGTGAGGATCCGCGTCGATGCCGCAGAAGACAAGACACGCCTCGGCCTCACCGTGGGGCCAAGACCAAGGGAGACATCTTCAAGAGCGCGAATCAGAAGGGAAGCAGCTTGGCGGGGCCCTTCCTGGCCGCCGCCAAGGCTCTCCAGCCGCTATCATAAAGCTCCCTCAAAGAAGGCGCGAGCCTTCTCCTCCATATCCATGAAGGCCACGCGATCTTGGCAAGAACCCGCCTTGGCGCCCAGCTCGACCTTCCTCGCCTCCAGCCTCTGCTCCAACACGCTTAGGCGGTCGCGGGCGCTTCTTCGGCTTGGCCTCCCGGTCCTTGATGGCCGCCTCGCGAGCCTTCATGCCTTCCTCCTGCCTCTGGCGGAGGCGGGCCTGCTCGGCGAGCTGGTCCAGAGGCCCTTCACTCGCCCTCCAGCGTCTCACGGCGACCTTGGATGTCGGCTGCCTCCTGAGGCAGCATTGCGGGCCACCTTCGCCACGAACAGCTCGCTTCTCCTCGTCGCAGCCGTCGAGGCCTGAACCAGCGCCGCCAATCGAAGCGTGCCGGACGAATCCACCAGAGGCCAGCTCCAAGCGCCCGCCACCAAGCGAGGGTCGGCGCCAAAAGATCTCGTCAGAGCCGGTCCAATTCAGCAAGAAGACGATCCAGACAGCGGAGGAGTCGGAGAGACAGCAGTTGGCGGAGTAGGAGGAGATGGCGGCGGAGCAGCCACTGCGCCTTGAGGCGGAACCAGCGGCACCACGGCAACGGTGGAGGCAGCGCCCAGCATGGCCACCTCGGTAGTTGCCTGGGCCAAGGGGGCTGAGCTCACCCCAGCGGGCTCAGCCAGGCCTCGCGAGGGCGCCCGGGCAGGAGAGGCCTGGGCGTCAGGATCATCTTCCCTTTCGGGCAGCGGCACCGTCACGGATGGAGCCTCAGGAGCCCCCTTCAGCTTCTTCGCCGCGGGCGCCGGCCTGGCCAAGGAACATGGACATCAGATCTCGTCAGCAGAGCAAAGATCAAGACGGAAAGCAGGCACTTACAGGTCGTCGCTGGTGGACTCGAGCAGCCTCCGGCCATACTTGAAGCCCGAGAGCCGGCTGCAGGGATCAGCCTCGAGGGGACCAAGAGCAGGAGGCGTGTCAGCGGATCGCCCCGGGGCCGGGGCGGACCCGCAGGGGACCAGACCAGTCCGGTCCTTCTTCGGGATCGGGGGCAGGCTTCTGCCTCCCCCGAACGCGGGGCTTGCGCCGCAAGGGGGGATCCCTTGACTCCGCCCCCGAATCAACCCCCTCTCCTGGCTCCCTTCCCTCCACCTCTTCGCCAGAGTCGGAAGAGGACACGTCCACCAGGTCCTCCGGAGCCTCCGCGGGCACGAGCCCGTCCCCATTGAAGGCGGGCATGGACCCCACAACCTGCTCCCAATCCTCATGAAGGAACAGGGCGCTGGGCGCCCGGTCTCGCCACATCGCCCCCAACCAAGGACTGGAGGACCGTCGCCAGATCCTCGCCGTCGGCCACACGGGGCTCGGGTGTGGCCTCCACATCGAAGAGCATCTTGTGAGCGGAGCGCTTGGTGCTCCAGAACTCCCTCAGCAGCCGACAAGACTGTCAGCCTCGCCAAGGCCGTCTCGGCTTCAGTCTGCATCCATCTTCTCCAAGGCCACCACATGGGGATCCCGAAGCTTCGCTCGGGGCCGGTCATCGGAGCTCTCCGCGGGCTCCGTGGGCAGGATCAGCCGAGGGTGGATTCGCCCAGCATCCATCAAGACCCACTTGCTCCTGAAGCCCTCAATCCACTTCCCAGTGTTTGAAATGGCAATGGCTCCGCCATATGCGACGAAGCTCGCGCACGCGGAGACGGAACCACGAGAGAGTCGGAGGAAGAAGTAGTGGCGCAGCAAGGCCACCGAGGGCTTCACCCCAACATGGGCCTCACAATAGTAGGCGAAGATTGCCGAAGAAGGACGGAGTTGGGATGAAGGTGCAGAGCGTGAATGTTGTAGTGACGGAGGACGGAGAAGAAGAACTCAGAGAAGGGAGGCGCTGCATCAGCAATGATGGCGCCGCGAAGAACGGGTACAAGGTACTCCCCGACCCTCGTGGGCGGAGGAGCCGGCCTTGAACACCGCCGTTCCATTGACGCCCTACGCCCGCCAACCGGGCGATCGTGGCAAGGCTCGCCACGACACATTCGGGCGGGTCCAAGGCAGGAGAGTACCATGCCCCGCCGGGTTTGACGAGGAGCCATGACTGCTAGGGCACGGCGGAGTGGATCTAAAGGTCTTGGAAGGTGGAGGAGAGGCGCAAGAAAGGGGATCTCGAGCAGCAATCGGAGAAAGCAAAGGAGGCAAGGAAGATACCGCTCTATTATCAACCCGCTGCAGTTGCAGAGGCGCCCACGCCCAATCAACCGCCACGCTGGCGCCCAAGGCCGCAGTCGTTAGGGCCCACGATGCTTCGTGACTTGCCCTTTCGCCTCTCTCTCAGACGGCCAAGGTCGGGCGCGCTGTGGCCCGGGCTTATCAGGGCGTTCTGGGAACGGGGTCCCAGACTTGCACTCGCGGCTGCGGTGTGGCTCAAAGGAGGCCCAGACAGCCCATCTTCATCAACGCAAGCTCAAGACCTCGCGAGGGGCCAAGCCTCATGAGGCGGGGCGACCAGAGCTTCCTTCCGCACGGCTCGTCAGGCTGGCTCACGAGGAGGCGGAGAGTTCAACGCAGGTACCTCGCGAGGTGCCCATGACGCAAGCCATGATTTACCAAGGGCGCCTGGGCGCCAGGCCAGCGGCGTCCTCCTTTCCTCTTTGGTGCAAAGGGAGCAAGCGCAGCGAGCATCAAGCAAAGGCATCCGCTTTGGTGCAACAAGACCAAGACCAGCCCCAACGGCTGGAATGCGATCATCGTGGAGCCCAAGCAAAGGCGTCATCACCAGAGCCTTTGGCAAGCGAGGACCAACTTTAGTCAGGATAAGTGTACCCGCTGTTCCCCTTCAAAATGGCCAATTGTTGGCACCCTTCCCGCTCAATATTTGGGAAGAGGCCCAGGGCCTTCGCCTATAAATAGGAGTAGCCACACTCAGAGTAGGGGGGCGCGATAGAAGGACGATCGGATAGAGAGGGAAGCACCCGAAGAGAGAGAGAGAGAGACCCGATCCTCAAGCTAGAGCGACGGGATACCACTTAGCAGTTCGTCACACCCACCAAGAACAGACCCTCGCGAGGTTGTTCTTCCTCATCGTTTTCTTCATCGCCCCCAGAGGCAATCCACCACACCACAAACTAGAGTAGGGTATTACACCACAACGGTGGCCCGAACTAGTATAAATCTTGAGGCTCTTGTGTTGTTCTTGCTAGTAGTTTAGGTTCCTGCGATTCGGCGAGGTACGAGACGGTGGAGGGTTGGATCTCCGCGCGCACCCCAGAGTTCGAACCTTAAGGGTCTGCCGGAACCCGAAATCCGACATCTGTCACTCTAGCAACCCATCATCTACTTATTACTTCCCAATGCCTTCCTCTAGGCCCAAACAATGGTGAAGTGTCATGTAGTCGACGTTCAAATGACACCACTAGAGGAAAGACAACATACATCTCATCAAAATATCAAACGAATACCAAATTCACATGACTACTTATAGCAAGACTTCTCCCAGTCCTCAGGAACAAACGTAACTACTCACAAATCATATTCATGCTCATAATCAGAGGAGTATTAATATGCATAATGGATCTGAACATATGATCTTCCACCAAGTAAACCAACTAGCATCAACTACAAGGAGTAATCAACACTACTAGCAACCTCTGGTGTACCAACTGAGGTTTGGATACAAAGATTGGATACAAGAGATGAACTAGGGTTTTAGAGGAGATGGTGTTGGTGAAGATGTTGATGGAGATTGACCCCCTCCCGATGAGAGGATCGTTGGTGATGACGATGGTGATGATTTCCCTCTCCTGGAGGGAAGTTTCCTGTAACAGCCTGGCTTGAGCCCTAGATTGGTTCCGCGAAGGTTCCGCCTCTTGGCGGCGGAGTTTCTTCCCGAAAGGTTGCTTATGATTTTTTTTCAGGGTAAAATACTTCATATAGGAGAAGATGGGCACTCGAGGCCTGCCAGGGGGCCCACGAGGCAGGGGGGCGCGCCCCCACCCTCGTGGCCAGGGTGTGGGCCCCCTCTGGTACTTTCTCCGCTCAGTATCTTTTATAAATTCCAAAAAATGACTTCTGTGAAGTTTCAGGACTTTTGGAGTTGTGCAGAATAGGTCTCTAATATTTGCTCCTTTTTCGGCCCAGAATTCCACCTGTCGGCATTCTCCCTCTTCATGTAAACCTTGCAAAATAAGAGAGAATAGGCATAAGTATTGTGACATAATGTGTAATAACAGCCCATAATGCAATAAATATCGATATAAAAGCATGATGCAAAATGGGCGATTAGGCCTTCTTGGCGAGGGCCACTTTGGCCCCTTGGTTTTCTCCTGGCGCCTTGTAGGCGCCGAACCAAAGATCTTCGCCAGAGCGGATGATCGGGTTCCTCGGCAATGGAGCCGGACACCGAATCCGCTCCACTTTCTCTGTCCATACATGAAAAAAAATAGTGAAGTTTTAGATATCTTCCTTGAACAAGTAAGTAGAGGGTGCACCTTGAGACGAGAAAAGACTTACCGCACTAGCAGGATGGGAAAGATCGTGCCCGCGGTCCGAGTCTATGTCCGGCGGCGTCTCGTTGCCCTTAAAGAGCAACTTCCAGACATCTTCGTGAGTAGTTCCGAAGAGTCTTTCCAAGGTTTGGTGCTTCTCTGGAACAAATTCCCATAAAGGGCATGTTCGGCTCGGCATGGAAGGATCCGCAAACTAGCGCCACCTAGATCACGTGGACGAGCTTGATGTTTTATCCACCATGCTTTGGATGCGCGTCATAGCGCTTATCAGCTCGTCCGACAAAGACCAATTTGGGCCCTTCTCTATCCAGGAGGTGAGCCGCATTGGAGCTCCGGATTTGAACTCGGGAGCTGCGGCCCAGGTGGCGTCGTGAGGCTCTGTGATATAGAACCACAGCTTCTCCCACTCCTTGACGGTCTCCACGAAGGTACCTTTGGGCCATGTGACATTGGGCATCTTGCTCACCATGGCACCTCCGCACTCCGCGTGTTGGCCATTCACCACCTTCGGCTTCACGTTGAAGATCTTGAGCCATAGTCCGAAGTGGGGAGGAATGCGGAGGAAGGTCTCGCACACGACAATAAATGTCGAGATGTTGAGGAAGGAGTTTGGGGCTAGATCATGGAAATCTAGCCCGTAATAGAACATAAGTCCGCAGACGAAGGGGTGGAGAGGAAACCCTAACCCGAGGACGAAATGGGGGATGAACACCACCCTCTCATTAGGCTTCAGAGTAGGGACGACTTGCCCCTTTGCTGGAAGCCGGTGGGCGATTTCTTTCGCCAGATACCCAGCCTCCCGAAGCTCAGTGATGTCCTTCTCCTTGACAGAGGAGGCCATCCATTTGCCTAGCCCTCCAGATCTGGACATGGTTGAGTGCTTTCTTGAGGCAAAAGAGATGAGGACTTGGGCGCTGGAGCTCGAGAGTGGAAGGGCAGAGAGAGAGAGAGAGAAGGCGTGGGTGAAGAAGGGGAATCCTTATCTCCTTATAAAGGCAGTAAATATCAAGCGCCTCCCCGCTCGCCTTAAAACTCGCCTGTTCCCAAGGGCTGTGCAAATGGCACAGTTGGATTACCCACGCTCGTATTGATGAGAATCCCACAATAAGGGGACACGATCTCTACTTTGACAAGACGTGCCAATGAGAACCGCAGATAAAAACGGTTTGAAGTAATGACCAGGCAGACGTGATGTCACATTGCAAAAAGTTGTCAGCGGATTGAACTCGTGAAATATTATACTCTCTGCGGTTGTGTGTGGTACTTGTGTTGCAGATCCGGACACGTTCGTTGTGTCCGAAGACTATTGTGGAGTATTCGGAAAGGGGAACCCGCCTTGCAATGCCGAAGACAATCTGCGCGCCGGACACCTCGTCATTGAAGCCTGGCTCAGGGGCTACTGAGGGAGTCCTAGACTAAGGGGTCCTCGGACGTCCGGACTGTTGGACACGGGCCGGACTGATGGGCTGTGAAGATACAAAGACCGAAGACTCTACCCGTGTCCGGATGGGACTCTCCTTGGCATGGAAGGCAAGCTTGGCGACCGAATATGAAGATTCCTTTCTCTGTAACCGACTTTGTACAACCGTAGTCCCCTCCGGTGTCTATATAAACCGGAGGGCTTAGTCCGAAGGACGGGATATAGTCATACAGGCTAGACTTCTAGGGTTTTAGCCATTACGATCTCGTGGTAGATCAACTCTTGTAATACTCATATTCATCAAGATCAATCAAGCAGGAAGTAGGATATTACCTCCATAGAGAGGGCCCGAACCTAGGTAAACATTGTGTCCCCTGTCTTCTGTTACCATTGACCTTAGACGCACAGTTCGGGACCCCCTACCCGAGATCCGCCGATTTTGACACCGACACCCGCCAGGAGGCAAGGACCACCGCAAGCCAGAGCGCTATTTCGAAGACGTCCTAGAGGTTGCCCATTTGATAGAGGGTCAATGCTCGAAGGATATCATGTTCGAGTGAATGTATCCGAACTTCCCAAAGATTGTATTATAAACCAATGCTTTTTGTAATGTATTTGTGTTTTTATCCGAACTACATATACCTCATGTGCGGCCGTATTTTATTATTCTTGAAAGTTTGCCAGTCGTCGGCTTCAGCCCCCACGTAGATGCTACTGGGGTGTTCATAATAACATGTAATCACTCTTGACCCAACGTCTTAGTATGTAAAGGAGGTGACTTACGTAACAAACTAGGCAATCAGACTATGCGGCTTTAGCACTTTCACTTAGCCATAGGAGTTTGATTGTGGGACTAAGAACTAGCCCCTGGTGCGCGTGCGACTGTCCGAACTGGGATGCCTTAGGCGCGTGACCGAACCGAAGTCAGTCTTTCGTATAATATGGAAAAAATCGCAAGAGATTTACATTAAGTCGCCGAATAGCCGACCAGATCTCGTCATACCATGACAGTCCGTTTTCGGCTTTCTCTACTGAGGTGTTTGACCGGACGAACCAGAAACACAATCGCAGTAGTTCTCCCTTCACTACCTTAGCCGAACAAGCAGAACGTAAGGTGGTAACCACAGGAGCCGGGCAACCCAACTATTGACCAAAGACATGATTCGGAGCCGATGCATATAATGCCATATTCGGGACGCCGAAGTATACTATAAAAGTGTTCGGACTTTTTTTTGAAAAAATAATATATGTGGTTGACTAGAGCCCCTGGCAATTTAAATCGTGCCAAGGTGTATATGCCAATCTGACGCAAAGAGGGAATACAGATTAGGAAATAAGCCAATACCGAACAGGGTTGGGCAAAACTGTTTCCATTATAGTCTGATTGATACGTCAAAACGTCAAGACAGGTTAAGGCCGCTCCCGCCGTCGATAATGACTCGCGTAAGATGGAATCCGTCAATGATTGGGTCGAGGACCAATGCTGCCGAACCTCCATGACGGATACTGGTCAGGTGGTCTCTGCGATCAAAAGTGATCGGACACGCTGACCATGGGTTGAATTTTGGGGCGACTGGCTCTATGGCGTAGATGTCCCTTAGTGTGCGCTTGTGCTCCCGTTTAGGGATATGAGTGACATAGATCATATTCACCGTTTTTACCTCGGGGGGAAATTTCTTTTGCCCTCATGTGTTCGTTGAGCGAGGCTCATCATCATCCTCGCTAGGTGGCCCTTTCCCCTTGTATTCGGTGTTTATTTTACCGGCATGTTTAAAGACCCAACAATTTCTGTTGGTATGATTGGCAGGCTTGTCAGGGGTGCCATGGATCTGGCAAGGCCGATCTAGTATTCGGTCCAAACTAGATGGACCATCTTTGTTTCCTTTGAATGGCTTCTTCCGCTGACCGGGTTTAGAGCCACTGAATTCGGCGTCGACCGCCGTGTCTTCTTTATCTTCATTGTTGTCTCGATGCTTGTGCTTATTGCGCCGTGGCCTGCCGTTGCCATCTCTGGCTTCGGAGGTGCCGGGGTCGCTGGTGATGTTGCTTCTACGAGCTAGCCAGCTATCTTCTCCCGTGCAAAAGCGGGTCATAAGTGCGGTGAGAGCTGCCATGGACTTCGGTTTTTCTTGGCCGAGGTGTCGGGCGAGCCACTCGTCCTGGACGCTGTGTTTAAAGGCCGCGAGGGCTTCGGCGTCTGGACAGTCTACAATTTGGCTCTTTTTAATTAAGAAGCTGGTCCAGAGCTTCCGGGCTGACTTTCCGGGTTGCTGGACTGTGACTAAGGTCATCGGCGTCTGGAGGCCAAACATAGGTACCTTGGAAGTTGTCTCTAAGGGCATCCTCCAGATCTTCCCAGCTACCAATGGAGTTTTCTGGGAGGCTGTTTAACCAGTGTCGTGCTGGACCCTTGAGTTTGAGGGGGAGGTACTTGATGGCATGGAGATCGTCACCGCGGACCATGTGGATGTGGAGAAGAAAATCTTCAATCCGTACCACGGGATCTGTCGTTCCGTCGTATGATTCAATGTTCACGGGTTTAAACCCCTCTGGGAACGGGTGCTCCATTACCACATCAGTGAAGCGTAAGGGGTGTGCGGCGCCTCTGTATCGGGCGACGTCACGACGGAATTCGGACAGCATCCGTGTTCGGTTTTCAGCCCAGGTGAGATTATGCTCATCACGCCGGGCCTGGTGGCCGTCCTCCCGCATTGGAGCACGCCCCCTTGATCCATAGATTGATCTGGTCTGACCGGCTCTATTGTCCAGGTCCTTGCATAGGTCGTAAGTGTAGCCCAGAGCCGCTACCTCCTTGCCTCGATGGCAGGGTGGCGCGGGCTGGTGTTCGGCGTAAGTAGTCAGCTTCTCCCCTGGCCCACGTGGTGGTCGGTCAGTTCACAAGAGGTTTATACTTTGGTGGTAATGGCTCAAGGGCCTCACACAAATTGTGGTAGTAGATTGCGCCGGTAGCTCTTAGTTGGGCGTTCGAGGCCATATTCCTCGGCTGCCAAGACTTTAGTCCATCTGCCATTGAGCGTATCCTGTTCGGCTTGAAGCTGCTGCTGCTTCTTTTTTAGGCTTCTCGCAGTGGCGATTAGCCGGCGCTTAAAGCGCTCCTGCTCGAGGGGTTCCTCTGGCACGATGAAGTCTTTGTTGCCGAGGCTCACATCATGCTCGGAGATTGGTAGATAGTTACTATCCTCCGAGTCCTCGTTCTCGACCGGATCGTCGAGGTTAACTTGCCCCTCCTCCCCATCATCATGTTCGGATGTTGGTTCGACAGGGGCTTCGGGGTCTTCGGCGTTCTCCAGAGTATCATTGTCTCCGGTGCCGGTATTGCTGTCTTTTCCGTGATGCGATTTTGAGCGGCGCCGCTGACGTCGATGCTTTGGAGGTGCCTCAGCGGGCTTGTCCTCAACCGGATCCTTCCTGCCGTCATCCTCTTTGGGTGTGCCCACCATATACACGTCATATGTGGAGGTCGCCGTCCAACGTCCGGTAAATGGCGGGTCTTGGCCTTGTTCGTCTCCGGCATCGTCGTCCATGTCATCGATGTCTTCAGAGGCGTAGTCCAGCATGTCGGTTAAATCTTCGACAGTGGCTATGAAGTGGGTGGTGGGCGGGACGTAAAATTCCATTTTTCAGCCCCTAGTCCGGGCTGGGCGTAATTCAGAGGTGATTCCTCTGTGATGGCGAGGGATCGCATAAAGTCCAGTGCCTCGTTTAAGAGCGAGGTTTGGACAGGGAAGCGAGAGTTCGTGGAGCTAGAGTCCGGGGGCGAGTCCGGCCTTTCAGTAATGGGAGGAACCCGGTCTGATTCCGAGTTCGCCGCAGAAACAATCGCCTCCGGATCTTCGATAGTGCGGTTTGCAGCGGAGAGTCCGGTGGGTTCCAAGCTCCCATCTTCGGACATGGCAGTTCGTTCCGGATCTAAGGCCAGAGCGGTGGTCGGGGCCGTGAACCCTTCGAAGATCAAGTCTCCTCGGATAACGGCGACATAATTTAGGTTCCTGAAACTGATCTGGTGACCAGGGGCGTAGCTGTCGATCTGTTTGAGGTGACCAATCGAGTTGGCACGCAGAGCGAAGCCACCGAACACAAAAATCTGCCCGGGGAGAAAAGTTTCCCCGGACACAGCATCATCGTTGATGACAGAACGAGCCATCGAACCTTCTATCGACGGCACAACGGAACTCTCAATGAAAGCACCAATGTCGGTGTCAAAACTGGCCGATCTCGGGTAGGGGGTCCCGAACTTTGCGTCTGAGGATCAAAGGTAGCAGGAGGCAGGGAACACAATGTTTACCCAGGTTCGGGCCCTCTTAATGGAGGTAATACCCTACTTCCTGCTTGATTGACTTTGATGAACTTTGATGAGTATAGGGGTTACAAGAGTCGATCTACCTCGAGATCGTAATGGCCAAACCCTAGATGTCTAGCCTATATGATTTGTCTTAGCCTCTACGGACTAAATCCTCCGGTTTATATAGACACCGGAGGGGCCTAGGGTTGTACAGAGTTTGTTTACAGAGAAGGGAAACTACACATCCGGACGCCAAGCTTGCCATCCACGCAAAGGAGAGTCCCATCCGGACACGGGGAAGGCCTTCTATTTTGTATCTTCACGGCCCACCAGTCCGGCCCATGTCACATAGCCCGGACGCCCGGGGACCCCCTAATCGAGGACTCCCTCACCTACACATGGACCGGCGAGTACCACGAGTGGGTGAGCGTGCCTCCGGTCCACTACACCGCGACGCCGGAGGAGGAGGCGGCCCACCTTTAGCGCTGGAAGGCGCACTGGCTCGCCCAGGAGGAGGTTGACGGCAAGAGGCAGATGCTGTGGGAGCAGCAGCTGCGCCGCGACGGGAGGCGCTGCGGCTTGAGGAGGAGGAGGAGAAGCGCACCTGGCTGGTCACAATGCCGCCGCCCCAGTGGTCGCCGGAGGAGGCTGCCCTAGTAGCATACCAAGCGGCGTTCAGGTGGGCTGGCCCTGCTCCCATCTTCACAACCTCACCGCCGGCGATGGCGATGGTGACGTCAACGTCAAGAGCAAGGGCAAGGCCGACGACGTCTGGGGCAGCATGCGGGCGCAGACTTTTTTATGTTTTAATTAATGTTTAATTAGGTTTAAGTGGACTTTGGCCGATGGTTGACCGGCCACTTAGTGTTTAATTAATGTTATTTAATTATGTTTATTTCTGCGACGTGTTTTTTTTCTACGCCGGCATATTTGGGTCTGCCTACCGTTGGGTGGTCAAGCCGACCCATTTAAGAATCTAGACGCGTACTTCTGCCTGGCCGTCCCAAACAGACGAAAATCGGATAAAATGCGCGTCCGTTACGATCGCCCCGTTGGAGTTGCTCTTACTACTTGTACTCTTGAGGATTATGTATCACGCACCTTGCCATAGTTGGCGAAGTAAGTCTTGAGGGTGTGCTTGAGCTCCGCCGTGTCGGGCGTGTAAATCTGCACTCGTCCCGATGAGAGCAGCCGGAACATCATGTGCTCGCGGAACAGGTTCGTGCAGACGTGCTGTAGACGTGCAGCCGCCGGACGTGGTATACCTGGTGGAACACCGTGGCCACGACTGGTGGGTACCGCTTCGCTCCAGCGCGCGCCGCCGCCGAGGATGATGGCAAGGTACGAGCAAATCTCTAGCACCGCGAGGCCGACAGCGACCAAGAAGGCTGGAGAGCACTCTGTAATTCCTTGTTAGAGAAACCGAAAATCAAACAGGTACTGTAGACGACGGTCGATGAGGGACGTGTGCAAATCACCCGGGTTCAGCATGTCCTTCGTCACCAGCACAACCGTGGCACGGATCGTGCGTGGTAAGCAGCTGCATCCCCGGTAGCCCAGGAGCTCTCGCCCTCCTCGACTTCTACAGCGTGCGTGTATCCGACGCGCCGGCGGCGACTGCGTCCTGGTGATCCGCGACAGCCGCATCCTGGTGATCCGCGACGTATCCGAGGCGCCGGCGTCGGCCGCGTCCTGGTGATCCACGACAGCGGCGGCGGTCGCCGGCGTCGCGGCATCGTCTCGCCGGATCGGCGGCGACGTCTACGGCTGCGTCTTGATCCGGAGACGAGGACTACCGGCCTGGGATCTCATCTGGCACTTCGGCGGCGACGAGAGGCGCCGCTCCCGGAGGTCGGTGACGGTGATCCCGTATGTGGGCGGCAGGGAGATCGAACGAGATCGTGGCAGATCGTACGTCGGCGGCGGCAACGAAGCTCGGACTTTGATGGGATCGAGAGGAGCGGGTTTTGTGCCGGGGTGGGATTTTGGGCGCACACGTGTGGTGTATCGGATGGTTGTACCGCACGTTCTGTGTGGCACGGAGACAACCCCGCCCGTACGACGGCGTCTGGCCGCACCTCCTGCCATAGCCTGCACGTTCGGTGCAGCGCGATTGCCCCGCACAAGCACGTCCGGGTGAGCGAGCATGCAGCCCGCACGACCCCGTCTCGGCCTTCGCCCCTCCCCGCCTGCGAGCCACACGCCCCGCGTGGCAGTAACCACGCGTCCCTCCGCGGTTGCCATGGTCCGGATCCTCTTCAGTTGCCATGTTGCCATATTGCTGAACTGCATTTGCCATGTTGCTGAACTACAGTTGCCATGTTGCCGAACTACAGTTGCCATGCCGGACAACTACAGTTGCCATGGTTGCTTAACTGCAGTTGCCATTTTAGGTCAAGTGATGAATGCCATTTTTGGGCAACTGCAGCTGTTGCCATGTATGGTCTGGTCTACTACAGTTACCATGATTTGAAAAACTTTAGAGGTTGCCACCTACTAACACTGGACAGTTGCCATGTAGCACTAAAAAAACATGGCAAAAAATATGTTTCGGGTAAAAGAGAGAGTTGTCATCTGCTTACAGCACGCTAGGGCAGTTGCCATGTACCCTGCAAAAAAACATGGTAATGGATAGCTTTTGGTGTGTGGGAGAGGAGACGGGCATGTGGGCGACGGTGGTATCTTTAGGAGTTGCCACCTACTAACACTACTAGGGAAAAGCCTATCAGCAGCGCGGGTTTTGGGCCTATTAGTAGCGCGGGGGCCGGCGCTACTAATAAGGCGTCTGACTAACTGATAAGATGGCGGGGGCCACCCGCGCTACTACTACATCCAGTGGCGCGGGTGCCAACCCGCGCTAGTACTAATCTCTAATCTCTGATTTGTTTTTTAAATTTTTTCAAAAAAAAATTGACCTTTTTTTCCTAATTTTTAAATTTCTGAATTATTTTAACCTCAAATCTCTAATCACCCCTCATCGCTGCTTAATTTAATCTCTAATCACCCCTCATCATTCCACCTACTAACACTACTAGGGAAAAGCCTAGCAGCCTTGAGTTTGGGCCTATTAGTAGCTGGGCCAGGCGCTACTAATAAGGCCAGCTATGATTAACTATAGCGATGGCTGGGGCCACCAGCGCTACTACTATTACTCCTTTAGCGATGGCGGGTGCCAACCCGCGCTACTACTAATCTCTAATCTCTGGTTTGTTTTTTGATTTTTTTCAAAATTTTTTTTTTTTGACTTTTTTCCCTAATTTTCAAATTTTTGAATTATTTTAACCCCAAATCTCTAATCACCCCTCATCGCTGCTCAATTTAATCTCTAATCACCCCTCATCATTCCAAATCATCTAACTTCCCGGACGGTCACCTATCCTCTCACTATTCCAGTCTGAGCACGCTTAACTTCCGGGCTCTATTCTCCCTCGTTTCCAAGTCTGCACTTGTTGTTTTCCTGACAATAGTAAGATGTCAATCCTATTAACCTCAGAAATTTAGCTTGAGCATGAAGTCACACATTTCACTGTTTGAGTTTGAAACTATTGTTCTAAAAAAATAGTAACACTAATATTTCTTGAATAATTAGTTTGACCACAGTTTGACCATAGTTTGACCAAATTTGACCAAAATTCAAAAAAACTAAAATAATTATTTAGTAACATTAATATTCTTGAATAATTAGTTTGACCATAGTTTGACCAGATTTAACAAAAATAAAAAAAACTGAAATTTGATGAATTTTTATGCCTCCAGATCTTAAAAGGCCCGTAACTTTTTTCTCTTAGGTTTTTGAGGATTTTGAAAATGTTTAACGGGGTTCCCCCAGTTAAATTTGGATGTAACTTTTCGAGTAGATGATTTTTCATATAAAAAACTTTTTCATCCGAGTTAGTATGCAAAAGTTATGCCCATTTTTACAAATTTTCGAGAGATTTTGCAAATAAAGCCGAATATTTGCAAATTTTCCAACAACTAGACCACATATCACATGGGAAACTTATTTTCTTTTATTTTTTTGACATTTTTATCATTTTTTTTAAACTAAAAAGGCGATCCGGGGGGTAGAGTTTGAAAATGGGACGTTTAGTAGCAGCGCGGTTTTTTACCCCCTTGCTACTACTATGGCACCACTTAGTAGTAGCGAGGGCTAAAAACCAACGCTACTGCTATCAAACTTAGTAGTAGCGAGGTTTTAAAAACCCGCGCTACTACTATGGCATGTCCCGGGGGGCACGGTAGAGACCGCTTAGTAGTAGCGAGGGTTAAAAACCCGCGCTACTGCTATCAACTTAGTAGTAGCGAGGAGCGCGGGTTTTTAACCCTCGCTACTAGTAACTTTCTGTGTATAGGCTTTTCCCTATTAGTGTAACGCTAGACAGTTGCCACGTAGCGCAACAAACAGACGTGGCAATAAATAACACGTTCAGGTAAAAGAGAGTTGCCATCTGCTTACAATCACAAATAGGGCAGTTGCCATGTACCCTTCAAAAATATGGCAAATGACAGCATGGATGTGGGGAGTGGGAGAATGGGCAGTCGTGGGAGACGGGGAACAAAAGTGGTGCGCGGCGTGCGGGCGCGACAGCAGTTCCATCGCACGCCCCGACTGGCAACCGTTGACCGCGGAGAGAAAATCGACGTGCGGACGAACTCCCTCACACGACACATGCATGAGTTATCCTACGTGGCACACAAAAACAGCCTTTTCATGCCAAGATTCGTGTAAAGGCGCTGGTGACGACGATGGAGGCGTGTGGGCGAGTTGGTTAACACCCACACGTGTGGGCGTTAGTGTTTTTTGAGATTTTTGGGTGTGTGCATAGGGGGACCAAAGACGAAAAAAATACCAGTCAAAAAACAAACCAGATGAAAGTGGTGAGACGAAAAAAAACCCGGACACAATCTTATCAACTGCTTCATTAAAAATAGAGATGATTTCTCAAAGCAACTTCGACGCGATGACCCATTTTGTTCGTCCGTATCTGTTTAAGTCGCCACGGACAAAAATGTTGGCACCTCGGAAAACCTAATCAGCTCACTGACCTCTCGATTTTTTCTTTTTTGAGAAACGAAAAAATTATTTCAGCAATGTGGCACTGCACACTCGCCGGTCGCGTTGCCAGCATGGCACCTACATGTCCCGCGTGATGGAAAGACGAAATATTTATTACTCAAAAAATGGTGAGATACTTGCGATTAACTTCTTTGAAAAGTTTATTGTTTGATGACTACTTTCGTCATACGCATTGTAATATTTTGGTATTTGTAAGGATCATCTTTTTCAAATGGATTATTACCATTCTTCCCATTTTTTGTGTTTGACAACTACTTTTTTCATACACATTGTACATTTTCGGTACATGCCGAAAACATATTTTTTACACGTTTAACCTTTTGAAATACTCCCTTCGTTCCGTGAAAAGTGTTCATTTGCCCTTAAAATTTCTCCATAAAAGAGCATACTTCTATCTTCCCAATGCACTTTAAAAGAGAAAAAAATGCACACATTAATCAAGACCAATAATATTCTATACATGGTCTCCTTAATTTTTACATGCACTTAATTCATTTAAAGAGGAGATAGATGGTGGCTTACACATTTCCACTGCATTTTTTATTCCACCTCATAATTTGTCCTAAAATTTTTATATGTGCACTTTTCACTAGACAGAGGGAGTATATGATTAGCATTTTTCTGATACACGATCAACATTTTAAAAATTTATATTTCTACGTTCAATTTGTTTATGCATGTTCTACATTTTTTTCTATACACCAGGAATATTTGTTGCATATACATTAATTATTTTTAAATACATGATCAACATTTTTTCATACACATTTTATTGTATACATGATAAACATTTCTTTGCACATTCAACATTTTTAAAATGGTATCTGAACATATTTTAAATACATGATGAACTTTCTTCAGACACATTGTATATTGTTTTGTATACACTTTTCATATACACGAGAAACATTTTCTATATACACATTTAATTTGTTTCAAATGTTTGGTTAATATTTTTTTAATGTTTTATGTAAGTATCATTTGTAGTATATATATTTAGAAAATTAGGAAGTATGAACAGAAGTTGAAAAGAAAGCAAAATACGAGAACAAAAAGGTGAAAAAAAAAGACAGGAAAAAAACGAGGCAGTGGCATCCCGCGAAGCGAGACATAGTCGCGCCTAGGCCGTCTGTCGCCCATTCTTTTGCTGGCCCCCTCAAATCCTTCCGGGCCGGGCCACCAACGTTATTTTGCTTGGTGGCCTTGCGAGCCCAGGCTTCTTCCGCTCCAAACTCCAGCGGAACCCGCAAAATTTTCGAAAACGGAGAAGCTGGCGCCCCCTGCCGCACGCCGCGCCTCCACCCGATTTCCAATTCCAGTTTCCCTCCCGTCTCCCACCCCGTCTTCCCCCTTTTAAATTTCGAACGCCTCTCATCTCACACCTCCCACGCCATCCACCATCCACCCGGCTAATCCCCGCATCTCGCCTGCGCATTCCGCCGAGCGCATGGAGTGCGGCGGCGACGGCGGGATGGACGCGCTGCCGGACGGCGTGGTGCAGGCCATCCTCTCCCGGCTCAGCAGCGCCCGCGACGTGGCCGCCTGCGCGGGCGTCTCCCGCAGCTGGCGCGACTGCGTGCCCTTCCTCCCGTCCCTCTACTTCCCGCGGAGCGCCTTCGACGCCGCGAGGGGCGGCGGCGTCGCGTGCGCCGACGACGCCATCGGCCGCATGGTCCACGCCGCGGCGCGCCTCGAGGAGCTCGTCATCTACTGCCCCTTCTCCGCCGCGCGCCTCCCGCGCTGGCTCGCCGTGCGGAGCGCCTCGCTGCGCGTCCTCGAGCTCCGGGTCGACTCCGCCGGGTCCGGATCCGGTCACCTCGACTGCGTCGCCGCCGCCCCCAACCTCGAGGAGCTGCGGCTCTGGGGGCTCACCATGACGCGCGAGCCGGCCTGGGGCCGGCTTGACCGGCTCCGCGTGCTGGAGATCGTCGGCGCGTCCCTGGCGGACCTCGCCGTCAGCGGCGCCGTCGACGCCTGCCCCAACCTCACAGACCTCGCCCTCCTCGGCTGCGAGTGCTCCGGCTCCGTGTTCCTGGCGACCCCCCTGCTCCAGCGCTGCCGCCTCGACTTCGTCGGCTCCGGCACCTGCTCGCTCGCGCTCGCCGCGCCCCTTGTCGAGTCCCTCGGGGTCCAGGGCTTCAACTATATCACCCTGCACGGCGGCGATCGCCTGAAACGCCTCACAATCTCCAAGAACACTGGTAGGCACTGAACTGGAGACCCCCTACCCATGGCCTTCCAACGCAGTTTCAAACTTTCGATTCGTTTCATTCTGGTCCAATGTCAAATTCCGTTCAATGTTGTAGGGAGGGTGAATACTGTCGGGATCGACAGGCTCCCGGTGCTGGAGCAGCTATCACTGCGTGGCGTCCAGTGGAGCTGGGGAGCCGTCAGCCATGTGCTGCAATGCGGCGCCGAGGCCAAGCATCTGGTGATGAAGGTCGAGTTCTGCGGTGACTCCGACACTCTCCAGCCGTTCCCCGAGGTCGACCTTGTTGAATTCTTCAACAGCCACCCAAAGCTCTGCAAGTTCGAGGTCCACGGCGCCATGTTTGCGTCGCTCTGCCAAAAGAACAGCCTGAAAAATGTGCGTCATATCCCACTGATTATCAATTGCATCCTTTCACTTCGCGCTGGTGTATGGCATGGCTAATTTGTTTCTCTGGCATTGCAGCTGGACTCGAGATTCCTGATATCTTCATTGGAGGAGGTCCTGATCACCGTGCGCTCACCCTTGAATGCTGAGCAGAAGCTGATCACCATTGAGTCCCTTGTCAGGTACAGTCCAAGGCTGCGGAGGATGGTCCTTAGGATCTCGCAGATGAAGAACTGCCACGAGGCTGCAGATGAATTCTTTGAAGAGGTTTCCAAGTTTGCGCATATGAGTAATGGCAGAGTGCGGATTGAATAGAGGCGTGCTGCTGCATGGCTCTGTACTTTGGCTATTGTGAGTTTGTGACTCGAGTAGTTATGCTGTTTTGTTTGTCATTGTTCATGTGTGCTGGCTCTTATCAGCATGCTTAGGGTGGTTGTTTTGTCCTCTACTTGTTAAAATTTTGTACCTCGAATCTGTATTGCTCCTTGTTTTATGAGAGATAAGAAACTACTTTACTTCATTGCTCTTGCAACAGCAACTTATTTTCAACCCTTGTGTATTTGATTCCATCCAATGTAGCCTTGATTGATATGTCAAAAGTGTTGATGATCTCAATGGGATATGTGAAAATTATGTATAATTTTAGTGGGATATACCTAGAACCACCAACAGTTTCTGAAACACCACCTGACTTCCGTAGTCGTTGCCTCAGCTGCCTGGGGCTTAGTTTGCACCCTAGTTGATATGCATGGTTATCTTTTGAAGTGGATGTGGACATTGCTATGTTTGATAAATTGTGATAATATATAGTTTGTGTTTTCATTAAGACAAAAACAATGAAACCAAAACTCAAGTTATGTAAAAGCTGCTCAACAAAATATGAATGTCAAAGTATTGGGATTTAATTAACAATCAGAAAAAGTCCATAACAAAGGAGCGATCTCTTGTATTATTTCAAGTGATATTATGCTTAGCAATCTTCTGTACTCTTCCAACTAAATACATTTTTGTTATGATTAGTAGTTTATATTAACTAGCCAGTATGCAAATGCAATTAGATGAACCTCAGATCTGAAGATATGATTCATGTTAGGTTGATTTCATCCATCATATTACTAGTTTATATTAGGATATCAATATCCTTAATATCCAAATGAGTACTGCATTTTTGGCGATTGCCTTGTAATTCAATCATGCATCCCCTAGTCGCAAGATCACAATGGACAATGGGCATTGTTGTGTCAAGTTAAATACTCATTAATCAACGTGTGTTTCTGGCAATCCTTTCTAGTCATATACAAGGTCCAAAGCTTGAGAAGTTGTGCCAATGAATGAAAACTCTTTGGCATCTTGGACTAATTGCTCCTGTAGCCCCCGAAAGACTGTCATCATTGAAGATGCATCAACGTTCAGATTCAACCATTCTGTTTGGTGGATGCTCCCAAGTCCCAACTGTGACGCCTGGCTCCTTTTTTCTGACATGAGCTTAAGCATAATTTGTTGCCAACACACTAGTTCCCTTGACTGATCTCACCGGTGTTTGGATACACTCATTATTGAAATGTAGTCTTCTTACCTTTACTTTGTAGGTACTTCTTCAATGGTTACAGGTATTTCGTGTTGCTAGTCAGCGCCATGCCACATTTATTATCTAAGATCCCTAATTTGAGGATCTGCAATTAGAACTTGGAAATAGTATGAGAGATAGGTTGGCAGAATTCCATTAATGATTGCTACTCAGATATCATAGGACAAGGTTTCCATGATTTCTTATTTAATTTGTTATTGTAGCTGGATTCTTTCCAAATATGTTAATCCATGGATTATTTAGTTAACTTATGTGTTGATCTTTAATACTTTATCTGTTTGCCAGTTAATTACATCTTACTTCCTCTTTAACCTGTCGAGTAGGCATCGTCAAAATATTTGATTCTCTGAATGTAGTGCACAAAAGTAATTTGATGCCACTTTTAATTTGGCTTTAATTTTCCAGTTCTTTTGCTTGTTTTCCATGGTGCTCAGATTGATAGCCACACACACATTTTTAGTTTTTGGTTTGTGCAAAGTAGAGACAGTGCCATGAGTTTGAATGCAAAGTACTCCTATGTTCCAACAAATATGAGTCCTTAGTGAACATGATCCTTGCTTCTGCGATTTGATTGGGACAGGATTAAACAAGGTAAAAAAGGCAATAGGGTTTATATTTGGAATAACCTAACAGTCACATATATGAGTAGGACTTTATTCACCTGAATGATTGTATCTGGACCAGTACCATGTTTTCTTGCCTGGCATACTGCATTGTATTATACAGCATTGAAAACAGGAGCATATTGCATGTTGTTTGTACTAATTACTTGCACTCATTATTACCGATAATATGGGCATTGCCATTGGCATGGTTGGGAGGAAGGTTATTGGGACTACTGTCTCAGTTGTTTATAGTACTAATTACTTGCACCACTATTTTATTATTGCAAATAATGTGGCAAATGATGCTACTTCTGCTGTGTTACCTATGATGCCTGGTGATGGTAAATGGTATTGGGGCTTTAATTTTTTTTTCTTTGGATCAGGTATGCCATCCATGAACCTATTTTTACTCGAGGCCAAACATTAACTGTCATTGGTTTGCATTTTAAAACCCGTCTTAGTGCTTTGGATAGAAATCCATGAATAGTCTTCAACCTGTTACAGATCTGACATCTTATCTAAACCTTGCCAACCTTGCCATGACTCCAATACGAGCATCTCTTTACTTAGTCCATTTTCTCCAAGATAGTATCTGATAATGTTTTTAGTGTTTCCATATTGTTCTCTGGGTTCTTACCGCTTTCCCTAGATGTACTTTCTTTGTCATTTGTCCCTAAATGCTTACTATTTTCTTCTCCTGGCAGTGCTCTTCTTTTGCAGAATGGATTTAGCACAAAAAATAAGGTATGCTTCTTTAGATCAATAGGAGGATCTATGGTAAAATAAATTAATAAACAAACAAACTGCTTGGATGAAGTGACATATCTAATGCAAGGTCAAAACACACTTGAGATTTTGGTTTCCCGTACTCTTGGGTTGGAAATAATTATTGTCCATGGAGGCATGGACCATAGAATGAAAATGATTTGTGAGATTGCTGTTGTGCATGAGAAGTCCAAATGCATGAGTAACCTGTTGCATATGCAAGAAACCAAATATATGAGTTTATGCACTGCTGATTTGTACATGCAACAACAAACCAGGCAACGGAGCCCTGCTAGGTTCTTGAAACGCACGCAAGACCTACAGTTTTAGCCTGCACATAGCTCCGCCATTGCCACTGTGATTCGACTGCCACAGAATATATGTACCAAATCCTCCGGCTAGAAGCCTCTTCCTGCAGCTGCCACCATTGCCACCGTGTGATTCGCCGCCGCCTCTGAAGTCTCTGATCTGATTCAGTGTGGTCTAATCTAAAAATAAAGAACTACTCCCTCCGTTCCTAAATAATTGTCTTTCTAGAGATTTCAACAAGTGACTACACACGGAGCAAAATGAATGAATCTACACTCTAAAACATGTTTACATACATCCGTATGTTGTAGTCCATTTGAGATGGGTAGAAAGACAAATATTTGGGAACGGAGGGAGTACAAACGAGCTGCTGGGGAGAGCCTGAGCGTGCGGGTACTGAATACATGTTGTAAAATTTTCATCTATCAAAAGTGCCACATGCTGCTGTTGAAATGATGCATGTAAATCTGCAGATTTGTTGATTGCAAAGTTCAGGACTTCATACGCTACAGGTTGCAAACAAGCAAGAACAACACAATGATCATTTCTGTCCTGCTGCACAGAATTATTCCAGTTTCGTATGTGCAAATCAGATCACGTACATGGTACATACACCACACAGAAGTGCGGATCAATCTTAAGCAAAGCCTTGTACTCATGATGTACATTTACATGCTATTTACAGAGCGAAGCAAGTACGCGCCGCGGGGGCTCAAAGGACCGCCGTGAGTGCAGCACCGCCCAGTTGTCGATGAGAAGGATGTCACCTTGCTGCCATGGGACTGCGACGCATTCCTCTTCTAGGATCTTGCCGCATTCCTCTATGACATGGGCAGGCAAGGGCGAGCCATCACCGAAGGTGACGGCCTTAACTGGATCGTTACGGGCATCCTTCCACCCCGTGTAGGCGGCGACCATGCTGTTGAACCATATCTTCCTCCCTCGGCTCTCGTCCCACTTGACTGCTGGTATCGGACCCATCACTGTTTTAACCCCGTCGTCGGTCCATTCCAGCTTCATCCCAAGCTTCACAGCCCTGTGAATGACAACAGGGTGAAAGTTTAGTTATCAGCATTGTGAATGGAATGTATCAATGAAACCCTACTTCAAATGTTATTCAAAAGCTTTTAGCATTTTTTAACTGAAAAGTGACATGTGCTTTGTGATGTGCTTTAGTCATGACAAGATGAAAGATAAAAAAACAGTATTAAGTATCATGAAAAAATGCCTTTTGTCTTTAGAATACACTAAAATGGGTTAAATAATTAAAGGCCATTCGAGTACCGGATTTTTTTTAAAAGCTTGCACTGCTCTACAGATGTTAATAAGACAAACATACATGATTAAAATCTTGAACTCTAGATACACCTTCTAATACACTTCTAATCAACTATCAACATTGACTCATCCTGATCTTGCAACCAAGACAATGACAGTTCAATGTTGAGCTCTAGATACACCTTGTTATGAGCTCTAGTGAAATACAATGATGTTACAGAAGATTTCTGAATGCAAATATAAATGTTCAGAACTGATAACAGAGCCAGTAATATATGAGCTCTGTTTCAAAGGAACTAGAAACCATACCTTTCCTCGGCGACGGATCTATCTTTAGTAAGAAATGTGGATTGCCATCCACGGCCTATTGGAGAAGATGGGTCGTCACCCTCTCCCAATACCCTTGTGTATATCAGGCCATACTTCTCCAATTTCTCCACAAATTCAGGGAAGTTTTCCTTCATCCTCTTGTACACATAGTGGCTCAGCACTATCGGTGTCTCTCCACCACTTTTTGGTTCCACCTCACAGAAGAAGAAGAGTTTCGCAGGAAAAGTTGGAACCTAAGGAATGATGAGAATCAAGATTCCAGATGAGATTAGTTTTACATAATTCAAGCTAATATGGTAACAATAACATTTGATCCTTAACATGACAACAAAACAATACTGTGATTGTCATTCAGGGTTCCTTTATGTTGGTAGTACATAATTAGTTCTGAGTATTCATCATATATGCAACTAAATACAGATATGTCGAATAGTTTGCCATCAGTTCGGAGCTAGTGCAGTATCACATCAAGCTTGACCATTAATTTTGAAATATTATGTATTTATATGGAGTGAGTTGGGCTAACGCACCTGCGCCATCTCATGGTGGAAGGGGATCTTCTGGTCGGGCGGCGACTCGTTGGCGGTGAACACCCGCCCCACCACGTTGGTCCGGGGCGCCGCGCCGCCGACGTAGGGAAGCTCCTCGTACCCGAACGCCTCCACGGCGGCGTCGAAGTCCGACGCCGTCCGCGCAGGGAACCCCCGCAGCAGCACCGCCCCCGCCGCCCGCAGCAGCGGCTCCACCCGGGACGCCCGCTCCGACCGCACGGCGGCCAGGAACTCGTCGAGGCTCCCCTCTCCCGTCCCCGCTGGCCCGCCGGTCGGGACGAGCACCGCGGGGAAGGCGATGCCCTCGACGGCCCGCTGCTCCGGCAGCCGCGCTTCCCGGAAGAAGCTGCTGCCCGCCACGGGCGCCATCTGCCGTGCAGGGTTTGGTTCGCGAGGTTTGAGCTGTGGTGCTCGCGTGGCTGACTGTTCTGAGAGACTGCCAGTGTGTGTGACTGAGGTGAGAGGCGTGATGAGGATGTTTTCAGGCTCAGCGTTTGGTCTGGATGAACGTGGACGGGTTCTGGAGCAGGGCGGGGCGAAGGTTGGAGTGACATGTGGGACTCGTCCGTGTTCAGTGAAGCTGGAGAACAAAGGTGACCTTTTGGCAGGGTTGCACCAAAAAATGTTTCTTACAGTTCGTTTTAATTTTACTACGTACCCAAATTCTGGACCGACCACTGGATCGAGGGGAAGTTAGTGTCCGAGCTAGCCCCTCTCCTCTTCGCGCTTGTCCCTCGTCGCCGGCGGAAGACTCGTATCGTGCAGGACGGCATCCACCTTCGGTCGTGGGTGCGAGATATTCAGGGCGCGCTAGGCCCCACCGCCATGGTGCAATACATAGACCTCTGTGCCGCGTGCGCCACACGGAGCTTTCAGACGCTCCGGACACCCAGCACTGGCGCTAGACCTCATTGGCATCCTACCCGGCTAGTTCTCGCTACCAGGCACTCTTCCTTGATGCTTGCGAAAACTAAAGGAAATATGCCCTAGAGCCAATAATAAAGTTGTTATTTTATACTCCCTCCGTTTCTAAATAATTGTCTTTCTAGAGATTTCAACAAGTGACTACATACGGAGCAAAATGAGTGAATCTACACTCTAAAACATGTCTACATACATCCGTATGTTGTAGTCCATTTGAGATGGCTAGAAAGACAATTATTTGTGAACGGAGGGAGTATTTCCTTATATCATGATAAATGTTTACTATTCATGCTAGAATTGTATTAACCAGAAACTTGATACATGTGTGAATACATAGACAAAACAGAGTGTTCCTAGTATGCGTCTACTTGACTAGCTCTTTAATCAAAGATGGTTAAGTTTCCCGACCATAGAAATGTGTTGTCATTTGATGAACAGGATCACATCATTAGAGAATGATGTGATGGACTAGACCCATCCGTTAGCTTAGCATAATGATCTTTAGGTTTTATTGCTATTGGTTTCTTCATGACTTATACATATTCTTTTGACTATGAGATTATGCAACTCCCGAATACCGGAGGAACACCTTGTGTGCTATCAAACATCACAACGTAACTGGGTGATTATAAAGATGCTCTACAGGTGTCTCCGAAGGTGTTTTTGGGTTGGCATAGATCGAGATTAGGATTTGTCACTCCGAGTATCGGAGAGGTATCTCTGGGCCCTCTCGATAATGCACATCACGATAAGCCTTGCAAGAAATGTGACTAATGAGTTAGTTGTGGGATGATACTTTACGGAACGAGTAAAGAGACTTGCCGGTAACGAGATTGAACTAGGTATGAGGATACCGACGATTGAATCTCGGGCAAGTAACATACCGATGACAAAGGAAATAACGTATGTTGTCATTGCGGTTTGACCGATAAAGATCTTCGTAGAATATGTGGGAGCCAATATGAGCATCCAGGTTCCGCTATCGACCGAAGAGATGTCTCGGTCATGTCTACATAGTTCTCAAACCCGTAGGGTCCGCACGCTTAACGTTCGATGACGATTTGTATTATATGAGTTATGTGATTTGGTGACCGAATGTTGTTCGGGGTCCCGGATGAGATCACGGACATGACGAGAAGTCTCGAAATGGTCAAGAGGTAAAGATTCATATATGGAACGATAGTATTCAGATACCGGAAGTGTTCTAGGGTTACCGGGTACATATTGGGTCACCGGAAGGGGTTCCGGGCTACCCCCGACAAACTATATGGGCCTTATGGGCCAAGAGGGGAAACACACCAGCCACAAAGGGGATGGTGCGCCCCCTCCCCCATATGGGCTGGCCAAATTGGAGAAGGAAAGGGGAAGGAGGAAAGGAAAAAGGGAATAGGATTCCCCCTACCCTCCCCCTCTTCCCTTCCTACTCCGAATAGGAATAGGAAAGGGGGGAGGCCGAATTGGGAGGTGCCCAAGTAGGATTCCTCCTACTTGGGGCACCCCCTTGGCTGCCTCTCCTCCCCTCCAACCTATATATATATGAGGGGGTCACTACTAGAACACACAACAAACATTGCTAGCTGTGTGCGGCGCCCCCCACCACAGTTTACGCCTCCGGTCATATTCACATAGTGCTTAGGCGAAGCCCTACGCGGATCACTTCACCATCACCGTCACCACGCCGTCGTGCTGACGGAACTCTCCCTTGATACGTCTCCAACGTATCTATAATTTTTGATTGTTCCATGCTGTTTTATTATCAATTTTGGATGTTTTATAATCATTTTATAGTCATTTTATATCATTTTTTGGTAGTAACCTATTGACATAGTGCCAAGTGCGATTCTTTGTTTTACGCATGTTTTTACATCGCAGGAAATCAATATCAAACGGAGTCCAAATGCCCCAAAACTTTTTAAAGATTTTTATGGGCCAGAAGAAAGAAGATGGGCCCTGGTGGCACACTGGGGAGTCAGGAGGGACAACCCACCGAGCGCCGAAGAACCCTAAGCGCCACAGTGGGTTGTGCCCACCTCAGGCACCCCCCAGACCGCCTCTTTGCTCTATAAATACCCCAAAAATCCACAAACCCTAGGGAGTCGACGAAATATTCATCCAGCCGCCGCAGAGTCCAGAACCACCAGATCCAATCTAGACACCATCACGGAGGGGTTCACCACTTCCATTGGTGCCTCTCCGATGATGCGTGACAGCGTGAGTAGTTCTTTGTAGACCTTCGGGTCCGTAGTTAGTAGCTACTCCCTCCGTTCCAAAATAGATGACCCAACTTTGTACTAACTTTAGTACAAAGTTGGGTCATCGATTTTGGAACGGAGGGATTAGATGGCTTTCTCTCTCTCGCTGAATTGTCAATACAGTGGTCTCTTGGAGATCCATATGATGTAACTCTTTTGCGGTGTGTTTGTTGGGATCTGATGAACTTTGAGTTTATGATCAGTTATATCTTTTTATATCCATGAAAGTTATTTGAGTTTCTTTGATCTCTTATATGCATGATCTCTTATAGCTTCATATTTCTTCTCCGATATTTGGGTTTTGTTTGGCCAACTTGATCTATTTATCTTGCAATGGGAAGAGGTGCCCAGTAGTGGGTTCGATCTTATGGTGCTTGATCCCAGTGACAGAAAGGGAACCGACACGTATGTATCGTTGCTACTAAGGATAAAAAGACGAGATCTATATCTACCGCCATATAGATAAACGGATCTTGTCTACATCATGTCATTGTTCTTATTGCATTATTCCATTTTTCCATGAACTTAATACACTAGATGCATGCTGGATAACGGTCGATGTGTGGAGTAATAGTAGTAGATGCAGGCAGGAGTCGGTCTACTAATCTTGGACGTGATGCCTATGTATTGATCATTGCCTGGATATCATCATAATTATTTGAAGTTATATCAATTGCCCAACAGTAATTTGTTTACCCACCATTTGCTATTTTTCTCGAGAGAAGCCACTAGTGAAACCTACGGCCCCCGGGTCTTCTTTCTCATATATTTGCCTTGCGATCTATTTTTCCTTTGCGTTTTTATTCAGATCTATCAAACAAAAAAATACAAAAATACCTTGCTGCACTTTTATTTATTTGTGATCTATTATTTCAATCTATTACAATTTTCTCCCGTCAACTTGCCAATCTCTGGCGTCGTTACCCGGAAGGGATTGACAACCCCTTTAACATGTCGGGTTGCGAGGTGTTGTTATTTGTGTCCAGGCGCTGCTTACGTTGTGTTGCTTGGTTCTCCTACTAGTTCGATATCTTGGTTTCATAACTGAGGGAAATACCTACCGTTCCTGTGCTACATCATCCTCTCCTCTTGGGGGAAATACCGACGTAGTCCTAGCGACATCATCAAGTAGAATTTCTGGTGCTGTTGCTGGGGAGGATCTTCAACATAACCAGGTTCCTAATCACAAATCTCATCTCCTTGCAATTTACATTATTTGCCATTTGCTTCTCGTTTTCCTCTCCCCCACTTCACAAAAAATTGCCATTTTATTCGCCTCTCTTTTTCGCCGATCTCTTTTCTCTAGTCCCGATGACTAGCGTCCCTACTCCTCCTTTGTCACCAGATTTTGAAGTTCTTTACTTCAAGCAAAGACAAGGAGAAAATCTGAAAGATGCCTGGTATAGGCTTATGGAATCGTATCGTGTTTCCAATGTAAAGGGGGATGCTAAAGTTTTTCTTCGTAATTTTTACATAGGATTGGCTTTGCATCATAGACAACTTCTGGATTTTGCCGCTAAAGGAAATTTTATTGAACTTGATGCAAATGCTGCCTATGAAATTTTGGAAGGAATTTTGGGAATTCCTCCTCAAAAGAAGGGGTTTTGTTTTACCCCTGAGGGAGTTCAAATGTTGGACAAACTTGGTGATTTGCATAAACATATGGTTGAAATACAGAAATATAATGAACCCCTCAAACACCTCAATGGTAGTATCAATCGCATGAATACTTTGATTACTCTTTGCAACAAGAGATTGGATATTTTGGATCTTAAGATGGTTTATTTTCCAGAGAATTTAGGGAAGCGTAAAGAGCCTCCCGGGTTTGAGAAAACCCTTACGAAAGTTGCCAAAACTTCGGATGACAAAACTTAGATCCTTGACTTACGCCTAGCTAAGGGCGTAAAACTATAGCGCTTGTTGGGACGCAACCCAATGAATAAAATTTATTTTTGCTTTTTTGCTTTCTGTTCTTGAGTGTTTACAAAATTATGTCTCTGGTATGATTGTGTTTTATGTTTAAATTAGTGTTTGTGCCAAGTAAAGCCTTTAGGATCTTCTTGGGTGATAGTTGTTTGATCTTGCTGAAAAAGACAGAAACTTTGTGCTCACAAAAATAATTGTTAAAAATCACCAGAATGTGATAAAATTCCAATTCTTTTTGCAGTAGACCAATAAACAAATTACCCCAGTCGTCCTAATTTTTTAGAATTGTTTGAGTTACAGAAGTATTCGCCAAAGACAGATTACTACAGACTGTTCTATTTTGACAGATTCTGTTTACTTTGTGTTGTGTGCTTATTTTGATGGCTCTATGGTTTTCTTTGATGCGTTTTTTCCATTGAAAAGTTGGAATACAGTAGATATAATACAAAAACAAAATATGAATTGGTTTAATACAACACTTATAGTAGTGGTTTGTTTTCTTATACTAACGAATCTCATGAAGGTTTTGTTCAGTTTTGTGTGATTGAAGTTTTCAAGTTTTGGGTTATCTTACGATGGATGAAGTAAGGATGTAAGAGCCTAAGCTTGGGGATGCCCCAGCATCCCAAGCGATTATCCAAGAATGAGCAACCAACTAAGCTTGGGGATGCCCTCGAGTGGCATCCCCGCTTTCTTCCAACAACTATCGGCATTTTACTCGAGACTATATTTTTATACGTCACATGATATGTGTTTTGCTTGGAGCGTCTTGTATGATATGTGTCTTTGCTTGTTTTATTTTGTGTTTTAAGTCATCAATCCTTGCTGGACACACCTATTTGAGAGAGCCAAAAATATGTCATGACTTGTTAGAATTGCTCTCTATGCTTCACTTAAATCTTTTATGAGATAGGACTTGCTCTAGTGCTTCACTTTTATCTTTTTGATCACGGTGTGCTTTTTATTTTTGAAGAAGTATCTCTTACTTAACTTAGATTTATTTGAGAGTTAGTAAAATTTTAAAGAAATTCTCTCTTGCTTCACTTAAATTATTTTGAGAGAAAGAAAATTTGCTATGCTCATGATCTTCACTTATATTTGTTTGAGCTTATGAAAAGCAACACATGGAAATTAGTCCCAAAGTGATAGATATCCAAGAAGGATAAAGTAAAGAATGTCATGAAGATCATTGGAAAAAATAAACTTGATTCTTAGTAATAGTTTTGAGATATGATGATGTGATATGTGAGTTATGTTGATGAGTAATTGTGCTCTAGTAAGACTATTGGTGTTAAGATTTGTGATTCCCTATGCATGCACGAAAGTCAATAATCATGCAACGAAAATTATATCCTACTCGTGGTGCATTATTCGGTGTTAATTATGCTTAATGCTTGCTTTACGAAATTATTTGTTTCTTGGTTGGTCGCTTATCAATCTTTTTGCTAGCCTTCATTTTGCACCAAGTATGATCTCTACTTGTGCATCCAAAATCCTTTAAACCAGTTTTGCCACATGAGTTCACTATATTTACCTATATGATGTATTCTTTTGCCGTTCTAAGCAAATTTGCATGTGCCATCTCTAATTTTCAAAATAAACTTCTCTTTTGTGTATTTTGTTTCGCTCATGAACGATGTGAAGTGGCTAATATTTTCCATGTCGGATGTGTTATTCTCAAGATGAGTGTTTATTTACTTGTCATTGCACGAGAGTAAGGCAAAGGTTTTAGGGATTCCCAGTCCCGAAATGCAAAAATGAATTTACTTTATGTTGTCAAATAATAAATTCCTTGGAAAGTGTTGGTATGGAGGGCAACCGTGGATACAGATAGCCATGGAAAGTGAAAGTATGGTGGAAAAAGGAATAAACTTTATTTTCTGTTTGGGAACCGCCTATGGCATATCTAGCATGGAAAGTGTTTGTAGCTCTACGTCATTTTCGTTGTTGGGATGGATAAACCTCCCAAAATGTTTTTATCTCATATTTTTCGCTTTGAGCTCTGGCACCTCTACAAATCCCTACTTCCCTCTACGAAGGTGCTACGTCTCCAACGTATCTATAATTTTTGATTGTTCCATGCTATTATATTACCTGTTTTGGATGTTTAATGGGCTTTGGTATGCTCTTTTATATTATTTTTGGGACTAACCTATTAACCAAAGGCCTAGTGCCAGTTTTTGTTTTTTTGGCCTATTTCAGTGTTTTACAGAAAAGGAATACCAAATGTAATGAAACTTTCGCGATGATCTTTCTTGGAACGAAAGCAATCCAGAAGACTTGGAGTTGAAGTCTGGAACTCCGCGAGGCTGCCACGAGGCAGGAGGGCGCGCCCAGGGGGAGTAGCGCGCCCCCACCCTCGTGGGCCCCATGGAGCTCCACCGACGTACTTCTTTCGCCTATATATACTCTTATACCCTAAAAACATCAGGGGGAGCCACAAAACCACTTTTCCACCGCCGCAACCTTACATGCTCCATGAGATCCCATCTTGGGGCCTTTTTCCGCGATCTCACGAGGGGAATCGATCACGGAGGGCTTCTACATCAACACCATAGCCTCTTCGATGATGTGTGAGTAGTTTACCACAGACCTTCGGGTCCATAGTTATTAGCTAGATGGCTTCTTCTCTCTCTTTGATTCTCAATACAAAGTTCTCCTTGATGTTCTTGGAGATCTATTCGATGTAATACTTTTTGCGTCGTGTCTGCCGAGATCCGATGAATTGTGGATTTATGATCAAGTTTATCTATGAATAATATTTGGTTCTTCTCTGAATTCTTATATGCATGATTTGATATCTTTGCAAGTCTCTTCGAGTTATCGGTTTAGTTTGGCCTACTAGATTGATCTTTCTTGCAATGGGAGAAGTGCTTACTTTTGGGTTCAATCTTGCGGTGTCCTTTCCCGATGTGATGAGGGGCAGCAGGGCACGTATTGTATTGTTGCCATCGAGGATAAAAAGATGGGGTTTATATCATATTGCTTGAGTTTATCCCTCTACATCATGTCATCTTGCTTAATGCATTACTCTGTTCTTACGAACTTAATACTCTAGATGCATCTTTGGATAGCGGTCGATGTGTGGAGTAATAGTAGTAGATGCAGAATCGTTTCGGTCTACTTGACACGGACGTGATGCCTATGTTCATGATCATGCCTAGATATTCTCATAACTATGCGCTTTTTTATCAATTGCTCGATAGTAATTTGTTCACCCACCGTAATATATGCTATCTTGAGAGAAGCCACTAGTGAAACCTATGGCCTCCAGGTCTCTTTCTTATTATATTGCATCTCTTTTATTTATATCACATCTCGTTTTACTATTTTGCAATCTTTACTTTCCAATCTATACAACAAAAATACCAAAAATATTTATCTTATTATCTTTATTATATATCACTTTTGTGAGTGGCCGTGAAGGGATTGACAACCCCTTTACCGCGTTAGTTGCAAGGTTCTTGATTGTTTGGGCAGGTACTAGGTGACTTGCGTGTTATCTCCTACTGGATTGATACCTTGGTTCTCAAAACTGAGGGAAATACTCACGCTACTTTGCTGCATCACCCTTTCCTCTTCAAGGGAAAACCAGCGCATGCTCAAGAGGTAGCAAGAAGGATTTCTGGCGCCGTTGTCGGGGAGATTTGTGCCAAGTCAAGTCAACATTTGATCCCCCGTCAACTAGCCATTTGCGCCGTTGCCAGGGAGATCTACACTCAAGTCAAGACATACCAAGTACCCATCACAAACTCTTCTCCCTCGCATTACATTATTTTCCATTCACCTCTCCTTTTCCTCTCCCCCACTTCTAAAACGATTTTCAAGAACCTTTGCCTTCTCTTCGCCCTCCTTCCGTTCGATCTTGTGTTACCATGTGCCTTCTTTTTGCTTGCATCTTCGCTTACTAAAAGTTTATGGATCCTCATCCCCTTGCTAATCTTTTTAAGAGATCCAATTATGATGAACCAGTTTCTAGTGATTTGAGTGCACTAGATTATCTTTATGAGGTTTTGCTTGAAATTCGTGAATCTGAAAATTGTGATGAAGACATTTATGAAGAGATTCACGATAGCTCCTTGAATAAAAATCATGATTGCAATGATTTTACTATGAATTCTCTTGATGTCAATTGTGCTAATAATATGCAAAACCATAAGCTTGGGGATGCTAGTTTTGCTATGTCTACTATTTGTTGCAATGATCATGATTGGGGTGATTTTTCTTATGATCTTGAAAATTTATTTAAGCCCCATGATGAATATGAGATTGATAATAGTGTTTGCAATAATATTGAAAGTGGGTTTGGAAGAGTGTCAACTTTAGATCCCCATATTTGGAGAATGTTCAATCTTATGGTATTTTTGATAAAAGTGGGTTTGGAGAGGTCATGACTTTAGTTAATGATAATCCCACTATTTTGGAAGAGTGTCAACTTTGCATGCATGTGGATCGTGTTGAGAATATGTTATGTGATAGCTATTTTGTTGAATTTTCCTATGATCCTACATGTAATTATTATGAGAGAGGAAAATATGGTTGTAGAAATTTGTATCTTACTAAATTACCTCTCGTCATGTTGAGATTGCTATTGTCTCTTTCTTCTTCCTTGCATACGCTAATTTTTGCTTGCTATGATAATTTGTTTGATTATAAAATGCCTATGCATAGGAAGTATGTTAGACTTAGATGTGTTTATCACGTGTTCTATGATGCTCCCTTTGTGCTTTAATTCTTGTCTTTGATGTGAGCTTCATTAAAATTATCAATGCCTAGCTAGGGGCGTTAAACAATAGCGCTTGTTGGGAGGCAACCCAATTTTATTTGTTCTTTGCTTTTTCCCCTGTTTAGTAATAAATAATTCATCTAGCCTCTGGTTAGATGTGGTTTTATGTTTTAATTAGTGTTTGTGCCAAGTAAAACCTATAGGATCTTGGGTGATAATTATTTGATCTTGCTAAAAAAAGTCATAAACTTTATTCTCATGAAAACAATTGTTAGAAATCACCAGAGAGTCATAAAACACTGATTACAATTGCATTAGATCAATAAACAAATTATATAGGTCTTCCTATTTTTTCATAATTTTTGGAGTTACAGAAGTATGCGTATGAATCAGATTGCTATAGACTGTTCTGTTTCGACAGATTCTATTTTTCGTGTGTTGTTTGCTTATTTTAATGAATCTATGGGTAGTATCGGGGGGTATGGACCATAGAGAAGTTGTAATACAATAGGTTTAACACCAATATAAATAAAGAATGAGTTCACTACAGTACCTTAAAGTGGTGGTTTGTTTTCTTATACTAACGGAGCTCATGAGATTTTCTGTTAAGTTTTGTGTTGTGAAGTTTTCAAGTTTTTGGGTAAAGATTTGATGGATTTTGGAATAAGGAGTGGCAAGAGCCTAAGATTGGGGATGCCCAAGGCACCCCAAGGTAAAATTCAAGGACAACCAAAAGCCTAAGCTTGGGGATGCCCCAGAAGGCATCCCCTCTTTCGTCTTCGTCTATCAGTAACTTTACTTGAGGCTATATTTTTATTCACCACATGATATGTGTTTTGCTTGGAGCGTCTTGTATGATTTGAGTATTTTCTTTTTAGTTTACCACAATCATCCTTGCTGTACACACCTTTTTGGAGAGACACACATGAATCGGAATTTATTAGAATACTCTATGTGCTTCACTTATATCTTTTGAGCTAGATAATTTTGCTCTAGTGCTTCACTTATATCTTTTTAGAGCACGGTGGTGGATTTATTTTATAGAAATTATTGATCTCTCATGCTTCACTTATATTATTTTGAGAGTCTTTTAGAACAGTAAGGTAATTTGCCTTGGTTATAAAATTAGTCCTAATATGATGGGCATTCAAGATGGGTATAATAAAAACTTTCATATAGAGTGCATTGAATACTATGAGAAGTTTGATACTTGATGATCGTTTTGAGATATGAAGATGGTGACATTAGAGTCGTGCTAGTTGAGTAATTGTGAAATTGAGAAATACTTGTGTTGAGGTTTGCAAGTCCCGTAGCATGCACGTATGGTAATCGTTGTGTGACAAATTTGAAGCATGAGGTGTTTCTTTGATTGCCTTCCTTATGAGTGGCGGTCGGGGACGAGTGATGGTCTTTTCCTACCAATCTATCCCCCTAGGAGCATGCGCGTAGTGCTTGGTTTTGATAACTTGTAGATTTTTGCAATAAGTATGTGAGTTCTTTATGACTAATGTTGAGTCCATGGATTATACGCACTCTCACCCTTCCACCGTTGCTAGCCTCTCTTGTGCCGCACAACTTTCGCCGGTACCATAAACCCATCATTTACCTTCCTCAAAACAGCCACCATACCTACCTATTATGGCATTTCCATAGCCATTCCGAGATATATTGCCATGCAACTTTCCACCGTTCCATTTATTATGACACGCTTCATCATTGTCATATTGATTTGCATGATCATGTAGTTGACATCGTATTTGTGGCAAAGCCACCTTCATAATTCTTTCATACATGTCACTCTTGATTCATTGCACATCCTGGTACATCGCCTAAGGCATTCACATAGAGTCATATTTTGTTCTAAGTATCGAGTTGTAATTCTTGAGTTGTAAGTAATAAAAGTGTGATGATCTTCATTATTAGAGCATTGTCCCATGTGAGGAAAGGATGATGGAGACTATGATTCCCCCACAAGTCGGGATGAGACTCCAGACGAAAAAAGAGGCCATAAAAAAGAAAGGAGAAGGCCCAAATAAAAAAAATGATGAGAGAAAAAGAGAGAAGGGACAATGTTACTATCCTTTTTCCACACTTGTTCTTCAAAGTAGCACCATGATCTTCATGATAGAGAGTCTCTTATGTTGTCACTTTCATATACTAGTGGGAATTTTTTATTATAGAACTTGGCTTGTATATTCCAATGATGGGCTTCCTCAAATTGCCCTAGGTCTTCGTGAGCAAGCAAGTTGGATGCACACCCACTTAGTTCCTTTTGTTGAGCTTTCATACATTTATAGCTCTAGTGCATCCGTTGCATGGAAATCCCTACTCACTCACATCGATATCTATTGATGGGCATCTCCATAGCCCATTGATACACCTAGTTGATGTGAGACCATCTTCCTTTTTTTGTCTTCTCCACAACCACCATTCTATTCCACCTATAGTGTTATGTCCATGGCTCGCGCTCATATATTGCGTGAAAGTTGAAAAAGTTTGAGAATACTAAAGTATGAAACAATTGCTTGGCTTGTCATCGGGGTTGTGCATGATTGGAGCATTTCGTGTGATGAATATGGAGCATAGCCAAACTATATGATTTTGTAGGGATGAGCTTTCTTTGGCTATGTTATTTTGAGAAGACATAATTGCTTGGTTAGTATGTTTGAAGTATTATTATTTTTATGTCAATATTAAACTTTTGTCTTGAATCTTTCGGATATGAACATTCATGCCATAATAAAGGAAATTACATTGAAAAATTATGTTAGGTAGCATTCCACATAAAAAATTCTGTTTTTATCATTTACCTACTCGAGGAATGACGGGGAATTAAGCTTGGGGATGCTTGATACGTCTCCAACGTATCTATAATTTTTGATTGTTCCATGCTATTATATTATATGTTTTGGATGTTTAATGGGCTTTAATATGCTATTTTATATTATTTTTGGGACTAACCTATTAACCAAAGGCCCGTGCAGTTCGCTTTTTTTGCCTATTTCGGTGTTTTGCAGAAAAGGAATACCAAACGGAATCCAAACGGAATGAAACTTTCGCGATGATCTTTCTTGGAACGAAAGCAATCTAGAAGACTTGGAGTTGAAGTCTGGAACTCCTCGAGGCGGCCACGAGGCAGGAGGGCGCACCCCCACCCTCGTGGTCCCCACGGAGCTCTACCGATGTACTTCTTTCGCCTATATATACTCTTATACCCTAAAAACATTAGGGGGAGCCACAAAACCACTTTTCCACCGCCGCAACCTTCTGTACCCGTGAGATCCCATCTTGGGGCCTTTTTCGGCGATTTGCCGGAGGGGGAATCGATCATGGAGGGCTTCTACATCAACACCATAGCCTCTCCGATGATGTGTGAGTAGTTTACCACAGACCTTCGGGTCCATAGATATTAGCTAGATGTCTTCTTCTCTCTCTTTGATTCTCAATACAAAGTTCTCCTCGATGTTCTTGGAGATCTATCCGATGTAATACTTTTTACGGTGTGTTTGCCGAGATCCGATGAATTGTGGATTTATTATCAAGTTTATCTATGAATAATATTTGGTTCTTCTCTGAATTCTTATATGCATGATTTGATATCTTTGCAAGTCTCTTTGAATTACCGGTTTAGTTTGGCCTACTAGATTGATCTTTCTTGCAATGGGAGAAGTGCTTAGCTTTGGGTTCAATCTTGCGGTGTCCTTTCCGGTGATGATGGGGGCAGCAAGGCACATATTTTATTGTTGCCATCGAGGATAAAAAGATGGGGTTTATATCATATTGCCTGAGTTTATCCCTCTACATCATGTCATCTTGCTTAATCCATTACTCTGTTCTTACGAACTTAATACTCTAGATGCATGCTGGATAGCGGTCGATGTGTGGAGTAATAGTAGTAGATGCAGAATCATTTTGGTCTACTTGACACGGACGTGATGCCTATGTTCATGATCATGCCTAGATATTCTCATAACTATGCGATTTTCTATCAATTGCTCGACAGTAATTTGTTCACCCACCGTAATATATGCTACCTTGTGAGAAGCCACTAGTGAAACCTATAGCCCCCGGGTCTCTTTCTTATTATATTGCATCTCCTTTATTTATATCACATCTCTTTTGACTATTTTGCAATCTTTACTTTCCAATCTATACAACAAAAATACTAAAAATATTTTTCCTATTATCTTTATTAGATCTCACCTTTGCGAGTGGCCATGAAGGGATTGACAACCCCTTTATCGCGTTGGTTGCAAGGTTCTTGATTGTTTGTGCAGGTACTAGGTGACTTGCGTGTTATCTCCTACTAGATTTATATTTACCTTGGTTCTCAAAACTGAGGGAAATACTTATGCTACTTTGCTGCATCACCCTTTCCTCTTCAAGGGAAAACCAACGCATGCTCAAGAGGTAGCAGAAGGGCCTTCCTTTTAATTTATGCAATTTTTATTTTGAGTCTCCATCTTCTCTTAGAAAAGCACCAATTATGAGGCAATATGACTGTGAGTAACTATTGGGTATAGTGATGACCCACAAGTATAGGGGATCTATCGTAGTCCTTTCGATAAGTAAGAGTGTCGAACCCAACGAGGAGCAGAAGGAAATGATAAGCGGTTTTGAGCAAGGTATTCTCTGCAAGCACTGAAATTATAGGTAACAGATAGTTTTGTGATAAGATAATTGGTAACGAGCAACAAGTAACAAAAGTAAATAAAGTTCAGTAAGGTGGCCCAATCCTTTTTGTAGCAAAGGACAAGCCTGGATAAACTCTTATATAAAGAAAAGCGCTCCCTAGGACACATGGGAATTATCATCAAGCTAGTTTTCATCACGTTCATATGATTCGCGTTCGGTACTTCGATAATTTGATATGTGGGTGGAACGGTTCTTGGGTGCTGCCCTTACTTTGACAAGCATCCCACTTATGATTAACCTCTATTGCAAGCATCCGCAACTACAACAAAAGTATTAAGGTAAAACTAACCATAGCATGAAACATATGGATCCAAATCAGCCCCTTACGAAGCAAAGCATAAATAGGGTTTAAGCTTCTGTCACTCTAGCAACCCATCATCTACTTATTACTTCTCAATGCCTTCCTCTAGGCCCAAATAATGGTGAAGTGTTATGTAGTCGATGTTCACATAACATCACTAGAGGATAGACAACATACATCTCATCAAAATATCGAACGAATACCAAATTCACGTGACTACTAATAGCGAGACTTCTCCCATGTCCTCAGGAACAAACGTAACTACTCAAAAAGCATATTCATGTTCATAATCAGAGGGGTATTAATATGCATAAAGGATCTAAACATATGATCTTCCACCAAATAAACCAACTAGCATCAACTACAAGGAGTAATCAACACTACTAGCAACCTACGGTACCAATCCGGACTTGGAGACAAGAATTGGATACAAGAGATGAACTAGGGTTTGAGAGGAGATGGTGCTTTGGTGAAGATGTTGATGGAGATTGCCCTCTCCCGATGAGAGGAGCGTTGGTGATGATGATGGCGATGATTTCCCCCTCCGGAGAGAAGTGTCCCCAGAACAGCCTCTACGGAGCCCTAGATTGGTTCCGCCAAGGTTCCGCCTCGTGGCAAGTGAGTCTCGTCCCAAAGCTTTCTTATGATTTTTCTTGGATGAAAGACTTCATATACGGAAGATGGGCACGGAGGGCCAACAGGGGCCCACGAGGTAGGGGGCGCGCCAGGGGTAGGCGCGCCCCACCCTCATGGACAGGTGGAGGCCCCCGACGAGATTCTTCTTCCAAAGATTTTTTATTATTTCCAAAAATAACTTTCGTGGAGTTTCGGGACTTTTGGAGTTGTGCAGAATAGGTCTCTAATATTTGCTCCTTTTCACGCCTCGAATTCCAAATTTGCCGGCATTCTCCTCCTTATGTAAACCTTGTAAAATAAGAGAGAATAGGCATAAGTATTGTGACATAATGTGTAATAACAGCCCATAATGCAATAAATATCGATATAAAAGCATGATGCAAAATGGACGTATCAACTCCTCCAAGCTTAGACCTCGCTTGCCCTCAAGCGGAAGCCGATAACGATAAATATGTCCACATGTTTAGAGGTAGAGGTGTTGATAAAATAAAATACGGACATGAGGGCATCATGATTATTCTCATAACAACAACATATATGAATATTGTCATGTGATTTCTTATGCTCAAGTAATAATCTATTCACAATGCAAAGTATGAATCAGAAACTTTATTGAGAACTAACAAACTATAATCTTAGTCATTGAAGCAATTGCAATTTATCATAACATCGTAAAGAGTATATGTCGAGCTTTCTAGCAAGTCCACATACTCAACTATCATTTAGTCTTTCATAATTGCTAACACTCACGCAATACTTGTGGTTACGGAGTTTTAACCGGACACAGAGAAAGATAGGGGCTTATAGTTTCGCTTCCCAACCTTTTACCTCAAGGGTAATGTCAACAATAATAGTTCATGCTAACCCATATCCAATTAGATATATCTATCAGGATCTTTCCAACACACTGTGCTTGCCAAAGGATAAATGTAAAAAGGAAAGGTGAAGATCACCATGACTCTTGCATAAGGTAAAATATAATAATAGTAACAGATAGGCCCTTCGCAGAGGGAAGCAGAGGTTACCATGCGCTTTCAGGGTTGGATGCACAAAATCTTAATGCGAAAGAACGTCACTTTATATTGCCACTTGTGATATGGACCTTTATTATGCAGTCCGTCGCTTTTATTTCTTCCACATCACAAGATCGTATAAAGCTTATTTCCTCCACACCAATCAATCATACATATTTAGAGAGCATTTTTTTATTGCTTGCACCGATGACAACTTACTTGAAGGATCTTACTCAATCCATAGGTAGATATGGTGGACTCTCATGGCAAAACTGGTTTAGGGGTTTTTGGAAGCACAAGTAGTATCTCTACTTGGTGCAAAGAATTTGGCTAGCATGAGGGGGAAAGGCAAGCTCAACATGTTGGATGATCCATGACAATATACTTTATCTCAGATATAAGAAAACATAACCCATTACGTTGTCTTCCTTGTCCAACATCAACTCTTTAGCATGTCATATTTTATTGAGTGCTCACAATCATAAAAGATGTCCAAGATAGTATATTTATATGTGAAACCTCTCTTTCTTTATTACTTCCTATTAATTGCAACGATGACCAAAACTATGTTTGTCAACTCTCAACAACTTTTAATCATCATACTCTTTCTATGTGAAGTCATTACTCTCCATAAGATCAATATGATCTCTTTGTTTCTTTTTTATTCTTTTCTCTTTTGTTTTATTCACTCAAGATCATAGCAAGATAATCAAGCCCTTGACTCAACACTAATCTTTATTATATAGCTGATGGACTCGATTACAAAGAGAGATCAAAAAGCAAAACTCAAAACTAGATCATACCAAAACTTTTATTCTACTAGATCAAGATACTACTAAAAGGATCGAACTAAGAAAAACTGTAAAGATAGGAGATGTGGTTGTGATACGATACCGGGGCATCTCCCCCAAGCTTGGCAGTTGCCAAGGGGAGTGCCCATACCCATGTGATTATATCTCCTTTCTTTGGTGAAGGAGGTGGAGTTGTTGATGATGGGTAATCGCACATCGAGCGTAAGAGATCCTCCAACTTGCAGATAATGCCCTTGAGTGCGACGATATGCTCCTTCAACAAAATATTTTCACGGGTGAGATACTTGTTTTGTATATGAGCTAACTCAATCATCTTGAAAGCTTCGATATTAGTTGGGGTAAGAAGATTGTAATCAAGTTGAAGGGTGTCTCCTGCAGCCGGAACTTGGTCCTCCGTGGCCTTCTTGATCCCTTCATCCTTGTTGATATCCATGGGTTCTTCCCTCTTCAGCTCTGTCTTCATTAGCCAAGCATCGTTGTCACCATTGTTGGAGGAGGGGGACGAGATGATGCCTGGTCTTGACAACCCTTACAGAAAACAACTCGAAACAAGAACAGAGGACAATTGCGTGATACAGGAGTCAAAACCTTCGGGAGATTATATAATGAATTTTTACCGACCAAAATACGTAACGTGCAAGAAAACAGAGAGCTGGAGAGTGCACAAGGTGCCCACGAGGCAGGGGGGCATGGCCAGGGGGTAGGGCGCGCCCTCCACCCTCGTGGAGGCCTCGTGTCCTTCCCGGACTGCTTCTTATTTTTCTATTTTTCTAAATATTCCAAAACGGAGAAATATTTCCATTAGAACTGTTTTGGAGTCGGTTTACTTACCATACCACATACCTATTCCTTTTCGGAGTCTGAAACGTTCCGGAAAGTGTCCCTTATGTATTCCTCCGGGGTTACGTCAATAACATTGGTTTCAACATTTATATGAATAACTGAGATATAATGTTTAATTCTTTGACCGTTCACCACCTTCGGATTTGTGTCTTCGAAGTTGTTGATTTTTATGGCACCGGAATGATAGACCTCCTCGATAACGTAAGGGCCTTCCCATTTAGAGAGAAGTTTTCCTGCAAAAAATCTTAAACAAGAGTTGTATGGCAATACATAATCACCTACATTAAACTCACGCTTTTGTATTCTTTTGTCATGCCATCTTTTAACTTTTTCTTTAAACAATTTGGCATTTTCATAGGCTTGTGTTCTCCATTCATCAAGTGAGTTAATGTCAAATAACCTCTTCTCACCGGCAAGTTTGAAATCATAATTGAGTTCTTTAATAGCCCAATATGCCTTATGTTCTAGTTCGAGAGGTAAGTGACATGCTTTTCCATAAACCATTTTATACGGAGACATACCCATAGGATTTTTATATGCAGTTCTATAGGCCCATAATGCATCATCAAGTTTCTTGGACCAATTCTTTCTAGATCTATTAACAGTCTTTTGCAAAATTAATTTGAGCTCTCTATTGCTCAATTCTACTTGACCACTAGACTGTGGGTGATAAGGAGATGCAATTCTATGATTAACATCATACTTAGCAAGCATTTTACGGAAAGCACCATGAATAAAATGTGAACCACCATCAGTCATTAAATATCTAGGGACTCCAAACCACAGAAAAATAACTTCTTTAAGCATTTTAATAGAAGTGTTATGATCAGCTCTACTAGTTGGAATAGCTTCTACCCACTTAGTAACGTAATCAACATCAACTAAAATATGTGTGTATCCATTAGAGGCAGGAAAAGGTCCCATATAATCAAAGCCCCAAACATCAAATGTTTCAATAACAAGTGAATAGTTCATAGGCATTTCTTGACGTCTACTAATATTACCAATTCTTTGACATTCATCACAAGAAAAGACAAACTTACTGAAAGTGCGTTATATCGACTAGAGGGGGGGGGGGGGTGAATAGGCGATTTTTATGAATTCTTCACTGAGGAATTTGCCGGTGAGGAAATTCCTTAGCGAAGAACCACTTGCAGCAGAATAAGTACTCAGAAGTAAGCATAACAGAATACATGCATGGTCATCATGATGAAATGAAGACTAGCATGCAGTCTGAAAAGCGTAATCACAGGATAACACAAGATGAAGACAAACAGGTGAAGAAATTGAACTGAGGAAATTGAGAAAGTCTTGATCAAAGTCTTCAAACACAGATATGAACAAACACTCAACACAAGAATGAGGAAATGAAATGGTTGAGGAAATAGAACCCGATTAGGTTGGTGAAGACAATGATTTGGTAGACCAGTTCCAAGCTGCTGTCTCGGTTGTACGTCTGGTTGGAGCGGTGAGTATTTAAACTCGAGGACACACAGTCCGGACACCGGTCGAAAGCACGCAGCTCAGGACACCAAGTCCTCACCGTATTCTCCTTGAACTAAGGTCACACAGACCTCGTCCAATCACTCGTGGTAAGTCTTGAGCGACTTCCAAACCTTCACAGACTTGGTCACTCGGCGATCCACAATTCCTCTTGGATGCTCTAGACCATGACGCCTAACCATCTGGAAGAAGCACAATCTTCAAAGGTAACAAGCGTCGGATCCACGCAGGATCAATCTCTTCAGTGATGCTCAATCACTTTGGGTTTGTAGGGTTTTGGTTTTTGGGGTTTTTCGTCACTCAATGATTTTCGCTCAAAGTCCTCGGAGGATGGGTTGCTCTCAAATGACAAGTGTCAAGTTCTCTCGGAGCAGCCAACCAGCTAGTGGTTGTAGGGGGCGGCTATTTATAGCCTAGGGAGCAGCCCGACATGATAAGACATAAATGCCCTTCAATGATATGACCGTTAGGTGGATAAGATATTTTGGGACAGGTGGCCTTAAGACAAAGAATGGTCGGAAATTTGACTCTCAAATTCCTCGGGGCTATCATGTTCCTCCCGTGTAGGCAATCCGCCTTTGGCGAATTCCTAACTCCTCGGTCAGAACAAATTCCTCGTGACCGGAAGAACTTCGTCTACATCCTTTGAAGAAATTGACTAAACTGTATGAGATTTCCAAAGGCTTCACTCGAAGGGATTGGTGGGTGTAGGATTTTGAGTTGAGCATCACATGGAAATTTTTCCTTAGTATTTCCTCGACCCCTTTAACAAAGACGGTGTTTCCTATGACTCAAGAAAGAGAAAAATGAAACTATGAAAACAAAAGTCTTCACGCTTCATGTTCCTCAAATGAATACCAAGTCTTCAAGGTCACACCAATTTCTTCACTTTCAAAGTCTTCAGAAAGTCTTCAGAATATCAAAGTTTCAGTCGTAGAACTTCATTTTTAGGGGTCGACTTTCTCTGTAAATATCAAACTCCTCATAGACTTATAGACCTGTGTACACTCACAAACGTATTAGTTCCTTAACCTATAAGTCTTCAATACACCAAAATCACTAAGGGGCACTAGATGCACTTACACTTACGGGCATCCTTGAAGAGAGTAGGCCAATAAAAACTGGATTGCAATACCTTATGTGCAGTTATATCTCCAGCGTGGTGTCCTTCATAAGCTTCGGAGTGACACTTGCGTAGGATATGTTCCTGTTCATGCTCAGGTAGACAACGTCTAATAACACCATCTACTCCTTCTTTATAAAGATGTGGGTCATCCCAAAAGTAATGTCTCAAATCATAGAAAAACTTTTTCTTTTGCTGGTATGTGAAACTAGGTGGTATAAATTTAGCAATGATGTAATTAGCATAATCAGCATACCATGGAGTAGTACGAGAAGAATTTATGACATTTAATTGCTCATCAGGAAAGCTATCATCAATAGGTAGTGGGTCATCAAGAACATTTTCTAACCTAGACAAGTTTTTACGCAGCGGGTTCTCAGCTCCCTTTCTATCAACAATATGCAAATCAAATTCTTGTAGCAAGAGAACCCATCTAATAAGTCTAGGTTTATCATCTTTCGTTTCCATAAGATATTTAATAGCAGCATGATCCGTGTGAATAGTTACTTTAGAATCAACAATATAAGGTCTGAACTTATCACAAGCAAATCATTGCTAAGAATTCTTTTTTAGTAGTAGCATAATTTCTTTGAGCATTGTCTAGAGTTTTACTAGCATATTGAATAACATTTAATTTCTTATCAACTCTTTTCCCTAGAACAACACCTACAACATAATCACTAGCATCACACATAATTTCAAATGGTAAATTCCAATCAGGTGGCTGAACAATAGGTGCAGGGATCAATGCTTTCTTAAGTATTTCAAATGCTTCTACACAATCATCATCAAAGACAAATGGTATATCTTTTTGTAATAAATTAGTCAGAGGCCGAGAAATTTTTGAGAAGTCCTTAATGAACCTCCTATAAAAACCGGCGTGACCAAGGAAACTTCTTATACCTTTGATGTCCTTGGGACATGGCATCTTTTCAATAGCGTCAACCTTGGCTTTATCAACCTCAATACCTCTTTCAGAAACTTTATGCCCCAAGACAATACCTTCACTAACCATAAAGTGGCACTTTTCCCAATTCAAGACAAGATTAGATTCTTCACATCTCTGCGGAACTCGATCAAGGTTGCTCAAGCAATCATCAAAAGAGGATCCATAAACGGAAAAATCATCCATGAAAACCTCACAAATCTTTTCACAAAAGTCAGAGAATATAGCCATCATGCATCTTTGAAAGGTAGCAGGTGCAATAACTAAACTACAAGGCATACGTCTATAAGCAAAAGTACCAAAAGGGCAAGTAAATGTAGTCTTTGATTGATCATTGGCTGACACAGGTATTTGAGAGAAACCAGAATAACCATCTAGGAAGCAAAAATGTGTATGTTTGGATAATCTTTCTAGCATTTGATCGATAAAAGGTAAGGGGTAATGATCTTTTTTAGTAGCCTTATTTAATTTGCGAAAATCAATTACCATCCTATAACCTGTAATAATTCTTTGTGGGATCAACTCATCTTTATCATTAGGAATGATGGTAATACCTCCCTTCTTAGGGACACAATGGACAGGACTTACCCACTAACTATCAGCAACGAGATAAATTATACCTGCCTCAAGGAGCTTTAGTATTTCTTTTCTTACCACTTCCTTCATCTTAGGATTCAGCCATCGTTGATGATCACGAACTGGTTTGGCATCTTCCTCCAAATTTATTTTATGTTGACATAGAGTGGGACTAATGCCCTTCAGATCATCAAGAGTATATCCAATAGCAGCACGGTGCTTCTTCAGAGTTTTCAATAATCTCTCTTCTTCATGCTCTGAAAGGTTAGCACTAATAATAACAGTATATATCTTTTTTTCATCAAGAAAAGCATATTTAAGAGTATCAGGTAACGGTTTGAGCTCAAACACGGGATCACCCTTGGGTGGAGGAGGATCCCCTAGGATTTCAACAGGCAAATTGTGTTTCAGGATAGGTTCCTGTTTAAAGAATACTTCATCTAATTACCTTCTTTCATTCATAAACATATCATTTTCATGGTCTAGCAAATATTGTTCTAAAGGATCACTAGGAGGTACAACAATAGAAGCAAGACCAATAATTTCATCCTTACTAGGCAATTCCTCTTCACGGTGTTATCTACTAAATTTAGAGAAATTAAACTCATGAGACATATCACCCAAGCCAATAGTAACGACATCCTTTTCATAGTCTATACTAGCATTAACGGTGTTCTAGAAGGGTCTACCAAAAATAATGGGACAAAAGCTATCTTGTGGGGAACCAAGAACAAGAAAATCAGCAGGATATTTAGTTTTCCCACACAATACTTCAACATCTCTAACAATTCCAATGGGTGATATTGTATCTCTATTAGCAAGTTTGATGGTAACATCAATACCTTCTATCTTAGCAGGTGCAATTTCATGCATAATTTCTTTGTATAAATCATGAGGTATAGCACTAGCACTGGCACCCATATCGCACAAGCCATGATAACAATGATCTCCTATTTTAACAGAAATAACAGGCATGCCTACCATAGGTCTATGTTTATCTTTAGCACCAGGTTTGGCAATTCTAGCAGTTTCATCACAGAAATAAATAACATGCCCATCAATATTATGAGACAAGAGATCTTTAACAATGGCAATATTAGGTTCAACTTTAATTTGCTCAGGAGGTGTATAAGTTCTAATGTTGCTTTTACGGACCACATTTGAAGCTTTAGCATGATCCTTTATCCTAACAGGGAAAGGTGGTTTCTCAACATAAGAAGTAGGAACAATAGTATCATTATAAGTGATAGTCTTTTCTTCAACTTTAATAGGTGCAGCTACTTTTACTTCTATGGGAGGATGATATTTAAACCACTTCTCCTTAGGGAGATCAATATGAGCAGCAAAAGATTCACAGAAAGAAGCTACTATCTCAGAGTCAAGTCCATATTTAGTGCTAAATTTACGGAAAACATCGGTATCCATAAAAGATTTAACACAATCAAACTTAGGTGTCATACCTGACTCCTTACCTTCATCGAGATCCCAATCTTCAGAGTTGCTTTTAATTCTATCCAATAAATCCCATTTGAATTCAATAGTCTTCATCATAAAAGAGCCAGCACAAGAAGTATCAAGCATGGTGCGATTGTTATCAGAAAGCCGAGCATAATTTTTTTGAATAATCATACCTCTTGAGAGATCATGATTGGGGCATGAATATAACATTGATTTAAGACTCCCCCAAGCTTGAGCGGTGCTTTCTCCTTCACGAGGCAAAAAATTATATATATAATTGCGATCACGATGAACAAGATGCATAGGATAAAACTTCTGATGAAATTCCAATTTCAATCGTTTGTAGTTCCATGACCCAGTATCATCACATAGCCTATACCATGTCAATGCATCTTCCTTCAAAGATAAAGGGAAGACCTTCTTATTAATAAAATCACTGGGTATACCTGCAAGCTTAAATAATCCAAAAACTTCATCCACATATATTAGATGCTCATCAGGATGCTTTGTTCCATCTCCTGCAAAAGGATTAGCTAGCAGTTTTTCTAACATACCCGAAGGAATTTCAAAGTGGACATTTTCATTTTCAGTAGGTTCAGTAGGTTGAGGAGCAACTATTTGCTCTACTGGTCGGGGTGAAGATACCCCGAACAAGCCCCTCAGAGGATTACTTTCCATAGTAACAAGTGACGATGAAATTTCAGCACACTATATAAATTTTTCCTTACCAAATTCCACCTACCAAAGGCGCTTCACTCCCCGACAACGGGCGCCAGAAAAGAGTCTTGATGACCCACAAGTATAGGGGATCTATCGTAGTCCTTTCGATAAGTAAGAGTGTCGAACCCAACGAGGAGCAGAAGGAAATGATAAGCGGTTTTCAGCAAGGTATTCTCTGCAAGCACTGAAATTATAGGTAACGGATAGTTTTGTGATAAGATAATTGGTAACGAGCAACAAGCAACAAGTAAAAAAATTAAATAAAGTGCAGCAAGGTGGCCTAATCCTTTTTGTAGCAAAGGACAAGCCTGGACAAACTCTTATATAAAGAAAAGCGCTCCTGAGGACACATTGGAATTATCGTCAAGATAGTTTTCATCACGTTCATATGATTCGCGTTCGGTACTTCGATAATTTGATATGTGGGTGGACCGGTGCTTGGGTGCTGCCCTTACTTGGACAAGCATCCCACTTATGATTAACCTCTATTGCAAGCATCCGCAACTACAACAAAAGCATTAAGGTAAACCTAACCATAGCATGAAACATATGGATCCAAATCAGCCCCTTACGAAGCAACGCATAAACTAGGGTTTAAGCTTACGTCACTCTAGCAACCCATCGTCTACTTATTACTTCCCAATGCCTTCCTCTAGGCCCAAATAATGGTGAAGTGTTATGTAGTCGACGTTCACATTACACCACTAGAGGATAGACAACATACATCTCATCAAAATATCGAACGAATACCAAATTCACATGACTACTAATAGCGAGACTTCTCCCATGTCCTCTGGAACAAACGTAACTACTCACAAAGCATATTCATGTTCATAATCAGAGGGGTATTAATATGCATAAAGGATCTGAACATATGATCTTCCACCAAATAAACCAACTAGCATCAACTACAAGGAGTAATCAACACTACTAGCAACCTACAGGTACCAATCACAGACTTGGAGACAGGAATTGGATAGAAGAGATGAACTAGGGTTTGAGAGGAGATGGTGCTGGTGAAGATGTTGATGGAGATTGCCCTCTCCCGATGAGAGGAGCGTTGGTGATGACGATGGCGATGATTTCCCCCTCCCGGAGGGAAGTGTCCCCGGCAGAACAGCTCTGCCGGAGCCCTAGATTGGTTCCTCCAAGGTTCCACCTTGTGGAGGCGGAGTCTCGCCCCGAAAGATTGCTTATGAGTTTTCTTCGGACGAAAGACTTCATATACCAGAAGATGGGCACCAGAGGGCCAACAGGGGGCCCACGAGGCAGGGGGGCGTGCCCAGGGGGGTAGGGCGCGCCCCCACCCTCGTGGACAGGTGGAGGCCCCCGTGACGTAGATTCTTCTTCCAGTATTTTTTATTATTTCCAGAAATAACTTTCGTGGAGTTTCAGGACTTTTGGAGTTGTGCAGAATAGGTCTCTAATATTTGCTCCTTTTCCGACCCGAATTCCATTGCCGACATTCTCCCTCCTTATGTAAACCTTGTAAAATAAGAGAGAATAGGCATAAGTATTGTGACATAATGTGTAATAACAACCCATAATGCAATAAATATCGATATAAAAGCATGATGCAAAATGGATGTATCATATAGCTAGTATTCAAATGTGTTTCATGAATGGATCAATGTTTGAGCATGATGGGCTAGGTATAACTTATTTTAGCATTGATATTTTGAAAGACATGGTTGCTTGTTGATATGCTTGAGTATCTAAATTATCATGTCAAAACTAGACTATTGCTTTGAATCTCATAAAAGTCCAAATGTCCATGCTATGAAGAAAAGAATTTGATATGACTTGATAAACAACACTCTACATCAAAAATTCTGTTTTTATCACTTACCTACTCGAGGACGAGCAGGAGTTAAGCTTGGGGATGCTGATACGTCTCCAACGCTTCTATAATTTTTGATTATTCCATGCTGTTGTATTATAAATCTTGGATGTTTTATAAACATGCAGAAAATAGTGCCAAGTGCCAGTTGCTATTTTCTGCATGTTTTTTACATCGCAGGAAATCAATATCAAGCAGAGTCCAAATGCCCCGAAACTTTTTCGAGATTTTTTATGGGTCAGAAGAAAGAAGATGGGCCCTGGTGGAACCTGGGGGGAGTCCCGAGGAGGGGACAACCCACCAGGGCGCGCCAGGAGGCCCTGGTGCGCCTTGGTGGGTTGTGCCCACCTCGAGCACCCCCCGGACCGCCTCTTTGCTCTATAAATCCCCAAAAAATCCACAAACCCTAGGGGAGTCGACGAAATATTCATCCAGCCGCCGAAGAGTCCAGAACCACCAGATCCAATCTAGACACCATCACGGAGGGGTTCACCACTTCCATTGGTGCCTCTCCGATGATGCGTGAGTAGTTCTTTGCAGACCTTCGGGTCCGTAGTTAGTAGCTAGATGGCTTTCTCTCTCTCGCTGAATTCTCAATACAATGGTCTCTTGGAGATCCATATCATGTAACTAATTTGTGGTGTGTTTGTTGGGATCTGATGAACTTCGAGTTTATGATCAGTTATATCTTTTTATATCCATGAAAGTTATTTGAGTCTCTTATATGCATGATCTCTTATAGCCTCGTATTTCTTCTCCGATATTTGGCTTTTGTTTGGCCAACTTGATCTATTTATCTTGCAATGGGAAGAGGTGCCCGGTAGTGGGTTCGATCTTACGGTGCTTGATCGATGTGATGTAAAGGAACCGACACGTATGTATCGTTGCTACTAAGGATAAAAAGACGAGATCTATATCTACCGCCATATAGATAAACGGATCTTGTCTACATCATGTCATCATTCTTATTACATTATTCCGTTTTCCATGAACTTAATACACTAGATGCATCTTTGTCTGTTGATCGATGTGTGGAGTAATAGTAGTAGATGCAGGCAGGAGTCGGTCTACTAATCTTGGATGTGATGCCTATGTATTGATCATTGCTGGATATCGTCATAATTATTTGAAGTTCTATCAATTTCCCTACAGTAATTTGTTTACCCATCGTTTGTTATTTTTCTCGAGAGAAGCCACTAGTGAAAACTACGGCCCCCGGGTCTTCTTTCTCATATATTTGCCTTGCGATCTATTTTTCCTTTGCGTTTTTATTCAGATCTATCAAACCAAAAAAATACAAAAATACCTTGCTGCACTTTTATTTATTTACGATCTATTATTTCAATCTATTACAATTTTCTCCCATCAACTTGCCAATCTCTGGCGCCGTTACTCGGAATGGATTGACAGGCCCTTTAACACGTCGGGTTGCTAGGTGTTGTTATTTGTGTGCAGGCGCTGCTTACGTTATGTTGCTTGGTTCTCCTACTGGTTCGATACCTTGGTTTCATAACTGAGGGAAATACCTACCGTTGCTGTGCTACATCATCCCGTCCTCTTGGGGGAAATACCGACGTAGTCCTAGCGACATCATCATCCCTCGACACTTTGCTGGATCAAGAGTTAGAGGGACGTCATCGAGATGAACGTGTGCAGAACTCGGGGGTGCCGTACGTTCGGTGCTTGATCGGTCGGAACGAGAAGAAGTTCGACTACATCAACCGCTTTGTCAAACGCTTGCGCTTCGGTCTCTGATGCGTGGACACAGTCTCCCCCTCTCGTTGCTATGCATCTCCTAGATAGATCTTGCGTGAGCGTAGGAATTTTTTTGAAATTGCATGTATGTTCCCCAACAGTGGCATCTGAGCCAGGTCTATGCGTAGATGATATGCACGAGTAGAACACAAAAGGTTGTGGGTGATGATAGTCATACTGCTTACCACCAAGTCTTATTTTGATTCGGCGGTATTGTTGGATGAAGCGGCCTGGAGCAACTTTACATGACCACGTTCATGAGACCGGTTCCACCGACAGACATGCAACTTGTTTTGCATAAAGGTGGCTAGCGGGTGTCTGTTTCTCCAACTTTAGTTGAATCAAATTTGACTACGGCCGGTCCTTGTTAAAGGTTAAAACAGCAAACATGACGAAACATCGTTGTGGTTTTGATTCGTAGGTAAGAACGGTTCTTACTAGAAGCCCGTAGCAGCCACGTAAAACTTGCAACAACAAAGTAGAGGACGTCTAACTTGTTTTTGCAGGGCATGTTGTGATGTGATATGGTCAAGGTATCATGTGATATACATTATTGTATGAGATGATCATGTTTTGTAAAAGTTATCGGCAACTGCAGGAGCCTTATGGTTGTCGCTTTATTGTATGAAATGCAATCGCCATGTAATTGCTTTACTTTATCACTATGCGTTAGCGATAGTTGTAGAGGCAATAGTTGGCGAGACAACCACGACGCTACGATGGAGATCAAGGTGTCGAGCCGGTGACGATGGAGATCATGACAGTGCTTTGGATATGGAGATCAAAGACACAAGATGATGATGGCCATATCATGTCACATATTTGTTGGGGAACGCGGTAATTTCAAAAAAATTCCTACGCACACGCAAGATCCATCTAGGTGATGCATAGCAATGAGAGGGGAGAGTGTTGTCTATGTACCCTCATAGACCGAAAGCGGAAGCGTTATGAAAACGCGGTTGATGTAGTCATACGTCTTCACGATCCGACCGATCCTAGTACCGAAAGTACGACACCTCCGCGATCTGCACACATTCAGCTCGGTGACGTCCCGCGAACTCTAGATCTAGCTGAGTGTCGAGGGAGAGCTTTGTCAGCACGACAGCGTGATGACGGTGATGATGAAGTTATCGACGCAGGGCTTCCCCTAAGCACTACAACGATATGACCGAGGTGGAAATCTGTGGAGGGGGGCACCGCACACGGCTAAGACAACTGTCAACTTGTGTGTCTATGGGGTGCCCCCCTCCCCCGTATATAAAGGAGTGGAGGAGGGGGAGGGCCGGCCCTCTATATGGCGCGCCCAATGGGAGCCCTACTCCCACCGGAAGTAGGATCCCCCCTTCCCTAGTTGGAGTAGGAGGGGAAGGAAGGAGGAGAGAGGGGAAAGCCCCGCCCAATTCGGATTGGGCTTGGGGGCGCCCTCCTGGCCGCCTCCTCTCTCCCACTAAGGCCTAATAAGGCCCATATACTCCTCGGGGGGTTCCGGTAACCTCCCGGTACTCCAGTAAATGCCCGAACTCACCCGAAACCATTCCGATGTCCAAACATAGCCATCCAATATATTGATCTTTATGTCTCGACCATTTCAAGACTCCTCGTCATGTCCGTGATCATATCTGGGACTCCGAACAACCTTCGGTACATCAAAACACATAAACTCGTAATACCGATCATCACCGAACGTTAAGCGTGTGGACCCTACGGGTTCGAGAACTATGTAGACATGACCGAGACTCATCTCTGGTCAATAACCAATAGCGGAACCTGGATGCTCATATTGGTTCGTACATATTCTACGAAGATCTTTATCGGTCAAATCGCTAACAACATACGTTGTTCCCTTTGTCATCGGTATGTTACTTGCCCGAGATTCGATCGTCGGTATCTCAATACCTAGTGCAATTTCGTTATCGGCAAGTCTCTTTAGTCATTCCGTAATGCATCATCCCGCAACTAACTCATTAGTCACATTGCTTGCAAGGCTTATAGTGATGTGCATTACCGAGAGGGCCCAGAGATAACTCTCCGATACTCGGAGTGACAAATCCTAATCTTGATCTATGCCAACTCAACAAACACCATCGGAGACACCTGTAGAGCATCTTTATAATCACCCAGTTACATTGTGATGTTTGATAGCACACTAAGTGTTCCTCCAGTATTCGGGAGTTCCATAATCTCATAGTCATAGGAACAAGTATAAGTCATGAAGAAAGCAATAGCAATAAACTAAACGATCAAGTGCTAAGCTAACGGAATGGGTCAAGTCAATCACATCATTCTCTAATGATGTGATCCCGTTAATCAAATGACAACTCATGTCTATGGCTAGGAAACTTAACCATCTTTGATTCAACGAGCTAGTCAAGTAGAGGCATACTAGTGACACTGCTTTGTCTATGTATTCACACATGTACTAAGTTTCCGGTTAATACAATTCTAGCATGAATAATAAACATTTATCATGATATAAGGAAATATAAATAACAACTTTATTATTGCCTCTAGGGCATATTTCCTTCAGTATCCCACTTGCACTAGAGTCAATAATCTAGATCACACAGTAATGATTCTAACACTCATGGAGTCTTGGTGCTGATCATGTTTTGCTCGTGAGAGAGGCTTAGTCAACGGGTCTGCAACATTCAGATCCGTATGTATCTTGAAAATCTCTATGTCTCCCTCCTTGACTTGATCGCGGATGGAATTGAAGCGTCTCTTGATGTGCTTGGTTCTCTAGTGAAATCTGAATTCCTTTGCCAAGGCAATTGAACCAGTATTGTCAGAAAAGATTTTCATTGGACCCGATGCACTAGGTATGACACCTAGATCGGATATAAACTCCTTCATCCAGACTCCTTCATTTGCTACTTCCGAAGCAGCTATGTACTCCGCTTCACACGTAGATCCCGCCATGATGCTTTGCTTAGAACTGCACCAACTTACAGCTCCACCGTTCAATATAAATACGTATCTGGTTTGTGACTTAGAGTAATCCAGATCAGTGTCAAAGCTTGCATCAAGTAACCATTTATGACGAGCTCTTTGTCACCTCCATAAACGAGAAACATATCCTTAGTCCTTTTCAGGTATTTCATGATGTTCTTGACCGCTGTCCAGTGATCCACTCCTGGATTACTTTGATACCTCCCTGCTAAACTAATAGCAAGGCACACATCATGTCTGGTACACAGCATCATACATGATAAAACCTATGGCTGAAGCATTGGGAATGACTTTCATTTTCTTTCTATCTTCTGCAGTGGTCGGGCATTGAGTCTGACTCAACTTCACACCTTGTAACACATGCAAGAACCCTTTCTTTGCTTGATCCATTTTGAACTTATTCAAAACTTTATCAAGGTATGTGCTTTGTGAAAGTACAATTAAGCGTCTTGATCTATCTCTATAGATCTTGATGCCCAATATATAAGCAGCTTCACCGAGGTCTTTCATTGAAAAACTTTTATTCAAGTATCCTTTTATGCTATCCAGAAATTCTATATAATTTCCAATCAACAATATGTCATCCACATATAATATTAGAAATGCTACAGAGCTCCCACTCACTTTCTTGTAAATACAAAGCTTCTCCAAAAGTGCAGATAAAACCATATGCTTTGATCACACTATCAAAACGTTTATTCCAACTCCGAGATGCTTGCACCAGTCCATAAATGGATCGCTGGAGCTTGCACACTTTGTTAGCATCCTTTGGATTGATAAAATCTTCGGGTTGCATCATATACAACTCTTCTTCTAGAAATCCATTCTGGAATGCAGTCTTTACATCCATTTGCCAAATTTCATAATCATAAAATGCAGCAATTGCTAACATTATTCAGACGAACTTAAGCATTGCTAGGGGTGAGAAGGTCTCATCATAGTCAACTCCTTGAACTTGTCGGAAACCTTTCGCAACAAGTCGAGCTTTATAGACAGTAACATTACCGTCAGCGTCAGTCTTCTTCTTGAAGAACCATTTATTCTCTATGGCTTGCCGATCATCGGGCAAGTCAACCAAAGTCCACACTTTGTTCTCATACATGGATCCCATCTCAGATTTCATGGCTTCAAGCCATTTCGCAGAATCTGGGTTCATCATCGCTTCCTCATAGTTCGTAGTTTCGTCATGGTCAAGTAACATGACCTCCAGAACTGGATTACCGTACCACTCTGGTGCGGATCTTACTCTGGTTGACCTACGAGGTTCAGTAGTAACTTGATCTGAAGTTATATGATCATCATCATTAGCTTCCTCACTAATTGGTGTAGTAGTCACAGGAACTGATTTCTATGATGAACTATTTTCCAATAAGGGAGCAGGTACAGTTACCTCATCAAGTTCTACTTTCCTCCCACTCACTTCTTTCGAGAGAAACTGCTTCTTTAGAAAGGATCCATTCGTAGCAACGAATGTCTTGCCTTCGGATTTGTGATAGAAGGTGTACCCAATAGTCTCTTTTGGGTATCCTATGAAGACACATTTCTCCGATTTGGGTTCGAGCTTATCATGTTGAAACTTTTTCACATAAGCATCGCAGCCTCAAACTTTAAGAAACGACAACTTGGGTTTCTTGCCAAACCACAGTTCATATGGTGTCGTCTCAACGGATTTAGATGGTTCCCTATTTAACGTGAATGTAGCCGTCTCTAAAGCATAACCCCAAAACGATAGCGGTAAATCAGTAAGAGACAACATATATCACACCATATCTAGTAAAGTACGATTACGACGTTCGGACACACCATTCTGTTGTTGTGGTGTTAGGGTGGCGTGAGTTCTTGAAACTATTCCGCATTGTTTCAAATGAAGACCAAACTCGTAACTCAAATATTCTCCTCCACGATCAGATCACATAAACTTTATTTTATTGTTACGATGATTTTCTACTTCACTCTGAAATTCTTTGAACTTTTCAAATGTTTCAGACTTATGTTTCATCAAGTAGATATACCCATATCTGCTCAAATCATCTGTGAAGGTCAGAAAATAACGATACCCGCCGCGAGCCTCAATGTTCATTGGACCACATACATCAGTATGTATGATTTCAAATAAATCTGTTGTTCGCTCCATTGCTCCGGAGAACGGAGTTTTAGTCATCTTGCCCATGAGGCATGGTTCGCAAGTACCAAGTCATTCATAATCAAGTGATTCCAAAAGTCCATCAGAATGGAGTTTCTTCATGCGCTTTACACCAATATGACCCAAACGGCAGTGCCACAAATAAGTTGCACTATCATTATCAACTCTGCATCTTTTGGCTTCAATATTAGGAATATGTGTGTCACTACTACTAAGATTCAACAAAAATAGACCACCCTTCAAGGGTGCATGACCATAAAAGATATTACTCATATAAATAGAACAACCATTATTCTCGGATTTAAATGAATAACCGTCTCACATCAAACTAGATCCAGATATAATGTTCATGCTTAACGCTGTCACCAAATAACAATTATTCAGGTCTTAAACTAATACCGAAGGTAGATGTAGAGGTAGCGTGCCGACGGCGATCACATTGACTTTGGAACTATTTCCCACGCGCATCGTCACCTCATCCTTAGCCAATATTTGCTTAATTCGTAGTCCCTGTTTTGAGTTGCAAATATTAGCAACAGAACCAGTATCAAATACCCAGGCACTACTGCGAGCATTAGTAAGGTACACATCAATAACATGTATATCACATATACCTTTGTTCACATTGCCATCCTTCTTATCCACCAAATACTTGGGGCAGTTTCGCTTCCAGTGACCAGTCCGTTTGCAGTAGAAGCACTCAGTCTCAGGCTTAGGTTCAGACTTGGGCTTCTTCACTTGAGCAGCAACTTGCTTGCCGTTCTTTTTGAAGTTCCCCTTCTTCCCTTTACCCTTTTTCTTGAAACTGGTGGTCTTGTTGACCATCAACACTTGATGCTCCTTCTTGATTTCTACTTCTGTAGCCTTTAGCATTGCGAAGAGCTCGGGAATCGTCTTATCCATCCCTTGCATGTTATAGTTCATCACGAAGCTTTTGTAGCTTGGTGGCAGTGATTGAAGAACTCTGTCAATGACACTATCAACTGGAAGATTAACTCCCAGCTGAGTCAAGTGATTATGATACCAAGACATTTTGAGTATATGCTCACTGACAAAACTATTCTCCTCCATTTTGCAGCTGTAGAACTTATTGGAGACTTCATATCTCTCAATCCGGGCATTTGCTTGAAATATTAACTTCAACTCCTGGAACATCTCAAATGCTCCATGACGTTCAAAACGTTGCTGAAGTCCCGGTTCTAAGCCGTAAAGGATGGCACACTGAACTATCGAGTAGTCATCAGCTTCACTCTACCAGGCGTTCACAATGTCTGGTGTTGCTCCTGCAACGGGTCTTGCACCTAGCGGTGCTTCCAGGACGTAATTCTTCTGTGCAGCAATGAGGATAATCCTCAAGTTACGGACCCAGTCCGTGTAGTTGCTACCATCATATTTCAACTTAGCTTTCTCTAGGAACGCATTAAAATTCAAAGGAACATTAGCACGGGCCATTGATCTACAACAATGCAGACATGCAAAATACTATCAGGTACTAAGTTCATGATAAATTAAAGTTCAATTAATCATATTACTTAAGAACTCCCACTTAGATAAACATCCCTCTAATCATCTAAGTGATCACGTGATCCAAATCAACTAAACCATGTCCGATCATCACGTGAGATGGAGTAGTTTTCAATGGTGAACATCACTATGTTGATTGATACGTATCCAACGTATCTATAATTTTTTATTGTTCCATGCTATTATATTATCTGTTTTGGATGTTTAATGGGCTTTACTATGCAATTTTATATTATTTTTGGGACTAACCTATTAACCGAAGGCCCAGTACAAATTCCTGGTTTTTTTTTGCTTATTTCAGTGTTTCGTAGAAAAGGAATATCAGACGGAATCCAAACGGAATGAAACCTTCGGGAGAGTTATTTTTGGAACAAACGCAATCTAGGAGACTTGGAGTGGACGTCAAGGAAGCAACGAGGAAGACACGAGGCAGGGAGGCGCGCCCCCACCCTCGTGGGCCCCTCGTGGCTCCACTGACCTACTTCTTTCGCCTATATATACTAATATACCCTAAAAAAGTCGGAGAGCACCACGAAACACTGATTCCACCGCTGCAACCTTTGTACCCGTGAGATCCCATCTTGGGGCCTTTTCCGGCGCTCTGCCGGAGGGGGAATCAATCACGGAGGGCTTCTACATCAACACCATAGCCTCTCCGATGATGTGTGAGTAGTTTACCACAGACCTTCAGGTCCATAGTTATTAGCTAGATGGCTTATTCTCTCTCTTTGGATCTCAATACAAAGTTCTCCTCGATCTTCTTGGAGATCTATTCGATGTAATTATTTTTGCGGCGTGTTTGTCGAGATCCGATGAATTGTGGGTTTATGATCAAGATTATTTATGAACAATATTTGGTTCTTCTCTGAATTCTTATATGCATTATTTAAATATCTTTGCAAGTCTCTTCGAATTAGCAGTTTGGTTTGGCCTACTAGATTGATCTTTCTTGCAATGGGAGAAGTGCTTAGCTTTGCGTTCAATCTTGCGGTGTCCTTTCCCAGTGACAACAGGGGCAGCAAGGCACGTATTGTATTGTTGCCATCAAGGATAAAAAGATGGGGTTTATATCATATTGCTTGAGTTTATCCCTCTACATGTCATCTTGCCTAATGCGTTACTCTATTCTTATGAACTTAATACTCTAGATGCATGCTGGATAGCGGTCGATGTGTGGAGTAATAGTAGTAGATGCAGAATTGTTTCGGTCTACTTGTCACGGACATGATGCCTATATACATGATCACGCCTAGATATTCTCATAACTATGCGCTTTTCTATCAATTGCTCGACAGTAATTCGTTCACCCACCGTAAATTATGCTATCTTGAGAGAAGCCACTAGTGAAACCTATGGCCCCCGGGTCTATCTTCCATCATATTATTTTCCTATCAATTTACTATTTCTTTCGTCTTTTATTTTGCAATCTTTACTTTCCAATCTATATCATAAATATACCAAAAATATTTATCTTATTATCTTTATCAGATCTCACTTTTGCAAGTGGTCGTGAAGGGATTGAAATAATCCCTTCATCGTGTTGGTTGCAAGGTTCTTATTTGTTTGTGTAGGTACAAGGCGACTTGCGTGTAACCTCCTACTGGATTGATACCTTGGTTCTCAAAAATGGAGGGAAATACTTACACTACTTTGCTGCATCACCCTTTTCTCTTCAAGGGAAAACCAACACATGCTCAAGAGGTAGTGAGGGAGTCCTGGATTAGGGGGTGTCCGGATAGCCGAACTATCACCGTTGGCCGGACTCCTGGACTATGAAGATACAATATTGAAGACTTCGTCCCGTGTCCGGATGGGACTTTCCTTGGCGTGGAAGGCAAGCTTGGCGATACGGATATGTAGATCTCCTACCATTGTAACCGATTCTGTGTAACCCTAACCCTATCTGGTGTCTATATAAACCAGAGGGTTTTAGTCCCAGAGACGAACAACAATCATACCATAGGCTAGCTTCTAGGGTTTAGCCTCTACGATCTCGTGGTAGATCCACTCTTGTACTACCCATATCATCAATATTAATCAAGCAGGAGTAGGGTTTTACCTCCATCGAGAGGGCCCGAACCTGGGTAAAACATCGTGTCCCTTGTCTCCTGTTACCATCCGCCTAGACGCACGATTCGGGACCCCTACCCAAGATCCGCGGTTTTGACACCGACATTGGTGCTTTCATTGAGATTTCCTCTGTCGCGTCATCCTTAGGCCCGATGGCTCCTTGATCATCAACAACGACGGTCCATGGTGAGACTTTTCTCCCGGACAGATCTTCGTATTCGGCGGCTTTGCACTGCGGGCCAATTCACTTGGCCATCTGGAGCAGATCGAAAGCTACGGCCCTGGCCATCGGATCAGATTCGGGAGTTTGAACTACACGGCCGACATCCGTGGAGACTTGATCTTCGACGGATTTGAGCCACAGCCAAGCGCGCCGCACTATCTCGATGGGCACGATCTAGCTCTGCCGCCGAATAGTGCCCTGGAGGCCGCACCAGCGTCCGCTCCGACCCTTAGCTCGGAGCCGATGTCACAGCCCCAGATCAGCCCTAGCTTGATTTTCTTGCATCCATGCATCATGTCAAAATTTCCTTTAAATTTGAATTGGGGAATTGGAGAGCCCCAGGAATCATTTAAAATAAATGATCAACATTTAAAATTGCTTCAAATGTTCCAAGGAAATGTTCCTTTTCAGCTTTAAAAAATATTGGCAAGAATAAAATTCAAACCAATATTTTTGGAGTGATCAAACATTTTATTTTGGGCCTTTGAATTAATTCAATAACTACTTGCATTGGATATATATTTGATATATAAATAATATATGTCCAATAATTGGAACATTTTATGTGGTTTGGTATATTTTAGTTCTAGCCACATAACTATTTTCAGGATTTTATAAAATGGTTTAGTATTTTACTAAACTAAAACAAAACAGAAAAATAGAAAAGAAAACAATAAAAGGAGCAGAACTCACTGACCTACTCCGGGCGCCCAACCGCCCGACCTTTCTCCCCTCCCTCGCTGGCCCGGTTGGTGGCCCAGCCCACCAACCGCCACGCATTGTCGCCTACCTCTGCCCGGTGGCGAGAGGAGGGACACTGGCGATCAGCCGAGCTCGCCACCTCCTCCCTGCTCACTTTGCTGGCTACCCCTCGACGCCCGGAGACGCCACGCGCCTCCCGAACCCCCTCGTCCTCTTTCCTCTCTCCTGGACCATCTCCTCCCTGCTCTCTCTCCCCACGACGCCACCGAACGCGGCCGACGCCGATCGCTGCCGTGCCATGACCACCGCCACCCCTCTCCTCCCGGCATGCCCCCGAGCTCCGCCGAGCCCTCTCTCCTCCTCACCGAGCCTCCCGACACCGGAGCACCCCGAGGCGCCCGCCACTTTCCCCCTTCTCGGACCCATGGGACTTCATCGACAAATTAAATCGGCTCGGTGCCTCCCCGAGCTCGCCGATGCCATCGTCGCACTCACGGTGAGCCCCCGAGTCGTTTCCCCCGCTTCCCCCACTCCGTGCCCGCCGCGAGCCCCCGTTTACAGCGTGACCGAAACCCACCGCCGCCCCAGCGTGTCGCCGGCGTCGCTCACGGCGACCATATGGTCATTCCGTCTTGACCAACATGCCCGCCAGATCACGTGAAAGCCTCGCTAAGCGCCTCAAACCTGCGTTTGCACGCCGCAACCCCAACCCGCACATGGCGAACTCCGGCCGCCAACCTCGTCGCCAAGGCGTCGATCCCGACCGTCCCCGAGCTCAAGCCACTCCACCAAGAGCCTCGGCTCATCCCGGCTCCATCGTAGGTACCCTCCCGACCCTTTTGGTGGCCTAACGGCAAAATGCACTTAACGCGCCCGGGCGTCGCTGGCGGCTAAACGCCGGCAGCCGACGCGTGGACTTTGACCTCGGGTGGGCCCCGGTTGACTCTCCTGAGTCAATGACAGGTGGGGCCCAGCCCTGGTTAATAACTAGGTTTAGTTTTAATTAAAATCTAATTAAGTTAATTACTCTGACACGTGGGACCCACTGCCAGTTTGACCGGACCAGCCCTGTTGACCTGATGACGCCAACTGCGACATCATGGCCGATGATAAACTGATTTCTGGAATTATTTTAATTCAGGAAATTCCAGAAAATGCCCTAAACTTTAATAAATCATATAAATTCAACCGTAACTCGGATGGAAATAATTTATATATGAAAAATGATCGGAAAAATATGAAGAATATGTTTATGCCATGATCATGCATGTTTGAACAAGTTAACCTCACTGAATAGGATGAATCATGATTAGGATAATTTATGAAATAGCATTTGGAGTTGGAGTTCAACCTTGTTTGAATTCCACTTCAATTAACTTGGATTACTGTTGCATTAGGTGAATTCAGTTCCTTAACATGATCATGCATCATATATGTGCATTGCATTGATTGTGTTCTTTCTCGATTCTTTGGTGTTTGTCCCTCTCGGTAGAGCGATGTTAGACGATGAATTCGATGACACCGATGAAGAACTATATTATCTTGAAGTGCTGTGCAAGCAAAACCCCCTTGTTCATTCCGATACAATCCCACTCTCTCGCTCCCGCTCTATTTTACTGCATTAGGACAACAACGACTCATGTGTTACTTGCTGCGGTAGCTGAACCCCTTGATCCTTTGCATGACTGTCATTCCACAAAGAACTAGATGAAACCCACTAGCATGAGTAGGAATTGTTTGAGCCATGTTGTGCCTACTCATTTATGCTTGTTGTCATGCCTGCCATTGCTTAGAGTTGAGTCAGTCCGATTCATCGGGAATGAATTGGAATTGTTATGAACATGTCCTATTGTGTGAGAGCTAAGTGTGTGAACACGATTTGGTAAAGGTAGCGGTGAGAGGCCATGTAGGAGTACATGGTGGGTTGTCTCATTGCAGCCGTCCTCAAGAACTGAGTTCTGTGTTTGGGATCCATGATATGATTACTACCACGCATTGGGCCCGAAACCAATGGACCCTCTCGGCTTCTTGACCACCCTTGTCCTCGGTCCGGGAGTTGCAAGTAGTTTACGGTGTTTGTAGCATCTTTGGGGCCGCCGCAACGCTGACCTTAGGGGTGGGTTGTGTTGCGGTAGGCACCGTGGCCCGTGTACCGAAAGTGCCCGTTTGGTATCTCGGGAACCCTGCACACATCGTTCGGGGCTGTATGGGAAACCTCGGCGGACTCCCTGCGGATGGAACCCGAATAGGCGATAAACCCGGACTAGGGACTTGAGTGTTTAGGTAGGCCGTGGCCGACACCCACGTTGGGCTTCCGCTTGAAGGTTGCCGAGTACATGTCGTGTAAACGGCGGTAAGTGGTGAGAGCGTGTGTGAAGAAGTACACCCTGCAGGGTTTAATATGATCTATTCGAATAGCCGTGTCCACGGAGAAGGACTTGGGTTGCCTATATCGGTTCATAGACAAGTGAAAGCGGATACTCTAAAATGCGCAAGATAAGCGTGAGTACTATGGATGGCGTTCTCGTAGGGAGGCGGAGCGGGTCCATAGTGGTGTATTGATATGGTGAATATGTGGACTCGTAGCGCCACCTCAAAGAGTTACTTGCGATCGTAGTTCGGGATAGCCACCGTGTCAAAGCTGGCTTGCTTCTGTCAATCTGCACCACCCCCCCCCCTTTGATACTGATGCATATTTTGTTAGTTCTGATTTTAGTCTTTCTGAGTACTATTGTACTATCGTTTGCTTATTTTATGTTTTGCAGAGACGTCGGTCTCGCTAGTAGTTCCACTTGGACTTGACGTTTAGCTTGTTACCTCAGCTACGATCTTGTGCCTTGGCAGGATCTCGGTAGATAGTCGGGCTTCTCAGCCTTTTTCATTTATAGTTATGCGTACTCGAGACATGATTAGCTTCCGCTTGTGCTTTGACTTGTATGCTTCGGTGTTGGGTCATGAGACCCATGTTTGTAATATCTCGCTCTTGAGCCTAATGAATAATATTTGAGTCGAGAGTTATGTTGTGATGCCATGTTGTATCTACGCATATTGAGCATAATGTGTGTATGTTTGAAATGCTTGGTATGTGTGGGATCCGACAAACTAGTTGTTTATCCTTGGCAGCCTCTCATATGGGGAAATGTAGTCTCGTGATTACGAGCGATAGTAGTCCGCTTCTGCCCGGTTCACCGGAGTCCTGCTAGCCCAAAGCACTCTGCTTGGACACTTGATCGGCCGGCATGTGTTTCATTTCGTTCCTATATACGTCCCCTCGGGAAATGTCACGCGGTGTTATTCGAGTCCTCGCCTAGCTGCTACAGCCCGGATACCGGAGTCCTGTTAGCCCAAAGGCTACAGCCCGAATATATACGTTGATGACCGACATGCTCGATGTGATTCATGTATGCCTGTCCCCATAGGTTAGTGCCGCTTTGGGTTCACGACTAGCCATGTCGGCCCGGTTCTTGGTCATATGGATGCTAGCGACACTATCATATACGTGAGCCAAAAGACGCAAACGGTCCCGGGACATGGTAAGGCGACACCCGTGGGAATACCGTGCGTGAGGCCGCAAAGTGATATGATGGGTTACATGCTAGATCGGTGTGACTTAGGATCGGGGTCCTGACAGCCGACTCCGCCGATCGAGGACGAGTGGCTGGACACCGCCTCGGGGGCTATGATATCTACGGCAATTAAGCCGAACTCCATCCCTGTCCTTTGCGAAGACCGTGACTCCAAGGTGCCGGACTCCTCTTCGGACTCTGAACCCTCCGCGCCCCCGCCAATCGAATCCAATTGGGCGCCGGTTATGGAGTTCATCGCGGACATCTTTTCAAAGACTCGCCCTTTGGCGACATCCTGAATTCACTAAAGTCTCTCTCTTTATTAGGTGAGCCCTGGCCGGACTACGGTCAGGAAGGTTGGGATGCGAACGACGAAGAAATTCAACGCCCACCCACCACCCACTTTGTAGCCATCGCCGATGATTTAACCGACATGCTCGACTTCGACTCAAGACATCGACGGTATGGACGGCGATCTTTGGAGACGACCATGAACCAACGCCTACAGTGGCACTGGAAGGCCACCTCGTCATCGACATATACATGGTGGACATCCCAAAAGATGGGAAGCGGCGATGGAACAACGGAGGATGACCCTCCAAGAAACAGCCCAAAGCGCCCGGCGTGGCGCGCCGCTCTAAATCCCGCCACAAAGAAAAAATGGTGATTCCGGCATGGGAGATCATAACACCCAGACGGTCAAAGACAACCCCTCTAGCAGGATTCAAAGACAGAGGAGGAGGAGAAGCCAGCCCTCATGATAGAGCGGCCAGGGAGGTGGAGGACGATAATTATATGCCTCCTCTCAAGATGAGGCAAGCCTCGATGACGATTTAATTTGTCGTGCACGAGGATCCCGCCCAACAGGAGGCGTTTCAAACGCAGGCTTATGGCCACGACAAGCAGCCTCAAGAAAAGCGACAATGACTTAGAGCTGACCAAGACTTGCTAGTCGACAGATGGATCAAGTCCTTGCAGCCGAAGAGTACGAACTCGAACGCCCCTCCAAGAGATACCCAAAACGCAGGCTGCTACCCCAATTAGAGGAAGCAACACCCATACCTACATCACCAGCGCATGATGCGGCCGACCGACCACCCCATGGTCGTGACAGAGAGGCCTCTAGACCCTCCATTAAAGCCGCACCCCGGCGTCGCTCGAAAAGTACCAAGGCACGAGGAAACGCGCCCAACCTGCGAGACATATTGGAGGACAAGGCAAGGCAAACAAGATCGATCTACGGATCGCGTGGGCGCCCCACGACACGCCACGATAACCGTCACGCCGGATACAGCAATTCCGGCCGGGCGAACACGATGAGACAAAGCTCATTTGAGCTGCGTCGTGATATAGCTCAATACAGAGGCGCCGCGCACCCACTATGCTTCACAGATGAACTGATGGATCATCAAATCCCCGAGGGTTTCAAACCCATAAACATCGAATCATACGATGGCACAACAGATCATGCGGTTTGGATCGAGGACTACCTCCTCCATATCCACATGGCCCGCGGTGATGATCTACACGCCATCAAATACCTCCCACTCAAGCTTAAAGGACCAGCTCGGCATTGGCTTAACAGCCTGCCAGAATCAATTGGTTGTTGGGAGGACACGGAAGCCGCATTCCTTGATAACTTCCGGGCACATATGTGCGACCACCAGGCTGATGACCTCAGCCACATAATTCAGCAGCGGAAGAATCGGCGGACAATTACGACACGGTTCCTAACCAAGAAAAATCAAATCGTTGATCGTCCGGATGCAGAGGCCCTTGAAGCCTTCAAACATAACATCCGCGACGAGTGGCTTGCCCGGCACCTAGGACAGGAAAAGCCAAAATCCATGGCAGCCCTCACAACACTCATGACCCGCTTTTGCGCGAGAGAGGACGGCTGGCTAGCTCTGTCGGCGTTCTGGGAACGGGGGTCCCCAGACTTGCCTGCCTGTAGCCTGCGGCATAGCTCAAATGAGGCCCAGGACGGCCCATCTTCATCAACGCAAGCTCAAGACCCTCGCGAGGGGCCAAGCCTCGCGGGGCGGACGACCAAGAGCTTCCTTCGGCACGGCCTCGTCAGGCTGGCTCACGAGGAGGCGGAGAGTTCAAGGCAGGGTACCTCGCGAGATGCCCATGAAGTAAGCCATGACGACCAAGGGCGCCAGTCGGGCACCAGCCCGCGCAGCGTCCTCCTTTCCTCTTTGGTGCAAAGGGAGCAAGCGCAGGCAAGAGCATCAAGCAAAGGCATCCGTTTCGGTGCAACAAGACCAAGACCAGCCCCAACGGCTGGAATGCGGTCATCGTGGAGCCCAAGCAGGCGTCATCACCAGAGCCTTTGGCAGGCGAGGACCAACTTTAGTTAGGATAAGTGTACCCGTTGTTCCCCTTCAAAATGGCCAATTGTTGGTGCCCTTCCCGCTCAATATTTGGGAAGAGGCCTAGGGCCTTCGTCTATATAAGTAGAGCTAGCCACCATAGTAGGCCGAGTCCTCCGGGCAGGCATTTTGGAATCCAGGGAGAGAGAGAGAGAGAGAGAGAGAGAGAGAGACCCGATCCTCAAGCTAGAGCGACGGGATACCACTTAGCAGTTCATCACACCCACCAAGAACAGACCCTCGCGAGGCTGTTCTTCCCTGTACTGTTCCTCATCAGCCCAAGAGGCAATCCACACAACACACACAAGAGCAGGGTATTACACCACGATGGTGGCCTGAACCAGTATAAATCTCGTGTCTCTTGTGCTGTTCTTCTTAGTAGTTTAGGTCCCTGCGATTCGGCGAGGTACGAGGCGGTGGAGGGTCGGATCTCCGCGCGCACCCCAGAGTTCGAACCTTAAGGGTCTGCCGGAACCCGAAATCCGACAAGCTCGTAGCAACAACTTGACCAAAAACCCTGGTAGTTTGGATACCAAGGACAGTAATGGCAGGTCGCGTCGCAACAAGCACAAGCGCCGGATTAACGGCGATAATGCTGAAGATACGACAGTCAATGCTGGATTCAGAGGCTCTAAACCCAGTCAGTGGAAAAAGCCGTTCAAAAGAAATACTCAGGGCCCGTCCAATCTGGACCGAATACTCGATCGCTCATGCCAAATACATGGCACCCCCATAAAACTAGCCAATCACACCAACAGGGATTTTTGGGTCTTCAAACAGTCAGGCAAGTTAAATGCCAAACTCAATGACAAGGGGCTGCATAGCGATGACGAGGAGGAGCCCCGGCCGCCGAACAATAGAGGACAGAAGGGCTTCCCCCCACAAGTGCGGACGGTGAACATGATATACGCAACCCACGTACCCAAAAGGGAGCGGAAGCATGCACTAAGGGACGTATATGCGATGGAGCCAGTCGCCCCAAAGTTCAACCCATGGACCACCTGCCCGATCTCCTTTGAACGAAGGCACAAACCCACTAGCATCCGCAACGGCGGATTCGCCGCAATGGTTCTTGACCCAATCATCGAAGGATTCCACCTCACTATAGTCCCGATGGACGGCGGTAGCAACTGAACCTGCTCTATCGGGATACGGTCGCAAAATGGGCATAGATCCCTCAAGGATTAAACCCACAAAGACGACCTTTAAAGGCGTCATACCAGTGTAGAGGCCAATTATGCAGGCTCGATTACACTCAAAATGGTCTTGGATCCCGGATAACTTCCGAAGTGAAGAGTTAATCTTCGACATAGTCCCGTTCATGGCGGCTATCACGCCTTTGCTTGGGCGAACCGCATTTGCAAAGTTCAATGCGGTGCCGCCTTTCGCATACCTCAAGCTCAAGATGCCAGGCCCTCGAGGAGTAATCACGGTCAAAGGAAACACCGAGCGCTCTCTCGAGCGGAGGAGCACTGGCAACCCCTCACAGCGGAGGTGCAAAGCAGCCTCTCACAGCAATTCTCGAGTCCGGCTATTAAGCGTCCGGACACCGTCAAGCACGCCTTCGGAGTAACCTACAACAAGACCGCTGGCACGACACGAGCCGCAGCGTAGCAATCCGGCCCCAACCCCAGCCCTCGCGAAATTGCGAAGCCCGATTACGCTGGCGTACATAACTACGCTCTGGAGATACCATGGGCATAAGGGGAGGGCACGACCACGGCACGCCAGAATGCAGCTCAACCGCACCGGGGCTCCGATTGTGTCATTCTTTTCTTTCTTCTTTTCTCTTACTTTCGGGACTCCGTTTTCCATAAGCCTGTCCGGCACTAGAATTGCCGAACTCACGATGCAACAGCCGAGGAAGCGTAAAGCTACGTCGAGTGTCGGTGGTCTCTACCACGAGCATTATACCTGTTTTACATACCATCCCGCAGCTTACCCACGGAGGGACATGTTAAATAGTCCCATCCCTTGCTTATCGCACTATTTGTATCGTTACGCTTTCATTGCAGTACCTTTTTGAATAAACAATACATAGCTTTTGCCTATTATTGCACTCCTTTTTTTATCTATATATATGTTCATTCATGACATGTTGCACCCGTACACTTTGGTACGGCCAATACACCAGGGGCTTAAGTACCCCAAAAATATGGTGTGATAAGTCCGAACACTTTCACAAGTGCGGCACCCCCAACTTATAGCGTTATATGCATCGGCTCCGAATCATGTCTTGGGTCAATAGTTGGGTTTGCCCGGCTCCCATGTTTTGGTACCTTACGTTCCGTTATATCGGCTAAGGTAGCCTTTGGGAGAACCAATCGCGATTGTGCCCCGGTTGAGCTGGGTTGAGCACCTCGGTGGAAAGCTAAAACTGACCGTCATGATAGGGCGAGAGCCGGTCGCTGTTCGAGAGGTTTTTTCGGGTCCCTAAAGACTTATGCCGCTTAGAGCAAGGAGTCGACATTGTCCGGCCAAGGCGTGGATAGCGCCCCGAACTCGGTCTTCCGAATACTAGGGGCTTCGCCGAAATTTAAAATTATAGAATTCTATGGCTAAGTGAGAGTGTTCAAGTACTATAGTCCGGTTGCCTTGTTACGTTGCGTTGAGCGCCTCCTCGAAGGACCCAAGAATGGGAACAAGAGCGCTCAAGTTTATCCCGAACACCCGACACTTTCGTGGCATGGGGGCTGAAGCCAGCAATTGCCATCTCTCAAATTTGATAAGCGGCCGCCTGAAGGTAATATTTTAAATCCACAAGTGTTGCTTAAGCGCATATGAACAAGTTTTCAGCGTCATGAGGATAACAAATGCGAGTCTATTCAAAAATTACATCTTTGGAGCATTCACCGCTATAAAGGCGGGCACCCTTGAGATGCCCTCATAGTACATTTCGGGCTTGCGATGCTCCTTGCCCTTGATGGCCCGTCCGTCACAAGCTTCTCGACATCCATCTTGCCCAGTGCACTTTAGCTTGCGGGCAAGGCCCAACAGGCACCTTCAATGCAGGCGAGCGCTTGATGACTTCAATCCATGGATAGGCGTCCACCAGCCGCCGCACTAGCCCGAAGTAGCTCCCAGGCATGGCTTCCAATGGCCACAGCCGAATTATGAGGCCCTTCATGGCCTGTTCGGCGACCTTGTGGAGCTCGACCAGCTGCTTCAATTTGGGTCGCTCGAGGCACCGGCTATCCGGCCTCGACATACGAGACCGAACACCTCTTCCGTCAAGCTCCCTCCTTGCTTGCGGTAGAATGCGGCAGCATCGGACACACTACGGGCAAATCTGCGAATGCTCTGGAGAGCTCCGGATTCGGATAAGTAATAGATAATTCACTTTCACATGCTTGCTTTGCATAAAGAATGCCTTACCCGCCGCTATCTTCTTTAATGATTCAATTTTCTGGAGGGCTTTTTGGGCTTCGGCCTTAGCGGCTTTGTCACTCTCAAGAGCCGAGGCTGAGCTCGGACTCTCGAGTCTTCGAGTCACGCTCCAAACTCTCGTGTTTTTCCACGAGAGCCTGGAGCTCTTGCCGCACCTCCGCCACCCGCACCTCCTGCTTCTCTCGCTCGGTGCGCTCCGCAGCCGCTTTGCTTTCTGCCGTGGACACCACTTCCTTCAGGGTCGCCACCTCGTTCGTGGCCCCTACAGTACCCACGTTAGTCCTGTCATTTTTTGCAACCAAATCCTTTCTATAAGGTATTACTTTAAAAATGTATTACTTACCTTCCTTGTCCTCGAGCTGCTTCTTGGCAAGGCCGAGCTCGTTCTCGGACCGCTCGAGGCTCTACTTCAATGCATTGACCTCCATGATCGGTCTGGCGAGAGGTCGGCAGCAGCCTGAATTCCCATATTGACATACTTATGTTAGACTCCTGCGTGTATCTTTTTAGATCCTCAGTCCGGTTTTCTTTCCGAACACGAACTAAGCATCGAGGGCTACTGTCTATGCGGTAATATTTTTACATATTATAAACTTACCTCAAAGCCCGTTAGAAGGCTGGTACATACCTCAGTCGGCCCGCTCTTGGCGGGTGAACTTCTGGAATCACCATACTCATAACAGTCACGGTGCTCCTCGTCGATGGAGGCGACGTCAAGTGCCTCGACAAGCTATCCGGTGCCTCCGGATGGACGGAGGTCACCGGCGTCGCAGTCTTGCCCTTCTTCTGAAGGGGCCGCTTGCGGACTTGAACCACTGAAGGTTCGATGCGGAGTCCGAGACAGGGCGGACTTAGAGCCCTCTGGGGTCTCGCCCCCTTGCGCCCAGTGCAGGAGGTCGCCTTGCGGCGCCTCCAGACCACCTCCTCCTGGCTGGCCCTTTTGGGACTCCACCGGTGTCGTCTGCGTCCACGAGGAGAGGAGGCGGTCGGAAGTGAAGTGCTATTCACATCCGACGAATCCGAGGAGCCGCTTCGGCAAGCGGCGAGCTGCGTCCTTGGGCGGGCTACATGGTTATATTCGGCGTTAGAAGACACTATCGACAAATAAAAAGTCATGAGCTATTCCGGAGTCCGGACACTTACGATCTCGCCGAGGCTTGGCCCTTGGTGGCCACTCCTCCCTCGTCGTTGTCGGCGTTGGTGGAGAAGTCGGAAGGAAGGTCCTTCCTTTCTTGGACCCTCCGGCCTCCCCGATCAGGCGGCCTTCCTTTCCTTCTCTCCCCGGCTGGGAGAGGCTTCTTCCTCCTCCCGTCCTCGGGGAGGATTCCGCTCTCAGTCGTCGGACGATGAGTCAAAACTACTGGCGTCGGGCGCTCCTTGAGTCCCGTGGCCTTCTTCTTGGCCTTCTTCTCGGCACCACGTGAGGTGCGAAGCGGCCAACCCCATCAAGCGGGCGTCCACTGGGTCTTCCGGCAAGGGAGCAGACAGTTAACCTGCCCGAGCGTGTTACGCCGATCTGTCAAAGGTAAGGGAGTTTAGATCCCACATAGAGTTAAACTATGAAAAACAAGAGTCCCGTAAAGGGCAAATAGCTTACCTCGGTAGCTTGGCGCTGCGAGCTTAATCCGCGATCTTTGGTAGCAGATGTGGGAGCCTCGGCACCCTTGAACAGCACCTTCCAGGCATCTTCGTACGTAGTGTCGAAGAGCCTTTTCAAAGTTTGGTGCTGTGCCGGATCGAACTCCCACAATTTGAAGGCCCGTTGTTGGCATGGGAGGATCCGGCGGATGAGCATAACCTGGACTACATTGACAAGCCTGAGATTCTTGTCCACCAGGGTTGGACGCGGGTTTGGAGTCCGGACAGCTCTTCGAATCACCCCACGTCGGTCCGTCTCTTTCCATGATGTGAGGCGTGGGGAATCCGGATCGAATTCGGGGCCGCCGCCCATTGAGAGTCGCGCGGCTCGGTGTTGTAGAACCACCCCGATTGCCACCCCTTTATGGTCTCCACAAAGGAGCCCTCGAGCCATAGGACTTTGGCCATGTTGCCAACCATGGCACCTCCGCACTCCGCTTGGCGGCCGCCCACTACCTTCGGCTTGACATTGAAGGTCTTCATCCATAAGCCGAAGTGGGGCTGGATGCAGAAGAAGGCCTCGCACACGACGATGGATGCCGAGATGTTGAGGATGAAGTTTGGGGCTAGATCGTGGAAATCCAGGCCGTAGTAGAACATGAGCCCCCGGACAAATGGGTGAAGTGGAAAACCTAGTCCGCGGAGGAAGTGGGTGAGGAACACCACCCTCTCATGGCACCTGGGGGTGGGGATGAGCTGCCCCTCATCGGGGAGCAGGTGCACGATGTCGCTGGACAAGTATCCGGCTTTCCGCAGCTTTTTGACTTGTCCCTCCATGACGGAGGAGACCATCCACTTGCCTCCGCTCCGGACATGGCTGGAGAAGGTTGAGGAGGGATGTGCGGACTTGGGCGCTGGAGCTCGAGTGCGCGGAAATGGATGAGCAAAGGAGGAAGAAGGCGTAGGTTAAAAGGTGGATCCTTATCCCCTTATATGGGCGGACGAAGCTATGCGTCCCCCGCCAGCCTAGTAAAACTCGCTTATCTCCCAAGCGCCATAATCTATGGCGCGGTTGGGTTACCCACGTCCGTATTGATGGGAATCTCGGAATAAGGGGGCACGATCTCCGCTTTGATAAGACGTGCCAAGGAAAATGCCTCGCTAAACGCGCTGAGGTGGAACAGTAAAAACGATTCGTATAAAGGCCGGGCCGTGGTGTGATGTCATGCTGCGGAATACGTCAGCAAATCTGTGCAAAAGTTATTCTCTCTATGGTGGTATGTGGAACTTGTTTTGCAGAGCCGGACACAATCCTTGTGTTCAAAATCTTCTATGAAGTATTCGGAGGAGGAACCCGCCTTGCAATGCCGAATACAATATGCGCGCCGGACTCAAATGCGTCATTGAAGCCTGGTTCGTGGGCTACCGAGGAGTCTGGATTAGGGGTGTCCGGATAGCGAACTATCACCGTTGGCGGACTCTGGACTATGAAGATACAAGTTTTAAGACTTCATCCCGTGTCCGGATGGGACTTTCCTTGGCGTGGAAGGCAAGATTGGAAATACGGATTGGTATATCTCCTACAATTTTAACCGACTCTGTGTAACCCTAACCCTATCTGGTGTCTATATAAACCGGAGGGTTTTAGTCCGTAGGACGAACAACAATCATACCATAGGCTAGATTCTAGGGTTTAGCCTCTACGATCTCGTGGTAGATCCACTCTTGTACTACCCATATCATCAATATTAATCAAGCAGGAGTAGGGTTTTACCTCCATCGAGAGGGCCCGAACACAGGTAAAACATCGTGTCCCTTGTCTCCTGTTACCATCCGCCTAGACGCACAGTTCGGGACCCCCTACCCGAGATCCGCCGGTTTTGACACCGACAGGTAGCAAGAAGGATTTCTGGCGCCGTTGTCTGGGAGGCTTACGCCAAGTCAAGTCAAGTCAAGACATACTAAGTACCCATCACAAACTCTTATCTCTCGCATTACATTATTTTCCATTGCCTCTCATTTTCCTCTCCTCCACTTCACCCTTGCCGTTTTATTCGCCTTCTTTTTCTATCCGTCCCTTTTCGCTTGTTTCTTGTGTGCCTGCTTGCCCTGATGGCCTTACCTAAAAACGTTGATCCTCACCTTAGTAGGTTGGAAGAAATTGAAAACAACATTAGAAGCTTTATGACTTTGCAATTTCAGCATACTAATTTCTTTAGAAACGAGCTTAAAGAACAAAAAAGCTTTATGGAATACATGAATAAAGAGCTTGATGATATGTCTAAGGAGTTTTATGGTTTGAAATCTCAGTTTGCTCATCTTGAAAACTTAATAACTCAGATTTCGAATAAGCAGGCCACCTTAGTTAATAAGATAGCCGCCAAACCGGAAAAGCTAGAAGGTAATAATGATGAAGATCTAAAAGTTATTGATGTGTATCCTATTAAATCTTTGTTTTGCAATATGAATCTTGATAAAGATGGGACTGGAGATGAGTCGACTTTAGTTAAGAGGCGTCCCAATGATTCGGATTTTAGATCTCAATGCAAAAATTAGTAAAAGTGGGATTGAAGAGGTCAAAACTTTAGGTAGCAATGGACCCACTATTTTGGATTTCAAGGAATTTAATTATGATAATTGTCGGGGGGATGAACCCCGGGCAGGCAACAGAACCCGGATCTATTTCAAAAACAGCGGGGCCTGCATCGCCTCAAGAACCCGGCGTCGCCGAGGCCGGGTCGCTCGACCCGGCAAAGCGCGTTGACCCGCCAAGACCCTCGACCTTCGGCAAGGTACGTCAACCCGGCCGCGGCGGTGACGCAAAACAACTCTACCCGGCGCAGCCTTGGCTTCCTCGATAAGCCAACCCACCATGGCGTCCACGGCAACCCAGCCACGGGTCAGCTCCCGTCCCATCCAGCCGTGACGATGGGGCGAGACCTCGATCACCGATGACCAAGACTACTGATTCCCCGCCCATGCCCGTGGTCAGCCAGAGCGTGTGCGGTGCCCTTACCTACGTGACCGAGGCTGGCGAGGCAACGAGTGTTCCGCCCTTTCGGCAGCGACGACAGCGGAGGCTGACAGAGAACATCAGGCGCGACTCGACCCGCCACGCCTCGACGATCGACAAGGCGGCGCCACAGTCCCCTAAACGCACGCGGGCCCGCACCTAGGGGAACCCGGTGAACCAGAAGCCCCCAAGCGGGACCCAGCCCGGCAGCCCGGACACCGACTATACGGGCCCACCGACTCGGCATATTACCATTGTAATCCTGGGTGGGTTGGTCTATAAAACCCCCCAGGAGTCCGCGCCAGATGGGGAGACGAGATAGAGAGACAATACAAGATATTCAACAGAGACATAGCAACACCAAGGAGAAGGAGCAGCCGGAGCCTTGGCCAGCCTCCCTCCTCCTCAAACAGCTCCAGGAGCAACACTGTACTATCCACCATCCAACTAAACTCGGCAGGACTAGGGGTGTTATCTCTCCGGAGAGCCCCAAACCTGGGTATGTCCAGCGTCCCGCGCCCGCGCATATCAACCTCGCCTCCGAAGCCCACAGGCGCCCTCGAGCCTCCTCCTCTCTTTAGCCATCCCTTGGCATCTGCCGTCGCCCACCACGGCAGCTTGGCGCCCACCGTGGGCAGCTCGAGGAACTGGCCGGAAGCATGCTTCGACGGGCCCTTCTCCTACTCCGACGAGTCTGCAGCTCTGGCGGACGACGTCATCGGCGCACTTTCGCCGCTTCTTTCATCAGCGCTGCGCATCTCCGGCCTTTGCGGCCAGCGAATACCCAATGAGGTGCTCATTACTCGACTCCCGCTTTCTCTCAACGGCGGATTCACCGCCGGGGTGATGAGCATACGTAGAGGTCTTCGTCACCGGCGATGGCGCCTCTTCCTCGTCAAGCAAGACGAGAAGAGCCGCCGAAGCCGCGGCCGCTGCGGCTCAGACGGAGATGACTGACCCGCTGTGCACCGCGATGCAGAGCCTCCGCATTCCCATCGCCACCAACGTTGCTGAAGCCCGAACCCAGCTCGAGGACAGGCGCCAGCAAATGCTGGACCTGTCCGAGATGCTGGCCGCCACCAGACGCCACCTGGAAGCTGCTCAGATTGAGCACGACGCCGCCCACAGATTCACGCCCGCCGCAGTCGAGCCAAGCCGGACCGTTGATACTCGCGCCCGGGGAGGAGTGATCGGCCGGGCCTTCGGCGCCGGCCAGACCGTCTACGAGACCCCAGTCAAGAACATGCGCGCTGCAAAGGCAGCCGCGGTCGGCCTCGACCAACTCGCGGGCGAGGAGCTCGAGGCGCGATCGGCGGATGCGCGAGCTCCTCCACGCCGCCAACACTCAGAAGGATCGCCTCAACCAGCTCGCCAAGCTGGCGGGGTCCGGCTCCGCCCGCCTTGGCGGACCCGGCGAACTCCTGCACACGGCCTCTTCGCCGCCCGACGAGGCGCACTCCGGCCGGGGCCGAACCCGGCGCAACCCTGCCGGCACCGCCACCGACGCTCTAGGCAACGAGCCCGCCCTAGAGACCCAGCATGAACCCGGCCAGCCTGGCCGGCGTCCGGCTCCAGCCGACCCGGCCCCTCGGGGCCTGGCCGCCAGTCAACTCGGCTCGCGCGTCATCAACGACGCCGACGCGCGCCACCGCCTCGATCAGCTCGCTCGCTCCATGGAGGTGGAGGAGAGCGGCGCTATCGGGCCGGCGTGTTTCGGCCCACGCATCCGGGAGGAGCCCTTCCCCAAGGGATTCGCGCTCCCCCGCGACACCCCCAAGTACAATGGGACCGTGAAGCCAGAAGACTGGCTCACCGACTACACCACGACCATTGGCATCACTGGTGCCAATCATCGTCTCGCCAGGCGCTTACGCACCGCTTATGCTCCAAGGATCGGCTCGCACATGGTTGAACAGCTCGCCGATGGGCAGCATCAATGCATGGGTCGATTTCGAGGAAGCGTTTGTCCGCAACTTCACTGGGGCGCGACAAGCGACCAGTCGCCCGATCAACTCGCCATGTGCGTGCGAGGGGCAGCGGAGACCGACGCGAAGTACCTCAGACGCTGGACCGAGCTCCGGAACACCGTGAGGGCGTCCATGAAGTCGAGCAATCAATACTTATTAACGGGTGCCGAGACGGCACCCTCCTCAAGCACAAGCTTCTACGCTCCGAGCCAGCCACCATGGCCGCGCTCATGGTGACGGTGAACAAGTACGCCAACGCCGACTCCGCCATGAAGATCCAAGTGGCGCTGGACGAGGCCGGCAAGGCGAAGCCGGTCCCTCCACAGAAGCCGGCCGATGAAGGCAGCCGACAGCAGCACCACCAGAACAACAAGCACAAGGCCGAGCAGCCGGCGCAACGTCACGACAACCGGCTCGTCGCAGCCGCCGAGCCCGCGGCGGACCCGGCAGTGAAGCGCCGGCAGACCGGCAAGATGGCGTGGCAACCCGCCATGAGCTTTGAAGAGATGCTCGATGCTCCATGCAACCACCACAGCGGCGCAAGACCCTCCACGCACACGTTTTGACAGTGCGCCATCACCAAGTGCATCATGAGGGGCGAGGTCCCGCCTCCTCCGGCTCCGGCTCCGGCTCCGGGCACGGGACAACCGCCTCCGCCTCCACCGCCGCCCCCGCCGGTGGTGCGATGCGGAATGACGCCTACCCGGACCAGAATGTGGCCTACATCGTCTTCACTAGCCTCGGCAACGACAAGCGCAGCGAGCGCCTCCTCCGGCAGGAGGTGAACACCGTCGTTCCGGCCAAGACAGACTTCATGCATTGGTCGGAGCGCCCGATCACCGACCCGGAGGATCACTGGCGGTCATGCCGAGTCCGGGAAGATGCGCCCTCGTCCTCAACCCTACGATCGTCGCCGGGCGCACTTGCAAGTTCTTCGAGCCCTCATCGACGGGCGGCAGCAGATCAACATCCTCTACCGTGACACGATGACCAAGCTTCGGCCTCAAGGTCAAGACTGGAGCCAACCGGACCGTCTTCCACGGCGCCGTACCGGCCTCTCCTGCTCGCCCATTGGTCGGGTCCGCTCGGCGTCCTGTTTGGCGGCAAAGACCACTTCCGACGCGAACCAATCTGGTTCGAGGTGGTGAACTTTATCAGCTGCGTACCACGCTCTGCTTTGGGCGGCCAAGGCCGCCAAGTTCATGGCGGTTCCCCACTACGCGTACCTGAAGTTGAAGATGTCGGGTCCCAAGGGCCTCATTACTGTCACCGGGGACTACCGCAAGTCTCTGGAGTGCGCCCGAGACGGCGCCAAGCTGGCCGAGTCGCTAGTCATTGCCGAGGAGCGGCGCCAGCTCGACCGGATCGTCGCCCTAGCCAGCGAGGCCTCCGACGCATCGATCCCGACCCTGGACCCGGCTGATGAGGCCGCCTTCAAGCCCTCCAAGGAGACCAAGAAAGTGAAGCTGAACCCGGAAGACCCCAGCTGCAGCAAGTATGTTGTCTTAGGCGCCCACCTTGACAGCAAATAGGAAGGCGAGCTCGTCGACTTCCTCCGTGAGAATCGGGATATCTTCGCATGGACCCCCAAAGACATGCCGGGTATCCCGAGGAAGTACGCCGAGCACAAACTCCACGTCCGCAAGGACGCCAAGCCTGTCCGTCAACCCCTCCGTCGATTTTCCGAAGAGAAGAGAAGAAACATTGATGAAGAGGTCGCCAAGCTCTTGGCGGCCGGGTTCATAATGGAAGTGTTTCACCTCGAGTGGCTGGCCAATCCAGTCCTCGTCCTGAAGAAGAACAAGACCTGGTGCATGTGTATCGACTACACCAGCCTCAACAAGGCCTGTCCCAAGGATCCGTTCGCCCTCCCGCGGATCGACCAAGTCATCGACTCGACCGCCGGGTGCGAGCTGTTGTCCTTCCTGGACGCCTACTCCGGCTATCACCAGATCAAGCTGGACCCGGCCGATGCCCTGAAGACGTCCTTCATCACGCCCTTTGGAGCGTATTGCTACATCACCATGTCGTTCGGGTTGAAGAACGCCGGCGCCACCTTCCAACGCTGCATGCAGAAGTTCCTGCTACCGCAACTCGGCAAGAACATCCACATGTATGTGGATGATATCGTGGTGAAGACCAAGCAGCACCTCACGCTCCTCGACGATCTGAAGGAAACATTCGCCAACCTCCGCGAATACACGGTCAAGCTCAACCCGGAAAATTGCGTCTTCGGCGTCCCAGCCGGAAAGCTGCTCGGTTTCCTCGTCTCGGAACGCGGCATCGAGGCGAACCCGGAGAAGATCAAGGCCATCGAGCACATGTGCAAGCCAACCCGGCTGCGCGATGTCCAGAAGTTCACAGGATACCTGGCCTCGGTCAGCCGGTTTCTAAGCCGGTGGGCGAAAACCTTACCATCAGCTAATGAAGAAAACAAGCCCGTTCAAGTGGAACGGCAAGGCGGACGAAGCTTTCCAAGACCTCAAGCGCATGCTCTCCATCGCACCCGTTCTGGCCGCGCCAACCGACAAGGAGCCGCTGTTGCTCTACATAGCCGCGACCTCGCGGGCGGTCAAGACGGCAGTCTGGTGGTCGGCGATCGGAGAAGGGCAAGATCCAGGCCGTCCATCATCCGGTCTACTACCTGAGCGAAGTGCTCTCCACCTCCAATCAGAACTACCCGCACTACCAGAAGATGTGTTACGGCGTGTACCTCACCGCCAAGAAGCTGAAGCAGTACTTTCAAGAACATGTCGTCACCGTCGTCAGCACAACGCCTATCGAAGAAATCATCGGGTGCCGGGACGCCTCCGGCCGGGTTGCCAAGTGGGCGATCTAGCTAGCTGGCCACACAATCCTCTACGAGCCCCGCACCACGATCAAGTCTCATGCCCTGGCTGATTTCCTCGTCGACTGGACCGAGACCCAGTACCTGCCGCCGCCTCGACTCGGCCTTTGGCGCATGCGCCAGCGGGTCCAAGATGCGACTTCGGCTTAGGGGCGGCATCAGATCATCATCCCGAAGGGTGACCGACTCCGCTACGCACTCCAGATCCACTTCACCGCCTCCAACAACGTCGCCGAATACGAGGCCCTTGTGCACGGCCTCCGGCTTGCCAAGGAACTCGGCATCCGACGCATCCTGTGCTACGGCGACTCGGACTTGGTGGTGCAGCAGTGCTCCGGCGAGTGGGACGCCCGCGACCCCAACATGGCAAGTTATCGCTTCCTCATCCAGAAGCTGTCCGGATCGTTCGATGGCTGCGAGTTCCTCCACATCCCGCGTGCGGAGAACGAGGCACCCGACATGCTCGCCAAGATCACCTCGTCACGTCAAGCCATCCCGTCCGGCGTCTCCCTCGAGCACCTGCGCAAGCCGTCCGTCAAGCCGTCGCCGGACTCCGAGTCCATCCACGTCCCAGAAGACCCGGCCGCGCCGCAAGCCGGCCCGGGGACTGCTCAACCCAGCCCGGGGACTGCTCAACCCGGCCCGGGGACTGCTCAACCCAGCCAGGGGGCTGCTCAACCCGGCCCGGGGGCTGCTCAGCTCAACCCGGCCACCATCACCTCGGACCCGGCCGTCGCCGCCACCAACCCGGGGGCTGCTCAACCCGGCCCAGGAGCCGCCGACTCGGAACCCACCCAGGTGGCCGTCTTCACCACCATCAAGGCCCCATCTTGGGCCCTGCCAATATCAGAATGGCTGGAGAACGGGGTTCTCCCCATGGACGAGACCGAGGCTCGGCAAGTTCAGCGCCGGGCATCCGCCTACACCACCATCAACAACGAGCTCGTCAAACGCAGCTCTACCGGCGTGTTCCAACGCTGCGTCGAGCAGGACCGCGGCATCGACATCCTCCTCGACATTCACCAGGGCGAGTGCGGGCACCATGCCGCGTCTCGGTCCATCGTGGCCAAGGCGTTCCTCCACGGCTTCTACTGACCAACGGCCCTCGAAGACGCCGAGTCGCTTGTCCTCAAATGCGAAGGATGCCATCACTTCAGCAAACGCAACCACCAGCCGGCGTCAGCACTCCGCACCATACCGATCGCCTGGCCCTTCGCGGTCTGGGGACTCGACATGGTGGGACCCTTCAAAACCACTCGAGGCGGCATGACGACCTTTTCTGATGGCGATGGACAAGTTCACCAAATGGATCGAGGCAAGACCAATCAAGAAACTGGGCGGGCCAGCGGCCGTCCGGTTCATCAGAGACATAGCGGTGCGCTACGGCATGCCGAACAGCATCATCACCGATAACGGCACCAACTTCACCAAGGGCGCGCTCGAGCAATACTGCTCCGTCTCCGGCATCCGCCTCAACCTGGCCTCCGTGGCACATCCGCAGTCCAACGGGCAGGTCGAGCGAGCCAACGGACTCATCCTGTCCGGCATCAAGCCGCGACTCGTCGAGCCACTTATCCGCTCACCCGGCAGTTGGCTCGACGAGTTGCCCGCTGTTCTCTGGAGTCCACGCACGACACCAAACCGGTCGACCGGGTTCACCCCGTTCTTCCTCGTCTACGGATCAGAAGCCATCATCCCGACCGACGTCGAGTTCGACTCGCCGCGCGTCGCGATGTACACTGAAGAAGAGGCAAGAGAAGCACGCGAAGACGGTGTCGACCTGCTTGAAGAGGTGCGCCTTCTGGCTCTTAGCCGCTCGGCTATCTACCAGCAAGGCTTGAGGCACTACCACAACAAGAAGATCAAGCCTCTCGCATTTCGCAAAGGCGACCTCGTCCTCCGACTCGTCCAAGAGCAGGCAGGCCAGCACAAGCTGTCCTCTCCATGGGAAGGCTCGTTCATCGTGAGCAAGGCTTTGCACGACCGCAACGCCTACTACCTCGTCGACGCACGCAAATTAAAGAAGCGCAAGAGGGACACCGCCGACGAAGAAACGACTTGACCGTGGAACACAGAACTCCTCCGTTCGTTTTACAGTTAGCCGAACAAATGTATGTATCAACTCCTTTTTTAAGCATATGAAACTATGGGGTCCCCGAACGAGACTCGGGGGCTGCCTTTTGCCGACCAATTTATTGCGTCCATATTTCACACCACCTTACTACCGAACCCGGCCGCCGGCTCGACAAGCTCGACCCGAGGGCTGGGCGGCTTGATCATCACCCCGCCTCTTCGCTTAGTGATTCCTGATAAGTTAGGATGTCGCGGCCCCCCACTTCGCCCTAAAACCGCAGATCCAGCTCTGGCTGACGGCGGGCAAGCACAACGGGCTAAATCTCCCCTACGATTCATACACTAAGTCAAAGCCACCGGGTCGACTAACCCGGCCCGACGCTCGTCAACTAAGTTAGCTGCACGACCGGCTGCTCGCCAACCGGCCAAGCCGGATTGCCGCCAGCCGGCCTAGGGGGTGTTTCGCTCGTGCTCAACGTTTTTTAAGGACCCAACTCCTGCAGCCGCCTCTCGAAGAGCCAAACCCCTTGTCACGGACCGAAGCCTCGGTCGTATGACTCGCGGGGGGGGGGGGGGGGGGAAGCTTCAGCGAGGAGCAACACATGAAATAAGTTTGAAAAAAGCAGAAGGCAAAAAGCAAATAAACACTCACAACATTTACACATAAATGTTTCAAGCAAAGGCCAACGGCCCGAGTTCATTACACCCTAAAAACCCCTAGTGGGTGCCTGGACCTGCTACTTAACAGAATTTCCTACAAAAGATTATCAGGCATTCCCAGCGCCGCGACGCGACGTCGTGGCTCCCTGCCGGCCTTGACCTCCGGGTCCAGCGAAGCACCGGTGTCCTCTCCGACCTCCGCGTCGCCGTAGACGCCCGTCTCCTCCGAGCTGCCCTCCGGGTCGTGAAGAAGCAAGCCGTAGTCGTTGCCAGCCACGACCGCGCCGTCTTCCATCTGTTCCGGATGGAACTCGTCGTGGAAGGCGAACCCGGCGATGTAGCTGGCCCGGGAGGCGATCCGGCCGGCGTGGTCCTGCAGCAATCGCTCCGAGCCAGCGCGCTGACCCATCAGCGCGTCCAGCTGAAGATCTGGATGCCAAGACAGCGCGATCCGGAGCGCCATCTCAGCACCGGCCCGGGCGGCAGAAACGCACCAGTCGCTAAGGCAATCCGGGCCCATCTCCAACCAGCGCGCCAGGCTCGAGAAGCTGCGCGGATGGACGGAACCCGGCCATAAGGCCGCCGTCATCACGGTACTGGCTCGGGACAACCGCTCCATCTGCGTTCCCAAGGCCCCTAGCCGGGCCTCAGCGGCGGCAATGATCTCCGGGAAGGTCCAAGCCGTCAGCGGATCCGTCAAGGACCCAAAAACGCCAGTCGGGTCGCGCTGATAGCGCACGGCTTCCTCCGCCAGCCGATGCGTCTCCAGAAAGGCCCATGCAGCCAAAGACGAAGCAAGTCAGAAGGGCAACAAGGAAGAAAGGGCCGGGTCCCGACCCGGCAAACAACAAAGAAGCAGCACTTACTGGAGAAGGACTCTTCCAGGTGCTGCGCCTCGAGCAACGTACCATGTCGCTCCCGCTCCAAGGTGCGGTCCCGCTCCCCGAGCGCCCTCTCCAGGACGGCCGCCTTAGCAAGGGCCGCCTTTAGCTCAGCGTCCTTGTCTTCAGTCGCCTTCTCAGCCGCCTCCGCACGGCGAGCCTCGGCTGGCGGGCCTCATCCGCGGTGGCTGCTACCGCAGACGCTCCACCTCGGCACAGGCCGGGCCCCTTGTCGTCGGCCAGCTGGCGGCTGCTGGTCCGCCTCGATCAGGGCTGATGCGCCTCCACCGCCTTGGCGGCCTCCATATAAGAAGCTCCACGTCGGCCTCAAGCGGCTCTTGTGACCCTTGTTTGCTCATGCAAGGCTGGCCTCGTCGAGACCGCCAGACGCGCCGCCTCCGCCCTCGCCTGCGCCGCCTCGACGCCGAGATGGCCGGAATCAGCAACGAGCCGGTCATAGTGATGACCGGCCCGGAACAGTCGGGTCCGCCAAGACAGCACCTCGGCTGCAAAGAAGAAGAACTCAGCAGGAAGAATAAAAGACAAGGTTTAAGATTTGGCCCAAGCTGTTACCACAGTTGGCCCGAATCTCGAGGCTACACCGATGGAGTGCGCTTAGCGACCCCACTAGAAGAGAAGAGCTTCGACAAAGTACACTGCGGCACGAAGCTCCTCCTCCTTGGCAGCAAGCCGCTCCACGAGCTCCCGATGCTTGCCCGGGGGCGGTTGTAGGCCTCGACCCGGAAGCGTTAAGATGCTGAAAAGAAGACCAAAGTCAACACAAGGCCTAAGATTTGGCCCAAGCTGTTACAGATTGGCCCGAATCTCGAGGCTACACCGGTGGAGTCTTGTTGGCGCCTTACGAAGATAAAATCACAAGAAAACAAGAAGAAGAAGGACTTACTAGGACGGCGCGCTCCAGGTCGCGTGTCCGCTCCGTCTCGGCCTGGGCAAAGGCCTCGAGGCGCTCCGCCTGGCCTCGCAGACGGCGGCTGACGGCATCCAGTGCCGCCTCCTCCACGGATCCAGGGCGAAGACGGCCGCCCCGCTCGCCGCGGGCTGTAGCACGCGGCAGCTCGGCGCCCGCTTCTGGCGGCGGGGCACCAAAGCGTGCCCCCGCTGGCCGCTTGCGACGCGGCCAGCACCTCCTCTGACGCCCCTTCCGGTGCCGACGGTGATCCGGACACCGGGGCGCCTTGCGTCGCAACCTCAGGCATCGCCGCCTGCGGTGCCTCCTCCATAGCTGACGGCGCCTCCAGCGCCGCTGCTGGCAGCGCCCCCTCCAGGACGTTTCCTCCACCACCATCAGCCCCCGCGCACTCGACAATGTCGGCTCGCGGCGGGGTATCACCCCCCACCTCCATGACCTCCTGGTCGAGGAGCACCACCTTGGGCCGGCCCCCACGGCCGCTCTCTCTCATCGACGACGGTTCAAAAACCGTCGCCTCCACCACCATGCCCTCCGGCATCTCGCGCCAGGCCGACTCCGCGCCGCCTCGCGCCCACGCCGCCGCCGCGTCGGTCCAAGCCCGGACCGATGCCGCCTCCAGCTCCGCCTCGGCCCGGTTCTGTCACACGCCCGGGCGGGGCCTCGGCGTCGTCCGGGTCAGGCCAAGGTCCGTCGCCTCACCTCCTCCCGGCCCGGACGGCGAGGTCGGACCGGCTCCTGCGGAACGCGGTCCCCTTGGTGGCCGCGGCATCCGTCGCCACCCTCGCCAGCGTGATCGGCGACCTGAAGAAGAAGGCAGAATAAGCAGAAAAGACAGGAAATCTAGGCGCAAGCGGCAAACAGAACTTACCTCGTCAAGACCAGGACCGGGATCGGCTTCGCGCGCTTCTTCTTGGCCGGCCTTCCGGGCTCGGCCGGGTCCGCTGCGCGCTTTGATCCGCGGGGTCGCGGCGCGACGCTGTCCTTGCCATGCGGGCGGCTCGGCGCCGCCCCATGCGAGGGCCCGGCTCCGCCTGCAGCGCCGCCTCCCCTGCCCAATGCCGCTGCACCAAGCAACATGCGTCAGCATCGCCTTCACCGCGACGCGGGCAACAAATCAAGACAAAATGAAGAAGAGAAAGACTCAAAGCTTACCGGCTCGGCGCATAGCGCCGGCGTCGGACTCGACCACCTCCTCGTCGCCTTGGGCCACGGGCTCCTCTGGTGCCACCGGCTCCACCTGTAGCGGAGCCTGGGCGTAAGGATGCAGGATCGCATTCAGAAGAACCGGCCGCGACGCATCGGGACAAACAAGAAGATGCGCGACGGCAAAGTAAGGAGACCAGACGCTCACCAGCGGCGCCGGGTTCGCGTGGCTATACGTCGCCTTGCCGAATCGCCAGTCCTCCCCAAGATTGGCCCTGTAGATGGCATTGACGGCGCGCGCGGCCTGCTCCCCAGACAGTCACGTAGACCCCATTTGGTTGGGGTCCTGCAGGCCGATCATCTCGCCGATGAGGCAGGAGCGCCTCTGAAGCGGGAGGACCCGGCAGGTGATGAACGCGGCGAGAAGATCCGTGCCGGTGAGCCCCTCCTGCGTCCTCATCACCGTCACCCGCCGCAGAGGTCGACGATCTCTGCGACCGGCGCCGGGGCGAGTAGTCGATTCGTCTTCGCCACAAGGGCGCCATGGCGAAAGGGGGGAGATAGATGTGGTCCGCGCCAAGATTGCGGACGTAGAAGAAAGAATTCTACCACTTCTTGGCAGAATCCTCGAGCAGAATCTTGGGGAAGTCTGCCCCCGACCGCTTGGAGATGACGGCGGCGCCCTTGATCGGGCGAAACTCCCGGCCGACGGGCCCTGCTGCTTCAAGGAGAAGAAGCACGCCCAGAGGTCGATCGTCGGCTCGACCCCAGTACCCTACATGCGAGGTCACGCAAGCGGAGAGTTGGACGATGGCGCCGGTGCCGAGATGGTGCGGTTGAAGCCCGAAGAACTCCAGAAAGGCGCGGAAGAAGGCGCTCGCCGGCAGCCCAAGCCCGCGCTCAAAGTGGGTAAGGAAGACGACGCGCTCCTGCCCCTCGGGTCGGGGCCTTTGCTGCGCGCGCGGCAGCGGACACCAACATCCATCTCCGCGGCAAGCGCCATGGCTTCAGCTGCGTGATGTCGTCGTCGGTGACATTGGAACCCATCCAAGAGCCCAACGACAGCGCCATGGATGGAAGCAGAAGGAAGAAGGACGACGGAGAAGAGCTCTGCTCGGGGCTGCGAAGCGCATTGTCGTCGGTAAGGAGCAGGGCGAGAGCGAGGGGGACAGGAGGGCGCGGCGAGAATAATGCCCGCCGCTCCCTTGCCCCCCTCAATTTATAAGCCCCGGTTCAAACGTGGGGAAGTGGGATCATCTGCACGCGCCCGTTCCACTACCCCGCAATAAGTGCGCACGTACGCACACACTAACTGTGCGGGGAAGTGCAACCGGCCCCCAGAAGCCGCAATAAATCCGCACGCGTGGCCAAGAGCGCGCAACGGCGGGCCGCGTCCGTCACGCGCGTGGCCTGCAGGCCCCTCCGGCTTCCGAGCACCACGTGGCGCCAGCGCGAAGCCCGAGGGATTGCCTCAAGATTCAGCGGACTCCTCGGTTCCCGCCACGACCGGGACGCCGCGATCCGGTTTCCGAGAAAACCGGCACACAGTGGTTGTTGCCGGACCCGGCGTTTGCAGACTCCGCCTTGCTCAAGGGGGAAGCTACGAAGGCCCACTCATCCGAAGACGGCGGGCCTTCACAACTTCGGGGACTACTGTCGGGGGCATAAACCCCGGGCAGGCAACGGAACCCGGATCTATTTCAAAAATAGCAGGGCCTCAGACGTCAGAACCGGCGTGCGCCAGGCCGGGTCGCTCGACCCGGCAAGGCACGCGACCCGGCCAAGACCCTTGACTCGGCAAGGTACGTCAACCCGGCCGCAGCGGCTGACACAAGGCAACTCGACCCGGCGCAGCCTTGGCTTCCCCAGTAAGCCAACCCACCCGTGGCGTCCACGACAACCCAGCCACGGGTGGCTCCGTCCCATCCAGCCAGACGATGGGGCGATACCTCGATCACCGATGACCAAGACTATAGTGCCCCGCCCATGCCCGTGGTCAGCCAGAGCGTGGCAACAAAGGTGCCTTACTTTACCCGGCCGACTGTATCGGCACGACAACAATGTTCCCGCCCTTACCGCTGACGACAGTAAGCGGAGGCCTGACGGAGAACACTGTGCGCGACTCAACCCGGCCACACCCTGACGATCGACAAGACGGCGCACAGTCCGCCTAGGCACGCGGGGCCCACACCTAGGGGAACCCGGTGAACCAGAAGCCCCCAAGCGGGACCCAGCCCGGCACCCCGGACACCGACTATACGGGCCCACCGACTCGCATATTACCATTGTAACCCTGGGTGGGTTGGTCTATAAAACCCCCCAGGAGTCCGCGCCAGATGGAGAGACGAGATAGAGAGACAACACAAGATATTCAACATTGACATAGCAACACCAAGGAGAAGGAGCAGTCGGAGCCTTGGCCAGCCTCCCTCCTCCTCAAAGAGCTCCAGGAGCAACATTGTACTATCCACCATCCAACTAAACTCGGCAGGACTAGGGGTGTTATCTCTCCGGAGAGCCCCGAACCTGGGTATGTCCGGCGTCCCGCGCCCGCGCATATCAACCTCGCCTCCGAAGCCCACCAGTGCCCTCGAGCCTCCTCCTCTCTTTAGCCATCCCTTGGCATCTGTCGTGCGCCCACCATGACAATAATTGTTCTTTAATATATTGTATTTCCTTATTGCAATCCGTGTTAAATTCTCCTCATGCTTATAGTCAAAATAAAGCTTTTACCAAACATATCGTTGATGCTCTAATGCAATCCTATGAAGAAAAGCTTGAATTGGAAGTTTCTATCCCTAGAAAACTTTATGATGAGTGGTAACCTACTATTAAAATTAAGATTAAAGATCATGAATGTTGTGCTTTGTGTGATTTGGGTGCTAGTGTTTCCACGATTCCAAAAACTTTGTGTGATGTGTTAGGTTTCCGTGAATTTGATGATTGTTCTTTAAATTTGGACCCTGTGGATTCCACCATTAAGAAACCTATGGGAAGGATTAATGTTGTTCTTATTGTTGCAAATCGGAATTATGTGGCCGTAGATTTCATCGTTCTTGATATAGATTGCAATCCTACATGTCCTATTATTCTTGGTAGACCTTTCCTTAGAACGATTGGTGCAATTATTGATATGAAAGAAAGAAATATTAGATTCCAATTTCCGTTAAGGAAAGGCATGGAACACTTTTCTAGAAACAAAATTAAATTACCTTATGAATCTATTATGAGAGCCACTTATGGATTGCATACCAAAGATGATAATACCTAGATCTATTCTTGCCTTTATGTCTAGCTAGGGGCGTTAAACGATAGCGCTTGTTGGGAGGCAACCCAATCTTATTTTTGTTTCTTGATTTTTGTTTATTTTTAGTAATGAATAATTCATCTAGCTTTGTTTAGATGTGTTTTTATATTTTAGTTAGTGTTTGTGCCAAGTAGAACCAATAGGATCTTCTTGGGTGATAGTTATTTGATCTTGCTGAAAAAGTCAGAAACTTTCTCCTCACGAAAACAATTGTAAAAAACTCCAGAAAGTGATAAAATACTGATTCCAATTGCAGTAGATCAATAAACAAATTATCTAGGTCGTCCTGTTTTTGTAGATTTTTCTGAGTTGCACAAGTTTGTGTTTGTTACAGATTACTACAGACTGTTCTGTTTTTGACAGATTCTGTTTTTTGTGTGTAGTTTGCTTATTTTGATGAATCTATGGCTAGTATCGGGGGGTATGAACCATAGAGAAGTTGTAATAAAGTAGGTTTAACACCAATATAAATAAAGAATGATTTCATTACAGTACTTTATTGTGGTGGTTTCTTTACTTGCACTAACGGAGCTCATGAGATTTTCTGTTGAGTTTTGTGTTGTGAAGTTTTCAAGTTTTGGGTAAAGATTTGATGGATTATGAATAAGGAGTGGCAAGAGCCTAAGCTTGGGGATGCCCAAGGTGCCCCAAGGTAAAATTCAAGGACAACCAAAAGCCTAAGCTTGGGGATGCCCCGGAAGGCATCCCCTCTTTCGTCTTCGTCCATCGGTAACTTCACTTGAGGTTATATTTTTATTCACCACATGATATGTGTTTTGCTTGGAGCATCTCGTATGATTTGAGTCTTTGCTTTTTAGTTTACCACAATAATACTTGCTGTACACACCTTTTGGAGAGACACACATGAATCGGAATTTATTAGAACACTCTATGTGCTTCACTTATATCTTTTGAGCTAGATAATTTTGCTCTAGTGCTTCACTTATATCTTGTTGAGCACGGTGGTGGTTTTATTTTACAGAAATCATTGATCTCTCATGCTTCACTTATATTATTTTGAGATTCTTATAGAACAGCATGGTAGTTTGCTTTGGCTATAAAATTAGTCCTAATATGATGAGAATCCAAGATGGGTATAATAAAAACTATCATATAAAGTGCATTGAATACTATGAGAAGTTTGATTCTTTATAATTGTTTTGAGATATGAAGATGGTGATATTAGAGTCATGCTAGTTGAGTAATTGTGAATTTGAGAAATACTTGTTCTAAAGTTTGTGATTAATGTAGCATGCACGTATGGTGAACCGTTATGTGATGAAGTCAGAGCATGATTTATTTATTGATTGTCTTCCTTATGAGTGGCGGTCGAGGACGAGCGATGGTCTTTTCCTACAAATCTATCCCCCGAGGAGCATGTGCGTAGAAATTTGTTTCGATAAATAATAGATTTTTGCAATAAGTATGTGAGTTCTTTATGACTAATGTTGAGTCCATGGATTATACGCACTCTCACCCTTCCACCATTGCTAGCCTCTCTAATACCGCGCACCCTTCACCGGTATCATACACCCACCATATATCTTCCTCAAAACATCCACCATACCTACCTATTATGGAATTTCCATAGCCATTCCGAGATATATTGCCATGCAACTTACCACCGTTCCGTTGTTATGACACGTTTCATCATTGTCATATTGCTTTGCATGATCATGTAGTTGACATCGTATTTGTGGCAAAGCCACCTTTATAATTCTTTCATACAAGTCACTCTTGATTCATTGCATATCCTGGTACACCGCCGGAGGCATTCACATAGAGTCATATTTTGTTCTAAGTATTGAGTTGTAATTTTTGAGTTATAAGTAAATAAAGTGTGATGATCATCATTATTAGAGCATTGTCCCAAGTGAGGAAAGGATGATGGAGACTGTGATTCCCCCATAAGTCGAGATGAGACTCCGGACGAAAAAAAATAGAAAAAAAGAGGCCATAAAAAAAGAGAAAAGGCCCAAATAAAAAATGAGAGAAAACGAGAGAAGGGACAATGTTACTATCCTTTTACCACACTTGTGTTTCAAAGTAGCACTATGATCTTCATGATAGAGAGTCTCCTATGTTGTCCCTTTCATATACTAGTGGGAATTTTACATTATGGAACTTGTCTTGTATATTCAAATGATGGGCTTCCTCAAATTGCCCTAGGTCTTCGTGAGCAAGCAAGTTGGATGCACACCCACTTAGTTTCTTTTGTTGAGCTTGCATACACTTATAGCTCTAGTGCATCCATTGCATGGCAATCCCTACTCACTCACATTGATATCTATCGATGGGCATATCCATAGCCCGTTGATACGCCTAGTTGATGTGAGACTATCTTCTCCCTTTTTTGTCTTCTCCACAATCACCCTTCTATACCACATATAGTGCTATGTCCATGGCTCACGCTCATGTATTGCGTGAACGTTGAAAAAGTTTGAGAACATCAAAATTATGAAACAATTGCTTGGCTTGTCATCGGGGTTGTGCATGATTTAAATATTTTGTGTGATGAAGATAGAGCATAGCCAGATTATATGATTTTGTAGGGATAACTTTCTTTGGCCATGTTATTTTGAGAAGACATGATTGCTTTGTTAGTGTGCTTGACGTATTATTATTTTTATGTCAATATTAAACTTTTATCTTGAATCTTTCGGATCTGAACATTCATGCCACAATAAAGAAAACTACATTTAGAATTATGCTAGGTAGCATTCCACATCTAAAAATCTATTTTTATCATTAACCTACTCGAGGACGAGCAGGAATTAAGCTTGGGGATGCTTGATAAGTCTCCAACGTATCTATAATTTTTTATTGTTCCATGCTATTATATTATCTGTTTCGGATGTTTAATGGGCTTTACTATGCACCTTTATATTATTTTTGGGACTAACCTATTAACCGAAGGCCCAGTGCAAATTGCTGTTTTTTTAGCCTATTTTAGTGTTTCGCAGAAAAGGAATATCAAACGGAATCCAAACGGAATGAAACCTTCGGGGGAGTTATTTTTTGAACAAACGCAATCCAGGACACTTGGAGTGGACGTCAAGGAAGCAACGAGGAAGCCACGAGGCAGGGAAGCGCGCCCAGGGGGGTAGGCGCGCCCCCCACTCTCGTGGGCCCCTCGTGGCTCCACCGACCTACTTCTTCGTGGCAAAACATCAGAGAGCACCACGAAACCCTATTTCCACCGCCTTAACCTTTTGTACCCATGAGATCCCATCTTGGGGCTTTTTCCGGCGCTCCGCCGGAGGGGGAATCGATCATGGAGGGCTTGTACATCAACACAATAGCCTCTCCGATGATGTGTGAGTAGTTTACCACAGACCTTCGGGTCCATAGTTATTAGCTAGATGGCTTCTTCTCTCTCTTTGGATCTCAATACAAAGTTCTCCTCGATCTTCTTGGAGATCTATTCGATGTAATTCTTTTTGTGGTGTGTTTGTCAAGATCCAATGAATTGTGGGTTTATGATCAAGATTATCTATGAACAATGTTTGGTTCTTCTCTGAATTCTTATATGTATGATTTAAATATCTTTGCAAGTCTCTTCAAATTATCAGTTTGGTTTGGCCTACTAGATTGCTATTTCTTGCAATGGGAGAAGTGCTTAGCTTTGGGTTCAATCTTGCGGTGTCCTTTCCCAGTGGTAGCAGGGGCAGCAAGGCACGTATTGTATTGTTGCCCTCGAGGATAAAAAGATGGGGTTTATATCATATTGCTTGAGTTTATCCCTCTACATCATGTCATCTTGCCTAATGTGTTACTCTATTCTTATGAACTTAATACTCTAGATGCATGCTAGATAGCGGTCGATGTGTGGAGTAATAGTAGTAGATGCAGAATCGTTTCGATCTACTTGTCGCGGACGTGATGCCTATATACATGATCATGTCTAGATATTCTCATAACTATGCACTTTTCTATCAATTGCTCGACAGTAATTCATGCACCCACCGTAAATTATGCTATCTTGAGAGAAGCCACTAGTGAAACCTATGGCCCCCGGGTCTATCTTCCATCATATTATTTTCCTATCAATTTACTATTTCTTCCTCTTTTATTTTGCAATCTTTACTTTCCAATCTATATCATAAATATACCAAAAATATTTATCTCATTATCTTTATCAGATCTCACTTTTGCAAGTGGTCGTGAAGGGATTGACAACCCCTTTATCGCGTTGGTTGCAAGGTTCTTATTTGTTTGTGTAGGTACGAGGCGACTTGCGTGTAACCTCCTACTGGATTGATACCTTGGTTCTCAAAAACTGAGGGAAATACTTACGCTACTTTGCTGCATCACCCTTTCCTCTTCAAGGGAAAACCAGTGCATGCTCAAGAGGTAGCATTGATCATATCTACTATATGATTCACGCTCGACCTTTCGGCCTCAGTGTTCCGAGGCCATATCTGCATATGCTAGGTGCTACCTCTTGAGCTTGCGTTGGATTTCCCCGAAGAGGAGAGGATAATGCAGCAGAGTAGCGTAAGTATTTCCCTCAGTTTTTGAGAACCAAAGTATCAATCCAGTAGAAGGCCACGCGCAAGTCCCTCGTACCTACACAAAACAAATAGCTCAACGCAACCAACGCGATTAGGGGTTGTCAATCCCTTCACGGTCACTTACGAGAGTGAGATCTGATAATATTTTTGGTATTTTTGGTATAAAGAAGCAAAGTAAAATAAAAAGCAAAGTAAAAAAGCAAAGCAATAATAAAAGCGTAGGAAGATTGATATGATGAGAATAGACCCGGGGGCCATAGATTTCACTAGTGGCTTCTCTCAAGAGCATAATTATTTTACGGTGGGTGAACGAATCTTGTTGAGCAATTGATGTAATTGAGCATAGTTATGAGAGTATCTAGGTATGATCATGTATATAGGCATCACGTCCGAGACAAGTAGACCGACTCCTGCCTGCATCTACTACTATTACTCCACTCATCGACCGCTATCCAAAGATGCATCTAGAGTAGTAAGTTAATGAAAACAGAGTAACGCCTTAAGCAAGATGACATGATGTAGAGGGATAAATTCATGCAATATGATAAAAACCCCATCTTGTTATCCTCGATGGCAACAATACAATACGTGCCTTGCTGCCCCTACTGTCACTGGGAAAGGACGCCGCAAGATTGAACCCAAAGCTAAGCACTTCTCCCATTGCAAGAACTACCAATCTAGTTGGCCAAACCAAACGGATAATTCGAAGAGACTTGCAAAGATAACCAATCAAACATAAAAGAATTCAGAGAAAATTCAAATATTGCTCATAGATAATCTTGATCATAAACCCACAATTCATCAATCTCAACAAACACACCGCAAAAAGAAGATTACATCGAATAGATCTCCATGAGAGAGGGGGAGAACATTGTATTGAGATCCAAAAAGAGAGAAGAAGCCATCTAGCTACTAACTATGGACCAAGGTCTCAAGTAAACTACTCACACTTCATCGGAGAGGCTATGATGATGTAGAAGCCCTCCGTGGTGGATTCCCTTCCCATGGAGCTCCTAACAGGCCCCAAGATGAGATCTCGTGGATCTGTAAAGTTGCATGTGGAATTAGGTTTTTGGCCCAGATCCGATCGCTCGGGGTAATGAGGTATATATAGGAGGAAGAAGTACGTCGGTGGAGCAACAGGGGCCCACGAGGTGGAGGGCGCGGCCTGGGGAGGGCGCGCTCACCTCGTATGCCTGTTGATTGCTTGACGCAGGGTCCAAGTCTCTTGGATCATGTTCGGTGAGAAAATCACGTTCCCGAAGGTTTCATTCTGTTTGGACTCCGTTTGATACTCCTTTTCTTCGAAACTCTGAAATAGGAAAAAAAATAGCAATTCTGGGCTAGGCCTCCGGTTAATAGGTTAGTCCCAAAAGTAATATAAAAGTGGAAAATAAAGCCCAATATGGTCCAAAATAGTAGATAATATAGCATGGAGCAATCCAAAATTATAGATACGTTGGAGACGTATCACTAGGCTCGTCAAGTTTAACCCGAGTATTTTGCGTGTGCAAAACTGGCTTGCACCCGTTGTATGTGAACGTAGAGCTTATCACACCCTATCATCACGTGGTGTCTCGCACGCATTTAACTTTTTGCAACGGTGCATACTCAGGGAGAACACTTATACATTGCAATTTAGTGAGAGATCATCTTATATTGCTACCGCCAAACTAAGCAAAATAAGATGCATAAAGGATAAACATCACATGCAATCAGTATAAGTGATATGATATGGCCATCATCATCTTGTGCCTTTGATCTCCATCTCCAAAGCACCGTCATGATCACCATCCGGCGCGACACCTTGATCTCCATCATAGCATCGTTGTCGTCCCGCCAACTATTGCGCGACTATCGCTACCGCTTAGTGATAAAGTAAAGCAATTACAGGGCAATTGCATTTCATACAATAAAGCGACAACCATAAGACTCCTGCCAGTTGCCGATAACTTTGTTACAAAACATGATCATCTCATGCAATAAAATTTAGCATCATGTCTTGACCATATCCCATCACAACATGCCCTGCAAAAACAAGTTAGACGTCCTCTACTTTGTTGTTGCAAGTTTTACCTGGCTGCTACAGGCTGAGCAAGAACCGTTCTTACCTATGCATAAAAAACCACAACAATTTTTCGTCAAGTGTGTTGTTTTAACCTTCAACAAGGACTAGGCATAGTCACAGTCGATTCAACTAAAGTCGGAGAAACTAACACCCGCCATCCACCTGTGTGCAAAGCACATCGGTAGAACCAGTGTTGCGTAAGCGTACGCGTAATGTCGGTTCGGGCCGCTTCATCCAATAATACCGCCGAATCAAAGTATGACATGCTGGTAAGCAGTATGACTATTATCGCCCACAACTCTTTGTGTTCTACTCGTGCATATAACATCTACGCATAGACCTGGCTCGGATGCCACTGTTGGGGAACGCAGTAATTTCAAAAAAATTCCTACGCACACGCAAGATCCATCTATGTGATGCATAGCAACGAGAGGGGAGAGTGTTGTCTATGTACCCTCATAGACTGAAAGCGGAAGCATTATGACAACGCGGTTGATGTAGTCGTACATCTTCATGATCCGATTGATCCTAGTACTGAAAGTACGCACCTCCGCGATCTGCACACATTCAGCTCGGTGACGTCCCGTGAACTCTAGATCTAGCTGAGTGTCGAGGGAGAGCTTCGTCAGCATGACAGCGTGATGACGGTGATGATGAAGTTACCGACACAGGGCATCACCTAAGCACTACAACAATATGACCGAGGTGGAAATCTGTGGAGGGGGGCACCGCACACGGCTAAGACAACTGTCAACTTGTGTGTCTATGGGGTGCCCCCTCCCCCTTATATAAAGGAGTGGAGGAGGGGGTGGGCCGGCCCTCTATGGCACGCCCAAGGGGAGTCCTACTCCCACCGAGAGTAGGATCCCCCCTTCCCTAGTTGGAGTAGGAGGGGAAGGAAGGAGGATAGAGGGGGAAGGAAAGGGGGCCGGCCCCCCACCCAATTCGGATTGGGCTTGGGGGGTGTCCCTAATATCTACAACAAAGTATTTAGTAGCAAAGTAATATGGAAGTAACGGTAACGGTGGCAAAAGTAACAATAGCAGTTTTTGTAGTAATTGTAACAGTGGCAACAGAAAAGTAACTAAGCAAAGATCAATATGTGAAAAGCCTGTAGGCAATGGATCAATGATGGATAATTACGTCGGATGCGATTCCTCATACATCAGTTATAACATAGGGTGACACAGAACTAGCTCTAGTTCATCAATGTAATGTAGGCATGTATTCCGAATATAGTCATACGTGCTTATGGAAAAGAACTTGCATGACATCTTTTATCCAACCCTCCCGTGGCAGCAGGGTCCTATTGGAAACTAAGGGATATTAAGGCCTCTTTTAATAGAGTACCGGACCAAAGCATTAACACTTAGTGAATACATCAACTCCTCAAACTACGATCATCACGGGGAATGGTCCCGATTATTGTCACTTCGGGGTTGCCGGATCATAACACATAGTAGGTGACTATTGACTTGCAAGATAGGATCAAGAACTCACATATACTCATGAAAACATAATAGGTTCAGATCTAAATTCATGGCACTCGGGCCCTAGTGACAAGCATTAAGCATAGCAAAGACATAGCAATAACAATCTCAGAACATAATGGATACTAGGGATCAAACCCTAACAAAGCTAACTCGATTACATGATAAATCTCATCCAACCCATCACCGTCCAGCAAGCCTACGATGGGATTACTCACGCACGGCGGTGAGCATCATGAAATTGGTGATGGAGGAAGGTTGACGATGACGACGGTGACATATTCCCCTCTCCGGAGCCCCGAACAGACTCCAGATCAGCCCTCCCGAGAGAGATTAGGGCTTGGCGGCGGCTCCGTATCGTAAAATGCGATGAATCCTTCTCTCTGATTTTTTTCTCCCCAAAAGTGAATATATGGAGTTAGAGTTGAGGTCGGTGGAGTCTCAGGGGGCCCACGAGGCAGGGGGTGCGCTCTCCACCCTCGTGGGCAGGGTGTGGGGCCCTGATGCTGATTCTTTCACCAATATTTTTTATAAATTCCAAAAATATTCTCCGTGAAGCTTCAGTTCATCCCGAGAACTTTTATTTCTGCACAAAAATAACACCATGGCAATTCTTCTGAAAACAGCGTCAGTCCGGGTTAGTTCCATTCAAATCATACAAGTTAGAGTCCAAAACGAGGGAAAAAGTGTTTGGAAAAGTAGATACGTTGGAGACGTATCAACTCCCCCAAGCTTAAACCTTTTCTTGTCCCCAAGCAATTCAGTTGACAAACTGAAAGTGATAAAGAAAAACTTTTACAAACTATGTTTGCTCTTGTTGTTGCAAATATGTAAAGCCAGCATTCAAGTTTTCAGCAAAGATTATGAACTAACCATATTCACAATAACATTTAGGTCTCATGTTTACTCATATCAATGGCATAATCAACTAGCGAGCAATAATAATAAATCTCGGATAACAACACTTCCTCAAAACAATCATAATATGATATAACAAGATGGTATCTCGCTAGCCCTTTCTGAGACCTCAAAACAAAAATGCAGAGCACCTCTGAAGATCAAGGATTGACTAGACATTGTAATTCATGGTAAAAGAGATCCAGTCACAGTCATACTCAATGTAAGTTAATGGTAATGCATGCAAATGACAACGGTGCTCTCCAACTGGTGCTTTTTAATAAGAGGATGATGACTCAACATAAAAGTAAATAGATAGGCCCCTCGCAGAGGGAAGCAGGGATTTGCAGAGGTGCCAGAGCTCGAGTTTTGAAATAGAGATAAATAATATTTTGAGTGGCATACTTTCATTGTAAACATAACAACCAAGAGTTCTCGATATCTTCCATGCTACACACATTATAGGCGGTTTCCAAATAGAATGGTAAAGTTTATACTCCCCCACCACCAACAAGCATGAATCCATGGCTTGCTCGAAACAACGGGTGCCTCCAACTAACAACAATCCTGGGGGAGTTTTGTTTGCAATTATTTTGATTTGAGCATGGGACTGGGCATCCCGGTTACCAGCCATTTTCTCGTGAATGGTGAGCGGAGTCCACTCATTGTGAGAATAACCCGCCTAGCATGGAAGATATAGACAACCCTAGTTGAAACATGTGCTATTCGAGCATACAAAACAGAATTTCATTTGAAGGTCTAGAGTTTGGCACATACAAATTTACTTGGAACGGCGGGTAGATACCGGATATAGGAAGGTATGGTGGACTCATATGGAATAACTTTGGGGTTTATGGAAGTGGATGCACAAGAAATATTCCCGCTTAGTACAAGTGAAGGCTAGAAAGAGACTGGGAAGCGACCAACTAGAGAGCGACAACAGTCATGAAAATGCATTAAGATTAATCAACAAATGAGTGAAAGCATGAGTAGGATATAAATCACCATGAACATAAATATCGTGGAGGCTATGTTGATTTTGTTTCAGCTACATGCGTAAACATGTGCCAAGTCAAGCTACTCGAATCGTTCAAAGGAGGATACCACCCTATCATACCACATCACAACCATTTTAATAGCATGTTGGCACGCAAGGTAAACCATTATAAACTCCTAGCAAATTAAGCATGGCATGAGCAACTATAATCTCTAACTGTCATTGCAAACATGTTTCATTCATAATAGGCTGAATCAGGAACGATGAACTAATCATATTTACAAAAACAAGATAGGTCGAGTTCATACCAGCTTCTCTCATCTCAATCAGTCCATCATATATCGTAATTATTGCCTTTTCACTTGCACGAATCGAACGGTGTGGATAATAATAATAGTGCACGTGCATTGGACTAAGCTGGAATCTGCAAGCATTTAATACAAGGGAGAAGATAAGATAATATGGGCTCTTGGTTAAATCAACAATAATGCATATGAGAGCCACTCAACATTTTCATCATGGTCTTCTCCTCTCGACCCCCAAAGAAAAGAAAAAAAATAAAACTATTTACACGGGAAAGCTCCCAACAAGCAAAAGAAGAATGAGAAATCTTTTTGGGTTTTCTTTTAATTACTACCACTACAAGCATGGAAAGTAAACTAGCTAAAAGCTATAACTAATTTTTTTTTGGTTTTTCTTAAGGTTTTTCAGACACACAAGAAGAAAGATAAGAAAAGAAAATAAACTAGCATGGATAGTACAATGAAAAAGTATGAGCACCGACAACTGGAATGAGCGCGTGAACATGAATGTAATGTCGGTGGGAAATACGTACTCCCCCAAACTTAGGCTTTTGGTCTAAGCTCGTCTATGGCCACTGCTGGCGTGGCGGATATCCAAAGTCGTAGCTGGGGTCGTACTAAGATGCAGCAGCTACTGCCTGACGAGCTGCATCTTGGAGGTGAGCTGCCTCCGTCCTCCTCTCGTACTCGTTCACCTCCTCCCTGGTTATAACATATCTCCTTTTTGCCTGAAAGTCAAAGAAAGTAGGAGCAGGGAGAGCAACATGGACAGTGCGACGTTTGTCAAAGATTAGTCGATACTGGAGGGACTGTTCATTCCTCTCAACAAACTGATCGCGAACCATAGCATAATAATCTAGATAAGCAGGAGGTAACTCCATATCATTTTCATGTATGGGTACATCAAGATAATTAGCTACACGAGTTGCATAAATTCCACCAAACAAATCTCCACTTAAACCGTTAAGATGCACCCTTCGTGCAACAATGGCCACCAAGTTATATTGTTTATCACCTAATACCGCACTCTTGAGGACACTAAGATCTGGAACACACATGTGACAAGCCTCATCTTTACCATTAATGCATATACCTACGAAGAGAGCAAAATAATGTATGGAAGGAAAATGAATGCTCCCTATGGTAGCTTGTGTGATTTCTCTAGATTCCCCCACAGTGATACTAGCAAGAAAGTCTTTATATTCAGATTTGCGAGGTTCACTAACATTGCCCCACTGCGGGAGTTTACAAGCAGTATTAAAATCTTCTAGTTCCATGGTATATGATTTATCATAAAGATAAAATAAAACAGTACGAGAATTGCGCGAGGATGTAAATTTAAACCTTCTCACAAAGGAATCAGTTAGGTAATAGTATTGTGGGCACTTATCTGACATGAAGCCCTCAAGATCAGCGTTACGCACATACGCGTTAAATTCATTCTTGATGTCTGCCTGGACCATAAACTCTTCTGATGGCCATTCACAAGGCCGCACTTGAGCTTTCCTCGGTGGTTCATCGTCCGGCTCACATATCGCGAGTCTCGGTCCTTGCTTCCTTAGGAACCACCTTGGTACATTTTCCTAAACATTTTTATTTCTCTAAAAAATTTCTGAAAATTTTAGTGACTCAAAATAAAAGTGAACCAAACTCAACAAGATTGATAACAACTACTCCCGCAAGTGCCTAGAAGCTATATCATGCATTAAAACTACTTTGGACCATATAAATTTGACATACAAGCTCAAGAACAGGGTCATCTAAGCAGCAAAAATTTGCAATAAATAAAGCACTAGAACAAAAACTAATTGGACCATTGGAGGCATACCGAAGAACAATCCCCCCAAATAGTTTTGTGAATGGAGCTTTGAGCAAGGAGATCGAAAATGGCAGCAAGATGAGCTAGAACACGGGTTTGAGCTATGGGAGGATTTTTTCTAGAGGAAGACGAAGTGAGTGGGTGCTGGAATAAGTGGAGGGGTCCACGTGGGGCCCACGAGGCAGGGGGCGCGTCCCAGGGGGGTGTGCGCGCCCTGGACCCTCGTGGCCAAATGGTGGGTCCCCCTGGTGTGTTCTCAGTGCCAAATATTCTTAAATATTCTACAAAAAATCATATTTCATTTTCGGGACGTTTGGAGAACTTTCATTTTTGGGGTATTTTTTATTGCAAGGATAATTCAGAAAACAGACAGAAAATACTATTTTTTCTTTATTTAATCTAATAACAGAAAGTAAAAGGAGGGTACAGAAAGTTGTGCTTTCTAACTTCATCCATCTCATGCTCATCAAAAGGAATCCACTAACAAGGTTGATCAAGTCTTGTTAACAAACTCTTTCCGAATCGCATGAAACCGGAGAATTTTTTAATAACACTAGGTTACCTCAACGGGCATATGCATGTCTCCAACAATAAGAATATCATATTTCTTCTTGACAGTAGGAAGAGGGAATTCAAAACCTCCAATAGTAATCGTTGAAATTTTTCCAATAGATTTGATACTGTGGACTTGAGGTTGTTTCCTCGGAAAGTGTACTGTATGCTCATTACCATTAACATGAAAAGTGACATTGCCTTTGTTGCAATCTATAACAGCCCCTGGAGTATTTAAAAAGGGTCTACCAAGGATAATCGACATGCTATCGTCCTCGGGAATATCAAGAATAACAAAGTCCGTTAAATAGTAACGTTTGCAACCACAACAGGCACATCCTCACAAATACCGACGGGTATAGCAGTTGATTTATCGGTCATTTGCAAAGATATTTCAGTAGGTGTCAATTTATTCAAATCAAGTCTTCGATATAAAGAGAGAGGCATAACACTAACACCGGCTCCACGATCACATAAAGCAGTTTTAACATAGTTTCTTTTAATGGAGCATGGTATAGTTTGGACTCCTAGATCTCCTAGTTTCTTAGGTATTCCACCTTTAAAAGTATAATTGGCAAGCATGGTGGAAAATTTATCTTCAGGTATCTTTCTTTTATTAGTATCAATATCTTTCATATACTTAGCATAAGGATTCATTTTAAGCATATCAGTCAAACGCATACGCAAAAAGATAGGTCTAATCATTTCAACAAAGCGCTCAAAATCCTCATCATCCTTTTTCTTGGATGGTTTAGGAGGAAAAGGCATGGGTTTCTGAACCCATGGTTCTCTTTCCTTACCGTGCTTCCTAGCAACGAAATCTCTCTTATCCTAACGTTGATTCTTTGATTGTGGGTTATCAAGATCAACAGTAGGTTTAATCTCTACATCATTATTATCGCTAGGTTGAGCATGAACATCATCGTTAACATTATCACTAGGTTCATGTTCATCACCAGATTGTGTTTCAGCATCAGAAATAGAAATATCATTGGGATTCTCAGGTGTGTCAACAACAGGTTCACTAGAAGCATGCAAAGTCCTATCATTTTTCTTTTTCTTCTTCTTAGAAGGATTAGGTGCATCAACATTAGTTCTCTAATAATCTTGCTCAACTCTCTTAGGGTGGCCCTCATGATACAAAGGTTCCTGAGTCATTTTACCCCCTCTAGTCATAACTCTAACATCATTATCACTTTTCTTATTATTTAATTCATTGAGCAAATCATTTTGAGCTTTAAGCACTTGTTCTACCTGAGTGGTAACCATAGAGGCATGTTTACTAATTAGTTTAAGGTCACCTTTAACTCTAGACATATAATCACTCAAGTGTTCAATCATATAAGCACTACGTTTCAATTGCCTACCAACATAAGCATTGAAGTTTTCTTGTTTAACAATAAAATTATCAAACTCATCCAAGCATTGGCTAGCAAACTTAGTAGATGGGATTTCACCTTCATCAAATCTATAGAGAGAATTTACCTTTACTACCCATGTCGGGTTATCAAGACCATGTATTTCTTCAATAGGTGGTAAATTCATAACATCTTCAGCTTTAATACCCTTTTCTTTCATAGATTTCTTTGCCTCTTGCATATCTTCAGGACTGAGAAATCGAATACCCCATTTCTTCGGAGTTGGCTTAGGAATTGGTTCAGGAAGTGTCAAATCATTATCATTACTCAATATATTATTCAACAGCAATTCAGCTTGCTCAACAGTCCTTTCCTTGAAAACACAACCAGCACAACTATCTAGGTGGTCTCTGGAAGCATCGGTTAGTCCATTATAAAAGATATCAAGTATTTCATTTTTCTTGAGAGGATGATCAGGCAAAGCATTAAGTAATCAGAGAAGCCTCCCCCAAGCTTGTGGGAGACTCTCTTCTTCAATTTGCACAAAATTATATATTTCCCTTAAAGCAGCTTGGTTCTTATGAGCGGGGAAATATTTAGCAGAGAAGTAATAAATCATATCCTGGGGACTACGCACACAACCAGGAGTAAGAGAATTAAACCATGGTTTAGCATCACCCTTTAATGAGAACGGAAGTAACTTAAGGATATAGTAGTAACAAATGTTTTCCTCATGAGTGAATAGGGTGGCTATATCATTTAATTTAGTAAGATGTGCCACAACAATTTCAGATTCATAGCCATAAAAAGGATCAGATTCAACCAAAGTAATTAACTCAGGATCGACAGAGAAGTCATAATCCTTATCAGAAATATAGATAGGTGAAGTAGCAAAAGCAGGGTCATATTTCATTCTAGCATTCAGAGATTTTTCTTTCAGCTTAGCTAACAGTTTCTTAAGATCATATCTATCTTTGCAAGCAAAAAAGTCTCTAGCAGTTTCTTCATCCATAACATAACCCTTAGGCACATCAGGCATTCATATCTAGGGGGAGAATCTTCATCATCACTTTCATCAATATTATCAGTTTCAATAATTTCATTCTCTCTAACCCTAGCAAGTTGTTCATCAAGAAATTCACCTAATGGCACAGTATTATCAAGCATAGAAGTAGTTTCATCATAAGTATCATGCAAATAAGAAGTGGCATCATCAATAACATGCGACATATCAGAATCAATAGCAGGAGTAGGTGTCGCAAGTTTACTCATAACAAAAGGTGAATCAAGTGCAGAGCTAGATGGCAGATTTTTACCCCCCCCTCGTAGTTGAGGGGTAAATCTTGGTTTTTTTGTCTTTCAAGTTCCTCACAGTGATCAACAGATATAAATCCCAAGTGACTCAAAGAATAGAGCTATGCTCCAACAGCGGCGAGAAAATAGTCTTGATAACCCACAAGTATAGGGGATCGCAATAGTTTTCGATGGTAGAGTATTCAACCCAAATTTATTGATTTGACACAAGGTGAGCCAAAGAATATTCTCAAGTATTAGCAGCTGAGTTGTCAATTCAACCACACCTGAAAGATTTAATATCTGCAGCAAAGTATTTAGTAGCAAAGTAGTATGGAAGTAAGGGTAATGGTGGCAAAAGTAACAGTAGCAGTTTTTGTAGTAATTGTAACAGTGGCAACAGAAAAGTAACTAAGCAAAGATCAATATGTGAAAAGCTCGTAGGCAATGGATCAATGATGGATAATTATGGCGGATGCGATTCCTCATGCAACAGTTATAACATAGGGTGACACAGAACTAGCTCCGGTTCATCAATGCAATGTAGGCATGCATTCTGAATATAGTCATACGTGCTTATGGAAAAGAACTTGCATGACATCTTTTGTCCTACCCTCCCATGGCAACGGGGTCCTATTAGAAACTAAGGGATATTAAGGCCTCCTTTCAATAGAGTACCGGACCAAAGCATTAACACTTAGTGAATACATGAACTCCTCAAACTACGGTCATCACCGGGAGTGGTCCCGATTATTGTCATTTCGGGGTTGCCGGATCATAACACATAGTAGGTGACTATTGACTTGCAAGATAGGATCAAGAAATCACATATATTCATGAAAACATAATAGGTTCAAATCTGAATTCATGGCACTCGGGCCCTAGTGACAAGCATTAAGCATAGCAAAGTCATAACAACATCAATCTCAGAACATAATGGATACTAGGGATCAAACCCTAACAAAGCTAACTCAATTACATGATAAATCTCATCCAACCCATCACCGTCCAGCAAGCCTACGATGGGATTACTCACGCACGGCGGTGAGCATCATGAAATTGGTGATGGAGGAAGGTTGATGATGACGACGGTGACGGATTCCCTCTCCAGCCCCGAACGGACTCTGCATCAACCCTCCCGAGAGAGATTAGGGCTTGGCGGTGGCTCCGTATCGTAAAACGCGATGAATCCTTCTCTCTAATTTTTTCTCCCCGAACGTGAATATATGGAGTTGGAGTTGAGGTCGGTGGAGTCTCAGGGGGCCCACGAGGCAGGGGGCGCGCCCTCCACCCTCGTGGGCAGGGTGTGGGTCCCCTGATGCTGATTCTTTCGCCAGTATTTTCTATAAATTCCAAAAATATTCTCCATGAAGTTTCAGGTCATTCTGAGAACTTTTATTTCTGCACAAAAATAACACCATGGCAATTCTGCTGAAAACAGCGTCAGTCCGGGTTAGTTCCATTCAAATCATGCAAGTTAGAGTCCAAAACAAGGGCAAAAGTGTTTGCAAAAGTAGATACATTGGAGACGTATCAGCCCCCTCCTTCGCCACCTCCTCCTCTCTCCCACTAAGGCCCAATAAGGCCCATATACTCCCGGGGGGTTACGGTAACCTACCGGTACTCCGGTAAATGCCCGAACTCACCCGGAACCATTCCGATGTCCAAACATAGCCATCCAATATATCGATCTTTATGTCTCGACCATTTAGAGACTCCTCGTCATGTCCGTGATCACATCCGGGACTCCGAACAACCTTCGGTACATCAAAACACATAAACTCATAATACATATCGTCACCGAACATTAAGCGTGCGGACCCTACGGGTTCGAGAACTATGTAGACATGACTGAGACTCATCTCCGGTCAATAACCAATAGTGGAACCTGGATACTCATATTGGTTCCTACATATTCTACGAAGATCTTTATCGGTCAAACCGAATAACAACATACGTTGTTCCCTTTGTCACCGGTATGTTACTTGCCCGAGATTCAATCGTCGGTATCTCAATACCTAGTTCAATCTCATTATCGGCAAGTCCCTTTACTCGTTCCGTAATGCATCATTCTGCAACTAACTCATTAGTCACATTGCTTGCAAGGCTTATAGTGATGTGCATTACTGAGAGGGTCCAGAGATACCTCTCCGATACTCGGAGTGACAAATCCTAATCTTGATCTATGCCAACTCAACAAACACCATCGGAGACACCTGTAGAGCATCTTTATAATCACCTAGTTACGTTGCGACGTTTGATAGCACACTAAGTGTTCCTCCTGTATTCGGGAGTTGCATAATCTCATAGTCATAGGAACATGTATAAGTCATGAAGAAAGTAATAGCAATAAACTAAATGATCAAGTGCTAAGCTAACAGAATGGGTCAAGTCAATCACATCATTCTCTAATGGCGTGATCCCGTTAATCAAATGACAACTCATGTCTATGGCTAGGAAACTCAACCATCTTTGATTCAACGAGCTAGTCAAGTAGAGGCATACTAGTGACACTGCATTTGTCTATGTATTCACACATGTACTAAGTTTCTGGTTAATACAATTATAGCATGAATAATAAACATTTATCATGATATAAGGAAATATAAATAAAAACTTTATTATTGCCTCTAGGGCATATTTCCTTCAATATTTTGATTGCATGTGATGTTTATCTTTTATGCATCTTATTTTGCTTAGTACGGCTGTAGCATTATAAGACGATCCCTTAACTAGAATTTCAACGTATAAGTGTTCTCCCTGAGTATGCACCATTGCGACAGTTTGTCGTGCCGAGACACCACATGATGATCGGGTGTGGTAAGGTCTACGTTCACATACAACGGGTGCAAGACAATTTTGCACATGCGGAATACTCGGGTTAAACTTGACGAGCCTAGCATGTACAGACATGGCATCGGAACACTGGAGACCGAAAGCTCGAACGTGAATCATATAGTAGATATAATCAACATAGAGATGTTCACCATTGAAAACTACTCCATCTCACGTGATGATCGGGCATGGTTTAGTTGATATGGATCACATGATCATTTAGATGACTCAAGGGATGTCTATCTAAGTGGGAGTTCTTAAGTAATATGATTAATTGAACTTAATTTATCATGAACTTAGTCCTGATAGTATTTGCATATCTATGTTATAGATCAATAGCTCGCGTATAGCTCTCCTATTTTATTTTTGATATGTTCCTAGAGAAAATTAAGTTGAAAGATGATAGTAGCAATGGTGTGGAATGGGCCCGTGATCTGAGGATTATCTTCATTGCTGCACAGAAGAATTATGTCCTTGATGCACCACTAGTTGACGAACCTGTTGAAGGAGCAGATGCAGACGTTATGAATGTTTTGCAAGCTCGGTATGATGAATACTTGATAGTTTAGTGCACCATGCTTTACAGCTTAGAACCGAGAATTCAAAAATGTTCTGAAATGACACAGAGCATATGAGATGTTCCAAGAGTTGAAATTGGTATTTCAGACTCATGCCCGTGTCGAGAGGTATGAGACCTCTGACAAGTACTTTGCCTATAAGATGGAGGAGAATAGCTCAGCCAGTGAGCATGTACTCAGAATGTCTAGGTACTACAATCGCTTGAATCAAATGGGAGTTAATCTTCCAAATAAGATAGTGATTGACAGAATTCTCTAGTCACTATCACGAAGTTACTAGAACTTTATGATGAACTATAATTTTCAATGGATGACGAAAATGATTCCCGAGCTCTTCACGATGCTGAAATTGGTGAAGTTAGAAATCAAGAAAGAGCATCAAGTGTTGATGATTAACAACACCACTAGTTTCAAGAAAAAGGGCAAGGGAAAGAAAGGGAACTTCAAGAAGAATGGCAAGCAAGTTTCCACTCCCATGAAGAAGCCCAAAGCTAGACCCAAGCCTGAAACTGAGTGCTTCTACTGCAAAGGAAATGGTCGCTGGAAGTGGAAATGCCCTAGGTACTTGGCGGATAAGAAGGATGGCAAAGTGAACAAAAGTATATTTGATATACATGTTATTGATGTGTACTTTACTAGTGTTCATAGTAACCCCTGGGTATTTGATACCGATTAAGTTGCTAGGATTAGTAACTCAAAACAGGAGTTGCAAAATGAACAGAGACTAGTTAAGGGCAAGGTGATGATGTGTGTTGGAAGTGATTCCAAGGTTGATAAAATCACCATCGCACACTCTGTAACATCCCAATTTTCAATTTGAATGTTATACATAGGTCATCATATGCATATCATATTTTATTTGCATTTTGGTTGTGATCCTAGAAATCTTAAGCAACTCAAGGACCCAAGGAGAGAGTTGGAGGTTTCACATATTTTCATATTTGGATTTTTTCTCAAATTTGAAAGGAGGATCAATTTGGTTTTAATATTTTTCTCCATTTATTTCCAATATTAAAATAAAAGAGAGAAGATAATATGACTTCTTCAAAGAGAGGAATGTTGGAGAAGAAATTTTAAATAAAATTTATATTTTATTTGGATTTTATTTGCTATTTTATTTGAATTATAAAAATATGCATTTTTGGAAATTACATTTTTAGACCAAAAAAATGTTCACTCTGTTCTAAATATTAGGTTTAGAAGGTGAAAATTATTTCTGCTATTTTTAGAATTTTTTATATATTTCATTAGGATTTTCTTCGGGTGAAATATTATTTAAAAAACTTCTCGCCGGATCGGGTCAAGGCCCGAAAGCAGCCCAGCCCCGCGCCGCCTTCCTCCCGAGCGGGAGAAGTCCGCCCCGCCGCCGCCGAAGCTCGGAGTCCGAGCCGGACTCCGCTCGCGCCCCTCTCGAGCAACGCCTCGAGCTTTAAAAGCCGCCACACTGCCGCCTCCTCCCACCCAACCCAGCCGCCGCCCGCTTCGCCGCCGCTGCCGCCCATGCTGCCTTGGCCGCCATCCGCCTACCGCCGCCAACCGCGCATTGTCATTATCGCCATCCCACTGCTGCCGTTTTGCCTCCCGGAGCCGGGACCCGTGCGTCGTTGACCGGTATAAAACCGTCGGTCACGGTTTATTTTCGGTTCTTCGGTTTAGATCGGTTTATTTTTTGGGTTAGGGTTTTCCTCGGTTTATTCCGAACGAATCTATTTAGCGAACATTCTCTGTTTTGTTTGTTTTAATGAACACATTTGTTCGTTTGGTTCTATTAGCGAACGTTCGTTCGATAGGTTTTCTTTTTATTGTATTTTCAGCCAGGGACCTATCCGCGATTACTTTTATCATAGATTAGCCCCTGATCTTTAAACCCTCGCAACTTTTTGCTCGTTTATCCAAATCCAGTGAAACCAACACCAAAATCTTCGTCTTGTTCCCCTATTTCCAGTTAACCAACTTGAACATGATTTTGATAATTTAAAATTTGGTTGCAAGAATATTCGAATTTGAACTTATTTTAATCGTAGTTTGAGTTTAGTAGCTCTGATTCGATTGATTCTTTTTGCAAAGCGAAGCTCTTATCTTGTACTTTAAGTTTGGATCTTTTCTCTTGAGTTTTACCCTTGCATCTATTGCTTGAGTGCTTATGTATGTTATTGTTTGTTTACGATAGAGTTTTCGGAGTGTGAAGCGTGCTACTACGAGTCGCTAGGGTTTTCAGATCGTCAGCAAGGCAAGTAACACTCTGATTATATCCCCTATTACCCAGTTTTTATGCATTAGTTTCAATCCTCAAGCATTGCATGAGTAGGATCTGTTTAACATGTGGGTATTGGGAAGTAGTTGTTGAGGTAGTACCTATTGCCCTTTCATTCAAACCCCGGGAGTTACTACGTTACGCTTATTATACCTTGCTATGCTATGCTCGTAGACGTGGTTTGGTTTGAGTGATTCATGATGAGTGAGTATTATTATGAACTAAGGGTTTATTTAAGGTGGCTACTTTAACACACATCTGGGTGGATTGGTTTGTGGGCACCTGGGGTAATCCAGTATTGTCCAAAGGAGAATCCCGGGGTATCCGTGTGATTTTTCCTATGGTTTGCCACCTAGGCTCAAAGGGATCATAAGATTATTCATGCTAGAAACTTCCGTGTGTGGCCACAAGCCATTATGGGCTCTGGCATAGTTGAGTAAGTTGTGGGAAACCTTTCCATGATGGGCTAGTAGATGTAGGGGATTTTAGGTGTACCAGCCTATCTATCGGTTAAGGGGACCTCTTCAGAAAGACTGTGTCTCGGTCATCCGTTTCTCAAACATCATGCAGTGTGAGAAATCAAATGGAGGAGATCGAGTCTTGTGCGGAAAAGTGCGCAAACCTCTGCATAGTGTACAAACTAATCATGGTTAGTCGTGTCCCCGGTTATGGACATCTTGAGTATCTAGTACTTGGATTATTATGTTGATCTCATCACTTTAAACTAATTAATTTGTTGGGTTATGAATTAATATTTTGGGATTGATATGGGGTTACCATTCTCAATATTTATCAACCAACTTTGTAGTAAAATAAAATATATTCCTTTGTTGTAGGGAAAAACTAGCTTCCTGCAAATGTTAAACATAGAGCCTCCACCAGCCAAATATGCATATAGTTATAGATATTTCATGTTCTTTGCTCTATAGTGTTATTTGCCAGCATATTCCATGTGCTGACCTACATAGGCTGCAACGTATTATGTTGCAGAGTTTTCAGACGAAGTGTAAGGTGCGCTAGGTCGTTGTCATGCACTCAGCTATGCCGTTGGAGTTGATGGACTCGTTTACGTTCGAAGTTTCTGCTGTTATCTTTTAGACAGCCTTCAACCATATTATTGTAATAAGTTCTCTTTTGAGACATTCGATGTAATAAGTGTGTGACTGAACTCTGTTATAAATCCTTCAAGTACTATGTGTGTCAGCATTACCGATCCAGGGATGACACTTATACACAGAGATTTGACCGTCTGAGGTCGGATCGCTAAAAGATGGTATCAGAGCACACGCTGACTGTAGGACGCGGCCACTAAGATGAGCCATAGGAATCTCTTCTCTACTCATTTCTGACTCTTATCCATTTTCTACTGTGTAGATGGCGGACCCAAGGAACAAGTTTGCTCAACCGGATGAAGACACACCTTTTGGACGACACTTGAAGGAAGCCACTAGGTACCTGAACATCGGAATACCAAGCTTCACCGGTACCTACACCGCCACTTTACCAGAAGAGGAGCATTGGATGATACGAGTTCATGTTCCAGGAAGGACATTCGTGCCAGTTACTGAGCCCATAGAGTTTTCCTTTGATGCACCAACCTGGAGTCTAGGAAAGAGCATGGCCGCTCACATCGCCATGGAACGCATCGGCGAAGTATACAACAAGGAGCTTAAGGACACCATTTACCAGATTTGTGGGTGCCGAGATGAGCAATGGGAGATGATTTGCACCAGGAGGGACAAGTCCATTGCAGCCTACATCCAGGAGTTAAACCAGCACATTCTCCGTCAGGAGAACCAAATGTGCGCCAGCATGCTAGATCTGAAGAAGGTGATGACCAGGAAAATGGAGCTTGAAGAGGAACTCAAGTCTACCCGCGATGGATATGAAGAGGAAGTTGCAGTACTACTGGAGAAGAATGAAGACCTGAAGAAGAAGCTAGGAATATTCATGGGAGATCCCGCACCCGAGGAGGACATCCGTTCTGAAGACTACATCATCATCGATGACACCGACTCCGACCCCGATAGTGATGATGATTATGAAGATGAAGCTGGAGCAGATATCATGGAGTCTTCTTCTGATCAAATTTTTTAGTCGACCACCATTTTATCAATAGCATTCCCCCATGTATATAGTATTAGTCCGAGTATTTTGTAACGGTAGCTAGATCGATTGTATGCCCTTGTTTGAATTCAGTGGTGTGATATGAATGTGTTTGTCTCATGTGCATATGGGTAGTGATTTTCTCTCTAGACCTCACTCTATTCTAATCTCTCCCCTCTAAACTTATCAGATGCCATTAACCATAGGTAGGCATGTTTTCCCCTCAGACCTAATAATCTTGGAGTCACAAGGATTGGATGTGATAATAGGCATGGATTGGCTATCCATGTATGGAGGAAATATCGATTGTGCTAGTAGGTCAATTCTACTCACCACCCCGGAGGGAATGAGGATCAAGTATGTATCCAGGCATGCACCAAGGAGGACCCAAGTAAAGTCACTCTCAGGAGTTGTTCAGGAGGAAGTGCCTGTTGTGAAGGATTACCCGGATGTATTTCCAGAAGAGTTACCAGGCATACCACCAGATCGAGACATAGAGTTTTTGATAGAGCTATTGCCAGGCACCGGACCAATATCGAAGAGGCCATATCGGATGCCCGCAAATGATCTGGAGGAAATTAAGAAGCAGATTAAGGAGTTATTGGAGAAAGGTTACATCCGGCCAAGTTCATCACCGTGGGGAGCCCCAGTGCTCTTAGTTGAGAAGAAGGATGGATCTTTGAGAATGGTTGTTGATTATCGGGCGTTGAATGAAGTGACGATCAAGAACAAATACCCACTACCGATGATCAATGATTTGTTTGACCAGTTGCAAGGAGCTAAAGTATTCTCCAAGATTGATCTTCGATCAGGATACCACCAGTTGAAGATCCGAGAACAGGATATACCTAAGACAACTTTTACCACAAGGTATGGGCTATATGAGTACATGGTCATGTGTTTTGGATTGACTAATGCTCCTGCCTATTTTATGAGTATGATGAACAAGGTATTCATGGAGTTTTTGGACAAGTTTGTTGTGGTGTTCATTGATGATATTTTGGTGTACTCGAAGAATGAAGAGGAACACAAGGAACATCTGCGATTAGTTCTCGAGAAGCTCAGGGAACATCAGTTATATGCCAAGTTCAGCAAATGTGAGTTTTGGTTGAAGGAAGTTGGATTTGTTGGGCATGTTATATCTGGAGAAGGTATAGCAGTAGACCCTACCACGGTTCAGTCTGTCACTGAGTGGTTGGCACCCACCTTAGTAGGAGAGATCCGCAGTTTTCTGGGACTCGCGGGATATTATAGGAGATTCATTGAGAATTTTTCCAAGATTGCAAAACCCATGGCAGAGTTGTTGAAGAAGGACACCAAGTTCAAATGGACCGAAGATTATGAAGCCAATTTTCAAGAGTTGAAGAAACGTTTGGTTACAGCCACAATGCTGATTCTTCCGGATATACGCAAGGATTTTCAAGTGTATTGCGACGCTTCTCGCTTAGGACTTGGAGGTGTAGTTATGCAAGACGGAAGAGTTGTTTCATATGCTTCACGTCAGCTTCGACCGCACGAGCTGAATTATGCCACGCATGATTTGGAGTTAGCAGCCGTAGTGCATGCGCTCAAGACCTGGAGACATTTCCTTATTGGAAACCGTAGTGATGTGTACACAGATCATAAGAGTTTGAAGTATATCTTCACGCAGAAGGAGTTGAATCTCAGGCAGAGGAGATGGTTGGAATTGATAAAGGATTATGATATGAAGCTGCATTATCATCCAAGAAAGGCCAATATCGTAGCAGACGCTTTGAGCCGCAAAATTTATGTCAATACCCTCGTAAGCGGAGGATTAAAGCAAGAGTTAGCCGACGATCTCAAGGAACTTCGTTTGGAGATAGTTCTAAGAGGTTTTGTTGCAGCAATGGAGGTTCAGTCTACGTTATTGGGAAAGATTCGAGAAGCCCAGAAGAATGATAAGGAAATTGCTGAGATAAAGAAGAGGATGAGCAAAGGAAAAGCCAAGGGTTTTCATGAGGATGAGCACGAAACTTTATGGTTCGAGGATCGGGTATATGTGCCCAATGATGCAGAGATCAGGAAGTTAATACTGCAGGAAGCTCATGACTCGCCATACTCGATTCACCCCGGAAACACCAAGATGTATTTGGATTTGAAGGAGCATTTCTGGTGGACAGGTATGAAGAAGGATATTGCCGAGTATGTGGCAGTATATGATGTATGTCAGAGAGTGAAGGCAGAACATCAGAAGCCAGCCGGATTATTACAGCCTATGCCGATACCCGAATGGAAGTGAGATAAGCTTGGCATGGATTTCATCACCGGATTACCCAGGACCCGATCTGGTTATGATTCTATCTGGGTAGTAGTTGATCGCTTGACCAAAGTGGCTCACTTTATCCCTGTGAAAACTACTTATACGAGCGCGAAGTTGGCCAAGATATATATGACCAGGATCGTATGTCTGCATGGATTTCCGAGGACCATCGTATCAGATAGAGGAACATAGTTTACCTCGAAGTTTTGGAATCAGCTGCACCAGACCTTGGGTACTAGGCTAGAGTTCAGTATAATATTTCATCCGCAGACAAGTGGGCAGACCGAGAGAGTCAATTAGATTCTGGAGGACATGTTGAGAGCTTGTGCGCTAGATTATGGATCTAGTTGGGATGATAATTTGCCTTACGCAGAGTTCTCATATAACAACAGTTATCAGGCTAGTTTGAAGATGGCCCCTTTCGAAGCTCTGTATGGAAGAAGGTGCAGGACACCGTTGATATGGGATGAAGTTGGAGACCGTCAGTTGTTTGGACCAGATCTAATCAAGGAGTCTGAAGAGAAGGTTAAGTTGATTCGAGATAGACTGAAGATAGCTCAATCCAGGCAGAAGAGTTATGCCGATACAAAATGCAAGGAGGTAGTCTATGAAGTCGGAGACAGAGCATATCTTCATGTGTCACCTCTGCGAGGAGTTAAACGATTTGGAATTAAGGGAAAGTTAGCCTCGAGATTTGTAGGACCATACAGAGTTCTGGAACGTATGGGAGAGGTGGCTTACAAATTGGAGTTACCAGATGGACTGTCAGGAGTTCACGATGTGTTTCACATTTCCCAGTTGAAGAAGTGACATGCAGAGATGGTCGATATTCCTCTAAGAGATATAGTGCCCCTGGAAGCCATTCAATTGGATAATGACCTAACCTACGAGGAGAAACCTGTCAAGATTCTTGAGTTTGCCAGCCAAGTCACACGGAGCAAGGTTATCAAGTTTTGCAAAGTGCAGTGGAGCCACCATACCGAGGATGAAGCCACCTGGGAGTGAGAAGAAGACGTACAGAAAGACCAGCCGCACCTATTTTCTAGCCAACCCGAATCTCGAGGGCGAGATTCATCTTAAGGGGGGTAGGTTTGTAACATCCCAATTTTCAATTTGGACGTTATACATAGGCCGCTCTCCGCCGCCAAGACTGGCCGCCTTTCGCCATGGCCAAGGCCGCCGTCCGCCGCCGTCGTTTTTGCCTTCTTTGGAGCCGGGACCCGTCGACGTCGTTGACTGGTATAAAACCGTCCCGGTTCGCCGGTTTATTTTCGGTTCTTCGGTTTAGATCGGTTTATTTTTAGGGTTACGGTTTTTCTCGGTTTATTCCGAACGAATCTATTTAGCGAACGTTCTCTATTTTGTTCGTTTTAACGAACACGTTCGTTTGTTTGGTTCTGTTAGCGAACGTTCGTTCGATAGGTTTTTCTTTTTATTTTATTTTTGGCCAGGGACCTATCCGCGGTTACTTTTATCACAGATTAGCCCCTGATTTTTAAACCCTCGCAACTTTTTGCTCGTTTATCCAAATCCAGTGAAACCAACGCCAAAATCTTCGTCTTGTTCCCCTCTTTCCAGTTAACCAACTTGAACATGATTTAGAAAATTTAAAATTTGGTTGCAAGCAAATTTGAATTTGAACTTCTTTTGATCGTAGTTTGTGTTTCGCAGCTCCAATTTGATTGATTCTTTTTGCAAAGTGAAGCTCTTCTCTTGTACTTTTAGTTTGGATCTTTTCTCTTGAATTTTACCCTTGCATCTATTACTTGAGTGTTTACGCATGTTATTGCTTGTTTATTATAGAGTTTCCGGAGTGCGAAGCGTGCTACTACGAGTCACTAGGGTTTTCAGATCGTCAGCAAGGCAAGTAACACTTTGATCATATCCCCTATCACCCAGTTTTTATGCATTAGTTTCAATCCTCAAACATTGCATGAGTAGGATCTGTTTAACATGTGGGTATTGGGAAGTAGTTGTTGAGGTAGTACCTATTGCCCTTTCATTCAAACCCCGGGAGTTACTACGTTACGCTTATTATACCTTGTTATGCTATGCTCGTAGACGTGGTTTGGTTTGAGTGATTCATGACAGTTGTGAGTATTATTATGAACTAAGGGTTTATTTAAGGTGGCTACTTTAACACACATCTGGGTGGATTGGTTTGTGGGCACCTGGGGTAATCCAGTGCTATCCAAAGGAGAATCCCGGGGTATCCATGTGATTTTTCCTACGGCTTGCCACCCAGGCTCAAAGGGATCATAAGATTATTCATGCTAGAAACTTCTGTGTGCATCCACAAGCCATTATGGGCTCTGGCATAGTTGAGTAAGTTGTGGGAAACCTTTCCATGATGGGCTAGCAGATGTAGGGGATTGTAGGTGTACCGGCCTATCTATCGGTTAACGGGACCTCTTCGAAAAGACTGTGTCTCGGTCATCCGTTTCTCAAACATCATGCAGTGCGAGAAATCAAACGGAGGAGATCGAGTCTTGTGTGGAAAAGTGCGCAAACCTCTGCAGAGTGTACAAACTAATCATGGTTAGCCGTGTCCGCGGTTTTGGACATCTTGAGTATTTGGTGCTTGAATTATTATGTTGATCTCATCACTTTAAACTAATTAATTTGTTGGGTTATGAATTAATATTTTGGGATTGAGATGGGGTTACCATTCTCAATATTTATCAACCAACTTTGTAGTAAAATAAAATATATTCCTTTGTTGTAGGGAAAAACTAGCTTTCTGCAAATGTGTCACGACCGGTTTTTCAATAAAATACTTATTGAGAAACCGATCTTGTTATTCCTAGTACAGGAGAGTCCTCCTCACTGGTAGACAAATTCTTGATACAGAAATCCAGAAGTACTAAATATATTAGAGGGTTGAGCTGAGGTTGCTCAAAAATTTTATTACAAGCACGCCAATAATGTACATAAAGGCGGATATGGCACAGGGGTGTGGTGGCATACTACTGACTCGCATTTAAGCGTGGTGGTGGATATGTCACAGTGAAGTGGGTGACATTGACTCCTACTCTTGCAGCTCATCGAGCGTCGGAGTGAGGCTCGATGATTTATTCGGGTAGCGGAAGCGGATATGGTACAAGTGATAAATTCCAGGATCGCACGGGACTGACTGGGACTACTCTAGGCGTCGGACTCGCTATCGAACTCTTCATCCATAAGATCACCTTCGTCAACATCTGGCCAAATCAACAAGCCAGGTGAGTACTTTGAATGTACTCGCAAGACAGTTCGGGCATAAGATATAACAAATGCAAGCATGATGCAACATGAGCAATTTGCAATGCACACTCAAATGGTAAACTTGCACGACATGAATAATAAAAGGAAGTCGGGCGGTAGTCCTCCCGAAATCCCAACAGAAATAACTGAAAACCGACCGAGTGTCTAAAACGATGCCTCGAATGGTGAACAGATAAATTAACGTGCTGCAGTCGGGCGTCTAAGCGACACCACATAAAGGGCTTATATTGAAAATAAACAACATAAATGCCACAGTCGGACGTCTGAGCGACATCACATAAAGGGCTTATATCGAAAGTAAACAACATAAATGCCACAGTCGGACGTCTGAGCGATATCACGTAAAGGGCTTATATCGAAAGTAAACAACATAAATGTTACGATGGACGTCTGAGCGACATCACATAAAGGGCTTATATCGAAAGTAAACAACATAAATGCTACGGTCGGACGCCCGAGCGACATCACGTAAAGGGCTTATATCGAAGTAAACAACATAAATGCTACGATCGGACGTCCCGAGCGACATCACATAAAGGGCTTATATCGAAAGTAAACAACATAAATGCCACAGTCGGACGTCTGAGCGACATCACATAAAGGGCTTATATCGAAAGTAAACAACATAAATGCCGCAGTCGGACGTCTGAGCGACATCACATAAAGGGCTTATATTTCATCGACGTATTCAAGCAGTATAGACCGTTCCAAGGAAAATACTCAGCACATAATAATAATAAACGGGTTAGTCCATCCACAGGAGTAATCGTATAGCCAAGTTTTCCACACATGATTGTTCACCAGAGATCGACAAGGATACTGACACTGAGATTGACAAGGACAAGTTGAACACCGACCTTGATCATAGATACACTTACTTGGATGAGTTTGACTCTGCAGAGTTTGTACTATTAAACCACAGCCAACGGATTTCAGTAGTCGCAAGGGACTAGTTCCGTTTACGGTATTTTAGAAGAAACACATCTAACCAGTACACACCCAATTCCACATTCCGCTGCCAGGGATCGCCCTAGGCAACATTCAAGAAAAACTCTAAGACGGGGAGGTCACAACCTCGAATAGCATGGGATCAAATTTATCTCGCGCGCTCTAAGGGGTGCCCCCCTCTCGGTCCCAACCAGAAACACCCATGCTCCCTGACCGAATGACGGGCTTTAATCCAGGGCCATGGAACCCTCATCCCGGCCCCTCTGTTTGGTGTGTACCAGGAAAGAGGTTTGCAACTTACTAAACCATATCCCATAAAGAAAACAAGTGGTAGTACAAGGAAAAGAACGGGTGATCACGTGACTTGATTCACGTTGACACTAGAGTTAAGTTGTTTGGCATAAGACTGGCATGCTACAACAATACCATCTCCACCCATCATGTCACCACATGATCATGTAAATTCACATCGAATCACACATCGAGTTTCGAAGCACACTTGCAATGGCTTTGCATGTAATATAACCCTTACCGATATGCATATAATCATGCCATGAACTGACCACTCAATGCAAACATGCAAAACACTCATCATATCAAAGGTTCAAACATGCTTGCCTGGTTCAGAGTAGTCGGAGTCTAGCTCGGTGAAGTTCGCGGTCCCACACCTCTTCCTAAGCATCTACGGTATAAGAAAAAGATACGTACTAACGTAAATACCGTGTGTGCACAAAAAGTGTTCCAAATATTTTTCAAATAAATATGATAAAAAACTAGACAGAAAAATAAAGGTGACAAAAAAGAATCAATCAAAACTCATTTCCTGTTTTAAAGTTATTAAGGTTTTAGTCGAGGGACTTGTCTGTAATGAAACAGAAAGTTCCCAGGGGCTAGCTTATAAAAACAGAAAACGGTTCGATTAAAAACCCGCCAACTCCAAAGGAAGACGTATCCTGCCCGAAGGCGTTTTAGAAAACGTTTCAAAAGAATAAAAAGCTGACGGGGTCCCACTTGTCGGGTTTAAACTCAAACAGAGTCACCGGCTACCTGAAAGCGGTGGTCGCCGGCGGCGATCCACGGCGAGCCAGGAGGAGTGGGTGGTACCTATGGGTTCCTTGGGTTCCGCACCTGTGGGTGGTGGAGTTGGTCGACGGCGAGCACCACGTCGACGGCGGCCTCAACTCCGGCGGGTGGTGGTTCGGGCGTTGGTGGATCTCGTCGGGGAGGGCTACACAGAACGAATTGAGGCTCGAGTTAGAACACTGGGTGCACCCGAGGGCTGATCACGTGGTTTGGGAGTCGGAGGTGGCCTCACCTGAGTGGATCAAGCCGGAGCTCGAGGCGGATCGGGGCGGCCGGAGTCGGGGAAGGAGACCTCCTAGGGGTCCTCCTGGTGGCTTGGCGGGGCTCTGGTGAGGTGGAGTGGTGGTGCGGCGTCGAGAACGCGCTCGGGACCTCCTTTTATAGATGATCCGAGGCGGTGGCCGTGAACGGGAAATCTCCGGCGACGATTACGGCGGTGCAACGGTTGGTCAGGTGGTTTAGGGGGCTATGCATCACCGTGGAGGTTTACTGGTTTGGTTTAGGCGCTAAACTTGGCCTGCCTTGGCTGCTACTCCAAGTTTCAAACGAAACGGCGCACGGAGCACGTCGGCGGCAGGGAGCATGCTCTGCGCTGCTCGGGCCATGGCGACAGCACCGCAGCGCGCGCAGGCAAGTAGACCGCCACGCGGAGGCCTCGGGTGGCTTGGGCGGTGCTGGACGGCGCCGAAAGCTGGGGTTGCTCCGTGCTGGCCGCCTCGGTTGGCCCTACCACCGCAGAAGCTACCGGCGTCGGCGGGACACGTCACCACCGACGGTGGTGTCCGTCCAAAGGACCATGCGGCGCTCTGGATAAGAGGAAGGTGCAGTGTGCAAGGCTCCAGAGTGGGCACTGGTGAGATCGACGCCCCGACCTTGAAGAAAACGACACGACAAATGACCAAACATCGAACTCGAAAGTGAACAAAGAAAGGCTCGCCGGTGTTCGATGAAATGATTTTGGCATGTGGGGATTTTATCCGGAGCTGATCTTTGGTGGGGTGGCCTCTCAATGCACCTGGGGCTGCTTGAATTTTGGTAGAATTTTTGGAGAAGGAAAAATATGAATTTCACCAAATTTGCCAAATCTGGTCCAAACTTGTTGTGTGTGAAACTTGAAAATTTTGAACTAAGGAAGAGTGGATCTTGATGGATCTAGGTTGGGGGTGCTAGGGACTAGCCAGAGGAGTTGGTTTGAGGTCAAAACTCAAAGGAAATCAGACACTTCCTTTGCAAATCACCTAGGCACAAAATAAAAGACAGAATTACTTTTGGGGATAAAATAAATGAAATAAAATTCAAAAATGGGTTGAACTTGTTGGAATAGAATATTTGGCTTGGCCCAAAGTGGAGGGAGGGGATTTGGGAGAAATATTAACATGGGGCATGGTAAAACAATGGGTGGTTGCAAAACAAAAGAATAGCCCCAAAACCCATAGGGTTTCTTTTTAATAGAAAATTTAGTTTTTTCCAAAAATTTATTGAGATGAGTTAAAATCAGAAGGGAAGGTTTTTTTGAAAACCAAACACCAAGGTTGAGGAAGATACAAAAATAAAATACTTGTCATAGGAGAACATTTTTTTGAGAAGGAGGGGCTTTTGGAAAGATTTTAAATGGCCTCCTTCAAATCCAAAAAAAAAGTTTTGCTAAAGAAACAAATCAAAATTTTTGGAGTGTCACAACACCTATCCCCTTAGGAAAAATCTCGTCCCCGAGATTTCAGCTGATCCTCAAATAGGTGAGGGTGTTCTGCTCGAAGAAAATCCTCTCTTTCCCATGTTGCCTCGTCTTCGGTGTGATTGCTCCACTGTACTTTGAAAAACTTGATTTCCTTCTGACGGGTCCTCCTTTCAGACTCCTCTAATATCCTTATTGGGCGTTCCCTGTAGGTGAGGTCTGGCTGCACATCAATGTTCTCATGGGATACCTGCTTTTCTAGGTTGCTCACACATTTCCTCAACTGTGAGACGTGGAACACGTCGTGGACGTCGGACAGCTCCTCGGGTAGGTCTAGCTGGTAGGCTACTGTGCCTCTTCGTGCTACTACACGTATGGGTCCGATAAATCTTGGTGCTAGCTTTCCTTTAACCTTGAACCGTTGTAGGCCCCTCATAGGAGATACTCGGAGGTACACATACTCACCGGGTTCAAAACTGACTCCCCGATGCTTCCGATCGTAATAACTCTTCTGTTGGCTTTGAGCTTTCTTGAGTCTGTCCCTGATTAGCCTAACTTTCTCCTCGGCTTCCTTGAGCATATCAGGGTCGAAGATACGGCTGTCTCCGGTCTCTGACCAATTCAATGGAGTACGACATCTCCGTCCATACAAGGCTTCAAGTGTGCCATTTGCAGCTGGCTTGGTAACTGTTGTTGTATGCAAACTCGGCATATGGCAAGCTTTCTTCCCAACTGGTCCCATAGGTGAGGACACACGCTCTCAAAGATGTCCTCTAGTATTTGGTTTACGCGTTCGGTTTGTCCATCGGTCCGGGGTGGTATGCTGTACTGAATGCCAGTTGAGTACCCAGAGCTTGTTGTAATTGATCCCAAAATCTAGAGACGAATTGAGTGCCTCGGTCTGATATTATAGTCTTTGGGATTCCATGCAGGCAAACTATGCGAGAGAGATAAAGCTTAGCAAGCTTCTGAGTGGTGTAGGTTGTCTTCACGGGAATGAAATGTGCCACCTTGGCTAATCTGTCTGTGATGACCCGTATGGCATCATTTCCGTGTTGTGACCGAGGTAGTCCAACAATAAAGTCCATCCCGATCTCATCCCATTTCCACTCAGGTATCCTGTTTGGCTACAATAACCTTGCCGGTTTTTGATGCTCGGCCTTAATGCGTTGACACGAATCACAACATGCAATGAAGGTGGCTATATCCCTCTTCATACCGTGCCACCAAAAATTTTCCTGTATGTCTTTGTACATTTTGGTTCCTCCCGGGTGGATCGAATATGGAGCAGTGTGGCCTTCGGCTAAGATTTGTTGTTGAGGTCTTCTATATTTGGTACGCAAAGTCTGTCTCCGTACCATAGTATTCCCTCATTATCTATGATAAATTCAGAGGCCTTGCCCAAACTCACTTTCCTTTTTATGCCTTCGATGCTGGGGTGTCCATGCTGGGCCTCCTTAATTTGCTCCATTAAGGTAGGCTGTATATCCAAGTTTGACACGTCGCCTTCGGCGACCATCATCATGTTGAGTTTGGCGAACTCTTGCTGAAATTCAGGTCTCAAGTCTGGTAGACAGTCGTTGTCCGAATTGGGGTTTCGGCTAAGCGCATCTGCCACAACATTCGCCTTTCTTGGATGGTAGTGAATACCGACATCATAATCTTTCACTAATTCCAACCAGCGCCCGTTCTGTAAATTGAGTTCCGGTTGTGTGAAAATATACTTGAGGCTTTTATGGTCAGTGTATATTTCACAACGGTTTCCGAGTAAAAAGTGCCTCCACTCCTTGAGTGCATGAATGACTGCTGCCAGTTCCAAATCATGCGTAGGATAATTTTCTTCATGCTTGCGTAGTTGCCTAGAGGCATATGCGACTACCTTGCCTTCTTGCATTAATACGCATCCGAGGCCCTTCCTGGAGGCGTCACAATATACCTCAAAACTTTTGTGTATGTCCGGCACAACCAATACTGGTGCTATTGTTAATTTCCTTTAGAGGTCTTGGAAACTTTTCTCGCAAGCTTCCGTCCAAACAAATTTCTTGTCCTTCTTGAGCAACTGCGTCATTGGCTTTGCTATGGTGGACAACCCTTCAATGAACCTCCGGTAATACCCTGCCATTCCCAAGAAACTTCTTACATCCGTTACGCTGGCTGGTGGTTTCCAACCAAGTACGGCCTTGACCTTCTCTGGGTCTACGGCAATACCTTCCTGTGTTAACACATGTCCTAGGAAACTAACTTTTTTCAACCAAAATTCACATTTGCTGAACTTGGCGTATAATTGATTTTTCCTTAATTCTCCTAGTACAATTCTGAGATGTTCGGCATGCTCTTCTGGTGTCTTGGAGTATACCAGAATATCATCGATAAACACCACAACAAACTTGTCCATAAATCTCATAAACACTTTGTTCATGAGGTGGACGAAATATGAGGGGGCGTTGGTCAGACCAAACGGCATCACTTTGTAAACTCATACAACCCGTGTCACGGAGGTGAAGGCTGTCTTGGGGATATCTTCTGTCCGTACTTTCAATTGATGATATCCCGACTTTAAGTCAATCTTTGAGAAAACCTTGGCTTGAGCGAGCTGGTCAAATAAATCATTTATCCGTGGCATCGGATATTTGTTCTTGATTGTGACCATGTTGAGTGCTCGATAGTCTATACATAATCTCAGTGTCCCATCCTTTTTCTTGGTAAATAAAACTGGAGAGCCCCAAGGTGAGGAGCTGGCTCGAATGAATCCTTTGTCCAGTAATTCTTTTATTTGCTTCTTTAATTCCACCAACTCTGAGGGTTCCATTCTGTATGGTTTCTTGTAAATGGGGGTGGTTCGGTGCTAGCTCAATGCTGAATTCTATCTCGGTCTGGTGGCATGCCCGGTAGTTCTTCGGGAAATACGCCTGGAAACTCACACACCATCTGGAACTTTGCTTAACTCAGAAACGTCCACCTTGTTCAACCTCGGTTGCCGGGATATTTGTCTCTCTTGAGCTTAAATTTTTATTGTCTTCCCGTGATGGTGGGTAAGAACTACTGTCCGGTTGAAGCAGTCAATAAATCCTTTGTTGGTGGTTAACCAATCCATTCCTAGGATGACATCTAGTCCCTTATTTTCCAATACAATAAGGTTGGCGTGAAACTTCAATCCCTCAAACTCAATAACCACACCTTGGCGTAACTCCGAGTAACTTGCTTAATCCCGGGGGACTTGATGATCATGGATTTTTCCAGGGGAAGCATCGAAAAATCATTTTGCAAAGCAAATTTCTTTGAAATGAACGAGTGAGAAGCTCCAGAATCAAACAAAACCTTGGCAGGTATTGTGTTGACAGGGAACATACCGAGTACGATATCCGGGGCATTCTGTGCTTCCTCCTTGGTCACATGGTTCAAGTGACCCTTCTTGTGATTATTATTGGGGTTGAAATTGTTACGCTTGGATGTTGAATTATTCCCACCGTGGTTCGGCGTGGGAGCCGAGTTTCTTGGCTTTGGGCACTGCTTGGCATAGTGCCCTTCTTCTCCACAAGCGTAGCAAGTAACACACTGGCGGTATGTGAAATCCTTGTCCCTTGCATGAAATTTTTTGACGGCGCTGGATATTGGTTATGGACTTGTTCGCTCCACTTTTCCGGAAGTCAGTCTTGCTTCGGTTGTTGCGAGCTTGAGTAGTTTGGTCCCTCTTGCGCTATGCGAAAATCTTCCAAATTGCGGCGCTCATTTTGCAGTGGTAATGGCCTTGTCCACAAGTGTTTTGAAGTCTGGGAAGGTGTGTACAACCAGCTGGCATTTAAGTGCTGGTGCAAGACCGTCCAGAAACTTTTCCATCTTTTTACTTTCCGTCATGTGTTCTTCGTTGGCGTAGCGAGATAACTGAGTAAATAGACTGTTGTACTCGGTCACCGTCATGCCTCTTTGCTTGAGGTCGTCAAACTCCCTCTTCTTGATTTTCATAACGCTTTTGGGAATATGCGCCCCACGAAAACCTTCTTTAAATTCCTCCCAGGTGATGTTATTCTCATTGGGGTGCATGTGTAGGAAATTCTCCCACCATGATGCAGCTGCTCCTGCGAGGTAGTGAGGTGCATATAGTACCTTCTCACGGTCTGAACATTGTGCAATAATCAATTTCCTTTCAATGTCCCGAAGCCAGTCATCGGCCTCAAGAGGTTTGTCAGTGTGCGAGAAAGTTGGAAGACGCGTCTTTTGTAGTTCTGACAATTTGGATTGCTGCTGATACGGTCCACGGTGATTTCCCATATTGATGACCTGGTTCATCATTTCTTGGTGCTGTTGCTGGCTTTGCTCATAAAGGCGGCACACTTGAGAAAAAAGCTGTCTCAACGCCTGTTGACTTGACTGTCCCTGTGTGAAGTTGTTGCTGGTTTGGGTGCCATAATTCTCTTCTGGCGGATTTGGCATGGAACGAGTCCAAGGACGAGACATTTTCCACTCTGGGGATATATTTTAAAAAAAAATCATAAGGAAAAGAAATTGAGCCGCAAAAATAAATAAATACTCAAAGGCGGAAATTTTTAACCACTCCAAGATTTTTCAAGGAAATATTTGATAGCGCACGGAGAAGGACCGCTCAGTACATATTTTACACGCAAGCAGTAATTATAAAATACATCACTCAGGATGTGCGTACACAATCCTGACATGTTATTTAGGCTAGTGCACTTCTCCCAGTTCCTACATGATGCGCATACAAACTAATTCTCACAACCTATATACATATAAACATATCATACAAACTGGCGCAAAGAGGGGTTGCTAAGCGTGCTTTCGATCCGGAGATGGTAAGGACTTCCCTTGGCCTGCCGAGGGTGAGGCCCAGTGACGCTGGGGACTCAACCTCCTCCTCACTAATAGGCTCAAGGCATGAAGTGCTGCGCTGAGAAGCTGGAGCAGGCGCGAGAGGCGGTGCAACACGGACTGGGGCAGGCGCAATAGGCGGTGCCACACGGACTGGAGTGGACGCGATGACTTGGTCGAACTCCTCAGTGTTAGGCAGGCGACGAGCGGTGGCGAGGATGGCAGGTGAATAAGATGCTGAGGACGAGATGAAGGTCAGTGGTGGTGCGGTGTGTAGGAGCTCCCTCCTGTTGGCGGCACAGCCATGGACTGAGTCCATACGGGCAGCCACAAGGTCGTCCACAAGGTTATCAAAAGCTGCCTCCAGTGCCTGGAGGTATTCCACAAGCATCTCAATAGCCTCGTCTCGCTCTTCTCTGGGGCAAGCGAATGCATAGTGACACGTGTATGGCACGTGGAATGGAAGGTAGCGGTAGCGGCGAGTCTTCATCGAGGGAAGAACATCCCGGAGACGAGCTATCGCCTCACGGGCAGCCATCTGCATGGCATGCCTCTCCGTAGGCATGGCCCTGCCAACAAATCGGAATTGGCGTGACTCTGAACGTCCTCCCTTGAACTGTATAGCGGCCTGGTGGATAGACAGACCATCGCTGATCTTGTGCTGGTAGAGTGTGAACACTGGCCGAACTGATGGCCCAATCGCGATCTTGACGATGTAGGTGAGGAGCTTGATAAATCCCTCAGGAACATTGGCGAACACTGTGACTCACAAATGCTAGCCATCTACAAAAGTAGACAAAAATTCCGAATAGTCAGATCATAAATTTATGATGACTAACAGAAAAATTGCTACATTTTGCAAAAATGCTAAAATTGCACTAAAATGCTAATAACCGATTAGTGATTGCACCTAGTGGCTTCCTACAGTCAGCCTGGCTCTGGTACCAAGTTTGTCACGACCAGTTTTTCAATAAAATACTTATTGAGAAACCGATCTTGTTATTCCCAGTACAGGAGAGTCCTCCTCACTGGTAGACAAATTCTTGATATAGAAATCTAGAAGTACTAAATATATTACAGGGTTGAGCTGAGGTTGCTCAAAAATTTTATTACAAGCACGCCAATAATGTACATAAAGGCGGATATGGCACAGGGGTGTGGTGGCATACTACTGACTCGCATTTAAGTGTGGTGGTGGATATGTCACAGTGAAGTGGGTGACATTGACTCCTACTCTTGCAGCTCATCGAGCGTCGAAGTGAGGCTCGATGATTTATTCGGGTAGCGGAAGCGGATATGGTACAAGTGATAAATTCCAGGATCGCATGGGACTGACTGGGACTCCTCTAGGCGTCGGACTCGCTATCGAACTCTTCATCCATAAGATCGCCTTCGTCAACATCTGGCCAAATCAACAAGCCAGGTGAGTACTTTGAATGTACTCGCAAGACAGTTCGGACATAAGATATAACAAATGCAAGCATGATGCAACATGAGCAATTTGCAATGCACACTCAAATGGTAAACTTGCACGACATGAATAATAAAAAGAAGTCAGGCGGTAGTCCTCCCGAAATCCCAACAGAAATAACTGAAAACCGATCGAGTGTCTGAAACGACGCCTCGAATGGTGAACAAATAAATTAACGTGCCGTAGTCGGGCGTCTAAGCGACACCACATAAAGGGCTTATATTGAAAATAAACAACATAAATGCCACAGTCGAACGTCTGAGCGACATCACATAAAGGGCTTATATCGAAAGTAAACAACATAAATGCCACAGTCGGACGTCTGAGCGACATCACGTAAAGGGCTTATATCGAAAGTAAACAACATAAATGCCATAGTCGGACGTCTGAGCGACATCACATAAAGGGCTTATATCGAAAGTAAACAACATAAATGCCACAGTCGGACGTCTGAGCGACATCACGTAAAGGGCTTATATCGAAAGTAAACAACATAAATGCCATAGTCGGACGTCTGAACGACATCACGTAAAGGGCTTATATCGAAAGTAAACAACATAAATGCCACAGTCGGACGTCTGAGCGATATCACATAAAGGGCTTATATCGAAAGTAAACAACATAAATGCCGCAGTCGGACGTCTGAGCGACATCACATAAAGGGCTTATATTTCATCGACGTATTCAAGCAGTATAGACCGTTCCAAGGAAAAGACTCAAAGACATAATAATAATAAACGGGTTAGTCCATCCACAGGAGTAATCGTATAGCCAAGTTTTCCACACATGATTGTTCACCGGAGATCGACAAAGATACTGACACTGAGATTGACAAGGACAAGTTAAACACCGACCTTGATCATAGATACGGTTACTTGGATGAGTTTGACTCTGCAGAGTTTGTACTATTAAACCACAGCCAACGGATTTCAGTAGTCGCAAGGGACTAGTTCCGTTTATGGTATTTTAGAAGAAACACATCTAACCATTACACACCCAATTCCACATTCCGCTGCCAGGAATCACCCTAGGCAACGTTCAAGAAAAACTCTAAGACGAGGAGGTCACAACCTCGAATAGCATGGGATCAAATTTATCTCATGGCGCTCTAAGGGTGCCCCCTCTCGGTCCCAACCAGAAACACCCATGCTCCCTGACCGGATGACGGGCTTTAATCCAGGTCCATGGAACCCTCATCCCGGCCCCTTTGTTTGGTGTGTACCAAGAAAGAGGTTTGCAACTTACTAAACCATATCCCGTAAAGAAAACATGTGGTAGTACAAGGAAAAGAACGGGTGATCACGTGACTTGATTCACGTTGACACTGGAGTTAAGTTGTTTGGCATAAGACTGGCATGCTACAACAATACCATCTTACCACCCATCATGTCACCACATGATCATGTAAACTCACATCGAATCACACATCGAGTTTCGAAGCTCACTTGCAATGGCTTTGCATGTAATATAACCCTTACCGATATGCATATAATTGTGCCATGAACTGACCACTCAATGCAAACATGCAAAACACTCATCATATCAAAGGTTCAAACATGCTTGCCTGGTTCAGAGTAGTCGGAGTCTAGCTCGGTGAAGTTCGCGGTCCCGTCACCTCTTCCGGTATCTACGGTATAAGAAAAAGATACGTACTAACGTAAATACCGTGTGTGCACAAAAAGTGTTCCAAATATTTTTCAAATAAATATGATAAAAAACTAGACAGAAATGTAAAGGTGACAGAAAAAGAATCAATCAAAACTCATTTCCTGTTTTAAAGTTATTAAGGTTTTAGTCGAGGGACTTGTCTGTAATGAAACAGAAAGTTCCCAGGGGCTAGCTTATAAAAACAGAAAACGGTTTGATTAAAAACCCGCCAACTCCAAAGGAAGACGTATCCTGCCCGAAGGCATTTTCAGAAAACGTTTCAAATAGAATAAAAAGCTGACGGGGGGTCCCACTTGTCGGGTTTAAACTCTGAAACAGAGTCACCGGCGCCCGAAAGCTGCGGTGGTCGCCGGCGGCGATCCACGGCGAGCCAGGAGGAGTGGGTGGTACCTCACGGGTTCCTTGGGTCCTTCCGCACTGTGGGTGGTGGAGTTGGTCGACGGCGAGCACCACGTCGACGGCGGCCTCAACTCCGGCGGGTGGTGGTTCAGGCGTTGGTGGATCTCGTCGGGGAGGGCTACACAGAACGAACTGAGGCTCGGGTTAGAACACTGGGTCCACCCGAGGGCTGATGGCGTGGTTTGGGAGTCGGAGGTGGCCTCACCTGAGTGGATCAAGCCGGAGCCCGAGGCGGATCGGGGCGGCCGGAGTCGGGGAAGGAGACCTCCTCGGGGTCCTCCTGGTGGCTTGGCGGGGCTCTGGTGAGGTGGAGTGGTGGTGCGGCGTCGAGAACGCGCTCGGGGCCTCCTTTTATAGATGATCCGAGGCGGTGGCCGTGAACGGGAAATCTCCGGCGACGATTACGGCGGTGCAATGGTTGGTCAGGTGGTTTAGGGGGCTAGGCATCACCGTGGAGGTTTACTGGTTTGGTTTAGGCGCTAAACTTGGCCTGCCTTGGCTGCTACTCCAAGTTTCGAATGAAACGGCGCATGGAGCACGTCGGCGGCAGGGAGCGCGCTCATACGCTTTGACGGCGACAGCGCGCAGCGGCGCAGTAAGCAGACGCCACGCTGGAGGCCTCGGGTGGCTTGGCGGCTGGACGGCGCCAAAGCCGGGTTGCTCCTGCTGGCCGCCTCGGTTGGCCACATCACAGAAGCTGCCGGCGTCGGCAGGACACGTCACCACCGACGGTGGTGTCCGTCCAAAGGACTGTGTGGCGCTCTAGATAAGAGGAAGGTGCAGTGCGCAAGGCTCCAGAGTGGGCACTGGTGAGATCGACGCCCCGACCCTGAAGAAAACGACACTGACAGTCGACTGAAACACTGAACTCTGAAAGTGAACAAAGAACAAAGGTTCGCTGTGTGTTCGATGAAATGATTTTGGCATGTGGGGATTTTTTCTGGAGCTGATCTTTGGTGGGTGGCCTCTCAATGCACCTGGGGCTGCCTGAATTTTGGTAGAATTTTGGAGAAGGAAAAATATGAATTTCACCAAATTTGCCAAATCTGGTCCAAACTTGCGATGTGTGAAACTTGAAAATTTTGAACTAAGGAAGAGTGGATCTTGATGGATCTAGGTTGGGGTTCTAGGGACTAGCAGGAGGAGTTGGTTTGAGGTCAAAACTCAAAGGAAATCAGACACTTCCTTTGTAAATCACCTAGGCCCAAAATAAAAGACAGAATTACTTTTGGGGATAAAATAAATGAAATAAAATTCAAAAATGGGTTGAACTTGTTGGAATAGAATATTTGGCTTGGCGCAAAGTGGAGGGAGGGGATTTGGGAGAAATATTAACATGGGGCATGGTAAAACAATGGGTGGTTGCAAAACAAAAGAATAGCCCCAAAACCCATAGGGTTTCTTTTTAATAGAAAATTTAGTTTTTTCCAAAAATTTATTGAGATGAGTTAAAATCAGAAGGAAGGTTTTTTAAACCCAAACACCAAGGTTGAGGAAGATACAAAAATAAAATACTTGTCATAGGAGAATTTTTTTTTGAGAAGGAGGGGCTTTTGGAAAGATTTTAAATGGCCTCCTTCAAATCCAAAAAAAAGTTTTGCTAAAAAAACAAATCAAAATTTTTGGAGTGTCACAAAATGTTAAACATAGAGCCTCCACCAGCCAAATATGCATATAGTTATAGATATTTCATGTTCTTTGCTCTATAGTGTTATTTTGCCAGCATATTCCATGTGCTGACCTACACATGCTGCAACGTATTATGTTGCAGAGTTTCCAGACGAAGAGTAAGGTGCGCTAGGTCATTGTCATGCACTCAGCTATGCCATTGGAGTTGATTGACTCATTTACCTTCGAAGCTTCCGCTGTTATCTTTTAGATGGCCTTCAGCCATATAATTGTAGTAAGTTCTCTTTTGAGACATTCGATGTAATAAGTGTGTCAGCATTACCGATCGAGGGATGACATTTATACACAGAGATTTGACCGCCTGAGGTCGGATCGCTACACACTCCCTCTACCTTCGGTACTAGTGTTGAACATAAATAAATGTTATTTGGTGTTTGCGTTGAGCATAAATATGATTTGATCATGTTTATTTTAATACGGTTATTCATTTAAGTCAGAGAATAATTGTTGTTCTATTTACATGAATAAAACCTTCTATGGTCATACACCCAATGTGAATGGTTTATTGAATCTCGATCGTAATGATACACATATTCATAATATTGATGCCAAAAGATGCAAAATTGATAATGATAGTGCAACATATTTGTGGCACTGCCGTTTATGTCATATTGGTGTAAAGCGCATGAAGAAACTCCATGCGGATGGACTTTTGGAATCACTTGATTAAGTATCATTTGATGCTTGCAAACCATGCCTCATGAGCAAGATGACTAAGACTCCCTTCTCCGGAACAATGGAGCAAACCACTGACTTATTGGAAACAATACATACCGATGTATGCGGTCCGATGAGTGTTGTGGCTCGCGGCAGATATCGTTTTCTAACCTTCACAGATGATTTAAGCAGATATGAGTATATCTACTTAATGAAACACAAGTCTGAAATGTTGGGGAACGTAGTAATTTAAAAAAAAAATCCTACGCACACACAAGATCATGGTGATGCATAGCAACGAGAGGGGAGAGTGTTGTCCACGTACCCTCGTAGACCGAAAGCGAAGGCGTTAGCTCAACGCGGTTGATGTAGTCGTACGTCTTCACGATCCGACCGATCAAGTACCGAACGTATGACACCTCCGAGTTCAGCACACGTTCAGCCCGATGACGTCCCTCGAACTCCGATCCAGCCGAGTGTTGAGGGAGAGTTTCGTCAGCACGACGGCGTGGTGACGATGTTGATGTTCTACCGACGCAGGGCTTCGCCTAAGCACCGCTTCTGATTATTATCAAGGTGGACTATGGTGGAGGGGGGCACCGCACACGGCTAAAAAGATCAACTGATCAATGTTGTGTCTATGGGGTGCCCCCTGCCCCCGTATATAAAGGAGCAAGGGGGGTGCGGCCGGCCAAGGAGAGGCGCACGAGGAGTCCTACTCCCACCGGGAGTAGGACTCCCCCCTTTCCTAGTTGGATTAGGACTTGGGAGGGGGAAGGAGTGGAGGAGAAGAAGGAGGGGGGGGGGCGCCGCCCCCTCTCCTTCTCCTATTCGGACTGGGGGGGGGGGAGGGGCGCGCGGCCCAGCCCTAGCCGCCTCTCCTCTCTTTCACCTAGGCCCACTAAGGCCCATTATGTTCCCGAGGGGGTTCCGGTAACCTCCCGGTACTCCGGTAAAATCCCGATTTCACCCGGAACACTTCTGATATCCAAACATAGGCTTCCAATATATCAATCTTCATGGCTCGACCATTTCGAGGCTCCTCATCATGTCCGTGATCACATCTGGGACTCCGAACAACCTTCGGTACATCAAAACATATAAAGTCATAATATAACTGTCATCGTAACGTTAAGCGTGCGGACCCTACGGGTTCGAGAACTATGTAGACATGACCGAGACACATCTCCGGTCAATAACCAATAGCGGAACCTGGATGCTCATATTTGCTCCCACATATTCTATGAAGATATTTATCGGTCAGACCGCATAACAACATGCGTTGTTCCCTTTGTCGTCGGTATGTTACTTGCCCGAGATTCGATCGTCGGTATCTCAATACCTAGTTCAATCTCGTTACCGACAAGTCTCTTTACTCGTTCCGTAATACATCATCCCGCAACTAACCCATTAGTTGCAATGCTTGCAAGGCTTAAGTGATGTGTATTACCGAGAGGGCCAGAGATACCTCTCCGACAATCGGAGTGACAAATCCTAATCTTGAAATACGCCAACCCAACATGTACCTTCGGAGACACCAGAGAGCACCTTTATAATCACCCAGTTACGGTGTGACGTTTGGTAGTACACAAAGTGTTCCTCCGGGAGTTGCATAATCTCATAGTCATAGGAACATGTATAAGTCACGAAGAAAGCAATAGCAACATACTAAACGATCGCGTGCTAAGCTAACGGAATGGGTCATGTCAATCACATCATTCTCCTAATGATGTGATCCCGTTAATCAAATGACAACTCATGTCTATGGCTAGGAAACATAACCATCTTTGATCAACGAGCTAGTCAAGTAGAGGCATACTAGTGACAATCTGTTTGTCTATGTATTCACACATGTATTATGTTTCCGGTTAATACAATTCTAGCATGAATAATAAACATTTATCATGATAGAAGGAAATAAATAATAACTTTATTATTGCCTCTAGGGCATATTTTCTTCAGTCTCCCACTTGCACTAGAGTCAATAATCTAGATTACACAATAATGATTCTAACACCCATGGAGCCTTGGTGCTGATCATGTTTTTCTCGTGGAAGAGGCTTAGTCAACGGGTCTGCAACATTCAGATCCGTATGTATCTTGCAAATTTCTATGTCTCCCACCTAGACTAGATCCTGGATGGAATTGATGCGTCTCTTGATGTGCTTGGTTCTCTTGTGAAATCTGGATTCCTTCGCCAAGGCAATTGCACTAGTATTGTCACAAAAGATTTTCATTGGAGCCGATGCACTAGGTATACACCTAGATCGGATATGAACTCCTTCATCCAGACTCCTTCATTTCCTGCTTCCGAAGCAGCTATGTACTCCGCTTCACACGTAGATCCTTCAAGGACGCTTTGTTTAGAACTGCACCAACTAACAGCTCCACTGTTCAATGTAAACACGTATCCGGTTTGCGATTTAGAATCGTCTGGATCAGTGTCAAAGCTTGCATCAACGTAACCATTTACGATGAGCTCTTTGTCACATCCATAAACGAGAAACATATCCTTAGTCCTTTTCAGGTATTTCAGGATGTTCTTGACCGCTGTCCAGTGATCCACTCCTGGATTACTTTGGTACCTCCCTGCTAGAATTATAGCAAGGCACACATCAGGTCTGGTACACAGCATTGCATACATGATAGAGCCTATGGCTGAAGCATAGGGAACCTCTTTCATCTTCTCTCTATCTTCTGTAGTGGTGGGCATTGAGTCTTACTCAACTTCACACCTTGTAACATAGACAAGAACCATTTCTTTGCTTGATCCATTTTGAACTTCTTCAAAACTTTGTCAAGGTATGTGCTTTGTGAAAGTCCAATTAAGCGTCTTGATCTATCTCTATAGATCTTGATGCCCAATATTTAAGCAGCTTCACCGAGGTCTTCCATTGAAAAACTCTTATTCAAGTATCCCTTTATGCTATCCAGAAATTCTATATCATTTCCAATCAGCAATATGTCATCCACATATAATATAAGAAATGCTACAGAGCTCCCACTCACTTTCTTGTAAATACAGGCTTCTCCAAAAGTCTGTACAAAACCAAATGATTTGATCACACTATCAAAGCGTTTATTCCAATCCGAGAGGCTTGCACCAGTCCATAAATGGATCGCTGGAGCTTGCACACTTTGTTAGCTCCCTTTGGATCGACAAAACCTTCCGGTTGCATCATATACAACTCTTCTTACAGAAATCCATTCAGGAATGCAGTTTTGACATCCATTTGCCAAATTTCATAATCATAAAATGCGGCAATTGCTAACATGATTCGGACAGACTTAAGCATCACTACGGGTGAGAAGGTCTCATCGTAGTCAATCCCTTGAACTTGTCGAAAACCTTTCGTGACAAGTCGAGCTTTGTAGACAGTAACATTACCGTCAGCGTCAGTCTTCTTCTTGAAGATCCATTTATTCTCAATTGCTTGCCGATCATCGGGCAAGTCAACCAAAGTCCACACTTTGTTCTCATACATGGATCCCATCTCAGATTTCATGGCCTCAAGCCATTTGGTGGAATCTAGGCTCACCATCGCTTCTTCGTAGTTCGTAGGTTCGTCATGGTCTAGTAACATAACTTCCAGAACAGGATTACTGTACCACTCTGGTGCGGATCTTACACTGGTTGACCTACGAGGTTCAGTAACAACTTGATCTGAAGTTTCATGATCATCATCATTAACTTCCTCACTAATTGGTGTAGGTGTCGCAGAAACCGGTTTATGTGATGAACTACTTTCCAATAAGGGAGTAGGTATAGTTACCTCATCAAGTTCTACTTTCCTCCCACTCACTTCTTTCGAGAGAAACTCCTTCTCTAGAAAAAATCCGAATTTAGCAACAAAAGTCTTGCCTTCGGATTTGTGATAGAAGGTGTACCCAACAGTCTCATTTGGGTTTTCTATGAAGACACATTCCTCCGATTTGGGTTCGAGCTTATCAGGTTGAAGCTTTTTCACATAAGCATCGCAGCCCCAAACTTTAAGAAACGACAACTTTGGTTTCTTGCCAAATAATAGTTCATAAGGCGTCGTCTCAATGGATTTTGATGGTGTCCTATTTAACGTGAATGCAGCCGTCTCTAAAGCATAACCCCAAAACGATAGCGGTAAATCAGTAAGAGACATCATAGATCGCACCATATCAAGTAAAGTACGATTACGACGTTCGGACACACCATTACGCTGTGGTGTTCCGGGTGGCGTGAGTTGTGGAACTATTCTGCATTGTTTCAAATGTAGACCAAACTCGTAACTCAAATATTCTCCTCCACGATCAGATCGTAGAAACTTTATTTTCTTGTTACGATGATTTTCAACTTCACTCTGAAATTCTTTGAACTTTTCAAAAGTTTCAGACTTATGTTTCATTAAGTAGATATACCCATATCTCGCTTAAATCATCTGTGAAGGTGAGAAAATAATGATATCCGCCACGAGCCTCAACATTCATCGGACCACATACATCTGTATGTGTGATTTCCAACAAATCTGTTGCTCTCTCCATAGTTCCGGAGAACGGCGTTTTAGTCATCTTGCCCATGAGGCACGGTTCGCAAGTACCAAATGATTCATAATCAAGTGGTTCCAAAAGTCCATCAGTATGGAGTTTCTTCATGCGCTTTACACTGATATGACCTAAACGGTAGTGCCACAAATAAGTTGCACTGTCATTATCAACTCTACATCTTTTGGCTTCAACATTATGAATATGTGTATCACTACTATCGAGATTCAATAAAAATAGACCACTCTTCAAGGGTGCATGACCATAAAAGATATTACTCATATAAATAGAACAACCATTATTTGCTGATTTAAATGAATAACCATCTCGCATCAAACAAGATCCAGATATAATGTTCATGCTCAATGCTGGCACCAAATAAAAATTATTTAGGTCTAATACTAATCTCGAAGGTAGATGTAGAGGTAGCGTGCCGACCGCGATCACATCCACTTTGGAACCATTTCCCACGCGCATCGTCACCTCGTCCTTAGCCAATCTTCGCAATCAGAGACCTGTTTCTAGTTGCAAATATTAGCAATGTAACCAAAGATCAAATACCCAAAAGTGCTCTGCGAGCATTAGTAAGGTACACATCAATAACATGTATATCACATATACCTTTGTTCACCTTTCCATCCTTCTTATCCGCCAAATACTTGGGGCAGTTCCGCTTCTAGTGACCACCGCTTGCGGTAGAAGCACTCGATCTCGTGCTTAGGTCCAGACTTGGGTTTCTTCTCCTGAGCAACAACTTGCTTGCTGTTCTTCTTGAAGTTCCCCTTCTTCTTCCCTTTGCCCTTTTTCTTGAAACTGGTGGTCTTATTGACCATCAACACTTGATGCTCCTTCTTGATTTCTACCTCCGCAGCCTTTAGGATTGCGAAGAGCTCGGGAATCGTCTTATCCATCCCTTGCATGTTATAGTTCATCACGAAGCTCTTGTAGCTTGGTGGCAGTGATTCGAGAATTTTTTCAATGACGCTATCATCCGGAAGATTAACTCCCAATTGAATCAAGTGATTATTATACCCAGACATCTTGAGTATATGCTCACTGACAGAACTATTCTCCTCCATCTTGCAGCTGTAGAACTTATTGGAGACTTCATATCTCTTAATTCGGGCATTTGCTTGAAATATTAACTTCAACTCCTGGAACATCTCATATGCTCCATGATGTTCAAAATGTCGCTGAAGTCCCGGTTCTAAGCCGTAAAGCATGACACACTGAACTATCGAGTAGTCATCGCCTTTGCTCGCCAGACATTCATAATAAAGCAGTGTTGCTCTGCAGCAGTTGGCACCCAGTGGTGCTTCCAGGACGTAATTCTTCTGTGCAACAATGAGGATAATCCTCAAGTTACGGACCCAGTCCGTGTAATTGCTACCATCATCTTTCAACTTCGCTTTCTCAAGGAACGCATTAAAATTCAACGGAACAACAGCACGGGCCATCTATCTACAGTCAACATAGACAAGCAAGACACTATCAGGTACTAAGTTCATGATAAATTTAAGTTCAATTAATCATATTACTTAAGAACTCCCACTTAGATAGACATCCCTCTAATCCTCTAAGTGATCACGTGATCCAAATACACTAAACCATGTCCGATCATCACGTTAGATGGAGTAGTTTCAATGGTGAACATCACTATGTTGATCATATCTACTATATGATTCACGCTCGACCTTTCGGTCTCCGTGTTCCGAGGCCATATCTGTTATATGCTAGGCTCATCAAGTTTAACCTGAGTATTCCGTGTGTGCAAATGTTTTGCACCCGTTGTATTTGAACGTAGAGCCTATCACACCCGATCATCACGTGGTGTCTCAAAGACGAAGAACTTTCACAACGGTGCATACTGGGGAGAAAACTTATACTTTGATAATTTAGTGAGGATCATCTTATAATGCTACCATCAATCAAAGCAAGATAAGATGCATAAAAGATAAACATCACATGCAATCAATATAAGTGATATGATATGGCCATCATCATCTTGTGCTTGTGATGTCCATCTCCAAGCACCGTCATGATCACCATCGCCACCGGTAGCGACACCTTGATCTCCATCGTAGCATTGTTGTCGTCTCTCCAATCTTATGCTTCTACGACTATCGCTACCGCTTAGTGATAAAGTAAAGCATTACATGGCGATTGCATTGCATACAATAAAGCGACAACCATATGGCTCCTGCCAGTTGCCGATAACTCGGTTACAAAACATGATCATCTCATACAATAAAATTTAGCATCATGTCTTGACCATATCACATCACAACATGCCCTGCAAAAACAAGTTAGACGCCCTCTACTTTGTTGTTGCAAGTTTTACGTGGCTGCTACGGGCTTAGCAAGAACCGTTCTTATCTACGCATCAAAACCACAACGATAGTTTGTCAAGTTGGTGCTGTTTTAACCTTCGCAAGGACCGGGCGAAGCCACACTCGGTTCAACTAAAGTTGAGAACCGACACCCGCCAGCCACCTATGTGCAAAGCACGTCGGTAGAACCAGTCTCGTGTAAGCATACACGTAATGTCGGTCCGGGTCGCTTCATCCAACAATACCGCCGAACCAAAGTATGACATGCTAGTAAGCAGTATGACTTATATCGCCCACAACTCATTTGTGTTCTACTCGTGCATATGACATCTACGCATAAAACCTCGCTCGGATGCCACTGTTGGGGAACGTAGTAATTTCAAAAAAATTCCTACGCACACGCAAGATCATGGTGATGCATAGCAACGAGAGGGGAGAGTGTTGTCCATGTACCCTCGTAGACCGAAAGTGGAAGTGTTAGCACAACGCGGTTGATGTAGTCGTACGTCTTCATGATCCGACCGATCAAGTACCGAACGTACGACACCTCCGAGTTTAGCACACGTTCAGCCCGATGACGCCCCTCGAACTCCGATCCAGCCGAGTGTTGAGGGAGAGTTTCACAACGACGGCGTGGTGACGATGTTGATGTTCTACCGACGCAGGGCTTCGCCTAAGCACCGCTACAGTATTATCGAGGTGGACTATGGTGGAGGGGGGCACCGCACACGACTAAAAAGATCAACTGATCAATGTTGTGTCTATGGGGTGCCCCCTGCCCCGTATATAAAGGAGCAAGGGGGGTGCAGCCGGCCAAGGGAGAGGGCGTGCCGGGAGGAGTCCTACTCCCACCGGGAGTAGGACCCCCCCCCCCTTTCCTAGTTGGATTAGGACTTGGGAGGGGGAAGGAGTGGAGGACAAGAAGGAAGGGGGGGCGTCACCCCCCTCTCCTTGTCCTATTCGGACTTGGGGGGCGGAGGGGCGCGCGTCCCAGCCCTAGCCGCCTCTCCTCTCTTCCACCTAGGCCCACTAACGCCCATTATGTTCCCGGGGGGTTCCGATAACCTCCCGGTACTCCGGTAAAATCTCGATTTCACCCGGAACACTTCCGATATCCAAACATAGGCTTCCAATATATCAATCTTCATGTCTCGACCATTTCGAGACTCCTCGTCATGTCCGTGATCACATCCGGGACTCAACAACCTTCGGTACATCAAAACATATAAAATCATATATAATCGCTATCGAATAGCGATCCGGGTTCGAGATTATAGATACGACCGAGACACGATTCCGTTAATAACCATGCACGCATCAGACCTTTATCGGCTGTCACTTTGTCTCTTGTTCAGATATTGCTTGTTTTCCGCAAGTCTCATTGTCATCTGTTAATTTATTAATCATCAGCTATACTAACTCAATTCTTCCTAATGTGATCTCATCGATAATCATGGCTAGAAACATAATCATCTTTGGTAGAACATAGAGGCATACTAGTGACAATTTGTTTGTGAATACATAGACAAACAGAGTGTCACTAGTATGCCTCTACTTGACTAGCTCATTAATTAAAGATGGTTATGTTTCCTAACCATAGACATGAGTTGTCATTTGATTAACGGGATCACATCATTAGGAGAATGATGTGATTGACTTGACCCATTCCGCTAGCTTAGCACTCCGCTTAGTATGTTGCTACCGCTTTCTTCATGACTTATACATGTTCCTATGACTATGAGATTATGCAACTCCTGCCATCGGAGGAACACTTTGTGTGCTACCAAACGTCACAACGAATCGGGTGATTATAAAGGTGTTTCACAGTGTCTCCAAGGTACTTGTTGGGTTGGCGATTTCGAGATTAGGATTTGTCACTCGATTGTCGGAGAGTTATCTCTCGGCCCACTCGGTAATGCACATCACTATAAGCCTTGTAGAAGCATTGCAACTAATGAGTTAGTTATGGAATGATGTATTACGGAATGAGTAAAGAGACTTGCTGCGAACGAGATTGAACTAGGTATTGAGATACCGACGATCGAATCTCGGCAAGTAACATACCGATGACAAAGGGAACAACGCGGTGTTGTTATGCGGTTTGACCGATAAAGATCTTCGTAGAATATGTGGGAGCCAATATGAGCATCCAGGTTCTGCTATTGGTTATTGACCGGAGAGGTGTCTCGGTCATGTCTACATAGTTCTCGAACCTGTAGGGTCCGCACGCTTAACGTTCGATGACGATTTGTATTATATGAGTTATGTGATTTGGTGATCGAGTGTTGTTTGGAGTATCGGATGAGATCACAGACATGACGAGGAGTCTCGAAATGGTCGAGAGGTAAATATTCATATATAGAACGATAGTATTCGGACACCGGAAGTATTCTGGGATTACCGGGTACTTATCGGGTCACCAGAAAGGGTTCCGGGCTACCCCGGGCAAACTATATGGGCCTTATGGGCCAAGAGGGGAAACACACCAGCCACAAAGGGGCTGGTGCGCCCCCCCCCCCATATGGGTTGGCAAAATTGGGGAAGGAAAGGGGAAGGTGGAAAGGAAAAAGGGAATAGGATTCCCCCTTCCCTCCCCCTCTTCCCTTCATACTCCGAATAGGAATAGGAAAGGGGGGAGGCCGAATTGGGAGGTGCCCAAGTAGGATTCCTCCTACTTGGGGCGCCCCCTTGGCTTCCTCTCCTCCCCTCCAACCTATATATGAGGGGGCACTGCTAGAACACACACCAACAATTGTTAGCCGTGTTGGCGCCCCTCCACGATTACGCCTCCGGTCATATTCACGTAGTGCTTAGGCGAAGCCTCGCGGATCACCTTCACCATCATCGCCACGACGCCCGTCGTCTTGTGCAGAACTCTCCTCGACACTTTGCTGGATCAAGAGTTCGAGGGACGTCATCGAGCTGAACGTGTGCAGAACTCGGAGGTGTCGTACTTTTGGTTCTTGATAGGTCGGAACGAGAAGAAGTTCGACTACATCAACCGCGTTGTCAAATGCTTCTGCTTTCGGTCTACGAGGGTACGTGGACACACTCTCCCCCTCTCGTTGCTATGCATTTCCTACATAGTTCTTGCGTGAGCGTAGGAATTTTTTTGAAATTGCATGCTACGTTCCCCAACAAAAACCCCCCACTGAAAGTTGACCTCGAGACCGTGGGCACCACTTCACATCAAGTTCTTCATGTGGCTTGCGATGCAGGACAACTGCTGGACGGCCGATCTGAAGGAAATATGCCCTAGAGGCAATAATAAAGTAATTATTTATTTCCTTATTTCATGATAAATGTTTATTATTCATGCTAGAATTGTATTAACCGGAAACATAATACATGTGTGAATACATAGACAAACAGAGTATCACTAGTATGCCTCTACTTGACTAGCTCGTTAATTAAAGATGGTTATGTTTCCTAACCATATACATGAGTTGTCATTTGATTAACGGGATCACATCATTAGGAGAATGATGTGATTGACTTGACCCATTCCGTTAGCTTAGCACTCGATCGTTTAGTATGTTGCTACTGCTTTCTTCATGACTTATACATGTTCCTATGACTATGAGATTATGCAACTCCCGTTTACGGAGGAACACTTTGTGTGCTACCAAACGTCCACAACGAATCGGGTGATTATAAAGGTGCTCTACAGGTGTCTCCGAAGGTACTTGTTGGGTTGGCGTATTTCGAGATTAAGATTTGTCACTCCGATTGTCGGAGAGGTATCTCTGGGCTCACTCGGTAATGCACATCACTATAAGCCTTGCAAGCATTGCAACTAATGAGTTAGTTGCGGAATGATGTATTACGGAACGAGTAAAGAGACTTGCCGGTAACGAGATTGAACTAGGTATTGAGATACCGACAATCGAATCTCGGGCAAGTAACATACCGATGACAAAGGGAACAACGTATGTTGTTATGCGGTTTGACCCATAAAGATCTTCACAGAATATGTGGGAGCCAATATGAGCATCCAGGTTCCGCTATTGGTTATTGACCGGAGACGTGTCTCGGTCATGTCTACATTGTTCTCGAACCCGTAGGGTCCGCACGCTTAAAGTTCGATGACGGTTATATTATGAGTTTATGTGTTTTGATGTAACGAAGATAGTTTGGAGTCCCTGATGAGATCGGGGACATGACGAGGAGTCTCGAAATGGTCGAGACGTAAAGATCGATATATTGGACGACTATATTCGGACATCGGAAAGGTTCCGAGTGATTCGGGTATTTTTCGGAGTACCGGAGAGTTACGGGAATTCGGCGGGGAGTATATGGGCCTTATTGGGCTTTAGGGGAAAGAGAGAGGAGATGTTGGGCGCCCCCCAAGGCCTAGTCCAAATTGGACTAGGGGGAGGGGCTGCGCCCCCTCCTTTCTTCTCTTCTCTCTCCCCTTTCCTTGACTCCTACTCCTACTACTTGGAAGGGGGGAAATCCTACTCCCGGTGGGAGTAGGACTCCTCCTAGGGCGCGCCATAGAGAGGGTCGGCCCTCCCCCTCCTCCACTCCTTTATATACAGGGAGGGGGCACCCCTTGGAGACACAACAATTGATCCCTTGGGTCTCTTAGCCGTGTGTGGTGCCCCCCCCCCCCCCCAACACCATAATCCACCTCGTTAATATCGTAGCGGTACTTAGGCGAAGCCCTGCGTCGGTAGAACATCATCATCTTCACCACGCCGTCATGCTGATGGAACTCTCCCTCAAAGCTTGGCTGGATCGGAGTTCGAGGGACGTCATCGAGTTGAACGTGTGCTGAACTCGGAGGTGCCGTATGCTCGGTACTTGATCGGTCGGATCGTGAAGACGACGACTACATCAACCGCGTTGCAGTTAACGCTTCCGCTTTCGGTCTACGAGGGTACATGGACACACTCTCCCTCTCGTTGCTATGCATCACCATGATCTTGCGTGTGCGTAGGAAATTTTTGAAATTATTACGTTCCCCAAAAGTGGCATCAGAGCCAGGTTTTATGCGTAGATGTCATATGCACGAGTAGAACACAAGTGGGTTGTGGGCGATATAAGTCATACTGCTTACCAGCATGTCATACTTTGGTTTGGCGGTATTGTTGGATGAAGCGGCCCGGACCGACAGTACGCGTACGCTTACGGGAGACTGGTTCTACCGACGTGCTTTGCACACAGGTGGCTAGCGGGTGTCAGTTTCTCCAACTTTAGTTGAACCGAGTGTGGCTACGCCCGGTCCTTGTGAAGGTTAAAGCAGCACCAACTTCACAAACTATCGTTGTGGTTTTGATTCGTAGGTAAGAACGGTTCTTGCTAAGCCCGTAGCAGCCAGGTAAAATTTGCAACAACAAAGTAGAGGACGTCTAACTTGTTTTTGCAGAGCATGCTATGATGTGATATGGTCAAGACATGATGCTAAATTTTATTGTATGAGATGATCATGTTTTGTAACCGAGTTATCGGCAACTGGCAGGAGCCATATGGTTGTCGCTTTATCGCTATGCAATAGCAATAGTTGCAAGAGCAATAGTTGGCGAGACGACCATGTGACGACACATTGATATAGATCAAGATGATGGAGATCATGGTGTCATGCCGGTGACGATGGAAATCATGACGATGCTTTGGATATGGAGATCAAAGGCACAAGATGATGATGGCCATATCATGTCACATATTTTGATTGCATATGATGTTTATCTTTTATACATCTTATTTTGCTTAGTTCGACAGTAGCTTTATAAGATGATCTCTCACTAATTATCAAGTTACAAGTGTTCTCCCTGAGTATGCACCGTTGCAAAAGTTCTTCGTGCTGAGACACCACGTGATGATCGGGTGTGATAGGCTCTACGTTCAAATACAACGGGTGCAAAACAGTTGCACACGGGAATACTCAGGTTAAACTTGACGAGCCTAGCATATAACAGATATGGCCTCGGAACACTGAGACCGAAAGGTCGAGCGTGAATCATATAGTAGATATGATCAACATAGTGATGTTCACCGTTGAAACTACTCCATCTCACGTGATGATCGGACATGGTTTAGTCGATATGGATCACGTGATCACTTAGAGGATTAGAGGGATTCTATCTAAGTGGGAGTTCTTAAGTAATATTATTAATTGAACTTAAGTTTATCATGAACTTAGTCCTGGTAGTATTAGCATATCTATGTTCTAGATCAATAGCTCGCGTTTAGCTCCCCTGTTTTATTTTTGATATGTTCCTAGAGAAAACTAAGTTGAAAGATGATAGTAGCAATGATGCGGACTGGGTCCGTGATCTGAGGTTTATCCTCATTGCTGCACGTAAGAATTATGTCCTTGATGCACCGCTAGGTGACAAACCTATTGCAGGAGCAGATGCAGATGTTATGAACGTTTGGCTAGCTCAATATGATGACTACTTGATAGTTTAGTGCACCATGCTTAACGGCTTAGAATCGGGACTTCAAAGACGTTTTGAACGTCATGGACCATATGAGATGTTCGAGGAGTTGAAGTTAATATTTCAAGCAAATACCCGAGTTGAGAGATATGAAGTCTCCAACAAGTTCTATAGCTAAAAGATGGAGGAGAATAGCTCAAGCAATGAGCATGTGCTCAGATGGTCTAGGTACTACAATCGCTTGAATCAAGTGGGAATTAATCTTCCAGATAAAATAGTGATTGACAGAATTCTCTAGTCACCATCACCAAGTTAGTAGAACTTCGTGATGAACTATAGTATGCAAGGGATGACGAAAACGATTCCCGAGTTTTTCATGATGATAATCGATGAAGGTAGAAATTAAGAAAGAGCATCAAGTGTTGATGGTTGACAAGACCACTAGTTTCAAGGAAAAGGGCAAAGGGAAGAAGGGGAACTTCAAGAAGAATGGCAAGCAAGTTGCTACTGAAGTGAAGAAGCCTAAGTCTGTACCTAAGCCTGAGACTAAGTGCTTCTACTGCAAAGGGACTAGTCACTGGAAGCGGAACTGCCCCAAGTATTTGGCGGATAAGACGGATGGCAAAGTGAACAAAGGTATATTTGATATACGGATTATTGATGTGTATTTTACTAGTGTTCGTAGCAACCCCTCGGTATTTGATACTGGTTCAGTTGCTAAGAATAGTAACTCGAAATGGGAGTTGCAGAATGAACAGAAACTAGTTAAGGGTGAAGTGACGATGTGTATTGGAAATGGTTCCAAGATTGATATGATCATCATCACACACTCCCTATACTTTCGGGATTAGTGTTAAACCTAAAATAAATGTTATTTAGTGGTTGCGTTGAGCATGAATATGATTGGATCATGTTTATTGCAATACGGTTATTCATATAAGTTAGAGAATAATTGTTGTTCTGTTTACATGAATAAAACCTTCTATGGTCATACACCCAATGAAAATGGTTTGTTGGCTCTCGATCGTGGTGATACACATTTTCATAATATTGAAGCCAAAAGATGCAAAGTTAATAATGATAGTGCAACTTATTTGTGTAATCGCCGCTTAGGTCATATTGGTGTAAAGCGCATGAAGAAAATCCATGTTGATGGGCTTTTGGAATCACTTGATTATGAATCAGTTGATGCTTGCGAACCATGACTCATGGTCAAGATGACTAAGACTCTGTTCTCCGGAACAATGGAGCGAGCAACAGATTTATTGGAAATCATACATACTGATGTATGTGGTCCGATGAATATTGAGGCTCGCGGCAGGTATCATTATTTTCTGACCTTCACAGATGATTTGAGCAGATATGAGTATATCTACTTGCTGAAACACAAGTCTGAAACATTTGAAAAGTTCAAAGAATTTCAGAGTGAAGTGGAGAATCATCGTAAAAAAAATAAAAGTTTCTACGATATGATCGCAGAAGTAAAATATTTGAGTTACGAGTTTGGCCTTCAGTTAAAACAATGTGAAATAGTTTCACTACTCACACCACCTGGAACATCACAATGTAATGGTGTGTTTGAACGTCATAACCGTACTTTATTAGATATGGTGCGATCTATGATGTCTCTTACCGATTTACCACTATTGTTTTGGGGTTATGCATTAGAGACAGCTACATTCACGTTAAATAGGGCACCATCTAAATCCGTTGAGACGACACCGTATGAACTATGGTTTTGCAAGAAACCTAAGCTGTCGTTTATTAAAGTTTAAGGTTGCAATGCTTATGTGAAAAAGTTTCAACCTGATAAGCTCAAACCCAAATCGGAGAAGTGCGTCTTCATAGGATACCCAAAAGAATATGTTGGGTACACCTTCTATCACAGCTCCGAAGGCAAGATATTCGTTGCTGAGAATGGATCCTTTCCAGAGAAGGGGTTCCTATCGAAAGAAGTGAGTGGGAGGAAAGTAGAACTTGATGAGGTAACTGTACCTGCTCCCTTATTGGAAAGTAGTTCATCACAGAAATCTGTTCTTGTGACTACTACACCAATTAGTGAGGAAGCTAATGATGATGATCATGTAACTTCAGATCAAGTTACTGCCGAACCTCGTAGGTAAACCAGAGTGAGATCCGCACTGCAGTGGTACGGTAATCCTGCTCGGAGGTCATGTTACTTGACCATGACGAACCTCCGAACTATGAGGAAGCGATGATGAGCCCATATTCCGAGAAATGGCTTGAGGCCATGAAATCTGAGATGAGATCCATGTATGAGAACAAAGTATGGACTTTGATTGACTTGCCCAATGATCGGCGAGCCATTGAGATTAAATGGATCTTCAAGAGGAAGATGGACGCTGATAGTAGTGTTACTATCTACAAAGCTAGAATTGTTGCAAAAGGTTTTCGACAAGTTCAAGGTGTGGACTACGATGAGAGTTTCTCACTCGTATCTATGCTTAAGTCTGTCCGAATCATGTTAGCAATTGCCGCATTTTATAAAATCCGGCAAATGGATAAACAAAACTTCATTCCTTAATGGATTTATTAAAGAAGAGTTGTATATGATGCAACCAGAAGGTTTTGTCAATCCTAAAGGTGCTAACAAAATATGCAAGCTCCAAATGATCCATCTTTGGTCTGGTGCATGAATCTCTGAGTTGGAATATACGCTTTGATTAGTTGATCTAAGAATATAGTTTATCTGACTTGCGGTGAAGCCTGTATTTACAAGAAAGTGAGTGAGAGCACTACAACATTTCTGATAAGTATATGTGAATGACATATTGTTGATTGGAAATAATGTAGAATTATTCTGCAAAGCATAAAGGAGTTCTTTAAAGGAGTTTTTCAAAGAAAGACCTCGGTGAAGCTGCTTACATATTGAGCATCAAGATCTATAGAGATAGATCAAAATGCTTGATAAGTTTTTTCAATGAGTACATACCTTGACAAGATTTTGAAGTAGTTCAAAATGGAACAGTCAAAGAAAGAGTTCTTGCCTGTGTTACAAGGTGTGAAATTGAGTAAGACTCAAAGCCCGACCACGACAGAAGATAGAAAGAGAATGAAAGTCATTCCCTATGCCTCAACCACAGGTTCTATAAAGTATGCCATGCTGTGTACCAGATCTATTGTATACCCTACACTGTGTTTTGCAAGGGAGTACAATAGTGATCTAGGAGTAGATCACTGGACAGCGGTCAAAATTATCCTTAGTGGAATAAGGATATGTTTCTCGATTATGGAGGAAAGGTTCGTCGTAAAGGGTTACGTCGATGCAAATTTTGACACTGATCCAGATGACTCTAAATCTCAATCTGGATACATATTGAAAGTGGGTGCAATTAGCTAGAGTAGCTCCGTGCAGAGCATTGTTGACATAGAAATTTGCAAAATACATACGGATCTGAATGTGGCAGACCCGTAGACTAAACTTCTCTCACAAGCAAAACATGATCACACCTTAGTACTCTTTGGGTGTTAATCACATAGCAATGTGAACTAGATTATTGAATCTAGTAAACCCTTTGGGTGTTGGTCACATGACGATGTGAACTATGGGTGTTAATCACGTGGTGATGTGAACTATTGGTGTTAAATCACATGGCGATGTGAACTAGATTATTGACTCTAGTGCAAGTGGGAGACTGAAGGAAATATGCCCTAGAGGCAATAATAAAGTAATTATTTATTTCCTTATTTCATGATAAATGTTTATAATTCATGCTAGAATCGTATTAACCGGAACATAATACATGTGTGAATACATAGACAAACAGAGTGTCACTAGTATGCCTCTACTTGACTAGCTCGTTAATTAAAGATGGTTATGTTTTCTAACCATAGACATGAGTTGTCATTTGATTAACGGGATCACATCATTAGGAGAATGATGTGATTGACTTGACCCATTCCGTTAGCTTAGCACTCGATCATTTAGTATGTTGCTACTGCTTTCTTCATGACTTATACATGTTCCTATGACTATGAGATTATGCAACTCCCGTTTACCGGAGGAACACTTTGTGTGCTACCAAACGTCACAACGTAATCGGGTGATTATAAAGGTGCTCTACAGGTGTCTCCGAAGGTACTTGTTGGGTTGGCGTATTTCGAGATTAGGATTTGTCACTCCGATTGTCGGAGAGTTATCTCTAGGCCCACTCGGTAATGCACATCACTATAAGCCTTGCAAGCATTGCAACTAATGAGTTAGTTGCGGAATGATGTATTACAGAACGAGTAAAGAGACTTGCCGGTAACGAGATTGAACTAGGTATTGAGATACCGACGATCAAATCTCGGGCAAGTAACATACCGATGACAAAGGGAACAACGTGTGTTGTTATGCGGTTTGACCGATAAAGATCTTCGTAGAATATGTGGGAGCCAATATGAGCATCTAGGTTCCGCTATTGGTTATTGACCGGAGATGTGTCTCGGTCATGTCTACATTGTTCTCGAACCCGTAGGGTCCGCACGCTTAAAGTTCGATGACGGTTATATTATGAGTTTATGTGTTCTGATGTACCAAAGGTAGTTCGGAGTCCCGGATGAGATTGGAGACATGACGAGGAGTCTTGAAATGGTCGAGTCGTAAAGATCGATATATTGGACGACTATATTCGGACATCGGAAAGGTTCCAAGTGATTCTGGTATTTTTCGGAGTACCGGAGAGTTACTGGAATTCGCCGGGGAATATATGAGCCTTATTGGGCTTTAGGGGAAAGAGAGAGGAGAGGTTGGGCGCCCCCCCAAGGCCTAGTCCGAATTGGACTAGGGGAGGCTGCGCCTCCTCCTTCCTTCTCTTCTCTCTCCCTTTCCTTGACTCCTACTCCTACTACTTGGAAGGGGAATCCTACTCCCGGTGGGAGTAGGACTCCTCCTAGGGCGCGCCATAGAGGGCCGGCCCTCCCTCCTCCACTCCTTTATATACGAGGAGGGGGGCACCCCTTGGAGACACAACAATTGATCCCTTGGATCTCTTAGCCGTGTGCGGTGCCCCCCTCCACCATAATCCACCTCGATAATATCGTAGCGGTGCTTCGGCGAAACCCTGCGTCGGTAGAACATCATCATCGTCACCACGCCGTCGTGTTGATGGAAATGGAACTATCCCTCAAAGCTCGACTGGATCGGAGTTCGAGGGACGTCATCGAGTTGAACGTGTGCTGAACTCGGAGGTGCCGTGCTTTCGGTACTTGATCGGTCGGATCGTGAAGACATACAACTACATCAACCGCGTTGTGCTAACGCTTCCGCTTTCGGTCTACGAGGGTACATGGACACACTCTCCCATCTCGTTGCTATGCATCACCATAATCTTGCGTGTGCGTAGGAAAATTTTGAAATTATTACGTTCCCCAACACGACCGTCTTGCCTGTCATGGCCTGCCCCACAAGTCCATTTGTGCCTTCTGCCACCAAGAAGAGGAAAAACCATGCAACATCTCTTGCCAGGGTGCTCTTTCTCTTGGCAGGTTTGGCGCCACATTCGGTTGGGCTCGATCACCTACCAACCTACCACATAGCGACATAGCTTTCCAGACGTGGTGGGCTACATCCTGCTCCCAAGCACCCGCTCCTACTCGCAAGGGACTGACTTCCCTCATCATCCTCACCGCTTGGTGGCTTTGGAAGCCTCGGAACACCTGCATCTTCGACGACAATCGGCCTTCAATTTCCCGTGTCTTCAACATCATCAAAGACGAGGCGCGCCTTTGGGCAAAGGCTAGCGCAACCGGGGTCAAAAACATCATCCCAGACACTTAGCTTAATCCTGTTCAGGGATAAGCACCCCCTAGCTTTTATGCTCCAACGCTCGTTACCATGCCTCTTTGTGTACATGGCCCCATGAGTGCTTTATAATCCCATATTGTAACTCTCCTTTCTATCAATGAAAAGATACGCAAGCTTTACGTATTCATGAAAAAGAACTATGTATGTGCCCATGCGTTGCCATGGGAGCCAAAAAATTATACATAATAGAAGGAACAAAAGGAGATTATTTTTTCATTATGGATCATAGTACTTCGGACATGATAAAGTGAAATTTAATTATCTAATGACATTATTTTATTATGCAAAATAAGATATCTTCACATTAAAAATCTAGAAGTCCAACCATTTTGTATCCCTTCTTTGTAGAACCACCGAAGATGGCATTCCATGTGCCACTGTAGGTGTTAAAAGACGGACATTCCTGACGACACTTTCTTTTTTCCCAAGTATGAAGAAGAAACAACATATGATGGATTAGTTGGTATACATAACATGTTATCTCCTTTCAAAGTTTTAACAGTTTAAGACAAATAAAAATTTGGAACTTCTGAAGAAACATGTCAGAATAAAACATTAAATGTCAGAGTTCAAAAATAGAAGTAGATTAATTTTGAAGATTTGAGACATTGCAATCTTCATGACCAGGTACCTGCAAAGAACAAAGAAGCTTTTCTAGTGAAAATTAAGACTAATGAAAGCACCACACGAACAATTCTAGAAATGGTTAATTCAAAGCGTGATCATTCATGACAGGAAATCATCCTCCCTCTGTAAGGTGCCAATAATAACTCGTTGGATTCATGCAATCAGGAGATCAATGACAGTGAAGATCAAATAAGAAAATACTTATTTTCTAACATGAGAATAGAGGCGCATCTAATCAAGAATAAATAGTGGAGTCCTTATTCTTTTAACACGAGGACACCAATGGCTGCAACACAATGTTGGTGTTCAATATTTCTTATTTCTGTATAACCTCACTGCGGAAGGTGTCTCCAGTTCCATGAAAATTAATTGCTTTTGGCGAAAGAACCACGTGCATCACAAACCCATTTGTCAAGGCTTCGGCTTGAGGGTGAGAGATATTAAGTTTTAGTTTCTAAATTTCAAACATGAGTAAATAAGGTATTGATATTTGGAATCTTGGCCAAGTAATACATATGACCCACGACATCTAGGTCAGGAGAGACCCAAATGCCACTCTGTTTGCAGTGGTTCTCTCAACTTCAGTTGGTATTTCTATTTAATTATGAATGGCATGGCGATTTGATAAAATGGCTCCAGTAAACCAAACAATGATGTATTGGAGATCGCATGATGAATCATCATTAACGATACGACACGATCTCACGGCCCCTCTCGGCGCTCTCACCATCCATGGATTTGGGCATTTGGAGAAGGGATTGGGAGGGGGACGAGGGGGAACATACACATGCTGGGGCGGGGATTGGGGATTTAGGATAGAACTGGTGTGGGGCTCTGGGTAAATTAGCGAAAAACCTCGCCCGCGTGGGGGAGGGGGGGGGGAGGGGGTACGTGGGGGCACCAGAGCGACCGACCATCGAGGGGACCAATAATGGACCATAGATGTTACGTATTTTCATGTATAGGGACTGTAATGTAGTGTTTCTCGAGTTTGGGTAACAAGCCGTTACCCGCTAGAGAGTTTGAGAACGAAATGTGTAATCTTCTTGAATTTTAGAGGATCGAGGAGAGAGAGTGGAGAGAGAGGGGCTGAAGGTGCACTGGATTTTTCAAAAGGCTCTGGTACAATAAATTCATTAGGATTCAAATCCTTCAATCCAAAAAGGTGACTGACCAATTATATGATTTTTTAGACAAGCTAGCCTACAATTTAATTTGTGTCCTATTTTCTTTTTCATCCAAATTTGTGCTTCAAGTTACTCTGGCTGTTTTCACTTTGTAAGTTTGTATTGCGGTAGTTGACTTTGTTATGCGTGTAGGTAATTTTAAATAAAATGAAATGATTGTGTTTATTTCTGCTAGAATTACTCTAGCAGGTCGTTTGGTACCCATCATTTCGGGCGGATTTCGTTTGCGAATTTTGGGTTAAACTTGTTTGGCTGCCACATAATTGACCATTGAAATTGAATTATCATTTTCACCAAAAAACCGTCCCACCCACGGTAGTACTATACCCAAATCCTTGCCTCCACCCCGTCATTCTTGTGGATTTGACGCAGCTCTCTTCCTTTCTGACACCACTCATTTTTATAGAAAAAACAAACAAAAGACTCGCGAACACGAGGGTTCAAATCAGAAATCAACTTTTTTGAACACAGTGCTCATAGGGGTGTAAATCAAAAATCAACTTGAAATCCATTTTCCAAAGAGATCGATCACGTCCTCGTTTTCCTTGTAAATTTCCGAATGGAACACTAGTTTTTTCTTCCCAAAAAAACCCACGAACACGAGGGTTTTGGCCCCGTCGACCCACGGTCGCCATTGGCCACTCTGCTCCGCCGCTCCATGCTCCTCCCTAGCCTCCTCCGCCGCGCCCACCTGCCGCGGCCGTGCCACCCTCCCCGCCGCCACCTCTCCCGCCCCCTAGACCGCTACGGCTTCGTGCCGCCGGCCTCCCTGACCCCCACCGCAAAAGAGATCTCCGACGGCACAGGCGCCGCCGCCGACAAGAAGCGTCGGACCAAGAAGCCCCCCTACCGGCCGCCCTCTTCACTGGACCGCGGAGACCGCCCGGCCTCCCACTCCGACCTCCCCTTCGATTTCCGCTTCAGCTACACGGAGAGCACCCCGGACGCCAAGCCCATCGGGCTCCGCGAGCCCAAGTACTCCCCTTTCGGTCCCGGTCGCCTCGACCGCCCCTGGACCGGCCTGTGCGCGCCCGCCGTCGACACCACGCTCCGGAGCGTCGACGCGGAGGACCCCGCCCCCGCCGCCGAGAAGGACCTGGAGGAGGCCCGCCGGCGTGAGAGAGAACGCGTGCTTGGCGAGCCGCTCACACCCGCAGAGCGCTCCTTCTTGGTCGACAAATGCCAGAAGAACCGCACCAAGCGGCAGATCAATCTCGGTAAATTTGGTCTTGGATTGTTAAAACAATACCAGTAATGAATTTGTTGTGCATTTGGAGCTGCCATACAGATGATGGCATTGGTCATTCAGTCGGCTTGCTGATGTTTCTGTAGGGAGAGATGGGCTCACTCATAACATGCTAAATGACATTCACAACCACTGGAAGCATGGCGAGGCGGTCAGGGTGAAATGCCTTGGTGTGCCGACCGTTGATATGCAAAATGTGTGCCATGAGCTCGAGGTAGCTTCGTCTCTCCTATCTCTAAGAACATGAAACACTGCCACTTTACTTCCAACTATATGGATGAACATCTTCGGAGCTCCTATTTTATATCGCTTGTTCTGATATTACTCTCCTGTAGAAGTATGAGTAATGCTACCTTTTGTCCAGGATAAAACTGGTGGCCTCATCATCCACAGGCATGGTGGCCTGTTAATACTGTACAGAGGGAGGCATTATCATCCAAAGAAAAGACCTGTTATTCCGTTGATGTTATGGAAGCCAGCTGAACCGATCTACCCGAGGCTAATTAAAACAACAATAGAAGGGCTGACAGTTCAGGAGACAAAGGAAATGAGGAAGAAGGGCCTACATGCTCCTGTCTTGACAAAGCTTGGTAATCCTTGTCTCCCTTTTTTGTTTAGACATAGTATCATATACATATATGTGTTTAAAATATGCCTAACTAACCAACCATGCCCATTTCACAGCAAAAAATGGGTATTATGCTAGTCTCGTGTCGATGGTTCGAGATGGTTTTCTGGCCGATGAATTGGTTCGAATAGATTGTAAAGGATTGCCAAAGAGTGATTATCGGAAGATTGGAGTCAAGCTCAGGGTGAGTTTCTCATATAACCTTATATACACCAAAATAAATAATAAGAATGTTTATTTGATCTGAAGATTACCTGTAACAGGATGCATTTCTCTCTCCTTTTTTGCTGCAGGACCTTGTTCCTTGTATTCTTGTGTCTTTTGACAAGGAGCAAATTATTGTTTGGAGGAGGAAAGACCATGATGAAAGCATACAGGATAATATGCACAAGGCATTCCCTTCAGTTCTTCAATTAGAGAGTGCAGCGGTGAAGAATGAGAATGTTGAACAGGAAGAAGCATCAAGTGAGAGTGTAGCAGGAAAGAACGAGCATGGTGAAAAAGAAGAAATATCAAGTGACTGTTCTTCTGATGAGTGGTCTGAGATCAGTAGCTCTGACGATGTGCCAGATGATAAGTAGGACATTTCCAGGGTAGAATATCCTTAGATCGATCTGACATATCCAGAAGACTCAATCTGTCACCAGGTGTTCACAAAGTTGGCATGTCATCCAAAACCACCAACTTGTCCATTCTTATCAGTGATGATTATGTTCTATCACTAGTCGCAACAAAAACCAGTAGCCTTGCTTCTGTCCTTCGATATTCTCCATGGCTAGTTTTTGGTGATTGTACAAGTTTGTTCACTTCCACGGGTTGGCTATAGTTGAGATTCAAATCAAGCAATTGCAGCTTGAGGTCCAACAGTTAGTATTCACTGGACCAGAGTGCCTTTGATCTAATTATACTGACCGCTAATAGAATGAAACAGTGAAACCTTGAATATTATACAAACGTCATTTGATCCCTAGAGCATCATGCAAATTCTAAAGAACCTCAATTGAACAATGCTGTCTAGTCTTTTCTGCCTTTTTGCTATATCCACTACTGCCAATTAGATTGACCTACGTGGAGTATAGGGTCCAAGTTTTATGTTGACAAGGCTGCATCAGTGGGAGGCAAGGGATCACTAGAGGCTGGCGCTTTAGCCATTGCCTCACCAACAGTTATTAGTCAGCTACCCAGGATCAATCAATTCGGCCAAGGTAAGATGTTGGAGGAAAACAAACTAGATCATAAGGCAGTTTATTGATTAAATTCCTCAAAATCATGCCTTCTTTTTCCAAACTATAAAAAAACCACTTTTAAGAATTTATATTTACAAACCATGTTGCGAGTGACAAAAGTGTGGTATGGAGAAATATTCTATCACATAAGCTTGGCTTTGTGAAATGCACTTTTAGAGGTGTGGTTTCTTGATGCTTTGTGAGAAAAGAAGTCTGTTTTTGTTTTTTGAGAAACTCATTACTCCAGTCTATATCTAATCTGCCTCAGTTCCAGTTCTCACCTTGGGTGGCCGCAGTGCGTCTCTCGCATATTTCCTGGATGGACCAGTCAAGGTGAGATATTAGAAGAAACTGAACCATCACTCCATGTTTCCAATGGATGGTTCAGTTCCCTCTAATCCTCGCTTTGAGCGGTGCATGCATGTTCGTAGCTGTTTGTAACCAAATCTGTTCCTTGTCTCTAGGCTGCAGACAGGCAATCAATCAGTCAACCGAAGGTGAGATATTGGAGGAAAACAAGCTGATTGGCGACCACGATTAGTTGGCCATCTGTTTGTTATCCTCCAACTCTCACTTTCAGTGCCTGACAAGCACCTCTCCAGAAAAGAACTGCCTGAAACAGAACTATCTATTCAGATGCTACCCTGCACTGGAGCTATGGAATTGCTGCTTGCTCTAGGGCTCTAGTCAAGTTTATTTATAGCCAGCCCACCTGGGAAGCAGCAGCATGTATTTTCTGTTGCAGCTGCATGCCCATTGTGCTGTGTCCTGAATTCTGTAAGGTGAAAAGGCTTCAGGATCTGTACCATGTACTTACTCTGGTACCAGACTACCAGTGTAACTAAACTGTCACATGCAAACTGATCAGGCTTCAGTTCACTCTCCATGGTACTTGGTCTCAGTTATAAATGATCTGAGGGTTATTGGTAAGGATTCGACTACGACTAAGATTACAATAAAATGGAAGGAATAATGAATAATGTACATAAAGTTTCACCAGATTCAATCATGATATTTACTGTAAGAGGGAAAAAGCCCTAAAGAACATTTACTTGAGTTCAGGTTTTGCTTCATGTAGAGGTTTGAAGTTTCAGAAATTTCATACAACATCCACGCGTCTACAATTTACAGACGTTGGACAAAGGCAGTGCACTAACCTAGTTCACTCCAATGTCAACTTTTCTTAGCAGTTCCTGCGCAAAAGAAAGAAAATAAAAACCTTTTCTTCGCAATTATTTTTTGTGCTCACCGCCACACATTTTAGAATATTAGAGCAACTTTAGCACATGTGTCATACCCGCAGCCTCTAAACCAGTTTTGGAGTGTCCCATAAATTTTTTGGAGGCTGCATAGCCTATCAGCAAACTCAGATTCACCCCTCCATAGGTTTTTCTCTCATTTATTTGCATCTACTCAGTAATTCAACTTCTAATTGGGGGCAATCAAACGCTGAATAAAATTGGATCAATGCTCAAACAGCATTGTAAATACGTAGGTCTTTATATTGCAGTAGAGTTTGCCGCTTTTTACATATATGTAGCACTGTAGCTAATATACATTAGGGGTGGGGGTGGGGGTGGGGGTGGGGGTAGGGATGTCGATAAACAACATTTTCCTACACTACACTACACTATCGTACTAGACAGATGTATAGGCAATGTCTAGTGAACTACGGTGACCTTCGGAGTCCTGGCGTCTAGTCGGAGTCCAATGACTCGTCTGCGGCCTAGCGGCCTCACGAGAGGCCTCCAGGCGCGGCTGCGTGAATGCATAGTGGAGCTCGAGCTCCTCGATCATGCTGTCGGTCCGCAGTGTGTCTAACCAACCATGCCCATTTCACAGCAAAGGATGGATATTATGCTAGCCTCGGTTCGAGATGGTTTTCTGGCTGATGAATTGGTTCGTATGGATTGTAAAGGATTGCCAAAAAGCGATTATCGGAAGATTTGAGTCAAGCTCAGGGTGAGTCTCTCATATAGCCTTATGCCAAACTAGTTAAATGTTTATTTTCCCTGAAGATTACCTGTAACAGAATGCATTTCTCTCTCCTCCTCTTTTGTTGTAGGATCTTGTTCCTTGTATTCTTGTGTCTTTTGACAAAGAGTTATTGTTTGGTGGGGGAAAGACCATGATGAAAGCATACAGGATAATGTGCACAAGGCATTCCCTTCGGTTCTTCAATTAGAGAGTGCAGCATTGAAGAATGAGAGTGTGGAACAGGAAGAAACATCAAGTGAGAGTGCATCAGGAGAGAATGAGCATGGTGTAAAAGAAGAAACATCAAGTGACTGTTCTTCTGATGAGTGGTCTGAGATCAGTATCTCTGAGGACGCATATCACACGATTGACGAACTGCCACCAGGTGTTGACAAAATTGGAATGTACTAGTCACAACCAAAATCGAATCAATTGCAAAAAACCACCATATTTGTGGCTAGGTTTGCAGAAAACCACCAACTCGCTAATCCATTGCAAAAAACACCGGAAAATCTGTTAAGTCGTTGCAAAAAGCACTGATCGGATGATTTAGCCCGTTTAATCACTTTCTTACAAGTGGGGCCAGATTGTAAGGAGTTGACATAGCAAAAAAATAACACACACCCCCTAGATCTAAAAATCAAAAGCAATCAGACCCCCACCCTGCCCCCACATGCACGCACCGGCCAGCGCCTCGGCGCGCTCGAGCCCGCTCCTCGCTGATCGACATCGGGGCCTCCACCTCTGCGGCCTCATCCTCCTCCTCGGCGGCCTGCATCTCGGCAAGGAGCCCCGTGGGCCTTGGCGAAGACGCACCGGAGGACGACCCCTTATTGTCCCTCCGCCTCGACGTCTCGAAGATCCGCTCCTGGATGGCCGTCATCGGCGCCGCCCACTGCGCCTGCTTGGCCGGCGCGACGGGGGCTCCAAGGTGCGCTGCCATGGCGTGCACGTGGCGCCTTGTAGACCAGTTCCGGGACGACACGCTGAAGGAGAGTGCGCGGGCGGCGTGCGAGCTTCACGGGGTCAACGGCAAGGCCCGGGCGTCTGGGAAGAGCCTGGAGATGGCCCGCCGGGCGCGCGCGAACTACGCGCGGTGGAGCGCCAGGACAGAAGACGATGAGCGAGGCGCCTCATTCCTCCTGCCATCCCAGCTCTGCCCCGGCCGTGGGCGCCGGCCACCTCCTCGTCCTCCCCCGCGGCGTGGCCCTCTCCGTCGCCGACGAGGCCGGCCGCCTCCTCGTCCTTCCCCGCGGTGTGGCCCTCTCCGTCGCCGACGAGGCCGGCCGCCTCCTCGACGAGGGCAGCAGCGCGGAGTGGACAGGGCGTCGGTGTTCCACAGGGGGCTGATTGCTTTTGTTTTTTATCTAGGGGTGTATGTGTTATTTTTTTTGCTAAGTCAATTCCTTACAATCTGGTCCCACTTGTAAGAAAGTGATTAAACGGACCAAATCATCCGATCAGTGCTTTTTGCAACGACTTAACAGATTTTTCGGTGTTTTCTGCAACAGATTAACGAGTTGGTGGTTTCCTGCAAACCAAGCCGCTAATGTGGTGGTTTCTTGCAATTGACTCACCAAAATCAGTAGCCCTGTTTCTGTCATTTGAAACTCTCCATGGCTAGTTTTTGGTGCCTGTACAAGTTTCTTTATTTCCACAGGTTAGCTATAGTTGAGATTCAAATTAAGCAATTGTAGCTTGATGGTCCAACAGTTAGTACTCACTGAATCAGAGTGCCTTTTCTTATCTTATTATACTGATCGCTAGTAGAATGAACACAGTGAAACATTGAATATTATACCAACGTCATTTGACTTCCTAGAGCATCATGCAAATTCTAAAGAATTGACTGCCTATTGAATTGACTGCCCTTCCTAGAGTGGAGGATAGGGTCCAAGTTTTAAGCTTTTACAGGGCTGCATCGGTTAGAGGTGAGGGATCACAAGAAGCTGGCGCTTTAGCCTTTGCCTCACCAACAGTTACCAGTCAGCCACTCAGGATCAAGCACTTCGACCAAGGTAAAATGTTGGAAGAAAACAAGCTAGTATTTACAAACCAAACCATATTGCGAGTGACAAAAGTGCGGTCTGGAAATATTCTGTCACATAAATGTGGTTTTTATGAAATGCACTTTTAGAGGTGTGTTTTCTTGATGTAAGTCTGTTCTTGTTTTTGAGGAACTTATTACTCCAGTCTATATACCTATCTGCCTCAGTTCCAGTTCTCAGCTTGGGTGGCCGCGGTGCGTCTCTGGCATATTTCCCGGATGAACCAGTCAAGGTGAGATATTAGAGGAAACTGAACCATCACTCCATGTTTCCAATGGATGGTTCAGCTCCCTCTAATCCTCGCTTTGCGCGGTGCATGCATGTCCCTAGCTGTAACACAATCTGTTCCTTGTCTCTAGGCTTCAGACGCCGACGCCAGGCAATCAATCAGTCAACTGAAGGCGAGATATTGGAGGAAAACAAGCTGATCGGTGACCACGATTAGCTAGCCATGATCTGTTTGTTTTCCTCCAACTCTCACTTTCAGTGCCTGACAAGCACCTCTCCAGAAAAGAACTATCTATTCAGTCATTCAGATGCTACCCTGCACTGGAGCTGTGGAGTTGCTGCTTGCTCTAGGGCTCTGGTCAAGTTTATTTATAGCCAGCCCACCTGGGAAGAAGATAGTTGTAGCCTTCAGTGCTAGAATAGCAGCAGCATATTTTTCTGTTGCAGCTGCATGCCCATTGTGTTGTGTCCTGAATTCTGTTTGAAAGGTGAAAAGGCTTCAGGACTTGTACCATGTACTGTGGTACTAGACTACCAGTGTAACTAACTGCCACATGCAAACTGATCAGGCTTCGGTTCACTCTCCATGGTACTTACGTCTCAGTTATAAATGATCTGTGGGTTGTTAATAAGGATTCGACTGCAATTAACATTGCAATAAAATGGAAGGGATAACAAATAATGTACATAAAGTGTCATCAGATTCAATCATGATATTATATTAAACAATATTTACTTGAGTCCAGGTTTACTGTCCACTCTGTAAGAGAGGAAAAGCCCTAAAGAACATTTACTTGTGTTCAGGTTTTATTTCGTGTAGGGGTTTGAAGTTTCAGAAATTTCATACAACATCCACGCATCTACAATTTAGACATTATCAAACAAAAGGCAGTGCACTAACGTAGTTTACCCCAGTGTTAACTTTTCTTAGCAATTCCCGCCCAAAAGAAAGAAAATAAAAAACTTGTCTTCGCTTATTATTTTTGTGCTCACAGCCTCACATTTTAGAATATTAGAGCAACTTTAGCACATGTGTCATACCTGCAGCCTCTAAACCCGTTTTGGTGTGTCCCATAAATTTCTTGGAGGCTGCAGAGCCTATCGGCAAACTCAGATTCACCCCTCAATATGTTTTTCTCTCATTTTTTGCATCAACTCAATAAATCTGCTTCTAATTGGGAGCATTCAAACACTGAATGAAATTGGATCAATGTTCAAACATTGTAAATACATAGTTCTTCATATTGCAGCAGAGTTTGTCCCCTTTTATCTATATGTAGGGAGGGGGGCGGCGACATTTCCATACACTACACTATCGTATTACACTAGATATATAGATGATGCAGAGGACTCGGGAGAAAGGAGGTTCAAGATCAGTGGCACCACAAGGTTGGGGTTGGAGTGCAATCCAAAACAGCCCCTGCAAGCACCAAATATGAAGTTTGCACCCCTCTTTAGGGCTCCCTTCAAAAAATAGGGAGATGGATGGAGCTATGGTGAATTTGCTAGAATGGATATCTGCCTCTCTAATCTCCATATTGGTGGTTATTATGGTGGAAAGGGGGATATGGCGTATCTGGCAGAATTTTACTCTGTTAGATGCGCTATATTTCTTCATCATCAACTTTCCTCTCACAAGTCGGACCAGTGTTTGCCTTATTGAAAGCTCCTCTGTGTGTGTAGGTGTGGCCGGTTGAGTTGTTCCCTCTGGGCCAAGCTGCTAAGCTGTGTAACTTTCAATCTTGAGTAAATATATTTGATTATAGTTAGTGAATGGATGGTTAATTGATTCCAATTAGACCGTGCACCGTATGTGATAGATCGTATATGCACTTTAAATCTTGAGTAAATATATTACTATAATTAGTGAATGGATGATTAATTGATTCTAATTAGATTGTGCACCGTATGTGATATATCGTATATGTAACTCGATGTCACAAGTAGATGGTTCATGAAATTATGGTGTGAACTTGTAAATTGCGGAGATATCTCAACATCATGATGGTGTATTCACTAGAAATGATGCAGAGTTTTATGACTTGTCTATTTCTGGTTCTCAGAAGGACTTATGGATAAGTTTATTATAGTTTAGTTTTCAAAGGTGGTAGGCCCACTGTTAGAGTTTGGCAGAGGGCCTCGGATTTTACCGGCCCGGCCCTGTGAAGAGCCTATAACAACATGTTGTGTTAGGGGGTCCGAAACACCCGCTAGCACCACTGCCAATGCTCCGAGGAACCAGCCCTCACACTGGAAGGTCATGCATGTAGCTAGGGAGGCATTGGCTTTGGCTGGGGACCTGCAAGTACATAAAACTAATGTGGCAATTGGCTGTCTGAGAGTCGTGAATGAGCTTCAGGCTTCGGTTTTTTAGGTCCCTACTGCATGATTTTAAGGGACATTAGAGATAGAGTTGCAAACTTTCAGTCTTGTTCATTTAAGTTTGAGTAGCGCGCTTGTAATGGTCAGCCCCATAACCTAGCTAGGATGGCAACTAGTCTTAGATGTGGGCCGATATGTATGGTTGGGCGATCCTCCGGATCACCTGTGTATTCCTTGTCATATTGAGTTTTGAATAAAGTGTTGTGTTACTCAAAAAAAAGGAGCAACATCTTGTGTGGCTAGCACCGGTGTGCAACGTGAAACCAGGACGCAATGCCTTATGTCACCTTCGTGTGTTGCATCACCGCTTTTTTTTTCTTTTCTGAATAGGCATAAAATCCTTAACACAATCCCCTCTGGTGCATGGTTGTACATATCTAAAAGTAGTGTGCCTCCCAATGGATGGTTCAGATATGACATGTACCGCTTGTGTGGGTACATATGCATTTCTCGCTTTTTGAGAACAATTTTATCATATTATTTAATAAAATTTTATAGATATGTAGAGAACATCTATATCCATGTATGCAAGTTTTGTGGATTTTTAATGCAATTTCTGTGTTTTTTTAATTTCGAGCTTCACGTAGCCTGAGAGCCAAATTGCGTAATTCCTAATTGACACTCATTGTGTCAAGCTGTTCTTTTTTGTTTTGAAGAAAACACTATTGCATTGCATTTTACATGGGTTTAATAGACAAAAATGATCCAATAACATCAGTAGCAAGATGCATGCCAGTACACTTAATGAAGCTGGGTCTCTCTCACACACAAGTTCACTTGTGTTGCTGTTATCAAATTGGCCTTGCCTCATTACCACGGCAACCAACCATCCCTGCTTCCTGCAAAGTGCAAACAGAAACCGATTCTAGCCTAGGCAACGTTGTCTTCCCTGTCTAAACGAAACCTGGCCGGCACCATTGGTACCCCGTCGTCGGCGACCTCCACTTCAAACTCCGAGTAGCCTTTCACCACGTCGTACTGGCTGAAGACGTAGTCGCAGAACTCGAGCCTAGCCTTGTATCGAACGGCGTCTTTTTCTTGAATCATGCGGATGCTGATTTTTTGAGCACCTGCACCCCGGCCGCGTTATCCTTGCCGTTGAGTTATGGCGCTGTACCTCGAGATGCCTGTTGCAGATTCCAGTTTTAGTGTATCCATTCCCGTGGCACGTAGCTGTTAAGGTCATTGGCGTCATAGGGTACTGTTGGTTCTGCGGAATCTTGTCTTACACCGCCCCAGCATACAGACGCGCACCCGTGACTGCTAAGGGCATCTCCAGCCGTTGGCCCCTTAGGAGGGGCAAAAAATCGCTTCGGGGCACATACGCTTAAATCACAAGACCGGGGCCATGATGCCCTCAAGTCGCGGCTACCATGATTAGTCAAAAAGGCAACACGGCGCAAAAACTACTCAAATTTAACGCAAACATCGGCGAAGTTCGTTCAAACTTAAACATATTTTACAAAAAAAAAAAACTACGCGGGCTACCTCGCCGTCTTCCTCGCCGCCTCGCCGCCTTTGCCACGCGGTTCTACATGCCGAGGAGGTTGTAGAAGCGATGTAGTCACCGATGTCGTCGTCATCGTCGCCGCCGCCGCCCGCCCTCGCCTCGCCGTCCTGCTGCATCCTCCCCGGTTGGTGCGGCGGGTTGACGGTCCGGGCGTCGTCGTCGTCGTCATTGTCGGGACGTACCGTAACCCCTCGCCTCGCGCCTTGTGAGTTCAGCGGATGCGGCGATCTCCGCACGCCGGGCGCTCCGGTGGGTATCGAAACCGCACGTCGCCCAGGCTGATCCTCCACGCCCGGGCACCCGCATGTCCGGCGGGACCGGTACTCGGCCTCGTAAAGGAGGCGAGCCTCGTCTTCATGAAGATGGCGGCGGCGAAGCCGTTCGCCGCCGCGCGCCGTCGCGGGAAGCGCCGGCCATGGTGTGGAACCGGAGACGGCGAAAGAGAGGAGAGGAAGGAACGACGACGGCGGGAGAGTGTGAGTCACCGAAAGTCGTCGGTAGCGTCATATATAGGCGGCGCGTGCCACCATGTGTACGCTGGCGTGGCGAGGGAGGCGAGGGACGCAGCGTCGTCCGGTCTTCAACTGCGCCGCCCGTGAGCACCAATGGCAGGCTGACCGCGCGGCAGCTTTGGCATTGATTCGCCAAGGGAACGAGGCGATGAGGACGACGGCGGGCCGAGAAGAGATGTCGCCGACGCTTGGCGGGCCCGCGGCTTTTTTCGCGCCAAAACAGTTCGCCCGGCGCCCAGGCGCCCAACGCCGTGTTCGGGTTGGGTCCGCCGGCGCTGTTTTCGGTCCAAGCCGGCGAAAATCGGGCTCCTGGGGGCGCGACTGGGCCGTTTTTTCGGCACCGGCGCGAAAAAAACTCCTGGAGAGGCCTTCCTGGGGCGCGGCTGAAGATGCCCTAATGGCGACACACCACCCTGCTTGTTCTCTGTCTTATCGATCAATGGATGGAGAGCACAAATTTTTGCATGCATCTCTCTCATTCTCATGAGTTCAGCGCTCGTCCGCCATGAATACAAGATGGAGTTCATGCAAGTGAAGGAAGGGAGAGAAGACCGAGCTAGCCAGCTCTAGTTGGAGCTCATGGATTCTCTCTCTCTCTCTCTCCCCCAATCTTTGCTCAATAGATGGAGAGAACACAAATCTTTGCATGCATCTCTCATTCTCATGAGTGTGGCGCTCGTCAGCCATGAATACAAGATGGAGCTCATGTAAAGTGAGGGAAGAGAGAGAGGACCGAGCTAGCCAGCTCTAGTTGGAGCTCATGGATACTCTTTCTCTCTCTCCCGACTTTTGCATGCATGATTCATCTCTCTCTCACTTTCATTTTCACTGTTTCAGTTCCTAAGTCCTAACATGAGCAACCGAAAATTGAGCAAGCCGTCTACACTGTTCCTCATTATTATAAAAAAAAAGCAATGGAAATAGCAGGAGGCAAGAAGTGCACGCGTGTGTAGTACAGTGATTCTTCATGGGTTCCAAGAAAATTGTCTGATGCGGTTGTCTTCTTGTACTGCATGCGGTGTGAACAGCTATGGGTTGAACAGTTCCATATACTCCAAACGTAGACTGATCACAAGCATAGGCCTGTACATCCCAACAAGGTTAGGACCAAAACGTGCCCGTGACTTTGTTTTGCCCCTGTGAATGACGCGGATCCCTAAGAAAACAAACGGCTGAGATAACCGGACCGGGGTGCAGATGCTCTATCGAATATTTTCGGCTAAACCTCCACGTCTTCGTCTCCGTCGTTCTCTCTCCGCCCGTCATCTTCCTCATCGACTCTTTGCCCCACGCACTGAAACTGTTGCCCTTCTTTTTCCATTCGGCGTCAGCCACCAGCTTCCTCATTCTCTCTCCGCCCCACGCCATGCCCATGTTCTTGCTGCCCTTCTCGTCCGATCCGGCGTCCGCCGACGTCGCCTTCGTCTCGCTAGGTTTATTGGGGCCCGTCGCCTCCACCTCGCTAGGTTTGGGGCTCGGGCTCGTCGCCTTCACCTCGCTAGGTTTGGGGCTCGGACTCGTCGTCTTCTTCCTCATCATCATCTTCGAGGCAGACATCGCCTTCTTCTTCATCGGCGTCCTGGACGCGGCGGCCGCCCCCATCGCCATCCTCCAGTTGGGCTTGCATGAGAGAAACAAGCGACGAATCCAATTTTCGAATCTGAATCGCCTCGAGCACATCTTCTTCTTCCTCCTCGTCCGCAGCTCCTCCTTGGATCTAGCATCCTCTGCCACCTCCTTCTCGTCGCGGTCGGGCCTGCGCTTCTTCGTCACCGAACCCCACAACTCCGTCCGCCTGGCCGGCCTCATCTCGCTCCTCTCCATCGCTCTAGATCTGGATTGGGAGGTTGCGGCGGCGGCTACTGCCTTGTACCGAGCCATTGTGTCAAGCTGTTGTGGCGGCGGCTCACCGCTCACCCCGCGATGTGTTTCGATGTGTTTTGAGAACCTTCACGAGCGAGGCAATTTGCGGACAAGAGCGTCAAATAGGAGGGTTGACATGACGCGCGTGACCCGGCCGGCCCATTAAACAAATGTTTTTTTCCTCTCAGTTTTCTAGGGTGTACTGTAGCGACTCGACCAGATACAGAAGTAGGCGTTTTCTTGAACGTTTTTTAGCCAGTTGACAAAATAATTTAAAGTAATTTTTTGAAACATGGATTTTTTTGAAAATGTGATCATTTTTGGAAATTTCTGAACACTTTTTGAATAGCATGAGTATTTTAAAACACAAACATTTGTTGAAAACGCAAACAAAATTTGAAATTTCGAATAGTTTTTAAAACATCAAACATTTTTTCAAATTTCAATTAACAGAAACACAACCATTTCTTTAAAATCTGAATATCTTTTAAAATAACAAAAATATTCTATGAAATTACTGAAAATGGCCATAAAAGATAAAGAGAAAAATAAGAAAATAAATATATGATAAACCCAGACCAGAACCTTCTTGGAGGTTCCCGAAATTGGTAAAAAGATAGATTGGAAGAAAGTTCCTAAAAGCAGACTTCCTGTTAAAGCAGACTTTCAGTGCATGGGTGCATTAGGGCACGTTTTTTACACCCTTAAAAGTGGTGCTTAAAATATTTGTTTTTTATTTGATTTACATGAATACACATGCATGTAGTCTAAGTACCCGTGAAATTTTGTTAAATAATATGCTGCACAAAAAACCAAAAATTTTGGACCAAAATAAAGAGAAAAAAACAAGCCCAAAATTTGCATGTATTTTGTCTTTTTCGAATCTCTCACATGGAAACACATATATTGATGAAAATTAGGCCCGTTATACTGCACAGATATGCATGTATGTACACGATTTTTTTAATTTTACAGGTCGTAAAAATCCATTTTTTGAACTTTAAAAAAGGGACTCAATGTGCTCATGCTCCAAAGTCATTATTCAACTTCATGTATGCGATGAGAGGTAAAATAGACCAGCACAATCGCTTGCTCTTTCAGGAAAGCTCAACACTTTGGCGCACCATGCGGCAAATATACCCTCATGAAGCTCCAGCTCTTCCAATAATGGGTCTAATAGCCATTGGGCCGGTAGATTAATTTGCTTAAATTCAGCATGTTTTTATTTTAAAAAATGGCAAGCACAACTTAGAGAATCTAAAGACAAAGTTAAATTCATAGCCTAAAAATAATAGCACAGTCCCACACAGCAGGACAATCTAAAAATTAACTCAGTAATACTTATGTACTAATTTTTCATTTTGACAAAAAATATGCACTGCATATTGCTTAGGCGGTTCTAAACATTTCTAGTGCTAGTCGATATTCTGTATCGTTAGATTTCATATAGCAAGCATCCAGCAGCATGTTGTTCTTATTCTTCCTCCAGTGTGAACGATCTCTACCTGGCAATGTCACCGGCCTAATCGCCTGCTCTCACCTTCCGTGGCTGGTGATCCTACCACATTATTCTCTCCCCCAAACCGATGCCCACCACCATCCCTCTAAACTCCCCGTTCTCCAGCGCCGTTGATGAACCCACAATAATCGATCCAAACATGCAATCCTCTGACTCACTCTCGCCCAGTGGTGGAGCTGGAGCTTCATGGGGGCAACCCAGGCAATGGCCCCCTAGCTCATAGGAAACATATGTATATACCTTATTATTGACCTATTTGTCCACTAAAAATCAGTCCATAGTGTTTGTCTTTGCCCCACACCACGCCAACACCCCCACCCCTCATTTTGGCCCAAGCCCCACCACTGCTCCCGCCATCGATGCCTCGTTCGTGGCGCACACTCACCATGGCGCACACCCCGCCTCACTATGTAGAAATCACGACGACTGTATCGCTTGACGCGACTGCTACTTCCGTCACGCTGAAGCGAATGCCCCCGCTCTGTAGCTATTGGGCCGGCCTGTTAGCGCGGTTTAAAAGAAAGAGTGAAGAAAAATGAGCAAAATCAGGATTCAAACCGGGTCTCCTAGCTGAGAGGCAACTCTCTAGCAACTAAGCCAACTTCAGCTTCGTGTAAACTACTAGGGCGCGACCTAATTGAGGGTAAAAGAGACGATTTTGCATTGGTTTTTCCCGTTTTTTTGTTTCTGTTTTGTCTTTCTTTTTTAACCGGTTTTCTTTGTCTCTTTCTTTACTTTGATTATATTTTCATTTTCATTATTTTTCTTCTGTTATTCAGTTTTCTGTTTTTCATTATCTTTTTTTTCTTCTCCATTTTTTGTTTTTCCATTTTTCTTTGTGTTTTTCATTATTTTTATCGGGTTTCCTTCTTTTTTGGTTTCTTTGTTTCTTTGGTTTTCATTCTACATCTTTGTATATGCCAAGAACATTTTTCTAATACTTGTTTAACATTTTTACATACAAATTTAACATTTTCTTTGTCAGCAAATTTTTTGTACACATTTTTTCATATCATTGATTAAGATTTTTTATATATAAGATTAACATTTTTTAATACATTGTCAACATTTTTTCTATACATTTTAAACATTTTTACTACTTGATTAACAGTTTTAAAATAAAATATTAACATTTTTAATACACTGACAACATTTTTTATGCACATTAATATTTTCTAAATACTTGATTAATTTTTTTTGAAATACTGGTTCAACATTTTTCCAAATGCTTGATTAATATTTTTATATACATGATCAAATTTTGCATAATTTATAAGTAAGTGGTCAAAAAAATTCTATGCACATTTAACATTTTCCAAATGCTTGATTAACATTTTTATATACGCGATCAATTTTTTTCATTGTTTCTTTAATACATGGTCAACATTTTTTCTATACACATGTAACATTTTTCAAATGCTTGATTAACTTATTTGAAATACTTGGTCAACATATTTTCAAATGCTTGATTAACATTTTTATATGCATGATAAAAAAATTCATAGTTTTTTAATACATAGTCAACATTTTTTCTATGCATTAATATTTCTCAAATGCTTGATTAACATTTTTCAAATACTTGCTCAATATTTTTCAAATGCTTGATTAAAATGTTTTAAATATATGATCAAAAATTTCATACACATTGTTTTTTGTATACATTTTTCTTATACGTGATAAATATTTTCTCTATGCGCATTTAACACTTTCCAAATGCTTGGTCAACATTTCGCAAAAAATAATTGTAGAGTTTTTTTTGTGGTATATATTTAGAAATTTTTAAAGTATAAATAAAAGTAAGAAATAATGCAAAAAATAAAACAGAAAAAAACTAGGGCTGTGGCATCCCGCGCATCTGGGCCGGCCTATCTCGCTCTCCCTCTTCAGCGAGGGTTCCATAGGTCTCACTTAATGTGAGACATAGAGGCACCCATTAGAAATCGACGCATCAAAGATCTCCAGGCGGCTAAGGTTTAGCAAAACCGAAAAAAATATAAACTACCCCCTGAAGTGATTCTTATTTTCTTGAAACGATCAAATCAAACACGTAAGTTGGGGTAACCAGATAGCTGATCCAACCTACTACTAAAGCGATTCCGCAAAAAAACTACTGCTAAAGTGGAGCGCCATCGGCGCAGCACGAGAAAGGCATGGCGACGACTGTTGAGCGATCGCCTCGCACACACATCGTCCAGTCAGCACCAACTCGGCACCGTACGCGGTGAGGGAGGAAAACCGGCAATGGAAGCACGAATCTCTCACTCTTGAAACACATGGAGCGATGGAGAGATTAATCAATATACTATTCTGTTCAAGTCAAAGCTGTTGCAACCTGCGGATTAATTAACCCAGATTATCACAAGAGGGCGCAGACTCATTTCTGTCTGGAAAATTCGACGGCGATGAAAAAGAATATCCCTGTAAAAAAACTCTTTTTGCCCTCCCTTGTTGAGTCCCGCATAGAGATTGCCCTTGAAACTCTACGGGCAAACTGCATTTCTAGCCATCCTACGATCATCTTCAGTTTGGTTTCGGTTTCTGTCAGGAATTTGGACGGCGATGAAAGGGATATCCCTCCATTAAACCCTAGCTCACGAACTCTAGTTGCCCCTGCCTTGTTGACCCTCGGCATCGAAATCGCCCTTGAAACAATGGGCCTCCCCGAGGCCGATTGGCCGAAGCAGCTTGTCCTGCGACCAACTTGTCTTTGGTTACATCGCCACGGTCGCCGAGTAACCCCTGGCGATCTGACGCTTCTCCAACCAGGCCGCACTATGGCGAGCGGCTCTCCTCGGGGAGACCGGCGGCGGGAGAGCGACGCCTCTTCCAATCATGCTGGAGGTCTTACAAAAGGCTTTACAGGTTCACAGTTCATTCGAAAATACACACAAAAAAGGCTCTCTAGGTTTCAGCTACAGCCTTGCATGCATTGTTCGGCCTCTGTCGGTTGGCACATCGAAAATTAAGCCTGGAGTGCGACAATTTTCTGTTGTTGTGTTGTAATTTGCGTCGGTCGTTGTTTGCGCCGCGTCGCGGTGTGGAATTGACGGCTTGACGTTGGCAGTTAAAAAGAGGATCTAGTATATACTAAATTTGACCAGCAAGAGAGAAGAAAGCATATGATCAGAGTGAACGTTACATCTCGACAAGGCTGTTCGGTGAAAAACAAACTTTATATAGTATATAATTTTCAGAGGCAGCGGGAACATAAAACGACTAGCATAGCCCAACTTTCTTTTTCGAACCGGCCTACTCCCCTTTCATTTAATTTCTCAATGAAAAATGTCAAGCTCATTACAACAAACAATGGGCGCGAGAGTAGAACATGCTCGAACATTGCCGAGAGACCCATCACACTTGTCCCAAATCGGTGCAAACGCCGTCGAATGAAAAATGTGGCAACATTGTGTAGAGCCGTTTAGGTAAGGTTAAGTGCAACTGTGCAAGCCAGTGCATAATGCGCGAGAAGACAAAAGACCCTAAAGCGGTCACTACTTCAGGAACGAACGACCTCCAACTACAAGTGCTTGTCGTCGTCGAAGCTCCAAGAGTATCTCATATAGAAGCACACATCATCGTGTTGGGTTGTAATGTTGTCTTGTTCCCTTGAACTTACCTAGGTTTTCTTATTTTCACCCACAGATTTTGACTTTTTGCTTTTCTCCTCTGAAAGACAATTTGTTGATGTTAACTTCTAATGTGCGTCGGTTATTGTTTACGTTGCACCATGGGATGGAATTGACAACTTGGCGTTGGTACTTAAAAGGATCTATATTATACCACTAACTTTAACCAAAATCACCATTGCATCTTGACAAAACTGTTCGGTGATTTTTTTTATAAAGTACTCTATATAAGTTTCAAATGCAGCGGGAACATAAAATGACTAGCATAGTCGAAACTTTCTTTTTCGGATACTCCCCTTTCATTTATTTTTTCAACGGAATTTTTTAATCTCATTACAACAAACAATGGCCGCGAAAGGAGTAGAACATGCTCGAACATTGCCGAGAGACCCATCACACATGTCCCAAATCGGTGCAAACGCCACGACATGAAAACATGACAACATTGTGTAGAACCGTTAAGGCAAATATTAAGTTCTCCGCAAAAAAATGTTAAGTGCAAAGACGCTAAGCAGTCACTACTTCAGCAACAAATGGAAAACGTGGCAACATTGTGTAAAGTCATTTATATAAGGGTTAAGTGCAAGTCAATGCATAGTGCAAGAGAAGACAAAAGACCCTAAGCGGTCACTAGTTCAGACATGAACGACCTCCAGCTTCAAGTTATCTCATATAGAAGCACACATCGTCATTTTGGATTGTAATATGTTGCCTCGTTCAACTTACCTAGCTTTCCTTCTTTTCACCCACAAATTTTGGCTTTCTGTTTTTCTCCTCTGAAAGACAATTTGTTGATGTTAACTTCTAATATGTGTCGGTTATTGTTTACGTCACACCACGTGATGGAATTGACGACTTGGCATTGATACATAAAAGGATCTATATTATACCACTAATTTTGAACAAAATCGCCATTGCATCTTGACAAAATTGTTTGGTGAAAAACGAAATTATAAAGTATATAAGTTTGAAATGCAGCGGTGACATAAAATGACTAGCATAGTCGAAGTTTTCTTTTTCGAACAAGAATACTCCCCTTTCATTTATTTTTTCAACGGGAAATGTTAAGCTCATTACAACAAACAATGGCCGCGAAAGGAGTACAACATGCTCAAACATTGCCGAGAGACCCATCACACATGTCCCAAATCGGTGCAAACGCCACAGTATGAAAACGTGGCAACATTGTGTAGAACCGTTTAGGCAAATGTTAAGTGCAAGGCAGCGCATAGTGCGCGAGGAGACAAAAGACGCTAAGCAGTCACTACTTCAGCAATGAATGAAAAACATGGCAACGTTGTGTAAAGTCATTAAGGTAAGGGTTAAGTGCAAGTCAGTGTATAATGCAAGAGAAGACAAAAGACCCTAAGCGGTAACTAGTTCAGATACGAACAACCTCCAACTCCAAGTTATCTCATATAGAAGCACAAATTGTCGTTTTGGGTTGTAATATGTTGCCTTGTTCCCTTGAACTTGCCAAGGTTTCCTTCTTTTCACCCACGGGTTCTGAGTTTCTGCTTTTCTCCTTTGAAAGACAATTTGTTGATGTAAACCTCTAATATGTGTTGCTTGTTGTTTATGTCGCACCACGGGGTGGTTTGACGACTTGGCGTTGATACATAAAAGGATATATATTATACCTCTAGCTTTGACAAAAATTACCATTGCATCTTGACAAGACTGTTCAGTGAAAAACAAATTATGAAGTATATAAGTTTCAAATGCAGCAGGAACATAAAATGACTAGCATAGCCGAAACTTTCTTTTTCAAACAGGGATACTCCCCTTTCATTTGTTTTTTCAAAGAAAATGTTAAGCTCATTACAACAAACAATGGCCGCGGAAGGAGTAGAACATGCTCGAACATTGCCGAGAGACCCATCACACATGTCCCAAATCGGTGCAAACACCCAGCATGAAAACATGGCAACATTGTGTAGAACCGTTTAAGAAAAGGTTAAGTGCAAGCCAACACATAGTGCGAGAGAAGACAAAAGACGCTAAGCGGTCACTACTTCAGCAAAGAATGACCTCCGTTCCAAGTGTTTGTTGCCATTGAAGCTCTAAGAGTATCTCATATAGAAGCACACATCATCATTTTGGGTTGTAATATTGCCTCCTTACCTTGAACTTATCTAGTCTCCCTCTTTCTGCCCACAAGTTTTGACTTTCTACTGTTCTCCTCTCAAAGACAATTTGTTGTTATTGTTGTGTTGTAATTTGTGTTGTCGCAGGATGGAATTGGTGACTTTACGGTGGTACTTAAAAGGAACTATACTCTACGACTAACTTGGGCCAGAATTACTGTTGCATCTTGACAAAATTGGTTGGTGAAAAAAAAGTATACAAGTGTCAGAGGCAGCGGGGACATTAAATGACTAGCATTGCCGAAACTGTTTTTTCCAAACCAAGCTACTCCCCTTACATTTGATTTCAACCAAATATGGCAAGCTCATTAGAGCAAACAATGGGCGAGAAAGAAGTAAATCATGCTCAGACATTGTTTAGAGACCCATCACGCATGCCCCCTATTGACGCAAACACGACGAAATGGATGGGGAACTATGCGTAGAGGCAGTTTGGTAAAGCTTAAGTGCAAAAAAAATATAACTATATAAGTTTCAAATGCAACGGGAACAAAAAAATGATAGCAGAGTCGAAACCTGCTTTTTTGGACTAGGATACTCCCCTTTCATTATTTTTTCAACGGAAAAATGTTAAGCTCATTACAACAAACAATGGTCGCGAAAGGAGTAGAACATGCTCGAACATTGCCGAGAGACCCATCACACATGTCCCAAATTGGTGCAAACGCCACGACATGAAAACGTGGCAACGTTGTGTAGAACTGTTTAGGCAAATGTTAGGTGCAAGGCAGTGCATAGTGTACGAGGAGACAAAAGATGCTAAGCAGTCACTACTTCAACAACATATGAAAAATGTGGCAACGTTGTGTAAAGTCATTTAGGTAAGGGTTAAGTGCAGGTCAGTGCATAATGCAAGAGAACACAAAAGACTCTAAGCGGTCACTAGTTCAGATACGAACGACTTGCAACTCCAAGTTATCACATATAGAAGCACACATCATCGTTTTGGGTTGTAATATGTTACCTTGTTCCCTTAAACTTACCTATTGCATCTTGACAAAATAGTTCGATGAAAAACTAAATTATAAAGTATATAAGTTTCAAATGCAGCAGGAACATAAAATGACTAGCATAGCCGAAACTTTCTTTTTCAAACTAGGATACTCCCCTTTCATTTATTTTTTCAACGGAAAATGTCAAGCTCGTTAGAACAAACAATGGTCGCGAAAGGAGTAGAACATGCTCGAACATTGCCAAGGGACCCATCACGCATGTCCTAAATCGGAGAAAACACCACAACATGAAAACGTGGCAACATTGTGTAGAACCGTTTAAGCAAAGGTTAAGTGCAAGCCAACACATAGTACGTGAGAAGACAAAAGATGCTAAGCGGTCACTACTTCAGCATCAAATGACCTCCACTCCAAGTTTTTGTTGCCATCGAAGCTCCAAGAGTATCTCATATAGAAGCACACATCACCATTTTGGGTTGTAATATCGCTGCCTTGCCTTGAACTTATCTAGTCTCCCTCTTTCCACCCACAAGTTTCGACTTTCTGCTTTTCTCCTCTCAAAGACAATTTGTCGTTGTTGTTGTGTTGTAATTTGCGTTGCGTCACGTGATGAAATTGGTGACTTTATGTTGGTACATAAAAGGAACTATACACTACGACTAACTTGGGATAGAATTACCTTTGCATCTTGACAAAATTGTTTGGTGAAAAACAAAAAAAGTATACAAGTGTCAGAGGCAGCGGGGACATAAAAAAGCATGACCGAAACTGTTTTTTCGAACCAAGCTACTCCCCTTTCATTTGATTTCTCAACCAAATATGGCAAGCTCATTACAACAAACAATGGGCGCGAAAGAAGTAAATCATGCTTAAACATTGTTTAGAGACACATCATGCATGCCCCTATCGACGCGAATGCAAAAAAATGAACGGAGAAACTTTGCATAGAGCTAGTTAGGTAAAGATTAAGTGCAAGCGAGCACATAAAACACAACATAACCAAAAGCACGATTGAAGAAGACAAGAGACGCTAACCACTACTTCAAAAATAAACGACGACTTCCAACTTCAGGTTCTCATCATCGAAGGTCCAAGAGTATCTCATATAGAAACACACACCCCATTTTGGGTTATAATGTTGCCTCCTTCCCTTAAACGTATCTTGATCTTCCTCTCTCAAGCCATAAGTTTTGACTTTCGCTTTTCGTCCTCTCATAGGCAAATGTTGTAAGTTTCTTTTGTTACGCAAATGCTCAAATGTTGCTTGAAAACTCTTCTCCAAGATTGGGGTGTGATGTTCTCTTCTCATTGCTCGTAGAAAGGATCGAGAAGAGGTGTCTAGAGGGGGGTGATTAGACCCTCAAAAAAGAAAGGTAACACTTTTTAAGTTCTTTAAGTTAAGGTGGAGTTTTAGCACAAGTTTAAACATTCACAATACATTTCAAGCAAGCAAGGCAAGACTATATGAGCAACGGAAAGTAAAGCATGCAACTGTCAAGAAAGTAAAGGGATGAGATTGGAGTGTGCAAACGCAGTTGGAGACACGGAGATTTTTGGCGTGGTTCCGATAGGTGGTGCTATCATGCATCCACGTTGGTGGAAACTTCAACCCACAAAGGGTAACGGTTGCGCAAGTCCACGGAGGGCTCCACCCATGAAGGGTCCACGAAGAATCAACCTTGTCTATCCCACCATGGCCATCGCCCACGAAGGACTTCCCTCACTTGGGTAGATCTTCACGAAGTAGGCGATCTCCTTGCCCTTACAAACTCCTTGGTTCAAATCCACAATCTTGACGGAGGCTTCCAAGTGACACCTAACCAATCTAGGAGACACCACTCTCCAAAAGGTAATAGATGGTGTGTTGATGATGAACTCCTTGCTCTTGTGCTTCAAATGATAGTCTCCCCAACACTCAACTCTCTCTCACAGATTTGGATATGGTGAAAAGATGATTTGAGTGGAAAGCAACTTGGGGAAGGCTAGAGATCAAGATTCTTATGGTTAGATTGGAATGTCTTGGTCTCAACACATGAGTAGGTGGTTCTCTCTCAGAAAATGAATGCTGGAAGTGTAGGCACGTTCTGATGGCTCTCTCCACGAATGGAGGTAGGGTGGAGGGGTATATATAGCCTCCACACAAAATCTAGCTGTTACACACAATTTATCAAACTCGGTGGGACCGAATGGTAAAACTTGGTCAGACCGATTCAGTTCAAAATGTGAACGTTAGGATTTTCGGTGGGACCGACATGATCAACTCGGTGGGACCGATGTGCTAGGGTTAGGGTAAAATCTCAACTCGGTTTGACCGATTACACAAACTCGGTGAGACCGATTTTGGTAATAAGAAAACAGAGAGTTGGTCAAGCAAACTCGGTGGAACCGATTGCATATCTCGGTGGGACCGAAATTATTGCAACATGCAACAGAGAGTTTGCAAGCCCATCTCGGTGATACCGAGATCCCATCGGTGAGACCGAACTGATTAGGGTTCCTAACAGTCGCTATGTCAAGTGAACTCGGTGGCGCCGGATGGATCAAATCGGTGGGGCAAAGTTTGACTTAGGTTTAGGACATATGTGGAAATGAGAAAGTGGTTGAGGGCTTTGGAGCATATCACTAAGCACTTTGAGCAAGCAAGCCATTAAGCAAAACCTCATCCCCTTTCAATAGTATTGGCTTTTCCTATGGACTCAATGTGATCTTGGACCACTAAAATAAAAATGTAGATTCTTGAGCTATTGCCAATGTTTGTCCTTAGCATCTTGAAAGGGTTCCACATCCTCCTATCCATGCCACTCCACTGTCAAACTCATCTGAAATATACTAGATGAAAATATTAGTCCAACAAGAGATATGTTGACATTAATTACCAAAATCACCCAGGGAGCACTTGTGCTTTCAATCTCCCCCTTTTTGGTAAATGATGACAACATACATCAAAGCTTTAGATAAGGATATAAGGAAATAGCAAGTAAAGCTTTGGAAAGACATGTAACATGCATATGCTCCCCCTACAAGTATGCAATCATGTGATTATGGAATATGAGAGCATGAGAATGCATAAGCATGACAGAGCAAGCAATGAGTTACATGTATCTTGGATATATGCATCAGAGCAAATGGTGTAGATACTGTAAATATACCTTCATGTTCATGAGTCCTTCTTGCAAACAATATGTACATCAGCAAGAGATCATCATGCACATGAATGTGATGCATATACTTACCTTGTGGTCTTGAGCTGGATTTGGAAGAGATGAACCTGAGTAAACAAGTTAGATAACACAAGTACATCTACTAAACAGAGCAAACAGTAAACCACAAGAGTACCAAGATTGGGATGACATGTAATGAGTGAGTACTTAGTACTCTATTGGATATAGACATGTCCCCAAATAGTAAAGATATGCAATGAATTCGAAGATTTCCTTCCCTTAAGTGTATTGCTCCCTCTTAATCTTATATTGGATAATGGGAGAAGATAGGGAAAAGAGAATCAGAGCAAAACAAGGAAAAACAGAACAAAACAATCATAACATATACTAACATGTCTTTCCCCTCTTGAAGACATGTGACTTTTATACGTCTCCAACGTATCTATAATTTTTGATTGTTCCATGTTATGATATATTCTGTTTTGGATGTTTAATGGGCTTTATTATACACTTTTATATTATTTTTGGGACTAAACTATTAACCCAAGGCCTAGTGCAAATTGCTATTTTTTTTGCCTATTTCAGTGTTTTACAGAAAAGGAATATCAAACAGAATCCAAACAGAATGAAACCTTCGGGAGCATGATTTTTGGAACAAACGTGATCCAGAGGACTTGGAGTGGACATCAAGAAACGAACAAGGAGGCCATGAGGCAGGGAGGCACGCCTGCCCCCCTGGGCGCGCCCCCACCCTCGTGGGCCCTTTATAGCTCCACCAACCTACTTCTTCCTCCTATATATATCCGCGTACCCTGAAAACATCTAGGAGCACCACGAAACCCTATTTCCACTGTCTCAACCTTATGTACCCGTGAGATCCCATCTTGGGGCCTTTTCCGGCGCTCCGCCGGAGGGGGAATCGATCACGGAGGGCTTCTACATCAACACCATAGCCTCTCCGATGATGTGTGAGTAGTTTACCTCAGACCTTCGGGTCCATAGTTATTAGCTAGATGGCTTCTTCTCTCTCTTTGGATCTCAATACAAAGTTCTCCTCAATCTTCTTGGAGATCTATTCGATGTAACTCCTTTTGCGGTGTGTTTGTCGAGATCCGATGAATTGTGGGTTTATGATCAAGATTATCTATGAACAATATTTTAATCTTCTCTTAATTCTTTTATGTATGATTGGTAATCTTTGCAAGTCTCTTTGAATTATCAGTTTGGTTTGGCCTACTAGATTTATCTTTCTTGCAATGGGAGAAGTGCTTAGCTTTGGTTCAATCATGCGGTGTTCGATCCCAGTGACAGAAGGGGAAACGACATGTATTGTATTGTTGCCATCGAGGATAAAAAGATGGGGTTTATATCATATTGCTTGAGTTTATCCCTCTACATCATGTCATCTTGCCTAATGCGTTACTCTGTTCTTATGAACTTAATACTCTAGATGCATGCTGGATAGCGGTCGATGTGTGGAGTAATAGTAGTAGATGCAGGCAGGAGTCGATCTACTTGTCGCGGGCGTGATGCCTATATACATGATCATGCCTAGATATTCTCATAACTATGCACTATTCTATCAATTGCTCGACAATAATTTGTTCACCCACCGTAATACTTATGCTATCTTGAGAGAATCCACTAGTGAAACCTATGGCCCCCGGGTCTATCTTCCATCATATTTATCTTCCGCCACCTAGTTATTTCTTTCGCCGTTTATTTTGCAATCTTTACTTTCAATCTTTATCATAAAAATACCAAAAATATTATCTTATCATCTCTATCAGATCTCACATTTGCAAGTGGCCTTGAAGGGATTGACAACCCCTTTATCGTGTTGGTTGCAAGCTTCTTATTTGTTTGTGTAGGTACGAGGGACTTGCGTGTGGCTTCCTACTGGAATTATACCTTGGTTCTCAAAACCGAGGGAAATACTTACGCTACTTTTCTGCATCACCCTTTCCTCTTCAAGGGAAAACCAACGCATGCTCAAGAGGTAGCAGACTTCTCTCCTCTATGGATAATAGGCATCTGGAGAAGCTTAAGGTGTGCATTCTCTCTTATGTGATAAGCTTTGATGTGCTCTCTCTCTCTTCCTTTGACATCAATTTCCAAGAGGGAATCTTCTAGAGCTTGAGTCAAGTAGGTTTGGTCCTTGAGTCACATTACAAAGCAACATGTAATATAAGATGCTGGTAGAGGATAAGAATCATCGAGTGGAGCTGGAACAAATATGCAGGATGCAAATGGCAAAGTGTTTTCTCTGCATTGAAATCGTTAACACCGAGTCTTTTTCTTTGGTGGCACTGAGTTGTTTCGGTTTAGCCGAAAGAAACAAACCAGTGAGGCCGAATTCATCGCAGAGAGAAAACAATTATCATCTCAGCTCACTAGGCAAACAAGATCTCACAAAGATTTGCAAAGAATTGACTGAAAGATTTGCAATGAATTGGATGCAGGGAATGCAGAATATAACAGAGAAAAAGAAAAGAAATCTATATGAAGTTTTTTTAAAAGGGAAACAAACAAGCAAGAGAAAAATGCAAGAACACAGAAAGACACTAGAGAACTTCATCTAGAATTGGTCGGCGACAAGTCACCTATGTTAGAGTATATTGACTTAGGAGTCAAGTGAAGGCACTTGATCATAGGTCATACTCATCGTTTAAGCTCAAAATGGGGTTACCATTTTTTGTTTAAGCATCTTGGTGTATTCACATCTTGTTGAGCTGCTTTGACCCATGACTTGGGGTAAAGCTTCTCTAAGATGGAATGACATACCTTGGGTGGTGGTGTTGATCTTAATCATGTAGTTGAACTTGTGTAGGATGCTCAAGGTTGATGTAGCTCATCAATGGTTGGGAGCACCACTTGTAATTTGAGTTCATCTACCTACATGGGTTAGTCTTGCAAGGAAGAGCACTTGTGTATCCAAAATGACAATCATGAAGTTTGATACCAAATGAAATTTGATATATAGAAATTGTCAAAGGATATATTGAAAGGATCCATGCTTCCTTGTCTTCAACCACCATATTGTAGAGACTTGGTGATGTAGAGATTGCTCAAGATGTGAGTGAGTTGCAATCTCATAGATTTTGATTCATCCAAGTACCTACAAGAGTTAGATGACATGCAAGGGTACAAATATAGATCCAAGACATATGATCATCATCATAAGAGAATTATCAAGGATTAGTCAAAGGCTCATGCCTTGCATGTATCCAAATGGAGTTTATACTCCAAGTTTGAAGCATCAATGATGTTCAATTCACCTCTCAAACGAAAAAACACTTTCTCATCAAGCGGTTTGGTGAATATATCCGCCAATTGCTTGTCGGTACGAACATTCTTAAGATCAGTGTCTCCTTTGGCAACATGATCTCGAATGAAATGATGATGAACTTCAATACGCTTAGTTCAAGAATGTTGCACGAGATTATGAGCAATCTTAATAACACTTTCATTGTCACAAAGCAATGGAACATGTTTCACATATATGCCATAATCTTTAAGAGTTCGGGTCATCCAAAGTACTTGAGCACAACATGAACCGGCGGCAATGTATTCCGCTTCGGCGTGGATAAGGATACCGAGTTTTGTTTCATGGAGGACCAAGACATAAGAGATCTACCAAGAAATTGAAAAGTACCAAAAGTGGACTTTCTATGAACCTTGTCGCCGGCATAGTCCGAGTCAGAGTAGCCAACAAGATCAAAATAAGACCTCTTAGGATACCAAATGCCAAAATTTGGTGTATGAATTAAGTATCTCACTATCCTTTTCACAGCCTTAAGATGACATTCTTTGGGGGCCGCTTGATATCGTGCACACATGCACACACTTAGCATAATATCGGGACGGGAGGCACATAGATATAACAATGAACCAATCATAGAGCGGTAAACATTTTGGTCAACCGGTTCGCCATCCTTGGTCGAGTCAAGATGTCCACTAGTAGGCATGGGTGTATTCATACCTTTGCATTCTTGCATGTTGAACTTCTTGAATAAGTCCTTGGTATACTTTGTTTGGGAAACAAAGGCACCCTCCTTAGTTTGCTTGATTTGCAAACCAAGAAAGAACTTGAGTTCACTCATCATAGACATCTCAAACTTCTCCGACATTAGCCTTCCAAACTTTTCACTAAAATGAGGGTTAGTCGAACCAGACATGATATTATCCACATAAATTTGGCACACAAATAATTCTCCATTAACCCTTTTAGTAAAAAGAGTAGAATCAATTTTTCCAATCTCAAAGCCTTTTTCAATAAGAAACTTAGTTAAGCATTTATACCACGCTCTAGGAGCTTGTTTAAGACCATAAAGAGCTTTGTGAAGTTTGTAAACATGTTCGGATTTCTTAGGATTAACAAAGCCGGGAGGTTGTTTAACATAAACTTCCTCCTCAATTTCACCATTTAGAAAAGCAATTTTAATGTCCATTTGATACAAAGTGATATCATGATGATTGTCATAAGCAAGTAAGATGCGTATGTACTCAAGTCTAGCAACGGAGGCATATGTCTCACCATAGTCCATACCTACGACTTGTGTGTAGCCTTGAGCGACGAGACGTGCTTTGTTGCGAACGACTTGTCCATCTTCATCTTGCTTATTCCGAAACACCCATTTGGTACCAATGACGTTGTGGTTGTTGTCGGGATTCTCAACCAATGTCCACACTTGGTTCCTCTCAAAATTTTGTAGCTCTTCGTGCATTGCGTTTATCCAATCCGGATCTTCTAGTGCTTTTTCAACCTTCATAGGTTCAATGCTAGAGATGAATGAATAATGTTCACAAAAATTAGCCAAACGAGTTTTAGAGCGAGTAATTCTCCTGGTTTGAATATCGTTGAAGATTTGTTCGATGGGATGGTCTCTTGAGACTCTTGCTCTAACTCGTGAGAGCTTTTGTTTGGGTTGGGGTGGAACATCTTCTTCATCATCTTGTTCTTCCTCTTGGCCTTCTTCATTGTTGGTGTTGTTGTTCTCTTGTGGAGGTGGAGAAGGAGTTGATGAGGTTCATCTTGGTGTACATCCTCGTTTTCTCCATCTTGGCGTGTCCCACTTGTGGATGCCTCCGTGTCAACTCGTGGTTCACCTTGTCGTGAGGTAGAAGCTTCCACTTGGACGGACGAGGTACTCTCCTTCACCTCCGTTGGGCGAATCTTGCCAATAGAAAAGTCTTGGATTGCTTCCAAAGGGTCTTTGTCTGCTACATCAATTGGCAATTGCTCTACTTGCGAGCCGTTAGATTCATCAAACTTCACATCTACCGTATCTTCAACCTTTCGGGTGAAATTGTTGTAGACACTTACATCCATAACTGAGTAGGAAACCCTCATGAGATTTAGGAGCAAATTTAGAACGACGATGCTTATCAAGAATATAGCACTTTGAGTCGAATACTCGAAAGTATCCAACTTGGGGTTTGTTACCGGTGAGAAGCTCGTATGCCGTCTTGCCGAGTAGCTTGTGAAGATATAGACGATTTGTTGCATGACAAGCTGTCTCAACCGCTTCCGCCCAAAAGTGTTTTGGCGTCTTGTCCTCATCAAGCATCATTCTCGCCATCTCAATAAGAGTCTGGTTCTTCCTCTCAACAACTCCATTTTGTTGAGGCGTGTACGTACCCGAGAACTCATGTGAAATTCCTTCTTCATCAAGAAAGGTGTCCACATTGGCGTTCTTGAACTCTGTTCCATTGTCGCTGCGAACCTTCTTGATCTTCACTTCGAATTGATTTTGGGCCTTCCTAGCGAAGTTGTTGAAGATCTTTTGGACCTGCGATTTATCATCAAGAAAGAACACCCACGTAAATCTTGAAAAATCAACGACTATGACTAAACCAAACGAGTTTCCACCAAGACTTTTAAAGGCGTTTGGACCAAAGAGATCCATATGAAGTAGCTTGAGCGGTCTTCTCGTGGTCTTCTCGTGGTCATGATGTTCTTCACGGGGTGGCTTCCTCCAACCTGTTTTCCTACTGGACAAGCACTACAAAATCTATCCTTGTCAAATATAACGTCTTTCACTCCAAGGATATGATCACCTTTGATAAGCTTATCAAGATTTTGCATGCCCACATGACCTAATCTTCTATGCCACAACCAACCTTTAGAAGATTTAGCAATTAAGCAAGTTCTAGGTTGAGCCTTTTTAGTGAAATCAACAATGTATAGATCACCTCTACGTATACCGGTAAAGACCATTTTATGATTATCTCTTCGAAACACTTGGCAATCCACTTCAGTAAATAGGACATTGAATCCAAAGTCAACTAGTCTAGATACGGAAACTAAATTGTAGCCAAGAGATTCAACAAGCATAACATTTTGTATGGAGCTATCATGTGAGATGGCCACCTTACCAAGGCCAACCACCTTTCCCTTTGAATTATCACCAAAAGTGACATACTTTCGAGGGCCGTCGTTTTCAGCAAGCTCATGAAACATATCCTTGTCTCCGGTCATGTGATCGGTACATCCACTATCAAGAACCCATTCCTTTCCTCCAGCCATGTAGCCGCGAAGATTAGCCGTAAGACCAAAGTGTCTCATAGACTCATCGAGATCAAGATCACTATCATCATCCTCATCATAGTATCCATGTTCAACATCGTCTTGTAATTGATCATTTCCTAGAGAGAGTGATTCATTAGATATATGATCATGACAATGTTCATCTTTTTGAATTCTAATGACTTCGGAAATGATGTTGCTAATGATTCCAACATCCCCTTTGGCAAGCATAAGGTCACGAAGCTCAAATAAACAATTGCCAAACTTAGGTTCATTGGAATTCATCTTACTCAAAGCAATAGACTTGTGAAGAATCTCATCTAAGTTTTGCAAGGAATAGTTTGGAAATCATTCCTCAAGAACTCTCCATATGGTGTAAAAGGACAATCAAGAGTAGGCAAGCAATCAATCAAGTTTGTAGTCAAACCTCTAGTAATAAGATTGAAAGTTCTAAGGTTGCGGATCATGTCAAGAGACTCATAGGGGGTAGGATGCAAAGGATCAACAAGGGGCGCACAAGGGGTAGTAATGTACTTGTTCAAGTGATATTCATTGGAAATCTCAAGCATCTCATTTTTCCAAGCATGAAAGAACTCTCCATCAAGTATAGGCACTCTATGTCTAGAACTCCCCAACATAGACTCATCCATCTTCCTCCAATGGTAATTAAACCAAAGCAATGGAGACCAAAACTATGATACCAATTGAAAGGATCGAGAAGAGGTGTCTAGGAGGGGGGGGGGGGGGGTATTAGACCCTCAACAAAGTAAGGTAGCAGTTTTTAAGTTCTTTAAGTTAAGGGGGAGTTTTAGCACAAGTTTAAACATTCACAATACATTTAAAGCAAGAATGGCAAGAGTATATATGAGCAACGAAAAGTAAAGCATGCAACTTGCAAGAAAGTAAAGGGATGGGATTGGAGTGTGCAAACGCAATTGGAGACACGAAGATTTTTGGCGTGGTTCCGATAGGTGGTGCTATCGTACATCCACGTTGGTGGAGACTTCAACCCACAAAGGGTAACGGTTGTGCGAGTCCATGGAGGGCTCCACCCACGAAGGGTCCATGAAGAAGCAACCTTGTCTATCCTACCATGGCCATCGCCCATGAAGGACTTGCCTCACTTGGGTAGATCTTCACGAAGTAGGCGATCTCCTTGCCCTTACAAACTCCTTGGTTCAACCCCACAATCTTGATGGAGGCTTCCAAGTGACACTCAACCAATCTAGGAGACACCACTCTCCAAAAGGTAATAGATGGCATGTTGATGATGAACTCCTTGCTCTTGTGCTTCAAATGATAGTCTCCCCAACACTCAACTCTCTCTCACAGATTTGGATATGGTGAAAAGATGATTTGAGTGGAAAGAAACTTGGGGAAGGCTAGAGATCAAGATTCTTATGGTTGGTGTCGGTGTCAAAACCGGCGGATCTCGGGTAGGGGGTCCCGAACTGTGCGTCTAAGGCAGATGGTAACAGGAGGCGGGGGACACAATGTTTACCTAGGTTCGGGCCCTCTCGACGGAGGTAATACCCTACTTCCTGCTTGATTGATCTTGATGATATGACTATTACAAGAGTTGATCTACCACGAGATCGTAGAGGCTAAACCCTAGAAGCTAGCCTGTGGTATGATTGTTGTTGTCCTACGGACTAAACCCTCCGGTTTATATAGACACCAGAGGGGGCTAGGGTTACACAGAGTCGGTTACAATGGGAGGAGATCTACATATCTGTATCGCCAAGCTTGCCTTCCACGCCAAGGAGAGTCCCATCCGGACACTGGACAAAGTCTTCAATCTTGTATCTTCATAGTCCAACAGTCCGACCAAATGATATAGTCCGGCTGTCCGGATACCCCCTAATCCAAGACTCCCTCAGTAGCCCCTAAACCAGGCTTCAATGACGATGAGTCCAGCGCGCAGATTGTCTTCGGCATTGCAAGGCGGGTTACTCCTCCGAATACTCCATAGAAGATTTTGAAAACAAGGCTAGTGTCCGGCTCTGTGAAACAAGTTTCGCATACCACCGTAGAGAGAATAATATTTCCACACATCCAATCTGCCGACCGTTTTTCATAAAGCGACGTATTTCGTAGCATGACATCACACCACTGCCTGGTCATTATTCGAACCGTTTTTCTCAACCAGCCTCGGCGCATATCGCGTGGCGGTTTCCTTGGCACGTCTTGTCGAAGCAGAGATCGTGTCCCCTTATCACGAGATTCTCATCAATAAGGACGTCGGTAACCCAACCGCGCCATCAATTATGGTGCTTGGGGAATAAGCGAGTTTGCTAGGCAGGTGGGGGCGTACAACTCCGTCCGCCCTTATAAAGGGATAAGGATTCACCTTTTTTCACCCACGCCTTCTTCCTCCTCGCATATCCATTCTCACGCACTCGAGCTCCAACACCCAAGTTCGCGTCTTTCTCCTCAAACCGTTCCAATCATGTCTGGAGCGGGAGGCAAGTGGATGAAATCCTCCGTCACGGAGGAGGACATCAAAAAGCTGCGGGGAGCCGGATACTTGGCCGCGGATATCGCGCACCGGCTGCCCGACGCGGGGCAGATCATCCTTACCCCGGAACCTTACGAGAGCATAATTTTCCTCACCCACTTCGTCCACGGACTGGGCTTTCCCCTCCACCCGTTCGTCCGCGGCCTCATGTTCTACTACGGGCTGGACTTCCATGAACTGGCTCCGAACTTCATCCTCAACATTTCGGCGTTTATCGTCGTGTGCGAGGCCTTCCTCCGCGTCCGGCCCCACTTCGGCCCGTGGCTGAAGACCTTCAATGTCAAACCGAAGGTGGTTGGTGGCCAGCAAGCGGAATGCGGAGGCGCCATGGTGGGAAAAATGCCCAATGTTACATGGCTCGAGGGCTCCTATGTGGAGACCATAAAGGGGTGGCAATCGGGGTGGTTCTACATCACCGAGCCGCGCGACACCAACTGGGTGGCGGCCCCCGAGTTCAGATCCGGAATCCCCACGCGGCTCACCTCCTGGAAGGAGAACGGCCTGTCTTGGGGTCCATCGGTGGAGCTGATCGGACTCCAGAAATGTATCCGGAACATGATAAGCAAGAAACTCAAGCTTGTCAACGTGGTCCAGGTCATGCTCTTCCGCCGGATCCTCCCGTGTCAACAACGGGCATTCAATTTGTGGGAGTTCGACCCGGCTGAGCACCAGACGCTGCGCAAGCTCTTTGACACGACGCACAAAGACGTCTGGAGGGTGCTCTTCAAGGGCGCCGAGGTACGTCCTTCCCTTACCGAGGACCGCAGACTTAGCGCGAAGCGCCCTGCGAATCCGGTAAGTTCTCTACACCTTATGGGGTATTTATTTTCCCCAGTTTAATCATGTGCGGGATCTAAGCTCCCATGCCTTTGACAGGACTTGGTGGAGACAGCAGAGCAAATCAACTGCCCGGCCCCCCTGCACGAAGATCCAGCAGATGCTCTCCTGACGGAGATGCTGACTCCGGCACCTTATGAGGTGCCAGTGAAGAAGGCCACGGGGACCCGAAAGGGTCTCCGGCATCAGGTGATATCAGACTCATTGTCCGACAACTCCGAGGCGCACTCCTCTCATGAAGACCAGGAGGATGAAGAGGAAAGTTCTCCCCCCCCCCAGCTGGGGGAGACAAGAAGAGGAAGGCTGCCCCAACTGGGAGGCCGAAGGGTCCCAAAAGAGAAGGACCTTCCTTCCGGACTGCTCCACGACAGCCACCCATAGCGATGACGAGTGGTTGCCTAGGGACAAGCCCCTGGCGAAGTCGTAAGTATCCGAATTCCATTGTAATTCATGGTATGTTTTATTGCACTGCTCCTCATTACGCCGAACATGATCGTGCAGTCTGCCCCGAGCCCGCATCGACTTATCTTCGTCGGATGGTTCTTTGGACTCGTCGGATATGAATAGCGATTCACTTCCGACCGCCTTTTCCCCTCGCCCTACGGACAACGTCGAGGTGTTGTCCCAAAAGGCACCGAGCCGAGGGGAGACAGTCCTGGAGGCGCCTCGAGGCGACCTTCCGGACCCTGGGCATAAAGGGAGCAAGACTCCCGCCGGCTCCAAGTTCGGCCCCCAGCCGAACACTACGTCGGAACCTCCAGTGGTTCCGAACTCCGGCAGGCGACCCCCTATTAAGAGGGGCAAGCCGCTCGTGCCGGTAACCTCTGTCCATCTAGAGGCATCGGACAACTTGCTGGAAGCACTTCGCAGCGCTTCCATCGACGAAGAGCACCGCACTATTATGAGTGCGGTGATCGAGAAAATTCGATCCAAAAGCGGACTAACTGAAGCTTGTGCCAGCCTCTTAACAGGCTTTCAGGTATGTAATAGAAATATGGGAAATATTACCGTATAGACAGAAGCCCCTGATGCTCTGTTTGGCATTCGCAAAGAAAAGCCGAATAGAGGATCGAATAATGATCACAGGAGTCTAATCATAATATGTCTATGCGAATATGCAGGCTTCACTGCTGGCCGCTGCCGCACGTACTGCGGAGGTCGCTGCACTGAAGCAGGACCTTGAGAGGTACGAGGAAGAGCTCGGACTTGTCAAGAGGCAGCTCGAAGAGGACAAAGGTAAGCAATACCTTGTCTATTTGGAAAAAGATTTGGTTGCAGAATAATAGGATCATCATGAATGTACCAGGGGCCGCGAACAAAGTGGCGACCTTGAAGAAGGCATTGTCCGAGGCTGAAACAAAGCGGCCCAGGAGCGCACCGAGCGAGAAAAACAAGAGGCCCGAGTAGGTGAGGTGCAACAAGAGGTCCAGGCTCTCATCAAGAAGCACGAGGCCTTGGAGCTTGACTCTAAGACGCGAGAGTCCGAGCTTGCAAAGGCCCTCAAAGTGCAAAACGTGCCAAGGCCGAAGCCCAAAAGGCCCTCCAGGAAATTGAGGTGGTTAAGAAGATAGCGGCGGGTAAGGCATTCATTATGCAAAGCAAGCATGTCAAAGAAAATTTCTTTTTACTTACCCGAGTTCGGAGCTCTCCAGGAGCGTTCGCAGATCTGTCCCGCAGTGTGTCTGATGCCGCGGAGTTCTACCGTGCCGAGGAGGGGAGCTCGACGGAGAAGTTGTTACGGTCTCGATATCGGGACCGAACACCCGATGCCCTTATGAGCGACCAGTGAAGCAGCTGGTCGAGCTCCACAAGGCAGTGAACAGGCCATAAAGGGCCTTATAGTCCGGATGTGGCTGGCGATCCCCTTCCCAACAGCTACTTTGGTGCGGTGAGGCGGCTTGTGGATGCCTGCCCCGGTTTGAAGTCATCAAGCGATCCGTGCGCATCGAAGGTGCATGTAGGGCCTTTGCCCGTCTTGAAAATGCTGTGGCGAAGATGGACGCCGAGAAGCTGGTGAAGGAGGGGCCACCGCAGGGCAAGGAGCATCGCCACCCCGAAATGTATTATGACGGTGTCCTCAGGGGTGCCCGCCTTGTGGCGGAGGAGTGTTCCAAAGATGTAATTTTTGAATGAACGTGTTCATGTGATCCTTTAATGTGAAAACTAGTTCACGTGCGCTATGCAACACTTTTTGAATTTAAAATATTACCTTATGTGCGGCTGTTTGTCAAATCTGAGAGTTGGCGGTCATTAAACCTGCCCCATGCAGCTAATCTTTGGGGTGTTGGGGATAAATCTGAGCACTCTTTTTCCCATTTTGGGTCCTTGAGGAGGTGCTCAAATAGCGAACCGAGCAATCAGACTATAATGCTTTATCACTCTCACTTAGCCATAGAAGTCTACAATTTTAAATTTTGGCGAAGCCCCTAGTATTCGGAAGGCCGAATTTGGGGCGCTATACACGCCTAAGTCGGACAAGGCCGACTCCTCGCCCGAAGCGGAAAAAGTCTTTAAGGACTTGAGACCTCTCGAACAGCGACCAGCTCTCGCCTCATCATGACAGTCAATTTTGACTTTCTCTACTGAGGTGCTCGTCCGGAAGAACCGGCACACAATCGCAGTAGTTCTCCCAGTGCTACCTTAGCCGATATAGCGGAACGTAAGGTACCAAAACATGGGAGCCGGGCAAACCCATATTGACCCAAGACATGATTCGGAGCTGATGCATATAATGCTATAAGTTGGGGGTGCCGCACTGTCGAAAGTGTTCAGACTTCTCACGCCGTATTATGGGGTGTACGAAAGCCCCTGGCGTACTGTCCGTACCAGAATGTACGGGTGCTGATTGTCGTAAATAAACACATATAAAAAAGAATAGATACTGCAATAATAGACTAGTGCTAATGTGCTATGCATTGTTATCCAAAGAATACGTTGACACGTACTGATACAAGTAGTGTAATAAGCAGAAGAAAATAGGATTATTTAACATGTCCTATCCAAGGGCAAGCCGCGGACTGGTATTTAAAGCGGATATTCCGCTCATTATCAGAGACCACCTGGGGATTCCATTGTACGACGTAGCTTCCTGCCTCCTTGGTTGTTGTATTATGCGTCCGGCAATCGTACTGCCGGATAGGGCTTCCAGAGAGTAAGGTCCTGAAAGAGAGAGAATGATAAAGGCAGTAAGCCCCTAGTGCGGTTGAGCCGCACTGTGGGACGTGCCATGATCGTGCCCCCGACTGTGCCCATGGTATTTTCAATGCATAATTATGTACGCGCGGCATGGATTTCGCCGGTTGACTGTGACTAGGGCGGGGGCCGAATTTCTAGGCGAGCTCTGAACATGACAGGCGATCCTGTTGCAGGTTATTCCGGGCTCGCTTGACGGTGTCCGGGGGCTTTATCGCTGAATTGGTGGATTGCCTTAGGAGGCTGCTTTGTGCTTCTCTTGCGAGGGCTGCAGTGTGCTCCTCCGTGCAGAGCGAGCGCTCTGTGTTTCCATTGACTGTGATGACCCCCCTAGGTCCTGGCATCTTGAGCTTGAGGTATGCGTAGTGCAGTACCGCATTGAATCTTGCAAATGTGGTTCGCCCGAGCAGTTCGTGATAGCTGTTGCGGAACGGGACGATATCGAAGATTAACTCCTCGCTTCGGAAGTTGTCCGGAGATCCAAAGACCACTTCCAGTGTGATTGAGCCCGTGCAATGGGCCTCTATGCCTGGGATGACACCTTTAAAGGTTGTTTTTGTGGGTTTGATCCTTGAGGGGTCTATACCCATTTTGCGCAATGTATCCTGATAGAGCAGGTTCAGGTTGCTGCCGCCATCCATAAGGACTCGAGTGAGGTGAAATCCGTCAATGATGGGGTCTAAGACCAATGCGGCAGATCCACCATGACGGATACTAGTGGGATGGTCCCTGCGATCGAAGGTGATCGGACAAGAGGACCATGGGTTGAACTTTGGGGCGACGGGCTCCATCGCATAGACGTCCCTTAGTGCGCACTTCCGTTCCCACTTGGGGATGTGGGTTGCGTATATCATGTTCACCATCCTCACTTGTGGGGGGAACCTCTTCTGTCCTCCCGTGTTCGGCGGCAGGGCTCCTCCTTATCGTCACTGTGCAGCCCCTTGTCCTTGTTTTCGGCATTTAACTTGCCGGCCTGCTTGAACACCCAGCATTCTCTGTTTGTGTGATTGGCTGGCTTATCGGGGGTGTCGTGTATTTGACACGAGCGATCGAGTATGCGGTCCAAACTGGACGGGCCCGGAGTGCTTCTTTTGAATGCCTTTTTCCGCTGACCGGATTTAGAGCCTCTGAATCCGGCATTGGCTGTCGTATCCTCAGCGTTATCACCGTTGTTGCGGCGCTTGTGTTTGCTGCGACGTGGTCTGCCGTTACTGTCCTTGGTATCCGAAGTGCCAAGGTTCCTTGATATGTTGTTGCTGCGAGCCAGCCAGCTATCCTCTCCCGCGCAAAAGCGGGTCATGAGTGTCGTGAGGGCTGCCATAGACTTCGGCTTTTCCTGGCCGAGGAGCCGGGCGAGCCACTCGTCACGGATGTTATGCTTAAATGCCCCTAAGGCCTCTGCATCCGGATAGTCGACAATTTGATTTTTCTTGGTTAGGAACCGTGTCCAGAATTGCCTGGCCGATTCCCCTGGCTGCTAAGTTATGTGGCTCAAGTCATCGGCATCCGGTGGTCGCACATAAATGCCCTGGAAGTTGTCGAGAAATGCATCTTCCAGATCTCCCAACAGCCAACGGAGTCTGCTGGCAAGCTATTCAGCCAATGCCGAGCTGGTCCTTTGAGTTTTAGTGGGAGGTACTTGATGGCATGTAGATCATCACCGCGGGCCATGTGGATGTGGAGGAGGAAGTCCTCGATCCATACCGCAGGATCTGTTGTGCCATCATATGATTCGATATTTACGGGTTTAAAACCCTCTGGGAATTCATGATCCATTACTTCGTCAGTGAAGCATAGGGGGTGTGCGGCGCCTCTGTGATGGGCTATATCGCGACGCAGCTCATATGAGTCTTGCCTGCTGCGTTCGACCCGACCGGATTTACTTTTACTGTATCCGGCGTGACGGTCATCGTCCCGCGTAGGGGCGCGCCCTCGTGATCCGTAGATCAATCTTGCGTGTTTTGCCCTGTCTTCCAATTCATCTCGCGGGTCTTGCGTGTTTCCTCGTGCCTTGGTATTTTTGTTCGAATGGCGGCGGGGTGCGGGCTGAGCTTCTGGCTGAAATGCCTCTCTGTCTCGGCCACGAGGTGGCCGATCAGCCGTATCATACGCTGGTGATGTAGGTTTCAATGCTTCCTCCTCAAGTCGGGGTAGCAACCTGCGCTTTGGGTAACCCTTGGAAGGGCGTTCGAGTTCATATTCCTCGGCCGCAAGGACTTCAGTCCACCTGTGTGCTAGCAAATCTTTATCAGCTCGAAGCTGTTGTTGCTTTTTCTTCAGGCTATTTGCTGTGGCTATAAGCCGGCGCTTAAAGCGCTCCTGCTCGACAGGATCCTCAGGCACGACAAATTCTTCGTCGCCGAGGCTCACCTCGTCTTCGGAGAGAGGCATGTAATTGTCATCCTCCGCTTCTTCCTCTGCCGCTTTCGCTTCGGGAGGGCTGGCTTGTTCATCCTCGGCTCTAAATCTTCTTTGGAGGGATTGTAAATCGTCTTGACCTTGTCCGGAGTACTATTATCTCCTGTGCCGGTATCACCGCTTTTGCCGTGGCGAGACTTAGAGCGGCGCTGCTGACGTCGGAGCTTGGGTTGCTTCTTGGAGGGGTCATCCTCCGTTGTCTTGTCGCCATTGCCTTCTTTGGGTGTATCCACCATGTATATATCGTATGATGAGGTGGCGGTCCAGTGCCACGTGGGCGATGGTTCCTGTTAAATCTCCTGCATCGTTGTCCATACCATCGATGTCTTCGGAGTCGAAGTCGAGCATGTCGGTTAAATCATCGACAGCGGCTACTAAGTCGATGGTGGGTGGGGAGTGAATTTCTTCATCATCTGTGTCGGGGAGGCTGATCGTACCCGCGAACACCTATGGGGCCGGCGGAGCAGGCCCCTTGTGGTTCGGAGGGGGGCGGAGATCGCACGAAGAGCGGATCGAGGCGATGCACACGAGCAGTTTACCCAGCCGGAGCTCTCCGGAGATAAAACTCCTACTGCTGCTTGTTTGATCTATTGTGTTCTTGCTAGGGAGCAATGCGAGCTACAAAACCTAGCTTCAGTGTGTCTAGTCTATGGCCAGTCGAATGAACCGAACGAGCCGAACCTTGCGAACCGAACCTGCGGAACCGAACCTCCTCTACGTTGCACTCGGGCCTCCTTTTATATGCTCAAGGGGTCTCCGACAGGTGGCAACATAGGCGGGGGTACAAATGTAAAAATAGGAGTTGGTACACCTACTTGAGCGATTATCTTGTGCAAAATACCTAACTCGACGGCAAGGGACAAAAGCAATAAATGCCCGTCATTGTCGCCCGAACGAGTGTAACAGACCGTCAGTGCGCCTCCGCTTCGCCACGATGGCGAGCCTGTCGGCCGCTTATCGCTGCTCTCCGCTGGCTGCCTGACCCGCTCGACACGCAGCGCCTATGGAGCGGTCCCATGGCGACACGTCGCTGGGTGAGCTGGAGCGGGGGCGGAGAGAGAGGTTGCATGCCGCGGCAAGCGCCTTGCCGCGGCGAATCCTTGTCGCGCTTGGGAGCTTGTCGCTTCACCAAGCCTTCCGGCAAGCTCCTCTTGCCGGGCCTTGCTTCCTTCGTGCCTCAAGTGGCCTTCCCGGCAAGCTCCTCTTGCGGGGCCTTCTTCGTGCCTAGAGGCCTTCCCGGCAAGCTCCTCTTGCCGGGGCCTTCTTCGTGCCTAGAGAGGCCTTCCCGGCAAGCTCCTCTTGCCGGGGTCTTGTCTTCTGAAAGGCTGCGGAGGGTCTTGGCGGACGCCCGGCCAGGTTTGCCACGGGGACGCTGCGACTGCCCGTGCACAAGTTCGGGGTACTAAGGTACCCCTACTTTAGTACACCGACAGGAGCCCCCGGGTCTTGGCCATACACGGTGCCGAGCGCTGTTGGGCCAGGCCCAAAAGCAGAACGCGCACGCAGCGGCACAGGTCCAAACCAAACCCACTCCGTATCCGCGCGTTCCCCATAGCAGCACGCGTCAATTGCGGCGTCGTGGGGAAGTGGGCGGCGTCTTGGGATCGCTTCACCCGTCGCCTCGATTACGCATCCCCGCCACGTGGTTCCCATGCTCTTGGGGTCGCGGACGGTGGAAGTGGAAAACTGGGCCGTTCTGACAGAGGCAGCAGGTAGGCCCGATTCCCTGCTCTTCCTATGCCCTGATTTGTCGGCAGGTGATTGAGCCCCACCTTGGTTCCTTAAAAAGCGGAAGGGGCGCGAAGCCCGCACTCTCCCATCTCCTCCTTTCCTCGGTTCTGCTCCCCTTTCTCTCATTCGTCATGGAGAAAAGGAACCTTGGTTCTTCATCGGTGGCGGCGAGGTCGCCGCTAGACAGCGCTCCCCTCCCAACCCCATGCCCGGGTGATGTAACCGCCACAAGGGGAAGAGGGAGGGGCGAGGTCGTGGGCAGGTCGAGGCGCTCGGGGAAGAGGCGGACGGGCGGCACGCCCGTCTCCGCTTCCGGCGGTTCCCCTCCTGCGGGCGGTCCATATGAGGGACGACCCTTGCGAAGTTCTTCGTCAGGCTGCGCTGGCGCCTCGTCGTCGCCTCCGGCTTCCAGCTCCATTCGCGAGCGCGATGGAGTCGGATCCGCCCGAGACACTGAGACTGCACATGAGGGGCTGTGGGATCAGCGGCATGCGAGTCCGTGTCGTATTCCCAGCCCCTAATGTGATGTATCTCGATCGTGGGTGGAAGACGTTCACTCGCATCCACAGCCTGAGGGCGGGGTTTACCCTCCATTTTAAGTTAATGGAGGGTGATCTCCTCTCCGTCAAGGTCTTGGGGATCTCGGTACTCGGGCGAAGTGCTGCGTGGATAGCTCCTCCGACAGCGAAGATTCCCCTCGGCGAGAGTGACGAGGAGGAGCGGCAGCGGCAGCGAGGGTAGCGGGCCTGATTAGTTGTCGAGCGCCGCCGTGCGTCACCGGGGACCCCATCATCCGCGTCGCGGCTCCTTGAACTCCCGGTGCGTCTCCTTGGGCGGCCCGGTGTAGGGAGGCTGCGGAAGGGAAGAGGGATGGCGACAAGGCCGTCAAGTCGGAGTACGAGGCGTAGTGCCCTCGACAGCGTCTTGACGTCCTGCCGCCCGATCTTGAGCCCGCTTCGGCGCTGCCATCTCCGTCAAGCCCTCGGGGAGCTCCCGGGATGTTCCCTTGGTGCCTTCTGGCACCTGTAGCTCGCCTAGGCGTTTCTTTTGCCCTTCTCGCCTCCTTGACCTACCTCCTGAGAAGAGGGACAGGAAAAGGATTACGGACATCTTATCTTTTTAATTTGTAAGCCTTCAGGCCTTATCCGCATTTAAAACTTGTAATCCTCTCTTTCATGTTTTTCATTCCCCACGGATTGTATCCGAGTAGAATGTTTTTAATGAAAAAGGGGATGTTTGAAAAGGGACGAAAGGCTTATCTCGATACCGCAGCCCCCAAAGCAACTACGGCTTGCCGCAGCCCGGCAACTACGGCTTACCGCAGCCCCGGCAACTCCGGCTTGCGGGGCTTGGGTCTTGCGCGACCTTCTTCTCCTCTTCGCTGTTATTTCAGTTATGAGAACGATTTAGCTTGATGCCGCAATAAGTTATTTTTTAATATAACTTTATTCAGGCAACATTTGCTACGTTACTTCCTTTACTCGACTCTTGGCTTTGTATGTTATTGTCTTACGCTTTTCAGTGGAAACTTGCTTGCACGAGCACCCTTGCCGCTGCGCCGAAAAGCGGAACTTCAGCAGACTTCTTTGGCGAAGTCGCTACCGACAAGCAACCTTGTCGCGGACTAGCCGCAGCTCACTTAAGTTGTTGAGCGGACTCGAAACAAAGTAAGGGCGCGACCAGTCACGATCTGGTTCCTCCGCGCATGGGTTTTTCATACAAAGCGCGATCGTTCAAGGAAGATAACTTTAAAAATTTATTACTGATCTGAATCGATCAATGCAACGTTATTTCCTCTACTTGATTCCTTCCTTTGTACGTTTCTGCCTTACGCATTTAGGGGAACTTGTCGGTGCGGGCACTTTTGCCATGGCCGAGTCGAACGTCAAGAGCTTCTTGGCGATGCCGCCCCGACAAGCAACCTTGTCGCGACTAGCCGCAGCTCACTTAAGTTGTTGAGCGGACTCGAAACAAAATAAGGGCGCGACTAGCTGGCGAGTTGGTTCCTCTGCGCACAGGTTTTCCATACAAAGTACTATCGTTCGAGGAAGATAACGAAAATTTAAAAATTGATTGCTCAAACTTTGGCAACTTAGCTTTTCTATCTCTTGCTTCCCAATGAGGTGAAACTTCCTCGAGCGACGCCTGGTCCATAGTATTATCTCCTCCTTCCCCCCTGGTTAACTTGTGCGCGAGGGAGCCTCCCTTTCTTTGAAAAAAAGAAAAAGAAGAGGAAATAATGTTATGGAGCCCAGTGGCTCGATTCTGCTTACCGGGTGTGGTTGCTGCACAAAGTGTTAGCCAAAGCATGCAATAAATTGATGAAAGCATGAACTTGACAAATTGTGCGCAACGCATGAGCTTTTACTGATGCACGGGGTCTGCGCCCGGCTTTGTACAAAGGATTACATGCAACAGCGGCAAGACTTGTACAAAAGGTGGTTGCCGGAACAGGTTCCGATAACCGCGCCCTATGGGTAAAACTTACGAAGATGCTCAATGTTCCAGGAGTTGCTCACCGGAATGCAATCTTCGGTCTCAAGGCGGACAGTGCCAGGCCTAGTGACTCGTTTCACCCGATAAGGGCCTTCCCACTTCGGCGTCAACTTGTTTGAATTCTTGGTGGACTAAGCGGCGAAGAACAAGGTCGCCTTCCTCGAGACTTCGGCATTAACCCTGCGGCTATGGTAGCGACGCGAGCTTCTCGGTAGCGGCGGCTCACACAACGCCTGAAGATGATCCTCCTCAAGGAGCAGCGCGTCATCTTGTCGCAGCTGCTCTTGCTCAAGCTCATCATAGCGAGCACTCGAGGCGATCCGTATCTGAGTTCCGTGGGGAGAACTGCCTCGATCCATAGACTAGAGCAAAGGGTATGCGGCGGTGGCTCGATTTGGCGTCGTTCGATCGACCAAAGAACCACCGGCAGCTCCTCGATCCGATTTCTTCCGCACTTGCAGCACTGTCGAAAGTTACGGTCTTGAGCCCGCGCAGCACTTGGCGTTGCCCTCTCTGCTTGACCGTTGCTTCTCGGGTGAGCAACAGCAAAAGCAGACCTTGGCGCCAAGGTCTTGGACGTACTGCATGAAGGTGCGACTCGTGAATTGTGTGCCGTTGTCGGTGATGATCCGGTTAGGGATTCCGAGACGACAAACAATTGACCTGAAGAACTTGACTGCTGACTGTGCCGTCACCTTCCTCACTGCTGCACTTCCGGCCACTTTGTGAACTTGTCGATGGCGACGTACAAGTACTCAAAGCCCCCGACAGCTCGGGGGGAGGGGCCGAGGATGTCGAACCCCCAGACCGAAAATGGCCAGGATAAAGGGATCGTCTGGAGAGCTTGAGCTGGCTGGTGTATCTGTTTGGAATGGAACTGGCACGCTTCACACTTGGTTACTTGTGCAGTTGCATCCTGGAGGGCTGTCGGCGAGAAGAAACCTTGCCGGAAAGCTTTGCGGCAAGTGCTCTTGCGCCCATGTGGTGACCACATATGCCTCCATGTATCTCTCGCCAACAGCTTACATCCATCTTCCACAGGAATACACTTCAATTTCACACCGTTGAGTCTTCTTCTGTAAAGTGTGCTATCGACAAACTGGTACATACTTGACTGCCGGGCTACTCTTTCCGCTTCTTCTTGCTCTTCGGGAAGTTCTCTGTCTGAAGGAAATGGACAATCTGCTGCGCCCATCTTTGGAGCTTGTGGCTCGACAACAAGGACTAAAGGCACATCTGCTGCTGCGGGAACATCAGCTTCCACGGCAAGAGCCTGCGGCCCTGCCGGAGCTAGATGCTCCCCGACAAGCTTGCCGGAGCAAGACTTGTCGGGAGCGTCTGCTTCAACGAAACAAACCCTGGGGTCTGTCGGAGCAGACTGCTCCTCAGCACTGTTGGTGTTGATCTTGGGGACCTTTGCAACGACGGCTTCGGGAAGCTCTGTCGGAAAGTATCCACCAGAGGCCAACTTCCTCTTCTTGCTTTGTCCTGTTGATGGTGTTACGGTTGGTTGAGTCAGCTTGAGCACGAAAATCCCTGGTTCCACAGGCAACTTAAGTCTGGCCCGCACTTTGGCGAAAGCCGTCGGCAATATCATTACGAGCTCTTGGAACATGTTCCATTTGCAGGCCGTCAAAGTGCTCTTCTAGCTTCCTCACTTCATCGGCGTGAGGCTTCCATCAACGGACTCTGGTAATCTTTGTTCACTTGGCGGAATGACGAGTTGCGAGTCACCCACGACAATAAGCTTCTTGATCCCAAGGTCCACTGCGATCCACGAGACCGGCAAGCAAACCCTCATACTCTGCCGTATTGTTTGTCGCTTGCTCCTTGGGAAAGTGCATCCGGACGACGTGCTTGAGGTGCTCTCCGGTGGGTGCGATAAGCGACACGCCGCACCGGGCGCCTTGCAGCGGGAAGGCACCATCAAAGTACATCAGCCACTCTTTGCTTGCTTCTTTGGCGGGAATGCTCGTCTCGGAATCTCTTCATCCGGTGTTGGCGTCCATTACGCTATGAATTCTGCCAACGCTACGCTTTGGATAGTTGATGTGCTTTCAAACTTAAGACCAAAGCTTGATAGCTCCGATGCCCACTCGACAATCCCGCCTGCCGCTTCGGATTCTCGCGGTATCCTCTTGAGGAAAGCGAGTGACAACTGTGATCTCATGTGCTTGGAAGTAATGGCGCAGCTTTCTCGAGGCCATGAGGAGGCCGAAAAGCAATTTCTGCACGCCCAGTACCTCGATCTAGCCCCCTGCAGGAGGGAACTGACAAAGTAGACTGGGCGCTGCACCATCCTTTTCTGTATCTGCTCATGCGTCTTCGCGGACTCGTCCTTGTCGGGACCAGAGCTTGTCGGCGAAGCCCCTTGCTTGTCGCTGGATGTGCTTGCCGTGGTTGCTGGCTCGTCATCCGCCTCCCTCTCCGCCACTAACGCAGCACTAACCACTTGATTGGTTGCCGCTATATATAGCAGCAACTTCTCTTGTGGCCTAGGTGCGACAAGTGTTGGAGTGGAGGACAGGTATCTCTTCAAGTCCTGCAGCGCAGCCTCCGCCGAGTCCATTTCATTGGACCTGCCTTTTTCAAAATCTTGAAAAAGCGGCGGTAGCGCTCAGCAGAACCTAGAGATAAACCTCTTTGAGAGCAGCCACGCATAACCGGCAAGTCTTCGTACATCCTTGGCGCTTTGGTGCTTCAATCTGCTCAATGGCCTTGATCTTGTCGGGATTAGCTTCGATCCCCGCTGAGACACGAAGAACCCGAGAAGCTTGCCAGAAGGGACTCCAAACACGCACTTCTCGGGGTTGAGCTTGAGGTTGATCTTGCGCAGATTTGCAAAGGTCTCGTCCAAATCCTGAACCAGAGTTGCTTTGTCCTTGCTCTTGACCACTATGTCATCCATGTAGGCTTCTACATTTCTGTGCATTTGCGGCTCAAAAGCGTCATGGACTACCCTTGCAAATGTTGAACCAGCATTCTTCAAACCGAAAGGCATCCGTATGAAATAGTATGTGCCACATGGTGTGATGAATGCGGTCTTCTCCTCATCTTCTTCAGCCATGAAGATCTGATGGTATCTGAGTATGCATCAAGAAACGAAAGCAAATCACATCCGGCCGTGGAGTCAACAATCTGGTCAATGCGGCGGCAAAGGGAAATGGATCTTTGGGACAAGCTTTATTAACATCCGTGAAGTCAATACAAAGTCTCCATTTCCCATTTGCTTTATGCGACTACAGGATTGGCCAACCACGTAGGATGGAGCACTCCTCGACAAGGCCTGCTGCTTCGGTTTCTTGATCTCTTGGCTATGAATTCTTGGCGCTCCACCGCTTGCTTCTGACTTTTTGCTTGACAGCCGCGCAAGATGAGGACAAGCGGCGGCGGTGCTCAATCACTTTCACAGGAACACCGGGGATATCAGACGGTTGCCATGCAAACACGTCCGACATTCGCCATGAGGAAAGCAACGAAGCGCCTTCCTATTTAGGGTCGAGAGAGGCACCGATGGTGAAGGTACCACCGGTGCCGTCCTCCTTGCGAGCACCTTCTTGGTCTTCGGCGGGGCCACCATCTTCTTGCACTTGCCGGTGGAGCTCGATGGTGCGTCCTCGACGGTAGCGCAGCACTCCGAAGAGGTGCGCTTGCCGGAGTGAGCATCAGAGCCCAGGAGCTTCAGCGGCAAGTGTTGGGCAGTCTGTCGCGGCTGCTCCATCCCGGTAGATCTTGTCGGTACAGATAAGGGCATCCTTCTTGTCGCTGTGGACAGAGATGACGCTTATCGGGCCTGGCATCTTGAGTAGGTTGTAGGCGTAGTGAGAGGCTGCCATGAACTTGGCGAGTCTTTGGGCGGCCAAGTATCCCATTGTAAGGCAATGGGAAATCGGCAACGTCGAATGTAACCCTCTCGATCCCGAAGTTCAGCTCGCCGCCAAATGTGACCGACAGCGTAATCTTCCCTTCGCTTGCTCCTTCCCGGATTGATTCCTTGGAAGGTTCCGGTCTCTTCGAGCTTCGCTGTCGAGGATTTGAAGCTTACGGAGCACCGCGGAGGAGATAAGATTCAAGCCGGCCCGCCGTCAACTAACATTTTGTGACTCACGAGGTTGCGGATGGTTGGTGAGACCAACATCGGCAAGCACCCGACCGCAGATTATGTGATCGAGGTGGTCCTCAATATAAAAATGATAGGCGTCTTTGGACCACTTGAGAGGCTTGCGTGACTCTACGGATGGTTCCGCTGCATTGACCTCCGCATCCATTGCTTGAGTTGGCGGTGGGAGGTATGCGAAGCACCTCCGTCAACGAAGAACCTCTGTGGCTTTCGAAACTCCTGCTCATCGGCGTCGTGCGTCTTCCATGTCTTCATCATCGTCATCATCTTCATCTTTGTCGCGGCCGCGGGGAGGTCGATCTCCTTGCCGCTGCTTGGCCTTGCCACGGCGTCCTCCCCGGCCGGGACGTTTCTTGCTTGCTCCCCGGCACCTTCTGGGCCTTCTCCTTGTCGCGCCCGCTCGTACTAAGCTCTCTGTTGCTCGACGAGCTGCTCGACCTTCTTGCAGCTCTGGAGATCGTGGCCCTTGGTGTGGTGGATCTTGCAATCTTGCTTGCGGAGCTGTCACCTTGTCGGCCGCCACCGACTGGTGCTTGGCGTCAGCGGCAACCTCCTTGCCGGAGCCACCAGCCTTGGCGTTCTTGTCGCCACCTCCATTGCCGGACTGCTCGACTGCTAGCACTTCTCTGGCTTTCTTCTTCCTATTGCCTCGCCGCCGGCCCTTCTTTGCCGGGGCGGTGTCATCACTGTCAGATCCTGCTTCTGCATTCTCTCCAGGGAGTCTCCTCCCTTCCTCAGCGCGTGCACACTTGTCGGCCAAGGCATACAGCTCACTGACGTCCTTGACTTTGCACATCGCCATCTCCTCCCTCATCCTGCGGTTCCGCACATTCTGATGAAATGCGCTGATCACCGCGGCAGGGTGGACGTCTGGGATGTTGTAGTGCACGGCTGAATCTCTGAATGAACTTGCGCGGGGACTCTCCTTCCTTACGGGCGAGCAAGTGAAGGTCACTCTCTTGGCCATGAGGTTTGTGGCCACACCGTGAAGGCGCCAACAAACCGATGGCGCGAATCTACCCAAGAAGATATGGAGCTGTTCGGCAAGTGCATGAGCCAAGATCGGCGTTGGGCTTGAGGACGAGCGGGAAGTAGTTGGCGAGGATCTTGTCGTCCCGTCCCCCCGCAGCCTGCACCGCGATGGTGTAGATGCTGAGGAACTCCGACGGATGCGTCCGGCCATCATACTTCTCCGGCACGTCGGGTTTGAAGTTTTTCTGGCTGGGCCCTTTGGACTTGCCGCAGCTCACGAGTGAACGCAGGGCAACCTACCGCGTACGGCAAGTCGCCTGGCCCCTCCGGCGCGTGCATGTCAACAGAAGGCCCAACGCGCTTGACAGACTGACGTCGCGCTTCTCTTCGGCGCTCGATGCGAGTTCGAGCGTCCTCTTGTTGTCGCTCATGAAGAACTTGGCGCTGATCGCGGCGAGCTCGCGGATCCGACAACGCAGTGGAGTCGCTGTCGAGGTGGATCCGGTGAGTCGGCGATCTTGGCCTTCTTGGCGGAGAGTGCACGGTGGTTGCACCTCCGACAGTCTCGTCGCCACAGGCTCGTGCCTTGTCGTCTCGCCGCGGCAATGATGGCGTCGGTTGCCGCGGAGCGTCGCCGTTGGCAAAGCCGATGAGGCTCTGGATGGTGGCCCTCCACTCGTCGACCTTGTCGGCCGTTGGAGGGTAGTCGAGGAGCAGCTGAGCTCGCCAGAGCCTGCTGGAGTAGTGGGCGGCATTGGGGAGCAGTGCGAGGCGGGGACACGCTCGGACTTCTAACTACGTTAGAAGGAGCAGCGCCCGTCCGGGCGACCGTATCTCACTCGTGTGCCGGCATGTTGGCGCGCATGCTGGTCTTGAGGGTCTCGATCCAGCGAGCGTGGGCGTTGTGAACGCCATGACGTTGTTGGTCCCGCGTCTCCTGAGATGGGCGCGGGGGATGCGCGGACGCCGAGGTTTGCGGTGCCTTGTCCTTGGACTTGGCAACGTCGCGAACACCTTCGCCGGCGCCCGTTCCTCCGCCAGCGTCTGCCCCACCACCCGTTTGCTGTGGCGAGGGTGGGCACGACGCGGACGGCTCTGCCGCCGCTGAAGCCTTCTTCTTCGGTGGCATGCTGAGGAAGATGTTGATGACGCTGCTCGTGTGAACGCTGGATCAGATTCACACGGGCCTCGACGCCTTTACCGGGCGCGCCAGAGATGTCGGGAGGCTGATCGCACCGCGAACACCTATGGGGCGGCGGAGCAGGCCCCTTGTGGTTCGGAGGCGGAGATCACACGAAGAGCGGATCGAGGCGATGCACACGAGCAGTTTACCCAGCTTCCGAGCTCTCCGGAGAGATAAAACTCCCTGCCGCTTGTTTGATCTATTGTGTTCTTGCTAGGGAGCAATGCGAGCTACAAAACCTAGCTTCAGTGTCTAGTCTATGGCGGTCGAATGAACCGAACGAGCCGAACCTTGCGAACCGAACCTGCGGAACCGAACCTCCTCTACGTTGCACTCGGGCCTCCTTTTATATGCTCAAGGGGTCTCCGACAGGTGGCAACATAGGCGGGGGTACAAATGTAAAAACAGGAGTTGGTACACCTACTTGAACAGTGTCCAGTGCAAAATACCTAACTCTGACGGCAAGGGACAAAAGCAATAAATGCCCGTCATTGTCGCCCGAACGATTATGTGAGAGACCGTCGAGTGCGCCTCCGCTTCGCCACGATGGCGAGCTGTCGGCGCCGCTTATCGCTGCTCTCCGCTGGCTGCCTGACCGCTCGACCGACACGCCCATGGAACGGTCCCATGGCGACACGTCATTGGGTGAGCTGGAGGCGGGACGGAGAGAGGTTGCATGCCGCGGCAAGCGCCTTGCCGCGGCGAATCCTTGTCGCGTTTGGGAGCTTGTCGCTTCACCAAGCCTTCCCGGCAAGCTCCTCTTGCCGGGGCCTTGCTTCCTTCGTGCCTCAAGTGGCCTTCCCGGCAAGCTCCTCTTGCCGGGGCCTTCTTCGTGCCTAGAGAGGCCTTCCCGGCAAGCTCCTCTTGCCGGGGCCTTCTTCGTGCCTAGAGAGGCCTTCCCGGCAAGCTCCTCTTGCCGGGGTCTTGTCTTCTGAAAGGCTGCGGAGGGTCTTGGCGGACGCCCGGCGAGGTTTGCCACGGGGACGCTGCGACTGCCCGTGCACAAGTTCGGGGTACTAAGGTACCCCTACTTTAGTACACCAACAATCTGCATCCCATTCTAGCCGGACATAGTTCGTCCAAGGTTCTCCTCACAAGGAGAGAGACCTTAACGAGTTTAGCACATCGCCGAAGGGCGAGTGTTGAAAGATATCCGCGGAGGTAAACTCCATGATCGGCGCACAATCGGATTTGATAGGCATGGGCGTAGGTGGCTCGGAGTCCGTGGCCGGAGATGAATCCAGTGGTTCGGCGTCACGGCTCTCGTGAGGGGTAAGGTCAGTATCCGTCTCTATCGCCGTTGAGAGTGCAGCCTCCAAGGCGGGGTCTATTCGCCCGTCCTCGGATGGCGCAATTTGCTCCGGATTGAAGGCCAGAGTAGTTGCCGGTGTGATCTCCCGAACACTGTCCGACGGCAGAGCTATATCGTGCTCGTCGTGATTGTGTGGCACACCTGGCATGGGCTCGAATCCGTCGAAGATCAAGTCTCCGCGGATGTCGGCAGTGTAATTCAAGTTTCCGAACCTGACCTGATGGCCAGGGGCGTAGCTCTCGATCTGCTCCAGATGGCCAAGCGAGTTGGCCCGCAGTGCGAAGTCGCCAAATATGAAGATCTGTCCAGGGAGGAAGACCTCACCCTGGACCGCATCACTATCGATGATCGAAGGAGCCATCAAGCCTTACGGTGACGGCACAGTGGAACTCTCAATGAAAGCACCAATGTCGGTGTCAAAACCGGCGGATCTCGGGTAGGGGGTCCTGAACTGTGCGTCTAAGGCGGATGGTAACAGGAGGCGGGGGACACGATGTTTACCCAAGTTCAGGCCACAGCCGATGGAGGTAATACCCTACTTCTGCTTGATTGATCTTGATGATATGACTATTACAAGAGTTGATCTACCACGAGATCGTAGAGGCTAAACCCTAGAAGCTAGCCTATGGTATGATTGTTGTTGTCCTCACGGACTAAACCCTCTGGTTTATATAGACACTGGAGGGGGCTAGGGTTACCAGAGTCAGTTACAATGGGAGGAGATCTACATATCCGTATCACCAAGCTTGCCTTCCACGCCAAGGAGAGTCCCATCCGGACACGGGACGAAGTCTTCAATCTTGTATCTTCATAGCCCAACAGTCTGGCCAAAGGATATAGTTCGGCTGTCCGGATACCCCCTAATCCAGGACTCCCTCAGTTGGATTGGAATGTCTTGGTCTCAACACATGAGTAGGTGGTTCTCTCTCAGAAAATGAATGTTGGAAGTGTAGGCAAGTTCTGATGGCTCTCTCCACGAATGTAGGAAGGGTGGAGGGGTATATATAGCCTCCACACAAAATCTAGCCGTTACACACAATTTACCAAACTCGGTGGGACCGAATAGTAAAACTCGGTCAGACCGATTCAGTTCAAAATGTGAATGTTAGGATTTTTTGTGGGACCGACATGATCAACTCGGTGGACCGATGTGCTAGGGTTAGGGTAAAACCTCAACTCGGTTTGACCGATTACACAAACTCGGTGAGACTGATTTTGGCAATAAGAAAACAGAGAGTTGGTCAAGCAAACATGGTGGAACCGATTGCATATCTCGATGGGACCGAAATTATTGCAACAGGCAATAGAGAGTTTGCAAGCCCATCTCAGTGAGACCGAGATCCCATCGGTGAGACTGAACTGATTAGGGTTTCTGGCAGTGGCTATGTCAAGTGAACTCGGTGGCGCCGGATGGATCAAATCGGTGGGGCCGAGTTTGACTTTAGGTTTAGGACATATGTGGAAATGAGAAAGTGGTTGAGGGCTTTGGAGCATATCACTAAGCACTTTGAGCAAGCAAGCCATTAAGCAACACCTCATCCCCTTTTAATAGTATTAGTTTTTCCTCTGGACTCAATGTGATCTTGGACCACTAAAATGAAAATGTAGAGTCTTGAGCTTTTGCCAATGTTTGTCCTTAGCATCTTGAAGGGTTTCCACATCCTCTTGTCCATGCCACTCCACTGTTGAACTCATCTGAAATATACTAGATGAAAATATTAGTCTAACAAGAGATATATTGACATTAGTTACCAAAATCACCCAGGAAGCACTTGTGCTTTCACCCGTGCCTTGTATAGTTCTTTATTATAGTTTGATATTAGAGCATCACCAACAACTCTTGTAAAAGACTTCTCGTAAAATTGGATGTCCGTAAAATTTGGGGGAAGTTGACAGATAAGGTGTTTTCTCAGTCCCATAAACATCACCCCGCAAATCTTTTTTTATTTCCAATTAAACAAGCATAGTGAGACATCCATATATCGTATGGCCATAATAATTCTAACAGTGTTATATCGGACACACATATATGATTATAATTTAAAATACACTTATGAAATTTGGTTTGAAATTCGAACTCATCGGAGGTGCCTCTCCAACAAAAAGCCTTCTTGCAAAGAGATGAGATATTTGAAAAACATTTAGGTCATTATTAGATCCTGGCTATACAAAATATTAATGCCAAATCCGATGGTCATTTGATGACACAGCTTCTAGAATTATGGTTGCATTTTACCTTTCCAGTTGAATTGTCCATGTAATGTTATAGGACAATTCTTCCATTTCTAGTGCTTGCAATCGATGCTTCCAACCATACCAGGAAAAGCCCTTTGATGCACGAATCTCAAGATGTCTTACATTGTCCTCTTCATTAGAATCACAAAGGTATTCTTCTCCGAATAGCTCAATGATGGACTTCATAAAAAAATTCAAACTCTTAATGCAAGTTCTCTATGCCATTACAATCCAATCATCAATAGAATCTATTGGACAACTGTATGCAAGCATGCACATCGCCTCTGAAACCTTCTTCAAAGTATTGTGACCTTGTTGAGCACCTGCATTTCTTCTTTGCACAAAGTACGAGCAATGATCTTCCATTTCACGAGCAATGCACAAGAACAAACCCATTGACATTCTGAACCTTCTCCTAAAAGTTCTTGGACCATACACCCGATTCTCTCCACAATAGTCATCCATCAGTTTGTCATGAGCGGCTTGCCTGTTTCGACGGAATACAAGATGCCCATGCACTGAACCTTCCTACTTCGACTTCTTGTTTGACATCGCTTCTGCATATAAAGCAATCACCATCTCAATTTCTTCATCCTTGTGTGATGACGAGTCCTCAAAAATAATTCAACAAGATTTTATCTGTAATGCAAGCTATGACGTCCAACACAAGCACACACAATGTCAACAAAAGAAATTTGGGCCATCAAAATTTTAAGGAAAGAAATATGCCTAATACCTTGGGGGCGAAATTGAGTGGAGGCTCGTCCGGACGGAGGGGGGCGGTGTGGGGAGGCGGATGGACTGCTTGGGGAGAGAGGGGACCATGGAAAGGCGGCACCGTGGCGGGGCTGCTTGGGGTCCCGGTGAACCAGCGGTTGTGGCAGGCTGGCGTGTTGCATGGCCGCGGCGCGGCTGGGCGGTGCATGGTGGTGGCGTCCCATCGAGTGGTGGTGCGATGCGGCGGCGGCCTGAAATTTCTAAGCGGTTCATTCCTGCCGAAGTTTACAGGAAGGTCTTCTTCCTGTAGATGGGAAGGAAGTTTGATTGTATTTACGGGATCCCGTAAATTATTTACTTGTTTATTGAAACTGTTGGAGAGTTTTTTTTTTGCCCAACTACCTAGTATAAACGATGATTATTTTTATGGATACGGAAGCCATCGGAGATTATGTAGGTTGTAAAGTTTGTGTACTCTTGGTTCTTTTTTGTGGGGAAGTAGAGCATAATTGATTTGATGCTAAATTTTAGCAACTGCCAAAAAATTGGCTAGAGATTGGTTGCTTGTCAATTTTTTATTGTTTATTTCACAAGAAGTTGTCAAATGTTGGCAATTTTTTATTTGGACAAATGTTGGCTAGGCAAATATTGACAATACCAAATGTTGTAGCAAACCAATTATGCTAGTAATCTTTGTTTCCTTTAGGTCAGAAATAAAAGAACGAGCACGCGTCACGTCAGTGACATTGGCATGGATTGACGGACGAACGGGAACCAGGAAATATAGGTGATAGTCACACTCCCACACCAGCAGCAAGCGAGCACGCTGCAGGATCTTCGTCCACTAAACAAAGCAGCGTTTAATTTTTCTTAGCCTTTACCGACGGTCTCGCGCACTGTATGTCGCCCGCCAGGAGCAGGTGAACTTCACCGGTACCTACTCATCCACGACACCATGACGGGGCTCGCGGCGTCAGATCGAATCGAGGCGCTGCCGCATGTGGCGCGGCACATTGCCACGCCCGTGTATCACCGCCGCCACCGATTGTAATCTTCCCGGTCGGGTGGCCGTGGGACGTGAGCCGTCGAGTCCGTGCGTTTCATTCGTTCATATGTACACGTATACATTCATCTCTATAAACACACACCTACATTATGTCCCTATGAGCAATTTCAAGAGCTCGTCGAAAATCTTGAAACAATTCAGAACAAATGTGAGCACCAGGATCCTGGTGGGCCGGAGATATCAGTGTTCTAGTACTAACTATCTGATTATAGGTTGGTTGGCGACAAAACCAGTACTTGCGCGAAGGCACTTGCATCTCACCGTGTGTGTTTCCTACCACGCCCCGCCGGCAGGTACCGAACCGAACTATTCCACCCGATCTTCGTCTACCCGACAGCGCTATCCAGTGAAGGTTGCAGCCGCGAAGCTGCACAGCGCACGGTAAGGGCATGACAATGGTGGCATCACCATAGTGCTGCCCCATGCATTTCATACAGTTTTTTAATTTGAAGCGGCTGTCTGAATCAACAATCCCTCAATAATGGAAGTGGTCCCTTTTCTAGCCTGTCATCACTAGTTTTTACCTTTTTCTTTCATTGATCTCTCCCAGCCAAAAAAACACACTATCATGAAGAGGAGAACTTGGCTCAGCCACCACTTTTGTTAGTGAGGAACCGGCCTCCTGCACCTTTTGCATGAGCTGGACTGACTGCGCAGATGTGGCAGCTGGGGCAGCCGTCCAGCGTGTAGCGCTGGCCATGCCCTAACTTCCATTGACACCCGCGTACGTAGTACTGCATGAGCATCTGACGCGTGGGTTCCAGACTCCCGGTCGCGTGAAGGGAGGGACGGACGGATGGGAAGGGCGAGGCGCACCCGGGGAAGGCCTCACCTCCCGAGCTCGCTACTAGCTCTAGCAAAAACCTCGCCCTTGCCGCTGACATGTGGGCGGCGACTTGAGTCGGGCCCGAGGTCGGTGTGTGCTATAGCCAGCCTGTCGGCGAGCCGGCGGAGCACCCGAGGAAGGGTCAACGTCAATGCACGGAAAGCGAGCGTGTGATGTGGCTACTCGCCGCGGCGCCGGCGAGAGAACACAACGCACTCGTCGTGCCGCTGTTATTTTTTACCGCCTGTCAGGAACCGTCACCAGATACTACAGTCTACTACTACAGCCCAAGGTTTACTACTAGTACATCTTCTGGGTCGTCAGACCGCCCGAGAACGAGAGCGACGCCTCTTCCAATCACGCGGGAGGTCATACAAGGTGGCTTTCGGTTTCATCTCCAGACATTTTTGCATAGTTTCATGCATAGCTCCAAGGCCACCAAATTGAGCATCGAAAATTAAGCCCAGAAACGAGACAAGTTGCCGGTCGTCGTGTTGTAATTCGGGTCGGCCGTTCTCCCAGCGCTGCGCACCGGCATGGAATTTGTCGGCGACCCAATCTCAGACGCGGCCCCAGTGCACAGGGACGCCGCCAAGTCAGCGCGAAGGAATGACGTGGCAGCAGAAGGACTCGTCTCCACCAATCAGGGGTAGGGGCGCGTCACCTCCAGACCACCTCGGATCAGGCACCCGAACCGCAGGTTCGTGGGCCCGAATGGGCGAACGCTACTTAAGCCGTTGGGCGAGGCTGGTTCGGCATCCAGTAGGATCAGACATCGGCCCGGCACGGACGGCTTCGCTTTTTGCTCTTCTACTTTTCCTTTGTAAACCAGAGTGTATCTGTAATTGACTCAGTGAAAAAAATACTGCATCGAGATCCGGGTGGTATCAGATAGCCACCTACCACCCTTCCGCCTCGCCGTCGCCACCGTCTTCCAGCCGCCGCGCTGGAAACCCGCCGCCAGAAGCAAGCGCGCGACGCTCTCATCGCCACCATGGATCCGACGTTGAAGGCGTACCTCAACAAGATGAACGACGACGTTGTCGCCCGCGCCGCCAAGCAGAACGACGACAACAAGGCCATCCTCAAGGCCGGGGCGATGCAAACAGCACGGATCAACGCCCTCGTCTCCTGGAAGCCGGAGCTGGAGGAGCGATTCGCCCAGCTGGAGTCCTCTGTCGCGACCCTCCAAGCCGCATCCATCCCGTCAGTGCCTGCCAGTGAATCACCGCTGCCGGCGACCTCTCCTGTGGTCGCCCGCGAGATCCAAGGGCAACCATGCCATGACACGTCACTGCATCCCGTGGGACTTCCGGCGGTGGCTCTCGAGTCACCGGCGGCTTCCCGGTCACAGGTATGGCCTTGATCCCATCCTCGAATTCCTCTCCGCTTCCATCACAAGTGCTCGCAGCGATGGGGCAAGCTCCACCCCTGATCTCGTTTCCCAGCTTCTTTGGCAAGAACTCGCAACTATGGAAAACGCTGGCCGAACAATATTTTCAGATGTTCGCAGTGCAGGAATCGTACTGGGTACCCATGGCGATCCTGAATTTCTCGGGTTCGGCTGCTATTTGGTTGCAGCTCGTGCAGCGCGAGATCTCAGGTCTTGCGTGGGAAGCGTTCACAGCTCTGTTGTGCACTCGATTTGGACGTGATAAACACCAGCTGCTCATTCGCCAGTTTTATGCTATACGTCAGACTGAATCTGTTTCTGATTTCATCAAACGGTTTGAGACTTTGATGAATCATATGATCTCGTATTCTAAACTGACACATCCGTATTTCTTTCTTACACGATTCATCGAGGGATTACGGGCGGATATCCGAGCAGTGGTGCTCATTCAGAGACCACCGGACCTCGACACGACTTGTTCCCTTGCACTGCTTCAGGAGGAAGTTGCAGATGGGGAAAAAATCTTTGCGCTCTGCATCCAATCACTCTCCGGCGCCACGCTTGATGGGGTTCAGTACACCAAGTCCGCCACTGAGCACCGCAAGATTATCAGCGCCTGCAACCAAAGCGGAAGATAACAGAGGCACAGAAGCAGCTAGAGCGGGATCAGAGAGCAGTAAGATTGTAGCACTGCACTCTTTCAGACGCGCTAGGGGATTGTGTTTCTAGTGTGGCGAACGGTGGGGCAAGGTGTTGGGGAACGTGGTAATTTCAAAAAAATTCCTACGCACACGTAAGATCATGGTGATGCATAGCAACGAGAGGGGAGGGTGTTGTCTATGTACCCTCGTAGACCAAAAGCGGAAGCGTTAGCACAACGCGGTTGATGTAGTCGTACGTCTTCACGATCCGACCGATCAAGTACCGAACGCACGACACCTCCGAGTTCAGCACACGTTCAGCTCGATGACGTCCCTCGAACTCCGATCCAGCCGAGTGTTGAGGGAGAGTTTCACGTCGACCTGACGGCGTGATAGCGATGATGATGTTCTACCGGCGCAGGGCTTCGCCTAAGCACCGCTTCTGATATTATCGAGGTGGATTATGGTGGAGGGGGCACCGACACGGCTAAAAGATCAAGCGATCAATTGTTGTGTCTTTGGGGTGCCCCTGCCCCGTATATAAAGGAGCAAGGGGGCGGCCGGCCTAGGAGGAGGGTGCGCCAAGGGGAGTCCTACTCCCACCGGGAGTAGGACTCCTCCTTTCCTTGTTGGAGTAGGAGAAGGGAAGGAGAAGGAGAAGGAAGGAAGGCGCCCCCTCCTAGTCCAATTCGGACTAGTCCATGGGGAGGGTGCGGCCACCCTTTGGGGCCTTTCTCTCCTTTCCCGTATGGCCCATTAAGGGCCAATACGAATTCCGTAACTCTCAGGTACTCCGAAAAATACCCGAATCACTCGGAATCTTTTCGATGTCCGAATATAGTCGTCCAATATATCGATCTTTACGTCTCGACCATTTCGAGACTCCTCGTCATGTCCTTGATCTCATCCGGGACTCCGAACTCCTTCGGTACATCAAAACACATAAACTCATAATAGAACTGTCATCAAAACTTTAAGCGTGCGGACCCTACGGGTTCGAGAGAACTATCTGGAACATGACCGAGACACGTCTCGGTCAATAACCAATAGAGGAACCTGGATGCTCATATTGACTCCCACATATTCTCTGAAGATCTTTATCGGTCGAGACCGCATAACAACATACGTTGTTCCCTTTGTCATCGGTATGTTACTTGCCCGAGATTCGATCGTCGGTATCTCAATACCTAGTTCAATCTAAATTCTTGGCAAGTCTCTTTACTCGTTCCGTAATACATCATCCCGCAACTAACTCATTAGTTATAATGCTTGCAAGGCTTAAGTGATGTTCGTTACCGAAAGTGGGCCGGAAGATACCTCTCGACAATCGGATGACAAATCCTAATCTCGAAATACGCCAAACCAACAAGTTACTTCAGAAACACCTGAAGAGCACATGTATAATCACACAGATATGTTGTGACGTTTGGTAGCACACAAAGTGTTCCTCCCGATGGCAGAGTTGCATAATCTCATAGTCATAGCAACATGTATAAGTCATGAAGAAAGCAATACCAACATACTAAACGATCAAGTGCTAAGCTAACGGAATGGGTCAAGTCAATCACATCATTCTCCTAATGATGTGATCCCGTTAATCAAATGACAACTCTTGGTCCATGGCTAGGAAACATAACCATCTTTGATCAACGATCTAGTCAAGTAGAGGCATACTAGTGACACTCTGTTTGTCTATGTATTCACACATGTATTATGTTTCCGGTTAATACAAGTCTAGCTTGAATAATAAACATTTATCATGAAATAAGGAAATAAATAATAACTTTATTATTGCCTCTAGGGAATATTTCCTTCAGTATCCCACTTGCACTAGAGTCAATAATCTAGTTCACATCGCCATGTGATTTAACACCAATATTCACATGTATGTGATTAATAGCCTTAGTTGACATCGTCATGTGATCAACACCCAAAGGGTTTACTAGAGTCAATAATCTAGTTCACATCGCTATGTGATTAACAACCAATGAGTACTAAGGTATGATCATGTTTTGCTCGTGAGAGAAGTTTAGTCAACGGGTCTGTCACATTCAGAGCCGTATGTATTTTGCAAATATTCTATGTCTACAATGCTCTGCATGGAGCTACTCTAGCTAATTGCTCCCACTTTCAATATGTATCCAGATTGAGACTTAGAGTCATCTGGATTGGTGTAAAAGCTTGCATCGATGTAACTGTTTACGACGAGCTCTTTAATCACCACCATAACTGAGAAACATTTCCTTAGTCCTTACTAAGGATATTCTTGACCGTTGTCCAGTGATCTACTCTTAGATCAGAATTGTATTCCCTTGCCAAATTCAGAACAAGGTATACAATAGGTCTGGTACACAACATAGCATACTTTATAGAACCTATGACTGAGGCATAGGGAATGACTTTCATTCTCTTTCTAGTTTCTGTCGTGGTCGGGATTTGAGTCTTACTCAATTTCACACCTTATGTCTGAGACAAGAATTCCTTCTTTGGTGATCCATTTTGAACTATTTCAAAACTTGCCAAGGTATATACTCATTGAAAAATCTTATCAAGCGTCTTGATCTATCTTATAGATCTTGGTGCCCAATATGTAAGCAGCTTCACCGAGGTCTTTCATTGAAAAACTTTTATTTAAATATCTTTTTATGCTATCCAGAAATTCTATATCATTTCCAATCAACAATATGTCATCTTCATATAGTATTAGAAATGCTACAGAGCTCCCACTCACTTTCTTGCAAATACAGGCTTCTCCAAAAGTCTATATAAAAACATATGCTTTGATCAACTCATCAAAGCGTATATTCCAACTCCGAGATGCTTGCAGGTCCATAGATGGATCCTTTGGAGCTTGCATACTTTGTTAGCACCTTTAGGATTGACAAAACCTTACGGTTGCATCATATACAACTTTTCTTTAATAAATTCATTAAGGAATGCAGTTTTGACATCCATTTGCGATTTCAAAAATGTGGCAATTTGCTAACATGATTAGAACAGACTTAAGCATCGCTTCTGGTGAGAAAATCTCATCGTATTCAACACCTTGAACTTGTCGAAAACATTTTTCGACAATTCGAGCTTTATGAATAGTAACACTACTATCGTCATACATCTTCCTCTTGAAGATCCATTTATTCTCAATGGCTTGTCGATCATCGGGCAATTCCACCAAAGTCCATACTTTGTTTTCATACATGGATCCTATCTCAGATTTCATGGCCTTAAGCCATTTTGTGGAATCTGGGCACACCATCGCTTCCTCATAGTTCGTAGATTCGTCATGGTCAAGTAACATGACCTCCAGAACAGGATTACCGTACCACTCTGGTGCAGATCTTACTCTGGTTTACCTACGAGGTTCGGTAGTAACTTGATCTGAAGTTACATGATCATCATCATTAGCTTCCTCACTAATTGGTGTAGGAGTCACAGGAACAGATTTCTGTGATAAACTACTTTCCAATAAGGGAGCAGGTATAGTTACCTCATCAAATTCTACTTTCCTCCCACTCACTTCTTTCAAGAGAAACTCCTTCTCAAGAAAGGATCCATTCTTAGCAACGAATGTCTTTCCTTCGGATCTGTGATAGAAGGTGTACCCAACTGTCTCCTTTGGGTATCCTATGAAGACTTACTTCTCCGATTTGGGTTCGAGCTTATCATGTTGAAACTTTTTCACATAAGCATCGCAGTCCCAAACTTTAAGAAACGACAGCTTAGGTTTCTCACCAAACCACAGTTCATATGGTGTCATCTCCACGGATTTAGATGGTGCCATATTTAACGTGAATGTAGCTGTCTCTAATGCATAACCCCAAAACTATAGTGGTAAATCGGTAAGAAACATCATAGACTGCACTATATCTAATAAAGTACGGTTATGACGTTCGGACACACCATTATGCTGTGGTGTTCCAGGTGCCATGAGTTTGTGTAACTATTCCACATTGTTTTAATTGAATACCAAACTCGTAACTCAAAATATTCTCCTCCACGATCATATCATAGAAACTTATATTTTCTTGTTACGATGATTCTCCACTTCACTCTGAAATTCTTTGAACTTTTTCAAATGTTTCAGACTTGTGTTTCATCAAGTAGATATACCCATATCTGCTCAAATCATCTCTGAAGGTCAGAAAATAACGATACTTGCCGAGAGCCTTAACACTCATCGGATTGCATACATCAGTATGTATTATTTCCAATAAGTCGATTGCCGCTCCATTATTCCGAGAACGGAGTCTTAGTCATCTTGCCCATGAGGCATGGTTCGCAAGCATCAAGTGATTCATAATCAAGTGATTCCAAAAGCCCATCAGCATGGAGTTTCTTCATGCGCTTTACACCAATATGACCTAAACGGCAGGGCCACAAATAAGTTGCACTATCATTATTAACTTTACATCTTTTGGCTTCAATATTACGAATATGTGTATCACCTGATCGAGATCCAACAAACCATTTTCATTGGGTGTATGACCATAGAAGGTTTTATTCATGTAAACAGAACAACAATTATTCTCTAACTTACATGAATAACCGTATTGCAATAAACATGATCAAATCATATTCATGCTCAACGCAAACACCAAATAACATTTATTTAGGTTCAACACTAATCCCGATAGTATAGGGAGTGTGCGATGATGATCATATCAATCTTGGAACCACTTCCAACACACATCGTCACTTCACCCTTAACTAGTCTCTGTTCATTCTGCAACTCCCGTTTCGAGTTACTACTTTTAGCTACTGAACCAGTATCAAATACCGAGGGGTTGCTATCAACACTAGTAAAGCAAAAATCAATAGCATGTATATCAAATATACCTTTTTTCACTTTGCCATCCTTCTTATCCGCCAAAAACTTGGGGTAATTCCCCTTCCAGTGACCAGTCCTTTGCAGTAGAAGCACTTAGTCTCAGGCTTAGGTCTAGACTTGGGCTTCTTCACTTGAGCAGCAACTTGCTTCCCGTTCTTCTTGAAGTTTCCCTTCTTCCCTTTGCCCTTTTTCTTGAAACTAGTGGTCTTGTCAACCATCAACACTTGATGTTTTTCTTGATTTCTACCTTCGTTGATTTCAACATCACGAAGAACTCGGAATCGTTTTCGTCATCCCTTGCATACTATAGTTCATCACAAAGTTCCAATAACTTGGCGATGGTGACTAGAGAACTCTGTTAATCACTATATTATCTGGAAGATTAACTCCCACTTGATTCAAGTGATTGTAGTACCCAGACAATCTGAGCACGTGCTCACTAGCTGAGCAATTCTCCTCCATCTTTTAGCTATAGAACTTGTTGGAGACTTCATATCTCTCAACTCGGGTATTTGCTTGAAATATTAACTTCAACTCCTGGAACATCTCATATGGTCCATGTCGTTCAAAATGTCTTTGAAGTCCCGATTCTAAGCCGTTAAGCATGGTGCACTAAACTATCAAGTAGTCATCATATTGAGCTAGCCAAACGTTCATAACGTCTGCATCTGCTCTTGCAATAGGTCTGTCACCTAGCGATGCATCAAGGACATAATTCTTCTATGCAGCAATGAGGATAAACCTCAGATCACGGATCCAATCTGCATCATTGCTACTAACATCTTTCAACATATTTTTCTCTAGGAACATATCAAAATAAACATAATGAAGAAATAACGCGAGCTATTGATCTACAACATAATTTTCAAAATACTATCAGGACTAAGTTCACGATAAATTAAAGTTCAATTAATCACATTACTTAAGAACTCCCACTTAGATAGACAACTCTCTAATCATCTAAGCGATCACATGATCCAAATCAACTAAACCATGTCCGATCATCACGTGAGATGGAGTAGTTTTCAATGGTGAACATCACTATGTTGATCATATCTACTATATGATTCACGCTCGACCTTTTGGTCTTAGTGTTCCAAGGCCATATCTGTATATGCTAGGCTCGTCAAGTTTAACCTGAGTATTCCGCGTGTGCAACTGTTTTGCACCCGTTGTATTTGAACGTAGAGCCTATCACACCCGATCATCACGTGGTGTCTCAGCACGAAGAACTTTCGCAACGGTGCATACTCAGGGAGAACACTTATACCTTGATAATTTAGTGAGAGATCATCTTATAATGCTACCGCCAATCAAAGAAAGATAAGATGTATGAAAGATAAACATCACATGTAATCAAAATATGTGACATGATATGGCCATCATCATCTTGTGCCTTTGATCTCCATCTCCAAAGCATCGTCATGATTTCCATCGTCATCGGCATGACACCATGATCTCCATCATCTTGATCTATATCAATGTGTCGTCACATGGTCGTCTCGCCAACTATTGCTCTTGCAACTATTGCTATCACAGAGCGATAAAGTAAAGCAATTATTTGGCGCTTGCATCTTATGCAATAAAGAGACAATCATAAGGCTTCTGCCAGTTGCCGATAACTTCAACAAAACATGATCATCTTATACAACAACTTATATCTCATCACATCTTGACCATATCACATCACAACGTGCCCTGCAAAAACAAGTTAGACGTCCTCTACTTTGTTGTTGCAAGTTTCTTATGTGACCGGACCTCAAGCGATCGATCTACGTACTCGATGTTATCCCCGGATCGATAATGTCGACACCACACGATTACTCGAAGGATTTATAACAGAGTAGCAATCACACACTTATTACAATCGAATGTCTCAAGAGAGAACTTAATAAAATAAATATGGCTTAAGGCCATCTAATACGATAACAAATGACGGAAGGCTTGGAAGAATAAGCGAGTCCATCAACTCCAACGACATCGAGTATAGAACCACGACCTATGCACCTTACTGTAAATGCGAAAAGTCCGCAACATGAAATGTTGCAGCAAAACGGGTCAAGACATGGAATATCGGGCAATGTAACACATAGAGAATAATGGAATGAATAGCCTATACTACATGCATATATGGCTAATGGAAAGCTCTATGGTTATAGTTTTGCATAAAGCCAATTTTTCCCTACTGCAAAGGAATAAATTTATTTAACTATCATGGTGGTTGTGAAACATTGAGAATGGTTGACAGCATTCTCAATCCCAATTAAAAGTACTCATTAACAAACCCAACAATATTAATTAGAAGTAACATGATGAGATTCACATGATATCCAAGTACTAGATACTCAAGATGTCCATAACCGGGGACACGGCTAACCATGATTAGTTTATACACTCTGCAGAGGTTTAGCACTTTTCCCCACAAGACTCGATCGCCTCCGTTTGGTTTCTCGCACTACATGATGTTTGAGAAGCGGATGACCGAGACATAGTCTTTCGAAGCACTAGCACCTTACTTGTGGGTAGACCGGTACACCTACTTTCCCCTACATCCGCTAGTCTACCCGTAAGAGTTCGCACAACTTAATCAACTATGCCAGAGCCCATAATGGCTTGTGGCTGCACACGGAAGTTTCTAGTTTGAATAATCTCATGATCCCTTTGAGCACGGGTGGCGGTCAGAAGAAATATGAGCAAGTCTGATAGAAACCAGTGCCTCAATCCACCCGGATGTGTGTTTAAGTTGCCACCTTAAATAAACCATTAAATAACAATCTCACATACATCATGGATACACTCACCCAATCCACGTCTACTAGCATAGCATGGCATAATAAGCAAGCGTAGAAGTAACTCCCAAGGGTTTGATAATAAAATGTAATAGGTACTACCTCATCTACTTCCCATAACCCTCAATTTAATTAGATCCTATTCATGCAAGTGTTTGAGGATAGATCTAATGCATAAAAACTGGGTATGAGAAGAGGTATGATCAAAGTGTTACTTGCCTTACTGATGATCCGCGAAACCTAGAGACTTCGAACAAAGCAGTGGCGCACTCGGGTAATCTATCGCAGACAAACAAACAAGCATACAATAAATACTCATCTAATGCACAGGTAAAACTCAAATAGATCTAACCAGATAGTTCAACTTAAGAACTCCGGTTTGCAAAAGAATCAAATCAAACCAAACAACGAAAGTCAAACGGCGGAAGAAAGCAGGTTTCGTTTTACTAATCTGGATCTAAGTCAAATTTTACAGAAGCAAAAACTTGTTTAAGTAGATTATTCGGAAAGAGGGTTTCGAGACGAAACTCTAGGTGCTTGAATCGCCTGATTCCGACAAACGAGCGAAAAATTATACTAAAGAGAAAATCGGATCTCGAATCGCAATCAGAAAAATCGCGGATTAAATCCGAGAAAAAGAAAAACGACGAACGGGTTAACGAACGCACGTTCGTTAATTAACCTAAACCAAAAAAAACCGAAACTAAAAATAATAATAAAAATAAAATAAAATAAAAATGAAACCAAAAAAAAAACAAAGAAAAACCGCTCGGTTTTGATAAAAAAATAAGCCTTGTGAAAGCAGTGGCGGCAGAACCTCGAGGCGTGAGGCGGCTCGGCTGAGGCGTGACTAGGAGTTGATCGAGGCGGGCAGGTGCTTGGCGTGTGGGGCGCTCGGGCGGCAGCTTATAAAAGCGCCCGGCGGAGTCCCGCTCGAATGCGGATAAGGCGGTCGCGTTTTTTCAAATAATTACGCACAGAAAAAAAATAAAAAGAAATACTAAACGGACTCCAAAATTCCCGAAATAAAATTTCCCCGGCTTCTAAAATCAAGTCGGATTCAATGAACATTTATTTTGTGCCTAAATGCAATTTTGAAAAACGCACATTTTTCCTAAATTCAAATAAAAAGGCGAAAAACTCCAAAATAAAATCTTATTTGATTTTATTATTAAATCTTCATTATTTCTTTATTTTGGGAAAGTCATTTTATTCCCTCTCTCATATTTTGATAGTAGAAATAATTGAAGATAAAATGATAAAAATCAAATGATCCTATTTTCAAAATTTGAGAAAACTCAAATATGAAAATAACGAAAATCCCCAACTCTCTCTGTGGGTCCTTGAGTTGTGTAGAATTTCTAGGATCGAGCAAAAATGCAATGAAAAATATGATATGCAATGATACTCTATGTATAACATTCCAAATTGAAAATTTGGGATGTTACAAACCTACCCCCTTAAGATGAATCTCGCCCTCGAGATTCGGGTTGGCTAGAAAATAGGTGAGGGTGGTCCTTAAGCAAATCTTCCTCTCGCTCCCGGTGGCTTCATCCTCACTGTGGTGGCTCCACTGAACTTTGCAAAACTTAATGACCTTGCTGCGGGTGACTCGGCTGGCATACTCCAGAATCTTAACTGGTTTCTCCTCATAGGTCAAATCATCATTCAACTGAATCGCCTCTAGTGGCACAGTATCTCTCAGTGGTATATCAGCCATCTCTGCGTGACACTTCTTCAACTGAGAAACATGAAACACATCATGAACTCATGACAATCCTTCAGTAATTCCAACTTATGCATAACTTCTCCCATGCGTTCCAAAACACGATAAGGTCCTACAAATCGAGGTGCTAACTTTCCCTTAACTCCAAAACGCTTAACTCCTCGAAGCGGCGATACTCGAAGATAAACTCTGTCTCCGACTTCGTATTCTGTCTCCTTGCATTTTGAATCCGCATAGCTTTTCTGTCTTGAGTGGGCTACCTTGAGCCTATCGCGAATCAACTTTACTTTCAGACTCCTTAATCAAATCCGGTCCAAACAACGGGCGGTCTCCAACTTCATCCGACAACAACGGGGTTCTGCACCTCCTTCCGTACAAGGCTTCGAAAGGTGCCATCTTCAGACTGGTTTGGTAACTGTTGTTATAAGAAAACTCCGCATACGGCAAGTTGTCATCCCAACTTGATCCATAATCCAAAGCACAAGCTCTAAGCATATCCTCCAAAATCTGATTGACTCTCTCGGTTTGTCTATACATACGTGGATGGAAAGCATGCTAAACTCGACTGGTTCCCAAAGTTTCGTGCAGCTGCTTCCGAACTTTGAGGTAAACCGGGTTCCTCTATCTGATATGATAGTCCTCGGTACTCCATACAAGCATACAATCCTGGTCATGTATATCTTAGCCAATTTGGCACTGTTGTAGGTAGTCTTCTTTGGAATGAAATGAGCTACCTTCACAAACGATCGACTACAACCCAAATTGAGTCATAGCCTGAACGAGTCCTGGGCAATCCCGTGATGAAATCCATACCTAGTTTATCCCACTTCCATTCGGGTATAGGCAATGGCTGTAACAATCCTGCTGGTTTCTGATGTTCAGCCTTCACCCTCTGACATACATCACAAACAGCTACGTACTCTGCAATATCCTTCTTCATTCCGGTCCACCAGAAAGTATTCTTCAAGTCCAAATACATTTTGGTATTTCCTGGGTGAATCGAATACGGTGAATCATGAGCCTCTTGTAGAATCAACTTCCTGATCTCCGGGTCATTGGGCACATAAACACGGTCCTCAAACCATAGGGTATCGTGCTCATCCTCACGAAATTCCTTAGCTTTTCCTTCGCTCATTTTCTCTTTTATGGAGGCAATCTCTTTGTCAGTCTTCTGAGCTTCCCTGATCTTGTCCATCAAAGTTGACTGAATCTCCAAAGCTGCTACATAGCCTCTCGGAACTATTTCCAAACACAGCTCTCGAAGATCCTCGGCTAACTCCTTTGGTATTTATCCCGTCGTTAGGGTATTGACGTGACTCTTACGGCTCAACGCGTCTGCTACAACGTTAGCCTTTCCGGGGTGATAGTGCAACCTCATATCATAATCTTTGATGAGTTCCAACCATATCCTCTGCCTGAGATTTAGCTCCTTCTGCATGAAGATGTACTTCAAACTCTTGTGATCCGTATACACCTCACAATGATTTCCAATGAGGAAATGTCTCCATGTCTTCAACGCATGCACTACGGCTGCTAACTCCAAATCATGCGTAGCATAATTTAGCTCATGAGGCTTAAGCTGTCGTGAAGCATAAGAAACAAGTCTCCCCTCCTGCATAAGCACTGCTCCAAGTCCTCGACGTAAAGCGTCGCAATACACCTCATAATCCTTGGTCTAATCTGGCAGAATTAACACTGGTGAGGTAACCAAACGTTTCTTCAACTCTTGGAAACTAGCTTCACACTCCTCGGTCCAAATGAACTTGCTATCCTTCTTCAACAATTCTGTCATAGGCTTCGCAATCCTTGAGAAATTCTCAATTAATCTCCGGTAGTATCCTGCGAGTACAAGGAAACTCCGGATCTCTCCAACTGTTGTTGGTGCTTCCCGATTTATTCTGGTGACAACTTTAGTGGGGTCTACTGCTATACCTTCTCCGGATATAACATGTCCAAGAAATCCAACTTCCTTCAGCCAAAACTCACACTTGTTGAACTTGGCATATAACTGGTGTTCTCTGAGCTTCTCGAGTACCAAACGCAAATGCTCCCTATGTTCCTCTTCATTCTTCGAGTAAACCAAAATATCATCAATGAACACCACGACGAACTTATCCAAAAACTCCATAAACACTTTGTTCATCATGTTCATAAAATAGGCGGTGCGTTAGTCGGACCAAATGACATAACGGTATACTCATACATCCCGTACCTGGTGGTAAAAGCCGTCTTAGGTATATCCTGCTCTCGAATCTTCAACTGATGGTACCCTGATCGCAAATCGATCTTTGAAAACACCTTAGCTCCTTGCATCTGGTCAAACAAGTCATTGATCCTCGGCAACGGGTATTTGTTCTTGATGGTCACTTCATTCAATCCACGATAATCAACAACCATTCTTAAGGATCCATCCTTCTTCTCCACTAGAAGTACTGGTGATCCCCAAGGCGAAGAACTTGGGCGAATAAAACCTTTATCCAGTAACTCCTCAATTTGCTTCTTAATTTCCTCCAAATCTTGGGCTGGCATCCTATATGGTCTCTTAGATATCGGCCCAAAGGTTCGGCAAGAGTTCAATCGAAACTCAATGTCCCTATCCGGTGGCATGCACAGCAACTCTTCCGAAACACGTCCGGGTAATCCCTTACCACTTTGGTACTTCCTCTGCACAATTCACGATAAAGGAATTTACATGTGCTCTCCTCGGCTCATGCCGTGATACATACTTGATTCTCCTTCCTTACGGGGTGGTAAGCAAAATTGTCTTACTGGCGCAATCGATGTTTCCTCCATACATCGACAACCAATCCATACCAAGAATTACATCCAAACCTTGGGATTCCAATATAATTAAATCCGTTGGGAAAACATGCCTCCCTATACTTAATGGCACTTGGAAACATCCTTGGTGGCCATATACTCCGCTCGGTGAGCTTACTAACATGGGTGTCTTAAGAGTTTTAGTGGGTAGGCTAAACTTATCCGCAAATCCTTGATATGAATGAATGCGATGCAGTATCAAAAAGAACAAGCTGCGATAAATGACTTAACAGTAAACTTACCTATTACTCCATCCGGCTGAGCTTCAACCTCCTCCACGGTAACGTGGTTCACTTGTCCTTTGTTGAAAGGATTCGCTTCTTTCTGAGCTTCCATTGCCATTTCCATCCCGGCCTTACGGACAATCGTTTGCATAATGCCCAGTCTTGCGGCACTTAAAGCAAGTGATGTGGCTCAGCCTACCTTGGATGGTGTTGACGGGTTGGTGCAGTTACATCCATTGCTTCCTCCATTCCCGTTCCCATTCTTGGTGCCATTATGGTTGTGCGAGCTACCTCCTCCATGGGTATGCTGAAATTGTCCTCGGCCGGGGTAAAGCGAAGTTTCTGCTGAGCTCGAGTTATTCTTCCCTGTCCACACTTCCTCTTGCGATTGTCAATCTGCATTGCTTCCCTTCAATCACGAGAGCACGATCTACTAACTCTGGTAGTTATTGAAGGTGGCTACCATCAACCGCATGCTCGACTCATCATTCGGTCCTTCTAGAAACTTCTCACCTTAGCTGCGTCCGTAGCAATGTCATCTGGGGCATAACGTGCTAGCTTCGAAAGCATCTACATCTTGTGGCTGTCAGTCCTCCTTGGCGTAAGTTGCGAAACTCACGCTTCTTCATGGCCATAGCTCCTGAAACATGGGCAGACGGAAAGCTTGCTGAAACTGATCCCAAGTGGCGGTGTCTCACAGTGGTACGTGGCTGTAAAATTCTCCCACCATCTTTGCTGCGGGTCCTTCAAGCTGATGTGCGGCAAATTTCACCCTTTCTCCATCTGTACATCCTGCAGTGGTCAACTCCCTCCCTATCTTACGGAGCCAATCATCTGCAACAATCGTCTCGGTGCTATTGGAAAACACCGGTGGATTCAGCCTTAAGAAACGGGTCAAATGGTCAACAGGTGGTGGTGGCGGTGGGTCGTTGTTGTTGGTGTTGTTGTTGTTGCCTTGGTTCTGTACCAATGTTTGAATCAAGGCATTCTGCTGCTGAAACAACTGAGTGATCTCTGGTGGGAAAACAAATCCGGGGTCGCGTCTCGGAGGCATCTGAGGGGTTTAAAGAAAAGACGAGAATTTAGAATAGAATGAGGTCTAGGGAGAAACACTACCCATATGCACATGAGACAAATCACACAACAACACTCCAATCAATTCAAACAAGGGCATACAACGGTCTATCTATCGTCACAAAGTGCTGAGCTAAAACTAAAATAACATGGGGGTAATCTACTACTGTTATGGTGGTCAACTAGAAAAACTGCTCCGATGAAGACTCCATGATATCTGCTCCAGCTTCATCTTCGTAATCATCATCACTAGGATCGTCGATGATGATGTAGTTCTCTGGACAGGTGCTATCTTCATCTTCTCCTCTGGGTGCTGAATTTCCCATGAGTTCTTCAATCTTCTCCTTAAGATCGCCGTTTTGTCCCACTAGAGCTACAATCTCCTCCATGTAGTCCTTGCAGTGGCCTTGAGTTCTCCTTCTAGTTCGATAATCTTGGCTTTTGCTGTCTTCAACTCCATCGTGTCTGCGCAAGACATCCGGTTCTCTGGCGTCCGAATGTGCTGGTTTAACTCCTGGATGAAAGCTGCAATGGATCGATCCTTCTTAGTGCCAACTATCTCCCATTGTTCATCTCGGCGCCCACAAATCTGGTAGATAGTACCCTTGAGGTCTTCTTTGTAAACTTCTCCAATGCGTCCCATGGTTATGTGAGCTGCCATGCTCTTTCCCCGACTCCAGGTTGGTGCATTGAAAACACACTCTATGGGCTCCGTGATTGGTGCAAACGTCCTTCCGGGAACTTGAGCTTGAATCTTCCAGCGCTCTTCTTCGGGTAAAGTGGAATTGTAAGTCCCGGTGAAGCTTGGTAATCCTATGTTAAGGTATTTAGTGACTTCCTTCAGGTGTCGTCCAAAGGGTGTATCCTCATCCGGCTGGGTGAACTTGATCCTCGCTTCCATCATCCTAAAAGAGTAGAAAAGATGAGGAGTCAGAAATGAGAAGAGAGAGTAGTGATCTAGGGCTTTAGCTTACTGGTCGTGTCCTACAGTCAACCTGGCTATGATACCATCTTTGTAGCGACCAGGCCTCAAACAGTCTGATCTCTGTGCTCAGTGTCATCCGTGGATCGATGTCACGACACCTCACAAGATTACTCGAAGGATTTATAACAGAGTAGCAATCACACACTTATTACAATCGAATGTCACAAGAGAGAACTTAATAAAATAAATATGGCTTAAGGCCATCTAATATGATAACAGAGGAAGGCTTGGAATAATAAGCGAGTCCATCAACTCCAATGTCATCACTGATTATAGAACCACGACCTATGCACCTTACTGTCGTAAATGCGAAAAGTCTGCAACATGAAACGTTGCAGCCCAAAAACGGGTTAGCACATGGAATATGCTGGCAATGTAACACATAGAGAATAATGGAATGAATAGCCTATACTACATGCATATATGGCTGGTGGAAAGCTCTATGGTTGTAGTTTTGCATAAAGCCAATTTTTCCCTACTGCAAAGGAATAAATTTATTTAACTATCATCGTGGTTGTGAAACATTGAGAATGGTTGACAGCATTCTCAATCCCAATTAAAAGTACTCATTAACAAACCCAACAATATTAATTAGAAGTAACATGATGAGATTCACATGATATCCAAGTACTAGATACTCAAGATGTCCATAACCGGGGACACGGCTAACCATGATTAGTTTATACACTCTGCAGAGGTTTGCACACTTTTCCCCACAAGACTCGATCGCCTCCGTTTGGTTTCTCGCACTACATGATGTTTGAGAAACGGATGACCGAGACATAGTCTTTCAGAAGCACTAGCACCTTACTTGTGGGTAGACCGGTACACCTACTTTCCCCTACATCTGCTAGTCTACCCGTAAGAGTTCGCACAACTTAATCAACTATGCCAGAGCCCATAATGGCTTGTGGCTGCACACGGAAGTTTCTAGTTTGAATAATCTCATGATCCCTTTGAGCTGGGTGGCGGTCCGAAGAAATACAGGCAAGTCTGATAGAAACCAGGTGCCTCAATCCACCCGGATGTGTGTTTAAGTTGCCACCTTAAATAAACCATTAAATAACAATCTCACATCTGTCATGGATACACTCACCCAATCCACGTCTACTAGCATAGCATGGCATAATAAGCAAACGTAGAAGTAACTCCCAAGGGTTTGATAATAAAACAGGTAATAGGTACTACCTCATCTACTTCCCATAACCCTCAATCTAATTAGATCCTATTCATGCAAGTGTTTGAGGATAGATCTAATGCATAAAAACTGGGTATGAGAAGAGGTATGATCAAAGTGTTACTTGCCTTGCTGATGATCCGCGAAACCTAGAGACTCGAAGTAACAAAGGCGCACTCCGGGTAATCTATCGCAGACAAACAAACAAGCATACAATAAATACTCATCTAATGCACAGGTAAAACTCAAATAGATCTAACCAGATAGTTCAACTTAAGAACTCCGGTTTGCAAAAAGAATCAAATCAAACGAAGCAACGAAAGTCAAACGGCGGAAGAAACAGCTTCGTTTTACTAATCTGGATCTAAGTCAAATTTTACAGAAGCAAAAACTTGTTTAAGTAGATTATCCTGAAAGAGGGTTTCGAGACGAAACTCTAGGCACTTGAATCGCCTGATTCCGATAATCGAGTGAAAAGTTATACTAAAACGAAAATCGGATCTTGAATCGCGATTAGAAAAATCGCGGATTAAATCCGAGAAAAAGAAAAACGACGAACGGGTTAACAAACGGACGCTCGTTAATTAACCTAAACCGGAAAAAAAACGAAACTAAAAATAAAAAAAATAAAAAAATAAAATAAAATAAAAGTAAAACAAAAAAACCAAAGAAAAACCGCTCGGTTTTTATAAAAAAAAAAGCCTTGAGAAAGCAGTGGCGAACCTCGAGGCGGCGTGGCGCTTGATTAGGGTTAGGTCGAGGCGGGCGGGTGTGCGGGTGGGCTAGAGGCGCTCGAGGCGGCGCTTATAAAAGCGCCCAGGCGAGTCCCGCTCGAATGCAGCCATGTAAAGTGATGCGTTTTTTAAATAATTCTGTGATGAAGAAAAAATAAAAAGAAATACTAAATGGACTCCAAAATTCACGAAATAAAATTTCCCCGGCTTCTAAAATCAAGCCGGATTTAATGAACATTTATTGGGGCCTAAATGCAATTTTGAAAAACGCGCATTTTTCCTAAATTCAAATAAAAAGGCGAAAAACACTAAAATAAAATCTTATTTGACTTTATTATTAAATCTTCATTATTTCTTTATTTTGGGAAAGTCATTTTATTCCCTCTCTCATATTTTGATAGTAGAAATAATTGAAGATAAAATGATAAAAATCAAATGATCCTATTTTCAAAATTTGAGAAAACTCAAATATGAAAATAACGAAAATCCCCAACTCTCTCCGTGGGTCCTTGAGTTGTGTAGAATTTCTAGGATCGAGCAAAAATGCAATGAAAAATATGATAAGCAATGATGCTCTATGTATAACATTCCAAATTAAAAAATTGGGATTTTACATTTACGTGGCTGCTACGGGTTTAGCAAGAACCGTTCTTACCTACGTATCAAAACCACAACGATAGTTTGTCAAGTTGGTGTTGTTTTAACCTTCGCAAGGACCAGGCGTAGCCACACTCGGTTCAACTAAAGTTGGAGAAACTGACACCCGTTAGCCACCTATGTGCAAAGCACGTCGGTAGAACCAGTCTTGCGTAAGCGTACGCGTAATGTCGGTCCGGGCCGCTTCATCCGACAATACCGCCAAACCAAAGTATGACATGCTAGTAAGCAGTATGACTTGTATCGCCCACAACTCAGTTGTGTTCTACTCGTGCATATAACATCTACGCATAAAATCTGGCTCGAATGCCACTATTGGGGAACCTACGTACACGCAAGATCATGGTGATGCATAGCAACGAGAGGGGAGAGTGTACAACGGAAGCGGAAGCGTTAGCACAACGCGGTTGATGTAGTCGTACGTCTTCACGATCTGACCGATCAAGTACCGAACGCACGACACCTCCGAGTTCAGCACACGTTCAGCTCGATGACATCCCTCGAACTCCGATCCAGCCGAGTGTTGGGGGAGAGTTTCGTCAGCATGACGACGTGATGACGATAATGATGTTCTACCTACGCAGGGCTTATGGTGGAGGGGGGCACTGGACACGGCTAAAAGATCAAACGATCAATTGTTGTGTCTTTGGGGTGCCCCCCTGCCCCCGTATATAAAGGAGCAAGGGGGGAGGCGGCCAGCCTAGGAGGAGGGTGCGCCAAGGGGGAGTCCTACTCCCACCGGGAGTAGGACTCCTCCTTTCTTTGTTGGAGTAGGAGAAGGGAAGGGAGAAGGAGAAGGAAGGAAGGGGCACCCCCCCTCCCTAGTCCAATTCGGACTAGTCCATGGGGAGGGGTGCGGCCACCCTTTGGGGCCTTTCTCTCCTTTCCTGTATGGCCCATTAAGGCCCAATACAAAATCCCGTAACTCTCACGTACTCCGAAAAATACCCGAATCACTCGGAACCTTTCCGATGTCCGAATATGGTCGTCCAATATATCGATCTTTACGTCTCGACCATTTCGAGACTCCTCGTCATGTCCTCGATCTCATTCGGGACTCCGAACTCCTTCAGTACATCAAAACACATAAACTCATAATATAACTGTCATCAAAACTTTAAGCGTGCGGACCCTACGGGTTCGAGAACTATGTAGACATGACCGAGACACATCTCCGGTCAATAACCAATAGCGGAACCTGGATGCTCATATTGGCTCCCACATATCCTATGAAGATCTTTATCGGTCAGACCGCATAACAACATACGTTGTTCCCTTTGTCATTGGTATGTTACTTTCCCGAGATTCGATCGTCGGTACCTAGTTCAATCTCGTTACCGGCAAGTCTCTTTACTCGTTCCATAATACACCATCCCGCAACTAACTCATTAGTTATAATGCTTGCAAGGCTTAAGTGATGTGCATTACCGAGTGGGCCCAAAGATACCTCTCCGACAATCGGAGTGACAAATCCTAATCTCGAAATACGCCAACCCAACAAGTACCTTCGGAGACACACAGAGAGCACCTTTATAATCAACCCGATTCGTTGTGACGTTTGGTAGCACACAAAGTGTTCCTCCGGTAAACGGGAGTTGCATAATCTCATAGTCATAGGAACACGTATAAGTCATGAAGAAAGCAATACCAACATACTAAACGATCAAGTGCTAAGCTAACGGAATGGGTCAAGTCAATCACATCATTCTCCTAATGATGTGATCCCGTTAATCAAATGGCAACTCTTTGTCCATGGCTAGGAAACATAACCATCTTTGATCAACGAGCTAATCAAGTAGAGGCATACTAGTGACACTCTATTTGTCTATGTATTCACACATGTATTATGTTTCCGGTTAATACAAGTCTAGCATGAATAATAAACATTTATCATGAAATAAGGAAATAAATAATAACTTTATTATTGCCTCTAGGGCATATTTCCTTCACAAGGATCACACGTGCCCCACCACGGTACGGATGCATGTGGCGGAAGAGCTATTGGAACTCTTTGCAGCAGAGGAGGTGCTCGATGAAAACAGTCGAGAATCATCTGAACTGGACGAAGACAACCTCTGCACAATCTCAAAGCAGGTTGTTGATGGGTCGACTGGACTGGGAGTTATGCAGTTGCACACATGGATTGAAGGGGAGAAATGTCGCTGTTAGTTGATTCGGGCAATTCTTCCTCATTCGTCGACCGACGTCTCGCAGCCAAATTAACTGGAGTCTGCAAATTACCCAAAGCGTGCAATGTTAAAGTTGTTGATGGTGCTGTACTGAACTGTGACAGTTTCATACCGCAGTGCCAATGGACATCTCAAGGGCATGAATTTACCATAGATTTCAAACTTCTTTCACTCGGGGCCTATGATGCTATCTTAGGTATGGACTGGCTCAGGAAGCATATCCCTATGCATATTGATTGGGAGGCACAATAAATGACAGTTACAGCTGAAGGAGGTTTGGTTGAATTGCAAGCAGTTGCTAGTGACCATCATCAATGCTCTCTCATATCGTCTCAAGGACTGCTGACAGCATGCAAGCAAGGCTCTGTAGCATTTGTGGTGCACTTAAATGCAGCAGGATTACAAGAAACACTATCCTAGTAGAGAACCTCAAAGTTCTGGAACAATACACAGATGTTTTTGAAGAACCAAAAGGGCTTCCTCCGAGGCGAGCTTAGGATCACAGATTCCTCTCATGGAAGGGGCGCAACCTGTCAATCAACGCCCGTACTGGCACAAACCAGAACTCAAAAATGAGATCGAGCGTCAGGTTAAAGAGCTGCTTGACGTTGGCATTATCAGAAAGTACAAGTCCGTTCTCTTCCCCTGCTCTGTTGGTGAAGAAGAAGGATGGTTCATGGCGGCTGTGTGCAGACTACAGATCTCTTAATGCTATGACAATTGTCAGTAAGTACCCGGTCCCTGTCGGTGGGAAACGACACCTATGGGATCACGAGAATCCCTACTACGGTTCTCGGGGCGTAGGTTTGCAAGAAGAGCAGGACTAGTAATCAGCACAAGGATCGTTTACCCAGGTTCGGGCCGCGAGGATGCATAAAACCCTAGTCCTGCTTTGGTGGATGTATTCAGTATTCTCGAGCCCTCGAACTAGCTACGGTGGCTGAGTAGTTCCAGAGAGCCGAATCCTTCTCCAGTACGCCATGGACCTCCTTTTATAGTCGAAAGGGGCTGCCACAGTGGCACACAAGAGGTGGAAAGGCATACAGTACTATGAGCTTATCGCCCATATTACAGGACAAGATGCATTTAATGCGTCGCTGAGGTGTCCCTATACTTTATCGGGGGCGGGAATGGAGCCCATCCCGTCCGTCGCCGCTTCTCCTTGTTCTGACACGCGCCCTGGCCAGCGGTGCATGCGGCACCATGTAGGCAGGCAAGCAGCTGAGGTGGCGCGGCGGTAGGGTCTTCACGAAGATTTGCATGCCGCCACACATGCGCTTGCTGATCTGGTCTGGGAGCTGCATGTTGCCACGCAGGTGCCAGCCTAGCTGGTTGGCCTGGCAGCTGCATGCAAACCGCGGTGGAAGCTTGGCTGGTGCGGCCCTGGCGGTGGCCCTGCTGGCATTCTCGGCAAGGGTCTTGCCGGGCTGCCCGGCAAGGGTCTTGCCATGATGCGCAGTCGTCCCCGGCAAGGATCTTGCCGGTGGTCTTGTGGCTTTCCTCGGCAAGGATCTTGCCGAGGGTTGCTGTCTTCTAGTCCTCGTCTTGATCTCATATGTCTATGGTCTTGACAAAGATCTGCATGCCACCACAGAGGTGCCTTCCGAGCCCTGGTCCAATCGTAGCCGGTTGGGTTGGAACCTGTGGCTCAAAGGCGGCTCGCTCTGTTGGTGTTTGGGCGTGCTGACCCGGCAAGGGTCTTGTCGGGGCTGCTGAGGCTGCCCCCGGCAAGGGTCTTGTCGGGGGAAACTGCTCTGCCCCTCTGCTTCTTTGTGCTCTTGGCCTTGGCATTGCCTTGATCGTCTTGTGTTGGGCTTCGGCTTCTCTCCGGCTTCCCTCCTTTGTCCTGCTACGTGTGGCCGTGGTGCGTGGCTCTCACTGCCCGTGCACAAGTAAAGGGGTACAAAGGTGCGCCCCTACATTTGTACACCGACATGAGCCCCCGGGCCTGGGCCATACATAAGCGCGACACGTTGTTGGGCCAGGCCCAGAACGGTGGGCGGGCAGGAGGGGCAGATTTTACCGCGGTAATCATTCGTCCGCTGCGCTTCCCCACGACCTGCATTGAATGCGCGATGTGGAGGGGTGCGCGTGACGTGGGCGGCATGCGTGGGGCAGTTCCCACACGCATGCGTCACATCGTGGTTAGTGGGGAAAAGAGGCGGCCCGCGCCTTCCCCGTAAAAGGGAATAACTGCGGGCGCGCTGCTCATTTTACCCTCTTGTGCCTTCTCCAATCTCAGAGCCGCCGCCCCCTTCTCCTTCCTCCCAAAGCTTCGTTCTTGCTCGCTGCCGCTGCGTCTTCGCCGCCTTCTGTCTCTTGCTCCCCCTAGCCGCCATGGCGCCCAAATCCACCAAAGGCAAGGGAGTGGCAAAGGACGCTGGAGTGGCGGAGCCGCCGGAGAGCGCGCTTGCGGTGCAGAGGACGCAGCTCACCTATTTCCCCTCGATAGTTGATGTGTTCGAGCTCCGGGACGCCTTCAAGCCCCTGTGGGGGGTGAAGATGGGGGGAGAAAGTTCAGGGCATCCAGCCACGCACGTCATCCCCGCCAACTGTGCTGAGGCTGCCCCAAATCGGTACCCTTTCTTTGTCGACTATTTCTCCTGCGGGCTTTGTCCTCCCTTCTCCGATTTCTTTAGCGACATCATGCACACCTTTGGCCTCCGCCTCTTGGATTTTACCCCAAATGTTGTGGCGTGCATGGCCCTTTTTGCGCACCTCTGCGAAGGTTTCGCCGGGGTGCACCCCAACACGGCGCTTTTCCGCCACTACTTCTTCCCTCGGATCCAAACGGGGGGCGCCATCTCCGGTTGCGTCACCTGGATCCCAAGGTCCAAGGGAGCGTACCCGGATGGTGCCATGAAGGAGAGGTGGGAGGAGTGGCGGGGCTGGTGGTGCTGGACCGAAGAGAAGGTCCCGCCGGCGTTGTGCGAAGTTCGCCGGGCGCCGCCGGTCCGCAGAAGCGACTGGAGCAACGTCGATGCTAACGACGAAAAGCTCACGACCGCCACCATCAGGATCCTTCAGCTCACCGAGGTCGGGCTCACCCTTGAGATGATCGGGGCAGACTTCAGCCGCCGCCAGATTGCTCCACTGCACAATAAGGGGAGGCCGGCCTGGCTCTTCACGAACGCCGCAAACATCATGCGGCTTCGCCCCGGCCTCGACCACCATTTCACAGTGATGGGGCACGCCCACTTCTGCCAGCGGCTTTTCCCGGTCGATGTGGGCCGCGACGGTGAGGTCGAGCGGACCGGCAAGGTCGCGAGGGCCGCCGCGAAGGCCGACAAGGTCGTCAAGGGGCCCTTGTTCAAGTTGCCGGCAGGAGTGGTCCCGCTGAGCAATAACCTGCGCCAGAACGACATCATTGCCATGATGCCGGACTGCAACGCGCGTGGCCCTGACCCGAGCTGGGTCGAGCCGGAGGATCTCCAGGTGTAGCAGTTCTTTGACACCCTGCACGAGGGGTATGTCACTGATGAGCCGCAGCTCATCCAAGACACCATCCTGCCGAGGAGGCCGGCAACGCTAGTGGCGTGGAGGACAAAGCCGCGGCAGCCGCGGAGGAGGAGGAGCTCGCCCGGTGGGCGGAGGCCGCTGGGGAGGCCAGCAGCACCGGCACCGAGGCTCCTCTTGTTGAAGACACGACCGACGAGTCGTCAGAGGAAGAGGCCGAGGAGGAGGAGGAGGTCGTTGCCGTCGATCCTCCAGCCACGGGGAGAGGACGGGTCCTGCGACGGGCCACCTCCGGCGAGCCGATCCGGCCTGGCAGGGCCGCGCAGCTGGGGCAGGCCCAGGAGATGTCCGCACGCCAGACGAGGGCTGCAGCGGCGAAGAAAGTGGCAACGGTCGTGGCGGCGAAGGAGAGGGCATCCGCTTCTTCCTCGGCAAAGCGCGTCCGGACGCCACCTCCTTCCCCTCCCCCGTTAGACGTTGACGCGGGGGTCATGTTTGACTTTGGGTCCCTCAGCCCAAGGAGGAAGAGGAAGGCAACAGAGGAGGGGGCGGATGTTGAGTAAGCAATTTGCTCCTTTTCGCCATCCCTATTTCCTCAGTCTGTGCCACATGTCCCGACTTGTTTTCATCTTTGCAGGGACGCGGAGACACTGGCCCAAAGGGTGAAGAGGGCCAAGGCCTCGGCGGGCGGGCAGCCCCCGGCTGGTGCTTCAAGGGCGCCACTGGTGGCGTTGAGCAGCCCGGATAGCAGCCCCCAGCGTAAGTTCATCACTCACCCCTCGTCGACACGTGTTAGGGGTACGATGCTTTGGCGCTAACCTTGCCGCGTATGCAGGAGGAGAGCAGCAGCAGGAGGAGCCACAGAGGGCTACTTGTTGGGGATATAACTATTTGCGTTAGCCGCCCGTGAGGGGCCGGGTTACGCAAATAAGGATTCATCAGAAGAAGCCCAAGACCAAGCATGAAGATGGCGGTTCAATAAAGGGTCTAAAAGCCCACAGGCGACTTAAGGCCCGTAGTAGTAAACCGCCGTAATGGCATGACTTGTATCATAAGGTAGAGTTAACTAGTCCTTTGAGCGGACCTTTGTTTATGAGCCGGCCAGGACTCTGTAGGCCGCAGGGCGTATCCCCGTGTATATAAGGAGACGACCCGCTGGCTGCTTAGGGCAAGAAACAACTCCTCGAGAACCGGGCATAGCGTATCTCGCTCCCTGGTCATTGAAACCCTAGCAATATCAACCCAACTAGACGTAGGCCTTACCTTCACCGTAAGGGGCCGAACTAATATAACTCTCTCGTGTCCTTTGTCCCGATTAACCCCTTTAAGCTTCCTGGTTGCGATGGCTCCACAACTAAGTCCTTGCAAGAGGACATCTGTCGTGACAATTCCACGACAGTTGGCGCCCATCATGGGGCCAGCGCACGGTGGATTTGAGTTCTTGAAGGGCAACTTCGAAGGGATCAAGGGATACGCAGTTGGCCGGATGACCAAAAGTCGTCGCGGCAAGATCTACATCGATGATGAAGGCTGGGGCCCCGAGGTCGGCTCAATTGAGTACGGGTACCTGGTCCCCTTTGGCGGAATTCACGTCTTCGTCGGTCGGATTGGTGAGCCGGGCCCTGAGCCGGACAGCTGCACCGATCTCGTCGAGACGGCTCAGCGTGCGAGCCCGCCCGAGCTCAACCCATCGTGAAGCGTGCCTTCGTGGGTTGCATCCACGGGGGGGGGGGGGGGGGACTTTCTGAAGGATCTGTAGATGGTGGTGAGACGGCCATCCACTCCGATGGTGACTCGTCCACTGGTGAAACAGAATCGATATATCAACTGCAAGACGGCAGGCTTGGAGGCTGTTCCGATGGCAGCAGTATTCCGGACCCCTTTGAGCCGATGAGCTACGTAGGGGTCTTCATGGCTGGCACTCAACCCGGTCAAAACTCTATAGCCGCGGCAGCAATAACGTCCGGGTCAGGAGCGGCCGGGGTAGGAGGCTCTGTGCGCCCGCCGGCTCAGGTGCTGATTGTTGGAAATATGCCCTAGAGGCAATAATAAAAGCATTATTATTATATTTCCTTGTTCATGATAATTGTCTTTTATTCATGCTATAATTGTATTATCCGGAAATAGTAATACATGTGTGAATACATAGACCACAATACGTCCATAGTAAGCCTCTAGTTGACTAGCTCGTTGGTCAACAGATAGTCATGGTTTCCTGACTATGGACATCAGATGTCATTGACAACGGGATCACGTCATTAGGAGAATGACGTGATGGACAAGACAATCCTAAGCATAGCACAAGATCGTGTAGTTCGCTTTTGCTAGAGCTTTTTCAATGTCAAGTATCTCTTCCTTAGACCATGAGATCGTGTAACTCCCGGATACCGTAGGAAAGCTTTGGGTGTACCAAACGTCACAACGTAACTGGGTGACTATAAAGGTGCACTACAGGTATCTCCGAAAGTGTCTGTTGGGTTGACACGGATCGAGACTGGTATTTGTCACTCCGTATGACGGAGAGGTATCTCTGGGCCCACTCGGTAATGCATCATCATAATGAGCTCAAAGTGACCAAGTGTTTGGTCACGGGATCATGCATTACGGTACGAGTAAAGTGACTTACCGGTAACGAGACTGAACAAGGTATTGGGATACCGACGATCGAGTCTCGGGCATGTAACGTATCGATTGACAAAGGGAATAGTATACGGGGTTGATTGAATCCTCGACATCGTGGTTCATCCGATGACATCATCGAGGAGCATGTGGGAGCCAACATGGGTATCCAGATCCCGCTGTTGGTTATTGACCTGAGAGCGTCTCGGTCATGTCTGCATGTCTCCCGAACCCGTAGGGTCTACACACTTAAGGTTCGGTGACGCTAGGGTTATTAGGAAGACTTTTATGTGATTACCGAATGTTGTTTGGAGTCCTGGATGAGATCCCGGACATCATGAGGAGTTCCGGAAGGGTCCAGAGGTAAAGATTTGTATATGGGAAGTTGTCAAACGGACACCGGAAAAGTTTCGGGGCATATCGGTATTGTACCGGGGTCACCGGAAGGGCTCCGGAGGTCCACCGGGAGGGGCCACCTCCCGGGGGCCACTTGGGCTGCGTGGGAAGGGGCCAGCCTGGTGGGCTGGGCGCACCCTCCCTTGGGCCCTTGCGCCTAGGGTTGAGGGGGAACCCTAGAGGGGCGCCTTGCTTGGGGGCAAGCCCCCTCCCTTGCCGCCCCCCTCTAGATGCATCTAGAGGGGCCGCCCCTGCCCTCTCCCCTATAAATAGAGGGGTGAGGGAGGGCTGCACACCCCAAGTCAAGGCGCAGCCCCTCCCCTCCCCAACACCTCTCCTCCTCCGCGTGTGCTTGGCGAAGCCCTGCCGGAGAACTGTCACTCCACCATCACCACGCCGTCGTGCTGCTACTGGAGCCATCTTCCTCAACCTCTCCTTCCCCCTTGCTGGATCAAGAAGGAGGAGACGTCCTCCGTACCGTACATGTGTTGAACACGGAGGTGCTGTCCGTTCAGCACTTGGTCATCGGTGATCCGAATCACGGCGAGTACGACTCCATCATCACCATCCCCTTGAACGCTTCCGCACTCGATCTACAAATGGTATGTAGATGCAAACTCACTCCCTTGACTCGTTGCTTAGATGAACTCATAGATGGATCTTGGTGAAACCGTAGGAAAAATTTTAATTTTGTGCAACGTTCCCCAACAGTGGCATCATGAGCTAGGTCTATGCGTAGTTCTCTATTGCACGAGTAGAACACAATTTTGTTGTGGGCGTAGATCTTGTCAACTCGCTTGCCGCTACTAGTCTTATCTTGCTTCAGCGGTATTGTGGGATGAAGCGGCCCGGACCAACCTTACACGCATTTACGTGAGACCGGTTCCACCGATCGACATGCACTAGGTGCATAAGGTGGCTGGCGGGTGTCTGTCTCTCCCCTTTAGTTGGAGCGGATTCGATGAAAAGGGTCCTTATGAAGGGTAAATAGAAGATTGACAAAATCACGTTGTGGTTATTCGTAGGTAAGAAAACGTTCTTGCTAGATCCCAATTGCAGCCACGTAAAAGATGCAACAACAATTAGAGGACGTCTAACTTGTTTTTGCAGCAATTGACATGTGATGTGATATGGCCAGAAGTTGTGATGAATGATGAATGACATGTTGTGATGTATGAGATCATGTTCTTGTAATAGGAATCACGACTTGCATGTCGATGAGTATGACAACCGGCAGGAGCCATAGGAGTTGTCTTTATTTTGTATGACCTGCGTGTCATTGAAGAACGCCATGTAAATTACTTTACTTTATTGCTAAACGCGTTAGCCATAGAAGTAGAAGTAGTCGTTGGCGTGACAACTTCATGAAGACACGATGATGGAGATCATGATGATGGAGATCATGGTGTCATGCCGGTGACAAGATGATCATGGAGCCCCGAAGATGGAGATCAATGGAGCTATATGATATTGGCCATATCATGTCACTACTATATAATTGCATGTGATTTTTATTATGTTTATGCATCTTGTTTACTTAGCACGACGGTAGTAAATAAGATGATCCCTTACAACAATTTCAAGAAGTGTTCTCCCTAACTGTGCACCGTTGCTAAAGTTAAATGCTTCAAGCACCACGTGATGATCGGGTGTGATAGATCCTTACGTTCACATACAACGGGTGTAAGACAGTTTTACACATGCAGAACACTTAGGGTTAACTTGACGAGCCTAGCATGTACAGACATGGCCTCGGAACACGGAGACCGAAAGGTCGAACACGAGTCGTATGGTAGATACGATCAACATGAGAATGTTCACCGACGATGACTAGTCCGTCTCACGTGATGATCGGACACGGCCTAGTCGACTCGGATCGTGTAACACTTAGATGACTAGAGGGATGTCTAATCTGAGTGGGAGTTCATTAAAATAATTTGATTAGATGAACTTAATTATCATGAACTTAGTCTAAAACTTTTGCAAATATGTCTTGTAGATCAAATGGCCAACGCTCATGTCAACCTTGAACTTCAACGTTCCTAGAGAAAACCAAGCTGAAAGATGATGGCAGCAACTATACGGACTGGTCCGGAACACGAGGATCATCCTCATAGCTGCCAGGAAACAATATGTCCTAGAAGGACCGCTTAGGTGACGCCTCCGTCTCTGAGAACCAAGACATTATGAATGCTTGGCAGACTTCATGTTGATGATTACTCCCTCGTTCGGTGCGGCATGCTTTCTGACTTAGAACCGGGCTCCAAAAGCGCTTTTGAGCATCACGGAGCATATGAGATGTTTGAGGAGATGAAACTAGTTTTCCAAGCTCACGCCTGTGTCGAGAGATATGATGTCTCGACAAGTTCTATAGTTGTAAGATGGAGGAAAATAGTTACATCGGTGAGCACATACTCGTAATGTCAGGTTGCACAACCGCATGACCCAAATTTGAATATTAACCTCCCCGATGAGGCGGTCATTGACAGAATCCTTGATCGCTCCCACCAAGCTACAAGAGCTTTGTGATGAACTACAATATGCGTGGGATGGTGAAGACCATTCCTAAAGTATTTTCAATCTGAAGTCAGCAGAGGTTGAGATCAAGAAAGAACATCAAGTGTTGATGGTCAATAAGACCACTAAGTTCAAGAAGGGCAAGGGCAAGAAGAACTTCAAGAAGGACGGCAAGGATGTTGCAGCGCCCGTAAGCCGATTACGGGAAGAAGTCAAAGAATGGACCCAAGCACGAGATCGAGTGCTTTTATTGCGAGGGTAAGGGTCCTTTGGAAGCGGAACTGCCCCAAATACTTAGCGGATAAGAAGGCGGCAACACCAAAGGTATATTTGATATACATGTAATTGATGTGTACCTTACCAGTACTCGTAGTAACTCTGGGTATTTGATACCGTGTTGTTGCTCATATTTGTAACTCACAGCAGGAGCTACGGAATAAGCGGAGATCGAAGGGCGAGACGAGGTGACGATGCGCGTCGGGAATGGTTCAGAGTCGATGTGATCGCTGCCGCACGCTACCTCTACATTCACCTACGGGATTAGTTTTGAACCTTAATAATTGTTATTTGGTGCCAAGTTTGAGCATGAACATTGTATCTGGACTCGTTTAGTGCGAGATGGCTACTCATTTAAATCCGAGAATAATGGTTGTTCTATTTATATGAGAGATATGTTTTATGGTCATGCTCCGATGGTCAATGGTTTATTCTTAATGAATCTCGAGCGTAATGTTACACATATTCATAGCGTGACTACCAAAAGATGTAAAGTTGATAACGATAGTCCCACATACTTGTGGCACTGCCGCCTTGGTCACATTGGTGTCAAGCGCATGAAGAAGCTCCATGCTGATGGACTTTTGGAGTCTCTAGATTATGAATCATTTGACACATGCGAACCATGCCTCATGGGCAAGATGACCAAGACTCCGTTCTCGAAACAATGGAGCGAGCAACCAACTTGTTGGAAATCATACATACCGATGTGTGCGGTCCAATGAGTGTTGAGGCTCATGGAGGATATCGTTATGTTCTCACTCTCACGGATGACTTGAGTAGATATGGGTATGTCTACTTGATGAAACACAAGTCTGAGACCTTTGAAAAGTTCAAGGAATTTCAGAATGAGGTAGAGAATCAACGGGACCGAAAAATAAAGTTCTTACGATCAGATCGTGGAGGAGAATATTTAAGTCACGAATTTGGTACACACTTAAGGAAATGTGAAATCGTTTCACAACTCACGCCGCTGGAACACCTCGGTAAGAACGGTGTGTCCGAACGTCGTGTCGCACTCTATTGGATATGGTGCGATCTATGATGTCTCTTACCGATTTACCGCTATCATTTTGGGGATACGCTCTAGAGACAGCTACATTCACTTTAAATAGGGCACCGTCTAAATCCGTTGAGACGACACCGTATGAATTATGGTTTGGGAAGAAACCTAAGCTGTCGTTTCTAAAAGTTTGGGGATGCGATGCTTATGTCAAGAAACTTCAACCTGAAAAGCTCGAACCCAAATCGAAAAAATGCGTCTTCATAGGATACCCTAAGGAAACCATTGGGTATACCTTCTACCTTAGATCCGAAGGCAAGATCTTTGTTGCCAAGAACGGATCCTTTCCGGAAAAAAGTTTCTCTCGAAAGGAGTAAGTGGGAGGAAAGTAGAACTCGATGAAGTACTACCTCTTGAACCGGAAAGTAGTGCAGCTCAGAAAATGTTCTGTGGTGCCTACACCAATTGGAGAGGAAATTAATGATGATGATCAAGGTACTTCAGATCAAGTTGCTCTTGAACTTCAGAGGTCCACTAGGACACGCCCGCACTGCAGTGGTACGGCAACCCTGCCCCGGAAATCATGTTGTTAGACAACGGTGAACCTTCGAACTATGAAGAGGTGATGGCGGCCCAGATTCCAACAAATGGCTAGAAGCCATGAAATCCGAGATAGAATCCATGTATGAAAACAAAGTATGGACTTTGGTGACTTGCCCGATGATCGGCGACGACGAGAAAACAAATGGATCTTTAAGAAGAAGGCGGACGCGGATGGTAATGTCACCATCTATAAAGCTCGACTTGTCGCTAAGGGTTATCGGCAAGTTCAAGGGATTGACTATGATGAGACTTTCTCTCCGTAGCGAAGCTTAAGTCCGTCTGAATCATGTTAGCAATTGCCGCATACTATGATTATGAGATATGGCGAGATGGACGTCAAAGCGGCATTCCTTAACGGGCATCTTAAGGAAGAGTCAGTATATGATGCAGCCGGAAGGTTTTGTCGATCCTAAGAATGCTAACAAAGTATGCAAGCTCCAGTGATCCATTTATGGGCTGGTGCAAGCATCTCGGAGTTGGAACATTCGCTTTGATGAGACGATCAAAGCGTTTGGGTTTATGCAGACTTATGGAGAAGCTGCGTTTACAAGAAAGTGAGTGGGAGCTCTGTAGCATTTCTCATATTATATGTAGATGACATACTTTTGATGGGAAATGATATAGAATTCTTGGACAGCATTAAGGCCTACTTGAATAAGTGTTTTTCAATGAAGGACCTTGGAGAAGCTGCTTATATATTAGGCATCAAGATCTATAGAGATAGATCGAGACGCCTCATAGGCCTTTCACAAAGCACATACCTTGACAAGATTTTGAACAAGTTCAAAATGGATCCAGTCAAGAAAGGGTTCTTGCCTCTTTGCAAGGTGTGAGATTGAGCTCAGCTCAATGCCCGACCACGGCAAAAGATAAAGAAGAGATGAGCGTCATCCCCTATGCCTCAGCTATAGGATCTATTATGTATGCCATGCTATGTACCAGACCTGATGTAAACCTTGCCGTAAGTTTGGTAGGAAGGTACCAAAGTAATCCCGGCAAGGAACACTGGACAGCGGTCAAGAATATCCTAAAGTACTTGAAAAGGACAAAGGACATGTTTCTCGTTTATGGAGGTGACGAAGAGCTAAATCGTAGAAGGGTTACGTTGACGCTTAGCTTCGACACAGATCTGGAGGACTCTAAGTCACAAACCGGATACGTGTATATGTTGAATGGTGGAGCAAGATGGTGCGGCTGCAAGTAGAGCGTCGTGGCGGGATCTACATGTGAAGCGGAGTACATGGCAGCCTCGGAGGCGGTGCATGAAGCAATTTGGGTGAAGGAGTTCATCATCGACCTAGGAGTCATACCCAATGCGTCAGGCCGATCAAACTCTTACGTGACAACACTCGAGCTATTGCCCTTGCCAAGGAGCCGGGTTTCACAAGAAGACCAGGCACATCAAGTTGCCGCTTCAACTCCATCCGTGAAAATGTTCAAGATGGAGACATAGAAATTTGTAAAGTGCATACGGATCTAAATGTCGCAGATCCGTTGACTAAACCTCTTCCATGGGCAAAACATGATCAACACCGTAACTCTATGGGTGTTCGATTCATCACAATGTAACTAGATTATTGACTCTAGTGCAAGTGGGAGACTGTTGGAAATATGCCCTAGAGGCAATAATAAAAGCATTATTATTATATTTCCTTGTTCATGATAATTGTCTTTTATTCATGCTATAATTGTATTATCCAGAAATCGTAATACATGTGTGAATACATAGACCAAAGTACGTCCCTAGTAAGCCTCTAGTTGACTAGCTCGTTGGTCAATAGATAGTCATGGTTTCCTGACTATGGACATCAGATGTCATTGAAAACGGGATCACGTCATTAGGAGAATGACGTGATGGACAAGACCCAATCCTAAGCATAGCACAAGATCGTGTAGTTCGTTTTGCTAGAGCTTTTTCAATGTCAAGTATCTCTTCCTTAGACCATGAGATCGTGTAACTCCCGGATACCGTAGGGAATGCTTTGGGTGTACCAAAGCGTCACAACGTAACTGGGTGACTATAAAGGTGCACTATAGGTATCTCCGAAAGTGTCTGCATTGGGTTGACACGGATCGAGACTGGATTTGTCACTCCGTATGACGGAGAGGTATCTCTGGGCCCACTTTCGGTAATGCATCATCATAATGAGCTCAAAGTGACCAAGTGTTTGGTCACGGGATCATGCATTACTGCACGCAGTAAAGTGACTTGCGATAACGAGACTGAACAAGGTATTGGGATACCGACGATCGAAGTCTCGGGCATGTAACGCATACCGATTGACAAAGGGAATAGTATACGGGTTGATTGAATCCTCGACATCGTGGTTCATCCAATGACATCATCGAGGAGCATGTGGGAGCCAACATGGGTATCCAGATCCCATTGTTGGTTATTGACACGAGAGCGTCTCGGTCATGTACGCATGTCTCCCGAACCCGTAGGGTCTACACACTTAAGGTTCGGTGACGCTTAGGGTTATTAGGAAGACTTGTATGTGATTACCGAATGTTGTTCGAGTCCCGGATGAGATCCCGGACGTCACGAGGAGTTCGGAAGGGTCCGGAGGTAAAGATTTGTATGTGGGAAGTTGTCAAGCGGACAGGAAAAGTTTCGGGCATATCGGTATTGCACCGGTCACGGAAGGGCTCGGGAGGTCCACTGGAGGGGCCACCCCTCCCGGGGCCACTTGGGCTGCGTGGGAAGGGGCCAGCCTGGTGGGCTGGGCGCACCTCCCTTGGGCCCTTGCGCCTAGGGGTTGAGGGGAACCCTAGAGGACGCCTTGCTTGGGGGCAAGCCCTCCCTCCCCCCCTCTAGACGCACCGAGAGGGGCCGGCCCCCTTGCCCTCTCCCCCTATAAATAGAGGGGTGAGGGGAGGGCTGCTCACCCCAAGTCAAGGCGCAACCCCTCCCCTCCCCAACACCTCTCCTCCTCCGCGTGTGCTTGGCGAAGCCCTGCCGGAGAACTGTCACTCCACCATCATCACGCCGTCGTGCTGCTGCTGGAGCCATCTTCCTCAACCTCTCCTTCCCCTTGCTGGATCAAGAAGGAGGAGACGCCGTCTGCACTGCATACATGTGTTGAACACGGAGGTGCTGTCCGTTCAGACTTGGTCATCGGTGATCCGAATCACGGCGAGTACGACTCCATCATCACCATCCTTGAACGCTTCCTTTTCGATCTACAAGTGGTATGTAGATGCAAACTCACTCCCTTGACTCATTGCTTAGATGAAATCATAGATGGATCTTGGTGAAACCGTAGGAAAAATTTTAATTTTCTGCAACGTTCCCCAACACTGATGGATCTCATGGATAAGCTGACGGCCCTGTTAACCACCACAGTTATTCCTGCGAATCAAGATGAACATAATGCAGAGGTGGCACAGGTGCGTGAGGAAATAGCTCGGGCCAAGGAGGCCTTAGCAGCTGAGGACACCAGGTTGGCCATAGAACGGGCGGCTTTGGATGCACGGGCGCAGCAGCGCCAATCAGAGGCTTTCCAGCTTACGATGAACCTGAACGCATCTAACGAAGTGATGAGGAGGAGGCACCAGAAAACTCAATCCCGTTTGCCTCCGATTTATGATCCTCGGAACCTCTTTGCTACACCCGGAGCCGGCCCTAGTAAACCGCCGAAAGTAAATCAGTTCATGACATCCGGAGCAGGGGGGCGGTTCAGCCTCAGGTGATGGCACCTCCTCATGGGAACATAGCCCCGCCCCGATACGTACCAACACCACCGGGTCACTTTTCTAATCCCATGGAGAACTTGATTGCAGCATCAGCACGTTTGGCGGCTCTCCCAGTGGACGGTGATGATCCAACAGCGGTGGAGACGTGAAGGATCAGAGAACTTGTCCAGACGGCTCTGGCTCAGCAGGAGGGTTATTCCTACAGTCGAGACATGATTCATTCAACTCCTCGCCCAAGCCGGAGCCCGAGTTACAGCAGGCACATGGAATCAGAAGCCTTGTCAAGCAACGCCCAACGCCGTAACCAGCCCGGCGGTTATAACCCGGTACAGGACCGGATACGTCAGGAGGACGAACGGGCGGCTCAACTGGCGGCTCAGCTGACGGCTCATCAGGCCCTCCCGGATTATCCGACGACTTCCGTTGAGGCAGGAGTAGCCACCAGAACCGGCGGTGTTCCTTGTTTGGTGCCAGCTCTATGTAATGTACGTCTGCCCAAGGACTTCAAAGGACCCAGAAAGGTGCCAAATTATACGGCCGACTTACAGCCCGGGGCGTGGATCGAAAGTTATGAGATGGCGATGGAGCTGTTGGAGGTCAGTGACGCGGCAATGGCTAAGTTCGTCACCATGATGTTGGATGGAACGGCCCGGTCTTGGTTAAAGGGCCTGCCGCCTAATTCCATCGGCTCATGGGTGGAGCTAAAGGCCCGGTTCATTCAGAACTTTAAGGACACCTGCAAGTAGTCCATGTCGATTGTGGACTTAACCAATTGTAAACAAGAAGAGGGTGAATCCACCACTCATTGGGTGCGCCGGGTCAAGGATATAACACATTCGTCTGACAAGATGGATGCCGGCCTTGCTGTCCTCATGCTGGAGAAGAATTGCCGATTTGAACCGCTGAGGCAGAAGCTGGGGCGTCTCAAGCGTGATTGTAATGATATGGGTACATTGATGGCGGCTTTAGTCAAATACGCCGATTCTGATAGTACCAAGGATCCCGCGTCCGATGAGGAAAAGACAGGGAAGGGAAAGAAGAACGACAATGGAAAGGGTCAACTGCATAACCCGATGAATCAAGGAGGCAATAAGCATAAGGCCAAGGGTAACCCGGAGTTCGTGGCCAACGCCAATGCACAGGGTAACAATCAGAGACGCAATGGAAAACCGCCCCCTCGATCTGGCGGGTCAGGTCCATCTCTTGAGCAGTTACTCAATGAGCCCTGCCCAAGACACGACACCCGGGAGAGGCCAGCCACTCACTTATGGAAGGATTGCGCGATCATGAAGGCTTTCAAGAATTCCAACATGTTCGACGGTAATCACGGGTCGTGGCGGCTCGGTGCGGCGGCTTTCATGGCCAGGCGGTGGTTCAAATTCCGGCTTTCAGGGGAATCAAGGCGGCAATAATCAACAACAATCTGGTCAAGGAGGACAACTGCAGCAGTCGGGTTATCAAAGTAACCCAAAGCAACTGAATAGTGGACAATATCATGTGTTCACCACTAGCTTATGCAAACGTGACCAGAAGATTCACAAGAGGGCGGTGAATTACATTGAACCGGCGATCCCCATTATTTGAGGTGGTCGAGAGCAGCCAATTGTCCGGAGTAGGGAGGATCACCCTCCGGGTTGACAATCCGGCCGATTAGCTTTGGTGGTGGCACCTCAGTGTCGGTGGATATAAATTCACCAAGGTACTCATGGACGGAGGTAACACATCAACATCCTCTATTACGATACCTTTCGACGCATGGCTTTGGTGACAAAAATTTAAAGACATCCAACACCGCTTTTCCATGGAGTGGTGCCCGGTAAGTCGGCGTGCCAGTTGGTAAGATTGAGTTGGAGGTGGCCTTTGGATATGAGTACGATTCTAGGGCTGAGAAACTAACCTTTGAGGTGGTCAAAATTAAGAGTCCATATCATGCTCTGTTTGGGCGGCCAGCTTATGCCAAGTTTATGGCTCGGCCATGTTATGTTTATTTGCAGCTTAAGATGTCGGGTCACAAGGGTACCATCACTGTGCACGGGAGCCGAAAGATAGCCCTGGAATGTGAAGAAGGTGATGCGGCTTATGCTGAGTCTGTTGGTGCAGCAGAGGAGCTGAAGTTTTATCAAGATAATGTTGACCCGGCGGATATGACCTCCCTGAAGAAGCCGACCACAGAGCATGACCCGGCGATGAACTTTAACTCGGCTGCTGAAACTAAGTTTGTTGATTTCACTCCAGGCGATTCGTCTAAGCAGTTCAGTATCAGTGCCAATTTGGATCCTAAATACGAAAGCGCGCTCATCGAGTTCATCCGTGAGAACCAGGACATCTTTGCATGGAAGCCTTGACATGCCGGGTGTACCGAGAGAACTCACCGAGCATACTCTTAATATTGATCCAAAATATAAGCCGGTCGCAGCTTTTCTTCGATGATTCAACGAAGAGAGTAAAGCTATTGGTGAGGAGGTGGTCGGCTCTTGGCGGCCGGTTTATTGTTGAAGTTTTTCACCGAGTGGTTGGCTAACCCGGTGCTTGTGCTTAAGAAGAACGACACCGGTGGACGTGTGTGGATTACGGACTTAAATAAGGCTTGTCCGGTGATCCTTTGCTCTCCCCCGTATTGATCAAATCATTGATGCTACTGGCGGGTTGTGAGCGATTGAGCTTTTTGGATGCTTACTCGGCTATCATCGGATCAAGATGGCGATTAAGGACCAGGAGAAGACGGCCTTCATCACTCGGTTTGGAGCCTTACGCTATGTATCTATGCCATTTGGGCTCAAGAGTGCCCAAAGCGACTTATCGTGGTGTGTCTGAAGCTGTCTCCACGACCAAATTGGACGCAATGTTCATGCTTATGTGGATGATATAGTGGTTAAATCCAGAGAGAAGGAAACCTTGATAGCTGATCTAAAGGAGACCTTTGACAATCTCCGGGTTTACAAGATGATGCTTAACCCGACCAAGTGTGTGTTTGGCGTGCCAGCGGGCAAGCTTTTGGGTTTTCTAGTTTCCAACAGAGGTATTGAAGCTAATCCGGAGAAGATCAAGGTGATTACCTCTTTGTCTAAGCTGGCGTGCATCAATGATGTTCAGCGATTGGCGGGTCATGTTGCTGCCTTAAGCCGTTTCGTAAGCCGGTTAGGGGAGAAGGCCTTCCCACTGTATCAGATGATGAAGAAAACAGACCTTTTGTCTGGAGTGAGGCTGCTAATGCTGCCTTTGAAGATTTAAAGAGACAACTATCTGAGCCGCCGGTCCTTGCGGCTCCCATTGATAGAGAGCCCTTGCTGTTATATGTGGCTGCTAACTCACGTGTTGTCAGTGTTGCAATCGTGGTGGAGCGCAAAGAGGCCGGCAAGGAGCATCCGGTTCAATGGCCGGTTTACTACATCAATGAGGTGCTCATTGAGTCCAAGCAAAGGTATCCACATTGGTAGAAGCTTGTTTACGGGGTGTTCATGGCAAGCCGGAAGCTGAAGCAATACTTCCAAGGTCACCCTATCACCGTGGTAAGTCCCCTTGGGAGACATCATCCAGAATAGAGAGGCCACAGGACGAGTCACCAAGTGGGCCATCGAGCTTGGGCCTCATGGCTTGAAGTACATGCCGCGTACTGCTAGTAAGTCTCAAGCCCTGGCGGACTTTATCAACGACTGGATAGAGCTGCAGACACCTGAGGAGAAGCCGGATAACACATATTGGACTATTCACTTTGATGGGTCCAGGCAATTGGAAGGCTCGGGGTCGGAGTCGCTTTTAACTTGAGGTGACAAATTTTGTTATGTGCTCGGCTCATGTTTCCTTGTACTAATAATACAACTGAATATGAGGCCTTGCTCCATGGTCTTGGATGGCCAAAGAGATGGATCTGAGCGGGTAAGGTGCTTGGGCGACTCAGATCTCGTGGCTCAACAGGTGTCAGGCAAGTGGGACTCCAAGGATCCCCTCATGGCGGCTTACCATCGTGAAGTTGATGCTGTGGCTGGGCACTTCAAGGGTTATCAAGTGGAGCACGTTGATCGAAGGAAGAATGAGGCGGCTGATGCTTTAAGGCAATTTGGGGTCTCGGCGTAAGCGGTGCCACCTAACACCTTTTTGGATGTTTTGCATAATCCTTGGTTAAGTTACCCACAGAGGAAGATTTAGCTGTTCCAGACCGGAAAGCACGCTTGGTGGCGGCTCTTCACGTCATCCCGGATTGGGCGGTGCCATATTTGGCTTACATGACCCGGGGAGAGTTGCCTGAGGATGAGACCTCGGCGAGACAAATCATCTGGCGATCTAAATCCATGACAATTGTTCATGGTGAGTTGCATCATCGGAGTGTCACTGGGGCGTTTCAACGTTGTGTGTCACCTGCGGAGGGTCAGGAAATACTTCGTGAGATCCATGAAGGGAATTGCGGTCATCATGCCGAGTCAAAATCTCTCGTGGCCAAGGCTTTCCGTCACGATTTCTATTGGCTGACGGCTCACGCTGACGCGGAGGATCTAGTCAGTAAATGTGACGGTTGTCAGAAATTGTCACGAGAGCTCATGTGCCGGCTCAAGAATTGAGGATGATTCCAATTACTTGGCCGTTTATGGTGCAGGGGCTTGATATGGTCGGGCCCTTCAAAAGGTCTAAGGATAAAAAGATACACCTCCTGGTGGCAGTGGATAAATTTACAAAGTGGGTTGAGGCAGAGCCGGTCAGTAAGTGTGATGCAGCCACGGCGGTTCATTTCATGAAAAAGGTGATCTTTCGTTTTGGTTTTCCACACAACATCATTACTGATAATGGCACTAATCTCTCCAAAGGTGCCATGGAAGAGTTCTCATTAACGAGAACATATCCGGCTTGATGTTTATTGATTGCTCACCCTCAATCCAATGGTCAAGCAGAAAGAGCCAACCAGGAGATTTCGAAAGGTATAAAACCCCAGCTCGTGGTCCCCTTACAGCGGACACCGGGTTGTTGGGTAGAGGAATTACCTTCTGTGATTCGGAGCATCAACACTATACCTAACAGATCTACGGGTTATACACCTTTTTTCATGGTGTACGGAGCAGAGGCGGTCCTGCCAAGTGACATCCGTCATGACTCGCCCCGAGTGGCGGCTTATGTTGACACTGACAATGAACAAGCTCATCAGGATGCACTTGACTTGTTGGATGAAGAGCGAGACTTGGCAATAGCCCGCTCGGCGATTTACCAGCAAGACCTGCGCCGCTACCACAACCGCCGGGTTAGATCTAGAACCTTTCAGGAAGGCGACTTAGTGCTCCGGCTCATCCAGGATCAATCTGATATGCACAAGCTATCCCCCCCCCTTGGGAAGGACCCTTTCTGGTCAGCAAGAATCTGAAAAACGGGTCATACTACCTTATCGATGTTCGAGAGCACAAAGACTCACGTAAGTCGGAGGAGGAGACCCGCCGGCCGTGGAATATCGCTCATCTTCGGCCTTATTATACTTGAGCCACCGGCTCTCAGGATGTACATATTTCGATGATGTATATATTATGAAAAGCAATAAAGCAGGACCTCTGTCCTTTTCTCTACCCACAAAAGTTTACAGGTTTTTCTTCTCATGTTGTTGAAACAACCAACAGGGAGCGGATCATGTCTGAATCCGGCTTTCCCTTTGGTCCGGCTTATGATCATATCTGAGTTTAGCCATGGTCTCTTGGGGGCTTCCTGTTCAATCATGGGTCGTATTCAAACCAAAGAGAACATAGCTGTCGATACCCACTTGATCGGCATACTGCCAAACCCACTAGGGGGCTTCTTGATCATATCTGAATCATAGCTTAACACCTTTGGGTCCGACGTGGATCGTATTCGAATCAGCGTCATTAAACAACTCTTGTGGTCACTTGGGGGCTTCCTATTCAAACATAGGTCGTATTCGAACCAAAGAGAACATAGCTGTCGATACCCACTTGATCTGCATCGCCAAAGCCACTGGGGGCTATATGGTCGTATCCGAATCTTAGCTTAACCCATTTGGAACGGTTTTCTGATCGTATTCGAATCAGAAGCCTTTAAATTTTATCTATTGTTCACCACCCTTTGCAATCACAAGTATTTGATTATTGTGAGATCATTTTGAAGGTTCTTTTGGGGTGGTCTGTATTCCACCGATTTAATATTGATCAAGTAAAACTGTTAGTGCATAAACAATCATTATATGTGCCAGGTTTCAGGATTAATAAGGTTTATCCTCATTGTCCGGGTCACATAAGCCGGCAAGGTAATCAAAGGATCACAGGTATGCTGTTACGATTGTATCTCAAGGATATAATCGAGAACCAGCTTTTATGATTTTTAGATTCATAGTACGGGTTATCAACACATTATGTGACCCCCTATGCAGTAAGTCGCCAAGGGACTTGTGTTTGTTCTATACGCAGGGCGATGCAAGAAATTTCTTTTAAACATAAAGAAAGCAGAAGACTGATATAAGCCGAAAGCATATAATGACGGCAGCTTAAGAAAGTGTTGAGTACCGCAAACATGCGCGAAGGCATGGCAAAAATCAAGTGTTTTTTACCCTGTTATAAGACTCTCTGAGTCTGAATAATGAAGCATTGTTTTTCCACAAGATATAAACATACAACGCCTGATGGTTCACTCCATTGGTTGACCTGACGTGTCCGGCTTATCCTTCTCCGCTCCTCCGTCGGCTGCCCTGTCCTGGAAGGTTGATGATGTCCAGTCAATGCCACTCAAAGCTTCAAACTCAGCTTCATCATCTATTAACCTGGCTGGGTCGACTTGAGGGCAAAAGTATGCTTACGAATTGAAGGGATCAGGCTGACTTCATCGTAGTGAGGCGTTGGGAGTCTCCGGTTCTCGCTGTCATAACCCGGCTGATATTTGGTAAGGTCAGTTTCATTTCCAATAAGTGTGGCCACAGGGCGTATCTCCTTCACGCAAGCGGTGAAATCCTTCTCATCAAACACGGTACCATCCTCCTTTAAACTTGGGTATCCAAGAGCGATGTTAGCCGGGTCTAGTTCTGGCATAAATGCTTTGGCACGGCTCAATGCAGCTATGGCTCCGGCTCTTGCAGACGCCCGCCTTAGCTCTTGGATCCATTGAGGTAGCACAGCAAGCCGCTTTAACATGTCGGCCAGGAGATGGGGAACGTCATTTGACAAAGCCACAACAGCCAAAGCACATTGTGACCCGGCATAGAGTTGCTCCACTAGAGTATAAACCGCCTTTAACTTGATCAACATGCTCTGATTAAGGTTTGAGCTCGTGGGGCCTGCGTTAACAAGTATCAGGTGAGCCGGAGGTAACAATTGCAATAGTCATTGAAAGAAGGTTTGCAGTATTCAATGTTTGCACAAGTAGCTTACCAAAGATTGCTGAGACCATTTGGGATATTTGGCGCTTTAAGCCGGATAGCTCGGTTGTTGCTTCTGCAAGCGACGCCTCTGCTTTCTTGGCCCGAGTGACCAAAGAGGCCTTTTCATCAGCCCAGGTTTTCTTGTATGCTTCAAAGCTGTTCTTCAGCTTTTCTTGTTCAGACACGCTGAACTCAAACTTGAAGTTGGCCTTTTGGATTTCAATTTCCTGAGCTGCCAGGCGGTTCTTCAGGTCAGAAATCTCCGACTCAAATTGGCTTATGGTGGCATGCGTCAATACCGGGTTATAATCAGAATTATTATCAGATGACATTAAGTCCCAAGCACTTTGCAAGCAAAGATACTTGACACTTGGGGGCTAATGTATACTGAAGAACTCTAAACTATTACTCCGGTTCATGAAAGTTAAGTCCCAAGCACTTTGCAAGCAAAGATACTTGGCACTTGGGGGCTAATGTGTATTGCAAGTTCAAAAGTATTATATTACACCGGGTTAAATATCTTGTTCTATAGCCGGCCTTTGAGATAAGCCGGATGTTTAATAATGATAAGCAGATTCTAAGTCTATAGCATATTTTCTTATAAGTAGTAGACTTGGGGGCTAGTACAGTAAGTATGAACAAGGAAAAGTAACAAAAGTGATACCTCAGATTTTTGATGGATTTGTTTCACCATGTCAATCTCTAGGTCACGACTGATGTGCACTTGGCGTAGGTAGCCGGAGACAATCTCTCCAATGCTCAGTTGAGTGTAATCGGTAATGTCCAGCTTGGCCTTTCGGCGCTCCAAAAGTTCCTCTTTGGCAGAGCACTTGGCAAGAACAGTGGGCTGTCGGTTCAATAAATCGAGTCTTGGTGATCTCAACTTCCGGTCATCTGTTTTGGCGGGCTAGGAATCTCCGGGTGACAGAGCCGTCGAGGTCTTGTTCGGCAAAGGGTCGAGGTAGGCGCTGGAATGTCATGAGATGGATTCGAGACCCAATGGCTCATGGGCAGAGACATCGGGAGCGGCCGTTCCAAGCTCCGGTTCAGTTACAACCGTTTCTTTGGACGGTTTAGTCTTCTTTGCCCTCTTACTGGGCTTTACTTGTACACTGTGGACAAGTCAGAGGAATTAATACAAGAGTATGAGTAAGGTAAACATAAGGTAAGTAAGTGGTCATTACCCTAGTGCGGTTTTGAAAGCCGGCATATTTGATTGCATAGACATGCCAGAGGAAGGTGAAGTATCCTAATAGTTGGAGTCAGATGAATTGAGAGGTTGACGAATGAAACCCGCCAAAGGTAAAAGAGGACGTAAGTCGGAGATAACCTCAGGCTTGCGTTTCCTGGTCACATCAAGTAAGCCGGAGGAGAGTTCCATGTCTTAGCTCGTCCAGGTCTGCCTCCGGCTCTCATAAATCTGCCGCTTCAAAAGAAATTGAGGATCTTGGTAAGCTAAAGGATGTGAAAATCTTACTTTTCGGGTCACTCTTTGGATTTTCTGCCACGGCAAGGGCTCGGAGTCAGAGGAGATTATAGTTACCTCTTCCTCAATGGCTTGGCTATTTCCCGTGTCCTCCTGAAAGGAATTAATGTCAATAAGGTGATGATAAAAGAGCCAGTGGAGTTAAGAGTTACCTCTTCTTCATCGTCATCAGTATCATCTAGTTTTAACATATCTGAAGCGGTTGGCTTCTTCTTCCTTGAGGTTCCTGTCTTGGCGGCTTTTCTCTCGGCTCTCTTGGCCGCTCTAGCTGGTTTGGCAGCCTCATGGTCATATTTGACCTTCCAGAAGTTGTCATCTGCCTGTAAATATTGACACAGGCTTCTGAGTAAAAAACAGGATATAATACAATAAAGGTAATTATTGAGGATAATGACTTACTGCAGGGGCCGGGTTCTTCTTGCAGAAAGGAAGTAAGCCGAAGGCATTACTAACCACCGAGCCCTCTTTCAATAAAGATTGAGTCGTGGCTTCAACCATATCATCTAGTAAGTCGGCAGGACTATGACGCAGTGGGTCATCCTTCTCGCCTGAGTAAGTGCACATTAAGCTGGGACGGCGGCTTAACGGAATCACCCGCCAAGAAATCCAGACTCGGGCCAAGTCGATGCCATCTAAGCCGTTCCTCAAGAGAGCTTTGATTTTCTTGATAGTGGGAGCAAGTGGTAGATGTTCAACAGTGATACGTCTCCAACGTATCTATAATTTTTGATTGCTCCATGCTACTTTATCTACTATTTTGGACTATATTGGGCTTTATTTTCCACTTTTATATTACTTTTGGGACTAACCTATTAGCAGGAGGCCCAAATTAATTGCTGTTTTTACCTATTTCGGTGTTTGAAGAAACGGAATATCAAACAGAGTCCAAACGGAATGAAACCTTCGGGAACGTGATTTTCCAACCGAACGTGATCCAGGAGACTTGGATCCTACTCCAAGAAGTGCCAGAGGCAGTCACGAGGGTGGAGGGCGCGCCCCCCTGGCGCGCTCCCTACCTTGTGGGCCCCCTGACGCTCCACCGACGTACTCCTTCCTCATATATATACCTACGTATCCCCAAACAATCAGAACAGGAGCCAAAAACCTAATTCCACCGCCGCAACTTCCTATATCCACGAGATCCCAGCTTGGGGCCTGTTCGAGCTCCGAGGGGGGCATCCACCACGGAGGGCTTCTACATCAACACCATAGCCCCTCCGATGAAGTGTGAGTAGTTTACTTGAGACCTTGGGTCCATAGCTAGTAGCTAGATGGCTTCTTCTCTCTTTTGGATCTCAATACAATGTTCTCCCCTCTCTCGTGGAGACCTATTCGATGTAAACTTCTTTTTGCGGTGTGTTTGTTGAGGCCCGATGAATTGTGGGTTTATGATCCAGCTTATCTATGAATAATATTTGAATCTTCTCTGAATTCTTTTATGTATGATTGAGTTATCTTTGCAAGTCTCTTGAATTATCCGTTTGGTTTGGCCAACTAGATTGGTAGTTCTTGCAATGGGAGAAGTGCATGGCTTTGGGTTCAATCTTGCGGTGTCCTTACCCAAAGGATGTAAAGGGTTGCAAGGCACGTATTGTATTGTTGCCATCGAGGATAACAAGATGGGGTATTTATCATATTGCATGAATTTATTTCTCTACATCATGTCATCTTGCTTAAAGTGTTACTCTGTTTTTAACTTAATACTCTAGATGCATGCTGGATAGCGGTCGATGAGTGGAGTAATAGTAGTAGATGCAGAATCGTTTCGATCTACTTGTCTCGGACGTGATGCCTATATACATGATCATACCTAGATAACCTCATAACTATGCTCAATTCTGTCAATTGCACAACAGTAATTTGTTCACCCACCGTAGAATACTTATGCTCTTGAGAGAAGCCACTAGTGAAACCTATGCCCCCCCGGGTCTATTCTCATCATATCAATCTCCATCACTTTTATACTTGCTCTGTTTTTACTTTGCCTTTTACTTTTCACTTTGCATCTTTATACCAAAAATACCAAAAATATTATCTCTATCAGATCTCACTCTCGTAAGTGTCCGTGAAGGGATTGACAACCCCTAATCGCGTTGGTTGCGAGTAGCTATCATTTTGTGTAGGTACGAGGGACTTGCGTGTGGCCTCGTACTGGATTGATACCTTGGTTCTCAAAAACTGAGGGAAATGCTTACGCTACTGTGCTGCATCATCCTCTCCTCTTCGGGGAAAACCAACGCAAGCTCAAGACGTAGCAAGAAGGATTTCTGGCGCCATTGCCGGGGAGGCTTACGCGAAGTCAAGTGAAGATTGACTCCCGACAACGAGCCATTTCTGGCGCCGTTGCCGGGGAGTCTACGCAAAAGTCAACATACCAAGTACCCATCACAATCCCTATCTCTCACATTACATTATTTGCCATTTGCCTCTCATTTTCCTCTCCCCCACTTCACCCTTGCCGTTTTATTCGCCCTCTCTTTCCCAATCTCCTCCTCTTTTTCCATTTGCCTTTTGCTTGCTCGTGTGTTAGTTTGCTTGCTTGTCGCTATGTCTGAAACTAGGGAAATTATCGCCGATATAGGTGATAATAATATGGAAAATTCTGAAGCTCCTGCTGAAGAATCCCCTACCTATCACACAAAAATATTTCGAATCGGTAGTGGTAATATTATTGGAAAAGGAGTTATTCAAGATTTCTTTACTTGTGCTGGTGCTTTACCCTCTATGGTTGGTTCTATTCTCCATAGAACTAGTAGTCTTGCGGACGCTATTGCCATGCTTTTCGTTGAACTTGAAAGGCAATTTATGCATATGCACCCTTCTATACAAAGAATTTTCCTAGAATTTTCTAATATTGAACACTCCTCTGTTAAGCGTGCCACTACTATCTTTTTGGCTCATGAATTCAGATTTATAATAAAAGAAGCCAAAGAAATCTTTGCGCATTATTGGGTGGACGCTGGTCGTCCTCCCATAGAAACTATCCTTTTTGATCAAGAAGAAATAATGCGTTTTCAATCTATCGACTATGTTGCTTTCAATGGAAATCTTAGAAAAAAAGTGCCTGCCAATATTTTAATTGATAGAATCCCTGAGCTTAATGATGATTTGGCTATTTGAAATAGTGAGCTAGGATGCTCTCTTAAGTATAGGCTCACCAATTTCTGTCAAAAGAATGCTTATAATGATGAATTGGTTGTGCAATACGAAGGGCCGAAAGAGGAACCTATACCTCCTAAAATTGATCTTGGGGACTTTTGTCCTATTAAATCAAGCTCTTTTGATTACTTTTTCTTTCCTAAAAGAAAACTTGATGCCGAACGTAGAGAATATGAAATGAGTTTCACCGATCTATCTTATTACTACGGCACTATCTAGATCTATCCTTGCTTTTATGCCTAGCTAGGGGCGTTAAACGATAGCGCTTGTTGGGAGGCAACCCAATTTTATTTTTAGTTTTTAGTTTTTGCTTCTGTTTAGGAATAAATAATCGATCTAGCCTCTGTTTAGATGTGGTTTTATCTTTTAATTAGTGTTTGTGCCAAGTTGAACCTATTGGATCTTCTCGGGTGATAGTTATTTGATCTTGCTGTAATTTCCAGAAACTTTGCGCTCAGTGTCCGAATTGTTAAAAATCACCAGAACGTGATAAAATACTTATTACAATTGCTGCTGATCAATAAACAAATTTTCCAGGTCTTCTAATTTTGGTAGAATTTTTTGTGTTCCAGAAGTTTGCGTTAGTTACAGATTACTACAGACTGTTCTGTTTTTGACAGATTCTGTTTTGCGTGTGTAGTTTGCTTATTTTGATGTATCTATGGCTAGTAAAATTGTTTATAATCCATAGAGAAGTTGGAATACAGTAGGTTTAACACCAATATAAATAAATAATGAGTTCATTACAGTACCTTAAAGTAGTCTTTTGTTTTCTTTCTCTAACGGAGCTCACGAGATTTCTATTGAGTTTTGTGTTGTGAAGTTTTCAAGTTTTGGGTGAATTCTTTTGATGGATTATGGAACAAGGAGTGACAAGAGCCTAAGCTTGGTTATGCCCATGGAACCCCCAAGATAATCCAAGGACACCAAAAAGTCAAAGCTTGGGGATGCCCCGGAAGGCATCCCCTCTTTCGTCCACTTCCATCGGTAATTTACTTGGAGCTATATTTTTATTCACCACATGATATGTGTTTTGCTTGGAGCGTCTTTTGCGTCTTTGATTGTTAGTTTACCACAGTCAGCCTTGATGTACACACCTTTTGAGATAGCCATACATGAATTGGAATTTGATAGAATACTCTATGTGCTTCACTTATATTTTTTGAGCTTGATAGTTTGCTCATAGTGCTTCACTTATATCTTTTGAGTGTGATAATTTTTGCTCTAGTGCTTCACTTAGATCTTTTAGAGCATGGTGGTGGATTTGTTTTAAAGAAACTTGATCTATCATGCTTAACTTAGATTATTTTGAGAGTCATTAATAGCATGGTAATTTGCTTAATGTTAATATACTTGGTATTCAAGATATGTGAAACTTTCTTTTGAGTGCGTTGAATACTAAGATAAGTTTGATGCTTGATAACTGTTTTGAGATATGAAGATGATGATATTAGAGTCATGCTAGTTGAGTAGTTGTGAATTTAAAGAATACTTGTGTTGAAGTTTGTGATTCCCGTAGCATGCACGTATGGTGAACCGTTATGTGATGAACTCGGAGCATGATTTATTTATTGATTGTCTTCCTTATGGGTGGCGGTCGGGGATGAGCGATGGTCTTTTCCTACCAATCTATCCCCCTAGGAGCATGCGCATAATACTTTGCTTTGATAACTTCTAGATTTTTGCAATAAGTGTATGAGTTCTTTATGACTAATGTTGAGTCCATGGATTATACACACTTTTCCTTCCTTCCACCATTGCTAGCCTCTCTAATACCGCACACCTTTCGCCGGTATCATACACCCACCATATACATTCCTCAAAACAGCCACCATACCTACCTATCATGGCATTTCCATAGCCATTCCGAGATATATTGCCAACTTTCCACCATTCCGTTTATTATGACACGCTCCATCATTGTCATATTGCTAGCATGATCATGTAGTTGACATCGTATTTGTGGCAAAGCCACCGTTCATAATTCTTTCATACATGTCACTCATGTTTCATTGTATATCCTGGTACACCGCCGGAGGCATTCATATAGAGTCATATTTTGTTCTAAGTATCGAGTTGTAATTGTTGAGTTGTAAGAAAAATAAAAGTGTGATGATCATCATTATTAGAGCATTGTCCCATGTGAGGAAAGGATGATGGAGACAATGATTCCCCCACAAGTCGGGATGAGACTCCGGACGAAAAAAAAGAGGCCAAAAAAAGAGAAAAGGCCCAAATAAAAAAAATGAGAGAAAAAGAGAGAAGGGACAGTGTTACTTATCCTTGTACCACACTTGTGCTTCAAAGTAGCACCATGATCTTCATGATAGAGAGTCTCTCATTTTGTCACTTTCATATACTAGTGGGAATTTTTCATTATAGAACTTGGCTTGTATATTCCAATGATGGGCTTCCTCGAATGCCCTAGGTCTTCGTGAGCAAGCGAGTTGGATGCACACCCACTTAGTTTCTTTTGTTGAGCTCTCATATACTTATAGCTCTAGTGCATCCGTTGCATGGCAATCCCTATTCACTCACATTGATATCTGTTGATGGGCATCTCCATAGCCCGTTGATACGCCTAGTTGATGTGAGATTATCTTCCCTCTTTTTGTCTTCTCCACAACCACCATTCTATTCCACATATAGTGCCATATCCATGGCTCACGCTCATGTCTTTGCGTGAAGATTGAAAAAGTTTTGAAAATGTTAAAGTATGAAACAATTGCTTGGCTTGTCATAGGGGTTGTGCATGATTTAAATACTTTGTGTGGGGAAGATGGAGCATAGCCAGACTATATGATTTTGTATTGATAACATTCTTTGACCATGTTATTTTGAGAAGACATAATTGCTTTGTTAGTATGCTTGAAGTATTATTGTTTTTATGTCAATATGAACTTTTATCTTCGAATCTGAATATTCATACCATGATTAAGAAGATTTACATTGAAATTATGCCAAAGTATCACTCCGCATCAAAAATTATCTTTTTATCATTTACCTACTCGAGGACGAGCAGGAATTAAGCTTGGGGATTCCTGATACGTCTCCAACGTATCTATAATTTTTGATAGCTCCATGCTACTTTATCTACTGTTTTGGACTATATTGGGCTTTATTTTCCACTTTTATATTACTTTTGGGACTAACCTATTAACCGGAGGCCCAAATGAGAATTGCTGTTTTTTACCTATTTGGGTGTTTCAAGAAAGCGGAATATCAAACGGAGTCCAAACGGAATGAAACCTTCGAACGTGATTTTCCAACCGAATGTGATCCAGGAGACTTGGACCCTACTCCAAGAAGTGCTGAGGCGGTCACGACGGTGGAGGGCGCGCCTACCTCATGGGCCCCCGACGCTCCACCGACGTACTCCTTCCTCCTATATATACCTCACGTATCCCCAAACGATCGTAACAGGAGCCAAAACCTAATTCCATCGCCGCAACTTCACTGTATCCACGAGATCCCATCTTGGGGCCTGTTCGAGCTCCGATGGAGGGGCATCCACCACGGAGGGCTTCTACATCAACACCATAGCCCCCGATGAAGTGTGAGTAGTTTACTTGGACCTTCGGGTCCATAGCTAGTAGCTAGATGGCTTCTTCTCTCTTTTTGGACCTCAATACAATGTTCTCCCCTCTCGTGGAGATCTATTCGATGTAATCTTCTTTTTGCGGTGTGTTTGTTGAGACCGATGAATTGTGGGTTTATGATCCAGCTTATCTATGAAAAATATTTGAATCTTCTCTGAATTCTTTTATGTATGATTGAGTTATCTTTGCAAGTCTCTTCGAATTATCCATTTGGTTTGGCCAACTAGATTGGTAGTTCTTGCAATGGGAGAAGTGCATGGCTTTGGGTTCAATCTTATGTGTCCTTACCAAAGGATGTAAAGGGTTGCAAGGCATGTATTGTATTGTTGCCATCGAGGACAACAAGATGGGGTATTTATCATATTGCATGAATTTATTCCTCTACATCATGTCATCTTGCTTAAAGTGTTACTCTGTTTTTAACTTAATACTCTAGATGCATGCTGGATAGCGGTCGATGAGTGGAGTAATAGTAGTAGATGCAGAATCATTTCGATCTACTTGTCTCGGACGTGATGCCTATATACATGATCATACCTAGATAACCTCATAACTATGCTCAATTCTGTCAATTGCTCAACAATAATTTGTTCACCCACCGTAGATACTTATGCTCTTGAGAGAAGCCACTAGTGAAACCTATGGCCCCGGGTCTATTCTCATCATATCAATCTCCATCACTTTTATACTTGCTTTGTTTTTACTTTGCCTTTTACTTTTCACTTTGCATCTTTATACCAAAAATACCAAAAATATTATCTCTATCGGATCTCACTCTCGTAAGTGACCGTGAAGGTATTGACAACCCCTAATCGCGTTGGTTGCGAGTAGCTATCGCTTTGTGCAGGTACGAGGGACTTGCGCGTGGCCTCCTACTGGATTGATACCTTGGTTCTCAAAAACTGAGGGAAATACTTACGCTACTGTGCTGCATCATCCTCTCCTCTTCGGGGAAAACCAACGCAAGCTCAAGACATAGCAAATAGCAGTTAGCTTGTCTGGCAGCGGATGATTGGATTCAAGGCGCAGTGCACGAAAGCCGGGCAGCGGGTTTTCATCAGCCGGAGAAGTGTCCTAGCAGTAGAACCATGTCTAGTTCCAATCCTTTGGGTGGCTTGGCGATTCAAAGATAAGGAAAAAGCGGTCTCTCCGGCTGAATTGAGATGCCGCCAAGTTCCAGACTGGGCCCGTTGGCACGTTCATTCTGCCGGTTTAAGTAAAACAATTCTCTGAACAAAAGTAAGTTGGGCTCCTCTCCAAGGTACACCTCGCGGAAGACTTGGAAGTTGCAAATATTTGACACGAAATTGGGCCTGATGTCTTGAGGTCTGAGGTCAAAAAATTGCAAAACATCCCTGAAGAATTTTGAATCGGGTGGAGCAAAACCCCGGCTCATATGATCAGTTAAAAATATCACTTCCCCCTCCTTGGGTTGAGGTTTCTCCTCTAACGGGTCAGGAGCACGATAAGACATGACCTCCTTCTCGGGTAGATGGCCGGTCTTAACAAACTCAGACAAAGTGCTTTCAGAATAAAGGACTTGACCCGATTCTGGTCACATGAGCTTTGGGAGTCTTAGGTGCCATTATGCAAGTGGAAACCTATGACAAAATAAGAATTTCTGGTTCAACTTTAACCCGGAAGAAGATATTTTTAAGTCTATTCAAGATGGCGGCTTAAGATGGGGCCTAATGACATATGGCTAATTGTGCAGTGATGCTTAAACTGTTACAGGTATCAGAAGCAGTTTAATTATCTTAAGTCGCCGGAAGCAAGCAAGGCTGACAATCAGTGTTCTCTTTTTAAACCGGTTATAAAGACTGCGGTGATTAAAACAGATCTAACAGATGCAGTTTTTTGGCTAAGTATGGAAGAAACAGGTTTCGCAAACTGCAGTTATTGTTTTGGATCAAATGGTCGCTCTGAAAAGAAAATTTTCTAGACCCAAAATTGGTGCAGAGAAGCTCATACGCTTGAAGGAAGCCCTGGAACAAAGGAAAAGGGACCTATTTGCATTCGAAATGGGTGCGAAACAGTCGCCGCAGCAGTTCTACACTATTTGACGATCAGAAAAAGGCGTCGGAGGTGAAATCTATCAAGGGTTTGCAACGGGCGGCGACGAACACTGACGAACTCGAGAAGCTGTAATGCAGATCTAAGGCAAGAAAGGAAAGGGACTTACAGATGCAAGACTGCGGCAGAGGTTCATCGCGTTTCTCTGGTCAAGACAGGTTGATGAAGCGGCCTGAGTTGGATAAGACGAGGAGCTCGACGGCGGCGGCGGCGGAGCTCGTGCGGCGGCGAAATTGTGAAAGGAGGAAGACGACCGAAGGAGGGAGAATGGAAAGAACTAGGTCATGCCTATTTATAAGGAGAGGTTGACTGGGAAGGCGCGAGAAACGAGGAGGCAAGGTATCATTATCCAACGGCTCCGACGCCTCGGTTTTTGGGATGGTCAGTAAAGAAAGAGATCTGTTCAAGATATGACAAAATAAAATAAGAATTTAATGGAAGATGACGTCACGACGGGTTATCACGGATCCAGAAGATGACATGATGGCGGGTTATAACCTTTGCACAGACAGGAGACAGAAAGGCTTGTTTATTAAGATATCTTAAGATTGACATGAACCAGTTCAAATCAATCTGGGGCCTAATGTTGGGGATATAACTATTTGCGTAAGCCGCCCGTGAGGGGTCGGGTTACGCAAGTAAGGATTCATCAGAAGAAGCCCAAGACGAAGCATGAAGATGGCGGTTCAATAAAGGGTCTAAAAGCCCACAGGCGACTTAAGGCCCGTAGTAGTAAACCGCCGTAATGGCATGACTTGTATCATAAGGTAGAGTTAACTAGTCACCGAGCCAGGCACTGTTTATGAGCCGACCAGGACTCTGTAGGCCGCAGGGCGTATCCCCGTGTATATATGGAGATGACCCGCTGGCGGCTTAGGGCAAGAAACGACTCCTCGAGAACCGGGCATAGCGTATCTCGCTCACTGGTCATCAAAACCCTAGCAATATCAACCCAACTAGACGTAGGCCTTACCTTCACCGTAAGGGGCCGAACTAGTATAACTCTCTCGTGTCCTTTGTCCCGATTAACCCCTTTAAGCTTCCTAGTTGCGATGGCTCCACAACTAAGTCCTTGCAAGAGGACATATGCCGTGACAATTCCATGACACTACTCCGAACCCGCCGCCCCCATCAACCACGTCACCCCGAGGGGCGTCCCCGGCAAGGGCGCTCAGTACCGAGCCCACGCACATGGAGGAGGAGGAGGAGAACTTGGGCGCCGGTGGCTTCACCTCGATGCTGAATGTTGGCGGGGAGGGGGCTTCTGCTTCTCAGCCCGGTGTTGGTAAGTTTCTGGCCTTCCGTCCCTGCTTTTTTCTCTTCTTTTTGAATCTTTGACCTTGGCTCTACCCCACCCTCTTCTTGATATCCAGATCCTCTCTCGGCGGACCGGGAGGACCTGGACACCATCATCGGGGACGTGGCCAAGGACGCCGTGACGGAGGCCGAGAAGATCACCGCCGACGAGGCAGCCAGGGGCACCGCGGAGGACGCCTCCAAAGGGCCCGCGGGGGAGCCTGGCAAGGCTACCGCCGAGGAGGCCGGCAAGGGGCCTGCCGGAGAGACCGGCAACGCCACCGCCGAGGAGGAGGTGGTCGATGACTAGCCTTCCTCCTCTGCTGCCTCCGGCTCCGGCAGGTACCTGAAGGTGAGCGACGATATCTTCGTCCCCATCTCCCCGGCGCGTCGAGCACCAGGGCCCCCGTCGAGGGAGAGGTGTTCGACGATGAAGTGCTCGCCGCTGCCGGACTCGAGGTCATCGACGAGCCGAGCGTTGGTGGCGACGGCTCCCAGGAGGAGCGGCTGCTCCAGGCCATGGGTGCCAACTTCCGAAGGCTCCAGGCGCTCCACCGTGCCCGCCTGGACAAAGCTAGGTCCAGGATGGCGGTGGCGGAGAAGGCGGAGGCGGACCTTCAGAAGCGCGTCGCCGAGACGCAGGACTGATTCTGCTAGGCTCGCGGTGAGCTGAAAACCGCCAGGGCTAGCTGGCCAAGCGTAATGTGGAGCTCACCATGAAGCTGGCCGACGTTGAGAAGGCCCAAGAGACGGCGAAGAACTTGGCCGCCGCTGAGGCCGCCCGGACCCAGCACGAGGCCGCGCTGAACTCCCAGGAGGAGGACCTTGCCGCGCGCGAGGAGAAGCTTGCCATCACGCTTCGCAGCAAGGGTGAAGAAGTGGGGAACCTTGTCTTGCAGTGGACACGGGAGCTGGAGCAGAGGCACAAGGAGGCGCTCGATGCCCAGGCTCTGGTTCACGCGGGCAAGGTGAAGGAGCTGGAGGTGGAGCGGGACGGGCTGAAGGAGCAGGCCCTGAAGCTGTACCAGGAGAAGGACACGCTCAACGGCGCCCTGACGGAGGCACAGGGTGCGGCCGTCAGCAGGGCTGGGGAGCTCTCCGAGGCCAACAACTCCATCAAAGACCTCAAGTTGAAGCTGTAGGGTCTCGAGAAAATGATGTCGGAGGCCACGGCCCGGGAGGGGACCCTGACCAAAAACCTGGAGACCGAGAAGCAGCTGCGGAAGAACAAGGCCCTCAACTTCACGGAGCACGTGGAGGGCGAGAACCGCTGGCTCGATCGCCTCGCCACCGTCGCCAACCAGGCCGCCGCGCAGCTGGCCACCATGGGGATGCCGGACGTGAGGTACGCCCCGGAGCGGAGTGTGAGCGCCAACTGCAGCCTGACCCTGTTCTTTGAGAAGGTCGTCGGTGCTTTGGAGCGGCTTAACGCCAACCGGGCGTCCTCGCTGGTCGACGAGGCCCAGAGGCTTTGCCAGGGCGCCATGACCAAGGTTCTCACCAAGGTGGCATACTGGTACCCCGACCTCGACTTCGACACCGCGCTGGAGAGCTTGTCGGAGGATACTGACCTCGCACCGCTCATGGAGCGCATCAAGCCCATCATCAGCGGTGTCGGCGGAATTCTGAGGGTGGAGGGCCAGCGCCGGGATTAGGCACCCCGTTTCTTATCGTCGCTGCAGGTTCATGGCCAAGACAATTTCTATCTTTAGTTAGAACCACAACAAGAATTGGATGTAATATAACTCTGCAGTACATTGATATTCTGCATGTTATTTTCCTGTTCGACCTCTCCCTGTATGTCCACCCTACGTTTATCGGGTAGGCTTGCCGGCACGTAAACCCAGGGCGGCGTCTTGAGGATGGATCCCCATTGGCCAGCCGGGTGTGCTTGCTGCCGGGAGAACCACCTTACCGCCCTTAGCGCGGCCGCCCGAACTATCGAGCTTGACTCGAGTCAGAATCGAGAGCGTTGCCAGGTGTGGAAGGCTACCTCGCCCCTCTCGACGCGGCCGCTTGACATGTTGAGCAGACTCGAAACAGAACAAGGGCGTTGCCAATCGTGGGAGGGCCCCTTTGCGTGCAGGTTTCCCATACATAGGCAGGATCTCCGAGGACGATAACCTTATATACAAAAGGAAATAGCTCAAGGCTCTGAATGACTTAGCTTTCTGGCTTGGTTGCCGCGCTGGCGTCCTTTGCGCTCGCAGGTGGCACCGTTTTCTCCCAGCCATCTTCTTCTTTTAGAAGCCATGGCGATGTAGAACCACTAGGCTAACTACTAGACCAGATTCTCACAATTGCGCCCCCCTACCTGGTGCGCCAAAGATGTCGGTGGGAAACGACACCCATGGGATCACGAAAATCCCTACTACGGTTGCCGGGGCGCAAGGTTGCGAGAAGAGCAGGATTAATAATCAACACAAGGATCGTTTACCCAGGTTCGGGCCGCGAGGATGCGTAAAACCCTAGTCCTGCTTTGGTGGATGTATTCAGTGTTCTTGAGCCCTCGAACTAGCTACGGTGGCTGAGTAGTTCCAGAGAGCCGAATCCTTCTCCAGTACGCCATGGGCCTCCTTTTATAGTCGAAAGGGGCTGCCACAGTGGCACACAGGAGGTGGAAAGGCATACAGTACTACGAGCTTATCGCCCATATTACAGGACAAGACACATTTAATGCGTCGCTGAGGTGTCCCTATGCTTTATCGGGGGCGGGAACGGAGCACGTCCCGTCCGTCGCCGCTTCTCCTCGTTCTGGCACGTGCCTTGGCCAGCAGTGCATGCGGCACCATGTAGGCAGGCAAGCAGTTCAGTTGGTGCAGCAATAGGGTCTTCACGAATATCTGCATGCCGCCACACATGCGCTTGCTGATCTGGTCTGGGAGCTGCATGTTGCCACGCAGGTGCCAGCCCAGCTGGTTGGGCTGGTAGCTTCATGCGAATGGCGGTGAAAGCTTGGCTGGTGCGGCCCTGGCGGTGGCCCTGCTGGCGTTCTCGGCAAGGGTCTTGCCGGGTGGCCCGGCAAGGGTCTTGCCGTGATGCGCAGTTGTAGGATCGAAAGTATGTCTAGAGGGGGGGTGATTAGACTACTTGACCAAATAAAAATTTATCCTTTTCCCAATTTTAGTCTTTGGCAGATTTTAGCTATCTTAGCACAAGTCAAGCAATCTTAACACAATTCAAGCAAGCATGCAAAGAGTATATGATCAGCGAAAAGTAAAGCATGCAACTTGCAAGAATGTAAAGGAAAGGGTTTGGAGAATTCAAACGCAATTGGAGACACGGATGTTTTTGTCGTGCTTCCGATAGGTGGTGCTATCGTACATCCACGTTGATGGAGACTTCAACCCACGAAGGGTAACGGTTATTGCGAGTCCACGGAGGGCTCCACCCACGAAGGGTCCATGAAGAAGCAACCTTGTCTATCCCACCATGGCCGTCGACCACGAAGGACTTGCCTCACTAGCGGTAGATCTTCACGATGTAGGCGATCTCCTTGCCTTTACAAACTCCTTGGTTCAACTCCACAATCTTGTCGGAGGCTCCCAAGTGACACCTAGCCAATCTAGGAGACAACACTCTCCAAGAAGTAACAAATGGTGTGTTGATGATGAACTCCTTGCTCTTGTGCTTCAAATGATAGTCTCCCCAACACTCAACTCTCTCTCACAGGATTTGGATTTGGTCGAAAGAAGATTTGAGTGGAAAGCAACTTGGGGAAGGCTAGAGATCAAGATTCATATGGTAGGAATGGAATATCCTGGCCTCAACACAAGGGTAGGTGGTTCTCTCTCAGAAAATGTGTATTGGAAGTGTAGGTTTGCTCTGATGGCTCTCTCCTCGAATGAAGAGTAGGTGGAGGGGTATTTATAGCCTCCACACAAAATCTAACCATTACACACAATTTACCAATCTCGGTGAGACCGAATTGAGAAACTCGGTCGGACCGATTCAGCAAATCTAGTGACCGTTAGGATTTTCGATGGGACCGACATGCAACTCGGTAGGACCGATATGGTTAGGGTTAGGGCATAATGTAATCTCGGTGAGACCGATTACACAAACTCGGTGGGACCGATTTTGATAATAAGCTAACCAGGGAGTTGGTCAGGTAAACTCGATGGGACCAATTCGCTCATTTCGGTGAGACCGAAATGTTACAAAAAGGAAACAGAGAGTTTACATTGCAATCTCGATGGGACCGATCACTCATCTCGGTGGGACCGAAATGTTACGAAGGGAAACAGAGAGATTACAATCCCATCTCGGTGAGACCGAGATCCCTATCGGTGAGACCGATTTGCCTAGGGTTTGTGGCAGTGGCTATGACATCTGAACTCGGTGGCGCCGGATAGAAAGAATCGGTGGGGCCGAGTTGGACTTTTGGTTTAGGTCATAAGTGGATGTGAGAAAGTAGTTGAGGGTTTTGGAGCATATCACTAAGCACTTTGAGCAAGCAAGCCATTAAGCAACACCTCATCCATCCTTGATAGTATTGGCTTTTCCTATAGATTCAATGTGATCTTGGATCACTAAAATATGAAATGTAGAGTCTTGAGCTGTGAGTTTATCCTTAGTATTTTGAGGGGTCCACTTTCCTCATCCATGCCATGCCATTCATTGAGCTTTTCCTGAAATATTTATCTTGGAATAATGTTAGCTCAATGAGCTATATGTTGTTAGGAATTACCAAAACCACCCAGGGATAGTTGCACTTTCAATCTCCCCTTTTTGGTAATTGATGACAACATATAGATCAAAGCTTCGACAAATGATAATAAGAGTGAAAAACATTGTCGCTTTGAGAAGTATGTGAAAAGAAAGAGCTCCCCCTAAATTTGTGCATAGTTTAAGTTTTGCTTTGGGCTGCAAATGCACAAAAGATTAGTCTCATGGGTTACTCTTCCATGTCACATACATCTTGGTGGAGCGCTCAAAATGATAACAATAGAATACATGCACTCATCACCAAGCAAAGTGAATGATCATATAGAGATAAAAGGATAATGTCATCCAACAAACATTAATGTAGCATATGATTAAACACATGATCATACAAGTATCACACAGAAAGAAAGTATCTCAATCAAGCAAATAAAGTTTAACCACCAAAGCAAGAGAGAATAAAAAGCAACGCTCTCTCTCGAAGCCTATGATCTATACATTTTTCTCCCCCTTTGGCAACAAGTTACCAAAAAGTTCATAGAAAATGCATAGCACTAAATCGCCTCTCGGGCTTGATCTTGGTGGTGGTGTAGACAGTAACACCAAGGACGAAGGCATCAGTTGATGTAGATGGAGCTGGTGGAGTAGGTCTTTGGAGCTGGTGGCACTTGAAGGCATGGCTGGTGCAGATGAAGTGGCTCTGGTGTTTGTCACTGGCACTGCAGCTGACCTCTGAGCTCTAGGCACTCTGGAAAATGCCTTAGTGGTTGCCTTGCCCTTCCTCTCCTGCATATCATCCTGAAGTTGCTCAACAACAGACTGGACCTCTGTTACCTTCACATCCATGTCATAGAACTTCTGCTCCATGATCCTCTCCAGGCTCTCCTGGTTTTGAGTAAAGGTGGCCAGCCCCTTCTCAATCCTCAGAGTGGATGCAATCAAGTAGCCAAGTTGATCCTGTTTGCTCTACAGGAAGTACTGAGATGCCTCTTCCATTGTTGGCATCTTGGCAGCCTTCTCAGTCCTTGCCTTCTCCTTCTTCGCTTGAGCTTGCACATAAGATGGTTCATCTTCATTCATAACCACTTGGTTGTCCTCAAAGTCTGGATAGATAGGCATGTGCTCCTTGTCCAACAAGTATGTGCCAGTTCCCATCTTGGAGTTAATCAGCTCCTGGGTCTATGGGGCATACCCACAACTTCTCTTTTGGTCAGCAGCTGTCTTCTTGATAGTTTCAACTATAAGACTCATGGCCTTGAACTTTTGTGGCACATCAAATAAGTGTAGCAGATTTATTGCATGGCCTCTGATCATGTTGTGATCACCTGACTTGGCAAGAGACTGTGCCTGAGGATCCAGTTAATGGTTGGCAGTCCTGACAGAAGGTAATGTACTGATCCAAACTTGTGTGATTCTATAGCAGCATCTGGGATGTCCTTGTACATATGTGTCATAGTGTTGTGATCCATCTTCTTCTTGGCATAGACCTCCAAGTCATCCTCTTCCTACTTAGGTGCATTGATCAGATTAGCCCATTCTTCAATTGATGATTGGTACCTAGTACCTTCAGACATCCATACTATCCTGCCATCTGGATAAAAGTGTGTTGTGGAGTAGAATTGCATTATTAGCTCAACATTCCACTTTGTGAGCTTCTGCCCAACAAAATCTGCCACTCCACAAGCACTGAAGTTGTCATACACACCAGGATAGTGTTCTTCATTCTCCTTGATGTATTCCCAGTTGACCCATCTCATGTCACACACACTATTGGCTTCTTGTCCAGCAGATTGTCTCATAGAAGTCCTGTTGTTCCTTTGTGTGGAACCTGTAGTCTCTGGGTTCTCCTTCTGGTGGCATATGGATCTGACTCTCTCCATAGCCTCAACCCTGAGTCCTTCCTGACCTTCATGTTCTCAGCTACAGGATGGGCATCATTCTGATCTGGAATTTTAGGCTTCAATTTTCTCAAAACATGTTTCTCATCTTCTTCTTCTTGACAAGATTTGAGCCTTTGGGGCCTTGTTCTTCTCAAAGAATTTGGAATGTTCCTGGTACTCCTCTTGGGTGCAGTCTTGGGTTTGGAGGCAGCCTTGGGTGCTACTTTGGGCTTTGATGAAGCTGCCTCGACCTAATAGCATCACCCATAAGCTTCGAGCTTTGGGTGCTGGTGCAACATCCTCTTCTTCTTCCTCCTCTTCCATCATGGAAGGCTTTCCTATTACTCTGGCCATGGTCTTCTTGACCCTTTCCTTCCTCTTCTTCCCTTCTGCAGCATCCTCTTTGGGTTCAGCTTCCAGAGATGCTTGAGTGGAGGTTCTGGCTTTAGACATGGGTTGTCTTCCTGCTGGCCTTTTGGTCTTCAGACCTGGCTTAGTTGCTGCAGCTGATCCATATTCTTTCTTGAGCACCTTCTTCCTGGAAGTGGCCTCATCCTCAATTACCACATAGTCTTCATCCTCAGATTCTGAGGTTCTCTTCTTTCTGGCCCTGGTGGCAGCTTTGGGTAGGTTGCTTGGGGTGCTCCTGTTGCCCTCATCATAGCTGCTAGAGGGACTAGTGCCCTCACTCATGTGAACCTGCTCCTCTTCCCTGTTCTGGCTGTCACTTTGATCAGACATATTGCAATCACTGACAACAGAACCTGTGAGTAGATGTAGATGAGATAGAGTGGATGAGCATCACAAAATACAGAGGTTTTTTGCAAAAGAATGAGTCAAAAACTTTGTTTTAGTTTTCCACAGAAAGCATTTCGGATCTACCGATTTGTAAACTCGGTGATACCGAAGCAGCTTTTGGAACCTAAACTAGTGAACTCGGTCAGACCGAGTCACAGTTTGGTGGCACCGAGACTGCTAGGGTTTCACAAAGTCCTGTACTCGGTCACACCGATTTGCAATTCTCGGTCAGACCGAGAGTTACATGTGCAATGGCCTTAGCCAAATCGGTGGTACCGAATTCCACAACTCGGTTGGCCTGAGATGGTTTCGGCGGAAACCTAACCCTAAATTTTCAATTCATCTCTAATCTACGGAGTGTTTTGACTGGACAGGATAGTTTCAATCGTGGCAAGATTCATGGCGAACACAATGTGCTAGGAATCAGATAAGGATAGCACAGTCATCAAGGTCATCCCCTAGTTCGGCGATGAACTTGCTACGACGGCAACGGCGGGGATGATTCCCGTTGACAGCAGCGGAGACCAGCGGCAGGAGGCAGCTGGCGACGAGGAGGACGATCCGGAGACCCTGGAGGCAGAGCGCGGGCGAAAGAGTTCGGAGAAAGTTTCCAAAATTTTGCCCGTGGGAATATATAGCCCGACCCTGTCGGTGTGACCGAGTGGAACAACTCGGTGGCACCGAGATGCATAGCACCAGCGATTCTGACAACTCGGTGTGACCGAAAAGTTCAAATCGGTTGCACCGAGATTGAAAACCTAGATCGACTTAGTGATCTCGGTATGACCGAAATGGATGAATCGGTCAGACCGAAACGCACAAATAAGTTTTGGAAGTTTAAGTCTATGACGAATCGGGGACTCCGAGTGCTCCTCACACAGGGTGGTTCGAATCTGACTTGATCATATTTTGTGATGTAGCATGAATAGAGTTTGAGACGGGAAGAGCATAGATATCTAGAGAAGGTTCTTAGGCATTCTTGTCCATCCACTTGGCAAAATAAAATGAAAACAATCAATCAAAACAACAAGTGGATGTCCTCGAATGAGTAAAATATGCAACCAACATGCTCACACAATAAAATGGCAAATGAAATATGTGGCAAAGCATGCACAACCAATTCTAGCATCTATCAAGCAATTGGCGATTACTAGGTCATCTATATATGAGCATATTGACTTAGGAGTCAAATGAGAACATTTGTCATAGGTCATACTCATCGTTTAAGCTCAAGTGGGGTTACCACTTTTACATAATGCATTGTTGTGTTCACACCATTAGAGTTGCTTTAGCTCAATTCTTAGAGTAAAGCTCCCCTAGATGTGAGACCCCCCCTTAGAGGGATAAACTAACCTTGGGTTTTGTCGATGATGAATTCATGTAGGTGTTGAAGATGTGGATGCTCAATGTTGATGTAGATCATTTGGAGCAATCCTTTGGAGTGAGTTGCACTTTCAATACCTACACGGGTTAGGCCCACAAGGAACAAACAAGGATATCCATAGATATAGAGTGATGCACACACAAGATAATGTCTATGAGAGCATTAGGTTACCTTGTCCCTTGTCTTACCAACAAGAGGGTTTGTGACTCCTTAAACTAGTGCAAGATGTGGAAGTTGATTGCACTTGTTCTTGCCAAAATGATATGAGTGAAATATGTTGGCAGAGCACCCTCAAGAACTCTTTAGTTCTTCTTCTTCGGGATCCACATCATCTTGATGGGAATCCTCGGAGTTGTAGTCGTACTTGATGAAGTGGAACTTGATGTAGTCTTGGGAACCCACTTGACCAAGGCCTTAGGAGCTTCTTCAAATGCATCAATTTCTTCTTGAAGCTTGTCCTTACCTTTTTGCTTGTGGTCTTGTGGTGGAAGATCATCTTGAGCTTGTGTCCCTTTGAAAGAAGTAGAATCATACTTCCCTTGTTTGGGAACAAACTTTGTCTTGGGTTATTGATCTTCTTCCCACTCAACTTCATTGGCATTGAACTTTCGTTCAAAACCAACACCTTGATTCTTCCGGTGCCTTCCTTGCTTGCGTACAATTTCCTCAAATTGCTTACTCCCGGCAAGGCTCTTGTAAACACCTTTCTCTATGATTCCCTTCAATAAGCTATTTTCTTTCTCAAGTGTAACTTGGTTGATAGAATCATTAGTGGAATCAAGAGAATTACTAGAAGCAACAACATTGGGTTTAGCATGATTATTGTTACTACTAGAGGAAGAGTCCTTCTTGTTCTTGTTACTAGACTTGACTTGAGGCATGTAAGTATATAATAGTAAATTCTTGGCAATCTAAGAAGAACTTTTCTTGCGAAGATCATCATTGATTGCCTTTAAGAACTCACGCTTGCTCAAGGTTGAGCTTTTCAAAGCGTAACTTCTCATGAGTCCTTAAAAGTTCTCGATGATCTCCTAAGATAGTTTCATGAGCTAACTTAAGAGTGTTTAGTTATCTAGTTACAAGCTCAATCTTCTCCTTATCATTGTCATTCGTTTTATCTTGATTAGCATGATTAATTGACGTTTCATCATAGTATTCATCACTAGAGTTGTCAACAAGTAAATCATCATCACCTAAAAAGTCATCTTCATCACTATTGAAATCAACATACTCGAGATGTGTTACCTTTGGACATGAAGCATCTTCCAATTCCTTCATTTGGTGAATCAAATATGTTGTAGGAGTTGGTTGACACAAGTGCTAGACCAGCAACACCTTCGTCTTGAGTATATTCGGAGTCGGAGTGATAGCTTCTCTCGGAGTGATTTTCGGAGTCGGAGCCGGATACCCATTCACCAACATGAGCTTGATGTCTTCGTTTTGTGTTGCTCCTTGGTGACTTGTCCTTCCTTTCTGAATCCTTGCTTCTACGTGAGGGTCTTCGTTCATAACGATCATCTCTACTCCTTCTCTCTCTTGGTGGTGATTCTTCTCTTCTATTTCTTCTTTTTGGAGAATCTTCTCTTCTTTTGTAGGGTGTCGTACACTCATTGGAATAGTGTCCGGGTCTTCCACAGTTGTAGCAATTTCGCTCTCAACTATAAGATCTTTTGTCATTGTAGGACCTTGACTTGGAGCTTCTCTCTTTGCTTCTACTCTTGTAGAATTTGTTGAAGTTCTTCACCATTAAGCTCAATTATTCATTGAAGGTTTGTTTCTCACTTGATGATGTGGGGGCTTCACATGAGGCTTTGTAAGCACCACTTTATTTGTTGTGAAGTTCCTCCTTATCCTTGAGTGACAACTCATGAGCAACAATTCTTCCAATGACTTCCGTTGGCTTGAGATCTTTGTAATTGGGCATCATTTGGATCAATGTGCACACGGTATCATATTTTCCATCCAAGGCTCTTAGGATCTTCTTGATGATGAATCTGTCGGTCATCTCTTCACTTCCTAAGCCGACAATCTCATTTGTGATAAGAGAAAGCCTAGAGTACATTTCAGCGACACCTTCACCATCCTTCATTTTGAACTTGTCAAGTTGACTTTGAAGCACATCCAACTTGGATTCCTTGACGGAGTCGGTATCTTCATGCATATCAATCAAAGTATCCCAAATTTCCTTTGCATTCTCAAGGCGGCTGATTTTGTTGAATTCTTCGAGGCACAATCCGTTGAAGAGGATATCACAAGCTTGAGCATTGTATTGCAGCATCTTCAACTCTTCCGCGGTAGCTTCACGGTTCGGTTCTCTCCCATCAAAGAATTCACCTTTCAAGCCAATACACACAATAGCCCAAACGGCGGGGTTATGTCCAAGAATATGCATTTTCATCTTATGCTTCCAACTAGCAAAATTAGTACCATCAAAGTAAGGACCCCTACGGTGATAATTTCCCTCGCTAAACGCCATACTCTCCTAGGTTGTGAAACTAAGGCTATGGCCACCAAAAGCTAAGGAAATCAAAGCAAATGGAGACCAAAGCTCTAATACCACTTGTAGGATCAAAATTATGTCTAGAGGGGGGGGTGATTAGACTACTTGACCAAATAAAAATTTATCCTTTTCCCAATTTTAGTCTTTGGCAGATTTTAGCTATCTTAGCACAATTCAAGCAATCTTAACACAATTCAAGCAAGCATGCAAAGAGTATATGAGCAGCGGAAAGTAAAGCATGCAACTTGCAAGAATGTAAAGGAAAGGGTTTGGAGAATTCAAACGCAATTGGAGACACGGATGTTTTGTCGTGGTTCCGATAGGTGGTGCTATCGTACATCCACGTTGATGGAGACTTCAACCCACGACGGGTAACGGTTGCACGAGTCCACGGAGGGCTCCACCCATGAAGGGTCCACGAAGAAGCAACCTTGTCTATCCCACCATGGCCGTCGCCTGCGAAGGACTTGCCTCACTAGCGGTAGATCTTCACGAAGTAGGCGATCTCCTTGCCCTTACAAACTCCTTGGTTCAACTCCACAATCTTGTCGGAGGCTCCCAAGTGACACCTAGCCAATCTAGGAGACACCACTCTCCAAGAAGTAACAAATGGTGTGTTGATGATGAACTCCTTGCTCTTGTGCTTCAAATGATAGTCTCCCCAACACTCAACTCTCTCTCACAGGATTTGGATTTGGTGGAAAGAAGATTTGAGTGGAAAGCAACTTGGGGAAGGCTAGAGATCAAGATTCATATGGTAGGAATGGAATATCTTGGCCTCAACACAAGGGTAGGTGGTTCTCTCTCAGAAAATGTGTATTGGAAGTGTAGGTTTGCTCTGATGGCTCTCTCCTCGAATGAAGAGTAGGTGGAGGGGTATTTATAGCCTCCACACAAAATCTAACCGTTACACACAATTTACCAATCTCGGTGAGACCGAATTGAGAAACTCGGTCGGACCGATTCAGCAAATTTAGTGACCGTTAGGATTTTCGATGGGACCGACATGCAACTCGGTAGGACTGATATGGTTAGGGTTAGGGCATAACGTAATCTCGGTGAGACCGATTACACAAACTTCGGTGGGACCGATTTTGGTAATAAGCTAACCAGAGAGTTGGTCGGAGTAAACTTCGGTGGGATCGATTAAGCTCATTTCGGTGAGATCGAAATGTTACAAAAAGGAAACAGAGAGTTTACATTGCAATCTCGGTGGGACCGATCGCTCATCTCGGTGGGACCGAAATGTTACAAAGGGAAACAGAGAGATTACAATCCCATCTCGGTGATACCGAGATCCCTATCGGTGAGAGCGATTTGCCTAGGGTTTGTGGCAGTGGCTATGACATCTGAACTCGGTGGCGCCGGATAGAAAGAATCGGTGGGGCCGAGTTGGACTTTTGGTTTAGGTCATAAGTGGATGTGAGAAAGTAGTTGAGGGTTTTGGAGCATATCACTAAGCACTTTGATTAAGCAAGCCATTAAGCAACACCTCATCCATCCTTGATAGTATTGGATTTTCCTATAGACTCAATGTGATCTTGGATCACTAAAATATAAAATGTAGAATCTTGAGCTGTGAGCTTGAGCCAATCCTTTTATCCTTAGTATTTTGAGGGGTCCACTTTCCTCATCCATGCCATGCTATTCATTGAGCTTTTCCTAAAATATTTATCTTCGAATAATGTTAGCTCAGTGAGCTATATGTTGTTAGGAATTACCAAAACCACCCAGGGATAGTTGCAATTTCAATCTCCCCCTTTTTGGTAATTGATGACAACATATAGATCAAAGCTTCGACAAATGATAATAAGAGTGAAAAACATTGTCGCTTTGAGAAGTATGTGAAAAGAAAGAGCTCCCCCTAAATTTGTGCATAGTTTAAGTTTTTCTTTGGACTGCAAATGCACAAAAGATTAGGCTCATGGGTTACTCTTCCATGTCACATACATCTTGGTGGAGCGCTCAAAATGATAACAATAGAATACATGCACTCATCACCAAGCAAAGTGAATGATCATATAGAGATAAAATGATAATGTCATCCAACAAGCATTAATGTAGCATATGATCAAACACATGCTCATCCAAGTATCACACGGACAGAAAGTATCTCACTCAAGCAAATAAAGTTTAACCACCAAAGCAAAAGAGAATAAAAAACAACGCTCTCTCTCGAAGCCTATGATCTATACATTTTTCTCCACCTTCGGCAACAAGTTACCAAAAAGTTCATAGAAAATGCATAGCACTAAATCGTCTCTCAGGCTTGATCTTCAGGTGGTGGTGTAGACAGAACACCAAGGACGAAGGCATCAGTTGATGTAGATGGAGCTGGTGGAGTAGGTCTTTGGAGCTGGTGGCACTTGAAGGCATGGTAGGTGCAGATGAAGTGGCTCTGGTGTTTGTCACTGGCACTGCAGCTGTCCTCTGAGCTCTAGGCACTCTGGAAAATGCCTTAGTGGTTGCCTTGCCCTTCCTCTCCTGCATATCATCCTGAAGTTGCTCAACAACAGACTGGACCTCTGTTTCCTTCACATCCATGTCATAGAACTTCTGCTGCATGATCCTCTCCAGGCTCTCCTGGTTTTGAGTAAAGGTGGCCAGCCCCTTCTCAATCCTCAGAGTGGATGCAATCAAGTAGCCAAGTTGATCCTGTTTGCTCTACAGGAAGTACTGAGATGCCTCTTCCATTGTTGGCATCTTGGCAGCCTTCTCAGTCCTTGCCTTCTCCTTCTTCGCTTGAGCTTGCACATAAGATGGTTCATCTTCATTCATAACCACTTGGTTGTCCTCAAAGTCTGGATAGATAGGCATGTGCTCCTTGTCCAACAAGTATGTGCAGTTCCCATCTTGGAGTTAATCAGCTCCACGGGTCTATGGGGCATACCCACAACTTCTCTTTTGGTCATATTGTCTTCTTGATAGTTTCAACTATAAGACTCATGGCCTTGAACTTTTGTGGCACATCAAATAAGTGTAGCAGATTTATTGCATGGCCTCACGATCATGTTGTGATCACTGACTTGGGCAAGAGAGTGTTCACGAGGATCCGGTTAATGGTTGGCAATCCTCACGAAGGTAATGTCTTGATCCAAACTTGTGTGATTCTATAGCGACATCTGGGATCTCCTTGTACATATGTGCCATAGTGTTGTGATCCATCTTCTTCTTGGCATAGACATCCAAGTCATCCTCTTCCTCCTTAGGTGCATTGATCAGATTAGCCCATTCTTCAATTGATGATTGGTACCTAGTACCTTCAGACATCCATACTATCCTGCCATCTGAATAAAAGTGTGTTGTGGAGTAGAATTGCATTATTAGCACATCATTCCACTTTGTGAGCTTCTGCCCAACAAAGTCTGCCACTCCACAAGCACTGAAGTTGTCATACACACCAGGATAGTGTTCTTCATTCTCCTTGATGTATTCCCAGTTGACCCATCTCATGTCACACACACTATTGGCTTCTTGTCCAGCAGGATTGTCTCATAGAAGTCCTGTTGTTCCTTTGTGTGGAACCTGTAGTCTACAGCGGTTCTCCTTCTGGTGGCATATGGATCTGACTCTCTCCATAGCCTCAAACCTGAGTCCTTCCTGACCTTCATGTTCTCAGCTACAGGATGGGCATCATTCTGATCTGGAATGTTAGGCTTCAATTTTCTCAAAACATGTGTCTCATCTTCTTCTTCTTGACCTTGATTTAGAACCTTTGGGGCCTTGTTCTTCTCGGAATTTGGAATGTTCCTGGTACTCCTCTTGGGTGCGATCTTGGGTTTGGAGGCAGCCTTGGGTGCTACTTTGGGCTTTGATGAAGCTGCCTGACCTAATAGCATCACCCATAAGCTTCTGAGCTTTGGGTGCCGGTGCAACATCCTCTTCTTCTTCCTCCTCTTCCATCATGGAAGGCTTTCCAATTACTCTGGCCATGGTCTTCTTGACCCTTTCCTTCCTCTTCTTCCCTTCTGCAGCATCCTCTTTGGGTTCAGCTTCCAGAGATGCTTGAGTGGAGGTTCTGGCTTTATACATGGGCTGTCTTCCTGCTGGCCTTTTGGTCTTCAGACCTGGCTTAGTTGCTGCAGCTGATCCATATTCTTTCTTGAGCACCTTCTTCCTGGAAGTGGCCTCATCCTCAACTGCCACATAGTCTTCATCCTCAGATTCTCGAGGTTCTCTTCTTCGCCACAGTGGCAGCTTAGGGTAGGTTGCTTGGGGTGCTCCTGCTGCCCTCATCATAGCTGCTAGAGGGACTAGTGCCCTCACTCATGTGAACCTGCTCCTCTTCCCTGTTCTGGCTGTCACTTTGATCAGACATATTGCAATCACTGACAACAGAACCTGTGAGTAGATGTATATGAGATAGAGTAGATGAGCATCACAAAATACAGAGGTTTTTTGCAAAAGAATGAGTCAAAAACTTTGTTTTAGTTTTCCACAGAAAGCATTTCGGATCTACCGATTTGTAAACTCGGTGATACCGAAGCAGCTTTTGGAACCTAAACTAGTGAACTCGGTCAGACCGAGTCACAGTTTGGTGGCACCGAGACTGCTAGGGTTTCACAAAGTCCTGAATTCGGTCACACCGATTTTCAATTCTCGGTCAGACCGAGAGTTACGTGTGCAATGGCCTTAGCCGAATCGGTGGTACCGAATTCCACAACTCGGTTGGTCCGAGATGGTTTCGGCGGAAACCTAACCCTAAATTTTCAATTCATCTCTAATCTACAGAGTGTTTTGACTGGATAGGATAGTTTCAATCGTGGCAAGATTCATGGCGAACAAAATGTGCTAGGAATCAGATAAGGATAGCACAATCATCAAGTTCATCCCCTAGTTCGGTGCTGAACTCGCTACGACGGCAACGGCGGGGATGATTCCCGTTGACAGCAGCGGAGACCAGCGGCAGGAGGCAGCTGGCGACGAGGAGGACGATCCGGAGACCCTGGAGGCAGAGTGGGCTGAGCGCGGGCGAAAGAGTTCGGAGAAAATTTCCAAAATTTTGCCCGTGGAAATATATAGCCCGACCCTGTCGGCGTGACCGAGTGGAACAACTCGGTGGCACCGAGATGCATAATCGCAAGCGATTCTGACAACTCGGTGTGACCGAAGATCAAATCGGTTGCACCGAGATTGAAAACCTAGATCGACTTAGTGATCTCGGTATGACCGAAATGGATGAATCGGTCGGACCGAACGCACAAATAAGTTTTGGAAGTTTAAGTCTATGACGAATCGGGGACTCAAGTGCTCCTCACATAGGGTGGTTCGAATCTGACTTGATCATATTTTGTGATGTAGCATGAATAGAGTTTGAGACGGGAAGAGCATAGATATCTAGAGAAGGTTCTTAGGCATTCTTGTCCATCCACTTGGCAAAAGAAAAGGAAAACAATCAATCAAAACAACAAGTGGATGTCCTCGAATGAGTAAAATATGCAACCAACATGCTCACACAATAAAATGGCAAATGAAATATGTGGCAAAGCATGCACAACCAATTCTAGCATCTATCAAGCAATTGGCGATTACTAGGTCATCTATATATGAGCATATTGACTTAGGAGTCAAATGAGAACATTTGTCATAGGTCATACTCATCGTTTAAGCTCAAGTGGGGTTACCACTTTTACATAATGCATTGTTGTGTTCACACATTAGAGTTGCTTTAGCTCAATTCTTAGAGTAAAGCTCCCCTAGATGTGAGATCCCCCTTATGTGGATAAACTAACCTTGGGTTACATCGATGATGAATTCATGTAGGTGTTGAAGATGTGGATGCTCAATGTTGATGTAGATCATTTGGAGCAATCCTTTGGAGTGAGTTGCACTTTCAATACCTACACGGGTTAGGCCCACAAGGAACAAACAAGGATATCCATAGATATAGAGTGATGCACACACAAGATAATGTCTATGAGAGCATTAGGTTACCTTGTCCCTTGTCTTACCAACAAGAGGGTTTGTGAATCCTTAAACTAGTGCAAGATGTGGAAGTTGATTGCACTTGTTCTTGCCAAAATGATATGAGTGAAATATGTTGGCGGAGTCACCCTCAAGAACTCTTTATGAAGTTGATTGCATGGCCTCTGATCATGTTGTGATCACCTGACTTGGGCAAGAGTGTGCCTGAGGATCCAGTTAATGGTTGGCAGTCCTCACAGAAGGTAATGTACTGATCCAAACTTGTGTGATTCTATATCAGCATCTGGGATCTCCTTGTACATATGTGCCATAGTGTTGTGACCCATCTTCTTCTTGGCATAGACATCCAAGTCATCCTCTTCCTCCTTAGGTGCATTGATCAGATTAGCCCATTCTTCAATTGATGATTGGTACCTAGTACCTTCAGACATCCATACTATCCTGCCATCTGGATAAAAGTGTGTTGTGGAGTAGAATTGCATTATTAGCTCATCATTCCACTTTGTGAGCTTCTGCCCAACAAAATCTGCCACTCCACAAGCACTAAAGCTGTCATACACACTAGGATAGTGTGCTTCATTCTCCTTGATGTATTCCCAGTTGACCCATCTCATGTCACACACTATTGGCTTCTTGTCCAGCAGGATTGTCTCATAGAAGTCCTGTTGTTCCTTTGTGTGGAACCTGTAGTCTACAGCTGTTGGGTTGGAACCTGTGGCTCAAAGGCGGCTTGCTCTGTTGGTGTTTGGGCGTGCTGCCCCGGCAAGGGTCTTGTCGGGGCTGCTGAGGCTGCCCCCGGCAAGGGTCTTGCCGGGGAAAACTGCTCCGCCCCTCTGTTTCTTTGTGTTCTTGTCCTTGGCATTGCCTTGATCGTCTTGTGTTGGGCTTCGGCTTCTCTCAGGCTTCCCTCCTTTGTCCTGCTACGTGTGGCCGTGGCGCGTGGCTCTGACTGCCTGTGCACAAGTAAAGGGGTATAAAGGTGCTCCCCTACTTTTGTACACTGACAGGCCCGATTATAGATGAATTGCTTGATGAATTGGTTGGAGCAAAACGGTTCTCCAAGTTAGCGTGTTGGATATCATCAGATAAGGTTGGTGGAGGGGGGAGAATATAAAACAGCTTCCACAACCCATTCAGGCCACTGGGAGTTCTTGGTCATGACATTTGGGCTTGCTGTTGTACCCCCAAGTTTCATTGGAGCAGTTACTTATACTCTGCGACCACTCCTGCGAGAATGCGTCATACTTTTCTTCGACGACATTCTGGTTTTTAGTAAAACGCTGGAACAACATGTGGAACATCTCCGTCAGGTGCTGTAACTACTCAAAAGGGACCATTGGCAAGCTCAACAATCTAAGTGTGCTTTTGGGCAGAGAAAAATCGCGTATCTGGGGCATGTTATCAGCGAAGAGGGTGTCGCCACAGATCCAACAGAAATAGAGACTGTCACGAAGTGGCTTGTTCCTCACAACAGTAAAGAGGTGCGTGCTTCCTTGGACTGGCCAGGTACTATCAGAAATTCGTCAAACATTTCGGCATCATCGTGAGACCACTCTTCAACTTGCTGAAAAAGAACCAGCCCTTTGTGTGGACTGCTGAAAAGGCTAAGCATTCGAGCCTTTGAAACCGAGTCTGATTTCTGCTCCAGTTTTGCACCTGCCAGACTTCTCCAAATAGTTTGTCATTGTCACTGATGAGTGTGGTTATGCGGTGGGAGCAGTGTTGCAACAAGAAGGACACTGATTGCTTATATGAGCAAACCACTAGCTCCCAAGCACAGAGGTCTCTCCACCTATGAAAAGGAGTGCTTGGCGATTTTAATGGCAGTAGAGCAATGGCGACCTTACTTGCATCATGATGGGTTCCTGATAAGAAGGGATCAGCGGAGTTTGGTGCACCTCGACGATCAGCGATTGTTGACAGTTTGGCAACAAAAGGCATTCACCAAACTTTTGGGGCTGCGTTACAAGATCTGCAACAGACAGAAAACCACAAACAGCGCAACTGGCGCCTTGTCCCGTCGTCACCACGAGCAAGGGCAATCCATCGCGATCTCGGTCTGTCAACCTTCTTGGATTGAAGAGATCACGACCAGCTACTCGGATAATCCTCATGCAAAGAAATTGCTGGAACAGTTCACGCAACAGGCAGACCCGGAGGGCCATTTCTCGGTTGTCGATGGACTGTTGTATTTCCGACAACGGCTGTGGCTGGGAGGATCTCCAGCGCTACAGCAATCCATGCTACGTGCTTTTCATGATACCATAGTTGGAGGTCATTCAGGCTTTCCTGTGACTTATCCCGCCTCGGTAGGCTCTTTGTGTGGCCGAAGATGAAGTAGATCATCAGAGATTAAGTGCAGCAGTGCGCATTCTGCCAGCAAGCAAAACCGGAGAGGGTTAAATACCCTCGTCTGCTCGAACCTATCCCAATTCTGGAAGGGGCCTGGCAAGTTGTGACAATGGACTTCATCGATGGCCTCCCACAATTAGGCAGAGCGAATTGCATCCTCGTCATGGTGCATAAGTTCATGCAATATGCACATTTCCTACCTCTCCGGCACCCATTCACAGCAGCCAGGGTAGCTCGCTCTTACTCGGACAATGTGTACAAACCTGCATGGCCTTCCCAAGGCCATCATCTTGAAAAGGGATCCAGTGTTTACAAGCAAGTTCTGGCGCGAGCTATTTACCTGCATAGGCTCGGAACTGAAGATGAGCACCCCATATCATCCACAAACGGATGGACAATCAGAAAGAGTGAATCAGTGCCTTGAGATTTATCTATGATCTTCATCCATGCCTGTCCTAATCACTGGAGTCGGTTTCTTTCGCTAGCTGAGTTTCGGTACAATACCAGCTATCATTCGGCACTGGACATGTCACCATTTCAAGCTTTGTACCGCCATGAGCCAAGGCACTAGGGGATTGAAGCAACTTCAGTGTGCAAAGTTCCAGCGCTGAAGGAGTGGCTCGAGGAGTGAAAGACAATGCAGCAAGTGCTCAAACGACATCCGCACCGAGCACGACACATCATGAAAGTTCAAGCAGACAAGAAACACTCTGTCAGAGAATTCCAAGTGGGGTATGCCGTCTTCGTCTAGCTACAACCTTATGTACATTCGTCGGTACATTGCCGAGCAAATTATAAGCTTTCGTTCAGATACTTTGGGTCGTTTCAAGTATTGCGCAGGATCAACCCAGCGGCGTATGAACTTGCTTTGCCGCAGGAGTCATACATCCACCATGTCTTCCATGTTTCTTAGCTACGCCAAGCACTTGCACCAGGTACGGCCGCATCATCTACACTGCCGGTTTTTCCTTCTACTGAACTCTTTCCAGTGGAGCTCCTGGACAAACGCTAGAGGCAGACCCCTGCTGGCCGCCGCGAACAATACCTGGTGCGATGGTCGGATTCAGAGAAGCTCGATGCTTCGTGGGAAGATGCCCTCGCGCTCAAGGGAGGGTATCCGGCTGTAGCAGCTTGGGGACAAGCGTGCTCTCAAGGGGTAGGGGATGTCAGCAACACAATCTCAGGCGCGGCCCCAGCACATAGCAATGCCGCCAAGTCAGCGTGAAGGAATGACGTGGCAGCGGAAGGTCTCGTCTCCACCAATCAGGGGTAGGGGCACGTCACCTCTAGACCACCTCGGATCAGGCACCCGAACCGCAGGTTCGTGGGCCCCGAATGGGTGGATGCTACTTAAGCCGCTGGGCGAGGCTGGTTCGGCATCCTGTAGGATTAGGAATCGGCCCGACACAGATGACTTCGCTTTCTGTTCTTCTACCTTTCCTTTGTAAACCAGAGTGTATCTGTAATTGACTCAGTGAAAGAAATACTAGATCAAGATCTGGCACCTGACATAATTAACATAGCCCTACCTTCGTAATTACACATAAGACATTTATATTTTTGTGTCGTCTTATATTTAGTTACATAGAGGTATTCCTTCAGTATAGAAATATAAAAACATTTAGATCACTTGTTTTTCTACGAAGGGAGCAGTAGATACTAGTTCAAAGGATCTCTAACAAGTTCTGACTATGCTGGCAGCGGCGCCTAAGGGTTTTGACTCCTCCGATGTGTCGTCGGTGTTTTCTAACAATTCCCAGTGATCCAATCCCTCTCTCCACGTCTCCACGTTTGGGTTCGGGGTAGCTGCCCGGCCTCCCCACACGGCGATCTGGTTTCTTCGAAAGGGGTGCACAACTGTCACCTATTTAGGGCTCTCCTACCATTGCGAGCAACGGATCGGATTCGAGCAGTCACAGCAGGGTCTCTGGCGGTAGAAGGAAGGGCAAGGGCCCCATTGATGAACTCCTCAAGCGCCTTAGTTGCAGGAGGAGCAATGGTGCAGCCAGCTCGACTGGCGAGCAGAGGCAAAGTACATGGCACTCGTGGCTGCCCATTTTTTGCCCCTGCAAAATAATGGTTAGCTCTCTATTTACTTCTAGTGTTCAAACGTGAATGCATGGCAGAGCCCGGGCAGTTGCCCCGGGTAGCCGGGAGGTGGCTTCGCCACTGAGGAGGAGGAAGATGACAATCTAAACTTTGATGAAGAATTCCCTGACATGACCGCGGAGGCGGAATTCATGGTGATCTGCCGTGTGCATACGACAACGCCCTACTCTAGGGACACTGCCATGAGGATGGCATGGAGCCTAGCCCAAGATACCAATTGAAGGTATATAGTAGTTCATTGATCATCCTAGCTTGACTCCAATATGCACATGGTGACAACACCTTCCTTGTGAGTGAGCCGAGCATCCAATGCATCTCCAAATGTTCCTAGAAGAACAACACAAACTAAACGGTACCCAAACTTATCGGGACCAAATAGTTAGAAACACCAATACATAGGACAAACTCCACATAAATAGGTGCATATAGATATGAAAATGAATTTCATGCACCTCTCATCCAATTTGACACTTGGTGGAGTTTCCCTATATATTGGGTCAAAGAAAGAAAGCATGCCAAATAAAATACATGAAGTAAACATGCATGCTCAAAACTTTCAAGAACCGAAACCAAATGAAAGCGAGATGCAAAGAAAAAGGATACCAAATAGATAAATTATCACTTGGAAGATATCATTAAAGATACATCAAGGAATGAGATATCCATTGATACACACGAAATGAAGGATGTCAAACTCCCAAAGAGAGAATGGTTCCAAACAAACCAAGCCCTCTACAAAGTTTCATGATGGCACAAAGTACCAAAAAGAAACGGCTTGCCTTCCACAAACACACACTTGATAAGGATCACAAGATGAGCGTTTTAGAGAAAATAGGATAGCTCCTCGACGAGTTGTGCATTACATAGGATTTGCATTTGAATACAAAATGCACAAGGTGGGATCACCACTTTCACTATATCTAGAAAACACTAGACAAGAACAAGAAATAAACAAGATCCACAAGTGGTAGGTAAGACAAAGGGAGTTGACACAAACTTGGCAAGAGGAAAGGCAAATAAAAACAAAAGCCAATGTAAAGATGATCAATAAATTCTACCACACATAAGTGACTACCAATTGTCAAAAGACAAAAGTATATGGAAATAATTCCCGTGGTAGATACCAAGGATATCCAACATCATCTTCACAACAAACACAAGCAAATTGCAACTTGTAGAGCTATCATGCCACCTAGGAACAAGATAATTTACAATATCAATTCTAGGTGACAATATCTCAAATGTACACATTTTCTAGGCTAGTAATACACACATAGCATATTACTCCCCATAATGTGATACCAAATAAAGATACACAAGAGGCAATTAAAAGGATCCAACAAGAGATAATTAATGGAAAATTTAGAATTTGAATTTCTCATGAGAGATATACCACCTAGAGACTAGATAATCTTGAAATATCAATACTAGATGGTATTACTCATGTACACACATTTATAGGATTGTGAGGTGCATAAAGCACATCACTCCCCATAATGGGATATTCCATTAATCTCTCACAAGAGCCAACTAAGAAATAAACAAGATGCAAAAAGGCTCAACACACAACACACATGTACATGATGTGCAAACCAACATGCACATACTTGATTTCTCAAGATAAGCAATTTTGAAGCACAACATATACAAGCACATGCAAGATACAAAACCACAACATGCTAAGGGAGAAGTAACTTTTAATGTAAGCAATTTAAGCACGAGTTACATAAGGAGGAACATTGGATATATGATAGAAAGATAATCCGAATGACTTGGCTTGACACAATATGAATGATGAGGACCCTTAAATCTTCATAATGTAGCCAAGTCTCCAATGACCTCCAACAACACCTATTGATCAAGTTTGAGCTAGTTGGTCCCCAACCAAGTTGGGTCCTAAGAGGTTAGTCACAATAGGCTTGGCCACCCAAATGGTTCTTTTCTTGACACCACTTTGAGTACCAACAAACTTGGCAAACACATTGCCAACCTTATCCTTCCCAAGAGAATAGACATCATCAATAATAATTGGGTTGGATAAGTTACCACTAGTGCATGAAGAAGCGGCGTGGCCTTTCTCACGACATAAGTAGCAACGTCTACTCTTCACTTTCTTCTCACTTGATTTCTCAATAAGAGAAGCATTAACTTGAGTCTTCTTGGGAAGTGGCCTCTCTTCAACTTGAGGTTGAGCATGAGATTGAACTTGTGCCCTCTTCCCTTGTTGCTTGACAATAATGGCCTTCTTCTTCAATGGGCAAGATCTAACATGATGCCCTTCTACTTTGCACTTGAAGCAAACAATCTTGGCGATTTCTTGACTTGTTCTTGGCCCTTCTTTTTGTTCATCTTGGACTTCTTCTTCTTAGTGGAGTTGAATCCAAGTCCACCTTTGTCATTGGGGATTTTTGCACACTCAATATATTGTTGAGTGTGGATTTCCTTCATGACTCTTTTCCAAGTCTTTCTTCAAAGAAGTGACTTGGGCCTTGAGCTCTTTGATTTCCTCTACATGGTTAGTCTCAATACAAGTACTAGAGGAAGTATAAGCTTCATTGTTAGAGCAACAAGGCAAGGAAAGCAATTCATCACAAGATGTACCAACATTGTGAGTAGATGAATTACAAGGACTAGCACATATTAATATAGCATTTTGACTAGAAGTAGTGCTAGTATCCACATGAGGATCACTAGATGTTACCTTAGCAAGCATGGCCTCATGAGCTATCATTAGCACATTATGGGATACTATAAGATAGTCATGAGAGTTTGAGAGATTTTCATGGCTTTCTTCCAATTTCCCATAATTGCTACATAGCAACTCAAGTTGAGCCCGTAGCTCAACATTCTCCTTCAATATGGATGCTTCACAAGAGATAGAGTTAGTAGCACAAGCATCATCATTAGCAACAGGAGGAGAAGACAACTTGGCAAGCTTTTTTGAATATGAAGCTTTAAGTTGAGCATGAGACTCGGTGAGTTTGATGAGCTCACTCTTAATGACCCTTGAGCCATTTTCGAGGTGCTCAAAGTCCTCAAGGAGTTTAGCATGCACAACTTCAAGCTCCTCATTTTTAGTTTCAAAATCATTGGCCACCTCAAGAGCTCTATCACGAGATTCCCTCACTTTAGATAATTCTAGAGCAGAAGTCTCCTCAAGAGATTCCTTGGTGGTTTGTTCAAGTTCAAGAGCTTGAGAGAGGTCCGCAATCTCATTAGCGTAATCACGCTCATGACCTTCCATTTTATCAATGGTGACCTCATGCTCCTCAAGACAAGATTCCAACTTATCAATATATTTCTTGCCCTCAATAGCAATAGACATGATTTCCATGAAGTTGGAGCGAGCAATTTTATTCTTAAGAAGAGCTTTAAAATGATTTCCCCTTAGTTTTTAAGGAGGCAACATTATCATTCTCTTCATCATTATCCTCATCATCATTAGTATCAACATCATCATCAAGAGACATATTGGGGTACAAAGTAGGAGATACCTTTGACGCCTTAGCCATAAGGCAACAAGCAATAGATGATGGTGTAGGATCCCTTGAGGCACCATTAAACCCCACATCTTGTTCCATGGAGTGTTGGGTTTCCTCTACATTGTTAGCACAACAATTCGAGGAAATAGATGCATTTTTATCATGGCAACAAGACATAGCAAGCATATCATCATGAGATTTAGTCAAGCAATTTCTACATGATATGCAAGGACTATCAACACAAGCATGTGAAACATTTGGAGTGCTCAAAGTGTTAAAGCCCAAAGGCGGAGCATTGCAATAATATAGTGATGAAGAATCATCCACAAAAAGCACACTATCATCATTGCAATGACCGACACTACTCACCATATCATTACCTTGTGGCAAACCACATGTAGGTGATGTAGAAGAAGTTGAGAAGACTATACGGCCGGAGGTGGAGGGAGAACAATCATCCCTACAAATCTTGGACACACCATATTTATATTGAAGCTTCGTCCACAACTCATGAGCATCCCGGAATGGTATGAGTTGAAATATAACTACATTGCTCAAAGCATCAAAAAGCACATTAGAAGCTTGAGCATTGAGATAAGAGTTTCTCTCATCCTCTAAAGATAATCTTTGGGGATCCTTTGGAGGAGAAAAACCCATATCTACAATTCGCTCCAAATTTGGGTCCATGACCCTAAAGAGATTAAGCATGCGAATTACCCAAACATCAAAATTTGTGCCATCGAAACTAAGAGTGTCAGAGAATCCTAATCCCCTAGTCGACATCTTTACTCTCTAGGCGGTTAAGCACAACAAAGAGAGACGAGGCTCTGATACCAATTGAAAGATCGTGGATGTCGCCTAGAGGGGGGGGGTGAATAGGCGATTTAAAATAATTATGGTTGAGGCTTGAACAAATGCAGAATAAACCTAGCGGTTAATTTGTCAAGCACAAAACCTATAACAACTAGGCTCACCTATGCACACCAACAACTTATGCTAAGCAAGATAATCAACTATGTGATAGCAAGATATATGACAAAGAATAATATGGCTATCACAAAGTAAAGTGCATAAGTAAAGGGCTCGGGTAAGAGATAACCGAGGCGCAGCGGAGACGACGATGTATCCCGAAGTTCACACCCTTGCGGGTGCTAATCTCCGTTTGGAGCATGTGGAGGTACAATGCTCCCAAGAAGCCACTAGGGCCACAGTAATCTCCTTGCGCCCTTGCACAATGCAAGATGCCGTGATTCCACTAAGGGACCCTTGAGGGCGGTCACCGAACCCGTACAAATGGCAAACCTTTGGGCGGTCACTAGTACCCGTACACTTTCGCAACCCTTGGGGGCGGTCACGGTACCATCAAATTGCTCAGGCGATCTCCACAACCTAATTGGAGACCCCGACGCTTGCCGAGCTTTACACCACAATGATTGAGCTCGAACACCACCAACCGTCTAGGGCGCCAAGGCACCCAAGAGGAACAAGCTCTAGGGTGCCCAAACACCCAAGAGTAATAAGCTTCTCAACTTGTAACTTCCACGTATCACCGTGGAGAACTCAAACCGATGCACCAAATGCAATGGCAAGGGCACACGGAGTGCCCAAGTCCTTCTCTCCCAAATCCCACCAAAGCAACTAATGCTAGGGAGGAAAATGAGAGGAAGAACGAAAGAAGAACACGAAGAACTCCAAGATCTAGATCCAAGGGGTTCCCCTCACTTAGAGGAGAAAGTGATTGGTGGAAATGTGGATCTAGATCTCCTCTCTCTTTTCCCTCAAAAACTAGCAAGAATCCATGGAGGGATTGAGAGTTAGCAAGCTAGAAGAAGGTCAACAATGGGGGAAGAACACGAGCTCAAAGGATCAGGTTGAATGGGGAAGAAGACCCCCTTTTATAGGAGCTCCCGAATTCAACCGTTATGTTCACAGCCCGGACAGAGCGGTACTACCGCTCCAAGGAGCGATACTACCGCTAGGGCGGTAGAACCCCTTCGAAACACAACAGCGAGGAGGCAAAAAGGCCAAAAGAACCTTCAGAGCGGTAGTACCGCTCGTCCTCACGGTACTACCGCAAATGGTAGCGGTACTATCGCTATGAAGCGGTACTAAAAAATATACATGCCTACTTCCATGAGCAAAACACGAGATTTTGGTCCGAGCGGTACTACCGCTTAGGAGCAGCGTAGTACTGCTCTGGGCGGTACTACCGCTCAGAGCCGTGGTAATCTTGCTCTGGAGCGGTAGTAAAAATTACATCCGCTCTAGTCGCGGTAGTACCGATGCAGCCTTTACCAAAACAGCCATAACTTTTGCAAGCGGACTCGAATTCAACGAAACCAAGTTTGTTGGAAAGCTAGAAACAAGGGCTAACACAATCTTGACAGAAATACCAATAATAAGCAAATGAGAAAAGGCCCAAAAGAAAATGGTGAGAACCCTTCCTCGGAAAAAGACCGGTAAAACCTCCAACACCGAAAACATCATAGAAGACGCATGCAAACTCCGTTTTCGATGAACTCAAGCTTGTCATAAAGATGACCATAAGCTCTAAGACTCACAAAGAGAACCAAACAAGAACCAAGAAACATGATGCAAGGATGCAATGGTTTGAGCTCTCGATGAACGATACGATCAATCTACTCAATTGATAGCCCCACTTTATATTACGGCTATCGATACTATAACCCGGTCTCCCAACTACCACCATGAGACCGGTAAAATAGAAAACCTATCAAGGGCAAACCTTTGCCTTGCACATGATCCACTTGAGCTAGATGATGACGATCTTGTCCTCCTCAAGATGGACCACCTTTCTTGATTGCGTTGGGTCGATGGAGACTAGATGATTGCTCCCCATACTCCACTATGGGTGAGCCACTCTTGACACATCTTCACAAGTCCATTGACACCACAATGGATGGCAAGCTTCAAGCACTTGATCTCTTCGTGATGCTCCACTTGAACTTGCACACACGGCAATCTTGATGACGATCACCACTTGATGTCATCCTTTCCATGGGTTGTATGATATCTTCCTCTTGACGCAAGCCCATGGACACGTACCTAACCCGACATAGACTCTCACATAGACCATGGGTTAGTACACAAAGTGCAATGGATAATACTTACCATACCATGGGATCACTTGATCCCTCTCGGTACATCTTCTACGCTTTGTGAGTTGATCAACTTGATTCACTCTTGACTTAGTCTTGATCAACCTTGAATCTTTCCAACTCTCTTCGTTTGGATGATGTCTTGAAGGTAAACATGAATGATCACACAATCTTCTTATTCAAGACATGCTTGCAATAAGCTCAACACTCACATGACCAATCTTTGGATAATTCCTTAATAGCACCTTGGTCAACACATAAACTCCTTGAAACCAACACATGGACTTCAAGAAATGCCTATGGACAAATCCTTCAAATATAACTCAATGCAACCATTAGTCCATAGAGAATGTCATCAATTACCAAAACCACACATGGGGGCACCGCATGTCCTTTCACCGGGAAGGGACCCGGACCTGCAAATTTCTGGTAGGAGATGAATAAATATTGAAACCCCTAGCTCGGAGGTTATCCCTCCACTAGCATGACGCCTGGGGATAATGAAATGAGATGGTGATCTTCAATAGGGATGCTCATGTCATTCCAGAAAAGAAGAAGGATGATGATCAGGACTCTCTGTCGCGATCAAAGAGAACCAAGTTAGGTAGTACCACTTTATTGAATTCCAGTGACAAAATATCTGCGGGCTCCGAAAGGGAGCCTCTCCAGTCGCAATGGAAATAATGAGTTGGAACTGCCAGGGGGTTAGGAAAATCATCGGCAGTTAGAGCGCTACTAAACTCCAGGGGCACATGAAACTGGATTTGTTTTTTCTGTCTTAGTCACATCTAAGTACAAATAAGGTAGAAAAACTGAAGAGGAAAATGTCCTTCAATGAGATGATCATGTGGGAAAGTGATGGCAGAAGTGGCGGCTTGGCACTCTTCTGGCAGAAAGATTTCAAGGTTACATCGAAGGAAGTCCATTCAAATTTCTTGGATGTTCGTATTGAATAAAACAGTGGCTCAGGATGGTGGTTCTCATTGGGATTTATGGAGAACCTAGAAGTGATAAGAAGCACTTGACTTGGGAGTATCTTAGCTCCGTGCATAACATGGTTGATCTCCCATGGATCGTCCTTAGGGATTTTAACGAGATACTAATGGGTAGCGAGAAGGATGGAGGGGTAGTGAGGTCCCAGAGATGCATGCAAAACTTTCAAAATTCCCTGGATGATTGCAACCTATTCGATATGGGTTTTGTTGGAGATATCTGCATATGGAGAAGGGGAAAGAATAGAGAAAGACTTGATCAGGTGGTTTATGATTAGTGATGGAACACGCACTTTCCTTTGGTGGGGGTCATCCATGGCGATTTTTCTAAATCAGATCATCGGCCTATTGTTGTTGATACCAAATACCTGGCTGACACAAGGGAGACCCCTCCGGCAAGGAAAAACTCTTTGAAGCCTGGTGGTTGGTGGAGGACTCTGTAGATGAAGTGGTGGGCCAAGCAAGGGAAGCGGCACAATCCATCCCTTGTGGTCTGGCCCAAAGGGTGAGGGAGGTTCATTCGGCCCTTCATACATGGGACATGCACGTCCTCAAGGAGCCATGACGCTAGCTGCATGTACTTCAGGATGAGCTTAATTTGATTATGGTGGGCCTCTTTCTGATGAGATGACAACAAAGATTCAAGAGCTCCAATTGTAGATTGAGAATATTCACGAGAAGGAAGAAATCAATCATCTTCAAAGAAGTCACGCGACCTGGTTGAAATAGGGCGACCAGAACACTAGTTTCTTCCAAAACTTCACGTCTATGAGGAACAAGATAAATCGAATAAAGTAGTTGAAGGATCGGAACATGAATTGGATCGAGGAATCGACTTCCCTCAAAACTCACATTCACGGGTACTTTAATCATCTTTTTCACTAATGAGTTGATTTGATAATGATGTTGTAATAAACAGCCTCAAGCCTTGTGTTACTCAAGCTAGGAATGAGATCCTTAGTGCACCTTATACTCGTGAGGAACTCAGGAAGGTGTTGTTCAGCATTGGTGACCTCAAGGCACCGGGTCCCGACGGCCTTCACGCTTCCCTATTGGAGGACGATCTGACTGATAAGGTGCTTCGATAGTGAATAATACTATCATCATTCTTATTCCCAAAGTTGAAAGTACCGAGGAGGTAACAAAATTTCACCTAATTAGCTTGTGTAATGTGGTTTATAAAGTTATTTCAAAGTGTTTGTAGGGAGACTGAAGTTGGTCCTCCCTGAGATTATTTCACCAAATCAAAGTGCTTTGGTCCCAGGGCGCCTGATTACTTGTAATGTGCTTGTTACTTATGAGTCTTATCATACCATCAAGAAGAAGAGGAGTGGAAAGAATGGTTTATGTGCTATTAAACTAGACACACATAAGGCTTATGATAGAATCGAGTCGAAATTTCTAGAGAAAATTCTTGGAAAACTTGGTTTTGATTTGAGGTGGATTAAGATGATAATGGATGTATTGAAGGCGAGGTACTTCACCTCTGGTGACCTTCTAAATGTTGAACTAAAGAATGGCTCTCTGTACACTTGGCAAAATATGCATGCTAGCATATGATGTTTAAAAAAAGGTTACATATGGCGGGTGGGTGATGGGTCAAACATTCACATCTGCAACGACCCATGGATTCCCAACAGCCCTTATAGGAAGGTCTTGATAGTGAGGGGTAATATTGTGTTGTCCAATGTCTCGGAAATAATTAAACTAGATACAAGTGAATGGGATGAAGAGCTAGTTAGGAGCTTGTTCTTGACTATTGATGCAACAAGAATCCTCAACATTCCTTTGGCTGTTGGTTATATGGAGGATTTTGTTGCTTGGAATCACACTAAGATGGGTATCTTCTCCGTACGATCAACTACCTACATTGAGTGGTAGTTCCAGCATGGGAGAAAACAAGTGAGGCCAACTCTCAAGCGCTACTGTAGTGAGTCATGTTTGCCAGCAAGTGTGGAAATTGCAAGTCCCGGGTAAGGTAAAGATATTCTGTTGGAGGGTCCTGCATGGCACTATTCCGTGCAATGGTATTCCATGCAATAGTTTGCAAAGTTCATTGTGAATATATCAAGCATGCTAGTTTCTTATATGCTAGTTACTGAAATATGGGAGAACCTGGATGTTCCTAACACCATCGCAGCAGCCTGTGCGCATGCATGACAACACAGGTCCTGGTGCTTTGGAGGCTATACCTTGAGGCCATGTTTCAGTAACTACACTTATCTCGGGTGTGGGTCTGAAGGATCTTGTGGCAACTACTTGTTGGTATACATGGTGGGAACGGAGGCGTATTGTGTGAGGGGAGCCACTCCAGAATACGACTCGCTAGATGCAGGATATACACGCGATTGTTCTTAATTATGTGAAGCTGCGAGGCCCAATAGCAAGATCAGACAACATGGTTGGGAGCAACCTAGTGAAGGTTTTGTAAAGCTTAATACTGATGCGGCATTTTCTGTTGAAGAGGGGCCGGGTGCCACGGGCGTGGTGATCCGTGATGGTCAAGGCTATTTTGTTTTGACCAGTTCTTGTGCTATCAATCATGTCGTGTATGCTCCAATAGCCGAGGCTCGCTCTCTCCGGGATGATCTAATCTTATCTGGAAACATGGGTGCAACAAGGTTACATTGAACGCTCACTGCATGGAATTCATTCAGGTCATGTAGGAGGCAGGAAAATCTATTGACGCAACTCCCCCTATCTCCAAGGAGTACAATTTCTTTGCGTGTAATTTTTTGTGTAATTCAGTTGTTCACTATCCTAGGGAGAGCAATATGGTAGCTCATTTGCTAGCTAGTCGAGCGGAGGGACCTCTAACCACTATGTGGTATGTGGATCCGCCTATTTTCATTTTAGATGTTATGGCAAATTATGTAAACTTATTTGAAGTTCAATAAAATGCCTAAAGGCTTTCCCTAAAAAAAGATCTCCAACAAGTTTGACCGAAATTATGTTGCAAATTGAGGAGCTTTTTTTGGTGAAAAACAAGTAACACAGAGGCTATGGGAACACACAACGACTAGGGCGGACTCACTTTTTTGAATCGGGCCATTCCGGTTTCCTTTGTTAACTTCTCAATGAAAATAAATGACAAGTCTGACGGCTTCAGATGCGGTTGACATTGAGTGGTGCTTCTGTGGAGTGTGGCGATTTGCCCTCTTTCAAGGTGACGAAGAGGTCTATGCTCGTCTCCCTTCGGTGTTGCCCTCTCTCTTCAGTGGCACTCAGGCCCCCTATTCAGTTAGGTGATGTGGTAGTAGTTATTCAGCGGCACTCTGGCCCTATTCAGTTAGGTGATGTAGTAGTAGGTATATGTGGTTTTTGCACGGCTTTTCTCTAATTGACCAAGTCTAGTTATATTTTGGGTTTAATTTTCTTGTATATTGTACCAATTATATTACTTTTTATGAAATTTGTGGGAATCCCCTGCCTGTTTTAAGAGTTTATATATATTTTTAGATGAAACAATTGGCACGAAAGGGGCTAAATGGTCTCAAACATTGTGAGGAGGCACATCACGCATGCACCGATCGATACAAGCACTACAGAATGAGAAATGTGACAATGCCATGTAGAGAAATTTAGGTAATGCTTAAATGCAAGCCAACACATAGCACACACCACAACCGATGGCACGACTATAGAAGACAAAACACGCTAAGCGGCCATTATTTTAGAAACGACTCGCCTCCAACTTCAACCGCTTGTCGTCATCGAAGCTCCAACAGTATCATTTACAAGCACACGTCACCATTTGGAGTTTGTAATTCTCTGCAGAAATGACAAGCCTGACTGCTACGGGTGCGGTTGAGAATGAGCGGCGGTTCTGTGCAGTGTAGCGACTTGTCATCTTGCAAGGTTCCGATAAGTATGGCACGTCCTCTCTTTGGTGTTGGCTTATCTCTCCATAGGCGCTATGGGCCTATTTGGCCAGTTGTTGTGGATGTAGGTATAGGTGGTTTTTGTCCATATTTTCATATTAACCAAGAGTTGTTAGGCCGGTTCAGCTTTCTTATAAACTGGATCAATTTGATTTTTCATATATAAAATGTGAAAATTTTGGTCATGTCGAAGAAGTTTTTAGAAAATATATTACAGGAAACAGTTGACGAAAAAGGAGCAGAATGGGCTCAAACATTGTTAGGAGACCCATCACACATGCCCTAGTCGGTACAAATGCTACGGAATGAAAAATGTGATGGCACCATGTAGAGCCATTTAGGTAAAGTTTAAATGCAAGCTAGCTAGCGCATAACTCATAACACAACCAGAAGCATGACTAGAGAACATAAAATACGCTAAGCGGCCACTGCTTCATCAACGAACAGCTTCCTACTTCAATGTCGTTGTCGAAGCTCTGAGAGTATCTCATTTATGAGCATGCATCACCATTTTGGGTTGTAATTTTATTCCTTCCCTCATACTTATCTAGGACTCCCTCTTTCCACCTACATGTTTTGACTTTCTTGTTTTTCACTTCTTTTAAAACCACATCATTATTTTTTCTTTGCCTTGCTTAGGGCATAAACTCACACTTGCGCTCAGATTCTGGATATGTGGAGATTGTGAAATGTAGCAAACATACAATAAGTGATTTTATTTGGTCTTATATTGAGGGCTAGCCTAGAAGTGATTGGCATGTTATCATGCTTCACATGAATGATTATCATTGTTTACCCAATAAACTTGATGATAACCCACAAGTATAGGGCATCGCAATAGTTTCCGAGGGTAGAGTATTCAACCCAAATTTATTGATTCGAAACAAGGGGAACCAAAGAATATTCTCGAGTATTAGCAGCTGAGTTGTCAATTCAACCACACCTGAAAGACTTAATATCTGTGGCAAATATTTAGTAGCAAAGTAGTATGGAAATAACAGTAACGGTAATAGAAGTAACAATAGCAGTTTTGTAGCGATTGTTACAGTGGCAACGCGAAAGTAACTTAGCAAAGATCAATATGTGACAAGATCGTAGGCAATGGATCAGTGATGGATAATTATGTCAGAAGGCAATCATCATGCAACAGTTATAACCTAGGGTGACACATAACTAGCTCCAATTCATCAATATAATGTAGGCATGTATTCCGAATATAGTCATACGTGCTTATGGAAAAGAACTTGCATGACATCTTTTGTCCTACCCTCCTATGGAAGCGGGTTCCTAATGGAAACTAAGGGATATTAAGGCCTCCTTTTAATAGACAACCGGACCAAAGCATTAGCACTTAGTGAATAAATGAACTCCTCAAACTACGGTAATCACCGGAAAGAATCCCAATTATTTTCACCTTGGGGTATGCGGATCATAACTCATAATAGGTATCTACAACTTGCAAGATAGGATCAAGAACACAAATATATTCATGAAAACATAATAGGTTCAGATCTAAAATCATGGCACTCGGGCTCTAGTGACAAGCATTAAGCATAGCAAAGTCACAACAACATCAATCTCAGAACATAGTGGATACTAGGGATCAAACCCTAACAAAACTAACTCGATTACATGATAAATCTCATCCACCCCATCACCGTCCAGCAACCTACGATGGAATTACTTACGCACGGCGGTGAGCATCATGAAATTGGTGATGAAGGAAGGTTCGTGATGATGATGGCGACGAATCCCCCTCTCCGGAGCCCCGAACAGACTCCAGATCAGCCCTCCTAATGAAGAACAGGAGGCGGCGGCTCCATAAAGTAAAACGAGATGAATCCTTTGAATTAAATATGCCCTAGAGCCTATAATAAAGTTGTTATTTATATTTCCTTATATCATGATAAATGTTTATTATTCATGCTAGAATTGTATTAACCGGAAACTTAGTACATGTGTGAAGACATAGACAAACAGAGTGTCACTAGTATGCCTCTACTTGACTAGCTCGTTAATCAAAGATGGTTAAGTTTCCTAGCCATAGACATGAGTTGTCATTTTATGAACGGATCATTAGAGAATGATGTGATTGACTTGACCCACACTAGTAGAAAAAAATTCAAATGTTTAGCTCATTACTCCCGGTTCCAACGGCTAGGTGGGCCGCTCTCATTAGTACCAGTTCGTTCCAAACTTTTATCACCAGTTCGTGCCACGAGCCGGTACTAAAGAGAGTGATGGCAGGATGCTGCCAGTCTGGGGGCCCTCCAGCACCTTTAGTACCGGTTCGTGCCTCGAACCGGTACTAAAGGTCGTCCTATATAAACCCTTCGTCCACCCGCGCTCTGTTCTTCCCCCTTTCCCCTCTCCTCTCTATTCTTCCCTTCTTCCTCTCGAGCTCATCACAAATTTTGCCCAAATTTTGTCAAGATTTGAAGGCCCCCATCCATTCAAATGATCACAAAGGTTAGCAACTTTATCCTTATCTGTCATTGCTAGATTAGCTCTTGCAATGGTTTATATAGTGATTAATTTGTGGGTTTTAGTAATTTGGGAGGAATTATATATATGTGGTAGTATTTGATTTATATGCAATTTGAGGTCAAAATAACACTTAGTTTGCATATGTAGGTGTGGTTTACTTAGTGCCTTCTAAATCTCCGTCGTAACCACCGTTGATCGCCTGCACCATCCCGTCGCCAGCACCACCTTGTGGGGAGCCTCTTGTTCTTATCTTTTTACATAAAAAAATCATGTTTGTGTGATTTGGATATATAGTTACTCGTATAATTATCTTACCCATACGTAGTTTGTTATACATAGTGCCATGGTTTTGATATCCGTCCCCGTCGGCCCTTGTCTGTGTTATGATTCGGATGTGGTATATTCTCTTTTAAAACTATTTGTTGCATTTCGTGTTTATGACAAACTATTTTTATCTAGGAGGTATGTGAACCGGAAAAGTCCGACCTACCCTATTGTCGAGAGGTTAAACTTAGTTGAAAGAGAAAACGAGTATTTGAAAGAAAAATTGAAAAGAACTGAGGGGGAGAAGATGGAATTGGAGTTGCATGTTGCCGATGTCGTCGATGATCACAAGATCAAGATGGAGAAAATGTGTTTGAAGATTAGAAAGATTAGAAAATATGCCATTGATAGTGAGGCTTGGTATCATTATGCTGTTGGATTAATTGCTACCTTAGTTGCGATCTTGATCACATTTGTTGTTGCATTTAAATGCTTTAGCTAGAGAGTTATTTGTTTGTTGCATTTAAGTGTTGTATGAACTTCGTGTATGAACTTTATGTATGAACTTTATGTATGAACTTTATATGTATGAACTTGTATTAATTTGGTCTTTTCGGTGTTGTGTAATGAAGATGAGCCGACAATGTATGTACGATGACCGATGCTCTCCCGACTTCATTAATGGCGTGCATACTTTTCTGCTTGCAGCTGAGGCATACAAGCGGGCGGATGGTTTTATGCCTTGTCCATGTGCTGGCTGTAAGAATGATCACAATTACTCTAACTCAAGAACCATTCACATCCACCTGTTTGAGTCCGGTTTCATGCCCCACTATAATGTTTGGACCAAGCACGGAGAAAGAGGGGTTATGATGGAAGACAATGAAGAAGAAGAGGATGACGACAGCTATCCTGGCCACGGGTTCCCTGAATACGACGATACAACAATGGGGGAAGAAGATGAGCCGGCAATGTGGGAAGAAGCTGAAGAAGAGGCATCAGATGAGCCCACTGATGATCTAGGTCGAGGCATTGCTGATGCAAAGAGAAACTATGCAAGTGAAAAGGAGAATAAGTAGTTGCAGCGCATGTTAGAGGATCACAAGAAATTGTTGTACCCGAATTGCGAAGCTGACAAGAAAAAGTTGGGCACCACACTGGAATTGCTGCAATGGAAGGTAGAGAGTGGTGTATCTGGCAAGGGATTTGGAAAGTTGCTGGTAATGATAAAGTATATGCTTCCAAAGGACAACGAATTTCCCGAGAGTACGTACGAAGCAAAGAAGGTTGTCTGCCCTCTAGGGTTAGAGGTGCAGAAGATACATGCATGCCCTAATGACTGCATCCTCTACCACGGTGAGTATGAAGATTTGAACGCGTGCCCGGTATGCCGTGCATTGTGCTATAAGATCAGCCGCGATGACCCTGGTGATATCGAGGGCGAGCGCCCCAGGAAAAAGATTCCTGCCAAGGTGATGTGGTATGCTCCTATAATACCACGTCTGAAAAGTTTCTTCCAAAACAGAGAGCATGCCAAGGCGATGCGATGGCATAGAGAAGACCGTAAGAAAGACGGAAAGTTGAGATTACCCGCTGATGGGTCGCAGTGGAGAAAAATCGAGAGAAAGTACAGGGAGGCGTTTGCAGGTGACGCAAGAACGTATGGTTTGGTCTAAGCGCAGATGGCATTAATCCTTTTGGGGAGTAGAGCAGCAACCATGGCACATGGCCTGTGACTCTATGTATGTATAACCTTCCTCCTTGGTTGTGCATGAAGCGGAAGTTCATTATGATGCCAGTGCTCATCCAAGGCCCTAAGCAACCCGGCAATGACATTGATGTGTACCTAAGGCCATTAGTTGAAGAACTCTTATAGCTGTGGAATGGAACAGGTGTACATGCGTGGGATGGGCATGAACAGGAAGCACTTGACCTGAAGGCGTTGCCGTTCGTGACCATCAATGATTGGCATGCTCTCAGTAACCTTTCAGGACAGACAAACAAGGGATACCGTGCATGCACGCACTGTTTGGATGATACCGACAGTATATATTTTGATAATTGTAGGAAGAATGTGTACCTGGGACATCGTCGATTTCTTCCGAGCAGGCATCTCGTAAGAAAGAAAGGAAAGCATTTCAAAGGTGAGGCGGATCACCGGACGAAGCCTTGCCACCGTACTGGTGCTGATGTACATGATATGGTCAAGGATTCAAAGGTAGTCTTTGGAAAGGGTTCTGGCGGACAACCTGTTCCGAATGATGCTGACGGACGCGCACCCTTGTGGAAGAAGAAATCTATATTTTGAGACCTGTCGTATTAGAAAGACCTAGAGGTTCGGTCCGCAATCGACGTGATGCACGTGTGTATGGGAAGACAAAAGATACACCGGAGGCACGGGAGGACCAGCAACGTATGCACGGAAAAGACGACATACATCAGGGTCATGCTAGCTATGCTCTTACCAAAGAAGAGAAGGGAATCTTCTTTGAATGCCTGCTTAGTATTAAGGTACCGTCTGGCTTCTCGTCGAATATAAAGGGAATAATAAATATGGCAGAGAAAAAGTTCCAGAACCTAAAGTCTCATGACTGATACGCCTCGAACGTATCTATAATTTTTGATTGCTCCATGCTATATTATCTACTGTTTTGGACCATATTGGGCTTTAATTTCCACTTTTATATTATTTTTGGGACTAACCTATTAACCGGAGGCCCAACCCAGAATTGCTGTTTTTTGCCTATTTCAGTGTTTTGAAGAAACGGAATATCAAACGGAGTCCAAACGGAATGAAACCTTCGGGAACATGATTTTCTCACCGAATATGATCCAGGAGACTTGGACCCTACGTCAAGAAAGCCACGAGGTGGGCACGAGGTAGGGGGGGCACCCACCCCCTAGGCGCGCCCCCACCCTCGTGGGCCCCACGAAGCTCCACCAGCGTACTTCTTCCTTCTATATATACCTACGTACCCCCAAACGATCAGAAATGGAGTCAAAAACCTAATTCCACCGCTGCAACTTTACGTATCCACGAGATCCCATCTTGGGCCTGTTAGGAGCTCCATGGGAAGGAATCCACCATGGAGGGCTTCTACATCATCATAGCCCCTCCAATGAAGTGTGAGTAGTTTACCTTCAGACCTTCGGGTCCATAGTTAGTAGCTAGATGGCTTCTTCTCTCTTTTTGGATCTCAATACAATGTTCTCCCCCTCTCTCGTGGAGATCTATTCGATGTAATCTTCTTTTTGCGGTGTGTTTGTTGAGACCGGTGAATTGTGGGTTTATGATCTATTCGACTATCTATGAACAATATTTTAATCTTCTCTGAATTCTTTTATGTATGATTGGTTATCTTTGCAAGTCTCTTCGAATTATCAGTTTGGTTTGGCCTACTAGATTGGTTTTTCTTGCAATGGGAGAAGTGCTTAGCTTTGGGTTCAATCTTGTGGTGTCCTTTCCTAGTGACAGTAGGGCCATCAAGGCACGTATTGTATTGTTGCCATCGAGGATAACAAGATGGGGTTTTTATCATATTTCATGAATTTATCCCTCTACATCATGTCATCTTGCTTAAGGCGTTACTCTGTTTTCTTGAACTTAATACTCTAGATGCATCTTTGGATAGCGGTCGATGAGTGGATTAATAGTAGTAGATGCAGGTGAGTCGGTCTACTTGTCTCAGACGTGATGCCTATATACATGATCATACCTAGACATTCAGATAACTATGCTGAATTCGCCAATTGCTCAACAGTAATTCGTTCACCCACCGTAAAATACTTATGCTCTTGAGAGAAGCCACTAGTGAAATCTATGGCCCCCGGGTCTATCTTCATCATATAAATCTTCCATCACTTTATTATTGCTTTGCCTTTTTACTTTACCTTTTATTTTACTTTGCATCTTTATACCAAAAATACCAAAAATATTATCTATCATCTCTATCAGATCTCACTCTAAAGTATTTGTGAAGGGATTGACAACCCCTATTCGCGTTGGTTGCGAGGAGTTATTTGCTTTGTGTAGGTACGAGGGACTCGTGTAGCCTCCTACTGGATTGATACCTTGGTTCTCAAAAACTGAGGGAAATACTTACGCTACTTTGCTGCATCATCCTTTCCTCTTCGGGGAAATCCAACGCAGTGCTCAAGAGGTAGCACGAAGAATTTCTGGCGCCGTTGCCGGGGAGTCTACGCCAAAGTCAACATACCAAGTACCCATCACAATCCCTTATCTCTCGCATTACATTATTTGCCATTGGCCTCTCGTTTTCCTCTCCCCCACTTCACCCTAGCCGTTTTATTCGCCCTCTCTTTTCCATTTGCCTTTTCCTCGCTTGCTCGTCGTTATGGCTGGCCCCTTATCCACTCCGTTGTCCCCTGAGTTTGAAGTCTTTCACTCAAACAAAGACAAGGAGAAAACTTAAAAGATGCCTGGTTGAGAATAATGGAGTCTTATCGTAATTGTACCTTTGAAGTAAATCTGTGAATATTGCTTCGCAATTTTTATGTTGGATTAAATATGTCTCATAGACAACTTTTGGATTGCGTTGCCAAAGGTAATTTTATTGAAATTGATCCCCATATTGCACTTGAAATTATAGAATGTATAGTGGGAACACTACCTCAGCAAAAGGGGCCTCATCCTATTCAGGAAGAGACCCAAGTTCTTGAAAAATTTTGTGAAGTTACTAAGAATTTTCAAAAGTCTCTTGAACCTCTTAAGAACGTTTGTGGAAATATTCACCGCATGAATATGTTGATTACTCTTTGCAATAAGCGGTTGGATTCTTTATCTCTAAAAATTTCGGAATATGAAGGGAAACGTAAAGAACCTCCCGGATTTGAGCTTGATTCTGCTAAAAAGTTGAAAATCAAATATGGCAATACCTAGATCTATCCTTGCTTTTATGCCTAGCTAGGGGCGTTAAATGATAGCGCTTGTTGGGAGCCAACCCAATTTTATTTTTAGTTTTTTTGTTTTTGCTTCTGGTTAGGAATAAATGATCCATCTATCCTCTGTTTAGATGTGGTTTGATGTTTTAATTAGTGTTTGTGCCAAGTTAAACTTATAGGATCTTCTTGGATGATAGTTATTTGATCTTGCTGTAATTTCCAGAAACTTTTGGTTCACGAAAACAATTGTTAAAAATCACCAGAACGTGATAAAATAGTGATTCCAATTGCTGATGATCAATAAACAAATTGCCTAGGTCTTCCAATTTTGGCAGAATTTTTGGAGTTACATAAGTTTGCGTTAGTTACAGATTACTACAGACTGTTCTCTTTTTGACAGATTCTGTTTTTCGTGTGTTGTTTGCTTATTTTGATGAATCTATGGCTAGTAAAATAGTTTATAAACCACAGAGAAGTTGTAATACAGTAGGTTTAACACCAATATAAATAAAAAATGAGTTCATTACAGTACCTTGAAGTGGTCTTTTGTTTTCTTTCGCTAACGGAGCTCACGAGATTTCTGTTGAGTTTTGTGTTGTGAAGCTTTCAAGTTTTGGGTGAAATCTTTTGATGGACTATGGAACAAGGAGTGGAAAGAGCCTAAGCTTGGGGATGCCCATGGCACCCCCAAGATAATCTAAGGACACCAAAAAGACAAAGCTTGGGGATGCCCCGGAAGGCATCCCCTCTTTCGTCTACTTCCATCGGTAACTTTACTTGGAGCTATGTTTTTATTCACCACATGATATGTGTTTTGCTTGGAGCGTCTTGTATGATTTGAGTCTTTGCTTTTTAGTTTACCACAATCATCCTTGCTGTACACACATTTTTAGAGAGCCATACATGAATTGGAATTTGTTAGAATACTCTATGTGCTTCACTTATATCTTTTGAGCTATATAGTTTTGCTCTAGTGCTTCACTTATATCTTTTAGAAACGGTGGTGGATTTGTTTTATAAAAACTATTGATCTCTCATGCTTCACTTAGATTATTTTGAGAGTCTTTAATAGCATGGTAATTTGCTTAATAATCTTAATATGCTAGGTATACAAAAATAGTAAAAACTTTCTTATGAGTGTGTTGGATACTAAGAAAAGTTTGATGCTTGATAATTGTTTTGAGATATGGAGGTTGAGGGAGTCCTGGACCAGGGGGTGTCCGGACAGCCGAACTACTCCAAGACTATGAAGATACAAGATTGAAGACTTCGTCCCGTGTCCGGATGGGACTTTCCTTGGCGTGGAAGGCAAGCTTGGCGATACGGATATGTAGATCTCCTACCATTGTAACCGACTCTGTGTAACCCTAACCCTATCCGGTGTCTATATAAACCGGAGGGTTTTAGTCCGTGGGGACGAACAACAATCATACCATAGGCTAGCTTCTAGGGTTTAGCCTCTACGATCTCGTGGTAGATCTACTCTTGTACTACCCATATCATCAATATTAATCAAGCGGGAGTAGGGTATTACCTCCATCGAGAGGGCACGAACACAGGTAAAACTTCGTGTCCCTTGTCTCCTATTACCATCCGCCTAGGCCTTGCAGTTCGGGACCCCCTACCCGAGATCCGCCGGTTTTGACACCGACATTGGTGCTTTCATTGAGAGTCCCTCTGTGTCGTCACCTATAGGCCCGATGGCTCCTTCGATCATCAACAACGACGTGGTACAGGGTGAGACTTTTCTCCCGGACAGATCTTCGTATTCGGCGGCTTTGCACCGGGCAATTCACTTGGCCATCTGGAGCGAATCGAAAGCTATGCCCACAGCCATCAGGTCAGATTTGGAAAGCTTGAACTATACGGCCGATGTCGCGGAGACTTGATCTTCGACGGATTCGAGCCACAATAAGCGCCCGCCTTTGTCGCGATGGAGTGCGATCTAGCTCTGCCGCCGAGCGGTGCCACGGAGGCCGCACGATGCCGCTCCGACCCTTAATCCGGAGCCGGTTTCGCCGATCGAGGACGGTTGGTTGGACACCGCCTCGGGGCTACGATCACAACGGCGATTGACCCGAACTCCATCCCTGTCCTTTGCGAAGACCGTGACTCCAAGGTGCCGGACTCCTCTCCGGACTCCGAACCCTCCGCGCCCCTACCAATCGAATTCGATTGGGCGCCGATTATGGAGTTCACCGCCGCGGACATCTTTCAGCACTCGCCCTTTGGTGTCACTAAAGTCTCTCTCTTTATCAGGAGAGCCCTGGCGGACTACGGTCGATTAGGTTGGGATGCAGACGACGAAGAAATTCAACGCCCACCCACCACCCACTTCGTAGCCTTGTCGATGATTTAACCGACTTGCTCGACTTGACTACGAAGACATCGACGGTATGGGCGGCGATGCCGGAGGCGATCAAGACCCAGCGCCTCTGAGGCACTTTGGAAGGCCACCTCGTCATATAGCGGATACATGGTGGACATCCCAAAAGATGGGAATGGCGATGGAGCGGCGGAGGATGACCCTCCAAGAAACAACCCAAGTGCCGGCGTCGGTGGCGTCGTTCTAAATCCCGCCACAGTAAAAACGGTGATTCCGGCACGGGAGACAATAATACCCCGGACAGTGCCGAAGACAACCCCCTTTAGCAGGATTCAGCACAGGAGGAGGGAGAAGCAAGTCCGCACGATAGTGCGGCATAAAGAGAGGTAGAGGACGATAATTATGCGCCCCCTCCGAAGACGAGGCAAGCCTCGACGATGATGAATTTGTCGTGCCTGAGGATCCCGCCGAACAGGAGCGTTTCAAACGCAGGCTTATGGCCACGGCAAGCAGCCTCAAGAAAAAGCAGCAGCAGCTTAGAGCTAACCAAGACTTGCTAGGCAGCGGATGGTGAAGTCCTTGCAGCCGAAGAGTACGGACTCGAACGCCCCTCCAAGAGATACCCCAAACGCAGGCTGCTAGCCCAATTAGAGGAAGCAGCACCCAAACCTACATCACCAGCACATGAAGCGGCCGACCGGCCACCCGGTGGTCGCGACAGAGAGGCCTCTAGACCCTCCATTCAAGCCGCACTCCGGCATCGCTCGAAAAGTACCAAGGCACGGGGAAACGCACCAGACCTGCGAGACATATTGGAGGACAAGGCAAGGCAATCAAGATCGATCTACGGTAACCATCACGCCGGATACAGCAACTCCGGCCGGGCCGAACACAGTAGACAAAGCTCATATGAGCTACGTCGTGATATAGCCCAATACAGAGGCGCCGCACACCCACTATGCTTCACATATGAAGTAATGGATCAACAAATCCCTGAGGGCTTCAAACCCGTAAACATCGAATCATACGATGGTACCACAGATCCTGCGGTGCGGATCGAGGACTATCTCCTCCATATCCACATGGCCCATGGTGATGATCTACATGCCATAAAATACCTCCCACTCAAGCTTAAAGGACCGATTCGACATTGGCTCAACAGCTTGCCATCGAGAATCAACTGGTTGTTGGGAGGACACGGAAGCCACATTCCTTGATAACTTCCGGGGCACATATGTGCGACCACCGACGCCGATGACCTTAGCCATATAATTCTGCAGCGGAAGAATCGGCGGAACAATTACGGGCGCGGTTCCTAACAAAGAAAAATCACATCGTCGACTGTCCGGATGCAGAGGCGCTAGCAGCCTTCAAACACAACATCCGCGACGAGTGGCTAGCCCGGCACCTAGGACAGGAAAAGCCAAAATCCATGGCAGCCTCCACCACACTCATGACCTGCTTTTGCGTGGGAGAGGACAGCTGGCTAGCTCGTAGTAACAACTTGACCAAAAACCCTGGTAGTTCAGATACCAAGGACAACAATTGCAGGTCGCATCACAACAAGAACAAGCGCCGCATTAACGGCGATAATGATGAAGATACGACAGTCAATGCCGGATTCAGAGGCTCTAAACCCGGTCAGCGGAAGAAGCCATTCAAAAGAAATACCGGGGCCCATCCAACTTGGACCGAATACTCGATCGCTTGTGCGGATACATGGCACCCGGAAAAACCAGTCAACCACACCAACAGGATTGTTGGGTGTTCAAGCAAGCTGGAAAGTTAAGTGCAGAACTCAATGACAAGGGGCTGCATATCGATGACGAGGAAGAGCCCCGGCCGCCGAACAATAGAGGACAGAAGGGCTTTCCCCCACAAGTGCGGACGGTGAACATGATATACGCAACCCACATACCCAAAAGGGAGCGGAAGGGTGCACTAAGGGACGTATACGCGATGGAGCTAGTCGCCCCGAAGTTCAACCCATGGTCTTCCTGCCCGATCACCTTCGATCGAAGGGACCACCCCACTAGCATCCGTCACGGCGGATTCACCGCATTGGTTCTTGACCCAATTATTGACGGATTTCACCTCACTAGAGTCCTGATGGACGACGGTAGCAGCCTGAACCTGCTTTATCAGGATACAGTGCGCAAAATGGGCATAGACCCCTCAAGGATTAAACCTACAAAGACGACCTTTAAAGGCGTCATACCGGGTGTAGAGGCCAATTATACAGGCTCAGTTACACTCGAAGTGGTCTTCGGATCCCCGGATAACTTCCGAAGAGAATAGTTAATCTTCGACATAGTCCCGTTCTGCAGCGGCTATCATGCACTGCTTGGACGAACCGCGTTTGCAAAGTTCAATGCGGTGCCGCACTACGCATACCTCAAGCTCAAGATGCCAGGCCCTCGAGGAGTAATCACGGTCAATGGAAACACCGAACGCTCTCTCCGAACGGAGGAGCACACGGCGGCCCTCGCGGAGGAGGTACAAAGCAGCCTCTCACAGCAATTCTCGAGTCCTGCCACTAAACGTCCAGACACTGTCAAGCGCGCCCGGAGTAACCTACAACAAGACCGCCTGGCACGATCCAAGCACGCGTAGCAATCCAGCCCCAACCCCAGCCCTCGCGAAACCGCGAAGCCAGTACTACGCGTACATAACTACGCTCTGGAGATACCATGGGCATAAGGGGAGGGGCACGACCACGGCACGCCCAGAATGCGGCTCAACCGCACCAGGGGCTCCCGATTGTGTCATTCTTTTTCTTTTTTCTTTTTCTTACTTTCAGGACTCTGTTCTCCAGAAGCCCTGTCCGGCATTCGCGCCGAACTCACGATGCAACAGCTAGGGAAACAGAAAGCATTATACCCGTTTTACATACCATCCCGCAGCTTACCCCTGGAGGGGGACATGTTAAATAGTCCCATCCCTTGCTTATTGCACAATTTGTATCGTTCTGCTTTTATTTGCAGTTTCTTTTTAATAACCAATATATAGCTCTTGCCTATTATTGCATTCTTTCCCATTATATATGTTCATTTATGACATTGCGCAACCGTACAATTTGGTACGGCCAATACACCAGGGGCTTAAGTACCCTAAAATATGGTGTGATAAGTCCGAACACTTTCACAAGTGCGGCACCCCAAACTTATAGCATTATATGCATCGGCTCCGAATCATGTCTTGGGTCAATAGTTGGGTTTGCCCGGCTCCTATGTTTTGGTACCTTACGTTCCGTTATATCGGCTAAGGTAGCACTAGGAGAACCACTGCGATTGTGCCCCGGTTGAGCTGGGTTGAGCACCTCAGTGGAGAAAGCTAAAACTGACCGTCATGATAGGGCGAGAGTCGGTCGCTGTTCGAGAGGTTTTTTTGGGTCCCTAAAGACTTATGCCGCTTAGAGCGAGGAACCGGCATTGTCCGGCCAAGGCGTGGATAGCGCCTCGAACTCGGTCTTCCGAATACTAGGGGCTTCGCCGAAATTTAAAATTATAGAATTTATGGCTAAGTGAGAGTGTTCAAGCACTATAAGTCCGGTTGCCTTGTTCGTTGCGTTGAGCGCCTCCCTCGATGGACCCAAGAATGGGAGCAAGAGCGCTCAAGTTTATCCCGAACACCCCCGAACTCGGGGCTTGGGGGCTGATGAAAACGACTTGCCATCTCTCAATTTTGATAAACGGCCGCACAGAAGGTAATATTTTGAATTAACAAGCGTTGCTTAGCGCATATGAACAAGTTTTCAGCGTACAGGATAACAAATGCGAGTCTATTCAAAAATTACATCTTTGGAGCACTCATCCGCTATACGGCGGACACCCTTCAGGACGCCCTCATAGTACATCTCGGGCTTGCGATGATCCTTGCCCTTCGGTGGCCGTCCGTCACAAGCTTCTCCGCATCCAGCTTGCCCGGTGCACTTTAGCACGGGCAAGGGCCCGACGGGCACCTTCAATGCAGACGGAGCGCTTGATGACTTCAATCCATGGACAGGCGTCCACCAGCCGCTACACTAACCCGAAGTAGCTCCCAGGCATGGCTTCCAATCGCCACAGCCGAACTATGAGGCCCTTCATGGCCTGTTCGGCGACCTTGTGGAGCTCGACCAGCTGCTTCAGCTGGTCGGTGAGGGGCACCGGACGGTCGGCCTCAGCATACTGAGACCAGAACACCTTCTCCATCGAGCTGCCCTCCATGGCGCGGTAGAACGCGGCAGCATCAGACACACTACGGGGCAGATCTGCGAATGCTCCTGGAGAGCTCCGAATTCGGGTAAGTACTAGATAATTGACTTTTACATTCTTGCTCTGCATAAAGAATGCCTTACCCGTCGCGATCTTCTTTATTGCCTCAATCTCACGGAGGGCTTTTTGGGCCTCGGCCTTAGCAGCTTTGGCACTCTCAAGAGCCGAGGCAAGCTCGGACTCTCGGGTGTTCGAGTCACGCTCCAAACCCTCGTGTTTTTCCACGAGAGCCTGGAGCTCTTGCCACACCTCCGCCAGTTGTGCCTCCCCCTTCTCTCGCTCGGTGCGCTCCGCAGCCGCTTTGTTTCGACGCGGACACCGCCTCCTTGTGGTCGCCACCTCGCTCGTGGCCCTGCAGCACCTATGTTATCCCTGTTATTTTTGGCAACCAAATCCTTTTTATAAGGTATTTCTTTAATAAGGTATTACTTACCTTCCTTGTCCTCGAGCTGCTTCTTGGCAAGGCCGAGCTCGTTCTCGGACCGCTCGAGGCTCTGCTTCAATGCATTGACCTCGGCAGTCAGTGCGGCAGAGGTCAGCAGCGCAGCCTGCATTCGCATATTGACATACTTATGTTAGACTCCCGCGTATATCTTTTTCGATCCTTAGTCCGGCTTTTCTTTCCGAACACCGAACTAAGCATCAGGGGCTACTGTCTATGCGGTAATATTTTTACATATTCTAAACTTACCTCAAAGCCTGTTAGAAGGCTGGTACAGGCTTCAGTCAGCCCGCTCTTGGCGGACTGAACTTTCTAGATCACCACACTCATAACAGTGGCGGTGCCCCTCCTCGATGGAGGCATTGTTAAGCGCCTCCAGTAAGCTATCCGGTGCCTCCGGTTGGATGGAGGACACCGGCGTCTTACCCTTCCTACGAAGGGACCGCTTGGGACTTGAACCCATTGAAGGTTCCGGTATGGAGTCCGGACGGGGGTCGGGCTTAGAGCCCCTGGGGGTCTCGCCCCCCACGCGCCTGGAGTCCAGGAGGTTGCCTTGCGGCGCCTCCTGCGCCACCTCCTCTTGACCAGGCCCCCCTTGGGGCCCCACCTCGGCATCGTCCACAGCGTGAGGTGAGGAGGCGGCCGGAAGTGAAGTACTCTCCATTTCCGACGAACTCAGGGACCCGCTCGACGAAGCGGAGAACTCGTCCTTGGGCGGGCTGCATGATTGTTCGGCATTAGAGAACACTGTGCAATGAAAAAAAACCATGGGTATCCGGACACTCACGATCTCGCCAGGGGCTTGGCCCTTGTTGGCCACTCCTCCTCGTCGCTGTCGGCGTTGGTGGAGAACTCCGGAGGAAGGGTCCTTCCCTTCTTGGACCCTCCGGCCTCCCGGTTAGGGGCGGCCTTCCTTTTCTTCTCTCCCACCGGGAGAGGCTTCTTTTTCCTCCTCCTCTTCCTCAGAGGAGGATTCCGCCTCAGGGTTGTCGGGCGATGAGTCCGACAACACCTGGCGCCGGGAGCTCCTTCGAGTTCCCGTGTCCTCCTTATTGGCCTTCTTCTCCGGCACCACATGAGGTACCGGAGCCAGCAGCCCCGTCAATCAGGCGTCTGCTGGGTCCTCTAGCAAAGGGGTCGGACAGTTAAGTTGTCCGGACATCTTCAGCCAGTCTGTTAAAGGTTAGGGAGTTTTAGATCCGCATAGAGTCAAACTATGAGAAAAGAGTCCCATAAAGGGTAAAATAACTTACCTCGCTGGCTTGACTGCGAGCTGAATCCGCGATCTTGATGGCGGATGTGGGAGCCTCGGCGCCCTTGAACAGCACCTTCCGGGCATCTTCGCACGTAGTGTCGAAGAGCCTTTTCGAGATTGAGTCTGTCTTGGGATCGAACTCCCACAATTTGAAGGCCCGTTGTTGGCATGGGAGAATCCGGCGGATGAGCATCACCTGGATTACGTTGACAAGCCTGAGATTCTTGTCCACCAGGTTTCGGACGCAGGTTTTAGGCCGGACAGCTCGTATGAATTCCCCCACATCAAGCCCGTCTCTTTCCATGATGAGAGCCGTGTGGGGAAGCCAGATCGAAATTCAGGGGCCGCCGCCCATTGAGAGTCGCGCGACTCGGTGATGTAGAACCACCCCGATTGCCACCCCTTTATGGTCTCCACAAAGGAGCCCTTGAGCCATAGGACTTTGGCCATCTTGCCAACCATGGCGCCTCAAGACTCCGCTTGGCAGCCGCCCACTACCTTGGCTTGACATTGAAGATCTTCACCATAAGCGAAGTGGGGCTGGATGCAGAAGGAAGGCCTCGCACACGACGATGAACACCGAGATGTTGAGGATGAAATTCGGGGCGGATCGTGGAAGTCCAGGCCGTAGTAGAACATGAGCCCCCGGACAAATGGGTGAAGTGGAAAACCTAGTCCGCGGAGGAAGTGGGGGAGAAACACCACCCTCTCAAGGGGCCTGGGGGTTGGAATGAGCTGGCCCTCGTCGGGTAGCCGGTGCGCGATGTTGTTGGACAAGTATCCGGCCTCACGCAGCTTTTCGATGTGCCCCTCCGTGACGGAGGAGGCCATCCACCTGTCTCCCGCTCCGGACATAGTTGGACAATGTTGAGGTGGGATGTGCGGACTTGGGCGCTGGAGCTCGAGTGCGCGAAAATGGATGAGCAAAGGAGGAAGAAGGCGTAGGTGAAAAGGTGGATCCTTATCCCCTTATATGGACGGACGAAGTTATGCGTCCCCTTGACTGGTAAAACTCGCTTATCTCCCAAGCGCCGTAATCAATGGCGCGGATGGGTTACCCACGTCCGTATTGATGGGAATCCCGGAATAAGGGGGCACGATCTCCGCTTTGATAAGACGTGCCAAGGAAACCGCCTCGCTAAACGCGCTAAGGTGGAACAGAAAAAAAAACGATTCGTATAAAGGCCTGGCCGTGGTGTGATGTCACGCCGCGGAATACGTCAGCAGATCTGTGCAAAAATTATTCTCTCTACGGTGGTATGTGGAACTTGTTGCGAGCGGACACTATCCTTGTGTTCAAAACCTTCTATGAAGTATTCGGAGGAGGAACCTGCCTTGCAATGCCGAAGACAATATGCGCCCGGACTTGTCGTCATTGAAGCCTGGTTCAGGGAGCTCTTGAGGAGTCTGGACTAGGGGGTGTCCGGACAGCCGAACTATCATCTTTGGCCGGACTCCAAGACTATGAAGATACAAGATTGAAGACTTCGTCCCGTGTCCGGATGGGACTTTCCTTGGCGTGGAAGGCAAGCTTGGCGATACGGATATGTGGATCTCCTACCATTGTAACCGACTACTGTAACCCTAACCCTATCCGGTGTCTATATAAACCGGAGGGTTTTAGTCCGTAGGACAAACAACAATCATACCATAGGCTAGCTTCTAGGGTTTAGCCTCTCTGATCTCATGGTAGATCTACTCTTGTACTACCCATATCATCAATATTAATCAAGCACGAGTAGGGTATTACCTCCATCGAGAGGGCACGAACCTGGGTAAAAACATCGTGTCCCTTGTCTCCTGTTACCATCCGCCTAGACGCACAGTTCGGGACCCCCTACCCGAGATCCGCCGGTTTTGACACCGGCAGAGGTGATAATATCAAAGTCGTGCTAATTGAGTAGTTGTGAATTTGAGAAATGCTTGTGTTGAAGTTTGCAAGTCCCGTAGCATGCACATATGGTAAATGTTATGTAACAAATTTGAAACATGAGGTGTTCTTTGATTGTCCTCCTTATGAATGGCGGTCCGGGACGAGCGATGGTCTTTTCCTACCAATCTATCCCCCTAGGAGCATGTGCGTAGTGCTTTGGTTTTTGATGGCTTGTAGATTTTTGCAATAAGTATGTGAGTTCTTTATGACTAATGTTGAGTCCATGGATTATACGCACTCTCACCCTTCCATCATTGCTAGCCTCTTACATGCAGTGCATTGCCCTTTCTCACATTGAGAGTTGGTGCAAACTTCGCCGGTGCATCCAAACCCCGTGATATGATACGCTCTTTCACGCATAAACCTCCTTATATCTTACTCAAAACAGCCACCATACCTACCTATTATGGCATTTCCGTAGCCATTCCGAGATATATTGCCATGCAACTTTCCACCATTCCGTTCATCATGACACATTCATCATTGTCATATTGCTTAGCATGATCATGTAGTTGACATTGTATTTGTGGCAAAGCCACCGTTCATAATTCTTTCATACATGTCACTCTTGATTCATTTTATATCCCGGTACACCGCCGGAGGCATACATATAGAGTCATACTTTGTTCTAGTATTGAGTTGTAATCATTGATTTGTAAATAAATAGAAGTGTGATGATCATCATGTTCTAGAGCATTGTCCCATGTGAGGTTATCAAAAATAAAAGAGGCCAAAAGAGCCCAAAAATAAAATAGGCCAAAGAAGCCCACAAAAAATGAGAGAAAAAGAGAGAAGGGACAATGTTACTATCCTTTGCCACACTTGTGCTTCAAAGTAGCACCATACACTACAGGAATCAGCTACTTTGCCATCTGCCACGGCGGACGGCAAAGGCAAGGATGGCGGACGGTAAAGACCTTTGCCGTCAGCCACGGACGGCAAAAGGGGATGGCAAAGTAGGGGATGGCTAAGAGCTGCGTTGCCGTCCGCTTCAGGCAGCTGACGGCAAACGGGCCTTTGCCATCAGCAGCGGACGGCAAAGAAGGCGGACGGCAATAAATGCGTTCTTACTCCGTTAGGTGGTTAACGGTAGGCCTTTGCCGTCATTGCGGACGGCAAAGCTCGCCGTCGACCAACGTGGGCAAACCCAGCGAAATTGGTTGACCTCCCAGAAGCACTGCCTGCCACGTGGCCTCTTTGCCGTCCGGCTGATGGAAAAGAGCCCTTTGCCGTCGATGGCGGCGACAAAGAGGCTACATATTGTCTCTTTTCTGTTTTTAATTCAACAATTTTCACGGCAAATATATATGACATATATAGATATATTTCACAGGGCTATTTAATGACAATCATATCACATATCTAGCACATAAGTTTCATCCATTCATACATAAGCAAGTTCCATCCATACACATTGTTCCATCCATATACATATTACAATGCAAAGTTTCATCAACATATCAAGTTCCATCATAGCAAGCTAGATACAATGCAAAGTTTCATCAAAGGAAAAGCAAGCACTCCATCATAGCAAGCTAGCTTCCATGAAGTGAATGAAATCTGCAAAATGGTAAATAAGAAAGTTAGAAATAGTTGATTAGAACAAGAATAAGACTAGAACAAGAAGTACATGTCATTTATGAGCTAACTTAGGTGAAATGGATCATATATGAGCTAACAAAGTTGAAATGGGTTGTTTATGAGCTAACTTAGTTGAAATGGATCATTTATGAGCTAACTTAGTTGAAATGGGTCGTTTTTGAGCTAACTAAGGTTAATTGCATCGCTTTTCAGCTAAGTAAGGTGAAATGGATCGTTTTTTAGCTAACTTAGGTGAAATGGATCATTTATGAGCTTTTATGAGCTAACTTAGTTGAAATGGGTCGTTTATGACCTAACTAAGGTGAAATGCCACGTTTTTTAGCTAACCAAGGTGAAATGGATCGTTTTTAGCTAACTTAGGTGAAATGGATCATTTATGAGCTAATTTAGGTGAAATGGATCATTTTTAGCTAACTTAGGTGAAATGGATCGTTTAGGAGCAAATCTAGGTGAAATGGGTCATTTTGGAGCTAACCTAGGTGAAATGGGTCATTTTAAAGCTAACGTAGGTAAAATGGATCATTTAGGAGCTAATCTACGTAAAATGGGTCATTTTAGAGCTAACTTGGATAAATTGGATCACTTGTAAGCTAACTAAGGTAAAATGAGTCATTTTAGAGCTAACTTTAGGTAAAATGGATCGTTTATGAGCTAACTAAGCTAATTATGCAATTTTTGACATAAGTAACCTAAGTACATATCGTTTCATAGCTAACTTAGGTAGAATGGATGGTTTATGAGCTCAGTAAGCATATTAAGTCATTTTGGAGGAAAAAAAGCTAACTCTAGGTCATTATGGTAAGCATATTGGAGGAAAAAAAGCTAAGTCTAGGTCTTTATGCATTTGTTAATCAATACACTATATAAACTTACAGTTATCAGGGAGGTGTCTGGCCGGGCTGGCTCGCGCCCGGTAGGCTGGAGAAGGATCGATGCGATGCGTTTCTGGAGTTAAGCTGCACCAAAGATCATTTCCAATGTCTCGTTAGCATTATGACACTCAAATGTTAAGACTAGCAAGTAATGTCCATTCTAATTAAACTCGCCGTGCTCCCAGGAGCAATCACTGGCATTGGCGGAGCGGTCTTACCGGACTTCTCGCTTTACAATTTGCACATTTGGTTTTCACAATAGAGTCATACTAGTTAGTAATGAGACTCAAATGTTAAGACTACCAAGTAATCTGCAGAAGAAACTTACCACAAGGAGCTCATACATGGCCCTTGCCTGCATGTCATTCCATGCCCTCTCCTCCTCCAACATCTTTGTCGTCCTCTCCTCCAACTCCCGCTGCCTCTCCACCGCCTCCGCCAGAAGTTTCTCCGTTCTATCTCTCTCACTCTGTATAGCAGCCTGCAACACCACTCACATGACCATTTGTAATCATTGATGGAAGCGTACACAATGTAATGGAGAAAGATAGTTGAGTACTTATAACTAACCTTGAAGGCGAGTTGGACTGGCCGTTCACGAGGCCTTATCTCAGGAGCGGAGCTCGACTGGCGCGCCTTGATCTTCGGGAGAGTGCTAGGACAACGGATAAGTCCATCTCCCATTTCTATGGAGCCATGGGACCTCCCGCCACCAGATATCATCAGCAGCTCTGTATCAATGGGACCACAGCTCGGGTTAAAGTCCTCCCTTTCCTCGCCTTCCCCGATCTCTATATTGCACGAGCTTGTCGTGGGCGGAGATGTTGGTGAAGTTCTTTGGATCATCGAGGTCGACGCAGAGAATGCCTTGACTTTCTTGTAAGAGCGGTGTGGGCCATGGCATACAGGTCGTACACCTACGGCACCTTATCCTCCTTATTGTAGCGTGCACGAAAGAGAGAAACAAAGTAAATTAGTAATTAAAGGGCTAAAGCTAGCATGATGAATGAATTGCATGAATCATGAAGCAAACCACATACCAGTTCCGCGTCTTGAAATAAGTTGGAGTTGCCTTGGTGGTGTGGCACACCTTCCATTTGGGCACGTTTGTCCTTGGCCTCGTTGTGGGAGGCCCGCCATTGTTTTGAGCACCACGCATTGACCAACACCTCCAAACAATCCATCCGATCCGCACACCATCTCGGAGGGGCCTAAGTTAGCAAATAGAAACTTTAGCGCTACGGCTATGAATTACTAAATGAAGGAAGTAAGTACAAGGCCTTAAGAATTACCTTCATGTACTGCTCCTTACTCAAGAACTTATCGCGGCACTCCTCCTTGGGCTTCTTGATACCACGCCCGACATAGTAGTCTCGAACAGCCTGCACCCGAACCTCATGCCGTAAGTTACAAGTAGGCGCTTGCACTCCTTGTCGATAACATATGCCGCCTCCTCCTCGTATCCCTCCTCACACCTGTAGAATGTCTGCAATCAAATGATACAATATTCATTAGTACAATTAATAACTAGCTACTTCAAGATTTTTAATTGTGTAAAGGAGAAATTACCCAGAACTTTCTGATCACCATGTCTGCCCTCGTCTTGCTACCAACTCAATCCAACCTCTGGAAGCCGACCCTCACCAGGCAACGTGACAAACCCCGGGAAGTTTTGCCGAATCAGAACTCCAAGGACGGAGTTAGGCCGGCGGACACTTTCATGGTGGTCCCAACCCTCGCACATGACAAGGCCAACACATTAGTTATTTGAAGAAAGCGTGAATGCAGAAGGTACAAAAGATTAAATGCACTTACCTCTCCCCATCAGGGAAAATCAACCACCTCATTTCATGGTCGCCAGACGGACGGGAGCCGTAGCACCACACCAGTAGACGTTGACCCCCTCCTCCTCAATATCAGTCGGCTCCCTGTCATCATCAGCATGGCCACTCGGCTCCCCGCCATCATCAGCATGGCCACTCGGCTCCTCAGGCTGACCCGACCAGGTACCCCATCCATACGTGTGCTCCTCCGGGGTCTCGTGGGCCGAAGGCCCGTCGACCCGAGGCTCGTGGGCCGAAGACCCGTGGATCGGAGGCTCGTGGACCGGAGTCCGTGTAGCCTCCTCCTCGGATGAGTCCACCCTAGCAGTCACGTGCTCGGGTGAAACAGCTGGGGGTGGCGGCGAGGAAGGAGCCGTAAGAGTCACCCTACCTCCTCTCCCGCTGGGCACCGCAGTCGACGAAGAAGGGCCCGGTGGTGTCGACATACTGTCTAGCAACGCTCGGCGGAGAGGTGCGTGTGCAATGGAAGACCTCGCAACACGCGCCGACGAAGAAGGGCCCTCGGTGCGCTCCCGACCAGCGCCCACCATCTTTCAACGCCTGCCATGACAAAGAATAAACGAAATTAGTACAACATAAAAAAAAGTACCGACATGAATAATAATATGTATATCACTTAAGTGTATCATCATCAAGTACAACATAAAAAAATTGAATACTGACACTACTAATAATCTCGATCAAGATTATCATCAATAAATGCATAATCATCATCATCACTATAATCAATGATGGGCTCACTATAATCATCATCATCACTATCATCACTATAATCATCATCATCATCACTTTGGACACACAGTTATATATATAATTCACCACGAAATTTATGCGTCGGATCCGGAGCAAAGCATATCGTCGGATCGGGTGTTGTTTAAATTCGTGGGATTCGCTTAAGTCGGTTGTCGAGAATTGGGTGTCGGGTCGGGGCTTCGGGGTGTCGGGGTCGGGTCGGTCTAAATTCGGGGTGTGTCGGTCGAGTGCGGGTAAAAGTCGGGTGTCGATCATGTGATCGGTGTCGATCGGGTCGGGCTCGGTCGGGGTGTCGAAATTGGTCGGGTCGGGGAGGTGAGTCGAAATGGGAGTCGGGTCGGTGTCGAGAATTGAGTGTCGAGGTCGAGGTCGATTGTCGGGTCGGGTGTCGGGAGGTCAGGCTCGAGGTCGGGTTGTCGGGTCGGGCTCGAATTGGTCTGTCAGTCGGGTCGGTCTCGAAATCGAGGTGTCGGTCGAGTCTTGGGTCGGGGTGCCGTGTCGGTGTCATTGGTTGGGGTGTCGATCGGGTCGGGCTCGGGGTCGGGTGTCGGGGTGAGTCGGGGCAGGGGTGTCGGGTGGGGGTGTGGGGGTGGGGGTGTCGTGTCGGGGTGCCGGGTCGGGGTCGGGGTGCCGTGTCGGGTCGGGGTTTTTTCCCCTCTTTTTTTCCTTTTCTTCTTCTTCCTCTTCTTCCTTTTCTTCCTTTTCTTCCTTTTTTCCTTCTTCTTCTTCTTTTTCTTCCTCCTTTTCTTTTTCCTCTTCTTCTTCTCCTCCTCTCCTCTTTTTTCTTCTTCTTCCTCTTCTTCTTTCTTCTCTTCCTCCTCTTCTTCTTCTTCCTTTCCTTTTCCTCTTCTTCTTCTCATCCTCTCCTCTTTTTTCTTCTTATTCTTTCCTAAACCTAAACCTAAACCTAAAACTAAACCTAAATCTAAAACTAAAACTAAAACTAAAACTAAATCTAAACTAAACATAAACCTAAAACTAAAAAAAAACAGAAAAAAAGGAAAAAAACTAAATCTAAACCTAAAACTAAACTGAAACTAAACCTAACCTAAAACCAAACCTAAAACTAAAACTAAAACTAAAACTAAATCTAAACTAAACATAAACCTAAAACTAAAAAAACAGAAAAAAAAGAGGAGGTAGAGCTCACCTGGGGCAGGGCCGGTGGAGGAGGTGGCCGGTGGAGGAGGGGGGCGGCCTCGAGGCGTGGCGAGGCAGGGCACCGAGGCGTGGCAGCCGGCAGCCGAGGCGACGAGGCGAGGGGGGCTGGTGGGCGGCGCCAAGGCGTGATGGCGGCAGGCGGGGGCCGGTGGAGGAGGCGGGCGGCTGGCGGCGGCCGGGCGGTGGGCTTACCTTCTGACTTAACATCTGACTTAACATCTACCGACTTAACATATACCGACTTAACATCTGACTTAACATCTGCCGGCTTATAATCTGTCGGGTCACCAATGAAACACCAAGTCCCAGCCGGGTCATATTTCCGATCGGGTCATCCCGCGGGGTATATCCCCGACACAATCCGATAATAGTAAAACCTCAAAGGTAAAAACTCAATTCATCACAACAAGATAGAGAGGGGAAAATACCATATGATCCAACTATATTAACAAAGCTCGCGGTACATCAAGATCGTGCCAGATCAAGAACACGAGAGAGAGAGAGAGAGAGATCAAACACATAGCTACTTGTACATACCCCTAGCCTCGAGGGTGAACTACTCCCTCCTCGTCATGGACACCGTCGGTATGATGAAGATGGCCTCTGGTGATGATTTCCCCCGCCAGCAGGGTGTCGGAACATGGCTCCAGATGGTATTTCGAAGGTACAGAGGCTCGCAGCGGCGGAGTCAAAGTTCTAGGATTATTTCTGGTGGTTTCTCTATTTATAGGATTTTTTGGTGTTGGTCTCACGCTAAGATTGTCCACAGGGTGCACACAAGCCACCACGCCACGGCCACCCCCCTGGGCGCACCGTGGTGGCTTGTGGGGCCCTCGTGCCTCTCCTGGCCCTCCCACGAAGCTTTGGGGGCCTCTTTTGTTCCAAAAAATCGTCAAAAAGTTTTAGCCCATTTCAAGAACTTTTATTTCTGCACAAAAATAACACCATGGTAGTTCTGCTGAAAATAGCGTCAGTCCGGGTTAGTTCCATTCAAATCATACCAAAACCATATAGAATTGTTGTAAACATGGCATCAATACTTCATAAATTATAGATACATTGGAGACATATCAAAGACCATGGTGCCCCCATGTTTGGTTTTGGTAATTGATGGCAATCCCTATGGACTAATGGTTGCCTTGATTTATATTTGAAGGGTTTGTCCATAGGCTTTGCTTGAAGACCATATGTTGGTTTCAAGGTTATAAGAAGGATATTATGTGTTGACCAAGGTGCTATTCAAGGAGCTATCCAAAGTTTGATCATGTGAGAGTTGAGCCTATTGCAAGCATGTCTTGAAGAAGAAGAAGAAGAAGAAGAAGAAGAAGAAGAGTGTGTGAACATTCATGTTTACCTTAAAGACATTTCCGTTATGAAGAGAGAAGAGAAGATACAAGGTTTATCAAGAATAAGTACAAAGAGTGGATTCAAGTTGATCAACACACAAAGCGTAGAACATATACTGAGTGGGATCAAATATCCCATGGTATGGTAAGCATTTTCGATTATGCTTTGTGTACTAACGCATGGTTTATATGAGGTTCCTGGGTTAGTATGTTTCCATGGGTGTTGGGGATATAACTACTGAGTGTAAACCGCCCAGGAGGGGCCGGTTCACCCTCAACTATATGAAGCCCACAAGATCTATAAGATGGCGTTTTACTATGAAGCTTAGAGGCCCGGAGCCCAAAGGCGGATTAGGGCCCGTAGTGGTAAACCGCCATAGTCATGTAACTTGTGTTGTAAGATAAGGAAAGGAGAGACTGAGCCAAACACTTGTATGAGTCGGCCTCGGGACTCTGTAGACCGGCCGGTCGTCAACCCATGTATATAAGGGGACGACCCGGCGGCGATTCAGGGACAACAAACAACAACTCGAGACTCAGGCAAGCGTATTTCGCTCCCTGGTCATAGAAACACAAACAATCCCATCACAACTAGACAAAGGCTTTTACCTTCATCGAAGGGGCGAACTAGTATAAACTCCGTGTCCCTTGTCCGGTTTAACCCCTTCAAGCTAACCCGTTGCGATGGCTCCACGACTAAGTCCTTTCATGAGGACATCTGACGTGTTAATTCCACGACAGTTGGCGCCCACCGTGGGGCTATCACACGATGGTGTCGAGTTCTTGAAGGGCTGCTCTGAAGGACTTAAGGGGTACGTGATCGGCCGGTTGACCAAAAGTCATCGCGGCAAGCTCTACATCGACGACGAAGGATGGGGTCCCGAGGCCGGCTCGATCGAGTACGGGTACCGGGTCCCCTTCGGCGGAATTCATGTCTTCATTGGCAAGATCGGCGAACCGGGCCCTGAGCCGGACATCTGCACCGACCTCGTCGAGACGGCTCAGCGTGCGAGTCCAGCCCGGGTTAAGCCCGCCATGAAGCGTCGTTAGAGGATGTGTCCATGGGATCGGACTGAACCGGTGTGCGAAGGCGAGGCGGCCGTATACTCCGACGGTGAGTCATCCATCGGCGAAATCGAGTCCTTGTACCAGGTTCATAGCGGTGTGTTGAAGGATATTCCGATGGCAGCGATATTCGGACCTTCTTGAACCGCCAAGTTGGGTTCTTGTTTACATGGCGGAACACAGCCCACGTTGCGATCTTCATCCACCGCAGCGAACACCGGATCGGCAGCCATGGCGAGAGTCGGCGGCGTCGTTGGCGCAAGTCCTCTCCGATTTAATGGACGCTGGGCGACCTTGTTGACCGCAACAGTCACCCGGAGACGCGGGATCAACAATGCGGACGTTCAAACGAAGGACCAAATAGCACAGGCTAAGGAGGACTGGCGGTGAGGATGTTAGGATGGTGAAGAGCGGGCCGCTTTGGATGCTCAATCACAGCGGATGTGAGCCGTAAATTACCAGCTCATGCTGGATCGGACCGCATCAGAGGATATAATGCGAAGGAAGTACCGGTCACGTCTGTCGCGGGTTTACGAAGGGTTAAATCTCTTTCAGACGCCAGGCACTGGGCCAAGCAATCTGGTAGCTGCAAACCGGAGGGAGGCGCCTAGGACAGTTCCGGATCAACTACGGATAACGGAGCCACCCCGACGAACAGATAACCCGCCGCAATATGTATCTACACCACCGGGTCACTTCTCGAGCCCTCTGGATAACATGATTGCCACAGCTTCACGCCTGGCGGCCATTCCGATGGAAGGTGATTCAATAGCAGCAGTTGAGACGCGGTGGGCGAGAGATCTTCTCCAAACCGCCGTGGTACAGCAACAGGCTTATTCATATAGTCGGGATAGAATTCATTCAACCCCTCGTCCGAGCCCAAGTTATAGCAGGCGTATGGATGAATCGGAGGTGTCTAGCAGCGCGCGGCATCGCAATGCTCAAGATGTGGTGTATCACGGCAGGGCACGAAGGGATGCCGCTTTGGGTCATTATCAACCCGCCCAGGTTCAGCCAGCAGCGTCAGTTGAACGAGGCACTGGGCTTGCCTTCAGTTCCTGGGGAGTGCCGTGCCTCATTCCGGCTCTCCGTAATGTGCGTTTGCCCAAAGATTTCAAGGGTCCACGCAAAGTGCCTAACTACACGGCGGATCAGACACCTGAGGCGTGGGTCGAGAGTTATGAGATGGCAATGGAGATGCTAGATGTAGATGAAGCAGCTTGTGCAAAGTACTTCACAATTATTTTGGAGGGAACAGCCCGTACTTGGTTGAAACATCTGCCAGCTAATTCCATCGAGTCATGGGATCAGTTGAAGGCCCGGTTTATAGCCAATTTCAAAGACACGTGCAAGCAGCCCATGTCCATTGTGGATCTGGATGCTTGTGTTCAAGGAGAGAACGAGTCCACAACTCATTGGGTGCACCGGGTTTTAGAGGTTTTACACTCGTTCGACCGGATTAACGCTGGTCGGCGATTATCACCTTTGGGCGCAATTGCGGTTTAAGTCACTTGAAGGTGAAGTTGGGGCGGCTCAAGCGCCCGCAGCGACATGGGAACCCTCATGGCAACCTTGGTAAAGTATGCCGATTCTGATAATACCAAGGATCCCGATTCTGATAATGAGAAACCGGAAAAGGGAAAGAAGAATGGCGGTGCAAAGGGACAGCAGCACAACCAAGGAGGCCATGGGAATAATGGTAAGTGTAAAGCGGATTCAGATTTTGTGGCTAACGCTAATGTGCAGCGCCGAAAAGGTAAACCGCCCAGCGCGGTGGGGCGATGAATCTGGAGCGTTTGTTGAATCAGCCCTATCCAAAGCATGGGACCAAGGAGGCTCCTGCAACACATCTCTGGAAGGATTGTCATATTATGAAGGAGTTCAGGAACCCTGATCTTTTCCGGTATGATCAAGGTCCGTCGGGCGGTTCAGGTCCAGGTTTCCATGGTGGCGGCGGTTCAAACTCTGGGTTTCAGAGTAATTATGGCAACCAGAGCAACCAAGGTGGAAATAACCAGCAGAATAATCAAGGGAATCGGCAGCGGTCGGGTTACGAGTCACCCAAAGTAGTTGAATGGTGGGCGGTATCATGTGTTCACCACTAGTGCGTGCAAGCGTGATCGGAAGCTTCACAAGAGGCGATCAATGCTGTTGAACCGGCCGTTCCACGTTATCTGCGGTGGTCGGAACAGCCTATTGTGTGGAGTAGGGAGGATCATCCGCCCCGGGTTGACAATCCGGGTCAACTAGCTCTGGTGGTGGCGCCTCAGGTGGGAGGCTATAAGTTCACCAAAGTACTCATGGATGGAGGAAGCAGTATCAATATTCTGAATTATGAGACATTCCGTCGCATGGGGTTGACAGATAAGAATCTTAAACCGTCCAACACTATTTTTCATGGTGTGGTACCAGGTAAATCGGCGTATCCTGTAGGTAAGGTCGCTTTGGAAGTTGTGTTTGGTGATGAGCATGACTCTAGGTCTGAGACATTGACCTTTGAGGTAGTAAGAATCCAGAGCCCGTATCTGCGCTGTTTGGGCGGCCAGCTTATGCAAAATTCATGGCAAGGCCTTGTTATATTTATTTGCAGCTCAAGATGTCGGGTCATAAAGGGACTATCACGGTTCATGGAAGTCGAAAAATCGCATTGGATTGTGAGGAGGGTGATGCAGCTTATGCTAAGGCGGTTTGTGCTACAGAAGAGCTAAAGTTTTATAAGGAGAATGTTGATCCGGCAGATATGACCCCTCTGAAGAAGCCCACCACTGAGCATGACCCAACCCTGCATTTCAAACCGGCTGACGAGACTAAGCTTGTTGACTTCGTGCCTGGAGATTCGTCCAAGCGATTCGACATCGGCACCAATCTGGATCCAAAATAGGAAAGCGCGCTCATCGAGTTCATCCGTGAGAACCGGGACATTTTTGCATGGAAGCCTTCTGACATGCCAGGTGTACCGAGGGAACTCACTGAGCACAACCTTAATATTGATCTGAAGTTTAAACCAGTCAAGCAATTTCTTCGTCGCTTTAATGAAGAAAGACGCAAGCCAATTAGTGAAGAGGTAGCCCGGTTTGTTGGCTCTTTGGGTTTATCGTCAAGTGTTTCATCCTAAATGGTTGGCTAATTCGGTCTTTGGTTCTTAAGAAAACGGCACTTGGCGTATGTGTGTGGATTACACGGACTTGAATAAGGCTTGCGGCTGATCCCTTTGCTCTCCGCGTATTGATCGGATCATTGATGCGACGGCGGGTTGTGGCGCTGAGTTTTTGGATGCTTATGCGGATATCATCAGATCAAGATGGCAGTTAAGGACCAGGAGAAGACAACCTTCATCACTCCTTTTGGAGCCTTCTGCTATGTTTCTATGCCCTTTGGACTCAAGAGTGCTCAGGCAACTTATCAACATTGTGTGCAAAATTGTCTTCACACGCAGATTGGGAGTAATGTTCATGCTTATGTGGATGACATTGTGGTGAAATCCAGGAAGAAGGAAACACTGATCAATGACCTCAAGGAGACGTTTGGCAATCTTCGGGTTTACAAGATGACGCTTAACCCGGATAAATGTGTTTGTGGTGTTCCGGCAGGCAAGCTTCTCGGGTTTTTGGTATCCAATAGGGGCATTGAGGCCAACCCAAAAAAAATTTAAGGCAATCACATCCCTGGCTAAACCGAAGTGTATCAATGATGTTCAGCGTCTCGCAGGTCGGATTGCAGCCCTTAGCCGGTTTATCAGCCGTTTGGGAGAGAAGGCAATTCCTTTGTATCAGATGTTGAAAAAGATGGATGTTTTCGTCTGGAGTGACGCAGCCAATGCGGCCTTTGAAGAGCTAAAGCGGCAGTTGGTTGAACCGCCGGTTCTTGCAGCCCCAGTTGATCATGAGCCTTTACTGTTATACGTGGCTGCCAATGCCCGAGCGATCGATGTGGCAATTTTGGTTGAGCGTAAAGAAGCTGGGAAGGAATACCGGTTCAACGACACTGTATACTACATCGGTGAAGTCTGATCGAGTCAAAACAACGCTATCCACATTGGCAGAAGTTGGTGTACGGGGTTTTTATGGCCAGTCGAAAACTCAAGCAATATTTTCAAGACCATCCTGTCACAGTGGTTAGTTCTGCTCCTTTGGGCGATATAATTCAAAACAGGGAAGCAACTGGCCGGGTTGCAAAGTGGGCAATCGAGCTTGGACCATACGGTTTACAATATGTACCTCGAACAACCATCAAGTCTCAGGCTCTTGTGGATTTTATCAATGGTTGGACCGAGCTGCAAGCACCGGAAGATAAACCGGATAATACGTACTGGACCATTCATTTTGATGGATCCAGGCAGTTGGAAGGCTCGGGGGCTGGAGTTGTTCTTACTTCCCCTCGAGGGGATAAAATTTGCTATGTCCTCCGCTTGATGTTTCCTTGTACTAACAATGCAGCTGAGTACGAAGCTTTACTCCATGGTCTCCGTGTGACCAAAGAGATGAACTTAAGTCGAGTTCGTTGTTTCGGAGATTCTGATCTGGTGGCTCAGCAAGTTTCTGGTACTTGGGATTCTAAGGATCCACTTATGGCAGCTTACAGGCGTGAGGTGGATATTGTGGCGGGACATTTCAAAGGGTATCAGGTTGAGCATATCGATCGGCGCAAAAACGAAGCAGCAGACGCTTTGAGCCGGCTTGGATCTCAGCATAAACCGGTACCTCCTAACACCTTTTTAGATATCTTGCATAACCCGTCTGTTAAGGTGCCTACAGAAGAAGATTTGGCTGTCTCGGATCCGGAGGCTCAGTTGGTGGCCGCTTTACACGTTATACCAGATTGGACGGTTCCATATCTGGCATATATGAGCCAGGGCGAGTTACCAAATGATAAAGTCCTGGCTCGACAGATAGTCCGGCGGTCCAAGTCAATGGTTATTCACAATGGCGAGTTACACCGCTGTAGCGTTTCGGGCGTATTTCAGCGTTGTGTTTCTCCGGAAGAAGGCCAAGAGATCCTACGGGAAATTCATGAAGGGGATTGTGGTCATCATGCCGGTTCAAAGTCCTCGGTTGCAAAAGCTTTCCATCATGGGTTTTCTTGGTTGGCAGCTCATGCCGTCACGGAGGATCTGGTAAGCGATGTGATGCTTGCCAAAAGTTTTCACGCAGAGCTCATATTCCGGCGCAGGAACTACGGATGATTCCCATTACTCCCTTCAAACATTCCCAGGACAAGAAGACCCACCTGTTGGTGGCAGTTGATAAATTCACCAAGTGGGTTGAAGCGGAGCCTGTTAGCAAATGTGATGCAGCTACGGCGGTTCAATTCCTCAAAAAGATTATCTTCCGTTTTGGCTTTCCACACAGTATCATCACGGATAATGGTACCAACCTTTCCAAAGGTGAGATGGAGGATTTATGTCAGAGAGAGCACATCCGGCTTGACCTAGCATTTGTGGCACACCCTCAATCCAACGGTCAAGCGGAGCGAGCTAATCAAGAAATTCTAAAGGGTCTTAAACCCCGGCTCATGATTCCCTTGCAGCGGACGCCGGGTTGTTGGGTGGAAGAATTACCTTCTGTGTTGTGGAGTATCAACACCACCCCCAATCGATCAACAGGTTACACGCCTTTCTTTATGGTATACGGGCGAGGCGGTTCTCCCTAGTGATATCGTCATGACTCGCCCGGGTTGCTAATTATGTTGAAGCGGACAACGAGCAAGCTCGCCAAGAGGCTTTGGACCTGTTAGATGAAAAACGGGATATGGCTCTGGCTCGATCGGCGGTTTATCAACAAGATATATGGCGTTATCACAGCCGCCGGGTTAGGACAAGAACCTTTCAAGAAGGTGACTTGGTGCTCTGGCTCATCCAGGATCAGACCGACATGCACAAGTTATCCCCGCCTTGGGAAGGACCTTTTGTGGTCAGCAAGAATCTGCACAACGGATCATACTACCTCATTGACGTTCGAGACAACTCACGCAACTCTGAGGAGGAGACCCGTGACCATGGAACATAGCTCTCCTCCGGCCTTATTACACTTGAGCCATAGGCTCCTCTTATGTATATATTTTGATAATGTATATATTATGATCAATAAATAAATTAGCATCCTTGCTATAAGCGGGGCTTCGCTATTTTTCTCAAATATCCTTTGAGTTACATGGGGCTTCGGTGACAAAGCGGAGTACTACTGTTAAACGGCTATCAAGCCACAAAGCTTGGGAGCTTCACACCCAAGGGGCCAAAGAGAGTGCGGATGCTATGCACAACTCAAACATAGGCACCCAATGAGCACAGCTCATCACGTTATGAGGGGCTTCTTGTGTCAAATACCAAGGAGTTTGAATGGACCCTTGTAGCTGGGTATCGACCCACGGCTTGGAAGCCTGGTATATTTACCTAAAACCCCGGGTTAACCTACCTTCATCAAGTAAGACACTCCTATCCAGGTCATCCTGGCACGACCCTCCCAACGTTTGACAGTTACTCTCATTGAGACCATGAACTTGTCAAAGTTAAAACGGTGATTGGTTAGTTGGAGTTCATCTTAAAAGGCTTTGTTAAATGGTTCAACTCAGCGGCCTGGCAGCCCACAAAAAGCCTCGAATTTGGGCCTGGCAGCCCTCAAAAAGCCTTGACTACACGGTTTTATTTGCGTGTTGCTGAATTTTATGTTAAACCGATTTTCTTGGCCTGGTCAGTTATTTTATTAGCCCGATATTCATTAAACCGGCTTGGTTTGCAACTACACGTTGACAGATCTTATTCTTAAACCGGAGTTTGTTAACCCAGCCTAGCGTTGACTACCAGTCATCAGCTTTGATCATCTGGTGTGTATCATCACCCGGTATGACTTACTATACAACATCAGTACATGATGGGGTTGTACAAAGAATTTCAGATTCGGGTTTTCACCCTTACTACAATCAAAGTTAACCAGCCAACTAAGCAGGGATATTGCATCACAGGTATGAATCATTTCATATTTTTACGGTTTGATTATCAATCAGCCCTTTTCTTGGGCATTATGACCCGTCCGGCGGTAAACCGCCAGGACCCTGTTTTCTTTTTATGCACACACAAGAGTTGCATATTATGATGGCAGCATATCTGAATCAAACTTGGCATTGACAATGCGGATCACATAAAGTATCTCCTTCTGCACGATGGCAGCAGATCAAAATAGTTTTTGCTATCCTATTACAAGGCATTAAGAGGCCCAAAAATATGGAATTGTTTCACAACGGACAGTTTCTGATGTATCAACCGACTTGACGGATTAAGCTTCATCATCGGGTTGATGTGAGGTAGATGGGTCATCTGGCGTCGGTTCAACCTCCTCTTCCCCATCCAATGGCCGGAAGTCACTGGTGGTCCAGTCAATCCGGGTTAAAGCCTGAAAGACATCCTCTTCATTTATAAGCTCAGCCGGATCAAAGTCAGGGGTGTAAGTGTGCTTACGGATTGGTGGAACCAAGTTCTGCACTACAGGAATAGCAGCTTCAACCCGTTTGTTGTTTGCGTCGTAGAAAGACTGGTGAACCGTCAGGTTAGCCTCTTTTGCCAACTGACTCGCCAGAGGACGCATCTTCCTTGTTACATGTTTGAGGGCGTCGTTGTCAAATACTTCGCCCGTTTTCACGTGCCTTTGGGAAGCCCTTGGCTATAACAGCCGGATCAAGATCAGCTATCCAAGCCTTGGCTCGAGTCAGTGCTAGTAAAGCGCCAGCCCGGGCAGCGGATCGCTTCAACTCTTCTATCTGCGCTGGCGTCATAGATAGCCGGTCCAGCGTGTCCTTGATCAGTGTTGGAGCCGCGTTGTCATACGAAGTGGCGTAGATAACCCGTTGTACGCCGGTATATAACTGTTCAATCAGTGTGTACGCGGCCTTGAGTTTCTTCCGTATATCAGAACCCAGATGAGCAATGCGCCTGCCTATAGCGGTTCAAGAAGTTCATATTAAACCGGAGAAAATTTCAAAGCGGAATATTCATAAAGCCTTGGTAAACAGTGCTTACCAAATATTGCAGAGGTCATGGCATGGACTTGGCGCTTTAATCCAGTAAGCTCTTCCGTCACCGGTTTAAGAGCTGATTCAGCGTCTTCCGCCCGCTTCAGCAATCCAGCGTTTTCAGTATCCCAGTTGGCCTATTTAGTCTTGTACCATTCCTTGAGCTGCTCCATGGTGGTTAAGGCGGTTTTCAGTTCATCCTTGGCCTTGGTGGTTTCTGCTTGTTGGGATTTCAGATTTTCTTGAAGGTCGGCAATTTGTGAGACTTGTTGGTTTATCTCACTCTGCAACAGTAAGAGAGCATGTTAATATCTTTGTGAAAGTCCCAAGCATCTAACCAGTTAAACACTTGGCACTTGGGGGCTAATGCGGATCATTTTTATGCTGATTATTGAAGTCCCGAGGATTAATACAAGTTTTAATCATGGCACTTGGGGGCTAATGTGTGTTTGATCAGAAATACACAAGGAAATCTCATCAAAGTACGGTATGGAATATACAAAGTCCCGGTTTGACTTTCTAAGACAAACCGGCCCTTGGGGGCTACAATTCAATGAAGGTACAGAGCAAAGAGCAAAACTGTTTACCTCATAACGCTCTTTCATCAGATTTACTAAACCGGCTTCATAATCATGGCTTGTGTAAAGCCGGTTCAAGAGGCCGGAGTGAAGCTCTTGAGCATAAAGATCGACATAAGCTGACCAATCAGTTTTCTCCTTCCCCTTGCTCATAGCGACAAATTCATCCTTGGCGGTGTGCTTTGATAGAATAACCGGGATTACAGGGCGGTATACGCATGATACCGGTAACAACAACGTCATCATCTTTGGCCGGAATTTGGATGAATTGACATTCTTAATCGGGCTTGGCGCTTTGGTAGCAGGGCTTGGCGGATCGTGATTGAGCCCCGCTATTCCACTGTTGGACTTGGAGGAGCAGGAGGATGTGAAGTATCAACCTCTACATTCGGTTCAACCTCTGGCGGGTTAGCATCAGCATCTTGGTCTTTCCCAGCAGAGCTGTCTATAGCAACTTCAGGGTCTTTGCCATGATGCTCTGGAGTCTTCTCTGGATCAACATCAACAATAGGGTCGCTGGTCTTGGCTTTCTTACTTAATCGAGCCTTGGCACTACAACATCAAAGGTTAGAACATGGTAAACCGACAACTAAAAGAAACAAAGTAAGGAGTAATATACTTACCCAAATGACGAGTTTGAGAGGAGGCGGTGAGTGGTTGATGAACCGCCAGACGAGTTGGAAGAAGCCTGGTAATTCGAGTCACACGGATTGAGAGGGCATCGGAAGAAACCTTTCAAAGGATAACACTTTTCAGGAGAACAAGTCACCTCTGGACGATGTTTCCGGGTTGGCGTATCAGCTAAACCGGATGATGTGATTTGTTGACCGCTTTGCCGGGTTGTGCGACGTTCTTCAACTTGCTGTGTATCCAAAGAAAATTTTGGATCCAAATGAGCAAGGGGGTGAGATTGTTTTACTTTCCGGACTGGCGGTGAATTCTTTGAACCGGTACAAGATTTGAATCGGAAGAAAGAAGGATTACCTCAACATGTTACGCACGGCTGGCCTCGGCATCATCACAGGAATAGTAATTGTCAATAAGATGGATGAAAAAGGAACCAAGTGAGTCAAGTTCTACCTCAGCGTCGGATTCTTCCTCTTCTGGAGGATCAGAAGACTCGGCGGTTTTCTTCTTGCCAGCTTTCTTGGTGGCCTTGGTCTTTTGCACAAGGAGCCCGTGCCGGTTTAGTCTGTTTCCAAAAGGAGTTGTTAGCCTGAAATTAAGACAAGGAAAGATTAGTACACAGTCTATACAGAAGCAAATCAGTAAAGTATTTAGATGAACTTTACCGCTGGCGGTTTATTGGAGACGCAAAACGGAGCCAACCCGGTTTGGCTACATGCAGAGATTGGTTCATCCAGCATTTTCATCACCGATTCAGTAAATTCAAGCTCGGTTATTACTATGTCGTGATATCGTTGAGGGTCTTTGACATCACCAGTATATCCATGCATCAATCCGGGGCGGCGGCTTAAAGGTAAAATGGCCCAAGAAACCCTTGAGCGGACAAGATCAATGCCCGCTTAAACCGTTGGCCATCGAGCCGGAGCTTGGTGAGTTGAGGTGCAAAATTCTTCCGTTCTGCGGCGGTCAAGCGTAAAGGTAATGGGTGGTCGTTGCTAAGCCGGCGAGGGCGATAACCCGGCAAAGGATTTTCTCCATCAGGGGCAGTGTTCCGGCAGTAAAACCAGGTTTGATTCCAATCTTTGGGATGGATGTGATGTTTTGCATGAGGGAAGTCAGCTTCTTTTCTTTTCTGAATTGAAATGCCACCAAGCACTGTGTTGGGACCATCTAAGAATTCCGTACGGCGGTTCAAATGAAAGAATTCCCGAAACAGCTCCACGGTTGGCTCTTCTTGAAGATAGACTTCGCAGAATACTTGAAAATTGCATATATTGGATACAGAATTCGGACCAATATCTTGTGGATGAAGTTGGAAGCTTGCGAGGACATCCCGGAAATTTTTGATCCGGGCGGACTGAATCGGGTCTAAGTGTTGCATAAAACAATCACCTCTCCTTCTTGAGGTTCGGTGGACACTCCGATTCGGAACTTCGCCAATGGAGAACACTTTTGAGGCTAAAACACGGTGGTGACATAACCGTTGATTTGTGTTTACGTGATCCGGACGGAACCCAACTGCAAGCATAGAATTGTTTAAATCATTAGGAAGAGGAACTGAAAGGAAAAACAAGTGCCGGTTTAAGAATTTACGGTTTAAGGTGTACCATTCAGTGTTAAACTGGAGAAAAATACTATGTAAGGTTCAATTGGTGGTTTAAGAGAGGGCTAATGATATATGGCGGATTGGCTATCAAAAGTTAAACCGCCCAGAGGCAGAAGGGCTAAGATTCATAATTTCTACTAAGTGTTGCAAAAACAAGTTTCACAATATGACAGTGTAATTTCAGATCTACCGTGGATGACGGAAGAAAATGTTTCTGAGCCCTACAATGGCGCTAAAGAGGAACAGAGATGAACCAGGCGGAGTTTATTCAGAAACAGTAAGATGCTACAGTACGGTGAACTAACGGAATAAATCTAGCTGCAGTTCAAACCTATCAGGCGCATCTATATACCCTTAGTACGAAGACTAGAAGGAGCAACACAGAAAAACTGATGAACAGCGGCGGACATGAATGAACTCGAATTTTTTTAATGAAGATCTAGGGTTACGAGACGTGAACTCACCAGGGCCACTCGGCAACGGAGGAGCATGGCAAGGTCTCTGGAGCAAATAGGTTGATGCAGCGGCCTTGGTCGGTGCAGATCCGAAGAGCGACGGCGGCGGCATCGCGGAGGTCCTTCGGGTCGCGAGGAGGAAGATGGGAAGAAACGGGAGAAAAATGAAAAGGCCCGCCAGGCTTATTTATAATAAGGCAGAGGATAAGTGACAGGCGCGAGAATCAAGGAGACAAAAGCGGCAAGTGGCATAGCTGTCACCTCGATTTCCGGGATGACATTAAATGAAGGAATCTTTTTATTCGTTCTTTTTTTACAGAGATGACGTCATGATGATCCGTTGCTGTATCCAGAGGATGACGTCACGACGGTTTAACAAGATTTATAAAAGGGAAGATATCATGGCGGTTTATGAGAAGTGAAGGAAGATATTTACAGGATTTTTCTAAGTGTAGAAGATTGACATGAACAGGTTCAAATCAATCTGGGGCCTAATGTTGGGGATATAACTACTGAGTATAAACCGCCCAGGAGGGGCCGGTTCACCCTCAACTATATTGAAGCCCACAAGATCCAGAAGATGGCGTTTTCTCATGAAGCTTAGAGGCCCGGAGCCCAAAGGCGGATTAGGGCCCGTAGTGGTAAACCGCCATAGTCATGTAACTTGTGTTGTAAGATAAGGAAAGGAGAGACCGAGCCGAACACTTGTCTGAGTCGGCCTCGGGACTCTGTAGACCAGCCAAGGCGTCAACCCATGTATATAAGGGGCGACCAGCGGCAATTCGAGGACAACAAACAACAACTTGAGACTCAGGAAAGCGTATTTCGCTCCCTAGTCATCGAAACCCAATCAATCCCATCACAACTAGACGTAGGCTTTTACCTTCATCGAAGGGGCCGAACTAGTATAAACTTTCGTGTCCCTTGTCCGGTTTAACCCCTTCAAGCTAACCCGTTGCGATGGCTCCACGACTAAGTCCTTTCATGAGGACATCTGATGTGTTAATTCCACGACAATGGGCATGCATCAAAAGGAAGATATCATATAACCCATGGAGGATGACATCAAGTGGTGATCGTCATCAAGGTTGTATTGTGCAAGTTCAAGTGGAGCATCACGAAGAGATCACATGCATCAAGCTTGTCATCCATTGTGGTGACAATGGACTTGTGAAGATGTGCAAAAGAGTGGCTCACCCATAGTGGAGTATGGGGGAGCAATCTGCTAGTCTTCTTCGAGCCAGCTCAATCAAGAAAGGTGGTCCAACTTGAGAGGGTTAAGGTCGTTATCATCTAGCTCAAGTGGATCATGTGCAAGGCAAAGGTTTTTCCTTGATAGGTTTTCTATTTTACTGGTCTCGTGGTGCTAGTTGGGAGACCGGGTTATAGCAGCGATATCCATACTATCAAGGGGGACTCTCGAGCGAGTAGCTCGATTGTATCGTTCGTAGAGAGCTCAAACCTTTGCATCCTTGGCATCATCTTTATTGGTTCTTGTTTGGCTTTTCTCTATGTGAGTTTTTGAGCTTGTGTTCATCTTCATGACAAGCTCAAGTTCATTGAAAACAGATTTCGTATGCATCATCCATTGTGCTCTATATCATTTGCATATTTCTCTTGCTAGTTTTGATTATCTCTTGTCATTAGCTTCCATCAAGCTTAAGTTTGTCAAATTCAGAGTTTGTTTCCAAAGTTATGACTGTTCTGGTCTTACATGTTTACCCAGTCAGGCGGTTGTACCACTTACTCTGGTGGTTGTACCGCTCCCTCATTGAGCGGTACTACCACTCGAAGTACCTATCCAACTACCGCCCGAGCGGTGATTGTTGGTGGCCTAGCGGTTGTCCCGGCTATCTCTTAACAACCGCTACAACCGGGCAACCTTGCAGTACTACCGCTTTGTTCCCCATGGCCACGCCTGTTGACAGGGGCGGTTGTACCGGCCCATGTACCGCTCCAACTACTGCTCGAGGGCGATTCCTCTCAGTTGTGGGGTGTGGTACTAAGAGTTTGTTGTGCGGTTGTTCCTCTTATTATTTCAATAACCGGTACAACCGAACGCCGCCACAGTTGTACCGCTCTGGCCGGTGCACTTACAGCTTTCCTGCCTGGAACCGCTGTACCGCTCATCTAAGCGGTTGTACTATTCTAGTGTTTTTTTGCAGCATAACAGGCAGATTTATGGGGGTCCATAAAAGGGGGTCTTCTTCCCCATTTCCCCCAATGACTTTAGGCAAGCTTTCTCCTCCTGACATTCAAAAGTTTTCACTCCTCTCCATTCCTCTAATGAATCTTCCATCTTTTTGAGGGAAAGAGAGTGGAGATCTAGATCTAAATTTCCACCACTCCACCTCTCCTCTAATTGAGGGGAACCTAGTGGATCTAGATCTTGGAGTTCTTTTGTGTTCTTCCTCTCATAGTCCTCCATAGCTTTTGTTGCTTTGGTGGGATTTGAGAGTGTGGAACTTGAGCACTTGTGTGTTCTTGCCATTGCATTAGTTTCATCGGTTTGAGTTCACCACGGATACATGGGAGTCAAAGTTGAGAAGCTTATTACTCTTGGGTGTTTGGGCACCCTAGACGGTTGGTGGTGTTGCAGAGCTCAATCATTTTGGTGTAGAGCTCCAGGCAAGCATCCGGGTCTCCAACTAAGTTGTGGAGATTGCCTCGGCAACTTGTATGGGTTCAGTGACCGCCCCCAAGGGTTGCCATTTGTACGAGTGAGGTGACCACCCTCAAGGGTCCCTTAGTGGAATCATGTCATCTTGCATTGTGCGAGGGCGTGAGGAGATTATGGCGCCCTAGTGGCATTTTGGGGAGAAATGTGCCTCCACACCGCTCCAAACGGAGATTAGCTTCTGCAAGGGTGTGAACTTCGGGATACATCATAGTCTCTGCGTGCCTCGATTATCTCTTACCTGAGCCCCTTTACTTATGCACTTTACCTTGTGATATCCATAATGTTTCATGTTATATATATTGCTACCACTTAGTTTTTTATCTTGTTTATCATAAGGTGTTGGTGCAAATAGGTCAGCCTAGTTGATTTAGGTTTTGTACTTGAGAAATTAAATGATAGTTTTATTACACATTTGTCCAAGCCTAACCCGTAATTATTTTAAAGCACTTATTCACTCCCTCTAGGCGACATTCACGTCCTTTCACCTAAAACATACAACACAAAGTAAAGTGTGGGAACATATTAACTACAAGTGAGTCGATGACACAAATTTTATCCCCAAGTACGCACTTCCTTGGGGAAGTGCTAATCTCCGTTGGAGTGGTGCCAGATCCAAGTCACCTCCCATGGAAGGTTCACCATATGCTCCTCGAATCACCCCCAACGGGTGAGCCTCGAATCAGTCAGGGTTGGTCTTTAAGGCAGCCACCACACTTTTACAAACATCTTCGAAGCACACCACAAGCAAGGAAGCTTTTGAAGGAACCTCTAACCCTCTAGGAGCCCAAGCTCCAAGAGTAACAAGTTGGTGAATATGAACGAGTTGGGGGAACACAAATTGGTTTGGAAGGAATGTGAATTGGGTGAATATCCTCCAATCCCCAAACAATTAGAGTTTTGGGTGGATTGGCACGGCGATCTCAAGCTTTAGGGTTTGACAATGATGAAAGAGAGCTTGAAGAAGATTAGAGTTCAAGGTAGGAGAAGGGTGGGTCTTTATACCCACCAAGAGGCAAGTGACAGATACCCAGCAGACACCTCCGGGCACTTGGACCAACTAGAGATGGCGTAGGTATGCCCAGCACCAAGGGGACCAAATGCCCCGGGCACCCGGACACAACAGGCGCTGAGGACCATAAAGTACCAGGCATTTGAGGGTCCAGGACCTCGGGCACCCGGACCAAGCAGAGACAATGCAGGTATGTACTGGCACCCTGTGGCAAAATGCCCCGGGCGCCCAGACACAACAGGCACTAAGCACCAGGGAGCACCGGGCTGGTGGGGTCCAGGACTCCGGGCACCCGAACCAAGCATAGACAGTGCTAGTATCTGCGGGCACTCGAGGCCAAATGGTCCAGGCACCCCAAACACAAGAGGTACTAAGGACCAGGGATCACCAGGCTTCCAAGGGTCCAAGACCCCGTGCAGCTGGACTAACCCGGCCACTACTCCATGCACCGTGGGGTCCAAGAAGCCCGGGCACCCGGACATTTGGGTGAGGTCACTTTTCTTTTGAAAGTCCGTGCCGAAATGAAAGAATAATTTGGGGAGGTGGTGTATATGGAAATGGCTTGAGTTCCCTAACTCCCTAGTCTCAGCAACCCCTCTTAATAGTACGGTTTATTCTATGACTCAAAATCAACCAAAAAACTTTTCGAGCAATCGAAGAACACCATCTTTTGCCCCTCTTAAATAAGGGTCCACCAGAGTCCGTACACAAATAAGAGATACCAATTTTCTAGGATATACTTGACAACCGACATTAGATCCCGCTAACCCTATTATAATCAAGACAAAAATCATAACTGAGTGACAATGCACTTCCACCCCATACCAATGGCAAACGTAGAGACGATGACTCTCTTAGTTTAACTTGCACTGTAGCATGTAAATCTGGGGCATGAAAACAAATACTCCCTCTGTAAACAAATATTCCCTCCACCCAAAAAAATAGTGCTAAATACGTCCATTTGAGCGACAACTAATTTTGGACAAATGGAGTTTAAGACATCTTATATTTGTTTACAAAGAGATTTGTATTTTTCGCGGAAAAAGAGAGAGCGGTATTAGGGCATCTCCAACGGTGACCCACAAATTTTCTCCGACATCCGTCTGTGGATAGGGGGACCAGTCCACGGGCACGAATGCGGGAGGCGGCCATCCAACACTGCCTACATACATTTCAAGCCGGGTTTCAACTATCCGGATGAAATTCATGAAAACACGGCGGATTTCATCAAAGTTCCGATAGGAAGTAGCACAAATCATCCATACATAGCATGCAAATAAGTCTAGTACAACAATAGCTCAAATTTAACGAGATTAACCGATGTTTAACAAGTTTTTCTTGAACGGATCATGTTGTCCCACACATGCTGCCCCTTCAGCTTCATCGAACAATGTATGCGCGTAGATGCCCGTCCCTCTTTCCTATGGTTCATCACAACAGTGGTTACGGGCTACACAATGTGTCGAGCAACATTGGATGGATGAATGAATCAATCAAAAAATTGAGCAAGAAGCAAAACTTACAATCTCCTCGGCTACCGCACGCAATGGCCACCTTACCTCCAGCATATCAAACACGTCACAAAACTTGGTGACGGTGGTCTAGATGGCATATTACTACTTCTTGAGCTTGCGTTGATTTTTCCCTTGAAGAGGAAAGGGTGACAGAGCAAAAGGTATCAATCAAGTAGGAGGCACAAGCAAGTCTCCAATATATGCACCTGCACAAACTAACAAACACTTGCACACAATGCGAAAAAGGGGTTGTCAATCCCTTCATGGTCACGAACAAGAGTGAGATCTAATAGAGATAAGTATAAAAGATAAATAAAAGGCAAAATGAAGTAAATGTAAATAAATTGCAGCAAGGTATTTTTGGGTTTTTGGTTTTATAGATATGAAAATATATGATGGAAAATAGACCCGGGGGCCATCGGTTTCACTAGAGGCTTCTCTCTTGAATGAAGCATACAGTGGATAAACAAATTACTGTTAAGAAATTGATAGAAAAGCACAAAGTTATGACGATATCTAAGGCAATGACCATGAATATAGGCATCACGTCTGTGATAAGTAGACCGTCCTGCCTACATCTACTACTATTACTCCACACATCGACCGCTATCCAGCATGCATCTAAGTATTAAGTTCATAAGAACGGAGTAACACCTTAAGCAAGATGACATGATGTAGAGGGATAAACTCAAGCAATATGATATAAACCCCATCTTTTTATCCTTAATGGCAACAATACAATACGTGCCTCGCTGCCCCTTCTATCACTGGGAGAGGACACCGCAAGATTGAACCCATCATAAAGCACTTCTCCCATTGCAAGAAAAACCAATCTAGTTGGCCAAACCAAATCGATAGATCGAAGAGAATTACTAAGCTATCTCAATCATGCATAAAGATTTCAGAGAAAACTCAAATAATATTCATAGATAATATGATCATAAATCCATGATCCATCGGATCTCAACAAACGCACCACAAAAGAAGATTACATCGAATAGATCTCCAAGAACATAGAGGAGAACATTGTATTGAACATCAAAGAGAGACAAGAAGCCATCTAGCTACTAGCTATGGACCTTTAGGTCCGTGGTAAACTACTCACGCTTCATCGGAAGGGCAGCAAGGTTGATGTAGAGGCCCTCCATGATCGAATCCCCCTCCGGCGGAGTGACGGAAAAGGCCCCATTATGGGATCTCACGGGAACATAAGCTTGCGTTGGGGGAAAGTATTTTTGGTGTGCCCTCTGGTGTAGGGGGAATATTTGAGGATTTATAGTGCAAAGATTAGGGCCGGAAGGGCTACGAGGGGCCCACAAGCCAGGGGCGCGCCCCCACGGCTTGTGGCCGCCTCGTAGGTCTTCTGGACTCCTCTACAAGTCTCATGAGTTTCTTCTGGTCCAAGTAAAATCACCATAAAGTTTGATTCCGTTTGGACTCCGTTTGATATTTCTTTTGTGTAAATGTCAAAAACAAGGAAAAACAGAAACTGGCACTTGGCACTAGGTTAATAAGTTAGTCCCAACAAATAATATAAAATAGCATATTAATGCATATAAACATCCAAAACAGATAATATAATAGCATGGAACAATAAAAAATTATAGATACGTTGGAGACATATCACGTATCATCGATACGATAACGACCTCACTTTGCGATCATGGATGATATGCATGTTGTAGGGAGCAATGTGCTTTCGCGCGTGAAACTAATCATGCACACACTGCTAGAAGAGCTCCCCTCTGCTCCTGCCTACGAAATTCGCCGATATGACCAATCATGCATCGCACAACATCTCATACTTCATAGCCGAGTACCCCGCCATCCTTCATAGTCTAAAAAAATTACATGGCGTTCGATTAAGCTCAATGAAATTTGACCGAACACCTACCAGGTGTGGTGTCTGTCATGTATGACGTCGAGGGGCGGAGCTCCGGCAATGCATGTGCGCCAGCCGTAGAGGTACAAGGGCGGCGACGGAGGAGAAGGATGCAAAGCAAGGGGGAAATGATGGATTGAAAGAAAATGGGACCGGAAGGGTGGATTTAGTGGGTTGGTGGTGTCGAAGTCCTACGTGGCTGCTGTCCGGACTCCCGTAAAACCCCTAAACTTTGCTTCCACTTCGCGGAGAAAAGTGCTGCCGAACTGCTCGACGGGCCGATACAGATCGGCGCTGAATGACGACCGCGTGATCCGAATAACATATATGGACTGTTGAAGGGTCGACGTTGAAGATGCCCTTAACAGACATAAAACAAGTAGGATGGTCGAAACTGGACCAGGAAATGAAGGTCCTAGTCCCGCACCAGCAACAGGAAAACCCGCACGGTGCAGGATCTCCATCCCACGAGAAAAAGAATGGTTTTTTCCTATCGACCATGAATACTAAACAACATCGCATCTACTTTTTAAAGCATCTACAAAACGGACTCATATCCAACTCAAACGTTCGGTCGTGCTGTCCGGTTAGTGTTCTGCCATCCAAGAGGACTTTTCATATATAATCCAAATGTTCGGACTGACCGGCACTCCCTATACTCGGTCCATATCTAGGATGGATATAGAAACGCCCAGACCTGTTCGACATATCGGATCCGGCCCACTATGGCCTACCCGACTCCACATAAATTGACCACTATCGACACTCCGGAGAAAACCCTACCTACATTAATGCCAGTTCACTCCCCACTCCCCTTCAGTCCACTCTCCTCCGCCCATAGACTTTGGCCATCTCCCGCCTTCTTTGATATGGCGGGCAGCGGATCCGAGTCCTACACCTCCCGATCTGTTGACTCGAAGCTCGTCCCATGTGACCCCGAGGAGGAGATGGTCGTCCGCCTTGCGCTCCGCCGCTCTCGGGAGGAGTCCGCCCGACGGCAGCGCTCAGGCTCCATCCGGCGGGAATCCATCTCGTCCACCAAATGGCGCATGGATCCAACCCTAGGGTAGGTTTGGCTGCCTCGCTGATGGCGGTGTGGTCCGTCTGGTGTCCGAACATCGTGGCAAATGCGCAGCCCCTCCGTTGACGCGTGGATTCGGGCCACTACACTTCAGACGCAAACATTTTCGCGACGTGCCCGCCGTGTAAGGTAGCGTGTGCGGAAGGCCATGATGGCTGTCGGCGAGGCAGAGTCGCACTCTCGGGCGCCGCATAAGGTGCCCGACAAACCCTTGTCGCCGCAACCGCGTCATGATGGATGTGGGCGGCTCTGACGACGAGGGATCCATCATCAACCTTACATCAACCGGCGACGTGCAGGGCATGGCCTCTGACAAGCAAGAGTGAGGCGTGAGAGATGGCACTGCCTCGAGTACCATGAGTAGGTGCGTGTCGCATGTCCTACTCTAGCTCATCGGCGACTAGACAAACATTTGAGCGGACGCAGCCAACCTTGGGACATGGAGATGACCGAGGTGCACTGGCTTCGCTTGACTGACCGGCGCGCTCATTGTCCTCAGCACAGCCGGGAACGAACTAGCCGTGCTGGTGATGACCCACGAGACCATGGGGCCGGCAGCGTCAGATCGGATCAACTCGAGTACCTACCATACGGCTGTGCGCGGACCGGCGTTACGCAGCAAACGTGCACAGTACACTACCGGTGTCGAACTGCCGCGAGCCACTGGACAGCGCTGTCCAGTGGAGGCTGCAACCGCGACGCAGCGCACGATAACTTCGCCATTACTCTACTGCGTACGTACAAGAGCAGCTGACGCCCGGGCCCCGGTGATGGGCGAGGCGCACTCGGGGAAGGCCTCACCTCCCCGGGCCCCGGCTGTGGAGGCCCTAGCTTCCCAGGTTGTCCTAAAAAGCGCACCCTTGCCGCTGACATATGGTCCCTATCGGGCGTGGGACCCGAACTCCGTGTGTGCGAGGTGAAGTTTGCTTGTCGGCGAGCGCGCGGTGCGCACGAGGAGGGGTCGGCGTCAATGCACGGAAAGCGAGCGCGTGCGGGCAGTGCGCGCAGGTGGCTACTGCTCGCCGCGGCGCAACAACACGCTCGTGCCGCTGACGTCGAGGTGCGGAGTTGTTTTTACTGCTTGTCAGGAACTGTCACCGGGCGTCCTTTTTTCTAATAAATTCTAAAGAAAAATCGTGGCTGTTTCTTACTTAAGCGAACCCATGGACGTTCACGGTTTCTTACTTAAGTAGAGCGGCCTATGACCCGGTGGACGTCACGGTGGCTCCCGTTTACCAGACCAAACTCGACGGCTTTAAAGTTTAAACAAGTTTAACGCCTCCTTTGGTTTTTGCTTCATAGGATAGGAATATTATAAGAATAGGAACTTCATAGGAAGTGAGATGACATACATCTTAATTCGTATAAACAAAGAGATGTCATTTGATGCATAGGATATGATTTTTTCCATTGAGTCTAGGCTAATATTTTTTTTTCTTTAAAATGTGAAGGATTGGATCCTATCCTACATAGGAATAGGAATCCATTCCTACAAACCAAAGGGCTCCATAGGAATTTTTCTTTTAAAAATCCTATCCTATAAAATTCCTACAAGATTCCTACAAACCAAAGGAGGCCTAAACTAGTGCCAGTACAAGCTAGTAGCGCTCACTTGCCGTGGCCGGTTTGTTTTCCTGGCCAGATCACCGTCCAGCGGCTCTTGCATCTGGCTTCGATCAAGGGAAGCGCATGCACGATCCAAATTGGGAACTTCAGTGTATCTTGCACGGCCACCGCAGGGGAATCGAACGCCCCGCACCACACTACCACTTGCCATAGGTGGCCCGCCGCACGTTCCATCTGGGGTGGCCATACTTTAGCCAACTCCGAGGGATGACCCTATTTCATCCGGCGGCGTTCGTTTGGCTCGAAACAGACAGAAACTATGACCCAACATATCGACGCAAAATGGACGGGCGTCTGTTTTCTGTCCGTCCGCAATCTATTTTCATCTGAAATCTGGTCCAAGTTTGCATTCAAACGGACGGAACATGGATGGGCGGGACACACGTCCTTGACCTTTCCTGGCCCGCCCGTCAAGGGCACAAACGTTCCCATTTCCCTGAAAAGCCTCCCACGCCCTCCATGGCCACTCGCCCCAGAGCAACCCGCCGCCGCCATCCCGGCCACCACCACCGTCTGTCCCACGGCGGGAAAGAAAAAGAAACCGAAGGAGGAGCTCTCGCCGGCGGAGCTCAAACAGCTCGCCTGTGAATCAGCCAAGAGGAAAGGCCGGAAGGTGGCTGCTGCGGAGAGGAAAGCTCCGGCCCAGGCCGCCCTCGAGGACAACGAGGCCCTCGTCGCCAACGCCACATAGCTAGCGACGAAGCACGCCCTGATGAAGCCATGTACCTAGGGTAGGGTCATAGGCCTGACCTAGACACCCTCCCCTAGGACTTCACCCTAAAACCAGAAGCAATCGAAGAGGAGTCATCATCCACTCGACCATAAGGCATTCCACTCGGAAGACTCGAAGTCACTCAGCCATGGAGACTGTCACTCGACCGCCAGAAGATTTAAAGCCACTCCGCACTACAACGGTCGGACATTACATCATAGCTTTAATGGTCATTATGTCTCTTTATTACTAGTGTTACCAGTAACGCCCCCCTCTTGATGTACCTTAAATCCCTTGAAACGTGGGCTGGCTGGGGTCCTGGTGCACTCTATATAAGTCACCCCCCTCCACATGCACAAGGGTTCGCACCCCTGTAAACACACACACATACATAATCCAGTCGACCACCTCCGGCTCCGAGACGTAGGGCTGTTACTTCTTCTGGGAAGGGCCTGAACTCGTAAAACTCATGTGTACGACTTCACCATAGCTAGGATCTTGCCTCTACATACTTACCCCCCTATTCTACTGTCAGTCTTAGTACCACGACATTTGGCGCCCACCATGGGGGCAGATGTCTTAGCGACTTGTTGGAGAAGTTGCAATTTTTCCGGTCCCCATCATCATGGTTTCTGGCGGAGGATTGGCTGAGGGCCGCGAGATCCGTCTTGGCGCGCTCGTGTTCGTCGCCGACGACTCCGCTTGGCTCCAAGAGGCTCCACTCGGCAGCAGGCGCTCACCGTCCATGAGGCAATGCACTTTCGCGTCGTCCGCGGCGTCCTTCATGCGGCGACCGTCGACTCGATGTCGGTCGGCTCCTGTGGCGTCCTCGCTCCCTGCCGCTCCCCGGCGCAAGCGTTCCGGTCGATCGCGGCTCAATGGTGGGTGAGGCACGCGGTGGCTCGCCAGTCGGCCACCCACAAGTCGCGGCAATCGAGCCCGACGAAACTCTCTACGGCCTGTTCGACTCGGCTCACGAGACCGCATCCGAAAAGCGATAAAGCCGACCCCGCGGCGGAAGTCCTGATGGTCAACGGACCCTGCAGTCCTCCTGGCTTCCCCCGCGATGACGGTGGCGATGGCGGGGGCGATCCGTCGCACGTCCACGAGGAGTACCGCCACGAGCCCCTCTCTTCGCAGCAGAGGGAGGAACTTCGTCGCCGTAACATGGATGCGCTTCACACTCCTATCGTTGGAGAAACCCCCGAGGCCCGGGCCTTTGGAGGAGGCGCGCCTGGCCAACTTGGTTGAGCGCACTCGACTGGAGAATCTCCAGCACGCACTCGACGAGCGTGCTCGGCAGCGGATTCCTGAGTCCAGCCGACGACAACTTTTTTCGCCTGCAACTCAGGTATACCGAATTCCGATTCAGAATCTCACAGCTGCAGCCCGAATAGCATAGTCGATTCAGCCCTCCCATTCAGAAGCTGGCAAGGGTTTGATGCAGATCCGGGCTTTACTCCGGGCAGCGGGAGAACAAAACACAGCAGTATCTCAGTCGCGGAATAGGATCCATAGCAGATCCGTGGTAGCAGACACAGTCCAGTCGGCTCACAGCCCAAGATCGCCCCCTAGGCGTGAGGGACATGGAGACCGACGAGATCAGTACAGAAACCGTGAGCAGTGATCACCGACTCGACCACGATGATCGTCGTCGAGTGCCCACGCCTCCCCCAAGGAGTGGGTCATACGTGCCTCGGCAGCACGATGACAGATGCCCTCACACTGGTGGGCGAAGGATTCTAGTCGACCCCCGAGAGTCGGGCTTTGATGCGAGATCTATTCTCGTTCGTGGTCCAGTTGATGTGAGCGAGCTCACAGAGAAGGTCATGACAGTAGATTATCCAACCGGCAAGCAGAGTGCATGTTTCACGTCTAGAGTGTTTCAGCAGAGCCATCAGGGCTGCAGTGATTCCTCCCAACTTCAGGTTGGCGACTGGAGTCAGCAAGTTCACTGGTGAGTCCAAGCCTGGCACTTGGCTTGAGGACTACCGAGTGGTTGTTCAGATTGGTGGCGGCAATGACGAAGTGGCCATGAAGCACCTTCCTCTGATGTTGGAGGCCTCGGCCAGAGCGTGGTTGAATCAGTTAGCACCTGGCAGCATATATAGTTGGGAGGAACTTCGAGTGTTTGTTAGAACCTTTGAAGGTACTTGCAAACGACCAGCGGGGTTAACAGAGCTGCAATCCTACGTGCAGAAGCCGAATGAAACCTTGAGGGATTATATCCAGAGATGGATCACGTTGCACCACACGGTGGAGAATGTGTCAGATCACCAAGCAGTGTGTGCCTTCAAGGAAGGTGTCAAGTATCAAGAATTGAACCGGAAGTTCGGTCGGACCGGGGATATGTCTCTGAGTCGGATGATGGAAATTGCCACCAAGTATGCTAATGGTGAAGAGGAGGATCGGCTCCGGAGTGGCAAGCACAAAACAGTCGCCCAAGAAACCGGAGGAGGGAACTCCAGTCGGAAGCAGAAGCGCAAAGCCGAGCCAGCTGCTCCTGGTGAAGCCTTAGCCGTGACTCAAGGAAAGTTCAAGGGGAAGCCCAAAGGTCCGTGGAATCCCAAGAAAGTGAAAGATCAACATGGAAATGATGTGTTGGATTTACCATGCCACATTCACACCAAAAAAGATGAAGAGAGTACTCTCATTTACCCTAAACATACCACTCGACAGTGTCAGCTCCTGATCCAGCAGTTCCGAGAGAAACAACCCAAGGAAAAGGAAAAGGAGTCGGACAAGGGTGAGGATAAGGAAGAAAAAGATGATGGTTTCCCCAACGTCAGTTCCACTTTGATGATTTTTGCTGATGTCGAGAACAAAAGTCGACTGAAAGTCACTAACAGAGAAGTGAACATGGTCGCTCCGGCGACACCCAATTATTTGAAGTGGTCTCAGACTGCTATTACATTCGACCAGTCTGATCACCCAGCGCGTATAGCCACCCCTGGGAGGCAAGCGTTGGTGGTCGACCCAGTTGTTGAAGGCACTTGGCTGACTAAGGTGTTGATGGATGGTGGAAGTGGCCTGAATATACTTTATGCTGAAACCTTGAAAGGGATGGGAATTCCGATGTCCAAACTCAGTGAAAGCAATATGAGTTTCCATGGGGTTATACCTGGCAAGAAAGCTGAATCACTCGGCCAGATTGCCCTTGATATGGTTTTCGGTGATTCCAAGAATTACCACAAGGAAAAGTTGACGTTTGAAGTCGTGGATTTCCAGAGTGCTTATCATGCTATTCTGGGTAGGCCTTCTTATGCACGTTTTATGGGTCGACCATGTTACATGTACCTCAAATTGAAAATGCCTGGTCCCAGAGGAGTGATCACTATCATTGGCAATCGGCGTATGCGTAAGAGTGCTTCCAGAAGGGCTCAAAGATCGCCGATGCACAAATGGCAGTAGTAGAACTGCAAGAGTATCAGAAAAATGCAGATCCGAGTGATTTGCTACGAGCCAAGAAGCCTGCCACAGACTCTGCATTTCAGTCATCTGGTGAAACGAAGCCGATTCATATTCACCCGACCGATCCCAATGTTGCTCTGACTCACATTTCGACAACACTTGACTCCAAATAGGAAGGAAGCGCTCATCCAGTTCCTCCGTGAGAACTGGGACATCTTTGCATGGAAACCTTCTGACATGTCGGGTGTTCCTGTGGGGGCTGGCGAGCACCGCTTATGAAGTCGACCCAAAAGTGAAACCAGTCAAGGAACATCTTCGACGGTCCGCCGTATAGAAGAGAAAAGCAATTGGTGAAGAAGTGGCTCGGCTCCTGGCAGCTGAGTTTATCCGAGAGATTTACCACTCCGAGTGGCTCGCCAATGTTGTCATGGTCCCCAAGAAGGACGACTCACTTCGCATGTGCATTGACTTCAAGCATATCAATCGGGCCTTCCCGAAAGATCATTTTCCTCTCCCAAGATCGACCAAATAGTCGACTCGATCAAGGGTGTGAGCGCTGTCCTTTTGGACGCCTTATTCAGGTATCATCAGATCCGATTGTATGGACCCGATGAGATAAAACAGCTTTCATCACTCCATTCGGGTGCTTCATTATGTCACCATGCCATTCGGCTGAAGAACTCTGGAGCCACATTCATGAGGATGATTGAAGTGTTTGCTCACTCAAATCACCGGAATGTGGAAGCATACATGGATGACATTGTGGTCAAGTCACGTAAGGGTTCTGACCTGCTGGCTGACCTTGCTGAAACTTTTGCCAACCTCAAAAGGTATGATATCAAGATTAATCCATCAAACTGCACATTCGGAGTTCCTGGCGAAAAATTACTCGGTTTCCTCATTTCCGAACGAGGGATCGACGCTAACCCAGAGAAAGTTGGTGCTATACTCCGGATGAAATGCCCTGTGCATGTGCACGATGTCTAGAACCTTACTGGTTGTTTGGCTGCCTTAAGTCGATTCATTTCTCGCCTCGGTGAAAAGGTATTGCCTCTTTACCGACTGATGAAGAAGTCTGATAAGTTCGAGTGGACTCCTGAAGCGGATGCAGCATTTGTAGAGCTCAAAGCCCTGCTTTCCACCTAGCCGGTGCTTGCTGCCCCAATCAGCAAAGAGCCTTTACTGCTTTACATTGCAGCCACTGGACAAGTTGTCAGTACATTACTTACGGTCGAGCAGGAAGAAGAAGGAAAAGCTTATAAAGTTCAGCGCCCAGTATATTATGTTTCTGAAGTTCTGGCTCCATCAAAGCAAAGATATCCACATTATCAGAAGCTTGTTTATGGGATTTACATGACCACGAAGAAGGTTGCACACTATTTCTCTGACCACTCCATTACAGTCGTTAGCGACGCTCCATTATCAGAGATTAGAACAATGAGATGCAATCGGTCGAGTGGCAAAGTGGGCGATTGAACTCCTTCCTTGGATATCAAGTTTGAGGCAAAGAAAGCTATCAAGTCCCAAGCAATAGCAGATTTCCTCGCCGAGTGGATTGAACGACAATCGCCGACTCAAGTCCACTCGAGCATCGAACCATGTTCTTTGATGGCTCCAAGATGCTGAATGGTTCTAGCGCTGGGGTAGTACTGATATCCCCCCGAGGAGACAAGCTCAGATATGTTCTCCAGATTCACTTTGATTCCTCCAATAACGAAACTGAATGTGAAGCACTCGTATATGGGTTACGTATGGCCATTTCACTCGGCGTCCGTCGCCTCATGGTCTATGGCGACTCAGATTTGGTAGTCAATCAAGTGATGAAAGAGTGGGACGTCAGAAGCCCAGCTATGAGGATTCTTTATGTCTGATGAGGAAGTTGGAAAAGAAGTTTGAGGGGTTAGAACTCCATCATATACCCCGACTGAAAAATCAAGCAGCTGATGATTTGGCAAAGATAGGTTCCAAGAGGGAAGCCATTCCCAGCAATGTTTTTTCTGGAACACATTCATACACCTTAAGTTCAAGAAGATCCTTTCACTGAAGAGCCCCCACAGCCTAAGAGTGCCACAGATCCGACTGAAGTCGAAGTCCCAGCCGTGGTCGACTTGATCATGTAGATTTTGGTCATCACTCCCGACTGGACAGCGCCATACACTGCGTATATCCTTAGGAGGGAACTCCCAGAGGATGAGGAGGAGGCTCGACAGATCGTCTGTCAATCCAAAGCCTTTACTGTGATAAGAGGACAGCTATTCAGAGAAAGTGTAACTGGAGTCAGCCAGAAATGCATAACACCAGAAGAAGGTCAAGTGATCCTCAATGACATCCACTCGGGAACCTGTGGCCACCATGCGTACTCTCGGACCATTGTGGCCAAAGCATACCGAGCTGGATTTTATTGGCCACGAGCAAATGAAATGGCGAAAGATATAGTCAACAAATGTGAAGGCTGCCAGTTTTAGTCCAACATGTCCCACAAGCCTGCATCAGCCTTGAAGACCATTGCACTCGTCTGGCCCTTTGATATTTGGGGATTAGATATGGTTGGACCCTTGAGGACTGGTAGGGGCGGCTTCACTCATGTGCTTGTAGCAGTCGACAAGTTTACCAAATGGATTGAATCCAAGCCTATGAAGAATCTTGAAGCCAGCACTGCCGTCAGCTTCATCAGAGAGTTGACATTCAGATATGGGGTTCCGCACAACATCATCACTGACAATGAGTCAAACTTCGATTCTGATGAGTTCAGAGCCTTCTGTGCTTCCTAAGGCACTCAAGTCGACTATGCTTTAGTCGCCCACCCCCAGTCGAATGGACAAGCGGAAAGAGCAAATGGCTTGATTCTCAAAGGACTGAAACCCCAATTGATGCGTGATCTCAAGCATGCAGCAGGCGCCTGGGTTGATGAACTTCCATCAGTTCTTTGGGGATTGAGGACAACTCCCAGTCGGTCGACTGGCCGAACTCCATTCTTCTTGGTCTATGGAGTTGAAGCTGTTCTACCGAGTGACTTGCTTCACAATGCACCCCGAGTCGAACTTTTCTCTGAAGATGAAGCGGAACAGGCCCGGCAAGACGCAATTGATCTCCTAGAAGAGGAAAGAGAGATGGACTTAATCTGGTCGACCATTTATCAGCAAGACTTGCGTCGATTCCACGCCAGAAACGTGAGAGGTCGAGCATTTCAAGAGGGAGACCTGGTTCTCTGAGTGGATCAGCAGAAACCACACAAGCTCACTCCTACCTGGGAAGGTCCCTTCATTGTCACCAGAGTGCTCCACAATAGAGCGTACCACCTCTACAATGTTGAGCACAAGAAAGACAAGCCGCGCGCTTGGAATGCGGAGTTGCTCCGCCCATTTTATACTTAAGTACTCATTCCGTCGAGATGTAATAAGAAATACCTTTGTAGTTTGTTTATCAAAGACAAGAGCTTTACAGTCTTCTAAAATGATTGTAGTTGCTTATATTTGTGTCTGAAATCCCCCAGTGGGTGGCTTAGCCGCGAATCCGTTTCGCCTAAGTTTAAAAAATCCTACTGAGTGGTGAGCAAGCCTCTCACTCGGGGGCTTAGCTGCGAATCCGTTTCGCCTAAGTTTGAAAAATCCTATCGAGTGGTGAGCAAGCCTCTCACTCGGGGGCTTAGGTGCAGTCCAGTACTCGCCTAAGTTTGAAAAATCCTGCCGAGTGGTGAGCAACCCTCTCACTCGGGGGCTTAGCTGCAGTCCAGTACTCGCCTAAGTTTGAAAAATCCTACCGAGTGGTGAGCAAGCCTCTCACTGGGGGCTTAGCTGCAGTCCAAGACTTGCCTAAGTTTAAAAATCCCACCGAGTGGTGAGCAACCTCCCACTCGAGGGCTTAGCTGCAGTCCGACTAGCCTAAGTTTGAAAAATCCTACTGAGTGGTGAGCAAACCTCTCACTCGGGGGCTTAGCTGCAGTCCAGTACTCGCCTAAGTTTATAAAATCCTACCGAGTGGTGAGCAACCCTCCCACTCAGGGGCTTAGCTGCAGTCCAGTACTCGCCTAAGTTTATAAAATCCTACCGAGTGGTGAGCAACCCTCCCACTAGGGGGCTTAGCTGCAGTCCAGTACTCGCCTAAGTTTGAAAAATCCTACCGAGTGGTGAGCAAGCCTCTCACTCGGGGGCTTAGCTGCAGTCCAGTACTCGCCTAAGTTTAAAAAATCCTACCGAGTGGTGAGCAACCCTCCCACTCGGGGGCTTAGCTGTAGTCCAATACTCGCCTAAGTATATAAAAGCCTACCAAGTGATGAGCAACCCTCTCACTCGGGGGCTTAGCTGCAGTCCAGTACTCGCCTAAGTTTGAAAAATCCTACCGAGTGGTGAGCAAGCCTCCCACTCGGGGCTTAGCTGCAGTCCAGTACTCGCCTAAGTTTAAAAAATCCTACCGAGTGGTGAGCAACCCTCCCACTCGGGGGCTTAGCTGCCGTCCATTACTCGCCTAAGTTTAAAAAAATCCTACCGAGTGGTGAGTAACCCTCCCACTCGGGAGCTTAGCTGCAGTCCAGTACTCTCCTCAGTTTAAAAAATCCTACCGAGTGGTGAGCAAGCCTCTCACTCGAGGGCTTAGCTGCAGTCCAGTACTCGCCTAAGTTTAGAAAAATCCCTACCGAGTGGTGAGCAACCCTCCCACTCGGGGGCTTAGCTGCAGTCCAGTACTCGCCTAAGTTTAAAAAATCCTACCGAGTGGTGAGCAAGCCTCTCACTCCGGGGCTTAGCTGCAGTCCAGTACTCACCTAAGTTTAAAAAATCGTACCGAGTGGAGAGCAACCCTCCCACTCGGGGGCTTAGCTGCAGTCCAGTTCTCAGCTAAGTTTGTAACACGCCCATATCTGCAAGGACGACGAGGTGCAGGTCGACTGCAACCTTCTCCTTCGGAGCTGCGCCACAAGTACAACGTGCACTCCATCCCAATCCGCAAGGACGACGAGGTGCGGGTCGACTGCAACCTTCTTGAGGGAGTCCTGGACTAGGGGGTGTTCGGATAGCCGAACTATCATCACGGCCGGACTCCAAGACTATGAAGATACAAGATTGAAGACTTTGTCCCGTGTCCGGATGGGACTTTCCTTGGCGTGGAAGGCAAGCTTGGCGATACGGATATGTAGATCTCCTACCATTGTAACCGACTCTGTGTAACCCTAACCTATCCGGTGTCTATATAAACCGGAGGGTTTTAGTCCGTGGGACGAACAACAATCATACCATAGGCTAGCTTCTAGGGTTTAGCCTCCTTGATCTCGTGGTAGATCTACTCTTGTACTACCCATATCATCAATATTAATCAAGCGGTAGGGTATTACCTCCATCGAGAGGGCCCAACTCGGGTAAAAACATCGTGTCCCTTGTATCCTGTTACCATCCGCCTAGACGCGCGATTCGGGACCCCCTACCCGAGATCCGCCGGTTTTGACACCGACATTGGTGCTTTCATTGAGAGTTCCTGTGTCGTCACCTATAGGCCCGATGGCTCCTTCGATCATCAACAACGACGCAGTCCAGGGTGAGACTTTTCTCCCCGGACAGATCTTCGTATTCGGCGGCTTTGCACTGCGGGCCAATTCACTTGGCCATCTGGAGCAGATCGAAAGCCACGCCCCTGGCCATCAGGTCAGATTTGGAAGCTTGAATTATACGGCCGACATCCGCGGAGACTTGATCTTCGACGGATTCGAGCCACAGCCAAGCGCGCCACACCGTCTCGATGGGCATGATCTAACTCTGCCGCCGAACAGTGTCCTGGAGGCCGCACTAGTGTCCGCTCCGAACATTGATTCGGAGCCGATCTCGCCGATCAAGGATGGTTGGTTAGACACCACCACGGAGGCCGAAATCTCTACGGCGATTGAGCCGAACTCCATCCCTGTCCTTTGCGAAGACCTTGACTCCAGGGTGCCGGACTCCTCTCCGGACTCCGAACCCTCCGCGCCCGTGCCAATCGAATCCGATCGGGCGCCGGTCATGGAGTTCACTGCCGTGGACATCTTTTCAAAGACTCGCCCTTTGGCGACATCCTGAATTCACTAAAGTCTCTCTCTTTATTCGGAGAGCCATGGCGGATTACGGTCGGGAAGGTTGGGATGCGACGACGAAGAAATTCAACGCCCACCCACCACCCACTTTCAGAGCCATCGCCGAAAGCTTACACGACGTGCTCGATTTCGACTCAAGACATCGGCGATATAGACGGCGATGTAGGAGACAACAATGAACCAGCGCCTATAGGATGTCGGACAACCACCTCGTCCCCATGATGTATACATGGTGGATACACCTAAACGAAATGAAGACGAGGAACAACGGACGCTATGAAGGATAAATCCTCGAAAAGCGGTCAAACGGCAACGTAAACGCTGAACCAAGTCCCGCCTCAACAAAGACCCAGCCATAGAGCAGTATTAACCGGTGGACGCATTTAACATGCTATCGAGCAATCGTCCGAACAAGACAACTTGGATAAACAACCCGTCCCCGACGAAGACAACAGTCCGGACGATCTCACGCCGGACAAATTGTTGGAGCAGAATAACCTCCACAAAAGGCTCATCGCCACTGTGCGTAGCCTGAAAAAGCAGAAGTGGAAGCTCAAAACAGCGGAAGATGCACTTAGAATCAGATGGAGCAGAGTATTCAACACCGCAGACAAATGCGGCGACAGTCGCCGAACAAAGAGCTACCCAAAGAGAAAACTACTGCCCGAATTTGATGAGGAGGCCATAGAGCCCCCACAATCAAAAAGTAAGAAGGCCACCCGGTCGGATGGACGACCCCATGGCAAAAAGAGAGAGGCAAACGGCGCCAAGACACAAGCCGACGCGATCCGCATAAGGATTCACATCAAAAGGATGGCCCGATTAGGTCCATCTATGGGCCGAGAAAGCAAGCTCTTCAAAGCAATGCAACACGCCAAATATCCTAACATCACGGCACACCCAAATACAGGGCGCCGCAGACACCCCTGTGTTTCACCGATGAGGTGCTTTGGATCATGAATTTCAAATGGATTCAAACCCGTAAACATAGGGGAATACGACGAAACAACAGACCCTGGAGTCTGGATTGAGGATTACATCCTCCACATACACATGGCTAGAGGAGATGATCTCCACGCCATAAAATACTTACCCTCCAAACTCAAAGGGCCAGCTCGGCATTGGCTTAAAAGCCTCCCCGAAAATACCATTGGAAGCTGGAAAGAGCTCGAGGATGTGTTTCGGGCAAATTTTCAGGGGACCTATGTCCGCCCTTCGGATGCAGACGATCTAAGTCACATAACTCAACAGCCCGGAGAGTCAGCCCGGAAATTCTGGAACAGGTTCCTTACTAAAAAGAACCAAATAGTCGACTGTTCGGACGCCAAAGCCTTAGCAGCCTTCAAACAGAACGTCCGAGATGAATGGCTCGCCAGACACCTCGGCCAAGAAAAGCCAAGGACAATGGCCGCATTAACAAGCCTCATGACCCGCTTTTGCGCGGGAGAGGATAGCTGGCTAGCAAGATGCAGCACCAGCGAACCAAGTACATCCGAAGTCAGGGATGGAAATGGGAAACCACAGCGCAACAAGGACGAGCGCCGGATTAAAGGGAACGGTCCAAAGAGCGCGGCAGTCAACGCCGGATTCAAAGCTCACGGCAGAACAATAAAAAACTGCCCCTTAAGGACAATAGCGATGAGCTATCCAACTTAAACAAAATCTTGGACAAGATATGTCAAATCCACAGTACTCGGGAGGCCTGCAAACCATACCCACAGAGATTGTTGGGTCTTCAAACAGTCCGTGAGACTCAACGCCCGAACACAAGGGGCTCGACACACCAAGTGAAGATGATGATGAGCACCACAAGCGAGCCCGGAAAACAAAATAATTTCCCACAAGAGGTTAAAACAGTAAACTCACTTCACGTGATCAAAGGGAAAACAGTGGTGCCCATTAAGGCAGCGCGCACATACTACCCTAGCGGAGTACCAACACCGGTTGTCAAAACCAATCACCTTCGACCATCGGGACTACTCCGAAAGTATCCTAACGCAGGATGGACTACCTTGATATTGGATCCTATAATCGATGGATTCCAATTTACACAAGTCCTCATGGATGGCGGTAGTGACATAAACCTCGATATATCGGGACACAATCCATGCAGGATGGGGATAGACCCAACTAAAATTCGCCATAGCAACACCTCCTTTAAAGGGGTAATGCCAGGCCCATATGCCCATTCTCACGGGCTCCCTCTTGCTAGAGGTTGTGTTCGGTTCATCCGACAACTTCCGTCATGAAAAGTTAGTCTTCCATGTCGCCCCATTTAAAAGTAGCCATCAAGCACTATTGGGGCCTTGAAGCTTTCGCCCGCTTTAACATAATACCGCATTATGCATCTCTAACACTTAAAATGCCTGGTCCACGCGACATCATCTCATTAAAAGGGAGTATTAAGTGTTACTCGAGCACGGAAGAACGTGAGACTGCCTTGACAGCCCCACACCTATCCGGCTCCGCTAGTCAAAGATACTGAATAGGTCATTCAAACCCCGGACATGGCTAGACGAGTCCAGCGCCTACTAGCGGCATACCCCCATACAAGGGGTTGCATGCATGTACTGACAAGAGACAATAAAGCTCAATTTTATTCACTTCTTGAATCGTACTCTGTTTATTTAATATAAAGTACATCTTTTGCACGATCCTTTTCTTTTAAACTAAGTTCCTCTCTTTTACAGATGAACAACGTGCTACACCCGGCCCGTGATACGGCAAGACAACGGAGACACGGGCGCAGACGCAAGAGGGACCCGTTGCAAGGATTCTTTTCAGATTAAGACCTGCGTAAACCTTTTTCTGTCTCTTGTTGATATACATCCCGGTTTCTTACTATAACCGAGGAGGAGGCTGGAGTTTTGGCATTGGCCGCACCAGAATTTTTTGGCGTGCACTGGACACGGGGGCTTAGGGCATTATTCTGCCCGTTTTTATAAAGACCGAATACCTTAGGGAGTATTCGATTGTCTCGAGTTAGGCATTATATGCATCAGCTCCGAATCATGTCTTTGGTCAAATGTTGGGTTTGCCCGGCTCCTGTGTTTTGCTGCCTTACGTTCGTTTTATCGGCTAACGCGGCACCAGGAGAACTACTGCGATTGTGCCCCGGTTCGGCCGGGCGAGCACCTCAGTAGAGAAAGCCGAAAACTGGCTGTCATGATATTGCGAGAGACTGGTCAACCACTCGATGACTCACCGGAATGTTTAGAATTCCTCCGCATTAACGAAGGACCGTTTTGGTCGTGCACATACGCACCCGAATTTGGGAGAGTGCGGTGCCCCCAGGGGCTATATAGTAGCCCCACCCTCGAACTCCTATGGCTAAGTGAAAGTGATAAAGCATTATAGTCCGGTTGCATAGTTTGCTACGCTACCACCTCCTTAACAGGACCAAGACGTTGTATTAAGTGTGAAAAAGTGCCTTCTTTGCAAACACCCCCGCACTATGTGCGTGGGGGCTGAAGCCAAGGACTGCCAGTTATATATACATATACATCAACGGCCGACAGGAGTAGTTTACTACTTGAACGCACAAGTATAAAAGCTCTTATATTATATTGAAACATTGTTTTCACAAATCATACATGTCATTTAAACATAATATCCTTCGAGCACTACGTCTCTATTAAACGAAGCGCCTGCGGACTTCCTCAAAATAGTGCTCGGCGGTACTCGGCTCTGTCCGAATCTTGGGATGCAACGTCGGTGGCCTTCATCTCCGCCCAGTATGTCTTGACACGGGCGAGCCATCCGCGCTCCTTCAATACACGCCGACCGCTTCATTGCGTCGACACGCTGATACCGCACCAAGGAACCGCTGCACTAAACCAAAATAACTCTTGGCTGGGTCCGCCCGCCACAAATGAGTCATGACATGCTTCATGGCAAGTCCGGATAATCGATTCAGCTCGGCCCATTCGCCAACCGATCGGTCAGCGGAAGAGGACGCCCGGACTATGGAATTGCGACCAATATAGCTCTTCCCTTGGTGCCTTCCGGCCTCGGAAGTGCTCAATCGCGTCTGCGGCGCTTCGCCGCTAAGTCCAGATAAGCATCCTCCAAACTCCACAACTTGTCCAACCGAGCATACTTTGGATCCATATATTTCCTCCGCAGCGAAAGCGGTTTTCCGGCCGCAATAGCCCGGCCCGACTCAGCTCCTCCTTGGCAGCTCTCAAAGCCGAGCAGGCATCCTTGGATTCGGCGGCCTTTTTCAGGCCCTCTTGCTCCGCTTGACGTTCTTTTTCAATAACCTCGTAGCAATCGGTAGTATTCTTCAACTTTCTGGCCATATCGGCCATTTCCTCCTTGCTTCAGCAGTGAGCAGCCCGTTCGGCTTCTAGCTCTTCGGCCGCCCTTAAAGCAGCCGCATTACTATTTCTAGCTTGCTCTTTCGCCCGGGCGAGTTCCACCCGCAGCTCCTCCACAGCAGCGACACCATCTGCATTAAGCACACAAGTAGTAAGGCATGGGCGTCAAGCTCCCTTACCAGGTGTCCGCGTAGAAGTCGCATACCTTGTGACTCATCAAACCGTTTATTGACCAGCGTGATGTCCGCATCTGCCTCGTCAAGTTGCCGCTTTAGTTCGGCATATTCATCAGTTCGGCTGGCCACCGGACGCGCCGCCACCTATTTAGGAGCGGCGATATGTTATAGCTGAGATTTTGATCCTCGACACGCTGTCAATTTTGACAACATACCGAGTCTCAGGGGCTACTATCTGCTCTGTAGGCGCATTCTATATGCATAACTGCCGAAGGTACATCATTTTTGCGTACCTCGAACCCCATCAGTAAGCTTCTGACGGCTTCATGCAATCCGCTCTCCGCGGATGCAATTCTTTCAATCACCGTACCCATTAGCACACGGTGATCCTCTGCGATAGCCGCTTGCCCGAGCAGATCCTTCAGCTCCTCCGACCGCACACCACTTGGCGCTGGACCTTCCGGCCCCGCCGGACTTGGGGGCCCTCCGCGACGACACCTCAGGGTCGTCCGCCTCGCATGAGGGTGCGACAGGTGGAGGCGTTTCGCTCTCCATCATCTCCGGAAGAAGATCCCCCGACGACGAGCTCACGAGAAGGGCTGAGGTCGAACTACAAGGTACAATTTCGGTTATCTTCATAAATAAATGCAGGGATGTTCCTTATTTACAAGACCCCTTCTTTTTACTTACGGCTCATTTGGAGGGCTAATCCTTGGGGAAATAGTGCGGCTGGGTTACTTCCCAGCGCCGGACTCTCTGGCGAAGATTCCTTTCCCCTCTTTGAGGCCTTGACCTCCGGATCTTCCGAAGCGGTCCTCTTCTCTCCTTGAAAGATGGGACTTTTAAACCCTCCTTCCTTGATAGCCTCCTTTGTAGAGGCAGTTGCTTCCCCGCTCCCCCCTTCGCCTTCTTCAAAAGGCGCGGCCTTCAACATCTTGGTCAACATGGGATGCGGCGTGGTCTCTGGGAGGAGAGCCGGACACCTTATTAACTTTGCCTTGGCTATCCACTCCTGTTCAAGAAACGGCTCCTTTAAAGGGCATATATATATATATATATATATATATATATATATATATATATATATATATATATATATATGATAAATGAATGAACAGCTTGTCCGGTTACAGGAGTACTTACTTGAGTATCTGGGCGATTGCAGCTTAGCCCTGCGTCCTCAGTCAGGTCCGGGCACTTCTCTTGTGATCCGAAGAACAGTTTATACATCTCCACGGGCGTCGTACCCATAAAATTTTGGAGAGCTCGTGGTCCCTCCGGATTAAATTCCCACAAAGTGAGGGGGGCGGCGCTTGCAGGCGTAGGCGCCAAATCGACATAACCTGCGCCACTGCAACTAGATTGATCTCTCTTTCTTGGAGGTCTCGAATATGGCCCTGCAACAAAGGAACATCCTTGGACGGCCCCCAGTCGAGCCCCTTGTTGACCCATGACGCCAGCCGCTGTGGTGGACCTGAGCGGAAGGCAGGAATCGCCACCCATTTGGTGCCCCTGGGAGCGGTGATATAGAACCACTCCCGTTGCCACAAACCAAGCTCCTCTTGAAAAGAGCCCTCGGGCCACGGAGCATCAGTACATTTGCTTATGACCGCCCCTCTGCACTCTGCTTGTTGCCCCTCGATCACCTTTGGCTCCACCTTGAAGGTCTTGAGCCACAATCCAAAGTGAGGGGTAATATGGAGGAAGGCCTCACATACGACAATGAATGACGAGATATGGAGGATGGACTCCGGATTCAAGTCATGGAAATCCAGCCCAAAATAAAACATGAGCCCCCGAACAAAGGGATCCGTGGGGAAGCCTAAACCCCGAAGGAAGTGAGACACAAACACCACGCTCTTGGCGGGCTCGGGAGTGGGAATGACCTGCCCTGGAGCAGGCAGCCTATGCAAAATCTCGCTGGTCAGATACCTGGCGTCTCGCAGCTTTAGCACATTTTCTTCTATGACGGAAGAAGACATCCATCGGTCGTGCTGGTCGGAGCCGGACATCGTCGAAGGTCCGAAGCGCCTAAATCTGAAGCTTTGGGTGTTAGAACTCGAAGCGCGAGGCAAACTCGATGGAGGGTGTAAAAAAGAGGGCCTTGGTCTCATTATAAAGAGGTTGAATACCAAGAGCCCTCCCCGTGGTCGATTAGGACTCGCCTTTGATAGAGGAGGCGTGCCAACGGGCACGGTTGGGTTACCCACGTCCGTATTGATGGGAATCCCGGAATAAGGGGGGCATGATCTATGCTTTGATAAGACGTGCCAAGGAAACCGCCTCGCTAAACGCACTGAGGTGGAACAGTAAAAAAGATTCATATAAAGGCTTGACCGGGGTGTGATATCACGCCGCGGAATACGTCAGCAGATCTGTGCAAAAATTATTCTCTCTACAGTGGTATGTGGAACTTGTTTTGCAGAGCCGGACACTGTCCTTGTGTTCAAAACCTTCTGTGAAGTATTCGGAGGAGGAACCCGCCTTGCAATGCCGAAGACAATATGCGCGCCGGACTCATCGTCATTGAAGCCTGGTTCAGGGATCTTGAGGAGTCTGGACTAGGGGGTGTCCGGATAGCTGAACTATCATCACGGCCGGACTCCAAGACTATGAAGATACAAGATCGAAGACTTCGTCCCGTGTCCGGATGGGACTTTCCTTGGCGTGGAAGGCAAGCTTGGCGATACGGATATGTAGATCTCCTACCATTGTAACCGACTCTGTGTAACCCTAACCTATCCGGTGTCTATATAAACCGGAGGGTTTTAGTCCAGAGGGCGAACAACAATCAAACCATAGGCTAGCTTCTAGGGTTTAGCTTCCTTGATCTCGTGGTAGATCTACTCTTGTACTACCCATATCATCAATATTAATCAAGCAGGAGTAGGGTATTACCTCCATCGAGAGGGCCCGAACCTGGGTAAAAACATCGTGTCCCTTGTCTCTTGTTACCATCCGCCTAGACGCACAGTTCGGGACCCCCTACCCGAGATCCGTCGGTTTTGACACCGACACTTCTCCTTTGGAGCTGCGCCACAAGTACAACGTCGCTCCATCCCGATCCGCAAGGACGACGAGGTGCAGGTCGACTGGAACCTCCTCCTCAGAGCTGCATCTCAAGTACAAAAATGTTCCGAGTGAAGAATAAATTCCACTCGAAGGCAAGCACAAGCATATTCGGAGATAAACCAAATCCAGATGAATCCTAAGGTTCCGACCACGGATTAGAGTACTCGGGCATCAAGCCCGAAGGAGTTTAACGGTTACAAAAATCACTCCATCCCGAGGCAAATTTAAGGTGGAGCATAAAAGTTTGTTCACTCCGCAGGAGGAGGGCTGGCAGGCTCGACGAATTCGTCCAGGTCAATTCCGTCAACAATCCGAGTGGCGGCAGCAATGAAGGTCTGCATGAAGGATTGGAAGTCATGCTTCTTGGTGTTGGCAACCATGATCGCTGCCAGCTTCTCTTCTCGCGCTTCCTTGCAGTGGACACGAACCAAAGACACGGCCACATCAGCGCCGCACCGGGTCGAAGACTTCTTCCATTCTTGCACTCGACCGGGAATCTCATTAAGTCGAGTCATCAGAGACTCGAGGTCATTCTGGAGTGTTGCCCCTGGCCAGAGTGTTGTATCGATCCGCGACATCGCGACCTTCAGTCGAGCAAGATAATCAACAACACCAGCAACACGAGATTCCAACCGGAGTACATTCATGGCAGCCTCGTCCTTCACCGGAGAATGGATGGGGTCCAAGCTGTTGGAAATATGCCCTAGAGGCAATAATAAAAATGGTTATTATTATATTTCCTTGTTCATGATAATTGTCTATTGTTCATGCTATAATTGTATTGACCGGAAACCGTAATACATGTGTGAATACATAGACCACAACATGTCCCTAGTAAGCCTCAAGTTGACTAGCTCGTTGATCAATAGATGGTCATGGTTTTCTTGCCATGGACATTGGATGTCGTTGATAACGGGATCACATCATTGGGAGAATGATGTGATGGACAAGACCCAATCCTAAGCATAGCACAAGATCGTGTAGTTCGTTTGCTAGAGCTTTTCTAATGTCAAGTATCATTTCCTTAGACCATGAGATGTGTAACTCCCAGATACCGTAGGAGTGCTTTGGGTGTATCAAACGTCACAACGTAACTAGGTGGCTATAAAGGTTCAATACATGTATCTCCAAAAGTGTACATTGGGTTGTACGAATCGAGATCGGATTTGTCACTCCGTATGACGGAGAGGTATCTCTGGGCCCACTCGGTAATGCATCATCATAATGAGCTCGGTGTGACTAAGGAGTTAGTCACGGTATCATGCGTTCTGAGCGAGTAAAGAGACTTGCCGATGCTTGAGATTGAACAAGGTATAGGGATACCGGCGATCGAATCTCGGGCAAGTAACATACTGATAGACCAAGGGAATTGTATAAGGGATTGATTGAATCCCCGACATCGTGGTTCATCCGATGAGCTCATCGTGGAACGTGTGGGAGCCAATATGGGTATCCAGATCCCGCTACTGGTTATTGGCCGGAGAGGTGTCTCGGTCATGTCTGCATGGTTCCCGAACCCGTAGGGTCTACACACTTAAGGTTCGGTGACGCTAGAGTTGTTATGGGAAATAGTATGTGGTTACCGAAGGTTGTTCAGAGTCCCGGATGAGATCCCGGACGTGACGAGGAACTCCGGACTGGTCCGGAGGTGAAGATCAATATATTGGACGAAGGGTATTAGAGTCTGGAATTGTTCTGGGAGTACCGGGTGACGACCAGCGTGACCGAAAGGTATTTCAGAGGCCCCGGCAAGCGTTGGGGGGCCTTATGGGCCAAGGGGAGGGGGCACATCAGCCCACTAAAGGGTTGTGCGCCCCTCCCACCCCATCTCACGTAACGTGGAGAGGTGGGGGCGCCTCCCCTAGGGCAGCCACTCCTCCCGGCTTGGGCGGCAAGTTTCCTAGGGGTGGGGGCGCCCAAACCCATCTAGGGTTTCCCCTGTGGCCGCCACCCCTCCCCTAGGGAACCCTAGGGCGCCTCCTCCTCCCCCCTTCCCCCTATATATAGTGAGGGAGAGAGAGGGCAGCCGCACACCCTTCCCTGGCGCAGCCTCTTCCCCTCTCCAACACCTCCTCTCCTCCGTAGTGCTTATCGAAGCTCTGCCGGAGAACCACGAGCTCCGTCGCCACCATGTCGTCGTGCTGCTGGAGTTCTCCCTCAACTTCTCTTCTCCCCTTGCTGGATCAAGAAGGAGAAGACGTCCCCGGGCTTTACGTGTGTTGAACGCGGAGGCGCCGTCCGTTCGGCGCTAGATCGGATCTTTCGCGATTTGAATCGCCGCGAGTACGACTCCATCAACCGCATTCTTGTAACGCTTCCGCTTAGCGATCTTCAAGGGTATGAAGATGCACTCCCTCTCTCTTGTTGCTAGCATCTCCTAGATTGATCTTGGTGATACGTAGGAAAATTTTGAATTATTACTACGTTCCCCAACAGTGGTATCAGAGCTAGGTCTATCCGTAGATTCTATGCACAAGTAGAACACAAAGTAGTTGTGTGTGGTGATTTGGTCAATTTTCTTACCGTTACTAGTCTTATCTTGATTCGGCGGCATTGTGGGATGAAGCGGCCCGGACTGACCTTACACGTACACTTACGTGAGACAGGTTCCACCGACTGACATGCACTTGATGCATAAGGTGGCTAGCGGGTGTCTGTCTCTCCCACTTTAGTCGGATCGGATTCGATGAAGAGGGTCCTTATGAAGGGTAAATAGCAATTGGCATATCACTGTTGTGGCTTTTGCGTAGGTAAGAAACGTTCTTGCTAGAAACCCATAGCAGCCACGTAAAACATGCAACAACAATTAGAGGATGTCTAACTTGTTTCTGCAGGGTATGCTATGTGATGTGATATGGCCAAAAGGATGTGATGAATGATATATGTGATGTATGAGACTGATCATGTTCTTGTAATAGGAATCACGACTTGCATGTCGATGAGGATGACAACCGGCAGGAGCCATAGGAGTTGTCTTAATTTATTGTATGACCTGCGTGTCAATGAAAACGCCATGTAATTACTTTACTTTATTGCTAACCGTTAGCCATAGTAGTAGAAGTAATAGTTGGCGAGACAACTTCATGAAGACACGATGATGGAGATCATGATGATGGAGATCATGGTGTCATGCCGCGCCTCGAAGATGGAGATCAAAGGCGCAAGATGGTATTGGCCATATCATGTCACTTTATGATTTGCATGTGATGTTTGTCATGTTTACATCTTATTTGCTTAGAACAACGGTGGCATAAATAAGATGACCCCTTACTAAAATTTCAAGAAATGTGTTCCCCCTAACTGTGCACCGTTGCGAAGGTTCGTTGTTTCGAAGCACCACATGATGATCGGGTGTGATAGATTCTAACATTCGCATACAACGGGTGTAAGCCAGATTTACACATGCAAAACACTTAGGTTGACTTGAAAAGCCTAGCATGTACAGACATGGCCTCGGAACACAAGAGACCGAAAGGTCAAACATGAGTCGTATAGTAGATACGATCAACATGGAGATGTTCACCGTTGATGACTAGTCCGTCTCACGTGATGATCGGACACGGCCTAGTCAATTCGGATCATGTATCACTTAGATGACTAGAGGGATGTCTATCTGAGTGGGAGTTCATTAAATAATTTGATTAGATGAACTTAATTATCATGAACCTAGTCTAAATTGTCTTTGCAAATTATGTTGTGGTTTAATAGCTCGCACTTTATCTCCTTGTTTTAATACGTTCCGAGAGAAAGACTTAGTTGAAAGATATTGTAAGCAATTGTGCGGACTAGGGCCATAGTCTGAAGATTGTCCTCACTGCTACACAGAAGGCTTCTGTCCTTGATGCACCGCTCGGTGTGCCAACCCCTCTGGCATCGTATGTGGATGTTGTGAACATCTGGCAGACACGTTCTGATGACTACCTGATAGTTTAGTGCGCCATGCTTTACGGCTTAGAGTCGGGGCTCCAAAAGCATTTTGAACGCCATGGAACATATGAGATGTTCCAAGAGCTGAAATTGGTATTTCAGGCTCATGCCCGTGTTGAGAGGTTTGAGACCTCTGACAAGATCTTTGCCTACAAGATGGAGGAGAATAGCTCAGCCAGTGAGCATGTGCTCAGAATGTCTGGGTACTTCAATCGCTTGAATCAAGTGGGAGTTAATCTTCCAGATAAGAGAAGTGATTGACGGAGTTCTCCAGTCACTATCACCAAGCTAACTAGAGCTTCGTGATGAACTATAACATGCAAGGGAAGTTGATCCCGGAGCTGCTCGTCGTGCTTAAGGCCATAAAGGTAGAAGTCAAGAAGGAGCATCAAGTGTTGATGGTTAACAAGACCACTAGTTTCAAGAAGGGCAAGGGCAAGAAGGGAAACTTCATGAATGGCAAGCCAGTTGCCACTCTAGTGAAGAAACCCAAGAACCCAAACCCGAGACGAAGTGCTTCTATTAGGGGAACGGTCACGGGTAGCGGAACTGCCTCAAATACTTGGTAGATAAGAAGGTTGGCAACTTCAAAAAAAGTATATTTGATATATGTGTTATTGATGTGTACCTTACTAGTACTCCTAGTAGCACATGGGTATTAGATACCGGTTCACTTGCTAATACTGGTAACTCGAAACAAAAGCTACGGAATAAACAGAGACTAGCTAAGGGCGAGGTGATGATATGTGTTGGAAGTGTTTCCAAGGATGATATGATCACCATCGTACACTCCCTCTACCTTCGGGATTAGTGTTGAACCCAGATTTGCATTGGTGTCTGTGTTGAGCATGAACATGATTAGATCATGTTTATTGCAATACAGTTATTCATTTAAGACAGAAAATAATGGTTATTCTGTTTACATGAATAATACCTTCTATGGTCATGCACCCAATGTGAATGGTTTATTGAATCTCGGTCGTAGTGATACACATGTTCATAACATTGATGCCAAAAGATGTAGAGTTGATAATGATAGTAACACTGTCTTGTGTAATCGCCGCTTAGGTCATATTGGTGTAAAGCGCATGAAGAAACTACATGTAATGGACTTTTGGAGTCACTTGATTTTGAATCACCTGACACATGCGAACCATGCCTCATAGGCACGATGACTAAAACCCCATTTTCTGGAACAATGGAACGGGCAAGTGACTTGTTGGAAATCATACATGCTGATGTGTGCGATCTGATGAGTGTTGACGCGTGTGATGGATATCGTTATTGTATCACCTTCACCGATGAATTGAGTAGATATGGGTATATTTACTTAATGAAGTGTAAGTCTGAAACGTTAGAAAAGTTCAAGCAATTCCAGAGTGAAGTTGAGAATCATCATAACAAGAAGATCAAGTTCCTACGATTTGATCAAGGGGAGAGTATTTGAGTTATGAGTTTGGCAATCACTAAAGACAAGGTGGAATCGTTTCACAATTGATGCCACCTGGAACACCATAGCGTAATGGTGTGTCCGAACGTCGTAATCGAACCTTATAGGATATGGTGCGATCTATGATGTCTCTTATCGATCTACCACCATCATTTTGGGGTTATGCATTAGAGACAATTACATTCACTTTAAATAGGGCACCATCTAAGTTCGTGGAGACGACAACGTATGAACTATATATGGTTTGGCAAGAAACCTAAGTTGTTTTTTCTTAAGGTTTGGAGCTACGATGCTTATGTTGATAGGCTTCGGCCAGAAAAGCTCGAACCCAAAGCGGGAAATTGTGTCTTCATAGAATACTCAAACAAGACGATTGGGTATACCTTCCATCTCAGATCTGAGGGCAAAGTGTTTGTCGCTAAGAACATGTCCTTTCTCGAGAAAGAGTTTCTCTCGAAAGAATTGAGTGGGAGGAAGATAGAACTTGATGAGGTTGTTGAACCTTCACTTCAACCAGAGAGTGGCGCAGCACAGAAAGATGTTTCTGTGGCACCTACCTCAGTTGAAGAGAAAGCTAATGATGATGACCATGGAGCTTCAGATCAAGTTACTATCGAACCTTGTAGGTCGACAAGGGTGTGTACAACTTCTTATTGGTAACCCTGTCTTAAAGGTCATGTTGTTCGACAACGAGGAACCTATGAGCTATGAAGAAGCAATGGTGGGCCCGGATACCAACAAATGGCTAGGAGCCATGAAATCCGAGATAGGATCCATGTATAAGAACAAAGTGTTGGGGAACTTAGTAATTTCAAAATTTTCCTATGCACATGCAAGGTCATGGTGATGCATAGTAACGAGAGGGGAGAGTGTTGTCCATGTACCCTCGTAGACTGAAAGCGGAAGCGTTAGCACAACGCGGTTGATGTAGTCGTACGTCTTCATGATCCGACCGATCAAGTACCGAACGTACGGCACCTCCGAGTTCAGCACACGTTCAGCCCGGTGACGTCCCTCGAACTCCGATCCAGCCGAGTGTTGAGGGAGAATTTCTTCAGCACGACGGCGTGGTGACGATGTTGATGTTCTACCGACGCAGGGCTTCGCCTAAGCACCGCTATCGTATTATCGAGGTGGACTATGGTGGAGGGGGGCACCGCACACGGCTAAGAGATCAAACAGATCAATTGTTGTCTCTCCAAGGGGTGCCCCCCTCCCCATATATAAAGGAGTGGAGGAGGGGGAGGGTCGGCCCTCTCTATGGCGCGCCCTAGGAGGAGTCCTACTCCCACCGGGAGTAGGTTTCCCTTCCAAGTAGTAGGAGTAGGAGTCAAGGCAAGGGAAGAGAGAAGAGAAGGAAGGAGGGGGCGCAGCCCCTCCCCCTAGTCCAATTCGGACTAGGCCTTGGGGGGCGCCCAACCTCTCCTCTCTCTTTCCCCTAAAGCCCAATAAGGCCCATATACTCCCCGGCGAATTTCCGTAACTCTCCGGTATTCCGAAAAATACCCGGATCACTCGGAACCTTTCCGACGTCCGAATATAGTCGTCCAATATATCGATCTTTACGTCTCGACCATTTCGAGACTCCTCGTCATGTCCCCGATCTCATCCGGGACTCCGAACTCCTTCGGTACATCAAAACACATAAACTCATAATATAACCGTCATTGAACTTTAAGCGTGCGGACCCTACGAGTTCGACAACTATTTAGACATGACCGAGACACATCTCCGGTCAATAACCAATAGCGGAACCTGGATGCTCATATTGGCTCCCACATATATTCTACGAAGATCTTTATCGGTCAAACCTCATAACAACATACGTTGTTCCCTTTGTCATCGGTATGTTACTTGCCCGAGATTCGATCGTCGGTATCTCAATACCTAGTTCAATCTCGTTACCGGCAAGTCTCTTTACTCGTTCTGTAATACATCATTCCGCAACTAACTCATTAGTTGCAATGCTTGCAAGGCTTATAGTGATGTGCATTACCGAGTGGGCCTAGAGATAACTCTCCGACAATCGGAGTGACAAATCCTAATCTCGAAATACGCCAACCCAACAAGTACCTTCGGAGACACCTGAGAGCACCTTTATAATCACCCGATTACGTTGTGGACGTTTGGTAGCACACAAAGTGTTCCTCCGTAAGCAGGAGTTGCATAATCTCATAGTCATAGGAACATGTATATGTCATGAAGAAAGCAATAACAACATACTAAACGATCAAGTGCTAAGCTAACGGAATGGGTCAAGTCAATCACATCATTCTCCTAATGATGTGACCCCATTAATCAAATGACAACTCATGTCTATGGCTAGGAAACATAACCATCTTTGATCAACGAGCTAGTCAAGTAGAGACATACTAGTGACACTCTGTTTGTCTATGTACTCACACATGTATTATGTTTCCGGTTAATACAATTCTAGCATGAATAATAAACATTTATCATGAAATAAGGAAATAAATAATAACTTTATTATTGCCTCTAGGGCATATTTCCTTCAGTCACCCACTTGCACTAGAGTCAATAATCTAGTTCACATTGCCATGTGATTTAACACCAATAATTCACATCACCATGTGATTAACACCCATAGTTCACATTGTCATGTGACCAACACCCAAAGGGTTTACTAGAGTCAATAATCTAGTTCACGTCACTATGTGATTAACACCCAAAGAGTGCTAAGGTGTGATAATGTTTTGCTTGTGAGATAATTTTAGTCAATGGGTCTGTCACATTCTGATCCTTAAGTATTTTGCAAATTCTATGTCTACAATGCTCTGCACGGAGCTACTCTAGCTAATAGGTCCCACTTTCAATATGTATCCAGATTGACACTTAGAGTCATCTGGATCAGTGTCAAAAACTTGCATCGACGTAACCCTGTACGATGAACCTTTTGTCACCTCTATAATCGAGAAACATATCCTTATTCCACCAAGGATAATTTTGACCGTTGTCCAGTGATCTACTCCTAAATCACTATTGTACTCCCTTGCCAAACTCAGTGGTAGGGTATACAATAGATCTGATACACAGCATGGCATACTTTGTAGAACCTATGGCTGAGGCATAGGGAATGACTTTCATCCTCTTTCTATCTTCTGCCGTGGTCGGGCTTTGAGTCTTACTTAATTTCACACCTTGTAACACAGGCAAGAACTTTTTTTTGACTGTTCCATTTTGAGCTACTTCAACATCTTGTCAAGGTATGCACTCATTGAAAAAACTTATCAAGCGTCTTGATCTATCTCTATAGATCTTGATGCTCAATATGTAAGCAGCTTCACCGAGGTATTTCTTTGAGAAACTCCTTTCAAACACTCCTTTATGCTTTGCAGAATAATTCTACATTATTTCCAATCAACAATATGTTATTCACATATACTTATCAGAAATGTTGTAGTGCTCCCACTCACTTTCTTGTAAATACAGGCTTCACCGCAAGTCTCAGATAAAACTATATGCTTTGATCAACTCATCAAAGCGTATATTCCAACTTCGAGATGCTTGCACCAGTCCATAGATGGATCACTGGAGCTTGCACATTTTGTTAACACCTTTAGGATCGACAAAACCTTATGGTTGCATCATATACAACTCTTCTTTAATAAATCCATTAAAGAATGCAGTTTTGTTTATCCATTTGCTAGATTTCATAAAATGCGGCAATTGCTAACATGATTCGGACAGACTTAAGCGTAGATACAAGTGAGAAACTCTCATCGTAGTCAACACCTTGAACTTGTCGAAAACCTTTTGCGACAATTCTAGCTTTGTAGATAGTAATACTACTATCAGCGTCTGTCTCCCTCTTGAAGATACATTTAATCTCAATGGCTCGCCGATCATTTGTGCAAGTTAATCAAAGTCCATACTTTGTTCTCATACATGGATCTCATCTCAGATTTCATGGCCTCAAGCCATTTTGCAGAATCTGGGCTCATCATCGCTTCCTCATAGTTAGTAGGTTCGTCATGGTCTAGTAACATAACCTTCAGAACAAGATTACCGTACCACTCTGGTGCGGATCTCACTCTGGTTTACCTACGAGGTTCGGTAGTAACTTGATCTGAAGTTACATGATCATCATCATTAGCTTCCTCACTAGTTGGTGTAGTAGTCACAGGAACAGATTTCTGTGATGAACTACTTTCCAATAAGGGAGCGAATGCAGATTACCTCATCAAGTTCTACTTTCCTCCCACTCACTTCTTTCGAGAGAAACTCCTTCTCTAGAAAGGATCCATTCTTAGCAACGAATATCTTGCCTTCGGATCTGTGATAGAAGGTGTACCCAACTATCTCCTTTGGGTATCCTATGAAGACGCACTTCTCCGATTTGTGTTTGAGCTTATCAGGTTGAAACTTTTTCACATAAGCATCGCAACCCCAAACTTTAAGAAACGACAGCTTAGGTTTCTTGCCAAACCACAATTCGTAAGGTGTCATCTCAACGGATTTAGATGGTGCCCTATTTATCATGAATGCAGCTGTATCTAATGCATAATCCCAAAACGATAGTGGTAATTCAGTAAGAGACACCATAGATCGCACCATATCTAATAAAGTACGGTTACGACGTTCGGACACACCATTACACTGTGGTGTTCCAGGTGGCGTGAGTAGTGAAACTATTTCACATTGTTTTAACTGAAGGCCAAACTCGTAACTCAAATATTCTCCTCCACGATCAGATCGTAGAAACTTTATTTTCTTGTTACAATGATTTTCTACTTCACTCTGAAATTATATGAACTTTTCAAATGTTTCATACTTTATGTTTCATCAAGTAGATATACCCATATCTGCTCAAATCATCTGTGAAGGTCTGAAAATAACGATACCTGCCGCGAGCCTCAATATTCATCGGACCACATACATCGGTATGTATGATTTCCAACAAATCATTGATCGCTCCATTGTTAGGAGAACGGCGTTTTAGTCATCTTGCCCAAGAGGCAAGGTTCTTAAGCATCAAGTGATTCGTAATCAAGTGATTCCAAAAGCCCATCGGCATGGTGTTTCTTCATGCGCTTTACACCAATATGACCTAAACGGCGATGCCACAAATAAGTTGCACTATCATTATTAACTTTGCATCTTTTGGCTTCAATATTATGAATATGTGTATCACTACGATCGAGATCCAACAAACTATTTTCATTGGGTGTGTAACCATATAAGGTTTTATTCATGTAAACAGAACAACAATTATTCTCTAACTTAAATGAATAACTGTATTGCAATAAACATGATCAAATCATATTCATGCTCATCGCAAACACCAAATAACACTTATTTAGGTTCAACACTAATCCCGAAAGTATAGGGAGTGTGCGATGATTATCATATCAATCTTGGAACTACTTCCAACACACATCGTCACTTCACCCTTAACTAGTTTCTGTTCATTCTGCAACTCCCATTTCGAGTTACTACTCTTAGCAACTGAACCAGTATCAAATACCGAGGGGTTGCTACGAACACTAGTAAAATAGACATCAATAATCTGTATATCAAATATACCTTTGTTCACTTTGCCATCCTTCTTATCTGCCAAATACTTGGGGTAGTTACACTTCCAATGACCAGTTCCTGTGCAGCAGAAGCACTTAGTCTCAGGCTTAGGTCCAGACTTGGGCTTCTTCACTTGAGCAGCAACTTTCTTGCCGTTCTTCTTGAAGTTCCCCTTCTTCCATTTGCCCCTTTTCTTGAAACTAGTGGTCTTGTCAACCATCAACACTTGATGTTTTTCTTGATTTCTACCTTCGCTGATTTTAGCATTGCGAAGAGCTTGGGAATTGTTTTTGTCATCCCTTGCATACTATAGTTCATCACGAAGTTCTACTAACTTGGTGATGGTGAATACAGAATTATGTCAATCACTATTTTATCTGGAAGATTAACTCCCACTTGATTCAAGCGATTGTAGTACCCAGACAATCTGAGCACATGGTCACTGCTTGAGCTATTCTCCTCCATCTTTTAGCTATAGAACTTGTTGGAGACTTCATATCTCTCAACTCGGGTATTTGCTTGAAATATTAACTTTAACTCCTGGAACATCTGATATGGTCCATGACGTCCAAAACGTCTTTGAAGTCCCGATTCTAAGACATTAAGCATGGTGCACTAAACTATCAAGTAGTCATCATATTGAGCTAGCCAAACGTTCATAACGTCTGCATTTGCTCCTGTAATAGGTCTGCCACCTAGCGGTGCATCAAGGACACAATTCTTCTGTGCAGCAATGAGGATAATCCTCAGATGACGGATCCAATCCGCATCATTGCTACTAACAACTTTCAACATAGTTTTTCTCTAGGAACATATCAAAATAAACATAGGGAAGCAACAACGCGAGCTATTGATCTACAACATAATTTGCAAAATACTATCAGGACTAAGTTCATGATAAATTTAAGTTCAATTTAATCATATTACTTAAGAACTCCCACTTAGATAGACATCTCTCTAATCATCTAAGTGATCACGTGATCCAAATCAAATAAACCATAACCGTCATCACGTGAAATGGAGTAGCTTTCAATGGTGAACATCACTATGTTGATCATATCTACTATATGATTCACGCCGACCTTCGGTATCAGTGTTCCGAGGCCATATCTGCATATGCTAGGCTCGTCAAGTTTAACCTGAGTATTCTGCGTGTGCAAAACTGGCTTGCACCCGTTGTATATGGACGTAGAGCTTATCACACCCAATCATGACATGGTGTCTGGGCACGACAAACTTTGGCAACGGTGCATACTCAGGGAGAACACTTTTTATCTTGAAATTTAGTGAGAGATCATCTTATAATGCTACATTCAATCAAAGCAAGATAAGATGCATAAAAGATAAACATCACATGCAATCAATATAAGTGATATGATATGGCCATCATCATCTTGTGCTTGTGATATCCATCTCCGAAGCACCGTCATGATCATCATGTCACCGGCGCTACACCTTGATCTCCATCGTAGCATCGTTGTCGTCTTGCCAATCTTATGCTTCTACGACTATCGCTACCGCTTAGTGATAAAGTAAAGCATTACAGGGCGATTGCATTGCATACAATAAAGCGACAATCATATGGCTCCTGCCAGTTGCCGATAACTCGGTTACAAAACATGATCATCTCATACAATAAAATTTAGCATCATGCTTTGACCATATCACATCACAACATGCCCTGCAAAAACAAGTTAGACGTCCTCTACTTTGTTGTTGCAAGTTTTACGTGGCTGGTACGGGCTGAGCAAGAACCGTTCTTACCTACGCATCAAAACCACAACGATAGTTTGTCAAGTTGGTGCTGTTTTAACCTTCGCAAGGACCGCGCGTAGCCACACTCGGTTCAACTAAAGTTGGAGAAACTGACACCCGCCACCGTGTGCAAAGCACGCGTCGGTAGAACCAGTCTCGGCGTAAGCGTCTGGCGTAATGTCGGTGCAGGCCGCTTCATCCAACAATACCGCCAAACCAAAGTATGACATGCTGGTAAGCAGTATGACTTATATCGCCCACAACTCACTTGTGTTCTACTCGTGCATATGACATCTACGCATAAGACCAGGCTCGGATGCCACTGTTGGGGAACGTAGTAATTTAAAAAAATTCCTACGCACACGCAAGATCATGGTGATGCATAGCAATGAGAGGGGAGAGTGTTGTCCACGTACCCTCGTAGACCGAAAGCGAAAGTGTTAGCACAACGCGGTTGATGTAGTCGTACGTCTTCACGATCCGACCGATTAAGTACCGAACGTACGGCACCTCCGAGTTCAGCACACGTTCAGCCCGATGACGTCCCTCGAACTCCGATCCATCTGAGTGTTGAGGGAGAGTTTCTTCATCATGACGGCGTGGTGACGATGTTGATGTTCTACCGACGCAGGGCTTCGCCTAAGCACCGCTACAGTATTATCGAGGTGGACTATGGTGGAGGGGGGGCACCGCACACGGCTAAGAGATCAAACAGATCAATTGTTGTCTCTCCAAGGGGTGCCCCCCTCCTCGTATATAAAGGAGTGGAGGAGGGGGAGGGCCGGCCCTCTCTATGGCGCGCCCTAGGAGGAGTCCTACTCCCACCGGGAGTAGGATTCCCCCCCTTCCAAGTAGTTTTTTTAGGGCTTCCAAGTAGTAGGAGTCGGAGTCAAGGAAAGGGGGGAGAGAAGAGAAGGAAGGAGGGGGCGCAGCCCCTCCCCCTAGTCCAATTCGGACTAGGACTTGGGGGGCGCCCAACCTCTCCTCTCTCTTTCCCCTAAAGCCCAATAAGGCCCATATACTCCCCGGCGAATTCCCGTAACTCTCCGGTACTCCGAAAAATACCCGAATCACTCGGAACCTTTCCGACGTCCGAATATAGTCGTCCAATATATCGATCTTTACGTCTCGACCATTTCGAGACTCCTCGTCATGTCCCCGATCTCATCCGACACTCCGAACTCCTTCGGTACATCAAAACACATAAACTCATAATATAACTGTCATCGAACTTTAAGCGTGCGGACCCTACGGGTTCGAGAACTGTGTAAACATGACCGAGACACGTCTCCAGTCAATAACCAATAGCGGAACCTGGATGCTCTTGGCTCCCGTATATTCTACGAAGATCTTTATCGGTCAAACCGCATAACAACATACGTTGTTCCCTTTGTCATCGGTATGTTACTTGCCCGAGATTCGATCGTCGGCATCTCAATACCTAGTTCAATCTCGTTACCGGCAAGTCTATTTACTCGTTCCGTAATACATCATCTCGCAACTAACCCATTAGTCACAATGCTTGCAAGGCTTATAGTGATGTGCATTACCGAGAGGGCCGGAGATACCTCTCGACAATCGGAGTGACAAATCCTAATCTCGAAATACGCCAACCCAACAAGTACCTTCGGAGACACCTGTAGAGCACCTTTATAATCACCCGATTCGTTGTGACGTTTGGTAGCACACAAAGTGTTCCTCCGTAAACGGGAGTTGCATAATCTCATAGTCATAGGAACATGTATAAGTCATGAAGAAAGCAATAGCAACATACTAAACGATCAAGTGCTAAGCTAACAGAATGGGTCAAGTCAATCACATCATTCTCCTAATGATGTGACCCCATTAATCAAATGACAACTCATGTCTATGGCTAGGAAACATAACCATCTTTGATCAACGAGCTAGTCAAGTAGAGGCATACTAGTGACACTCTGTTTGTCTATGTACTCACACATGTATTATGTTTCCGGTTAATACAATTCTATCATGAATAATAAACATTTATCATGAAATAAGGAAATAAATAATAACTTTATTATTGCCTCTAGGGCATATTTCCTTCACAAAGTATGGACTTTGGTGGACTTGCCTGATGATCGGCAAGCCATTTAGAATAAATGGATCTTTAAGAAGAAGACAGATGCTGATGGTAATGTCACCATTTATGAAGCTTGACTTGTCTCAAAGAAGTTTCCGGCAAGTTCAAGGAGTTGACTGTGATGAGACTTTCTCAATCATAGCGATGCTAAAGTCTGTCAGACTTATGTTAGCAGTTGCTGCATTTTCATTTACGAAATGTTGCAGATAGATGTCAAAACAAAGTTTCCTTGATGGTTTCCATGAGGAAAGGTTGTATGTGATACAACTAGAAGGTTTTGTCAATCCTAAGGATGCTAAAAGGTATGCAAACTCCAGTGATCCTTCTATGGACTGGAGCAAGCATCTCGGAGTTGGAACATACGCTTTGATGAGGTGATCAAAGCATTTGGGTTTATACAAAGTTTGCAAGAACCTTGTATTTGAAATAAAGTGAGTGGGAGCACTACAACATTTTGATAACTATATATGGATGACATATTGTTGATCAGAAATGATGTAGAATTTCTGGAAAGCATAATGGGTTGTTTGAATGGAGTTTTTTTTCAAAGGAAGACCTGTGTAAAACTGCTTACATGTTGGGTATCAAGATCTATAGAGATAGATCAAGATGCCTGATAAGACTTTCACCGAGCACCTTGACATGATTTTGAAGGAGTTCAAAATGGATCAGTCAAAGAAGGAGTTCTTGCCTGAGTTGTAAGGTGTGAATTTGAGTAAGACTCAAAGCTCGACCACGGCAGAAGAAATAGAAAGGATGAAAGTCGTCCCCTAGGAAAGTCTGGCAAGGGGGGTATAAGAGTGATCCAGGAGTGGATCATTGGACAGCAGTCAAAATTGTCCTTGGGAATAAGGAAATATTTCTCGATTATGGAGGTGATGAAGAGTTTGGCGTAAAGGGTTACGTCGATGCAAGCTTTAACACCTATCCGGATGACTCTGAGTAGCAAACCGGATACGTATAGTGGAGCAACCATTTGGAATAGCTCCAAGTGGAGCATAGTAGCAACATCTACAATATGAAATAGAGATTTCCGAAGAACACACGGATTTGAATGTTGCAGACCCGTTGACTAAAACCTCTCTCATAAGCATAACATGATCAAACCCTAGAACTCACTGAGTGTTAATCACATGGTGATGTGAACTAGATTATTGACTCTAGTAAACTCTTGGGTGTTAATCACATGGCGATGTGAACTAGATTATTGACTCTAGTAAACTCTTGGTTGTTAGTCACATGGCGATGTGAACTATGAGTGTTGATCACATGGCGATGTGAACTAGATTATTGACTCTAGTGCAAGTGGGAGACTGTTGGAAATATGCCCTAGAGGCAATAATAAAAATGGTTATTATTATATTTCCTTGTTCATGATAATTGTCTATTGTTCATGCTATAATTGTATTGACCGAAAACCGTAATACATGTGTGAATACATAGACCACAACATGTCCCTAGTAAGCCTCTAGTTGACTAGCTCGTTGATCAATAGATGGTCATGGTTTCCTGGCCATGGACATTGGATGTCGTTGATAACGGGATCACATCATTGGGGGAATGATGTGATGGACAAGACCCAATCCTAAGCATAACACAAGATCGTGTAGTTCGTTTGCTAGAGCTTTTCTAATGTCAAGTATCATTTCCTTAGACCATGAGATGTGCAACTCCCGGATACCGTAGGAGTGCTTTGGGTGTATCAAACGTCACAATGTAACTGCGTGGCTATAAAGGTGCATTATAGGTATCTCCGAAAGTGTTTGTTGGGTTGGCACGAATCAAGACTGGGATTTGTCACTCCGTATGACGGAGAGGTATCTCTGGGCCCACTCGGTAATGCATCATCATTATGAGCTCAGTGTGACTAAGGAGTTAGACGGGATCATGCATTACGGAACGAGTAAAGAGACTTGCCGGTAACGAGATTGTACAAGGTATAGGGATACCAACGATCGAATCTCGGGCGATTGTACAAGGTATAGGGATACCAACGATCGAATCTCGGGCAATTAACATACTGATAGACAAAGGGAATTGTATATGGGATTGATTGAATCCCCTACATCGTGGTTCATCCGATGAGATCATCGTGGAACGTGTGGGAGCCAATATGGGTATCCAGATCCCGCTATTGGTTATTGGCCGGAGAGGTGTCTCGGTCATGTCTGCATGGTTCCCGAACCCGTAGGGTCTACACACTTAAGGTTCGGTGACGCTAGAGTTGTTATGGGAAATAGTATGTGGTTATCGAAGGTTGTTCAGAGTCCCAGATGAGATCCCGGATGTGACGAGGAACTCCGGAATGGTCTGGAGGTGAAGATCGATATATTGGACGAAGGGTATTGGAGTCCAGAATTGTTCTCGGAGTACTGGGTGACGACCAGTGTGATCGAAAGGTGTTTCGGAGGCCTCGACAAGCGTTGGGGGGCCTTATGGGCCAAGGGGAGGGGGCACATCAGCCCACTAAGGCCTCGTTTGGTTGCAAGGTATCCCGGGGGGATCCCGTTGTTTCCCCGGGTCGGAGAACCACGGGCCGAGTTGGCCCAGGGAAATCCAGATGGTCATTTGGACCGCATCCTTTGAGGGTTAACACTGCCCGACCCATGCCCTTACCACGGGAAGGAAAGCCACGACCTGACAGGTCGGGGAGGAAAGCCACGGCTCGAGCGGCAGACGAGTGAACGACGCGCCGTCGACCAAGATCCACCACCGCCGCCTCCGAGCTCCTTCCGCCGACGGCAGAAGCGACCCCCCCCCCCGACCCCTTCCTCCGGTGTTCAGGATCCAACGTCCTCCCCTCCAGCGACAGCGATGGACCGCGGCCGTCATCGTCCTCCTTCCCTGGATCTTCCCTCCACCTTGAAGCCCCGCCCCCCTCCGGCGACCACGACGGCGATGACTTTGTGGTTGTTTTCTACCTCCTCCAGTCAAGGTTAGCCCCCTCCTGCTTCTCCCCCTCTGCAACCTCTATCTTTCTCGAGTTCATGCCTTCACCGTCACTGATGAACTTGAACATCCATATCCAGGAAGTGAGCATCGCCTCGTTCTCTCAGATCATTCCCACCATTGTTAATCACCGGTGAGCACCTAGATCAGTACACAATATTTGGTTGCTGATGTTTCAGTGGCTGTCCAAAAGAACTACACAATGCTAGATCTAGGAATGTAATTTTATTTGCTTGTACAAACAACTTGTTTAGAAGGAGGTAGGATTGATGCATCGGTGTTGGATATTAGAAAATGAAAGAAATGTAAGCAATGCTTAGTAGATTAGAAGAAATAGAAAATGATCGTTATATTTTTCTACTGATGTTGCTTTATACAAGTTTCATATGCATTGGTCAATAGTAGTTCTTCCGTAGCGGCGTGAGGAACTGAAATATATATCAGACCAATGTTTAATATGCATTGATTTTGTTTCTTTCTCAGTTCTCCTAGGTTTCTTGATGTTGTGACCATTGTTTCATATATAATACTTACCGTTGATGACAAACTGTTTCTTATGAAACATTTGTAGTACTGTTGTTTCATATGCTTTTTATGCAAGTGCATACTTAATCAGTTCTTCTCAACTATGAATGCATGTCATTGAAATCTAAATCCATATGCCAACTTTCAGATTATTTGTTGCTTGAACTGAAAGGTGTAGCTGCTAAATTTTTTTGTGTGCATCAGAACTTTATTTCATTACTGTAATGAAGACTAGTTTTGACCCTTTTCGATCTCCTAGTTACAGACTAGTTTTGACCCTTTTTTGCGAGATGGTCGTTTACATAATGAATCTTTTACTGCTGGTTTTAGTTGAAATTAGTTTACTTAGTTTTGTTGGGACCAAGCCTAGTAGCTAATGCACCTCATCTTTGTGGTTAGTTTTATTGGGATCTTCCAAGGAGTGTTTCTATTTTATTTCGTATACTAAGATCCAGAGCAGTTGTGTTCTTGGCCCTTCATACATCAAGAATTTTTGAAGGTTGTCCCCTGAAATAATCTGTAGCCTTATACCTTAAAGATTACCACTCTACTTTCATTACTTATCTAGAGGCTTTGTTGGCATCCGTTTTCTTTCTTGGGAGAGACCGTGAACACAAACTCATAAGATTTGTTGGCCATTTTTTCATCCAGCAATATATTCTTCATTCATGCTTTCGGTAGGCTGATTCTAGTTTCATCCATGACATGATTGTTTTTTTGTTGTTGATTTAAGTGGTGTGGTATGTCAGTTGCTCGATTGTTACTTGTTATTGCTAGCTGAAAATGTAGTTGGATTCATATAAGCACATGTATGCTAACACCGTACTGTAAGTTTTCTTGTAAATACGCATCCAGTTGTGTGCTGATTAGATAGTCATCTATGCACATGTGGGCTGATTAGATATATATGGATCTTGTGCTGATTAGATATATGCATCTGGGTGTTGATCTTAATGTTGCCACTCCTAGGAAACTGACACGACACAGTGTATATTATTCTGAATATTACACAATTGGAATAGTGTTTATACAATTGAAAAGCTTCGAGGACTATTTTCAAGCTGGTTTCAGTGTAACGTTCTTTTCTTGCCAAATGATGGCTTTCATGCCGTGGTCGTCCAGGAATCAAATGGAATAATATTTTATTTATTACTCCGTAGAACATAAATCAGTCTGGCTTATTATGTTTGCATCTATTTCATTGAGAACCATGCATATGTGCTTATATATAGTTTAAAATCTGATATTTTATAACTATATTGTTCTTTTTCTTTTTGCAGGTTTTCTAAAGCTGACCAATGAAAATGTCCAAAGATTTCAGTAGAGTGATTATTCCAATGACAACACATTTCTCCATGGATCAGTCACATATGCACATCCTTTTAATGGAACTATATGTGTTGTTCCCCTCCTTGGAGGCGTCGGTATGGACTGATCCCCTCACTTCCCCTGCCCCTAGGTATCCTGGGCGAAATCCCTAACTTTGTTGGGCGGCGGTGGTGCTCTTGGCACCGTTACCTTCTTGAAGGCGCCGCTTTGTGAGCCTTGTGGTCGGGTGGCGCTTGTGGGTGCTGTGTGGCGACGGCGGTGTGGCCCTCTTCTCCTAACGTGAAACTTCCCCCTCCGGTGTTGGATGTGTGCTGGCGATGTTACGCTCAAGGAGAGCCTCTGGCGTCTCGTTGGGGATGCGCGGACCCTCTCTATGTGGCCATCTTCCCGTGGCATCCATCTCATCTTGCGACGGTGCGGCACCTTCAATCCAGGCAAGGAGGTAGTGGCCTTCTTCGAAGATAGTGTACCAGAGTGCCGCGTCAGGGCCCGTAGGTACATGGCGACAGCATATGCCCCGCTGGTGTCGCCCCCTCTCCTCCAAACCAGTGTGATATTGTTCCTGGTGTAGCATTCTCGGAGGAGGTCCTCGTTGTCTTCGGCTTCGTTCTTTATCCTCAGTTTTCGTAGCGCGTGAGGAGTAGTTTGGTGTTGTCCATCGTTTATGTATCTTACCGCCGTGTTGTTCTTTCTTTTGCATGAGGGCGTTTGATTGTAATCTGGCTGGTTGATGGCTTCGTTAATTCAAAGTCGGGCTAGGCTTGAGCCCCATCTTTGGCTCGACTGATGCCTTTTCTCTAAAAAAATGTTAAACCATGATTACCGCACCAAAATTTATCTTTGATGTTGTGTTATTTATGGTTAGCGTGTGTGATGTGGACTGAAGTGTTTTTTCCTGATTATGCATTTTTCATATTTCATAGTTTATCCTTGAAATTACAGAATTATTCTCCATTGTTCTGTCATTTCTGAATTTTGCATGGAAATTAGAAATTAACTTACTTCTGTATTGCTATGATGCTTCTATAAGAAAAAAAAAGAAAAAAAGAACTATTTCTCATGGTTTTTGAATACTACATTTCTTTTCTAAGAAATCTGGCACTTCCTTGACATGATTCCCTCCCCTCCCCCTTGCCTCCAAACTCACGTGCGGATCTCCCCCGGTGGTGGGAGAGGATTTCCTATGGCCATGGAAAGTCCCCCTTGTGGGATTACTACCCTGGAATGTTTTCACTCTGCAACCAAATGAGGCCTAATGGGGTGTGCGCCCCTCCCACCCCATCTCACATAACGTGGAGAGGTGGGGGTGCCACCCCTAGGGCAGCCACCGCTCCCGGCTTGGGGGGCAAGTTTCGTAGGTGTGAGGGCACCCAAACCCATCTAGGGTTTTCCCTATGGCCGCCACCCCTCCCCTAGGGAACCCTAGGGCGCCTCCTCCTCCCCCCTTCGCCCTATATATAGTGAGGGAGAGAGAGGGCAGCCGCACACCCTTCCCTGGCGCAGCCCCTTCCCCTCTCCAACACCTCCTCTCCTCCGTAGTGCTTAGCGAAGCTCTGCCGGAGAACCACGAGCTCCATCGCCACCATGTCGTCGTGCTGCTGGAGTTCTCCCTCAACTTCTCCTCTCCCCTTGCTGGATCAAGAAGGAGGAGACGTCCCCGGGCTGTACGTGTGTTGAACGCGGAGGTGCCATCTATTCGACGCTAGATCGGATCTTCCGCGATTTGAATCGCCGTGAGTACGACTCCATCAACCGCATTCTTGTAACGCTTCCGCTTAGCGATCCTCAAGGGTATGAAGATGCACTCCTCTCTCTCGTTGCTAGCATCTCCTAGATTGATCTTGGTGACACGTAGGAAAATTTTGAATTATTACTATGTTCCCCAACACAAGCTTGTCTCAACTCGCCCAGTCTCTTCCTCGAAGTTCCGGCAAAATTCTACACGTACAATTCAAAGATGAGTCAGCGGTTGTATATCGAGTCGACAATGACAAGTCAGTCAGTTCAAAGAAAATACCTTCAAGCATGACAAACAACTTCTTGGCAAGAACTCCCAGATAATTCTCCAGATCGTCCCTCTTGCGAGCAATGCCTTCCATTTTATCGTTCAGATTGTTCTTGTCCTTCTTCAGACGGGTCGCTTCCTTATTGGCTTCATCAAGGGCAGTTTTCAGCTTGGCGTTTTCTTCCTCCAGTTTGCCGACTGAAGCTAGCTTCTGTTCGGCGAGTGCAGTTTTCTCGTCAGCTGCTTTCTGTGCGGCCGCAAGATCTTGGTCCTTTTTCGCCAAAGCTTGATTCATTTTCTCTGAAAGAAACAGCGCTCGGTTCAGAAAAAGTAAAATAGAACCTGGTACAAAGACAAACTAGTCGGCAAGCTTTCTCTTACTAGCGGCTTCATCCTTGGCCTTCTGCAGATTTGTCTTGGCCAGTTCCAGATCGAGGTTGAGCTGAATCTGTTTTTTATCCAATTCAGCAAAACAAACTCCGAGTTCACAAGATTTCTATAATCAAGGGACAGTCAATCGACAGATGGAAAGATCAGTTACTTCAGAACAATAGTTCAATAAATTCAAGTTGTTTTCAAACCGTAGTCGACTGCCCGCAGTCAACCACGGTCTCGGGGACTACACCCAGTGGGTGCACTTAGCGTGCCCCCACTGATTCAGTTTCCACTCGACGTGGTCTGTCCAGGTGCTACCTCTTGATCTTGCGTTGGATTTCCCCGAAGAGCAGAGGATAATGTAGCAGAGTAGCGTAAGTATTTCCCTTAGTTTTTGAGAACCAAGGTATCAATCCAGTAGGAGGCCACGCGCAAGTCCCTCGTACCTACACAAAACAAATAGCTCAACGCAACCAACGCGATTAGGGGTTGTCAATCCCTTCACAGGTCACTTACGAGAGTGAGATCGATAGAGATGATAGATAATATTTTTGGTATTTTTGGTATAAAGATGCAAAGTAAAATAAAAAGCAAAGTAAAAAAGCAAAGCAATAATAAAGTGATGGAAGATTGATATGATAGAGAATAGACCCGGGGGCCATAGGTTTCACTAGTGACTTCTCTCAAGAGCATAAGTATTTTACGATGGGTGAACGAATTACTGTTCAGCAATTGACATAATTGAGCATAGTTATGAGAGTATCTAGGTATGGATCGAACACCGCATGATTGAACCAAAGCTAAGCACTTCTCCCATTGCAAGAACTACCAATCTAGTTGGCCAAACCAAATGGATAATTCAAAGAGACTTGCAAAGATAACCAATCATACATAAAAGAATTCAGAGAAGATTCAAATATTGCTCATAGATAATCTTGATCATAAACCCACAATTCATCGATCTCAACAAACACACCATAAAAAGAAGATTACATCGGATAGATCTCCACGAGAGAGGTGGAGAACATTGTATTGAGATCCAAAAAGAGAGAAGAAGCCATCTAGCTACTAACTACGGACCCGAAGGTCTGAGGTAAACTACTCACACTTCATCGGAGAGGCTATGATGATGTAGAAGCCCTCTGTGGTGGATTCCCCTTAATGGAACTCTAACAGGCCCCAAGATGGGATCTCGTGGATACAGAAAGTTGCGGCGGTGGAATTAGGTTTTTGGCTCCGTATCTGATCGATCGGGGGTACGTAGGTATATATAGGAGGAAGAAGTACGTTGGTGGAGCAACAGGGGGCCCACGAGGGTGGAGGGCGCGCCTGGGGGGGGGGAGGGCGTGCCCCCCTGCCTCGTGCCTTCCCTGTTGGTTGCTTGACGTAGGGTCCAAGTCTCCTGGATCATGTTCGGTTAGAAAATCACATTCCCGAAGGTTTCATTCCGTTTGGACTCCGTTTGATATTCCGTTTCTTCGAAACTCTGAAATAGGCAAAAAAAACAGCAATTCTAGGTTGGGCCTCCGGTTAATAGGTTAGTCCCAAAAATAATATAAAAGTGAATAATAAAGCCCAATATGGTCCAAAATAGTAGATAATATAGCATGGAGCAATGAAAAATTATAGATGCGTTGGAGATGTATCAGGCATCCCCAAGCTTAATTCCTGCTCGTCCTCGAGTAGGTAAATGATAAAAAGATAATTTTTGATGCGGAGTGCTACTTGGCATAATTTCAATGTAATTCTTCTTAATTGTGGAATGAATATTCAGATTCGAAAGATTCAAGACAAAAGTTTAATATTGACATAAAAATAATAATACTTCAAGCATACTAACAAAGCAATCATGTCTTCTCAAAATAACATGGCCAAAGAAAGTTATCCCTACAAATCATATGGTCTGGCTATGCTCTATCTTCACCACACAAAGTATTTAAATCATGCACAACCACGATGACAAGCCAAGCAATTGTTTCATACTTTTGACATTCTCAAAAATTTTTCAATATTCACGCAATACATGAGCGTGAGACATGGATATAGCACTATATGTGGAATAGAATTGTGGTTGTGGAGAAGACAAAAGGGAGAATATAGTCTCACATCAACTAGGCGTATCAACGGGCTATGGAGATGCCCATCAATAGATATCAATGTGAGTGAGTAGGGATTGACATGCAACGGATGCACTAGAGCTATAAGTACATGAAAGCTCAACAAAGAAACTAAGTGGGTGTGCATCCAACTCGCTTGCTCACGAAGACCTAGGGCAATTTGAGGAAGCCCATCATTGGAATATACAAGCCAAGTTCTATAATGAAAAATTCCCACTAGTATATGAAGGTGACAAAATGAGAGACTCTCTATCATGAAGATCATGGTGCTACTTTGAAGCACAAGTGTGGTAAAAGGATAGTAACATGGTCCCTTCTCTCTTTTTCTCTCATTTTTTATTTTTTTATTTGGGCCTTTTCTCTTTTTTATGGCCTCTTTTCTTTACCCTTTATTTATTTATTTATTTTTCGTCCGGAGTCTCATCCCGACTTGTGGGGGAATCATAGTCTCCATCATCCTTTCCTCACTTGGGAAAATGCTCTAAAAATGATGATCATCACACTTTTATTTACTTACAACTCAACAATTACAACTTGATACTTAGAACAAAATATGACTCTATGTGTATGCCTCCGATGTGTACCGGGATATGCAATGATTCATGAGTGACATGTATGAAAGAATTATGAATGGTGGCTTTGCCACAAATACGATGTCAACTACATGATCATGCTAAGCAATATGACAATGATGGAGCGTGTCATAATAAATGGAACGGTGGAAAGTTGCATGGCAATATATCTCAGAATGGCTATGGAATAGGTAGGTATGGTGGCTGTTTTGAGGAAGGTATATGGTGGGTATATGATACCGGCGAAAAGTGTGCGGTATTAGAAAGGCTAGCAATGGTGGAAGGGTGAGAAAAGTGTGTATAATCCATGGACTCAACATTAGTCATAAAGAACTCATATAGTTATTGCAAAAATCTACAAGTTATCAAAGCAAGTATTACGCGCATGCTCCTAGGGGGATAGATTGGTAGGAAAATACCATCGCTCGTCCTCGACCGCCACTCATAAGGAAGACAATCAATAAATAAATCATGCTCTGACTTCATCACATAACGGTTCACCATACGTGCATGCTACGGGAATCACAAACTTTAACACAAGTATTTCTAAAATTCACAACTACTCAACTAGCATGACTCTAATATTACTACCTCCATATCTCAAAAAAATTGTCAAGCATCAAACTTTTCTTAGTATTCAACACACTCAAAAGAAAGTTTTACAAATCTTGAATACCAAACATATTATTATTATTAAGCAAATTACCATGCTATTTAATACTCTCAAAATAATCTAAGTGAAGTATGAGAGATCAATGGTTTCTATAAAACAAATCCACCACCGTGCTCTAAAAGATATAAGTGAAGCACTAGAGCAAAACTATATAGCTCAAAAGATATAAGTGAAGCACATAGAGTATTCTATCAAATTCCAATTCATGTATGGCTCTCTCAAAAGGTGTGTACAGAAAGGATGATTGTGGTAAACTAAAAAGCAAAGACTCAAATCATACAAGACGCTCCAAGCAAAAAAATATTATGTGGTGAATAAAAATATAGCTCCAAGTAAAGTTACCGATGGAAGTGGACGAAAGAGGGGATGCCTTCCGGGGGCATCCCCAAGCTTTGACTTTTTGGTGTCCTTGGATCATCTTGGGGGTGCCATGGGCATCCCCAAGCTTAGGCTCTTGCCACTCCTTGTTCCATAATCCATCAAAAATATTTCACTCAAAACTTGAAAACTTCACAACACAAAACTCAACAGAAATCTCCTGAGCTCCATTAGCGAAAGAAAACAAAAGACCACTTCAAGGTACTGTAATGAAATCATTATTTATTTATATAGGTGTTAAACCTACTGTATTACAACTTCTCTATGGATTGTAAACTATTTTACTAGCCATAGATTCATCAAAATAAGCAAACAACACACGAAAAACAGAATCTGTCAAAAACAGAACAGTCTGTAGTAATCTGTAACTAACGCAAACTTCTGGAACTCCAAAAATTCAGCCAAAAAAGGAAGATCTAGGAAATTTGTTTATTGATCCGAATCAATTGGAATCACTATTTTATCACGTTCTGGTGATTTTTAACAATTGTTTTCGTGAACCGAAAGTTTCTGGAAATTACAGCAAAATCAAATAACTATCATCCAAGAAGATCCTATAGGTTTAACTTGGCACAAACACTAATTAAAACATAAAACCACATCTAAACAGAATGTAGATGGATTATTTATTCCTAAACAGAAACAAAAACAAAAAATTAAAAATAAAATTGGGTTGCCTCCCAACAAGCGCTATTGTTTAACGCCCCTAGCTAGGCATAAAAGCAATGATAGATCTAGGTATTGCCATCTTTGGTAGGCAATCCATAAGTGGCTCTCATAATAGATTCATATGGTAGTTTTATTTTCTTTCTATGGAAGTGTTCCATACCTTTCCTTAACGGAAATTGGAATCTAATTTTCCCTTCCTTCATATCAATGATTGCACCAATCGTTCTAAGGAAAGGTCTACCAAGAATAATAGGACATGAAGGATTGCAATCTATATCAAGAACGATAAAATCTACGGGCACATAATTCCTATTTGCAACAATGAGAACATCATTAATTATTCCCGTAGGTTTTTTGATAGTGGAATCCGCAAGATGCAAGTTTAGAGAGCAATCATCAAAGTCACGGAAATCTAGCAAATCACACAAAGTTTTGGGAATAGTGGAAACACTAGCACCCAAATCACATAAAGCATGAAAATTCATGATCCTTAATCTTAATTTTAATAGTTGGTTCCCACTCATCATAAAGTTTTCTAGGGATAGAGACTTCCAACTCAAGTTTTTCCTCATAAGATTGCATCAAGGCATCAACGACATGTTTGGTAAACGCTTTATTTTGACTATAAGCATGAGGAGAATTTAGCACGGATTGCAACAAGGAAATACAATCAACTAAAGAGCAACTTTCATAATTAAATTCGTTGAAATCCAATATAGTGGGTTTAGCAACATCTAGGGTTTCACTTTCTTCAATCCCACTTTTATCAATTTTAGCATCAAGATCTAAGAACTCCGAATTTTTAGAACGCCTTCTAGGTAAAGGTGGATCATAATCAGTCCCATCATTATCAAGATTCATATTGCAAAACAAATATTTGATAGGAGATACATCAATAACTTTTAGATCTTCATCTTTATTTTCATGGAAATTGGAAGAACACGATTTAATAAAGGCATCTTTCGTAGCACGCATCCTAGCGGTTCTTTCCTTGCACTCATCAATGGAAATTCTCATGGTTTTGAGAGACTCATTGATATCATGCTTAGGAGGGATAGATCTAAGCTTTAAAGAATCAACATCAAGAGAAATTCTATCAACGTTCCTAGCCAATTCATCAACTTTAAGCAATTTTTCCTCAAGCAAAGCATTAAAATTCTTTTGCGAATTCATAAGCTCTTTAACACTAGTCTCAAATTCAGAGGGCATCTTATTAAAATTTTCATAAGAGTTGTTGTAAGAATTTCCATAATTATTAGAAGGATTACTAGGATAAGGCCTATGATTAAAGTTCCCTCTATACGTGTTGTTACCAAAATTATTCCTACCAACAAAATTCACATCCATAGATTCATTATTATTTTCAATCAAAGTAGACAAAGGCATATCATTAGGATCCGAAGAAACACTCTTAGTAGCAAATAATTTCATAAGTTCACCCATCTTTCCACTCAAAACATTTATTTATTCTATCGCATGTACTTTTTTATTAGTAGATCTTTCAGTGTGCCATTGAGAATAATTAACCATAATATTATCTAGGAGTTTAGTAGCATCTCCTAAAGTGATTTTCATAAAAGTGCCTCCCGCGGCCGAATCTAAAAGGTTTTTAGAAGCAAAATTCAATCCGGCATAATTTTTTTATATAATCATCCACAAATTCAAACCATGAGTAGGGCAATTATGTATCATTAATTTCATCCTCTCCCAAGCTTGTGCAACATGTTCATGATCAAGTTGCTTAAAGTTCATAATATCGTTTCTAAGAGAGATGATCTTAGCGGGAGGAAAATACTTAGAGATAAAAGCATCTTTGCACTTGTTCCAAGAATCAATACTATTTTTAGGCAAAGAAGAAAACCAAGCTTTAGCACGATCTCTAAGCGAAAATGGAAATAGCTTCAATTTAACAACATCATTGTCAACATCCCTCTTCTTTTGCATATAACATAAACCAACAAAGCTATTTAGATGAGTAGCGGCATCTTCACTAGGAAGGCCGGCGAATTGATCTTTCATAACAAGATTCAATAAAGCAGTATTGATTTCATAAGATTCAGTATTGGTAAGAGGAGCAATCGGAGTGCTAAGGAAATCATTATTGTTGGTATTGGTAAAGTCACACAATTTGGTATTATCTTGAGCCATCGTGACAAGCAAGCAAACCAACACACGAGCAAACAAAAAGCAAGCGCAAAGAAAGGCAAACGGAAAAGAGAGGGCGAATAAAACGGCAAGGGTGAAGTGGGGGAGAGGAAAACGAGAGACAAATGGCAAATAATGTAATGCGAAAGATAAGAGATTGTGATGGGTACTTGGTATGTTGACTTTTGCGTAGACTCCCCGGCAACGGCGCCAAAAATTCTTCTTGCTACCTCTTGAGCTTGCGTTGGATTTCCCCGAAGAGGAGAGGATAATGCAGCAGAGTGGCGTAAGTATTTCCCTCAGTTTTTGAGAACCAAGGTATTAATCCAGTAGGAGGCCACGCGCAAGTCCCTCGTACCTACACAAAACAAATAGCTCAACGCAACCAACGCGATTAGGGGTTGTCAATCCCTTCACGGTCACTTACGAGAGTGAGATCTGATAGAGATGATAGATAATATTTTTGGTATTTTTGGTATAAAGATGCAAAGTAAAATAAAAAAGCAAAGTAAAAAAGCAAAGCAATAATAAAGTGATGGAAGATTGATATGATAGAGAATAGACCCGGGGGCCATAGATTTCACTAGTGACTTCTCTCAAGAGCATAAGTATTTTACGGTGGGCGGACGAATTACTGTTGAGCAATTGACAGAATTGAGCATAGTTATCAGAGTATCTAGGTATGATCATGTATATAGGCATCACGTCCGAGACAAGTAGACCGACTCCTCCCTGTATCTACTACTATTACTCCACTCATCGACCACTATCCAGCATGCATCTAGAGTATTAAGTTAATGAAAACAGAGTAATGCCTTAAGCAAGATAACATGATGTAGAGGGATAAATTCATGCAATATGATAAAAACCGCATCTTGTTATCCTCGATGGCAACAATACAATACGTGCCTTGCTGCCCCTTCTGTTACTGGGAAAGGACACCACAATATTGAACCCAAAGCTAAGCACTTCTCCCATTGCAAGAACTACCAATCTAGTTGGCCAAACCAAACGGATAATTCAAATAGACTTGCAAAGATAACCAATCATACATAAAAGAATTCAGAGAAGATTCAAATATTGCTCATAGATAATCTTGATCATAAACCCATAATTCATCGATCTCAACAAACACACCGCAAAAGAAGATTACATCGAATAGATCTCCACGAGAGAGGGAGAACATTGTATTGAGATCCAAAAGAGAGAAGAAGCCATCTAGCTACTAACTATGGACCCGAAGGTCCGAGGTAAACTACTCACACTTCATCGAAGAGGCTATGATGATGTAGAAGCCCTCCGTGGTGGATTCCCCTTCCGTGGAGCTCGGAACAGGCCCCAAGATGGGATCTCGTGGATCTGAAAGTTGCGGCGGTGGAATTAGGTTTTGGCTCATGTCGATCGCTCGGGTGCGTAGCTATATATAGGAGGAAGAAATGCGTCGGTGGAGCAACAGGGCCAACGAGGGTGGAGGCGCGCTGCGAGGCGCGCCCCCTACCTTGTGCCTTCCCTGTTGGTTGCTTGACGTAGGGTCCAAGTCTCCTAGATCATGTTAGGTGAGAAAATCACGTTTCCGAAGGTTTCATTCCGTTTGGACTCCGTTTGATATTCCGTTTCTTCGAAACTCTGAAATAGGCAAAAAACAGCAATTCTGGGCTGGGCCTCCGGTTAATAGGTTAGTCCCAAAAATAATATAAAAGTGAATAATAAAGCTTAATATGGTCCAAAATAGTAGATAATATAGCATGGAGCAATCAAAAACTATAGATACGTTAGAGACGTATCACCAGGCCGAGTGGAAAATTCCGATTCTCAGACCACAGTCGACTGCCCGCAGTCAACTATGGTCTCGGGGACTACACCCAGTGGGTGCACTCAGCGTGCCCCACTGGTTCAAAGATTCAATCGACAACAACATAGTCAGCTCAAAGTGCGAGTTTGCTCAGTGGCAAATCAAAACACCCAGTGGGTGTACAGATGCGAAGCACTGACAGATGAAAAGATTCTTTGAAAGAAAGTTTTCAGGTACCATATCCTAACAGAACAAGCCAAAAGAGGCAGTCGACAATTTGCTAACCTGGACGTTGCTCTGGAGAGCGGAGCTGGCATCATAAGCAGCTTGGCTGGCTTCCTGCACCATCTTCATCTTCTCCATCATAATGCCCGCCTGGCGTATAGCCTCTTTTGCAGCACCCACCTGGTCCTCTGGGACGTGATGTGCAGCAAAAAGTGATGGTGGATCGGCAGGAGTCTCAATGCGGCTGTCTTTGAAGGCTGAGCACTCGACAGCGGTATGGCGAAGGAGACGGAAGTCCGATTGGCATCGCTGGCGTCCTGAATTACCGGTTCCGCCACCGGCGTCGACTGAGGCGTCTTGCCAGTGGACGTTTTCCTATTTCTTCTCCCCAAGGGCCTCTGTGGCTCGTCCTCGTTGTCGCCGGGGAGGTCAATGACGTTAGAGGAGCTGTAAAAAGATCAGTCGCCAAAAGATCATCTTTGATTGGTTATATCGCAGTTCAATCGACAAGCAAAGACAAGATCGCAAAGATTATACCTGGGTTGGAGGTGACCGCATCTTCCATGTCCTCATCCTCGTTTTTATAAGCAGAGGTCCCAGAGGTAGCGGCACTGCTAGTTTCAAGATTCGATCGGTCAAACCAAGGAAAAATAGACAACACAGAATTCCGGGCAAAACTGAAGACAAGACACTTATGCAGAGGCGACAGGGATGTCGATTTTGATTCTGGGCAGCGCCTTTCGGGTCTTCCGCGGTACGACTTTGGATTGTTTCGGAGCCTTTTCAGTCGGCGCCGGAGAAGACGTCCTTGGACGCTTTGATGACTGCCAGTCGGAGCGGTTGCCTTGTCGCGGGCGCTTGCGAGATCGTGGGTGAGCTTGGATCGCCTTTCCCTGCGGGGAGGTGAGTCGACCTCTTCTTCATCACTTGGGTCGTCGCTCTCCTCGTCCCCTTCACCGCCAGAATGCCACTCGCCACTTTCACCTCCGCTTGCCTCTTCTTCCGGGTCCTGCTCCTGCTCTCCGTTGGGCATCGAATACATCTCAGTAAGGGCCTAGAAGAAAACAAGCAAGACAAAGTCAGTCGGTGGACCATGAAAAGTTGCATGATAAATCAAGATAACACTCGGTAATTCAGAGTTGGACCTTATGCGGTTCATAGGATTGGTCGAGTGGAGGGATTCTCCTGGCCCCCACAGGGTTATCTTTGTTGCCAGTGATACCCCTCAACCACTTCTCCACCGTATCCTCGTCGACTTCTTCTGGATGCACCCGAGTGGAATCTTCAATGCCCGAATACATCCACATCGGATGGTCACAGGCCTGAAGTGGCTGAATACGTCGTCTGAGGAAGACTTCAACAGATCCATACTGGTCACGTCCTCACGAATGAGGTAGACCACTCGCTCAACCAACACCTTCACCTCCGCTTTCTCCCCGGGGGTCACTTTCAAGGCGGAGGGCTTCTCCACGCGAGCCATAGAAAAGGGAGGAAGTCCGGTCGACTGTCCTGGAGTCGGCTGGTCTTTGCAGTAAAACTAGGTCGACTCCACCCTCGGACTGACTCGGGAAGGATTATGGCTGGGAAAGAGCTCTTACCCCTCATTTGAATTCCAAGACCCCCACACATCTGGGTCACTTTTGTCTTCTCATCACTCGGATTGGCCTTTGACCGACTGGGAGCGACACGTGAAAATGTGCTTGAAGAGGCCCCAATATGGTCGACAACCCAAGAAATTTTCGCACACAGACACGAAAGCAGCAAGATACACGATGGTGTTGGGGGAAAAGTGGTGAAGTTGTGCCCCAAAGAAGTTCAAGAAAGCTCGGAAAAAAGGATGGGGAGGCAAAGAAAACCCACGGTCGACATGGGTGGCGAGGAGGACACACTCACCCTCCTGCGGTCGGGGCTCAGTCTCGTCCGCTGGGAGCCGCACGGATCCGTGGGGAATCAATCCCTCCTCGGCCAGATCGTCGATGTCGTCCTGGTGAATCGTCGACCAGATCCAATCTCCCTGGATCCAGCCGCGCGGCAGACCGGACCTCGAGGAAGATCCGCCTCGGCTGGACTTCTTCCCCTTCGCCTTTGTCGTCGCCTTCTTCGCGCGCTCCAATGCCACCGTCTTCTCCTTCCCCATTGCAGCAGACAGAGCTCGAACTGAGCAGCGGCGTTGGGGCAGGAGCGGATGCGGTGGAGAGAACATAGAAGGAAGAGGAAGAATGGGTGCGCACTGTTCAAAAACCCCAGACCGACGCCTTATATGAGGTCGCTTCCGAGTGACTGACTTGTGGACCCGGGCGATCTTATCAAATCCCGCAACAGTCGCGCGAGCGATACGTGGCGAAAAAGGCGGCACGGAAATCGAGGCGGCCCTGCCTTATCCAGCCCGATTGCTGCGACCTCCTCCGCCCTGCGCGCTTCCCAAAAAATTCGAATCCCACGAGATCCGCGGATAGCAGAACAACCTGTCAGACGGAAGATTTTCTCCATATCAACACTCGAAGCTTAACAACGAAAGGTCACTCAAGAAAACCAAGAATGGATCAAGGTGACTGAACAAGAAGTTGAAGTCATCATGATTGTTCATTTAATCCCAGGACAAGGCGTTTCCGAAGCGCAAATGTTGAGTCGGAAAGATTATCAGCTCCTTCTCCACTCGAACCCTGAACCATTCGGGGGCTAATGATGAAGCCATGTACCTAGGGTAGGGTCATAGGCCTGACCTAGACACCCTCCCCTAGGACTTCACCTTAAAACCAGAAGCGATCGAAGAGGAGTCATCATCCACTCGACCATAAGGCATTCCACTCGGAAGACTAGAAGTCACTCGGCCATGGAAACTGTCACTCGACCGCCAGCATATTTAAAGCCACTCCGCACTGCAACGGTCGGACATTACATCATAGCTTTAATGGTCATTATGTCTCTTTATTACTAGCGTTACCAGTAACGCCCCCCTCTTGATGTACCTTAAATCCCTTGAAACGTGGGCTGACTGGGGTCCTGGCGCACTCTATATAAGCCACCCCCTCCACATGCACAAGGGTTCACACCCGTGTAAACACACACATACATAATCCAGTCGACCGCCTCCGGGCTCCGAGACGTAGGGCTGTTACTTCTTCTGGGAAGGGCCTGAACTCGTAAAACTCGTGTGTACGACTTCACCATAGCTAGGATCTTGCCTCTCCATACTTACCCCCCCCCCTATTCTACTGTCAGTCTTAGTACCACGACACGCCCTCCTCATGCTAGGGTTTAGCAGACCCGTGCCGACCATTCTTTACACCGTCAGCATGGCCGCGGCGAGCACATGCTCGTCAGTCGTTCGCTTGAAGCACCAGTTGTCGAGCTCCTCCACAACACCGCATATCGGCGACCTTCATCCGGCGCACGAGCATGTTGCGACCCGCTTCTTCACGTCATCGGGCGGTATTGTCATCATGTCGGCCACGCCTACCCCCGTGGCCGTCATCTACGAGGGTCATGGCGAAGCCTTCCACCTCGAGGGCCATGGCCAAGGCTTCGATCCCGACGAGACCCAAAGCCAAGACGGTCGTGGCCAGCCAAGATGGTGCCGAACACTTTGGTGCCCACAAAGAAGAAGAGGTCGACGACCATGGCAACTCATGGCATGAAGACATCTATTGCAAAGACGAAGAAGAGGGTGTAGACATTGAGGAGGAGCCATGGTTTATCAATGACCTCACCCAAAGAGCCAATGCACAAAAGAGGATGCAAAGCATTCGCAGGGGATCATACACCAAAAGATGAGGACAAAGTTGACTTGCGAGAGTCGGAAGGAAATAGGGAAAGAACCCAAGACCGGCGCCGAGCAAAAATGTGTCGTTTTGGGGGGGGGGGGGCAGAGTTCATGCGCCCTTTCATGAACATAGGAAGTTTCCGTCCTACAAGTTTGCGAGCAGCTGTGACATCAACTCAATCCAAAAAAAGTGTGTTTGTGTGTGTGTGGGGGGGGGGGGGGGTTATCCAACAAGAATGCGACAAGTTTTGTGCCGCGCTTGAGAGCGTTGAAGCCTGTCCCGTGAGTGGCCTAGGCGTGGGCGACTTGGTATGAACTTCTTCTCTTTGTTCCTATGCCATGTTAATGTTGTTGCATTTCATGTCCTTCGCTGTTACATTATGGCCTTCACTTTGATTGTGTAGGCATTCCAAGCTTTGGAAGCCTTCAAGGCCCAACATACGAACAAGCCATTCACCCTCTCCCATTTTGGGCGCCCATCAAAGATTGCCCCAAGTTTAAAGATCAATATGCCGCTCTAAAGAAGCATGGAGGGCCAACGACCGTCGTTGAGCAAGAAGATTGATTGAAGAGGCCCTCGAGCAATACAAACTCAAAGGTGGACGAGAAGCATGATGTGGCATCTTTCACCTTGCAACAAACTTTGCAAGGCATGATGACACAAAAGAAAACAAGGAACGAGAGGAAGCGGCAAAAAAAGAAGAGCAAATGAAGGTCTACATAGAGCTACAAACAAAGAAGCTAGAGATGGACGAGGGTGTCAAAAGGAGGAAGCTCGAGATTGAGGAGGCCATCCAAACGAAGAAGCTCGAGACCGAGGCCACCAAGGCAAAAGAGGTGGCGCTAGTTTTCATGACCGTGGACTTGAGCAAGATGTTCCCGAAAAGAAAAGGTTGGTTCGAGAAGAAGCAAAAGGAGATGCCCGAGCAAGATGATTTATCTACGGCCAAGAGCGGTGTCATTTTGTATGCCGGCTTGTGTGCTGGCATGAACGATGGGGCCGCAAGACATGAACTATGGCTATTTTTTGTGCGATGGCCGCTGGCTTTGTTGACGGCGTGAAATTATGGGGGTTGATCATTTTGTCGGCAGGCATATGTGCCGGCCGCTGGCGCTCTAGCCGGCATAAACTATGGCCGATGCATGAACTATGATTGTGGTGCCTAAATTTCAGTTTTCATTTCCTTTGCAAAAAATTTAGGCGGCCGAACGAAATGCATCTGCCGACAGGACGCACGCCCCGCACAAATGTAGAAATGGCTGGCCGCTGCCCCTGCCCGACCCAAATGGATAGAATCCGAACAAAACGGATGTTTGTTTGAGGTCGCCTGTTAAAGGTGACCTTATTCGATTCACCGATACGATACGACAGTACAAAAATCTGTACATTTTTTTTTCTTTAACATCACCGCACGCGCATCGAGGGTTCATGGATATACTAGTTCAACAAAAAACAGGAGTATATGTTTTCTGCATACAAGGCTTGGAGACAACATGCCTCTTTCGGCCAGCAGCAAAACGGGGGAAAAGAGCAGCATCCAGAAAAGACGAGAAAGAGACAAGAAAAAAGAAAGGAGCAAATAATTCAATTTCTGGCTTGAAGCTTTTTACCATCAATGGCCAGGACCAGAAAATCGGTTTCATAAGCGGGCCACAACTATGATTCCTTGATGTGCATTGCCATTTTAAGCTAGTCCACAAGGGATGATGATAAAATGGATGATGGTGCACCTGTGTGAATTAACCCGCGGGTCAAGTCCAGCCAAGCTCATCGTGGACGTGAACAATGGCATCATGGCAACCACAAACCTTGATCCAGCTCATAAATGTGGATGGGTTGTGGCTGGAGAGGCACACCTATAAAGATGGCCAACCATATGATGAAGACATATCAGTTCAATGCAGTCTGCCGGTTGTTTTCATCAAGATCTGAATCGTCAGAGTACATTCGAAAATTATGTTGTCCATTCCTTTATTCGTCGAGAAAGTCAAGTGGATCCGCAAAGGGATTAGCATAGTATTCCTTCCGGTCCTTTTTATTTTACATATAAAAATTGTCTGAAGTCAAACTTCATAAAATTTGACCATATTTATAAGAAAAAATATCAACATCTACCATGCTAAAGTTATATAGTCTGAAACTTTATGTCATGGCGCGTCTATTTGTATTGATTTCATATTGTGAATATTGGTATTTTTTTTATGAAGTTGGTCAAATTTTACGAGGCTTGACTTCGAACAAATCTTATATGCAAACTAAAAAGGACCAGGGAGTACCTCGCATAAGGATTAGCATAGACTTGAGCAAGATGACTAGATCGTATGTCAAGACGTGTGGCCTTGTTTCTCATAATCTCATCGAGTATGGTTAGTTTCGTACCATATGCAAAGCATCACTACTACTCCTACTTCCTCTTCCTCCGTCAAACTTGTTTAATTTTAACTAGCTCTATAGAAAAAATTCTGTTTTTTACCCCAAAAAAAGATTTACCCTTTTCACTATTTTACCGAATTTTAAGAAAATCATCAATTTATATCCCCGTTGATTGATTTTGTGCCATATTTAGGCATGCCACGTAGACGTTATTTTTGTTTTGTTTTTTGCCTGATTTTCCTTTATTGCATATAAACAAACAAAATCAGCCTACACGAGTTTCTTTTCTCTGGTTATTGTCTAGATTTTGTTACTACAGAATACCGAACCAAAAATAGTTTCACCCGTCCATTCGTCCACACATCCATCCCCATGGACGCGACGGAGCAGCATCCCCAGCATCAACCGACGGTGGAGTCACCGGCAGAGGAGTAGGTGAAAAGGACGTTGGTGTTCACGTACGACACACTGAAGTAGGGCTTCTCGAACCACGACCTACTGCAGGACGTAGCGCGCGTTGGTAGCAAGTAACAAAAAGTGTGTGAAAATAGTGTCTCAATGCTTAGAAACGAGGCACATAGTTCATACTTTCACTAGTGCAATCTCTCAGCATCATTAACATAATTGAATCACATGATAATCTCTCAAAAGTGCATGAAAGAATCACTCCAAAGTCTCTATCCCTATCAGACAAAGTAGGATGAAATCTTGTAGGTAGTAAACCACATCAAAGTTGTGTTTTCCAATCAATCTATTGAACAACCCTCAGAGAGTCATGAATAGTTATAGAGATCATACTACGACAACACCATATGATACGTATCGTTGAAGTCTTTTATCACCTACATTATCTCAATGTCACCACGGGTATCCACAAGTTAGACATGCATCAAGTGATCTCAAATCCAAAATATTCAATCCAACATAAATAAACATCAAAGAGCAAGACTCGATTGGCCACGAAAAAAAAGGGACGCGAACATCATGTGATCCAACTTTATTGACAAAGCTCGTGATACATCAAGATCGTGCCAGATCAAGAACATAAGAGGGAGAGATTAAACACATAGCTACTAGTACAAATTTTCAGTCTCGAGGATGAAATACTCACACATAGCTACTAGTACAAATCTTTAGTCTTGAGGATGAAATATTCACAGATCACCATGGAGGCAACAAGGATGATGAAGAGGCCTCCACCTACGGTAGGGCACTGGAAAAGAGCTCCAGATGAGATCGCTTGGAACAGAGACTTGCAACGTCAGAAGAGAAGTTCTATGTTACTTTTCAAGAGTTTATCAATATATAGGATTTTTCAGCGCTGGATTCCTGTCAAGTAGAGTCTCGAGGGGCCCACAAGCTTGATTTTCACGCCCCTAGGGGTGCCCCTTGGGCTTGTGGGCCCCTCAGGCACCTTCCGGCTGCCTCCAGAAGCTTCTTGAGTCTCTTCTTTTCTATAAAAAATTGTCATAAATTTTCAGCGCAATTGGACCTTCCTAGATATTGATCTTCTACGAATTCAAAAACATGAAAAGAGAGCCAGAAACTGATACTGGGCACTAGATTAATAGGTTAGGCCATAAAAATAATATATAAGTGCACCAAAACCATATAAGATTGATGTAAATATAGCATGAATACTTTATGAATTATAGATACGTCAGAGATGTATAGAATATCCATTGAGGACTTTAGTTGTTAAACTCTTTAATGCACTTAACACCCCATCTAAGAACCTGAGCATTGAGGCCTTAGTGTGACAACTAGTGTTATTTTCCAATATTGATTAAGATGAATACAATTTATGTTATTTTTAAATAATTACTCCCTCCATCTCAGTTTACAAGGCATGCGCGTACCCGTATGTTTCCAATTTTATCACCGTAATATAAACTATATAACACAAAAATTATACCGTTTGAAAATAGAACATCTGAAGTTTATAATGATATGTTTTTTATAATATATGACTTCTATTAGGTTGGTCAAATTGACGACCTAGGGGTCGCTCCTAATAAACCAGATTGAGGTACTACAGTATAGTGATGTGAAAAATTGGGCACAATGACACATCTGTGTTTGCTCTAATTTAACATGAATGCGACAGTTTCTGCCACTGGCACGTAGCGCATCATTTCCGAAAAGCCAACCAAATATACAATACATCATTTTAATGAAATTTCTCGTCACATTTCTGGCTGGAAAAAGGTTTAATGACCCCCCGTACGTCGTTGGCTGGTCACCATCCATGTTGGCTTCGTGTTTTGACCCTTTTTGCAAAGAAATTCGAGATCTGACCCCTGTCTGAAACTATTTGGGGATCTGACCCTTTTGACTACCGCCAGGAGGGCCGGCGGTAGGCCCTCTAACGGCGACTGACGGCCGTCGGCGCGTACTGACGGGGAAAAGGGCCTACCGCCGCAGACAGTGGCGGCAGGGTTCGGTGGCCTACCACCAGAGGTGGTGGCGGTAGGTACCGAAGAGGCAACTGATGGTGCGAGCGGGCCCTACCCCAACCACCAGCCCGTTCTTCCTCCTCCCCTTGACTCGAATAGAGTCGAGCGCCGCCTCTCTCCTCCTCCCGATCCCCTCCCTCGATCTCCCTCTTACCTCCACCATTTTTGCTGATCTTTGGGGCAAATCAAACATACCGGTAAGCTCCTCCATTCCCTCCAATCAGTTTTTGCAATGATTTTTTATTTTTGAAGCTATTTTTGGCAGTAGGTGCAACCTAGGTTAATTTTTTAATGATATTTTAGTTGTTTAGGAGTATATGATTTAGTAGTAGGCGTATGTAAGGATGTGTGGGTGAAACAATTGCAAGATATGTGAGGATATGTTGGTGAATGCATATATGTTGGTCCATTTTGTTTTGTTATGTATATATGAATTTTATAAGAAATCTTTATGTATGTTGAATGCAAGATTGTGAGGATGAAGGCATAACAAAATTCGTAGATGGTTAATGTATTGCAAATTTGTGAAGATGGATGCTTTGCAAAATTGGTAGGTGGTTAATGCATAGTGTGAAAATGTGTGTATTTCTATTTCATATAGTTGCAAATGTTGTGATGGAGAATGCATATTAATTGTATGGTATTTTCAGATTTTGCAGTTTATAATTGAAGATGTATGGTTATAGTTTTTTTTATTCTATGTATAGATATGTGTAGACGATGTTGTATAATAAGTGGAAAAGTTATATATATGTTAGGATGGCCGAGGACGAAGACAATGGGCGTTTGTATACGGGGCTTGACCTTGCTTTTGACAAGGATCATTGTGCCCGTGCTATCGAGCGTGGAGAACCTAGATGATTGCAATGTGATGAACCTAGTTGATGAACCCTAGGTTTAGTCTTTCTTATAGCCATACGATGAATCCTCTCTAGTTGATATGATGAACCCTAGAACCTAGATGAACCTTAGGTTTAGTCTTTCTTATAGCCATATGTGATGATTTCTTGTGTGAATATTGTAGATATTTGTTTTGCTATATATCTTTATTGATTTAGGTGGAATCTTCCTATATCTGATGAATGCTTGCATTAGAATAAATATTGATGTTTAATTAACTTTATCCAATCAATGCTTATATAAGAAAAATGGCGCCACCACCACCACTTGATGAGGATGATGACTATGAAGACCTACTTGAGGAAGCCATCTGTGCTCAAAGAGTGAGGCTGAGCGATCTGGAGGTGTGCAACCTATGGGACAACTTTCTGCCACGTGTTGACTTGGTCGAGGTGCCATTCATGACCCGTCTGACAAGTACCATGGTCGATCGACATGTCATAGTATGTTATTAGTGTAGAATCCAAGGAACTGTTAATAGTTTAGATAATCCATACTCATTAATTGATAGGTTTTTTTTATTCAGAAATTGCCAAAGAGCCTATCTGAGAGTTGTGGCATCGAGGCTGATGAAGAAGGCTATCTGGAATACGCCTTTACCGCAAGGGGCCCCGTCACTACTTGTGCGTCTGGCGTGGACAGACTGATCGCACACATTTAAGCTCGTTGGGTGGAAGAGCTTCCTCGTTGACAATAATCTTCATGTTGGACAGGCCATCCTAATTACTATCAGGAACACCAACCGTCAAGTCTTGAAGATGATGATCGTCATCGATATCATCTAAACTATATATGCGTGTGACTGCTGATGATCGTCATGTTTGATTGCTACCTATGGATGAAACCTTTTATGTGGTCGTTGACCGTTGAACTTGTTAAACTTCTTATGTTGGCTTCGTGAAACTATTTGGATGTGATCAAACTATGTTATTTGGTACTTGTTTCTTAATCCGTAATGGCAAAACTAATTGGATGTCATCAAACTACGTTATGTGATCAAACTATTTGGATGTGATCAAACTTCTTATGTCTATGAAATTGTGCTTATTATTTCTTATGTTCAGAGCTTTTACATATTTCGTTCTGTAAACTTTACTCTGAAACATAGGACCCTACTGGCAGCACAGCGGTCGACTCTGACCATGAGTCACGGTGGTAGGGTGAACCTACCGCCAGCGCTTGCATATTTCGTTCTGAAGGCATGCACGGCAAAACTACGCCACCTTACATGAGAGCCCTGGCGGTAAGGTTCAAACGACTTACCGCCAGGGTTATGCATTGAAGGTACTTATCCACGTCGTGGCAGTGGCCGGCCGCCGTCTCCCTCCGTCACACCCTACCACCAGGGCCTCTGGCGGTAGCCTGTCTAACCCTACCGTCAGGGGCTCGGGCGATAGCAAAAAGGTCAAATCCCGAATTTTTTTTAACAGGGATTAGATCCTGATTTTATTTGAAAAGGGTCAAAACACGAAATTCGGCCTCCATCACCATCATCATCGACCCCATGTAAAACAGGCAGATCGAAGCGGCGTGCGAAAATCACCGCGGCGAATTAAAGTATTTCCGCCGCCGCAGGTGCGTGCCGCCCGCCCACCGGCCCCAAATACAAAGCGCCCTCGGCACGTCGCCCCCTTTTATAGCCCCCCCGCCTCCTCCACCTCCCCCTCGTCCCCGTCCCCGTCCCATTCCCACCTCCCCCCAGCCTCCCTCCACGCTCCCTCGCGCGCAGGGGCTCCGGGCCGAGGACGCAAGCGCGCAACCGACTCGACTCACCCACCCACCCCGACCGCGCGTTGGAGCTCCCCGCGGAACTCGCAGCCATGCTGTCCGCGCGCACCGCCGCCGCCGCGTCCCCTGCCGCCTCCCTGGTACGGCCGTCCCCGCGTTCTCGCTCGCTCGTCCCGCTCTCGCTCCGGCGCCTCGCGCCTCGCCGCTCGCTTCCGCTTCGAGTCGTGCGATTGCGCTGTGTTTACGGTGCTCTGGATGTTGTATACGAGGAAGTAAGCTTCGTTTGTTTGTTTTGTTTGTGTTTTGTCTGACGGTGCAGTGGAAGCGCGGAGGTGGCGCGTGGGGCCGCGCCGACGGATGCACGAGCTGCCTGGAGGTGCGGAGGAGGGCCGCGGCGGTGACGGTCCGCGCGGCGCAGCCCAAGAGGGTCGAGGCGGTGGCGATGGAGTCGGCCGCCGAGACCGCGGAGGCCGAGAAGGAGGTGGCCGCCGAGAAGGAGGTGGCGGCGGCGGGCGGCGGCGTGGAGGACAAGTACGGCGAGGACAGGGCCACGGAGGAGCTGCCCGTCACGCCATGGGCCTTCTCCGTCGCGAGGTGAGCGGCGCGGATCGGATCGGATCGCTGGATCTGGGCGAGGCGGACGTTTCGATGGGTCGATCTGGGCCGGGATCGATCCATTTGGGTTAGCTATACGGTTTCCTCCGCGTGCTGCTTCGCCTAAGCTATTTGGAGTACTACTTAATATTTTAGTTCATTTCAGAACTTTGACGTGCCTAGAAGTCAGTATGCGTGTCTCGTTTGCTTGCATCACCCGAAACAAATCTGAAATGGGCAGTAGATTTCCGTGTGTGGGGCGTTCGGCAGCGGAAAGTAACTGTCCCTTTCTCCTGCTGGTGCAGCCCAGTTCAGCTGACTTTTGTTCTCTCCTCGCACCCAGTATGGGTCACCCGGTATTGTCGGAGTCGTCCAGCTAGTCGCGTTAAAATTTCAAGTAGTGTTACTTTTACAATTCCAGTTTCACTCCAGTGAGAGAAATTTGTTATAGTTTAAAGTGGATCTGGGTTACCGCTGGGCGGATTTTCGGTAGCTTGTGAGTAGTTGAGCAAAGCAACGAATTGGCTGTTTTGTTTTGTTTTGGTTTCTTCTATTTTTTGCTTTCTTGTGGGTGGAGTATATTCTAATCTGGCAAAAAAGATAATCTGGCCCACAACAATATTTTTGTGTCTTGTTTTCTCCACTGCCCCTGACAGCGAAATTTGACTGCAAATTGATACTGAATCGACAGCCGTATGGTAAACTTTACTCCGTAGCATATAATTTTGTTATAGTTAACTAAAAGCAATCAGTGAACGGTAACTTCAGCAAGGAAAGTCAAGTACCCAATTGACCATGGTGATTTTAGAAAAACTTTACTGCCGTAATTTTTTGATTTGGTTTGGAAGATTGTTTCATGTCAATGAACGACCATGCAGTGGACCAAATAAGTTTTGGTCATTATGTTAACACGAATGCTAATAGACCTTTTGTGCCACAGTGGTTACACCCTTCTGAGAGATCCGCATCACAACAAGGGACTGGCCTTTACCGAGAGGGAGCGGGACGCACACTACTTGCGTGGCCTTCTTCCTCCAGGAGTTGTCTCCCAGGATCTCCAAGTATGTGGAACCATCACTAGCCAAAATAAGCTGTAAATCATTCTGGTCTTCTTTTCCTAAGGTTTTCTTAATGTGTATGCAGGTGAAGAAGATCATGCACAACCTTCGCCAGTACAAGGTCCCGTTGCAGCGCTATGTGGCCATGATGGACCTTCAGGTAGCATAATTAGTCATGTTGATTCTATGAACTATAGATTCGTTTTTGTAAGAAGATTAGCTATGTAATGCAGCGAATTCCTTGTTGAAGATCTGATAAAACCCACACTGCACCAAAGTAGTCAATTTGTTGCAGTTAAAATGATATATTGATTGCAAAATTTTGCGCAATATTGTGTGATTTCAGGAGAGAAATGAGAGGCTTTTCTACAAGCTTCTAATTGATAACGTGGAGGAGCTGCTCCCTGTGGTTTATACACCAACTGTAGGTGAAGCCTGCCAGAAGTATGGGAGCATATTTAGGCGCCCACAGGGTCTGTATGTCAGCTTGAGAGACAAGTATGTTTGCCCAGCTTTTCTTTATCAAACTTGCAAGAATTATGTATTGTGTTTATCATTGGGACTGATTGGAGGTGTATTGTAGGGGGAAGGTCATTGACGTGCTAAGGAACTGGCCTGAGAGGAACATTCAAGTTATTGTAGTCACTGATGGTGAGCGCATTTTGGGGCTTGGAGATTTGGGTTGTCAGGTATGCTTGTCTAATTAGCTTCTTACTTCAGGAACTGTGCTTATATATTGTTGAAATGATATCCTATAGGGAATGGGAATTCCTGTTGGCAAACTTTCTCTGTACACTGCCCTCGGAGGAGTTCGCCCGTCAGCTGTAAGTATTTACATATGTTTTAGTCTTCTTTAGTTATCCCAGTATATTCGCTATCAACAAGCTGCCAAAACAATCAAATAACTTAAATCTTTTTAATGTTCACTTTGCAGTGCTTGCCTATTACAATTGATGTTGGTACTAACAATGAGCAATTGCTCAATGACGAGTTCTACATCGGGCTTCGGCAAAGACGTGCTACTGGAGAGGTATGCACATGTGCAAACTTTGCTTGAAGAACCAAGAGTTATCAAAATAACCAGCACTTAAAATCTGATATGTGCATTGTCCTTGATGGCAGGAGTATCATGAGCTCATGGAAGAGTTCATGGATGCTGTTAAACAAATATATGGTGAAAAAGTTCTCATCCAGGTCAGTTCAGACACCTAGTAAATTGCGTGTTTATATGGTGATCATTTTGACTTATTATCACAATAATACTGGATTTCCTTTGTGCCAGTTTGAAGACTTTGCCAATCACAATGCGTTTGATTTGCTTGCGAAATATAGCAAGAGTCATCTTGTTTTCAATGATGATATCCAGGTTGGTGAACTACTTGTTTCAGTTTTATCACGTGCTACCCTTGTTCTGTTCTTCAGTATCTCTAATTCGCTATATATTTCAGTTTGTTGCCTTCTGTGCTGATATAAAATGTGTTGATTGCAGGGAACAGCATCTGTGGTCCTTGCAGGTCTGTTATCTTCGCTGAAGGTTGTCGGTGGAACCCTAGCAGAGCACACCTATTTGTTCCTTGGTGCTGGCGAGGTTAGTCAAAACTCATGGTGTAATTTTTGCTGAACTGTTAAATTGTAATGCATTATCTGGACACATCTGACGGTGCATTTTACTGCAGGCTGGAACTGGTATTGCAGAACTCATTGCTCTTGAGATTTCAAAACAGGTAACTGGCTCAGGCTTTCAAAAGTGTCAATGTGGCGTATATAGTTTTAATATCAATGCTACAGCTAAGTCATGCTGGTTTTGATTAATTTATAGACAAATGCTCCAATTGAAGAGTGCCGCAAGAAGGTTTTTCTGGTGGATTCGAAGGTATGGAGGCAAAGAAAGTTATATGTACGATATTGATTTTGAACACTGCAGCTGACAGACTGACACAATTTTATTCTATTATATATGTAGGGTTTGATCGTTAGTTCCAGAAAAAACTCCCTTCAACCATTCAAGACATCTTGGGCACATGAGCGCGAACCTGTGACAACCTTGTTAGATGCCATCAAGGTAGTCATTCTTTATCTGCATTTAAGAATTCAATTCAATTAGTACTGATGCTTTCACTGGAAATTGTTCTGTTAAGGTTATATTTTACTGTATCTCCTAAAGTTCTTTTATTATCTCTGTAGTCCATCAGACCTACGGTGCTGATCGGAACATCTGGAGTAGGCAGGGCTTTCACTAAGGAAGTTATTGAAGCTATGGCTTCTTTCAACGAGGTAATTTGAATTCTGAACATTGTTGTTGTTCAAGTTGTAACTTTCTGGGTTCAGTGAGACAGTTGAATAACTTCTGATCTAAAATTGTAAATGCAGAGACCTGTCATCTTCTCATTGTCAAATCCAACATCGCACTCTGAATGTACTGCGGAAGAAGCATACAAATGGACCCAGGTTAGTTTGCCAACATACACAGAGCTGGCTGCAAATTTGTCGAAGTGAAAACATTTGATGTTATTCATTTAACTATTGTGCTATCCTGTACCATATGAAGTGCAACAAAGTTTAATGAAAGACATTCCATGTTTGCTTTCTTCTTATACTTGTATATCTTCATAGCTAGTGCATCATAATTGGCACAAAAGGGTTCACTAAAACATTCAAATGCATCTGCATATTTGCAGGGTCGTGCAGTGTTTGCCAGCGGAAGTCCGTTTGACCCTGTGGAGTATGATGGAAAGATTCGTGTGCCTGGCCAGGTATTTTTCTTTTAATCTTTTCCAATGGGGGGCAATCTTGCTGATACGAAGTCCTGCTTAGTCAAAATAAAGGTTCTTCATACCTGATTGTCTGGGCTATGCGCAACAGGCAAACAATGCTTACGTTTTCCCTGGATTTGGCCTTGGTGTTGTGATCTCTGGAGCAATCCGCGTACATGAGGACATGCTTCTTGCTGCCTGTAAGTGCCTCTCACGAACATGTTATCCATGATTGCCTGCCAGTATGCCAAGCATTTCCTCGAAAATATTAACAATATTATGGAATGCTTATGAATGTTTCATGTGTTCAAACAGCGGAAACACTAGCTGCACAGGCCACTCAGGAGAACTTCGACAAGGGATCCATCTTTCCACCCTTCACCAACATCAGAAAGATATCTGCCCTCATCGCTGCTAGCGTGGCTGCAAAAGCCTACGAACTCGGTATGTTCTCCGACACCCTTGCCCCCCTTCAGGCCTCATGGAATACCTGTACTTGACATTAACCTTTTTCTGCAGGCTTGGCGACTCGCCTGCCGCGGCCGAGAGATCTGGAGAAATATGCGGAGAGCTGCATGTACACCCCTGTCTACCGCAGCTATCGTTAATGCAGTGGAGATCAATTTTGCAGTAATAAAACGCAAGGTCGCAGGATGCTGCGGCGCTGTTGTTGTCTGTCGCTGTTCTTGCTGCTGCTGGAACTCGTATCTGTCTATACATATATGCCGTGTCTGTTGTAATGCTGTGGAAGAAGTTAAGCAAACTGTCTTGTGTACCAACGTTTGTTATTCGTGTAGGTTGAGTGTAACGAGTGTAATAAGGACACAGAGCTCTAGTTCTCAAGGTAATATGGCTAGTGCTCCTCGCCTTTTATCTCAACTGGGATCCTTGACCATATATGAAAATCAATGCAAATTAGCATGCACCAGTGAAGGAGTTAACTAATGGATGGTGTCAAAAGGTTTAGTCAAACGGGAAATATTTATAATATCGATATTGTCGAAAGAAAATACATCATTTGGTTTTGCATCAAAAACATTTTACCGCCGTGTAATTTTTGTGACACATAAACGTTTTATTGTGTGTTTAGAGCACTAAATGACTAAATCAAATCAATGGCTTGGATCTATTATCATGTGAAAAGGGGAGGTAAGAGGGAGCATGCTAAAATTTATCATTCAACAACTATAAGGTAGTATAAGCAACATCAAAAGTAATTATTAGGGCAACTCCAATGCACGACCCCAAACAAAAGTCCGTTTTGTCTGGATTTCGTCCGGTTTGGCAGAAACGAACACGCCCGTCAAACGCACGACTCCAAACGGAAGTCTGTTTTGTCCAGATTTCGTCTGGTTTGGGTAGAAATGGACATGCCCGTCCGCTTGCAGTCGTGCGGCCGTCGGTGCGCCCAACCGGTCCGCCGCATCCCAAATTGTCCGTGTATTTGGACTTGAATTTTGACCCAAAATAAACCCAAATAAACGTTGCAAATAATTAAAAAACATTAACATAAACATCCACATGTCCACACGTCCATAGTAGCCAAGTTCAACACAATTCTTAATTAAACAAACATAAAAGACATACAAATTAAACTAGATAAGGCCCATCGCCGTTCGCCATCGTCCTCACTAGCTGCCGTCCTACTCGTCATCGTCACTGGTGAGGTCGACGTATGGAGGTGGCAGCCAGATGTGGGCTGGCGGCCCCTGCCAGACCGGAGGCGCCTGCACCATCTCCTCCCATAGCTCCTGCTCCTGCTCTGATGACCGCGGCGGCGTAGGTGACCATGGCCCGACACCCACCGCGTCGGTCATCTCCGGCGCCGTGGACGGCTAGCTCCACCGTTGGTCCACAAAGCGCGGGTTCCACGCGGTGATGGGCAGCTCCTCCACCACCTCCTCCTGCATCTCCTCCTTGACGGCCATGTCCAGCTCAGGGATGGCGACGCCACCGACAACAGAGAGGGCCAACTGGGTTTCGAGGCCCTCCTATTGGCGCTCGTTGTGGGTGTTCATGGAGTCCTCCATGACATGCCTCATGAGCTCAGCCTCCTCCTCCTCGGTCATGGGAGGTGGCGGTGGTGGGGGCGGGGACGGAGATGGCGTCGGCGTGACGCCGCGCACATGCCTACGCCCGCGCATTTTAGGCGGGCTGTCAGCACGAACATGACGCGGGCAACGCTTGCTCGGAGGATGACTGGCAAAAAATGATTGCCGTCGCAGATCGTGCTCATCGTGGAGCCACGTATCCCACGACGGCGAATCAATGGCGTACCTGTGGTCGTAGAGCAGATCCGGTGGCAGGTGGGCGCGGCCGCTCACCTGCACTGGGATTGGCACACAATCCGCGGAGAGATGCCAATTGTTGGGGAGGTGAGCACCTCCCCACGACAATGGCATCACCGTCTCCCAATAGCGCCGGCAGATGTCTACGTTGCGGGGCGGTCGGCGACGCGATGGAAAACGCCCGTGGTGAGGGCGACGCGGACCTGTTGGAGTGGCAACGATGGGAGGAGGAGTCGGTTGTCGGTTCTAAATCCGGCGTACCTCATAGTAGAGGTGATAAGCTAGGCGTCTTGGAGCGATGGTAACACGAACGCATGATTTTACTCAGGTTTGGGCTCTCGAAGAGATAATACCTATGTCCTCCTTTTGATTGTATTCATATGGGGTGTAGTGTATCTACCACGAGATTGTTCTAATGAATATGAGTTGCCCTAATGACTAGCCTGGCCTCAGTTTATATAATACACCAGACGCCTAGGGTTTATGATTGTCCTTTGATACGTCTCCAACGTATCTATAATTTAAAAAGTATTCATGCCATGTTTACAATAATTTTATATGATTTTGATATGATTTGATTAGAACTAATCCGGACTGGTGCAGTTTTCAGCAGAATTGTCGTGGTGTTGTTTTTTATGCAGAAATAAAAGTTCTCGGAATGAGCTGAAAATTTACAGAGAATATTTTTGGAAAATATAAAAAATACCGGAACGAAAAGATATCGGAGAGGAATCCCGAGGCCACCACAAGGGTGGAGGGCGCCCCACCTAGGGCGCGGCCCCCGTCCTTGTCGTCGCCTCGTGGGCCCCCTTGACTTGTCCCCGACGCCAACACCACCTATAAATCCCAAAACCTCCAGAAATAAACCTAGATTGGGAGTTCCGCCAGCGCAAGCCTTCTTAGCCACGAAAAACCAATCGGGAGCCCGTTCCGGCATCCTGCCGGAGGGGGAAACCATCACCGGTGGCCATCTTCATCATCCCGGCGCTCTCCATGACAAGGAGGGAGTAGTTCACCATCGGGGCTGAGGGTATGTACAGTAGCTTTGTGTTTGATCTCTTTCTCTCTCTCTCTCTCTCTCTCTCTCTCTCTCTCTCTCTCTCTCTCTCTCTCTCTCTCTCTTTCTCTCTCTCTCGTGTTCTTGATTTGGCACGATCTTGATATACCGCGAGCTTTGTTATTATATAGTTGGATCATATGGTGTTTCTCCCCCTCTACCTTCTTGTGATGAATTGAGTTTTACCTTTGAGGTTTCACTATTATCGGATTGAATACTATTATGGATTTGAGAACACTTGATGTATGTCTTGCGTGGGATACTCGTGGTGACAATGGGGTATTCTATTGATTCACTTGATGTATGTTTTGGCACTCAACTCACGGATTCCCGAGGTGGCATTGGGGTAATCTATGCATAGGGGTTGATGCACGTTTTCGTCCTTATTACTCTGGTAGGAATCTTGGGGCACTCTTTGAGGTTTTTTATGTTGGATTGAATATTATGAATCTGAAGTTGTTTGATGCATATCGTATAATTGACCCACGGATACTTGTGGTGACATTGGAGTATCTAGGTGACATTAGGGTTGATTGATGTGTGTCATATGGTGTTATTTTACTACGAACTCTAGGGCTATTTGTGACACTTATAGGAATAGCCCAATGGATTGATCGGTAAGAATAACTTTGAGGTGGTTTCGTACCCTACAAGCAATTTCATCTTATCTTCTCCGAGATAGGAACTTTGAAGTGACTTTTGTCGCACGTTGAGGGATTGCCATATGATCTAATTATGTTATCATTGTTGAGAGAACTTGCACTAGTGAAAGTATGAACCCTAGGCCTTGTTTCTAAGCATTGCAATACCTTTTTCGCTCACTTTTGTTACTAGTTACCTTGCTGTTTTTATATTTTCAGATTACAAAAACCTATATCTACCATCCATATTGCACTTGTATCACCATCTCTTCGCCGAACTGGTGCACCTATACAATTTACCGTTGTATTGGGTGTGTTGGGGACACAAGAGACTCTCTGTTATTTGGTTGCAGGGTCGTTTGAGAGAGACCATCTTCATCCTACGCCTCCCACAGATTGATAAACTGTAGGTCATCCACTTGAGGAAAATTTGCGACTATCCTACAAAACTCTGCGCTTGGAGGCCCAACACGAGTCTACAAGAAGAAGATTGTGTAGTAGACTTCAAGCTATTGTCTGGCGCCATTGCTTGGAGGCTAGGTAAGCGACACTCACACCCCGTCAACTAAGCTGTTTTCTGGCGCCGTTGCCGAGGAGGTGAGTGCTTGAAGGTATATCTTTAGATCTTGCAATGGAATCTTTTAGCTTCTTGTTTTATCAGTAGTTTAGTCTATAAAAAAAACTACAAAAAATGGGATTGAAGTTGCCTCATATGCTTCATCTTTTTAATGTCTTTCATGAAAACAAGGATTCCGATAATTGTGCCAAAGTGTTAGAAGAAGAAGTCTATAAAATGTTTGGCATAAAATATTTGAATGATGAGCATGATTGCAATGTTGTTAGTATGAATTCTTTGAATATCCATGATGCTAATGATATGCAAAACTACAAGCTTGGGGATGCTATGTTTGATGAAGATGATATTTTTAGTCCCCTAAGTTTTGATGAGCCAATTTATTATGATGAAATCATGCCTCCTATTTATGATGATTATGTTGATGAAAGTGGGTTTGGAAGAGTGTCAACTTTAGATAATAATTATCCCACTATTTTGGAGGGTGTTGAATGTGAAAGCACAAGTGCTCCCTAGGTGGTTTTGGTAATTAATGTCAACATATCTCTTGTTGGACTAACACTTTTATCTAGTATGTTTCAGATAAGTTCAACAATGGAGTGGCATGGACTAAAGGATGTGGGAACTCCTTCAAGATGCTAAGGACAAAGAATTGGCTCAAGCTTCAAGCTCAAGACTCCTTATTTTAAATTTTAGTGATCCAAGATCACATTGAGTCTATAGGAAAAGCCAATACTATCAAGGAGGGATGAGGTGTTGCTTAATGAGCCTCTTGCTTCATGTGCTTAGTGATATGCTCCAAATACCCTCAACTACTTTCCCACTTCCACACAAATGTCCTAAAACCTAAAGTCAAACTCGGCCCCACTGATTCTTCCTATCCGGCGCCACCGAGTTTGGATGTCTTAGCCACTGCCACAAACCCTAGGCAAATCGGTTCTACCAATAGGGATCTCGGTCTTACCGAGATGGGATTGTGATCTCTCTGTGTATGTCCATTATCAAAATCGGTCTCACCGAGTTTGAGAATCGGTACTACCGAGATTACAATGCAAATTTTCTGGTTAACTCATTACCAAAATCGGTCCCACCGAGTTTGAGTAATCGGTCCAACCGAGTTTGCACGACCAACTCTCTGGTTAGCTAATTACCAAAATCGGTCTCACCGAGTTTGTATGTCAGTCTCACCGAGATTACGTTATGCCCTAACCCTAACCATATCGGTCCTACCGAGATACAAGTCAGTCCCACCGAAAACCCTAATGGTCACTAGGTTTACTAAAATCGGTCTGACCGAGTTTGTTGATTCGGTCCCACCGAGATTGGTAAATTGTGTGTAGCAGTTAGATTTTGTGTGGAGGCTATATATACCCTCCACCTCCTCTTCATTCGTGGAGAGAGCCATCGACTGAACCTACACTTCCAAAGATCCTATTTACGAGAGAGAACTACCTACTCATGTGTTGAGGCCAAGATGTTCCATTCCTACCATATGAATCTTGATCTCTAGCCTTCCCCAAGTTGCTTTCCACTCAAATCTTCTTTCCACCAGATTCAAATCCTATGAGAGAGAGTTGAGTGTTGGGGAGACTATCATTTGAAGCACAAGAGCAAGGAGTTCATCATCAACACACCATTTGTTACTTCTTGGAGAGTGGTGTCTCCTAGATTGGCTAGGTGTCACTTGGGAGCCTCAGACAAGATTGTGGAGTTGAACCAAGGAGTTTGTAAGGGCAAGGAGATCGCCTACTTCGTGAAGATCTACCGCTAGTGAGGCAAGTCCTTCGTGGGCGACGGCCATGGTGGGATAGACAAGGTTTCTTCTTGATGGACCCTTCGTGGATGGAGCCCTCTCTGGACTCGCGCAACCGTTACCCTATGTGGGTTGAAGTCTCCACCAACGTGGAAGTATGATAGCACCACCTATCGGAACCACGCCAAAAACATCCGTGTCTCCAATTGCGTTTGAATTCTCCAAACCCTTCCCTTTACTTTTTTGCAAGTTGCATGCTTTACTTTCCGCTGCTCATATACTCATTGCATGCTTGCTTGTTATGTATTGAAAAAGTTAAACTTGTGCCTAAACTCCACTTAAACTTTAATAAGGTTAAAAACTGCAACTTTGGTACTTAGTGTCTAATCACCCCCTCTAGACACCTCTTCTCAAGATCCTACAAGTGGTATCAGAGCATTGGTCTCCATTGCCTTGGTTTAATCACCATTGGAGGAAGATGGATGAGTCTACTTTGGGGAGTCTTAGTCATAAAGTGCCTATTCTTGATGGAGAGTATTTTCATGAGTGGAAAAATGAGATGCTTGTAATTTTCAATCAATATCATTTGAACAATTACATTGCTAGCCCTTGTGCTCCTCATGTTGATCCTATGCATCCTACCCTTGATGAATCTATTGACATGACTAGGAATCTTAGAACTGTTAATCTTATCGCTAGAGGCTTGCCTAGAAACTTGATTAGAATCTTGCCTACTTTTGAGTGTGCCTACACTATATGGAAATTTCTTGAGGAACACTTTCCAAATTATTCCTTGAAAAATCTAGATGAAATTCTCTATAAGTCTATTGCCTTGAGTAAGATGAATACTAGTGATCCTATGTTTGGTGATCGTCTATTTGAACTTACCGACCTTATGCGTGCCAAAGGAGATGTTGGAATTATTAGTGATATCATTTCCGAAGCTATAAGAATTCATAAGCAAGATCATTGTCAAACTCGCTCTAATGAATTACCCTCTCTAGGATTTGATCCACCACATGACGATGTTGAACATGGATACTATGATGAGGATGATGATAGTGACTTCGATCTTGATGATGCAATGAGACACTTTGGTCTTATGGCAAATCTTGAGGATATGTGTCAGGAGGAAAGGAATGGGTTCTTGATAGTGGATGTACCGATCACATGACCGGAGATAAAGACATGTTTCGTGAGCTTGCTGAAAATGATAGTCCTCGAAAGTTTGTCACTTTCGGTGACAACTCAAAGGGTAAGGTGGTTGGCCTCAGTAAGGTGGCCATCTCACATGATAGTTCCATTCAGAATGTCATGCTCGTTGAATCTCTTGGGTACAACTTACTTTCAAAGATTCTAGACTTGCTGATTTCGATTTCGGTGTCCTATTCTTTGAAATTGATTGCCAAGTGTTTCGTCGAGACAATCATAAAATGGTCTTTACCGGTGTGCGTAGAGGTGATCTATACATTGTTGATTTCACTAAAAGGCTCAACCTAAAACTTGCTTCATTGCTAAATCCTCAAAAGGTTGGTTATGGCATAGACGATTAAGTCACGTTGGCATGAGAAACCTTGACAAGCTTATTAAAGGGAATCATATCCTTGGAGTTAACTATGTCATATTTGATAAGGATAGACTTTGTAGTGCTTGTCAAGCAGGTAAACAGGTTGGAGGAAGGCATCCCATGAAGAACATCATGACCACAAAGAGGCCACTCGAGCTACTTCACATGGATCTCTTTGATCCCAACTCCTACAAGAGTCTCGGTGGAAATTCTTTTGGTCTAGTTATAGTTGATGATTTTTCAAGATTTACGTGGGTGTTCTTTCTCGATGATAAATCACAGGTCCAAAAGATCTTCAAAAACTTCGCTAGGAAGGCCCAAAATCAGTTTGAAGTGAAGACCAAGAAGGTTCGCAGCGACAACGGAACGGAGTTCAAGAATGCAAACGTGGACACCTTTCTTGACGAAGAAGGGATTTCACACGAGTTCTCGGCTACGTACACACCTCAACAAAATGGATTTGTTGAGAGGAAGAACCGTACGCTCATCGAAATGGCGAGAACTATGCCTGATGAGTACAAGACAATCAAGCACTTTTGGGCGAAGCGGTTGAGACAAATTTTGTCATGCAACAAATCGCTTGTATCTTCACAAGCTACTCGGCAAGACGGCGTACGAGCTCCTCACCGGTAACAAACCCCAAGTTGGATACTTTAGAGTATTTGGCTCAAAGTGCTACATTCTTGATAAGCATCGTCGTTCTAAATTTGCTCCTAAGTCTCATGAAGGTTTCCTACTAGGTTATGGCTCAAACTCTCACACTTACCGTGTCTACAACAATTTCACCCGAAAGGTTGAAGAGACAGTAGATGTGAAGTTTGATGAATCTAACGGCTCGCAAATAGAGCAATTGCCAATTGATGCAGGAGACAAAGACCCTTCAGAAGCAATCCAAGACTTGTCTATTGGCAAGGTCCGTCCAACGGAGGTGAAGGAGAGTACCTCGTCTATTCAAGTGGAAGCTTCTACTTCATGACAAGGTGAACCAAGAGTTAATACGGAAGCATCCACAAGTGGACACACCAAGATGAAGAAAACGAGGAAGTGCATCAAGATGAACGTCAACGACCTCCTTCTCCACCACGACAAGAGAACGACAACGCCAACAATGAAGAAGACCAAGAAGAAGAACAACAAGAAGAAGATGTTCAACGAAGACCCAAGCAAAAGCTTTCCTGAGTTCGAGCAAGAATTGCTAAAGACCATCCCATCGAGCAAATCTACAATGACATTCAAACCGGGAGAGTCACTCGCTCTAAAACTCCTTTAGCTAACTTTTGTGAAAACTATTGTTTCATCTCTAGAATTGAACCTATGAAGGTTGAAGAAGCATTGGAAGATCCGGATTGGATAAACGCTATGCATGAAGAGCTACACAACTTTGAGAGGAATCAAGTTTGGACATTAGTTGAGAAGCCCGACAACAACCACAACATCATCGGTACCAAATGGGTGTTTCACAACAAGAAAGATGAAGATGGACAAGTAGTTCGCAACAAAGCACGTCTCGTTGCCCAAGGCTACACACAAGTCGAAGGTATGGACTATGGTGAGACTTATGCTCCCGTTGCTAGACTTGAGTCCATTTGCATCTTACTTGCCTATGCTAATCATCATGATATCACCTTGTACCAAATGGACATTAAGAGTGCTTTTCTAAATGGTGAAATAGAGGAGGAAGTCTATGTTAAGCAACCTCCCGGCTTTGTCAATCCTAAGAAACCCAATCATGTTTACAAACTTCATAAAGCTCTTTATGGTCTTAAACAAGCTCCTAGAGCATGGTATAAATGCTTGACCAAGTTTCTTCTTGAAAAGGCTTTGAAATTGGGAAAATTGATTCCACACTTTTTACTAAAAGGGTTAATGGATAATTATTTGTATGCCAAATTTATGTTGATGATATCATATTTGGATCAACTAACCCTCATTTTAGTGAAAAGTTTGGAAAGCTAATGTCGGAGAAGTTTGAGATGTCATTGATGAGTGAACTCAAATTCTTTCTTGGGTTGTAAATCAAGCAAACTAAGGAAGGTACTTTTGTCTCTCAAACGAAGTACACTAAGGACTTATTCAAGAAGTTCAATATGCAAGAATGCAAAGGTATGTCTACACCCATGCCTACTAGTGGACATCTTGACTTAACCAAAGATGATGAACGGTTGATCAAAAGGTTTATCGCTCTATGATTGGTTCATTGTTATATCTATGTGCTTCACGTCCCGATATTATGCTAAGTGTGTGCATGTGTGCACGATATCAAGCTGCTCCTAAAGAATGTCATCTTAAGGCCGTGAAAAGGATAGTGAGATACTTAATCCATACACCAAATTTTGGCATTTGGTATCCTAAGAGGGCCTCCTTCGATCTTGTTGGCTACTCCGACTCGGACTATGCCGGTGACAAGGTTGATAGAAAGTCCACTTCGGGTACTTGTCAATTTCTTGGTAGATCTCTTATGTCTTGGACCTCCAAGAAACAAAACTCAGTATCCTTATCCACTGCCGAAGCGGAATACATTGCCGCTGGTTCATGTTGTGCTCAATTACTTTGGATGACCCAAACTCTTAAAGATTATGGGATATATGTGAAACATGTTCCATTGCTTTGTGACAATGAAAGTGCTATCAAAATTGGTCATAATCCCGTACAACATTCTCGAACTAAGCATATTGAAGTTCGTCATCATTTCATTCGAGATCATGTTGCTAAGGGTGACATTGATCTTAAGCATGTTCGCACCGAAAAGAAATTAGTGGATATATTCACTAAACCTCTTGATGAGAAAGTGTTTTGCAGGTTAAGAGGAGAATTGAACATCATTGATGCTTCAAACTTGGAGTAGAAACTCCATTGGATACATGCAAGACATGAGCTTATGCCTAATCCTTGATATCTCACCTATGATGGAAATCTTATGTCTTGGATATATTTGTATCTTGCATGTTATCTAACCCATGTATGTACTTGGTTGAATTAAAATCCATGAGATTGTAAACCACACATATCTTGAGCAATCTCTACATCACCAAGTCTCTACACAAGGTGGTTGAAGCCAAGGAAGCACAAAACCATTTAAACATATTCTTTGACAAATTCTATGTTGAGCTTCATGATTGTCATTGTTGGATACACAAGTGCTCTTCCTTGCACGAACTAACCCATGTAGGTAGATGGACTCAAATTCCAAGTGGTGCTCCAAATTCTTGATGAGCTACATCAACCTTGAGCAACCCACACAAGTTCAACTAGATGGACGACACCACCAACCAAGGTATGTTATTCCATCTTAGAGAAGCTTTACTCCAAGTCATGAGTTAAAGCAACTCGACGAGATGTGAATACATCAAGATGCTTAAACGAAAAATGGCAACCCCATTTTGAGCTTAAACGATGAGTATGACCTATGATCAAGTGATCCCACTTGACCCCTAAGTCAATATACTCTAACATAGGTGACTTTGTCGCCGACCATCTCTAGATGAAGTTCTCTTGTGTTCTTTTCTGTGTTTTTGCATTTGTCTCATGCATATGTGTTTCCCCTTTCAAAAAAAAACCTTCATCTAGATTTCTTTCTGTTTGCTCTGCATTTTCTGCATTCCAATTCATTGCAAATCTTTCAGTAAATTCCTTGCAAATCTTTGTGAGATCTTATTAGTCAAGTGAGCTGAGGTGACAAGTGTTTTCTTTGCGATGAACTCGGTTACACCGATTTGTTATTTTTGGTCCAACCGAAAACTTTCGGTACCACCGAAGCATACCACTCGGTGCCACCGATTTCAAAACAGGAAAAATGGTTTGCCACTTATTCCGTGTTTCTTTTGATCCAGCTCCACTCAATGAATCTTGCCCTCTACAAGCATCACATTTTTATCATTGCTTTAGGTTGTGACTCAAGGATCGAACCCATTCACGACAAATTCCAGCGGGGGAGAGAGAGCTCAAATTTTTTATCAAGCCCTTCTTGGAAATTGATGTCAAAGGGGGAGAGAGAGATCACATCAAAACTTAGAACCTAGAGAGATCACTTCAGAGAAGGAGAGAGAGATCCTTCAGGGGGGAGAGAGATCTCCAGGGGGAGAGAATACTAGATAAAAAGTATTTCTCAAGGATCCCAGATGCTTGGTGTTCAAGAGGAGAGATGCCACATGTCTTCTTGAGGGGAAAGACATGTTCATATGTGCTTATTTGCATTAGCTTGCATTAGCTCTGTTCATTTATATCTTTCAGCTCTGATTTTTTGTTCCCTATCTTCTCCCAAAGTATCCCATGCTAGATCTGTGGGGAGCAAGACATCTAAGGGAAATAAATCATCTAAATTCATTGCATATCTTTATTCTTGGGGACATGTCAAATCCAATGTAGTACTTAGTACTCACTCTCTACATGTCATCCCAGTCTTGGTATTATTGTGGTTTCTTTTGTTTGCTCTAGCTAGTAGGTGCATCTGTGTTATCTAACCTTGTTTACGCAGGTTCATTCCATCCTAAGCCAACTCAAGACTACAAGGTAAGTATATGCATCACAATCATGTGTATGAGAATTCTTGCTGATGTACATACTGTTTGCAAGAAGGACTCATGGGCATGAAGGTATTTTCTTTAATATTCTTTGCTCTGATGCATATGGCCAAGATACATGTAACACATTGCCTACTCTATCATGGTTATGCTATCACATGCTTCTACATTCCATATTCACATGATTGCATACATGTAGGGGGAGCCTATGCCTGTTACATGTCTTTCCAAAGCTTTACTTGCTATTCTTTATATCTTTATCTAAAGCTTTGATGTATGTTGTCATCAATTACCAAAAAGGGGGAGATTGAAAGCACAAGTGCTCCCTAGGTGGTTTTGGTAATTAATGTCAACATATCTCTTGTTGGACTAACACTTTTATCTAATATGTTTAAGATAAGTTCAACAATGGAGTGGCATGGACTAAAGGATGTGGGAACTCCTTCAAGATGCTCAGGACAAAGAATTGGCTCAAGCTTCAAGCTCAAGACTCCTTATTTTACATTTTAGTGATCCAAGATCACATTGAGTCTATAGGAAAAGCCAATACTATCAAGGAGGGATGAGGTGTTGCTTAATGAGCCTCTTGCTTCATGTGCTTAGTCATATGCTCCAAATACCCTGAGCTACTTTCCCACTTCCACACAAATGTCCTAAAACCTAAAGTCAAACTCGGCCCCACTGCTTTCTTCCTATCCGCGCCACCGAGTTTTGATGTCATAGCCACTGCCACAAACCCTAGGCAAATCGGTTCTACCGATAGGGATCTCGGTCTTACCGAGATGGGATTGTAATCTCTCTGTGTATGTCCATTATCAAAATCGGTCTCACCGAGTTTGAGAATCGGTACTACCAAGACTACAATGCAAACTTTCTGGTTAACTCATTACCAAAATCGGTCCCACCGAGTTTGAGTAATCGGTCCAACCGAGTTTGCCTGACCAACTCTCTGGTTGCTAATTACCAAAATCGGTCTCACCGAGTTTGTGTAATCAGTCTCACCGAGATTACGTTATGCCCTAACCCTAACCATATCGGTCCTACCGATATGCAAGTCAGTCTCACCGAAAACCCTAACGGTCACTAGGTTTACTAAAATCGGTCTGACCGAGTTTGTTGATTCGGTCCCACCGAGATTGGTAAATTGTGTGTAACGGTTAGATTTTGTGTGGAGGCTATATATACCCCTCCACCTCCTCTTCATTCGTGGAGAGAGCCATCAGATTGAACCTACACTTCCAGCATCCTATTTCTGAGAGAGAACTACCTACTCATGTGCTGAGGCCAAGATATTCCATTCCTACCATATGAATCTTGATCTCTAGCCTTCCCCAAGTTGCTTTCCACTCAAACCTTCTTTCCACCAGATCCAAATCCTATGAGAGAGAGTTGAGTGTTGGGGAGACTATCATTTGAAGCACAAGAGCAAGGAGTTCATCATCAACACACCATTTGTTACTTCTTGGAGAGTGGTGTCTCCTAGATTGGCTAGGTGTCACTTGGGAGCCTCCGACAAGATTGTGGAGTTGAACCAAGGAGTTTGTAAGGGCAAGGAGATCGCCTACTTCGTGAAGATCTATCGCTAGTGAGGCAAGTCCTTCGCGGGCGGCGACCATGGTGGGATAGACAAGGTTGCTTCTTCGTGGACCCTTCGTGGGTAGAGCCCTCCGTGGACTCACAAGAACTGCTACTCCTATGTGGGTTGAAGTCTCCACCAACGTGGAAGTACGATAGCACCACCTATTGGAACCACGCCAAAAACATCCGTGTCTCCAATTGCGTTTGAATTCTCCAAACCCTTTCCTTTACTTTCTTGCAAGTTGCATGCTTTACTTTCCGCTGCTCATATACTCATTGCATGCTTGCTTGTTATGTATTGAAAAAGTTAAACTTGTGCCTAAACTCCACTTAAACTTTAATAAGGTTAAAAACTGCAACTTTGGTACTTAGTGTCTAATCACCCCCCCTCTAGACACCTCTTCTCAAGATCCTACAGAATCTTATTGTTATAATTACTAAAGTGGATTTGGAGAGGTCATGTATTTAGTAATGATTCCACTATCTTGGAAGAGGTTTCAATTGATTATGATGAGAACAAAGTTGCTACTTATGATGATTATTGTGATGACACTTATGTTATAAAAATTAGTGATGATTATATTTATAAAGCTTGTCATAATTATGATTACCCTTTTTCTGAACATTATTCTTTTAATGTCGAAACAATTTATAGTATTCGAGTTTCTTATGATACTCCCACTATTATGAAAGAGAAGAGTTTTGCTTATGTGGAGAGTAGTAAAATTTCTATGCTTATAGATCATTAAAGCAATGCTTTGTGTGATGGTTATATTGTTGAATTCATTCATGATGCCACTGAAAATTATTATGAGAGAGGAACATATGCTTTTACATATCTCAATAATATTAAGTTTCCTCTCTACGTGTTGAAAGTTTTGAAGTTATGCTTATTTTACCTTCCTATGCTAGTTGATTCTTGCTCCCATAAGTTGTTTGCTCACAAAATCCCTATGCATAGGAAGTGGGTTTGACTTAAATGTGCTAGTCATATTCTTCATGATGCTCCCATTATGTTTCAATTTCTATCTTTTATGTGAGCATCATTGATATCATCATGCCTAGCTAGAAAGGCATTAAAGAAAAGCGCTTGGTGGGAGACAACCCAACATTTATACCTACTGTTTTTGTGTGTTCACATGATTATGCTACTGTAGTAATCATGCTTTATAGTTTTTGTTTCAATAAGGTGCCAAGTAGGACCTTTGGGATGGCTTACGGTGATAGTTGATTTGATCTTGCTGTAAAACAGAAACTTTTGCGCTCAGGAAAACAATTCTCATTTTAACAGAAGCATGATACAATAGTGATTCTTTTTGCAGAAGATTAATAAAAAAATCTCAGATTGTCCTAATTTTTCATAATTGTTGGAGTTACAGGAGTATCCGAGAGTTACAGATTACTACAGGCTGCTCTATTTTTGACAGATTCTGCTTTCTATGTGTTGTTTGCTTATTTTGATGAATCTATGAGTAGTATCGGAGGGTATGAACCGGAGAAGTTGGAATACAGTAGATATTACACCAATATAAATAAAGAATGAGTTCACAACAGTACCAAAAGTGGTGATTTATTTTCTTATACTAACAGAGCTTATGAGATTTTCTGTTGAGTTTTGTGTTTTGATAAGTTTTCAAGTTTTGGGTGAAGTTTCGATGGACTATGGAATAAGGAGTGGAAAGAGCCTAAGCTTGGGGATGCCCAAGGCACCCCAAGGTAATATTCAAGGACAACCAATCATCTAAGCTCGGGGATGCCCCGTATGGCATCCCCTCTTTCGTCTTCATTCATCGGTAACCTTACTTGGAGCTATGTTTTTATTCACCACATTATATGTGTTTTGCTTGGAACATCATTTTATTTTATTAGGATTTGCTTGCTGTTTGAATAAAATATTAAGATCTGAAATACTTAAATAAAGAGAGTACTCACATAGCTAAATAATTATTCGACTACTCATTGATCTTCACTTATATCTTTTTGGAGTAGTTTGTCATTTACTCTCGTGCTTCACTTATATCCCATGAGTAAATGGTTGAATGAATTGAATATCATAAATCTGAATTTATATATGTTTCATATGCTTATCCCATGGGGAGTAATGACTTCACATATAAGAAGTAGAGGTGGTAAATTTATTGAAAGTTAGAAAACATAGTATTGGTCACTTGAACAATTCATGAAAGAATATTGAAGGAAGAGAGATTTCACATATAAATATACTATCTTGGACATATTCTATGATCGTGATCCCCATTTATTATTTTCAAACTTCATCAAATTAGTTGAAGTTGGACAAGGAAGACAACTTAATGAGTTATGTTTGGATGTATTTGTATAGAAGTTATAGTGTTATAGATCCTCCAACATGTGGTGCTTGCTTTTTAGAATCTTTTGCTAGCCAACATTTCTGTACTAAGTAGAGATACTACTTGTGCATCCAAAAACCCTTGAACCAAGTTTCTTCCATGAGTGTCCACCATATCTACCTATATGGGGTATTTACCTGCCGTTTCAAGTAATTTTGCATGTGCCAAACTCTAAACCTTCAAATAATAATATGTTTTGTATGTTCGAATCGCTCATGTAGCGACTAGGGGCTGTCAGTATCTTCCATGCTAGGTGGGTTATTCTCACGATGAGTGGACTCCGCTCATCATTCACGAGAAAATGGCTCATAATCGGGATTCACAGTTCCATGCTCAAGTCAAATCAAAGTATATTTGCAAACAAAACTCCCCCAGGATTGTTGACAGTTGGACGGTACCCGTTGTTTCGGACCAGCCATGGAATGTGCTTGTTGGTGGTGGGGGAGTAAAAACTTTACCTTTCTGTTTGGGAACCGCCTATAATGTGTCTAGCATGGAAGATAGTGAGAACTCTTGGTTGTTGTGTTGGCAATGAAAGCATACCTCTCAAAATTATTTTCATCTCTATTTTAAAAGCTTCGAGCTCTGGCACCTCTGCAAATCCCCGCTTTCCTCTATGAAGGGCCTATCTTTTACTTTTATGCAAGAGTCAGTAGTATTCCTTCTCATTCCAACCTACTCTTTAGTTGGCAAGCATCATGTGATGGGGAAAGATCTAAGCATATATGGCCATTCAAATATATTTGACCATGAATTATTATTGTTGACAATTCTCTATATGATAAATAAGTTGGAAGGCGAAACATTAAGCCCCTATCTTTCTCTGTGTTCAATGGATGCTATTTGTTCTAAAAATATGCTTTGAGTGGTAGCAATCATGGAAGACTATATGATAGTTAAGTATGTGGGATTTGCTAAATCAAAGCTCTTACATATACCCTTCCTTAAAATAAGATGAATTGCAATTGTTTGATGACTGAGAACCTAGTATGTTAGTTTTCAAGAAAGTTTTGTTGGGAAACGTAGCATGCAATTTCAAAAAATTTTCCTACGAACACGCAAGATCTATCTAGGAGATGCATAGCAGCGAGAGGGGGAGAGTGTGTCCATGTACCCTCGTAGACCGAAAGCGGAAGCGTTAGTTTAACGCGGTTGATGTAGTCGAACGTCTTCTCGATTCAACCGATCAAGTACCGAACGTACGACACCTCCGAGTTCTGCACACGTTCAGCTCGATGACGTCCCTCGAAATCTTGATCCAGCAAAGTGTCGAGGGAGAGTTTCGTCAGCCAAACGGCATGGTGACGGTGATGGTTAAGTTATCCACGTAGGGCTTCGCCTAAGCACTACGACAATATGACCGGGGTAAACGGTGGAGGGGGGCACCGCACATGGCTAAGAATAATTGATGTGTTTAGAGGTGCCCCCTGCTGATACGTCTCCGTCGTATCTACTTTTCCAAACACTTTTGCCCTTGTTTTGGACTCTAACTTGCATGATTTGAATGGAACTAACCCGGACTGACGCTGTTTTCAGCAGACTTTCCATGGTGTTATTTTATGTGCAGAAACAAAAGTTCTCGGAATGACCTGAAACTCCATGGAATGTCTATTTAGAAATAATAAAAAATCCTTACCAAAGATGAAGACCAGGGGGCCCACACCCTGTCCACGAGTTTACCTTGCGTGCCAACATGCTATGAGTTATAATGGTTTACCTTGCGTGCCAACATGCTATTAAAATGGTTGTGATGTGGTATGATGGGGTGGTATCCTCCTTTGAATGATTTAAGTGACTCGACTTGGCACATGTTCACACATGTAGTTGAAACAAATCAACATAGCTTTCACGATATTTATGTTCATGGTGGATTATATCCTACTCATGCTTGCATCCAATGTTTATTAATTTTAATGCACGTTCATGGCTGTTGTCGCTCTCTAGTTGGTCGCTTCCCAGTCTTTTGCTAGCCTTCACTTGTACTAAGCGGGAATACTGCTTGTGCATCCAATCCCTTAAACCCCAAAGTTATTCCATTTGAGTCCACCATACCTTCCTATATGCGGTATCTACCTGCCGTTCCAAGTAAATTTGTATGTGCCAAACTCTAAACCTTCAAATAAACATTCTGTTTTGTATGCTCGAATAAGCTCATGTATCAACTAAGGCTGCCCTTATCTTCCATGTTAGGCGGGTTATTCTCAAGAGGAGTGGACTCCGCTCCTCACTCACGAGAAAATGGCTGGTCACCGGGATGCCCAGTCCATGCTTTATGCAAACTAAATCAAAATAATTGCAAACAAGACTCCCCACAGGACTGTTGCTAGTTGGAGACACTCGTTGTTTCGAGCAAGTCATGGATTGATGCTTGTTGGTGGAGTGGGAGTATAAACTTTACCATTCTGTTTGGGAACCGCCTATAATGTGTGTAGCATGGAAGATATCGCCATCTCTTGGTTGTTATGTTGACAATGAAAGTGTACCGCTCAAAATATTATTTATCTCTATTTCAAAACCGAGCTCTGGCACCTCAACAAATCCCTGCTTCCCTCTGCGAAGGGCCTATCTATTTACATTTATGTTGAGTCATCACCCTCTTATTAAAAAGCACTAGTTGGAGAGCGCAGCTGTCATTTGCATTCATTGTTATTAATTTATATTGGGTATGACTATGATTGGATCTCTTTTACCATGAATTACAATGTCTAGCCAGTCCTTGATCTTTAATGGTGCTCTGCATTTATGTTTTGCGGTCTCAGAAAGGGCTAGCGAGATACCATCTTGTTATATCATATTATGATTGTTTTGAGAAAGTGTTGTCATCCGAGATTTATTATTATGACTCGCTAGTTGATTATGCTATTGATATGAGTAAACATGAGACCTAAGAGTTATTGCAAATGTGGTTAGTCATAATCTTTGCTGAAAACTTGAATGCTGGCTTTACATATTTACAACAACAAGAGCAAACAGAGTTTGTAGTTTTTCTTTATCACTTTCAGTTTATCAACTGAATTGCTTGAGGACAAGCAAAGGTTTAAGCTTGGGGGAGTTGATACGTCTCCGTCGTATCTACTTTTCCAAACACTTTTGCCCTTGTTTTGGACTCTAACTTGCATGATTTGAATGGAACTAACCCGGACTGACGCTGTTTTCAGCAGACTTTCCATGGTGTTATTTATGTGCAGAAACAAAAGTTCTCGGAATGACCTGAAACTCCACAGAACATCTATTTAGAAATAAAAAAATCCTCGCCAAAGATGAAGACCAGGGGGCCCACACCTTGTCAATGAGGGTGGGGGCGCGCCCTCCCCCCTAGGGCGCGCCCCCTACCTCGTGGGCCCCCTGGAGCTCCTCCGACGCCAACTCCAACTCTATATATTTGCTTTCGGAGAGAAAAAAATCAAGGAGAAGAAATCATCGCGTTTTACGATACGGAGCCGCCGCCAAGCCCTAAAACCTCTGGGAGGCTGATCTGGAGTCTGCTCGGGGCTCCGGAGAGGGATTAAATCACCGTCATCATCATCAACCATCCTCCATCATCAATTTCATGATTCTCACCGCCGTGCGTGAGTAATTCCATCGTAGGCTTGCTGGACGTTGATGGGTTGGATGAGATCTATCATGTAATCGAGTTAGTTTTGTTAGGGTTTGATCCCTAGTATCCACTATGTTGTGAGATTGATGTTGCTATGACTTTGCTATGCTTAATGCTTGTCACTAGGGCCCGAGTGCCATGATTTTAGATCTGAACCTATTATGTTTTCACGAATATATGTGAGTTCTTGATCCTATCTTGCAAGTCTATAGTCACCTACTATGTGTTATGATCCGGCAACCCCGAAGTGACAATAATCGGGACCACTCCCGGTGATGACCATAGTTTCAGGAGTTCATGTATTCACTATGTGCTAATGCTTTGTTCCGGTTCTCTATTAAAAGGAGGCCTTAATATACCTTAGTTTCAATTAGGACCCCGCTGCCACGGGAGGGTAGGACAAAAGATGTCATGCAATTTCTTTTCCATAAGCACGTATGACTATATTCGGAATACATGCCTACATTACATTGATGAATTGGAGCTAGTTCTGCGTCACCCTATGTTTTGACTGTTACATGATGAACCGCATCCGGCATAATTATCCATCACCGATCCAATGCCTACGAGCTTTTCCTATATTGGTTCTCTCTTATTTATCCTTCCGTTGCTGCTGTTACAATCACTACAAAACACCAAAAATATTACTTTTGCTTCCGTTACTTTTGTTACGTTACCACTAATATCATATTACTTTGCTACTAAATACTTTGCTGCAGATATTAAGTTATCCAGGTGTGGCTGAATTGACAACTCATTTGCTAATACTTGAGAATATTCTTTGGCTCCCCTTGTGTCGAATCAACAGATTTGGGTTGAATACTCTATCCTCGTGTCAGGACCCCGATTCCAAGTCACATCGATCTAGCTGGTAACACCTCATATCTCTTTGCGGCCTCACGCACGGTATTCCCACGGGTGTCGCCTTACCATGGCCCGGGACCGTTTGCGCCTTTTGGCTCACGTATATGATAGTGTCGCTAGCATCCATATGACAGAGAAGCCGGGCCGACATGGCTAGTCGTGAACCCAAAGCGGCGCTAACCCATGGGGACAGGCATACATGAATCACATCGAGCATGTCGGTCATCAACGTGTGAATCCGGGCTGTAGCACTGGGCTGACAGGACTCCGGTAACCCGGCATAGCAGGCTAGGCAGGACTCGGATGTCACGCGTGACATTTCCCGAAGGGACGGAACCACGAACGAAGTGAAACACATGCCCGGCCAGTCAAGTGTCCAAGCGGTAGTCTTTGGGCTAGCAGGACTCAGTGAACCGGGCTGTAGCGGACTACTATCGCTCAGAAGCACTAGACTACATTTCCCCATAAGAGAGGCTGCCAAGGATAAACAACTAGATTGTCAGATCCCACACATACCAAGCATTTCAAACATACACACAATATGCTCAATATGTGTAAATACAGCATGGCATCACAACATAACTGCCGACTCAAATATTTATTCATTAGGCTCCGAGGAGCGAGATATTACAAACATGGGTCTCATGACCCAACACTCGAAACATACAAGTCAAAGCACAAGCGGAAGCTTAACATATGCAGATGCAGACATCTACAAATGAAAAAGGCCGAGAAGCCCGACTATCTACCGAGATCAGCCGAGGGCACAAGATCGTGGCCGAGGTAACAAGCTAAACGTCGAAGCCAAAGCGGAACTACTAAGCGAGACCAGCGTCTCTACGCAAAACATAAAATAAGCAAGCGTGAGTACAAATGTACTCAGCAAGACTTACATCGTAACTAACTACATATGCATCATTATCAAAAGGGGTGGTGGAGTTTGACCGACAAAGCCAGCTTTGACTCGGTGGCTAACCTGAACTACATCGCAAGTAACTCTTTTGAGGTGGCGCTTTACGAGTCCACATATTCACCATATCAATACACCACTATGGACCCGCTCCGTCTCCCTCACGAGAACGCCATCCATAGCACTCACGTTTATCTTGCACATTTTAGAGTATCCACTTTCACTTGTCTATGAACTGATATAGGCAACCCGAAGTCCTTTTCGCGGACACGGCTATTCGAATAGATCATATTAACCTGCAGGGTGTACTTCTTCACACGCTCTCACCACTTACCGCCGTTTTACACGACATGTACTCGGCAACCTTCAAGCGGAAGCCCAACGTGGGTGTCGGCCACAACCTACCTAAACACACGAGTCCCGAGTCCGGGTTTATCGCCTATTCGGGTTCCATCCAGGGAGTCCGGCCGAGGTTTCCACTAACGGCCCCGAACGATGTGTGCAGGGTTCCCGAGACACCAAAGCAGGCGAATCGGTACACAGACCCGCGTGCCTACCGCAACACAACCCACCCCTAAGGTCGGTGCTATGCGGCCCCTGACATGCTACAAACACCAGAAACTACTTGCAACTCCCGGACTGAGGACAAGAGTGGTTAAGAAGCTGATAGGGTCCATTGGTTTCGGGCCCAATGCGTGGTAGTAACTGTTTCATGGATCACAAGCACAGAACTCAGTTCCCGAGGATGGCTGCAATGAGACAACCCACCATGTACTCCTACATCGTCTCTCACCGCTACCTTTACCAAATCGTGTTCACACACTTAGCTCACACACAGTAGGACATGTTCACACACCTCCGATTCATCCCCGATGAATCAGACCTGACTCAACTCTAAGCAGTAGCAGGCATGACAAACAAGCATGAATGAGTAGGCACAACATGGCTCAAGCAACTCCTACTCATGCTAGTGGGTTTCATCTAATTAACTGTGGAATGACAGGTCATTCAGATGATAAAGGGGTTCAGCTACCGCAGCAAGTAACAGATGAATCGTTGTTGTCCTAATGCAGTAAAATAGAGCAGGAGCGAGAGAGTGGGATTATATCGGAATGAACAAGGGGTTTTTTCTTGCCTGGCACTTCTGAAGATAATATAGTTCTTCATCGGTGTCATCGAGCAATCGTCGGAACCACGTCTATCGAGAGGGGACAAACACCGGCAACTGAGAAAGAACACAATCAATGCAATGCACATTCACATGAATGGCATGTCATGTTAAGGTACTGAATTCACCTAATGCAATATCTAGCCAAGTTAATTGAAGTGGAACTAGAACAAGAATAAATTCCAACTTCAAATGTTATTTCATAAATTGCCCTAATCATCATTTGTCCTATTCAGTGAGGTTAACTTGTTCAAACATGAATGATCATGGCATAAACAGATTCTTCATATTTTTCTGATCATTTTTCATATATAACTTACTTCCATTGGAGTTACGGTTGAATTTCTATGAATTTTAGAAGTTTGAGCTATTTCCTGGAATTTCCTGAATTATAATAAATCCAGAAAAGGTATTAGTGCGTCAGCATGACCTCACGGTGACGTCAGCAAGTCAACGGCGCTGTCCAGTCAAATCATTTGTGGGTCCAGGGTGTCGTGGGTAATTAGTTTAACTAAAAAATTAATTAAAACTAAACCTGATTAGTTAACAGTGGTCGGGCCCCACTGTCATTGACCGGGAGAGTCAACCAGGCCCACCCGTGGTCAAAGTCGAGTCGGCTGCACGGCGTTTAGCCGCCGGGCGAGCCCGATGCGGCGGAAGTGGTTTTAGCCGTTCCGGCAACCAAATGGGCAGCGGAGGGCATCTAGGTATATTGGGTCGAGCCGCAGACTCTTGGTGGAGTTAGTTGAGCTCGGCGGCGGAATCGGTGCGGCGTGACGACCTAGGCAGCCGCCGGAGTTCGGGCGAAGACGAACTCGAGCTACGGTGTGCGGTGAAGTGCGTGGAGTAGTTGGTTAGGCCCTACGTGATGTGGTGAGTGCGTTAGACACCGAGGGATGGCCGGTGGATGGCCGGGAGCACGCGTCGGCTGACGAGCTCCATGGGCGGAATGCGGTTGAGCTCCGTGCGGTCAGTACATAGCTCGGGAGCAAGAAAGGAAAGGAGGGGGAGGAGCTGGGGAGGAAGAGAGGTGTCAGCGGGTTCGGGAGGGGGGGAGAGAGAGAGTGATCCGCGTCGCGGCTCGGTGAGGGGAGCGGCGAGGCGACCAGTGCGTGGGCGTGCATGCGGTGCTCGCCGCCGGGCACTACTGCTGCTGGCCAAGCCAAGCTTCATTGGCCAGCGGCAGTTGGGCTGGCAGCCAGTGGGCAGTTGGGTGGCGCCAGGTAAGATTTTCATTTTTCTTTTTCTTTTTCTAATTTTCTGTAACTTTGTGGATTTTTAAAAAAATACTTAATCAGCTTCAAAATTCACCAAACTGGACCAGGTCCTTAGTTGGAATATTTCCAACATGGAACATTTTTGTTTGGGAATATTTGGGCATTTGAAATATTTTATATAAATTTAAATGCCCAAACACAAATACTTATGATTTAATTCAACAACCTTAGGATGACCTAGAAAATTGTGCACCACTTTTGGCAGAGGCTCTGAACCAAAGCAAAAGTGATGAGCATTTTTGAAGGGCATTTCAGTTCATTGAAAATAATTTTAGTAAACCCTAGTTGGATTAAAAGGGGTTACGGGGTTTCTGTCTTCCCCATTTCAAATTTCATGAAAATTAAATATGATGCATGGATGCAATGCCACTAGTTACAAGCAAGCTCTAGGGCTGTGACAACTCACCCCACTAAACAAGAATCTCGTCCCGAGATTCAAGACGTGAGGTAAGAAGTCAGAGGGATACAAGCTAACACGATCTTCTCGATCCATGTTGCACTTCATAGGAACGTTGACACGATCACCATTTTTGTCTCGACGTCTTGTCTTGAGAACTACATCCAACATGACAACGAGAAGAAAAGGGGGAATTTAGAAGAATCGTTCTTCTTGAGGTTCAAACAATTTAGGATCATCTTAATGATCCAAGATCAACTCATGGAATGAGACATAAAAACATTTACGGAGCGGAGAGGTAAGACATGCATCAATGAAGGACGGAGGAAACAATTTTACGAGTGTTTCAAAATAGCGAGGGAAGTTGCCATGATTCCAAAGCAGGGCACCTTAGGGAAGGTGGCGCAAAGAGTTATTCCCTTAAGTGGCAAAAAGAATTACTTTTGATATAGAGATCATTGAGACTCTTTATACCAGCCTAAAGGCAATCACAATCGATCATTTGAAAGAGTTCGAAAGAATGACATACTCGGACTAGAATGGATGATGTGGACTACCTTGTTGAAGACAACGCAATGGATGATTTTGCTTATCATCGAAAATGGGCCAGGACCCATGGTAGGACCACTTTTGAAGATGATCCTAAACAACAATTCTTGAGAGGGCAGCCCATGGAAATTGGCACAATGGCGGTGCAAGCTGGGAACAAAATGCAACCGTTGGGAATGTTCCAACCATCATATCTGCATCGAGATTCAGATCCGATTGGTGAAAGGATACTTGAGACTCAAAGCATGTCCGAAAAGAAAGGTTGCAACACAAACCGACGAGATGACGTTGCGAGATTCTCGAAGTGAACTATGATAGCAAGCTCCAAGACATGAGCTGGTTCTGCTACAAACCCGTGGACACCTTTGTCCAAGACAAGCATGACCACGTAGTAGTCTTATAATAAAACACTACCGAGTTCTTGTTGGGAACCATCATCGAGGATAACGGAATCTTGTGCATGATCTAGAATTAGCACAACACGCTCCTTTTCCTTGAGCAAATCAATCAGTGGCTTGGTGTGCTAGGAATACATATAGGATGAAGGTTGCAAGTCTCCAGACTACAGAATACTTCGCACGTGTGCATGACTGTTTTGGGATGATTCCAAAGGAAACAAAACAAACCTTTCTCAAATTCATGGCGGCAACTTACACCTAAAGCACATGAATTCGAGGAAGTCACTTTTTCCATCCAAGCATAGGCTTCATGAGTGGAACACGAAGGCATTGCTTACAAAGTTTCCAACGCTAGGTTGATGTTCAACATGAATCATGGGGGAGACAAAATGCTACTGATGGGCTCAACAGCAGCTCAACGGAATTTCCATATCACTGGACTTCCACCATCATGTGAACACAGGGATAGCATTGGTCAGACCAAAAGATGTAATGGTATATGCTCGAGGGATCAACCACGAGTAAGACAACATTACGAGCATCGTTGGTACTGATTTGATTTGACGATAGCCCACACTCAAATCAAAGGGTTGATAAGACAATAGGTCCAGCAATTGATCACCGGGACCAATCGATGAAGATATCATCTTTCTTCAACACACACTACACAAGAATATCCCTTTGGAACGAACTAAGTTAGGCAAGTTTTTATCTTCCAACTCTCCAAGTTGTTGTCTAGCTTAACCAACTAGCTCGTGGATATCCAACACAGATTCTTGGAGAAAGGGTGGTTCACAAGAAACCAACTTGATCACGAGCTCAACATAACAGCCGAAACAACCGGTAACACTTCCAAGAAGATATTTGGAAAGTCACGAACCACCGGTATGTTACTAAACTCGAGAACGATCTTGCTTTTGAGGGCAAGACGATATGATCAAATGAGTGAGGACTTGACAAGATCCTAACTCATAGATCGAAGAGTGCACCAGAACTAAGGACTAGGTAGCACAATTAATCTTAGGATGATGATTCAATAACCAACACGCTAATAATGAGAATATTGTCCATTTACTACCAAGCAACGAGTTGCTAGGAGTATTGATTTCACACATCACAATTCACTTGTCGGCATTCCGGTTACAACAACACGAGGACCGAGGAATGACTAATGATGGTGAGAAGTATCACTAAGTCAAGAATTCATAAGAGGTGGTGCAATTCTCATGACACTCTTGACATAAAGATGGTAACACTCCAAGGTAGAACAGAACAAAAGCTGGATTGGCATTTTAATCTGTGGAATACAACTGCTTGACCAAATCCTAGATATGGATGAGGTACTGGAGTTTGTTTCTCCTAGTCATTCCGGAATAGAATGGCTTGACGGACCATAAGGATAATAGGCATCGATAAACATGATCGCACACATACTCTTGGTTATCAACTGATAGAGGATGGTCGGGATACAACTAAAGAGAGCAACTCAAAGGAACATATAATTTTCTGAGTTGTGGATGCATTGATTAGTATGTCGAGCAAAGCTCAACATTTCTTCCGGATAACCCATGCGGAAAGGGTAGAACTGGCAGATTCACAATTATGAATGGAGAACTCCTCAAGAGTATTCTGATTGTGATCCTTCGGTTTAGCGAGGAACTTCTGCCATAAGCGGTTCATAGTATTTGGAAGAAGGAAATACCACATACCTCGAGGACTATCGCAAAGTTACTAATATACTAAAGGAACTAGCAAATACTAACAACATGAGGTAGGGTGAATCTCGGGTTTAAGAACCCAGGAATAGAATGCCTACTAACTAATAACATCACGGGATGCTTTCAAGAATAATGGCGGAATCATCACCTTTGGGGATACAAAAGCATTGCTAAATTGCTAGGTGACTTCCTAAACACCTAGGGTCATAATAATAACTCCAACATATATGTCGAGGCAATGGAGTACCTCATTGACCGATTAGTGTGCTTAATCTGGCGCAAAAAGGACATCGAAAGCAGGAGGAAGGGGTTTGCAAATGCATCAGATAGTTTAGAAACCTGGGATGACTCGGACAGCATAACGGCTGTAAATGCTCAAAAAGATTTGGGACATCATGCAAAATGGTGGCATAACCACTCAATATCATCATATCAAGGTTCCGAGATCAACAGTTAACATACATAAATAGTAGAAACTGAACTGGGGCGTAAAACCAACAATCTTAAAGGTCTATAGATTAGTAACACATCATCCTGATAGATAGATGAGAAGCCTAGTTCTTAAACCCCGTAGAAGAGAAGAGGATGACTCAGATCAGAAGGCCATGAGCTATAAGGAGTAAAAAGAGCCTTACTTTCCCTTCCACAAACAATTCCCTTACATAACTAAAGCATTTCTAGACTCAACTTCAACCAGTTTGGCTTGGTAATCCTCTGAGTGATAAGGCTCTGATACCAACGCTGTCAGGACCCCGATTCCAAGTCACATCGATCTAGCTGGTAACACCTCATATCTCTTTGCGGCCTCACGTACGGTATTCCCACGGGTGTCGCCTTACCATGGCCCGGGACCATTTGCGTCTTTTGGCTCACGTATATGATAGTGTCGCTAGCAACCATATGACAGAGAACCCGGGCCGACATGGCTAGTCGTGAACCCAAAGCGGCGCTAACCCATGGGGACAGGCATACATGAATCACATCGAGCATGTCGGTCATCAATGTATGAATCCGGGCTGTAGCACTGGGCTAACAGGACTCCGGTAACCCGGGCTGTAGCAGGCTAGGCAGGACTCCGGATGTCACCGCGTGACATTTCCCTGAAGGGACAGACACAGGAACGAAGTGAAACACATGCCGGCCAGTCAAGTGTCCAAGCAGTAGTGCTGGGCTAGCAGGACTCCGGTGAACCGGGCTGTAGCGGACTACTATCGCTCAGAAGCACTAGACTACATTTCCCCATAAGAGAGGCTGCCAAGGATAAACAACTAGATTGTCGGATCCCACACATACCAAGCATTTCAAACATACACACAATATGCTCAATATGTGTAAATACTGACATGGCATCACAACATAACTCTACGACTCAAATATTTATTCATTAGGCTCGAGGAGCGAGATATTACAAACATGGGTCTCATGACCCAACACTCGGAAACATACAAGTCAAAGCACAAGCGGAAGCTTAACATATGCAGTCTGCAGACATCTACAAATGAAAAAGGTGAGAAGCCCGACTACCTCGAGATCTGCCGAGGGCACAAGATCGTGGTGAGGTAACAAGCTAAACGTCGAAGCCAAAGCGGAACTACTAAGCGAGACCAGCGTCTCTCTGCAAAACATAAAATAAGCAAACATGAGTACAAATGTACTCAGCAAGACTTACATCAGAACTAACTACATATGCATCATTGTCAAAAGGGGGTGGTGGAGTTTGACTGCAGCAAGCCAGCTTTGACTCGGTGGCTAACCTGAACTACGACTGCAAGTAACTCTTTTGAGGTGGCACACACGAGTCCAGATATTCACCATATCAATACACCACTATGGACCCGCTCCCGTCTCCCTACGAGAACGCCATCCGTAGCACTCACGTTTATCTTGCGCATTTTAGAGTATCCATTTTCACTTGTCTATGAACTGATATAGGCAACCCAGAAGTCCTTTTCCGCGGACACGGCTATTCGAATAGATCATATTAACCCTGCAGGGGTGTACTTCTTCACACACGCTCTCACCCCTTACCGCCGTTTACACGACATGTACTCGGCAACCTTCAAGCGGAAGCCCAACGTGGGTGTCGGCCACAGCCTACCTAAACAAACGAGTCCCGAGTCCAGGTTTATCGCCTATTCGGGTTCCATCCGCAGGGAGTCCGGCCGAGGTTTCCACTAACGGCCCCGAACGATGTGTGCAGGGTTCCCGAGACACCAAACGGGAGAATCGGTACACGGGCCGCGTGCCTACCGCAACACAACCCACCCCTAAGGTCGGCGTTGCGGCGCCCCCAAAGATGCTACAAACACGAAACTACTTGCAACTCCGGTTGAGGACAAGAGTGGTTAAGAAGGTGATAGGGTCCATTGGTTTCGGGCCCAATGCGTGGTAGTAAGCTGTTTCATGGATCACAAGCACAGAACTTCAGTTCGAGGGCGGCTGCAATGAGACAACCCACCATGTACTCCTACATCGTCTCTCACCGCTACCTTTACCAAATCGTGTTCACACACTTAGCTCACACACGGTAGGACATGTTCACACACCTCCGATTCATCCCGATGAATCGGGACGACTCAACTCTAAGCAGTAGTAGGCATGACAAACAAGCATGAATGAGTAGGCACAACATGGCTCAAGCAACTCCTACTCATGCTAGTGGGTTTCATCTAATTAACTGTGGAATGACAGGTCATTCAGATGATAAAGGGGTTCAGCTACCGCAGCAAGTAACAGATGAATCGTTGTTGTCCTAATGCAGTAAAATAGAGCAGGAGGCGATAGAGTGGGATTATATCGGAATGAACAAGGGGTTTTGCTTGCCTGGCACTTCTGAAGATAATATAGTTCTTCATCGGTGTCATCGAACAATCGTCGGAACCACGTCTATCGAGAGGGGACAAACACCGGCAACTGAGAAAGAACACAATCAATGCAATGCACATTCACATGAATGACATGTCATGTTAAGGTACTGAATTCACCTAATGCAATATCTAGCCAAGTTAATTGAAGTGGAACTTCGAACAAGAATAAATTCCAGCTCCAAATGTTATTTCATAAATTGCCCTAATCATCATTTGTCCTATTCAGTGATGTTAACTTTTTCAAACATTCTTTATCATGGCATAAATAGATTCTTCATATTTTTTGATCATTTTTCATATATAACTTACTTCCATTGGAGTTACGGTTGAATTTCTATGAATTTTAGAAGTTTGAGCTATTTCCTGGAATTTCCTGAATTATAATAAATCCAGAAAAGGTATTACTGCGTCAGCATGACCTCACGGTGACGTCAGCAAGTCAACGGGCGCTGTCCAGGTCAAATCTGACTGTGGGTCCAGGGTGTCAGGGTAATTAGTTTAACTAAAAAAATTAATTAAAACTAAACCTGATTAGTTAACAGGGCTGGGCCCACCTGTCATTGACCCAGGAGAGTCAACCAGGGCCCACCCGTGGTCAAATTCAGAGTCGGCTGCACCGGCGTTTAGCCACCGGCGAGCCCGACGCGGCGGCGGAAGTGGTTTTGGCCGTTCCGGCAACCAAATGGGCCGCGGAGGGCATCTAGGTATAGCTGGGGTCGAGCCGCAGCTCTTGGTGGAGTTAGTTGAGCTCGGGCGGCGGAATCGGCGCGGCGGACGACCTAGGCGGCCGGAGTTCGGGCAAAGACGAACTCGAGCTACGGTGTGCGGTGGAGTGCGTGGAGTAGTGGGTTAGGCCCTACGTGATGTGGTGAGTGCGTTAGACACCGAGGGATGGCCGGTGGATGGCCGGGAGCACGTCGGCAACGAGCTCCGCGGCGGTGGGTGCGGTTGAGCTCCGTGCGGTCACTACATAGCTCGGGAGCAAGAAAGGAAAGGAGGGGGAGATAGCTAGGCTCACGGGGCACTCGGGGAAGCACTCGGCGGGGTCGGGGACGGACTGATGCGACGGCGGCGTTGAAGGGGATCTCGGTGTGGCGGAATCAGGCGAGGTTGGTGTAGTGGCCTCGGGCTACTGTGAGCACTTTTCGGGGCTCGGCTAGCTCGGCGAAGAAGAGGGCGGCGGAGCTCCTAGACCTGACAGGAGGAGCACGGACGACGGGGAGCGCGACTACGGCGACGGCGTGGCTGCGGTGGCGTCGGCCATGACGGGGGAGCGCGAGGGGGAGGAGCTGGGGAGGAAGAGAGGTGTCAGCGGGTTCGGGGGGGGGGGGGGGAGAGTGATCCGCGTCGTGGCTCGGTGAGGGGAGCGGCGAGGCGGCGACCAGGTGCGTGATGTGCATGGGGTGCTCGCCGCCGGGCACCTGCCTGCCTGCCTGGCCAAGCCAAGCATTTGGCCTTGGCTGGGCTGGGCAGCAGTGGGCAGTTGGGTGGCGCCAGGTAAGATTTTCATTTTTGTTTTTGTTTTTCTAATTTTCTGTAACTGTAGATTTAAAAAAAAATACTTAATCAGCTTCAAAATTCACCAAACTGGACCAGGTCCTTAGTTGGAATATTTCCAACATGGAACATTTTTGTTTGGGAATATTTGGGCATTTGAAATATTTTATATAAATTTAAATGCCCAAACTAAAATACTTATGATTTAATTCAACAACCTTAGGATGACCTAGAAAATTGTGCACCACTTTTGGCAGAGGCTCTGAACCAAAGCAAAAGTGATGAGCATTTTTGAAGGGCATTTCAGGTTCATTGAAAATAATTTTAGTAAACCCTAGTTGGATTAAAAGGGGTTCTGGGGTTTCTGTCTTCCCCATTTCAAATTTCATGAAAATTAAATATGATGCATGGATGCAATGCCACTAGTTACAAGCAAGCTCTAGGGCTATGACACCTCGAAAACTGTTGCGATCCCCTATACTTGTGGGTTATCAAGACTATTTTCTGGCGCCGTTGCCGGGGAGCATAGCTCTATTTTTTGAGTCACTTGGGATTTATATCTGCTGGTCACTATGAAGAACTTGAAACACGCTAAGACAACAATTTATCACTCAACTACGAGGGGATGTAAGGAACTGCCATCTAGCTCTGCGCTTGATTCACCTTCTATTTTGAGTAAGCTTGCGACACCTAAACCTGCTTCTGCTATTCGTTCTAATATGTCACATGTTATTGATGATGCCACTTCTGCTATGCACGATACCTATGATGAAACTACTTCTATGCTTGATACTACTGTGCCCCTTAGTGAATTTCTTGATGAACAAATTGCTAGGGCTAGAGAGAAAGAAATTATTGAAACTGATTGTATTGATGAAAGTGATGATGAAGACTTGCCTGTTATTCCCGAGGGTTATGTTCGTGATAAAGAAGCTTCTGCAGCTATTTTAGCTTGCAAAGATAGTTATGAGCTCAAGAGATTATTAGCTAAATGGAATAAGCAATCTCTTAATGATAGAATGAGGCCTGGCCCTGCTTTTGCTACTTCACCTATCTGTGTTACCGATAAGGATTATGAATTCTCTGTTGATCCTGATATAATTACTTTGGTTGAATTTGATCCTTTTTATGGCCATGAATCTGAAACTGTTGTGGCACATCTTACTAAATTAAATGATATAGCCACCCTGTTCACTAATGATGAGAGATCTCGCTACTTTTATATCCTTAAAATATTTCCGTTCTCATTAAAGGGTGATGCTAAGATATGGTTTAATTCTCTTGATCCTAGTTGTGTGCGTAGTCCCCAGGATATGATCTATTACTTCTCTGCTAAATATTTCTTTGCTCATAAGAAACAAGCTGCTTTGAGGGAAATATACAATTTTGTGCAAATTGAAGAAGAGAGTCTCCCACAAGCTTGGGGGAGGCTTCTCAAGTTACTTAATGCTTTGCTGATCATCCTCTTAAGAAAAATGAAATACTTGATATCTTTTATAATGGACTAACCGATGCTTCCAGAGATTACGGATAGTTGTGCTGGTTCTGTTTTTCAGGAAAGAACACCAGATGAAGCTGAAATTCTATTGAATAATATGTTGGCAAATGAAAATAATTGGACACTTCCCTGAGCCAATTCCTGAGCCTATTCCTAAACCAACTCAAGAAGAGAGGTGTTCTATTTCTCGATCCACGAAGATATGCAAGATGCAAAGAAATCTATGAAAGAAAAAGGTATAAAAGCTGAAGATGTTAAGAATTTACCTCCTATTGAAGAAATACATGGTCTTAATTTACCGCCTGTTGAAGAAACACATGATCTTGAAGAACCTCATGGTCTTGATAACCCGACACAGGTAGTAAAGGTAAATTCTCTCTATAGATATGATAGAGCTGAAATCACTCCTACTAAAATTGCTAGCCAATGCTTGGATGAGTTTGATAACTTTATGGTTAAGCAAGAAGATTTCAATGCTTATTTTGGTAGACAGTTAAAACAAAATGCTTATATGATTAAACACTTGGGTGATTATATGGCTAATGTTAGAGGTGAACTTAAAATCGTTAGCAAACATGCTTCTATGGTTACCACTCAAGTAGAACAAGTACTTAAAGCTCAAAATGATTTGCTCAATGAAATGAATAGTAAGAATAATGATTATCTGTTAGAGTGGCTACTAGAATCGGTAAAATGACTCAGAACCTTTGTATCCTAAAGGCCACCCTAAGAGAATTGAACAAGATTCTCAGAGAAATAATATTGATGCACCTAGTTCTTCTAAAAAGAAGAAAAAGAAAAATGATAGGACTTTGCATGCTCCTAGTGAACCTATTGCTGAACCACCTGAGAACCCAAATGATATATCTATTTACGATCTTTGAAACACAATCTGGTAATGAACATGAACCTAGTGAAAATGCTAATGATGATGTTCATGATGATGCTCAACCTAGCAAAGATAATGATGTAGAAATTGAACTGCTTTGTTGATCTTGATAACCCACAATCAAAGAATCAACGTTATGATAAGAGAGACTTTGTTGCTAGGAAACATGGTAAAGAAAGGGAACCTTGGGTTCAGAAACCCATGCCTTTTCCTCCCAAACCATCCAAGAAAAAGGATGATGAGGATTTTGAGCGCTTTGCTGAAATGATTAGACCTATCTTTTTTGCGTATGCGATTAACTGATATGCTCAAAATGAATCCTTATGCTAAATATATGAATGATATTGTCACAAATAAGACAAAGATATCGGAAGCTGAAATTTCCACCATGCTTGCTAATTATACTTTTAAGGGTGGAATACCAAAGAAACTAGGAGATCCAGGAGTACCCACTATACCATGCTCCATTAAAAGAAATTATGTTAAAACTGCTTTATGTGATCTTGAGCGGTGTTAGTGTTATGCCTCTCTTTATATCGTAGACTTGATTTGAATAAGTTGACACCTACTGAAATATCTTTGCAAATGGATGATAAATCAACTGCTATAATTGCCGGCATTTGTGAGGATATGCATGTTGTGGTTGCAAGCGTTACTATTTTAAGCGACTTTGTTATTCTTGATATTCCGAGGATGATAGTATGTCTATTATTCTTGGAAGACCTTTTGAATACTGCAGGGGCTGTTATTGATTGCAACAAAGGCAATGTCACTTTTCATGTTAATGGTAGTGAGCATACGGTACACTTTCCGAGGAAACAACCTCAAGTTCATAGTATCAATTCTATTGGAAAAATTCCATCGATCATTTTTGGAGGTTTTGAATTTCCTACTGTCAAGAAAAATATATGATATTCTTATTATTGGGGATGTGCATATCCCCGTTGAGGTAACATAGTGTTATTCGAAATTTCTCCGGTTCCATGTTATTCAGAATGAGTTTGTTAACAAGAATTGATCAACCTTGTTAATAGATTCCTTTTGATGATCATGAGATGGATGAAACTAGAAGGCACAACCTTCTTTACCCTCTTTCTACTTTCTGTATTTAGTCGAAATAAAGTAAAAATAGTATTTTCTATCTGTTTTCTGATTTATCCGTGCAACATAAAAATACCCGAAAATAAAAGTTCTCCAAATGCCATGAAAATGGAATATTTTTTTTCTAGAATATTTGAGGATTTCTGGAACTGAGAACACAGCAGGGGGGTGTACCACCTGGCCACGAGGGTGGAGGGCGCGCCCCCTGCCTCGTGGGCCCATGGTGGCCCTCCTCCACTTATTCCTGCACCCATACACTCCTTCTTCATCCCACAAACACCAATATCCAGCTCAAGCACGAGTTCTAGCTCATTTTGCGGCGATTTTCGATCTCCTTGCTCAAAGCACCTCTCACAAAACTGCTTGGGGAGATTGTTCCTTGGTATGTGACTCCTCTATTGGTCCAATTAGTTTTTGTTCAAGTGCTTTATTCATTGCAAATTTTGCTGCCTAGGTGACCATGTTCTTGAGCTTGCATGTTAAATTTATATGGTTCCAAGTAGTTCTAATGCTTGATATAGTCTCTAGGCACTTGTAGGAGTAGTTGCTATCAATTTTATTGAAGTTGGTTCACTTTTGTTTGAAGTTACTAAAAATTTCAGAATATTTCAGAAATGAATGAAGAGATTTTTGAGGGGCTCATCGAGCCGAAGCTCGAAGGAAAATCAAAACGAAGAAGCACAGAGGCCCAAATGCCTCGCACCGCGGAGGTCCGACCGTGTGAATGGCCTTCCGATGATTTCTTGAGAAAAGCCGGGATTTATGATGATTTCTATTCATTGGCTGAAAATGCTGGCCTCACCGACTTCCTCCACGACCAACGACATCAGTATATCTTACTCACTAATACTTTTGTGCAAAACTTCTACTATTTTCCTAAGGAAACACCTCCTTCAGTAGAGTTTCATTTATATGATGTTGTTCAGAAGATGCCACTAGATGAATTTTGCAAGGTTTGCAAAGTACCCTTCGAGGGTACCTTAGATGAACCACATCACAAAGATGTGGATGGGTTTATTGACACCATTACTATGGGGGAAACCAGGCCACCGTCTCCCCCCACTCATTGAAGCTGGAAGCAAGTATCGGGTGCACCTTGTCCATGGCCTCGTCGTTGAGCACCCGAGACCGGCCGAGCGCTGACGCATAGGACGGAGGCGCAGCTGGCGGAGATAGAGGTCTTTTCCCCTTCTCAGCTTGTTTCGGCGCCATGGCGGTGGAGCAGGCGGGGCGCAAGTCAGATTGGAAAAGAGAAGCAGAGCCACAAGGAAGCATGGGAACTGGGGAAGCAAGGCGCAGGAGGCGGAAGAATAACTGTGTAGGCCACAGGGGCCGCATAGCCGGGCGGATTCAAAGGTAGCGTGGGGAAGCGGAGACACCCACGTCCAATCAACCGCCATGCGTCAACCAAGGCCGCAGGCTTTTGGGGCCCGCGGTGCTCTGAACTTGACCCTTGGCTTCGCCGCGAAGCCAAGCCCGAGCGCCTTGGGCCCAGGGGCTCTTGTCGGCGTGCTCGGGAACGGGGTCCCAGACTTGCACTGCGGCCACAGTGTGGCTAAGCCAGTAGGCTGTACGGCCCATCTTCATCAACAAGGCATCCAAGACCCTCGCGAGGGTCCAAGCCTCGCGAGGCGGACGACGCAAGACCTCCTATGGAGTGGCCTAGCCAGGCAGGCTCACGAGGAGCGGAGATATCAAGGCGGGGCAAACCTCACGAGGCTCTCGTGACGTGAGCCATGACGAACGGCACCAGGCGGGCGGCAGTGCGTGCAGCATCTCTATTTCCTCTTTCGTGCTAAGGAGGCCAGCGCAGGCGAAGAGTACCGAGGCATCAGGCAAAGGTTGCCATATTGGTGCAACGAGACCAAGACCAGGAGGTCGGCAAGGCGGAGGTCATCGTGGAGCCCAAGACAGCGTCACCCTAGAGCTTTTCGTAGGCGAAGACCACTTTTGTTAGGATAGCTTGTACTAGCTGTCCCCGTTCAAATTTTCCCACTGTTGTTGGCTCCCTTCCCGCTCAACATTTGGGAAGAGGCCCAGGGCCTCTATAAATAGGACTAGCCACCACAGTAGGGGAAAAAACTGATCCCGAACTGGTTCAGATCATCCTCAACCACTCAAGCACAAGAACACCTCAACCTCAGGAGGCTGTTCTTCCCTTGTACTGTTCATCATCAGCCCAAGAGGCAATCCACCACCACCACACTGGAGTAGGGTATTACACCACAACGGTGGCCCGAACCAGTATAAACCTCGTGTCTTTCTGTGTTGCGAGTTCTTCAAGTTCGTCCGCGAGATCTTAGCTTGCTAGAGCGTAGATCGGTAGGAGGGAGAGACTTCGCGCGCACCCCAGTGTTCGAACCTTAAGGGTTTGCCGGAACCCCACATCCGACATTTGGCACGCCAGGTAGGGGTGCGCCGGAGCTCCTTCTCCGCCAGTTAGCTCTCCGACGCTCACCGGCCACGATGTCTGGCGACCCAAGGGCCGGCTCTGACCGCTGGGCAGCCTGGCCGGCCCGAACGGTGCCGCCTGCCCATGAAGGTCTTGACCCCGCACTCCAAGCGGCACGGGCGCCACCATGCTCCGCCGGGCGCGTGCAGCGCGGCCAGGCGTCATCCGCCCTCACCCCGCAGCAAGTGCGAGCCGCGGCAAGAGGGGCGAGTCACGCCGCAGCGACGGCGCCGCACTCACGGCGGGAGCAAGCAAACATGTGGGCGGCACTCACGGTGGCAAGGGAGCTGCTGTGGTGCAGGCTGACGGAGAGCGGCTGGGACACGCTGCTTGAGCGTGTTGCTGAGCTGCTGGACGCAGCAGCATCGGGAGCACCACCCTTCTGCTATCGACTTCCCCCCCAGGCCACCGCAGGGCCGCACGGCGAACCTCACCAGATCCGCGCGCCGTCAACTACTCCCGGGGGCTTCATCAACATCAGCACGACCGTCGGCGTAGGGGGCTCCAGCTCCCCCATGCCGCCCACGACAAGCACGAGCACAAGCGTCACCACCCGTGGTCCCGGCCGGATGCCGTATTGTCATCCCCAGGACGCCATCATGGGCGAAGCAACATGGAGCGTGGCAACATGGAGCATGGGGCACCATGGCGAGGTGTTTGGGGTGACAGCCCCGGAAGCCTACGTGCCCCGCATGATGGACCAAGGGTACGCACTAGAGGACAACATCCGCTCATTCGTTGGAGAAGATTGGGGAGAGGGGGCGCTAGGAGCCGAAGCCTTCCAAGAACCAACGGAGAACCACAACGATCGCGCCAGCAGCGGCAATTACAGAGTACCGCTTGACTCTCAGGAACAGGCTTATGCTAACCATGGACTACAGATGAACTAGGTTGCAACATCGATCGACGACCCAGGCACGGCGGCACCCGTTCCAACAAGGGAGACACGTTGGGGGCCACCGAGAGGGAGCCAGGAGCAAGGCCCCTCCCCGCGGCGTGCAACGCCTGACGACACCCGGAGGTAGGCCCTCTTCCTGGGAGGCCTCGACAACCCTTCCCCCGACAGAGGACCTGTGGTCGCCGAGGGAACCGCTAGCGTCCTCTTTCCCTCCTCTGTGTCGTCCTGTTGACCGGTCGGCTCAGAGGAGGTCGAGGGTGGCGCAAGGCGGGGCCCTCGTCTGGCGATATGAAGCAAGGCCGGTACATGTGAAGAAGGCCCAGTGCCTGTGAAGCTCGCCGCCCGTGACACTCTCACGTAATAATGAGTTGGGGCTGTACACGCCCGGGAGTCTCAGGGGTGCCGGCCTCAGGCCCTGGGGCTCCCTCCCACGCCTAGTGGGAGCACTTAGCTCCGCGCTGGTGAGAAGACTTGAAGACCAGAAGATTAGACTAGGTGCCGGACGCGACCTTTTGCTTTGGATCTCTCTCTTTCTGTAGCTTTGCCTTCTGGATTTGGATTTGAGTTGAAGCTAAAGTTTTATTGATGCGCGGGGGGGGGGGGGGGGTTTTATCGTTTGAGTGATTCTTTGCCCTCTAGATCTCGTTTTGTCTGGGACTCATGTCCGTCGCCTTTCCCTCACGAGCTCCTCGTGAGCGGGACTGCGCGAAGCACGCGCGCACCAAGCGCGCGCTAACACTGCAACTGGTGCTCACCTCTCGTGGGGCCCCTTCCAACGGGGCGACGAGCTCCGCAAGGTTCCCAGGGACTCGACACATCGCAGCCCGGCCCAAAGCTGGCGCTGACTAAGGTAAACCAAGGTAAAAAAAACTCGCATCAGGATTCACAAGTTCACAAGGACACAAGCTCACATCGTATGGGAAGTAAAAGCCACAATTTGCTTACATGAGGGGCTCCCCTCTCAAAACGCTCTTACAAGTTTCCAAGGGCCACGCCCGAGTTTTTGCGCAGGAAGAAATGACAGGTGAACAAGGGATTAGCCAGAAATGTCGCTCGCTGCGTCGCCCGTGGACGTGTCACTCGCGTCGTCGTCGTCTTCATCGGCATCATCGCCACCATCGGCGACGCCCCCGTCGCCATCGTCAACCACTTAGCCTTCGTCTGCGACGACCGCCACCGCATCATCCTCCGAAGCGAAGGCCCTGACCAACACGTCCACATTGTCCTCAACCCAGCACGCAAGGTCACCCCGGACAGCCGTGGGTACGGGGGAAATGGCGGCGTCAAAGTCAAAGTTGGGGTCGGCATTCAGGAGGTGGCTAAAGACACGTGAGAAAGCGCGCTCGAGCAAGCCGTGCCCCCTTTCCTCCTCAAGCTGGTGAGCTTTGGCAGATCGAGCCTCCAGGCGCGTCACCACCTCAGTGAAGAAGGTCAGATGGCTGGCACAGTCATTTGAGTGAGGGGTCAGCGCCTCCACGTCGCAGATGTGGCCCAGCGCGATATTGGCCCTGTTCCGGAGGTCCTGAAGCATAGGGGCATGCTCGCGCTCCAGCGTTCGATGTTGGAGCACCTCCTCCATGTTTTGCTTCGCGACGGCTTCTGCGTCATCAACCTGCCTCTGGAGGGAACACAGTTCGGCGCGGGCCGAGGCCAAGTCCGCCTGCGCCGTGACCAGGGCGGCAGCCGTCGCTTCCGCGCGCCTCTTAGCCTCGTCCAACCTAGGCCTGAGGGCAGCGGCCCTGCCCTCATCCTCCACGCCCGCGAGCTTCAACTTCAGGTCGTACCTGCCCTTCAGGTCCGCGCGAACCTCGGCCACCTGGTGGTTCACCTCCTCTTCAACTCCAGCCTCGCGAGCCCCGACGGCATTTTCTGCTTGGGCAACTTGACGCTCCCTCGTCTCCAGTTGCTCGAGATCGCGGCTGCGCTCCATGGCCTCCAGGGCCAGCGCCTCCTCACGCTTCCGGACCTTCCTCTTCCTACGCGGGCGTCCCCATCAGCGACGCAAGAGCGGCCATGCGTGCCTCCTCTTGCTGCTCAAGAGACGCGCTCCAGGCCTGAAGCTCCCACGCGCGCTTCTCCGCAGCTTCGCGAGCCTCTTCCAAGGCTCGTGAGCGGGCTTCGTGGGAAACCTTGAGAGACGCCTCGGCCTTCGCGTTCTCAAGGTCACGTTGATAGCGGCCGAGGTTGATGGCCACCTTTAGCTTGCGCCGCTCCTCTGCTAGCCGAAGGCCCTCAGCCTCAAGACGCGAATCGACACTCGCGAGCTCTTCACCAAGTCGGCTCATCGCGTTCATCGCCTCCTGGAAGATCTCACGGCGAACCACACTCCGCCGCGCTCAATCTCGAACGCCCGGCCTTCTTCGTCCTCCACCTCGAGGGCTGCGGGCGGGGCGCAAAGAGGCACGCGACCCCTCGGCAGGGGGCTGGGGGCTGGCGCCAAACTCGACACCAGCAAGTCCTCGCGAGAAGCCCAAGCCAGTCGGGGCTCACTGCTCGAAGAGGAGCCGAAGATCAAAGCCAACAGGTTGCCGTCAAAGACCAGCGGGGGAGTCTTTGGCACGCCTGCCAAGCTCCACGCCAGACCAAGGGGGAGGAGCGACGAGGCCGCAGGTTCAGCGCGCCAGGAAGGCAGGAGAGCCCCTTCAACCAACCCTGCTCCAGGGGCAACCAGCGGACTCGGAGCGCTCGAGGCCGGCGGAAGAGTTAAGGAAGAAAGAGGCCGTTTCTCAGGAGACGCAGCAGCCTCAGTGGAAGGAGCCCTGAAAGACTGGCGTCAGAAGAAGAAAGCAGCACACAAAGAGCCACAACAGTACGATACTTACACGTCAACGACGATGTACTTCCTCCGCTTCAGCGGTCCAAAGATGTTACTGCCGCTGGGAGATCCTTTCCTCTTGCGGAGCTCCTCGAAGTCCAGACAAAGACGACCGAAACGCTGGACGTGACGGCCTATGCGCAGCGGGGCCGAAGAAGAGCTTGCAAGAATATCTTCAAGGGTGCCCGGTTGCGGCGAACAACCGGGCGCCGTCTCACCACGACCTCCCGAGACTCCTGGAGTCTTGGCCTCGGAGGTCGCATGCAGCGTCTCCTTAGCAACCGACGCCTCAGGAGGGGAGTGGCAGGCTCCTGAGGACGATGCCCCACGATCACCACTCGGCACGTGCTCTTCAGCACTCGAGCCGTCGGCCTCCGCCTGAGCTCGCCCACCTGCACCGTCACTTGGGCGAGCTCAGCATCAGGGGCAAGGAAGGGAACCACGACGATGGGGTTCTCACGAGGCCCTTCCAGGCCGATCGGCCACGACCCCCATTCATCAAAGAGAGGCATGTCCTTTACAAATTCATCCTTATTCTTGCAGCGGTACAACAAACAGTTCTTCCCAGGCAGTTCGGCCGGCAGAAAGACACCCGTCAGGACCTTGAGCACTGTTCGCCACGTCCCGAGGAGGAGCCCGGACTCCTGAAACCTCATGCGGTCCTGGCTGCCGAGCAAGGTCCACATCGGGCGAGAATGGCGGTGAAGCGGAGCGACCCGGCATTGGACAAATTCCTTCACCACCATCGGAGCAGTTACGCCGCGATCCTTCAGCAACCTCAACCTGAGCCAGACACGGGCAAGGCCGGGGCTCACGAGCCATTGATGGCTCCAGCCGGAGTTAGGAACAGCGGGCCCCAACGGAGCCTGAAACAGAGGACTGAGCACACCGGCATCGACGAACACCCATCGTATCCGGAATTCACTCGTGGATGGAGGAAGCTCGAAATCGACCTCCTCGCCCGCCGTCGCAGCCACGGCCTGGAAGCTCACGCACCCCGAGCATTGGTGAGGGTCGGCCAGATGCAATGAGAAGAAGTGACGGAGGAGAGCCATCGAAGGAGCGATGCCAACCATGGCCGCTGCAAGGCGAAGACAAAGAAGAAGAGTCAGCATCGAGGGTCGAGATGCAGCATGTGGATCTGATAATGGTCAAGCACCGCATTGAAAAAGGCGGAGAAGGAAGGAATCAGGCCCGCCCAGAGGGCATCTATAAAGATTGGGACCTCAGTGGCCGTCTGAGCCGTGCGAGTACGAGACAAGGGCCAGGCCACCGACTCCCCCCACTCATTGAAGCTGGAAGCAAGTATCGGTTGCACCTTGTCTATGGCCTCGTCGTTGAGCACCCGAGACCGGCCGAGCGCTGGCGCATAGGACGGAGGCGCAGCTGGCGGAGATAGAGGTCTTTTTCCCTTCTCAGCCTGTTTTTGCGCCATGGCGGTGGAGCAGGCGGGGCGCAAGTCAGATTGGAAAAGAGAAGCAGAGCCACAAGGAAGCAGGGGAACTGGGGAAGCAAGGTGCAGGAGGCGGAAGAATAACTGTGTAGTCCACAGGGGACGCATAGCCGGGCGGATTAAAAGACAGCATGGGGAAGCGGAGACGCCCACGTCCAATCAACCGCCATGCGTCAACCGAGGCCGCATGCTTTTGGGGCCCGCGGTGCTCCGAACTTGACCCTTGGCTTCGCCGCGAAGCCAAGCCCGAGCGCACCTTGGGCCTGGGGGCTACTGTCGGTGTTCTGGGAATGGGGGTCTCAGACTTGCCTGCCTGCGGCCCACAGCGTGGCTAAGACAGTAGGCCGTATGGCCCATCTTCATCAACAATGCATTCAAGACCCTCGCGAGGGTCCAAGCCTCGCGAGGCGGACGACGCAAGACCTCCTATGGAGTGGCCTAGCCAGGAAGGCTCATGAGGAGCGGAGATATCAAGGCGGGGCAAACCTCACGAGGCTCTCGTGACGTGAGCCATGACGAACGGCACCAGGCGGGTGCCAGTGTGCGCAGCGTCTCTATTTCCTCTTTGGTGCTAAGGAGGCCAGCGCAGGCGAAGAGTACCAAGGCATCATGCAAAGGTTGCCATATTGGTGCAACGAGACCAAGACCAGGGGACGGCAAGGCGGAGGTCATCGTGGAGCCCAAGACGGCGTCACCCCAGAGCTTTTCGCAGGCGAAGACCGCTTTTGTTAGGATAGCTTGTACTAGCTATCCCCCTTCAAATTTGCCCGCCGTTGTTGGCTCCCTTCCTGCTCAACATTTGGGAAGAGGACCAGAGCCTCTATAAATAGGACTAGCCACCACAGTAGGGGAAAAAACTGATCCCGAACTGGTTCAAATCATCCTCAACCACTCAAGCACAAGAACACCTCAACTTCAGGAGGCTGTTCTTCCCTTGTACTGTTCATCATCAGCCCAAGAGGCAATCCACCACCACTACACTGGAGTAGGGTATTACACCACAACGGTGGCCCGAACCAGTATAAACCTACTGTATTTCTGTGTTGCGAGTTCGTCGAGTTCGTCCGCGAGATCTTAGCGAGCTAGAGCCTAGATCGGTAGGAGGGAGAGACTTCGCGCGCACCCTAGTGTTCGAACATTAAGGGTTTGCCGGAAACCCACATTCGATAGGATAGGGGGCCGCACCCCCTCCCCTAGTCTAATTCGGACTCCTCCCTTGGGGTGGGGGGGGGGGCACCCCTTTTGGGCTGGCCTGCCTCCCTCCTATGGCCCATATCTTCCCCCGGGGGGTTCCGGTAACCCCCCAGGTACTCTGATATGTACCCGATACGTTCCGAAACACTTCCGTTGTCCGAATACTATCGTCCAATATATCAATCTTTACCTCTTGACCATTTCGAGACTCCTCGTCATGTCTGTGATCTCATCCAGGACTCCGAACAATCTTTGATCACCAAAACACATAACTCACAATACAAATCGTCATCGAACGTTAAGCGTGCGGACCCTACAAGTTCGAAAACTATGTAGACATGACCGAGACACATCTCCGTTCAATAACCAACAGCGGAACCTGGATACTCATGTTGGTTCTTTCATATTCTACGAAGATTTGTATCGGTCATACTGCAATGACAACATACGTTTTTTGACCGTGACAACATACCTCATTCCCTTTGTCATCGGTATGTTACTTGCCCGAGATTCGATCGTTGGTATCTTCATACCTAGTTCAATCTCGTTACCGGCAAGTCTCTTTACTCATTCCATAATACGTCATCCCGCAACTAACTCATTAGTCACATTGCTTGCAAGGCTTATAATGATGTGCATTACCGAGAGGGCCCAGAGATACCTCTCCGATACTTGGAGTGACAAATCCTAATCTCGATCTATAACAACCCAACAAACACCTTCGGAGATACCTGTAGAGCATTTTTATGATCACCCAGTTACGTTGTGTCGACTGATAGCACACAAGGTATTCTTCCGGTATTCGGGAGTTGCATAATCTCATAGTCAATGGAATATGTATAAGTAATGAAGAAAGCAATATCAATAAAACTTAATGATCATTATGCTAAGCTAACAGATGGGTCTTGTCCATCACATCATTCTCCTAATGATGTGATCCTGTTCATCAAATGACAACACATGTCTATGGTTAGGAAACTTAACCATCTTTGATTAACGAGCTAGTCTAGTAGAGGCTTACTAGAGACACGGTGTTTTGTCTATGTATCCACACATGTATCAAGTTTCCGATTAATACAATTCTATCATGAATAATAAACATTTATCACGATATTAGGAACTATAAAACAAAAACTTTATTGTTGCCTCTAGGGCATATTTCTTTCAGTCTCCCACTTGCACTAGAGTCAATAATCTAGTTCACATCGCTAAGTGATTTAACACCAATAGTTCACATCACCATGTGATTAACACCCATAGTTCACATCGCCATGTGACAAACACCCAAAGGGTTTACTAGAGTCAATAATCTGGTTCACATCGCCATGTGATTAACACCCAAAGAGTACTATGGTGTGATTATGTTTTGCTTGTGAGAGAAGTTTAGTCAACGAATCTGCCACATTCAGATCCGTATGTATTTTGCAAATTTCTATGTCTACAATGCTCTGCATGGAGCTACTCTAGCTAATTGCTCCCACTTTCAACATGTATCCACATTGAGACTCAGAGTCATCCAGATCTGTTTTAATGCTTGCATCGACGTAACTCTTTACGATGAACTCTTTATCACCTCCATAACCGAGAAATATTTCCTTAGTCCTCTAAGGATAATTTTGACCGCTGTCCAGTGATCTACTCCTAGATCACTATTGTACCCCTTTGCCAAACTCATGGCAAGGTACACAATAGGTCTGGTATACAACATGCCATACTTTATAGAACCTATGGCTGAGGCATAGGGAACGCCTTTGATTCTCTCTCTATCTTCTGCCATGGTCGGGTTTTGAGTCTTACTCAACTTCATACCTTACAACTCAGGCAAGAACTTCTTCTTTGACTGATCCATTTTTGAACTCCTTCAAAATCTTATCATGGTATGTACTCATCGAAAGTCTTATCAAGCGTCTTGATCTATCCTTATAGATTTTGATGCCCAATATGTAAGTACCTTCACCGAGGTCTTTCTTTGAAAAACTCCTTTCAAACACTCCTTTATGCTTTCCAGAAAATTCTACATCATTTCCGATCAACAATATGTCATTTATACTTTATCAGAAAGGCTGTAGTGCTCCCACTCACTTTCTTGTAAATACAGGCTTCACCACAAGTCTGTATAAAACTATATGCTTTGATCAACTCATCAAAGCGTATATTCCAACTCCGAGACGCTTGCACTAGTCCATAGATGGATCGCTGGAGCTTGCACACTTTTTTTAGCACCTTTAGGATTGAGAAAACCTTATGGTTGCATCATATACAACTCTTCTTTAATAAATCCATTAAGGAATGCAGTTTTGCCATCCATTTTCTAGATTTCATAAAATGCGGCAATTGCTAACATGATTCAGACAGACTTTAAGCATCGATACGAGTGAGAAAATCTCATCGTAGTGAACACCTTGAACTTGTCGAAAACCCTTTGTGACAATTCGAGCTTTGTAGATAGTAACACTACTATCAGCGTCCGCCTTCCTCTTGAAGATCCATTTATTCTCAATGGCTCGCCGATCACCGGGCAAGTCAATCAAAGTCCATACTTTGTTCTCATACATGGATCCTATCTCAGATTTCATGGCCTCAAGCCTTTGACCGGAATCTGGCCTCATCATCGCTTCCTCATAGTTCGTAGGTTCGTCATGGTCTAGTAACATGACTTACAGAACAGGATTACCGTACCACTCTGGTGCGAAACGTGCTCTGGTTGACCTACGAGGTTTGTAGTAACTTGATCTGAAGTTTCATGATCCTCATCGTTACCTTCCTCACTAGTTGGTGCAGGCATCATGGGAACGGTTTTCTATGATGAGCTACTTTCCAATTCGAGAGAAGGTACAATTACCTCATCAAGTTCTACTTTCCTCCCACTCACTTCTTTCGAGAGAAACTCCTTCTCTAAAAAGGATCCATTTTTAGCAACAAAGATTTTGCCTTCGGATCTGTGATAGAAGGTGTACCCAACAGTTTCTTTTGGGTATCCTATGAACATGCACTTCTCCGATTTGGGTTCGAGCTTATCAAGCTGAAGCCTTTTCACATAAGCATCGCAACCCCAAACTTTAAGAAATGATAACTTAGGTTTCTTGCCAAACCACAGTTCATACAGTGTCGTCTCAACAGATTTAGATGGTGCCCTATTTAATGTGAATGCAACTGTATCTAATGCATAACCCCAAAATGATAGTGGTAAATCGGTAAGAGACATCATAAATCGCACCATATCTAATAAAGTACGGTTACGACGTTCGGACACACCATTACGCTGTGGTGTTCCACGTGGCATGAGTTGTGAAACTATTCCACATTGTTTTAAATGAAGGCGAAACTCGTAACTCAAATATTCTCCTCCACGATCAAATCGTAGAAACTTTATTTTCTTGTTACGATGATTCTCCACTTCACTTTGAAATTCTTTGAACTTTTCAAATGTTTCAGACTTGTGTTTTATTAAGTAGATATACCCATATCTGCTCAAATCATCTGTGAAGGTTAGCAAATAACGATACCCGCCGCGAGCCTCAACACTCATCGGACTGCATACAACGATATGTATTATTTCCAGTAAGTCAGTAGCTCGCTCCATTGTTCCGGAGAACGGAGTCTTAGTCATCTTGCCCATGAGTAAACCTGGAAGTGGTTTTGAATTAACCAGGTTAAATGGTTTGGTTCCTTGCTTTGGGTTTGATTGGTTCGGTTATTCATGGGGCTAAACTGTTAACAGTTGGGTTTGGTTTTGGTTTAAGGAGAAACGAGTTCGATGTGGTTGGGTGTGGGCCTATTAAGTTTGGTTCCTGACAGTTTCTAGCTAGGTCTGAGAACCGGTTCCTTAGATTGGTTCCCAGCAAGCCTATTCAATTTGGCTCTCATGCATCTACAGCGAGCATGCGCAGGAGCTCTGTTTGACTTGCCGCTTCCCAGCTAGCACACAATCCATCTGGCGGGTTATTACGTAATACATTTATATAGATATACAACACGTGTGGGTAACTGATCTAAAAACCACAAGCTTAAACCATGGTTCCTCCACCAGTTTAGTTTAGTTTGGGTTGAAATATCTTGTGGTTTAGTTTAGGTTAGGTGGCATAACATATTTCTGTGGTTTGGTCTGGTTTAGTTTTCTTAAATTTGTCACATGGGTTCAGGTTGGGTATGGTTAAGTTACCCAACCATTGCCAGATTTACCCATGAGGCATGGTTCGCAGGCATCAAATGATTCATAATCAAGTGATTCCAAAAGTCCATCTGCATGGAGTTTCTTCATGCGCTTTACACCAATATGACCTAAACGGTAGTGCCACATGTTGCAGTATCATTATCAACTTTGCATCTTTTGGCATCAATATTATGAATATGTGTATCACCACGGTCGAGATTCAACAAAAATAGGCCACTCTTCAAGGGTGGATGGCCATAAAAGATATTACTCATATAAATAGAACTACCATTATTCTCTAATTTAAATGAATAACCATCTCGCATCAAACAAGATCCAGATATAATGTTCATGCTCAACTCTGGCACCAAACAACAATTATTCAGGTCTTAAACTAATCCCGAAGGTAGATGTATAGGTAGCATGCTGACGATGATCACATCGACCTTGGAACCATTCCCGACGCGCATCGTCACCTCGTCCTTAGCCAATCTTCATTTAATCCGTAGCCCATGTTCTGAGTTGCAAATATGAGCAACAGAGCCAGTATCAAATACCCAGGCGCTACTACGAGCATTAGTAAGGTACACATCAATAACATGCATATCAAATATAGCTTTGTTCACTTTTCCATCCTTCTTATCCGCCAAATACTTGGGGCAGTTCCGCTTCTAGTGACCAGTTCCTTTGCAGTAGAAGCACTCAGTTTCAGGCTTGGGTCCAAACTTGGGCTTCTTCCTGGGAGTGACAACTTGTTTGCCATTCTTCTTGAAGTTCCCCTTCTTTCCCTTGCCCTTTTTCTTGAAACTAGTAGTCTTGTTAACCATCAACACTTGATGCTCTTTCTTGATTTCTACCTCCACAACTTTGAGCATAGTGAAGAGCTCGGGAATTGTCTTATCCATCCTTTGCATATTATAGTTCATCACAAAGCCTTTGTAGCTTGGTGGCAGTGATTGAAGAACTCTGTCAATAACACTATCATTTGGAAGATTAACTCCCAGCTGAGTCAAGTGGTTATGGTACCCAGACATTCCGAGTATGTGTTGACTAACAGAACCGTTCTCCTCCATTTTGCAGCTATAGAACTTGTTGGAGACTTCATATCTCTCAACTCGGGCATTTGCTTGAAATATTAACTTCAACTCCTGGAACATCTCATATGGTCCATGACGTTCAAAACAGCTTTGAAGTCCCAATTCTAAGCCGTAGAGTATGGTGCACTAAACTGTCAAGTAGTCATCATACCGAGCTTGCCAAACATTCATAACATCTGCATCTGCTCCTGCAATAGGTCCATCACCTAGCGGTGCATCAAGGACATAATTCTTCTGTGCAGCAATGAGGATAATCCTCAGATCATGGACCCAGTCCGCATCATTGCTACTATCATCTGTCAACTTATTTTTCTCTAGGAACATATCAAAAATAAACGGGGAGTTACATCACAAGCTATTGATCTACAACATAGATATGCAAATACTATCAGGACTAAGTTCATGATAAATTAAGTTCAATTAAGCATATTACTTAAGAACTCCCACTTAGATAGACATCCCTCGAGTCATCTAAATGATCACGTGATCCATATCAACTAAACCATGTCTGATCATCATGTGAGATGGAGTAGTTTTCAATGGTGAACATCTCTATGTTGATCATATCTACTATATGATTCACGTTCGAACTTTCGGTCTCCAGTGTTCCGAGGCCATGTCTGTACATGCTAGGCTCGTCAAGTTTAACCCGAGTATTCCGCATGTGCAAAACTGTCTTGCACCCGTTGTATGTAAACGTAGAGCTTCACACCGATCATCACATGGTGTCTCGGCACGACGAACTGTCGCAATGGTGCATACTCAGGGAGAACACTTATACCTTGAAATTTTAGTGACGGATCATCTTATAATGCTACCGCCGTACTAAGAAAAATAAGATGCATAAACATCTCCATCATAGCGTCGTTGTCGTCTCGCCAACTATTGCTTCTACAACTATCGCTAACGCATAGTGATAAAGTAAAGCAAATACATGGCGATTGCACTTCATACAATAAAGCGACAACCATAAGGCTCCTACCAGTTGCTGATAACTTTTACAAAACATGATCATCTCATACAATAACGTATATCACATCATGTCTTGACCATATCACATCACAACATTCCCTGCAAAAACAAGTTAGACGTCCTCTACTTTGTTGTTGCAAGTATTACGTGGCTGCTACAGGCTTCTAATAAGAACGGTTCTTACCTATGCATCAAAACCACAACGATGTTTCGTCAAGTTTGCTGTTTTAATCTTCAACAAGGACCGTTCATAGTCAAATTCGATTCAACTAAAGTTGGAGAAACAGACACTCGCCAGCCACCTTTATGCAAAACAAGTTGCATGTCTATCGGTGGAACCGGTCTCATGAACATGGTCATGTAAGGTTGGTCCGGGCCGCTTCATCCAACAACATCACCGAATAAAAATAAGACGTTGGTGGTAAGCAGTATGACTATCATCGCCCACAACTCTTTGTGTTCTACTCGTGCATATCATCTATGCATAGACCTGGCTCGGATGCCACTGTTGGGAAACGTCGCATGCAATTTCGAAAAAAATTCATACGAACACGCAAGATCTATCTAGGATATGCATAGCAACGAAAGGGGGAGAGTGTGTCCATGTACCCTTGTAGACCAAAATCGGAAGCGTTAGTTTAACGCGGTTGATGTAGTCGAACATCTTCTCGGTTCAACCGATCAAGTACCGAGCGTACGACACCTCCGAGTTCTGCACATGTTCAGCTCGATGACGTCCCTCGAACTCTTGATCCAGCAAAGTGTCGAGCGAGAGTTTCGTCGGCACGACGGCATGGTGACAGTGATGGTGAAGTAGTCCGCGCAGGGTTTCGCCTAAGCACTACGACAATATGACCGGAGGAGTAAACGATGGAGGGGGGCACTGCACACTGCTAAGAACAATTGATGTGTTAGAGGTGCCCCCGCCCCCGTATATAAAGGAGGGAGAGGAGAGGAGGCCGGCCTAGGGGAAATGGGGAAGGAGAGGGAGGAGGAGAAGGAAAGGGGGGCCACGCCCCCTCCCCTAGTCTAATTCGGACTCCTCCCTTGGGGGGGGGGGAGCCACCCCTTGTGCGCTGGCCTCCCTCCCTCCTATGGCCCATATGGCCCATATTGTCAGGACCCCGATTCTAAGTCACACCGATCTAGCCTGTAACACCTCATATCACTTTGCGGCCTCACGCACGATATTCCCACGGGTGTCGCCTTACCATGGCCCGGGACCGTTTGCGCCTTTTGGCTCACGTATATGATAGTGTCGCTAGCATCCATATGCCAGAGAACCGGGCCGACATGACTAGTCGTGAACCCAAAGTGGCACTAGCTTCTGGGGACATGCATACATGAATCAACATCGAGCATGTCGGTCAGCACCGTGCGAATCCGGGCTGTAGCACTGAGCTAACAGGACTCCGGTGAACCGGGCTCTAGCAGGCTAGGCAGGACTCCGAATGTCACCGCGTGACATTTCCCCGAAGGGACAGACACATGAACGAAGTGAATCACATGCCGCCAGTCTAAGTGTTAGGAGTAGTAGTCTTTGGGCTAGCGGGACTCGATAAACCGGGCTGTAGCGGACTACCATGGCTCGGTGGAAGCACTAGACTACATTTCCCCATAAGAGAGGCTACCAAGGATAGACAACTAGGTTGTCGGATCCCACACATAGCAATACACGTTACACGTACGCATAACATGCAAGTATGTGCTGTACAAAATGGCATCACAACATAACGCAAACTCATATAGATAAAGGCCCAGAAGAGCCATATAGCATTAAATACAAACAGGGGTCACATGACCCAACATTCAGAGCAAACAAGCAATGGAAGCATTACATGTCTGAGTATAGACAACTACAAAAGAAAAAGGCTAAGAAGCCTAACTATCTACAAGACCCTCCCAAGGGTACAAGATCGTAGCTGAGGTAACAAGCTACTTGTCGAAGTCCAAGCAGAACTACTAGTAAGACCAAAATCTCCGCTGCAAAAACATAAATAAAGCAACGTGAGTACAAAGGTACTCAGCAAGACTTACATCAGATCCTATCATACATGCATTTGTATCAAGAAGGTAATGTGGGGTTTAGTTGCGACAAGCTAGCTTTGACTCGGTGGCTATCCTGTTCTCGACTACGAGAAACTTCTTTGAGGTGAAGCGGCACACGCAGTCCACTAATCACCACATCAATACACTACTATGGATTCATTCCCGTCTCCCTACGAGAAGGCCATCCATAGCACTCACACTTGTCTTGAGCATTTTAGAGTATCCACTTCAAGTTGTCTATGTACCACGTAGGCATCCAAGAAGTCCATAACCATGGACCCGGCTATTCGAATAGATCATGTTAACCCTGCAGGGGTGTACTTCTTCACACACGCTCTCGCCACTTACCGCCATGTACACGTCATGTATCTCGGCAACCTTCAAGCGGAAGCCTGGCGAGGGTGTCGGCCACTACCTGACTAACTACACAAGACTCTAGCCCAGGTTTATCGCCTATTTGGGTTCCATCCGCAAGGAGATCCGGCCGGGGTGTCGCTCACGGCCCCAAACGATGTGTGCAGGGTTCCCGAGCCCACCATCCGGGTGCCACTCGGTACACCAGGCCACGTGTGCCTAGTTTGTCCCAAGCCCACCCTGCCGGGTGCCACTTGGTAGAAAAATAGCACTACCTACAAACACCAGAAACTAGTTGCGACTCCTGGACAGAGATCAAGTTGGTTAATAAGTCGAGAGGGGTCGAGTTACGGAACCCAATGTGTGGTAGTATCGAGTCATTGGACAACATACATAGAACTTCGTGCTTAAGGACGGTTCGGTGAGACAACCCACCATGTACTCCTACATGGCCTCTCACCGCTACCTTTACCAAATCGTGTTCACACACTTCACTCTCAAAGATCGTAACATAGAATCGCATTCCAATTCATTCCCAATGAATCAGACACGACACGACTCTAAGCAATAGCAGGCATGGCATGGTAGGAACACAACATGGCTCAATCAACTCCTACACATGCTAGTGGGTTTCAACTATTTATCGTGGCAATGACAGGTCATGCAGAGGAATGGGTTCAACTACCACAAAGACAAAGTAGCAGATGAATCGTTGTTGTACTAATGCAATAACTGAGAGCAGGAGCGAGAGAGTAGGATTGTATCGGAATGAACAAGGGGATTTGCTTGCCTGGTAAATCAACAAGGGAGGCACTGCTTCACAGACAGGTTTTGTCGAGCACTCTCCGGAGCTGGACCTATCGAGAAGGAGCGGTGCCAACAATCAATACACAAGCATATGCAACTATATGATGCATGAACATGGCATGAAGATGTGATGCTGTTTGAGCTAATGCAATTAGTATTCATTTGGTTGAAGTTCATTTGAACCAAGAATTCAAATGCAACTCCAAATTAAGCTCTTTATAAATGCCATTTTAGTGTTTCACTTATACATCAGGTATAAGTTGGATTTTCATGCATGAAACTAGTACAGATGAAAAGATTGCATTTTTCTGATAATTTTTCATATATAAATTATTTCAATCTGAGCTACGGTTGGATTTCTATGTTTTTTTAAAGTTTGGATCATTTTTTGGATTTTCCTGATTAATTTTAAATCCAGAAAATGGATAACTGCGTCAGCATGATGTGTGTGTGACATCATCAGGTCAACAGCGTTAGCCTAGGTCAAACCTGACGCTGGGGTGCACATGTCAGCCTCTAACTAAACTAACCTAGCTTAGTTAATACTAACCTATCTTAATTAGCCGGGGGGGTTATTAGCACTAACCTAAACAGGGTTAGGCCAGCGAGGTCAAAGCGGTCAAACCCGCCGGCGTTTAGCCGCCGGCGAGGCCGAACGCGGCGGAGGGGCTCGGGGCCGCGTCTCCGGCGACCAAAAGGACCGCGGAGACCATCTGCGAGGAGCCCAGGCTCGCGCGCATCCAATGGGACACGCGGGAGACCGTGGGGGTGCCGGAGCTCGCCGGAGCAGAGCTCGCGGCGGCGGCCGGAGCACGGGCTTCGAGCGGGAGCGGCTGTGGGGCACGGGGAGGCCACCCGAGGGGCTCTGCGGCACCCTCGTGGCACCAGGAGCACGGTGACGTGCTCGGTTGCGGGTTGCGGTGGCCTGGGCGACGGCGGCGACATGGACGGCGGCGAGGAGCTACGGCCATGGCAGGGGAAGGGGGCTACAGCACGGGAACGGAGAAACGAAGAGAGGGGGACGGCGTAGAAGCTCACGGCGATTCGGACGAGGCGGTCGGCGAGTTCGGGGAGGGGCTGGTGACGACGTAAGGTCGCCGGCGATCTCGGTGGCCGTGGGTCGAAGATGACGTTGTTGACGGTGTTCTAGGGCGCTCCGGCTTGCGTGGCTCGGGGGAGATCTTCAGAACGAGGAGGCGGAGCTCCGGCGTGTGTCGGAGAGGCGAGGGGGAGGCGGTGGCTATGGTAACAACGAACGGCGACGACGGTGGCGCTCGGCCGTGAGAGAGAGAGAGCGAGGGAGAGGGGAACAAGAGAGAGTGAGAGGGTCCGGGGGGCGCGTGGCCTCATCTGTGCGTTCCAAGGCGTCGAGGAGGACGCCAGTAGTAGCTGCGTCTTGCCACAAGACGGGTAACGGCACCGCTTCCTCGCCTTCTTGGCAAGAGGAGGAAGACGGCTATGCCTGGTGGGCTGGGCCGTAATGTAAACGGGCGGCCAGAGGCGCCCGGCTGTAGGTAAGCGCCAGGTAAGCTTTTCTGTTTTTGTTTTTTGTTTTCTAATTTTCTGACATTTGTTCTGATTTAGTAAAATACTAAATCAACTTATTTTATTTTGTAAATTTTAGTAGGGACTACTTGGACCACTCCAAAGCCCCTCACCAAAATTCAGAAATATTGGACAATATTTTGTATATATAAAAATATTTATCCAACACAAATAAATACTGGATTAATTCCAAATGGCCAAAATAAATATTTGTGAGCTCCTGAAAATATTGGTTTGATTTTTACCTCTGATCAATATTTTCAGAGAGCAACATGAACATTTTCTTGGACCTTTTTGGAGCACTTTTTATCTGAGTCATTTCCAGAAATAAATTCTGAGGGTTTCACAAATCCCCATTTCAAAATTAAGTGGAATTTAAACATGATGCACACATGACTAGCTAGTCTAGGTCATACCAGAACTAGGGATGTGACAACTCGCCCCCACTTGAAAGAATCTCGTCCCGAGATTCAGGGGTCGATGGAAAGAAGGTGGGGTACTCCAGTCGAAGACGATCTTGTCGCTCCCAAGTAGCTTCTCTCTCGGTATGATGAGACCACTGAACCTTGAGAAACTTGATGTTCTGATGTCGAGTAACACGCTCTGCCTGATCAAGAATGCGAACAGGGTACTCTCGATATGTGAGGTTATCTTGGAGATCAAGCGTTTCGTGGTCCACTCCGTGGATAGGATCCAAGAAACAACGCCTGAGTTGAGAGACGTGGAAGACATCATGCACCCTGGAAAGATGTGGGGGTAGTTCCAACTGGTAGGCAACCTCTCCTCGTTTAGCGAGAATGCAAATAGGACCAATGTAACGAGGATCCAACTTTCCCTTGATACCGAAACGATGGGTACCATTCAAAGGAGTAACCCGAAGGTAAGCTTTGTCGCCAATTTCATAAGTCATATCCTTATGATGACGATCATACTGGCTCTTTTGACGAGACTGGGCTGTTTTCAAATTCTCACGAATGACACGAACTTGCTCTTCTGCCTCCTGGATCATGTCCGGTCCAAAGAATTGTCTTTCACCGGTTTCTGACCAATTCAAAGGTGTTCGACACCTTCGTCCATAGAGAATCTCAAAAGGAGCTTTCTTGAGACTGGATTGATAGCTATTGTTATAAGCAAACTCGGCAAAAAGAAGACACTTCTCCCAATCCATACCGAATGAGATAACGCAAGCTCTAAGCATGTCTTCGAGAATTTGATTGACCCTTTCCACCAGACCACTTGATTGAGGATGGAAAGCGGTACTGAAGGAAAGATGGGTGCCCATGGCAGTTTGGAAACTCTCCCAGAAATGAGAGGTGAAGAGACTGCCACGGTCTGAATTGATTTCTAGTGGAACACCATGAAGTGACACTATTCGAGAAATATATAAGTCAGCCAGCTGACTAGCAGTGATACTCTCTCGAACAGGTAGGAAGTGCGCCACTTTGGAGAGACGATCAATGACTACGAAGATAGCATTATTCCCTTTCTTGGTCCTGGGAAAGCCAGTGATGAAGTCCATACCAACTATATCCCATTTCCACTCAGGAATGGCTAAAGGCTGAAGAGTGCCAGCATGCCTTTGATGCTCTGCCTTAACACGACGACAAACGTCACAATTAGCAACGAAGTCGGCGATTTCTCTCTTCATCCTAGTCCACCAGAACCTCTGGCGTAGGTCCTGATACATCTTAGTACTACCGGGATGAATCGTGAGAGGAGATTCATGCGCCTCCTTAAGGATCAGTTGTCGAAGATGCTGCTTCTTGGGGACCACCAGGCGGTTCCCAAAGAAAACGACACCTCGATCATCTACAGAGAAACTACCAGCAATACCCTTGGCAATGTTTCTCTTGATCCGGGTAATCCCCGTATCATGCTTCTGGGCTTCTATGATATGATCCACAAGAGTAGGTTTTGCCACCAAGGTAGAAAGGAATCCGTGAGGAGCAATGTGAAGGTTAAGCTTAAAGAATTCCTCATGGAGAAGTGGTTGACCCTGCTGCAACATGAGATTGTTGCAATAGGATTCTGACTTAGCGCATCGGCCATGACATTAGCTTTGCACGGAGTGTAGGTAATCCCTAGATCATAATCTGAGATCAACTCCAGCCAACGTCTTTGCCGAAGGTTCAAATCTGGTTGGGTGAAGATATACTTGAGACTCTGGTGATCGGTGTAGATCTCGCAATGTTTACCAAGAAGGTAGTGTCGCCAGGTCTTGAGTGCATAGACGGCTGCAAGCTCTAGATCATGTGTAGGATAATTCTCCTCATGTGGATGCAACTGTCGAGATGCATAGGCAATCACATGACGATCCTGCATAAGAATGTAACCTAGTCCCTATCGTGAGGCGTCACAGTAGATAACAAAGTCTTTAGTGAAATCCGGTGGCACAAGTATGGGAGCAGAAGTTAGGCGTCTTTTCAGTTCCTAAAAACTGTACTCACACCGTGGGGACCACTCAAACTTTTTATCTTTCTTGAGAAGTTCCGTGAGGGGTTTAGCTACTTTGGAGAAATTTTCAACAAAGCGGCGACAATAGCTGGCTAGACCAAGGAAACTCCTAACTTGTTTAACGGTTTGGTGGAGTCCAATCAAGAACGGCCTGAACTCTCTCGGGATTGACAGCAATGCCCTTACCGGAGATTACGTGGCCTAGGTAGGTCACACGGCAACCAAAATTCACACTTGGAGAACTTGGCATAAAGGCGGTGCTCTCTGAGTTTTTCTAACACAAGTCTAAGATGTTCAACATGCTCTTCCTCGTTCTTCGAGTAAATAAGAATGTCATCGAGGTAAACCACGACGAACTTATCTAAGTACTCCATGAAGATCGAGTTCATCAAGCGGGAGAACGTAGCTGGAGCATTGGTTAGACCAAAGGACATGACGGTGTACTCGTACTGGCCATAACGAGTGACAAAGGCTGTCTTGGGGATGTCCCCGTTTCTGATCTTGATTTGGTGGTAGCCTAACCTCAAATCCATCTTGGAGAAGACTGAGGATCCAGCTAGCTGATCATATGGTCGTTGATCACGGGAGCGGATACTTGTTCTTTATCGTGACCAAATTAACGGACGATAATCTACAACCATCCGTCCGTACCATCCTTCTTCTTGACGAAGAGGACGGGGCAAGCCCAAGGAGAAGAACTAGGATGGATGAAACCCTTTTGCAAAGACTCATCAAGTTGTTTCTTAAGCTCGGCTAGTTCTAAGGGTGCCATCTTGTAAGGTCTCCTAGAGATTGGAGCAGTTCCTGGGATAAGATCTATGATGAACTCTACATCTCTATCAGGTGGAACACCTGGCAGTTCCTCTGGAAAGACATCCGGAAAGTCACGGACTACCGGGATATCTTCAAGGTCTAGAAGAGGGCTGGCATTAAGAGAATAGAGCTGACGCCTTGCAACTCTAGTGGAGACATTGACTATCTTGCCAGATGGGTGTGTAAGCTGAACGGACCTGGTATAAGAATCAATCTTGGCATAATGAGCTTTCATACAGTCCATACCCAAGATGATGTTAATATCTTTAGACTTGAGGGCTACAAGCGAGGCAAGGAATACAAGTCTATCAACAAGGATTTCATTACCATGGCTGATTCTAGTGGTTTGCCATCTAGACCCTGGGGTTTGGATTTCAAGCGGAGTTGGCATATCACAAAATGACATGTCGTGCAAACGAGCATAGCCTTCAGAAATGACAGAATGAGATGCTCCAGTATCGAACAGAACCGAGGCTGGATGACAATTAACAAGGAGTGTACCAAGAACGACATCTGGATCATCATGAGCGTCTTTAGCTGAGACGTGATGCACATGTCCACATTCAGTGGGAGCTGACTTGACATGGTCATCTTGCTTGATGGCTTAACGCAGCCAACAGTCTTCTCGGGCTGGGGTGGAGCATAACTGGTCTGGGAGCAGTCACGTGCATAGTGTCCTGGCTCTCCGCATGTGAAGCAAGTCCCTGAAGTAGGACGTGGACCCGCATTGACAAGCAGTCTACCAATAGGCATGGGTGGAGCATACTGCTGAACTGGGTGAGGTGCCACATAAGATGGCCTCGGTGAATATTCGGGTGGAAGAGCAGAGTTCGGAATCCAAATCCGGCGCTTTTGAGAACTAGAACCGGAGGAAGATCCCAAATCACAGGTGTGCTTACGAGACTCCTCGTAAGTGAGCTGAGCTTTCTCTGCATTAATGGCCTTGTTCACAAGGGCTTGGAATGTGTCACAATGATGTAGGTGGAGATCACGACGCAACTTGGGGTTGAGACCCTTCCGGAACCTAGCCTGTTTCTTGGCGTCCGTGGACACCTCTTCTGTGGCATAACGGGCGAGGTTCTCAAACTCTCTACTGTAAGCATCAACAACCATCTTACTCTGGGTGAAGCTACAGAACTCTTCTCTCTTGCGATCAATGAGGGCCTGAGGAATGTGATGCTCGCGAAAAGCCTCAGTGAAATCTCTCCAGGTAGGAATCTGGCCAGCTGGAAGCATAGCCTCATAGTTCTGCCACCAAATACTAGCAGGACCTTCCAGGTGGTATGTGGCATAGGTAACCTTGTCATCTTCAGCTACGTTCACGGAACGCAGCTTATGAGTGATGCTACGGAGCCAGTCATCTGCATCGAGTGGCTCAATGGAATGATGAAAGGTGGGTGGGTGCAAGCGAATGAAGTCATGAAGGGTCACTGATCCTTTGAACTGATGTGCGGTGTTCTCCTCGATACGTGCCAACAAGCGGTTAGACTCACGCTTGTTCCTCTCTATCTCTAACATGAACTCTGCCAATGAAGGTGGGTCAGGAGGATCCTCATCCCTACCATCTCCATGGTTCTGGCTATGAGCAACAGAACTTCGCTTAACTGATGACATCCTGAGAAATGAAACCAAGGACGGAATCAGCATCAACTATAAGCTATAGATTGTAGGACAAGGAAATTAGTATCTCTCGGACTCCTAGGGCAATTCCGGCAGCATAACGGCAGTAAAATGCTCAGAATGAGACATCCTGCTAAAATGGGGTAGTAACATACTCAACATCATCACTCAAGGTTCTGGGATAATACTAAACAGACTACACGGAAGTACTGGCTGGGTATGACTCGACCAACCAATCCTATGGGACTACGGAGTAGTAACACGTGGTCTGATAGGCGGAAGAGAAAGTCTAGTTCCTTAACCCGTAGGGAAAGATAGGATGACTTTCGGATCGAGAAGGCCATGAGGTATAAGGAGTAAAAAGAGCCTTACGTTCCTTCCCACAATCAATTCCCTTACACAACTAAAGAATTTCTAGACTCAACTTGACCAGTTTGGCTTGGTAATCCACAGCAGTCAAAGCTCGATACCAAAGTTGTCAGGACCCCGATTCTAAGTCACACCGATCTAGCCTGTAACACCTCATATCACATTGCGGCCTCACGCATGGTATTCCCATGGGTGTCGCCTTACCATGGCCCGGGACCGTTTGTGCCTTTTGGCTCACGTATATGATAGTGTCACTAGCATCCATATTACAGAGAACCCGGGCCGACATGACTAATCGTGAACCCAAAGTGGCACTAACTTATGGGGACAGGCATACATGAATCAACATCGAGCATGTCGATTCAGCGTGCGAACCAGGGCTGTAACCTTTGGGCTATGAGACTCAGGGAACCCGGGCTGTAGCGAGCTAGGCGGGACTCGGATGTCACCGCTGACATTTCCCGAAGGTCTGAGACATAAGAATGAAGTGAATCACATGCCGGCCAGTCTAAGTGTTCCGGAGCATAGTCTTTGGGCTAGCGGGACTCGGTAAACCGGTATGGCGGACTACCATGGCTCGGTGGAAGCACTAGACTACATTTCCCCATAAGAGAGGCTACCAAGGATAGACAACTAGGTTGTCGGATCCCACACATAGCAATACACGTTACACATACGCATAACACGCAAGTATGTGCTATACAACATGGCATCACAACATAATGCAAACTCATATAGATAAAGGCCCAGAAGAGCCACATAGCATTAAATACAAACAGGGGTCACATGGCCCATCATTCAGAGCATACAAGCAACGGAAGCATTACATGTCTGATTACAGACAACTACAAAAGAAAAAGGCTGAGAAGCCTGACTATCTACAAGACCCTCCCAAGGGTACAAGATCGTAGCTGAGGTAACAAGCTACTTGTCGAAGTCCAAGCGAAACTACTAGTAAGACCAAAATCTCCGCTGCAAAAACATAAATAAAGCAACGTGAGTACAAAGGTACTCAGCAAGACTTACATCAGATCCTATCATACATGCATTTGTATCAAGAAGGTAATATGGGGTTTAGTTGCAGCAAGCCAGCTTTGACTCAGTGGCTATCCTGTTCTACGACTACAAGAAACTTCTTTGAGGTGAAGCAGCGCACACGAGTCCACTAATCACCACATCAATACACTTCTATGGATTCATTCCCGTCTCCCTACGAGAAGGCCATCCATAGCACTCACACTTGTCTTGAGCATTTTAGAGTATCCACTTCAAGTTGTCTATGTACCACGTAGGCATCCAAGAAGTCCATAACCGTGGACCCGACTATTCGAATAGATCATGTTAACCCTGCAGGGGTATACTTCTTCACACACGCTCTCGCCACTTACCACCATGTACACGTCATGTATCTCGGCAACCTTCAAGCGGAAGCCTAGCGAGGGTGTCGGCCACGACCTGACTAACCACACAAGACTCTAGCCCAGGTTTATCGCCTATTCGGGTTCCATCCGCAAGGAGATCCGGCCGGGGTGTCGCTCACGGCCCCAAACGATGTGTGCGGGGTTCCCGAGCCCACCATCCGGTGCCACTCGGTACACTAGGCCACGTGTGCCTAGTCTGTCTAAGCCCACCACAGCCGGGTGCCACTTGGTAGAAAAATAGCACTACCTACAAACACGAAACTAGTTGCGACTCTTGGACAGAGATCAAGTTGGTTAATAAGTCGAGAGGGGTCGAGTTACGGAACCCAATGTGTGGTAGTATCGAGTCATTGGACAACATACATAGAACTTCGATGCTTAAGGACGGTTCCAAAGTGAGACAACCCACCATGTACTCCTACATGGCCTCTCACCGCTACCTTTACCAATCGTGTTCACACACTTCACTCTCAAAGATCGTAACATAGAATCGCACTCCAATTCATTCCCAATGAATCGGACTGACACGACTCTAAGAAATAGCAGGCATGGCATGGTAGGAACACAACATGGCTCAATCAACTCCTACACATGCTAGTGGGTTTCAACTATTTACTGTGGCAATGACAGGTCATGCAGAGGAATGGGTTCAACTACCGCAACACAAAGTAGCAGATGAATCGTTGTTGTCCTAATGCAATAGCGAGAGCAGGACCGAGAGAGTAGGATTGTATCGGAATGAACAAGGGATTTTCTTGCACGGTAAATCAACAAGGGAGGCACTGCTTCACAGACAGGTACTCTCGAGCACTCTCCGGAGCTGGACCTATCGAGAAGGAGCGGTGCCAATAATCAATACACAAGCATATGCAACAATATGATGCATGAACATGGCATGAAGATGTGATGCTGTTTGAGCTAATGCAACTAGTATTCATTTGGTTGAAGTTCATTTGAACCAAGAATTCAAATGCAACTCCAAATTAAGCTCTTTATAAATGCCATTTTAGTGTTTCACTTATACAACAGGTATAAGTTGGTTTTTCATGCATGAAACTTACAGATGGAAAGATTGCATTTTGCTGATAATTTTTCATATATAAATTATTTCAATCTGAGCTACGGTCGAATTTCTATGTTTTTTTTGAAGTTTGGATCATTTTCTGGATTTTCCTGATTAGTTTTAAATCCAGAAAATGGATAACTACATCAGCATGACGTCTGTGTGACATCATCAGGTCAACAGCGTTAGCCCAGGTCAAACCTGACGCTGGGGTCCACATGTCAGCCTCTAACTAAACTAACCTAGCTTAGTTAATACTAACCTATCTTAATTAGCCGGGGGGGGGGGGGTTATTAGCACTAACCTAAACAGGGTTAGGCCGGCGGGGTCAAAGCGGTCAAGCTCGCCGGCGTTTAGCCGCCGGCGAGGCCGAACGCGGCGGAGGGGCTCGGGGCCGCGTCTCCGGCGACCAAAAGGACCGTGGAGACCATCTGCGAGGAGCCCAGGCTCGCCCTCATCCAATGGGACACGCGGGAGACCGTGCGGGTGCCGGAGCTCGCCGGAGCAGAGCTCGCGGCGGCGGCCGGAGCACGGGCTTCGAGCTGGAGCGGCTGCGGGGCACGGGGAGGCCACCCGAGGGCTCTGCGGCACCCTCGTGGCACCAGGAGCACGGTGGCGCGCTCGGTTGCGGGCTGCGGTGGCCAGGGCGACGGCGGCGACATGGACGGCGGCGAGGAGCTACGGCCATGGCGGGGGAAGGGGGCTACGGCGCGGGAACGGAGAAACGGAGAGAGGTGGACGGCGTAGAAGCTCACGACGATTCGGACGAGGCGGTCGGCGAGCTCGGGGAGGGGCTGGTGACGACGTAAGGTCGCCGGCGATCTTGGTGGCCGTGGGTCGAAGATGACGATGTTGACGGCGTTCCAGGGCGCTCCGGCTTCCGTGGCGCGGCGGAGATCTTCAGAACGAGGAGGCGGAGCTCCTGCGCGTGTCGGAGAGGCGAGGGGGAGGCGGTGGCTACGGTAACGACGAACGGCGGCGACGGTGGCACTCGGCCGTGAGAGAGAGAGCGAGGGAGAGGGGAACAAGAGAGAGTGCGAGGGTCCGGGGGGCGCGTGGCGTCGTCTGGGCGTTCCAGGGCGTCGAGGAGGACGCCAGGCAGGCAGCTGCGTGCCGGCGCGCACGGCGTCGGGCACCGCTTCCCCTCGCCGCCTCTTGGCAAGAGGAGGAAGACGGCTATGCCCCTGGTGGGCTGGGCCAGAACAGAAACGGGCCGGCCAGAGGCGCCAGGCGGCTGTAGGTAAGCGCCAGGTAAGCTTTTCTGTTTTTGTTTTCTGTTTTCTAATTTTCTGACATTTGTTCTGATTTAGTAAAATACTAAATCAACTTATTTTATTCTGTAAATTTTAGTAGGGACTAGTTGGACCACTCCAAAGCCCCTCACCAAAATTCAGAAACATTGGACAATATTTTGTATATATAAAAATATTTAATCAACGCAAATAAATACTGGATTAACTCCAAATGGCCAAAATAAATATTTGTGAGTTCCTGAAAATATTGGTTTGATTTTTACCTCTGACCAATATTTTCAGAGAGCAACATGAACAATTTCTTGGACCTTTTTGGAGCGCTTTTTATCTAAGTCATTTCCAGAAATAAATTCTGAGGGTTTCACAAATCCCCATTTCAAAATTAAGTGGAATTTAAAGATGATGCACACATGACTAGCTAGTTTAGGTCATACCATAACTAGGGATGTGACACATATCTTCCCCCGGGGGGTTCCGGTAACCCCTTGATACTCTGATATGTACCTAATACATTCCGAAACACTTCCGGTGTCCGAATACTATCGTCCAATATATCAATCTTTACCTCTCGACCATTTCGAGACTCCTCGTCATGTCTGTGATCTCATTCGGGACTCCACACAATCTTCGGTCACCAAAACACATAACTCATAATACAAATCGTCAACAAACGTTAAGCGCGCGGACCCTACAGGTTCGAGAACCGTGTAGACATGACCGAGACACATCTCCAGTCAATAACCAACAGCGGAACCTGGATGCTCATATTGATTCCTACATATTCTACGAAGATCTTTATCGGTCAAACCGCAATGACAACATACGTCATTCCCTTTGTCATCAGTATGTTACTTGCCCGGGATTCGATCGTCTGTATATTCATACCTAGTTCAATCTAGTTACCGGCAAGTCTCTTTACTCATTCCGTAATACATCATCCCGCAACTAACTCATTAGTCACATTGCTTGCAAGGCTTATAATGATGTGCATTACCGAGAGGGCCCAGAGATACCTCCCAATACTTGGAGTGATAAATCCTAATCTCGATCTATGCCAACCCAACAAACACCTTCGGAGATACCTGTAGAGCATCTTTATGATCATCCAGTTACGTTGTGACATTTGATAGCACACAAGGTATTCCTCCGGTATTCAGGAGTTGCATAATCTCATAGTCAAAGGAATATGTATAAGTCATGAAGAAAGGAATAGCAATAAAACTTAATGATCATTATGCTAAGATAACAGATGGGCGTTGTCCATCACATCATTCTCCTAATGATGTGATCCCGTTCATCAAACAACAACACATGTCTATGGTTAGGAAACATATTCTGTGTTTCGTCTGTTCCAGCTCCACTCAATGAATCTTGTCCTCTACAAGCATCACATTTTTATCATTGCTTTAAGTTGTGACTCAAGGATCAAACCCATTCACGAAAAATTCCAGAGGGGGAGAGAGATTACATCTTTATCAAGCCCTTCTTGGAAATTGATGTCAAAGGGGGAGAGAGATCACATCAAAGCTTATCATTTAGAGAGTGAGATCACATCAGAGAAGGAGAGAGAGAGAGATCCTTCAAGGGGAGAGAGAGATCTCCAGGGGGAGAGAATACTAATAGAAAGTACTTCTCAAGGATCCCAGATGCTTTGTATTCAAGAGGAGAGATGTCCACATGTCTTCTTGAGGGGAGAGACATGTTCATATGATCTGTTGTACTAAATTTTTGCATAAGCATACATTAGCTCTGAACTTTAGCTCTGATCATCATTCATATCTTTCAGCTCAGTTTTCCTTCAGCTCTGATTTTCTGTTCCCTATCTTCTCCCAGTATCCCATGTTAGATTCAGGGGGAGCAAGACATCTAAGAGAAAGAGATCATTTAAATTCATTGTATATCTTTACTCTTGGGGACATGTCTAATCCAATGTGGTACTTAGTACTCACTCTCTACATGTCATCCCAGTCTTGGTTTTCTTGTGGTTTCTTCTGTTTGCTCTGGCTAGTAGATGTATCTGTGTTATCTAACGTTGTTTACGCAGGTTCATTCCATCCTAAGCCAACTCAAGACTACAAGGTAAGTATATGCATCACAATCATGTGTATGAGGAATCCTTGCTGATGTACATACTGTTTGCAAGAAGGACTCATGGGCATGAAGGTATTCTCTTTAATACTTTTTGCTCTGTTGCATATAGCCAAGATACATGTAACACATTACTGCTCTATCATGGTTATGCTATCACATGCTTCTATATTTCATATTCACATGATTGCATACATGTAGGGGAGCCACGCTTGTTACATGTCTTTCCAAAGCTTTACTTGCTATTCTTTATATCTTTATCTAAAGCTTTGATGTATGTTGCCATCAATTACCAAAAGGGGAGATTGAAAGCACAAGTGCTCCCTAGGTGGTTTTGGTAATTAATGACAACATATCTCTTGTTGGACTAACACTTTTATCTAGTATGTTTCAGATAAGTTCAACAATGGACTGGCATGGACTAAAGGAATAGGGAACTCCTTCAAGATGCTAAGGACAAAGGATTGGCTCAAGCTTCAAGCTCAAGACTCTTCATTTTACATTTTAGTGATCCAAGATCACATTGAGTCTATAGGAAAAGCCAATACTATCAAGGAGGGATGAGGTGTTGCTTAATGAGCCTCTTGCTTCAAAGTGCTTAGTGATATGCTCCAAATACCCTCAACTACTTTCCCATGTCCACACATATGTCCTAAACTTAAAGCCAAAATCGGTCACACTGATTCTTTCTATCCGGCGCCACCGAGTTTGGATATCTTAGCCACTGCCACAAACCCTAGGCAAATCGGTCTCAACGATAGGGATCTCAGTCTCACCGAGATGGGATTGCAATCTCTCTGTGTATGTCCATTATCAAAATCGGTCTCACCGAGTTTGAGCAATCGGTACTACCGAGATTACAATGCAAACTCTCTGGTTAACTTATTATCGAATTTGGTCGCATCGAGTTTGATAATCGGTCCAACCGAGTTTGCCTGACCAACTCTCTGGAAAGCTTGTTACCAAAATCGGTCCCACCGAGTTTGTGTAATCGGTCCTACCGAGACTACGTTATGCCCTAACCCTAACCGAATTGGTCCCACCGAGTTGCATTTCGGTCCCACCAAAAACCCTAACGGTCACATTATTTGCTAAATCGGTCTGACCGAGTTTAACTATTCGGTCCCACCGAGTTTGGTGGATTGTGTGTAACGGTTAGATTTTGTGTGGAGGCTATATATACCCCTCCACCTCCTCTTCATTCGTGGAGAGAGCCATCAGACTGAACCTACACTTCCAAAGATCCTATTTCTGAGAGAGAACTACCTACTCATGTGTTGAGACCAAGATATTCCATTCCTACCATATGAATCTTGATCTCTAGCCTTCCCCAAGTTGCTTTCCACTCAAACCTTCTTTCCACCAGATCCAAATCCTATGAGAGAGAGTTGAGTGTTGGGGAGACTATCATTTGAAGCACAAGAGCAAGGAGTTCATCATCAACACACCATTTGTTACTTCTTGGAGAGTGGTGTCTCCTAGATTGGCTAGGTGTCACTTGGGAGCCTCCGACAAGATTGTGGAGTTGAACCAAGGAGTTTGTAAGGGCAAGGAGATCGCCTACTTCATGAAGATCTATCGCTGGTGAGGCAAGTCCTTCGTGGGCGACGGCCATGGTGGGATAGACTAGGTTGCTTATTCGTGGACCCTTCGTGGGTGGAGCCCTCCGTGGACTCGCGCAACCGTTACCCTTCGTGGGTTGAAGTCTCCATCAACGTGGATGTACGATAGCACCACCTATCGGAACCACGCCAAAAACATCCGTGTCTCCAATTGCGTTTGAATCCTCCAATCCCTTTCCTTTACATTCTTGCAAGTTGCATGCTTTATTTTCCGCTGCTCATATACTCTTTGCATGCTTGCTTGCTATATGTTGTGAATGTTAAACTTGTGCCTAAACTCCACTCAAACTTTAAAGAAACTTAAAAACTGCAACTTTGGTACTTAGTGTCTAATCACCCCCCCTCTAGACACCTCTTCTCAAGGTCCTACATAGAACTTACCCGGACTGACGCAGTTTTCAGCAGAACTACCGTGGTATTGTTTTTTGTGCATAAATAAAAGTTCTCGGAACGAGCTGAAAATTTACGAAGAATATTTTTGGAAAATATAAAAAATACTGGAACGAAAAGATATCAGAGAGGAGTCCCGAGGCCACCACAAGAGTGGAGGGCGCGCCCCTAGGGCACGACCCCCGTTCTTGTCGTTGCCTTGTGGGCCCCCTTCACTTGTCCCCAACGCCAACAACTCCTATAAAGCCCAAAACCTCCAGAAATAAACATAGATTGGGAGTTCCACCGCAGCAAGCCTCTCTAGCCACAAAATACCAATCGGGAGCCCGTTCCGGCATCCTGCCAGAGGGGGAAACTGATACGTCTCCGTCGTATCTATAATTTTTGATTGTTCCATGCCAATATTATTCAACTTTCATATACTTTTGGCAACTTTTTATATTATTTTTGGGACTAACATATTGATCCAGTGCCCAGTGCCAGTTCCTATTTGTTGCATGTTTTATGTTTCGCAGAATATCCATATCAAACGGAATCCAAACGGGATAAAAATGGACGGAGCTTATTTTTGGAATATTTGGAAAATTCCGGAAGAAGAATCAACGCGAGATGGTGCCTGAGGTGGACACGAGGCAGGGGGCGCGCCTGCCCCACCTGGGCGCGCCCCTGACCCTCGTGGGCCACCCGTAAGGCGGTTGATGCCCTCCTTCGGCCACAAGAAAGATATTTTTTGGTAAAAAATCACGGCGAAGGTTTCAGTCTGATCGGAGTTACGGATCTCCATATATATATACGAAACAATGAAAGGGCAGCAGAAGGGAACGCATAAATAGAGAGAAACGGAGAGACAGATCCAATCTCGGAGGGGCTCTCGCCCCTCCCATGCCATGGAGGCCAAGGACCAGAGGGGAAATCCTTCTCCCATCTAGGGAGGAGGTCAAGGTAGAAGAAGACGAAGGGGCCCCCTCTCCCCTTCTCTTTCGGTGGCGCCGGAACGCTACCGTGGCCACCATCATCATCACCACGATCTTCACCAACACCTCCGCCATCTTCACCAACATCTCCATCACCTTCCCCCCTCTATCTACAGTGGTCCACTCTCCCACAACCCGCTGTACCCTCTACTTGAACATGGTGCTTTATGCTTCATATTATTATCCAATGATGTGTTGCCATCCTATGATGTCTGAGTAGATTTTCGTTGTCCTATCGGTGGTTGATGAATTGCTATGATTGATTTAATTTGCTTGTGGTTATGTTTCTATCCTTTGGTGCCCATCATATGAGTGCGCGTGGATCACACCATAGGGTTAGTTGTATGTTGATAGGACTATGTATTGGAGGGCAAGAGTGACAGAAGCTTCAACCTAGCATAGAAATTGATGCATAGGGGATTGAAGGGGGACCAATTTATCTTAATGCTATGGTTGGGTTTTACCTTAATGAAAGTTAGTAGTTGAGGATGCTTGCTAATAGTTCCAATCATAAGTGCATAGAATTCCAAGTAAGGGATGACATGCTAGCAGTGGCCTCTCTCACATAAAACTTGCTATCGGTCTAGTAAACTAGTCAATTGCTTAGGGACAATTTCGCAACTCCTACCACCACTTTTCCACACTCACTATATTTACTTTGTTGCTTCTTTACCTTACAACAGCCCCTAGCTTTTATTTACGTGCTCTTTATATTCTTGCAAACCTATCCAAAAACACATACAAAGTACTTCTAGTTTCATACTTGTTCTAGGTAATGTAAACGTCAAGCGTCCGTAGAGTTGTATCGGTGGTCGATATAACTTGAGGGAATATTTGTTCTACCTTTAGCTCCTCGTTGGGTTCGACACTCTTACTTATCGAAAACTATTGGGATCCCCTATACTTGTGGGTTATCAAGACCTTTTTCTGGCGTCGTTGCCGGGGAGCAATAGCGTGGGGTGAATATTCTCGTGTGTGCTTGTTTGCTTTATCATTAAGTAATTTTATTTGCTGTTCTTAGTTGTTTTCTATCTTTAGTTATGGGTAGGAAACGCAAAATACCAACAAAATTAGTTGTGCCTACTGAACCAATGGTTGAAGAACCACTCAAAATCTATCACACTCCTGAAGCTTATTACTTGGATCATCTTCGATTGCTATGTGCTCGTGCTGAAACCCCAACTAGCTTAGTTGAGGGCAAATCTTTGGATGAGCATGCTTGTTATGTGCAACACCGTATATCTGAAAAAGGGAAACTTTTACTGGGTCAAATTCATCGTTTGCAATGCTATGCTTGGAATTTATGTTATATATATGATGTTACTTGTTGTTCTGAAAACCCTAAGAAACACCTTCCCTACCAATGTGAGTTTATTGATAATGGATTCTTATCTTCTTATGCTAAAGGTGTTTATAATTACTATGATGTTCAACAAATTGAAGAATTTGTTGCTTTCAAGGGTGATTATGAAATTGCTTCTTTGATTGAAACGTATGATGCTACTCTTTACAAATCTGAAAATTTTGCCATACTTAAATATTGCTATGATAATTATGCTTCTAATGCCTATGTTGAACCATATATTGAGGACTACCGCGCTGTCCAAGAAGAGACTAATATTTTGTAGGAATCTATGGAAGAAGAAGTTGATGACACTGTGAGCTCATTGGATGAAAAAGATGAGGAGGAGAGCGAAGAACAAAAGGAGGAAGAGCGGATTGATCACCCGTGCCCACCTTATAATGAGAGTAACTCTTCAACTCATACATTGTTTAATTTCCCTTCATGCTTACCAAAGGATGAATGCTATGATAATTGCTATGATCCCGTTGATTCTTTTGAAATATCCGTTTTTGATGATGCTTGCTATGCTTGTGGCCAAGATGCCAATATGAATTATGCTTGTGGATATGAACTTGCTATAGTTCCTTATGTTAAACATGAAATTGTTGCTATTGCACCCACACATGATAGTCCTATTATCTTTTTGAATTTCCCGACTACACTATATCGGAGAAGTTTGCACTTATTAAGGATTATATTGATGGGTTGCCTTTTACCGTTGCACATGATGATTTTGATGAATATAACATGCATGTGTTTGCTGCTCCAACTTGCAATTATTATGAGAGAGGAACTATATCTCCACCTCTCTATGTTTCCAACATGATAAAATTGCAAGAAACTGCTTATACTATGCATTGGCCTTTACTATGTGTGCATGAATTGTTCTTTTATGACATGCCGATGCATAGGAAGAGAGTTAGACTTAATCATTTCTTGATATATGTTGCTTTGTGCTCACTACTAAATGCCAAATCATTGCTAATTAAAATTGGCTTTGATATACCTTGGGATCCGGGTGGATTCACTATTTGAGCACTATATGCCTAGCTTAATGGCTTTAAAGAAAGCGCTGCCAGGGAGACAACCCGGAAGTCTTAGAGAGTCATTTATTTCTGTTGTGTGCTTTTATAAAGTTTAAAAAAAATAAAGAGGGGAAACCCAAAACTTTTCAAAAAGGAAAGTGAAAGTGAGAAAGACAAGCATTGTTGAAGCGGGAGAGCTCCTTGAACTTTGTTCATGCTCACGGAAACTTTGCGAATCTTGATTACAGAAACTTTTCAACAAAAATAATTATCCCCTTGTATAATTCCATTGTATTATAAAAATAATGTGCCAATGTTTGCCTTTAGGATGGTTACAATGCTTGTTGGTTTGCACGGTGCAGGACAGAAACTTTGGCTGTAGTGCGCGGTTTTTAATTTTTTTACTGGAACGTCAAATGGTTATGATTCTTTTTGCACTGTCTTTCTGTACAAATTTTTTATTTTTCCTAATTTTGGAAGATTTTTTCAAGTATCAGAAGTATGGTGAATGTTCAGATTATTACAGACTGTTCTATTTTAGACAGATTCTGTTTTTGATGCATAGTTTGCTTGTTTTGATGAAACTATCAATTTATATCAGTGGATTAAGCCATGAAAAATTTATATTACGGTAGACACAATGCAAAAACAAAATATGAATTGGTTTGCAACAGTACTTATAGTAGTGATTTGCTTTATTATACTAATGGATCTTACCGAGTTTTCTGTTGAAGTTTTGTGTGGATGAAGTGTTCGATGATCGAGGAGGTCTCGATGTGAGAAGAAGGACGAGAGGAAAGAGCTCAAGCTTGGGGATGCCCAAGGCACCCTAAGTAAATATTCAAGGAGACTCAAGCGTCTAAGCTTGGGGATGCCCCGGAAGGCATCCCCTCTTTCTTCAACAAGTATCAGTATGTTTTCGGATTCATTTCGTTCATGCGATATGTGCATATCTTGGAGCGTCTTTTGCATTTAGTTTTCACTTTTTTGTTTTCTGCACCATTCTGGTATGAGATAGTCCTTGGTTGATTTATAGAATGCTCTTTGCACTTCACTTATATCTTTTGAGTATGGCTTTATAGAATGCTTCATGTGCTTCACTTATACCATTTGAAGTTTGGATTGCCTGTTTCTCTTCATTTAGACAACCGCCATTTGTAGAATGTTCTTTTGCTTCACTTATATTTGTTAGAGCGTGGGCATATCTTTTGTAGAAAGAATTAAACTCTCTTGCTTCACTTATATTGATTTAGAGAGATGACAGGAACTGGTCATTCACATGGTTAGTCATAAAATCCTACATAAAACTTGTAGATCGCTGAATATGATATGTTTGATTCCTTGCAACAGTTTTGCGATATAAAGATGGTGATATTAGAGTCATGCTAGTGGGTGGTTGTGGACTGTAGAAATACTTGTGTTGAGGTTTGTGATTCCCGTAGCATGCACGTATGGGGAACCGTTATGTAACGAAGTCGTAGCATGAGGTATTTGTTGATAGTCTTCCTTATGAGTGGCGGTCGGGGACGAGCGGTGGTATTTTCCTACCAATCTATCCCCCTAGGGGCATGCGTAGTAGTACTTTGCTTCGAGGGCTAATAAACTTTTGCAATAAGTATATGAGTTCTTTATGACTAATGTGAGTCCATGGATTATACGCACTCTCACCCTTCCATCATTGCTAGCCTCTTCGGTACCATGCATTGCCCTTTCTCACCTCGAGAGTTGGTGCAAACTTCGCCAATGCATCCAAACCCCGTGATACGATACGCTCTATCACACATAAGCCTCATTATATCTTCCTCAAAACAGCCACCATACCTACCTGTCTTGGCATTTCCATAGCCATTCCGAGATATATTGCCATGCAACTTACATCATCATCATATACATGACTTGAGCATTTATTGTCATATTGCTTTGCATGATCATAAGATAGCTAGCATGATGTTTTCATGGCTTGTCTGTTTTTTGATGTCATTGCTAGATCATTGCACATCCCGGTACACCGCCGGAGGCATTCATATAGAGTCATATCTTTGTTCTAGCATTGAGTTGTAATATCGAGTTGTAAGTAAATAAAAGTGTGATGATCATCATTATTAGAGCATTGCCCCATAAAAAAAAAGAGGCCAAAGAAGCCTAAATAAAAAAAGGGGGCCAAAGAAGCCCGCAAAAAAAGAAAGAAAAAGGGGCAATGTTACTATCCTTTTACCACACTTGTGCTTGAGAGTAGCACCATGTTCTTCATATATAGAGTGTCTCTTGAGTTATCACTTTCATATACTAGTGGGAATTTTCATTATAAAACTTAGCTTGTATATTCCAATGATGGCCTTCCTCAAATACCCTAGGTCTTCATGAGCAAGCAAGTTGGATGCACACCCACTTAGTTCCAGTTTGAGCTTTCATATACTTATAGCCCTAGTGCATCCGTTGCATGGCAATCCCTACTCCTCACATTGACATCAATTGATGGGCATCTCCATAGCCCGTTGATTAGCTGCGTCGATGTGAGACTTTCTCCTTTTTTGTCTTCTCCACATAACCCCCATCATCATATTCTATTCCACCCATAGTGCTATATCCATGGCTTGCGCTCATGTATTGCCTGAGGGTTGAAAATGCTGAAGCGTGTTAAAAAGTATGAACCAATTTCTCGGCTTGTCATCGGGGTTGTGCATGATGTGAATATTTGTGTGGTGAAGATGGAGCATAGCCAGACTATATGATTTTGTAGGGATAACTTTCTTTGGCCTAGTTATTTTGAAAAGACATGATTGCTTTATTAGTAGGCTTGAAGTATTGTTGTTTTTTTGTCAAATGATAGACTATTACTTTGAATCACTCGTGTCTTAATATTCATGCCATGATTAGACATATGATCAAGATTATACTAGGTAGCATTCCACATCAAAAATTATCTTTTTTATCATTTACCTACTTGAGGACGAGCAGGAATTAAGCTTGGGGATGCTGATACGTCTCCGTCGTATCTATAATTTTTGATTGTTCCATGCCAATATTATTCAACTTTCATATACTTTTGGCAACTTTTTATATTATTTTTGGGACTAACATATTGATCCAGTGCCCAGTGCCGGTTCCTGTTTGTTGCATGTTTTATGTTTCGCAGAATATCCATATCAAACAGAATCCAAACAGGATAAAAACGGACGGAGCTTATACTTGGAATATTTGGAAAATTACGGAAGAAGAATCAACACGAGACGGTGCCCGAGGTGGCCACGAGGCAGGGGGGCGCGCCCCTAACCCTCGTGGGCCACCCGTAAGGCGGTTGATGCCCTCCTTCAGCCGCAAGAAAGCTAATTTTTGGTAAAAAAATCACGGCAAAGGTTTCAGTCCAATCGGAGTTACGGATCACCATATATATACGAAACGGTGAAAGGGCAGCAGAAGGGAACGCAGAAACAGAGAGAAACAGAGAGACAGATCCAATCTCGAAGGGGCTCTCGCCCCTCCCATGCCATGGAGGCCAAGGACCAGAGGGGAAACCCTTCTCCCATCTAGGGAGGAGGTCATGGAAGAAGAAGACGAAGGGGCCCCCTCTCCCCTTCTCTTCCGGTGGCGCCGGAACGATGCCGTGGCCACCATCATCATCACTACGATCTTCACCAACACCACCGCCATCTTCACCAACATCTCCATCACTTTCCCCCCTCTATCTACAACGGTCCGCTCTACCACAACCCGCTGTACCCTCTACTTGAACATGGTGCTTTATGCTTCATATTATTATCCAATGATGTGTTGCCATCTTATGATGTCTGAGTAGATTTTCGTTGTCCTATCGGTGGTTGATGAATTGCTATGATTGATTTAATTTGCTTGTGGTTATGTTGTTGTCCTTTGGTGCCCATCATATGAGCACGCGCGTGGATCACACCATAGGGTTAGTTGTATGTTGATAGGACTATGTATTGGAGGGCAAGAGTGACAAAAGCTTCATCCTAGCATAGAAATTGATGCATACGAGATTGAAGGGGGACCAATTTATCTTAATGCTATGGTTGGGTTTTACCTTAATGAACGTTAGTAGTTGCGGATGCTTGCTAATAGTTCCAATCATAAGTGCATAGAATTCCAAATAAGGGATGACATGCTAGCAGTGGCCTCTCCCACATAAAACTTGCTATCGGTCTAGTAAACTAGTCAATTGCTTAGGGACAATTTTGCAACTCCTACCAGCACTTTTCCACACTCACTATATTTACTTTATTGCTTCTTTACCTTACAACAGCCCCTAGCTTTTATTAACGTGCTCTTTATATTCTTGCAAACCTATCCAAAAACACCTACAAAGTACTTCTAGTTTCATACTTGTTCTAGGTAAAGTAAACGTCAAGCGTGCGTAGAGTTGTATCGGTGGTCGATAGAACTTGAGGGAATATTTGTTCTACCTTTAGCTCCTCGTTGGGTTCGACACTCTTACTTATCAAAAACTTTTGCAATCCCCTATACTTGTGGGTTATCAAAAACCATTACCGGTGGCCATCTTCATCATCCCCGGGCTCTCCATGATGAGGGGGGAGTAGTTCACCCTCGGGGCTGAGGGTATGTACCGGTAGCTATCTGTTTGATCTCTATCTCATGTTCTTGATTTGGCACGATCTTGATGTACCGCGAGCTTTGTTATTATAGTTGGATCATATGGTGTTTCTCCCCCTCTACCTTCTTGTGATGAATTGAGTTTGACCTTTGAGGTTTCACTATTATCGGATTGAATACTATTATGGATTTGAGAACACTTGATGTATGTCTTGCGTGGGATACTCGTGGTGACAATGGGGTATTCTATTGATTCACTTGATGTACGTTTTGGCACTCAACTCGCGGATACCTGAGGCGAGACTGGGGTAATCTATGCATCGGGGTTGATGCATGTTTTCATCCTTGTTTCTCCGGTAGGAATCTTGGGGCACTCTTTGAGGTTCTTTATGTTGGATTGAATATTATGAATCTGAGGTTGTTTGATGCATATCGTATAATTGACCCACAGATACTTGTGGTGACATTGGAGTATCTAGGTGACATTAGGGTTGAATGATGCGTGTCATATGGTGTTATTTTACTACGAACTCTAGGGCTGGTTGTGACACTTATATGAATAGCCCAATGGATTGATCGGAAAGAATAACTTTGAGGTGGTTTCGTACCCTACAAGCAACTTCATCTTATGTTCTCCACGATAGGAACTTTGGAGTGACTTTTGTCGCACGTTGAGGGATTGCCATATGATCTAATTATGTTATCATTGTTGAGGGAACTTGCACTAGTGAAAGTATGAACCCTAGGCCTTGTTTCTAAGCATTGCAATAACGTTTTCGCTCACTTTTGTTACTAGTTACCTTGCTGTTTTTATATTTTCAGATTACAAAAACCTATATCTACCATCCATATTGCACTTGTATCACTATCTCTTCGCCAAAATAGTGCACCCATACAATTTACCATTGTATTCGGTGTGTTGGGGACATAAGAGGCTCTCTGTTATTTGGTTGCAGGGTTGTTTTAGAGAGACCATCTTCATCCTACGCCTTGATACGTCTCCGTCGTATCTACTTTTCCAAACACTTTTGCCCTTGTTTTCGACTCTAACTTGTATGATTTGAATGGAACTAACCCGGACTGATGCTGTTTTCAGCAGAATTGCCATGATGTTGTTTTATGTGCAAAAAACAAAAGTTCTCGGAATGACCTGAAACTCCACGGAACATCTAGTCAAAATAATAAAAAATCCTTGCCAAAGATGAAGACCAGGGGGCCCACACCCTGTCCACGAGGGTGGGGGGCACGCCCTCCCCCCTAGGGCGTGCCCCCCTACCTCATGGGTCCCTTGGAGCTCCTCCGACGCCAACTCCAACTCTATATATTTGCTTTCGGAGAGAAAAAATTGGGGAGAAGAAATCATCGCGTTTTACGATACGGAGCCGCCGCCAAGCCCTAAAACCTCTCGGGAGGGCTGATCTGGAGTCCGTTCGGGGCTCCGGAGAGGGGAATTCGTCGTCGTTGTCATCATCAACCATCCTCCATCACCAATTTCATGATGCTCACCACCGTGCGTGAGTAATTCCATCGTAGGCTTTCTGGACGGTAATGGGTTGGATGAGATCTATCATGTAATCGAGTTAGTTTTGTTAGGGTTTGATCCCTAGTATCCACTATGTTCTGAGATTGATGTTGCTATGACTTTGCTATGCTTAATGCTTGTCACTAGGGCCCGAGTGCCATGATTCCAGATCTGAACCTATTATGTTTTCATTAATATATGTGAGTTCTTGATCCTATCTTGCAAGTCTATAGTCAGCTACTATGTGTTACGATCTGGCAACCCCGAAGTGACAATAATCGGGACCACTCCCGGTGATGACCATAGTTTGAGGAGTTCATGTATTCACTATGTGCTAATGCTTTGTTCCAGTTCTCTATTAAGAGGAGGCCTTAATATCCCTTAGTTTCCATAAGGACCCCACTGCCACGGGAGAGTAGGACAAAAGATGTCATGCAAGTTCTTTTCCATAAGCACGTATGACTATATTCGGAATACATGCCTACATTACATTGATGAATTGGAGCTAGTTCTGTGTCACCCTATGTTATGACTGTTACATGATGAACCGCATCCGGCATAATTATCCATCACCAATCCAATGCCTACGAGCTTTTCCTATACTGGTTCTCGCTTATTTACTTTTCCGTTGCTACTGTTACAATCACTACAAAACACCAAAAATATATCACTTTTGCTACTGTTACTTTTGTTACCATTACCACTACTATCATATTACTTTGCTACTAAATACCTTGCTGCAGATATTAAGTTATCCAGGTGTGGCTGAATTGACAACTCAGTTGCTAATACTTGAGAATATTCTTTGGCTCCCCTTGTGTCGAATCAATAAATTTGGGTTGAATACTCTACCCTCGAAAGCTGTTGCGATCCCCTACAGTTGTGGGTTATCAAGACTAATTTACGGCGCCGCTGTCGGGAGCATAGCTCTATTCTTTGAGTCACTTGGGATTTATATCTGATGGTCACTATGAAGAACTTGAAAGACGCTAAGACAACAATTTATCCCTCAACAACGAGGGGAGGTAAGGAACTGCCATCTAGCTCTGCACTTGATTCACCTTCTGTTTTGAGTAAGCTTGCGACACCTAAACCTGCTTACGCTATTCGATTACGATATGTCGCATGTTATTGATGATGCCACTTCGCTATACATGATACTTATGATGAAACTACTTCTATGCTTGATACTACTGTGCCACTTAGTGAATTTCTTGATGAACAAATTGCTAGGGCTAGAGAGAAAGAAATTATTGAAACTGATCATGTTGATGAAAGTTATGCTGAAGATAGGCCTGCTATTCCTGAGGGTTATATTTTTCATAAAGAAGCTTCTGCTGCTATTTTTGCTTGCAAGGATAACAATGAGCTTAGAAGGTTATTAGCTAAATGGAGTAAGGAATCTCTTAGAGATAGAATGAGGCCCGAATTCGCTTTTGCTACTTCACCTATTTGTGTTGCCGATAAGGATTATGAATTCTCTGTTGATCCTGATATAATTACTTTGGTTGAATCTGATCCCTTTCATGGCTATGAATTTGTAACTGTTGTGGCACATCTTACTAAATTAAATGATATAGCCACTCTGTTCACTAATGATGAGAGAACTCGCTACCTATATATCCTTAAAATATTTCTGTTCTCATTAAAGGGTGATGCTAAGATATAGTTTAATTCTCTTGATCCTGGTTGTGTGCGTAGTCCCCAGGATATGATTTATTACTTCTCTGCTAAATATTTCCCTGCTCATAAGAAACAAGCCGCTTTGAGGGAAATATACAACTTCGTGCAAATTGAAGAAGAGAGTCTCCCACATGCTTGGGGGAGGCTTCTCAAGTTACTTAACGCTTTGCCTGATCATCCTCTTAAGAAAAATGAAATACTTGGTATCTTTTATAATGGACTAACCGATGCTTCCAGAGATTACCTGGATAGTCGTGCTGGTTCTCTTTTCAGGGAAAGAACACCGGATGAAGCTGGAATTCTATTGAATAATATGATGACAAATGAAAATAATTGGGCACCTCCCGAGCCAGCTCCTGCTCCAATTCCTGAGCCTATTCCTAAACCAACTCCGAAGAAGAGAGGTGTTCTATTTCTCAGTCCTGAAGATATGCAAGAGGCAAAGAAATCTATGAAAGAAAAAGGTATTAAAGCTAAAGATGTTAAGAATTTACCTCCTATTTAGGAAATACATGGTCTTAATTTACCGCCTGTTGAAGAAACATATGATCTTAATCCATTACCTATTGAAGAAACGCATGGTCTTGATAACCCGACACAGGTAGTAAAGGCAAATTCTCTCTATAGATTTGATGAAGGTGATATTCCTCACTATAAGTCTGCTAGACAATGCTTGGATGAGTTTGATAATTTTATTGTCAAACAAGAAAATTTTAATGCTTATTTTGGCATAACAATTAAAACAAAATACCTATATGATTAAACACTTGGGTGATTATATGGCTAATGTTAGATGTGAACTTAAACTCATTAGCAAACATGCTTCTATTGTTACCACTCAAGTAGAACAAGTACTTAAGGCTCAAAATGATTTGCTCAATGAAATGAATAGTAAGAAAAATGATTATTCTGTTAGAGTGGCTACTAGAACTGGTAGAATGACTCAGGAACCTTTGTATCCTGAAGGCCACCCTAAGAGAATTGAGCAAGATTCTCAGATAAATATTATTGATACACCTAGTTCTTCTAAAAGGAAGAAAAAGAAAAATGATAGGACTTTGCAAACTTCTAGTGAACCTATTGCTGAACCACCTGAGAATCCCAATGATATCTCTATTTCTGATGCTGAAACACAATCTAGTAATGAACATGAACCCAGTGAAAATGTTAATGATGTTGTTCATGATGATGCTCAACCTAGTAATGATAATGATGTAGAAGTTGAACCTGTTGTTGATCTTTTTTTTTTGAAGGATCTATGACAGTGGGAGAGGCTCCCACTGACTTTGTATTACTCACCACATAAAATTACAAGAGTGTTACAATGGGTTTTAGGCCCCCCCGGCCATATGAGAATGAAAAGTAGGACTAGCGATCCAAATTTACAATAAATTCAGAAAGAAAAGGATGAACCTTCTCCGGACGATTTGTGAATCACTAGACCTAACAAATGTTTGAACCTGGCCAGCCACGCTGACGAATGAGTGTGGTATCCCCTGAAATGTTGATTGTTTCTTTCCATCCACGGGCTCCAAGCTGCAAGAAGAAAAAATCCATAAAGAGCGGTTGACGCCATTCCTCTTTGCCGCCATGTAAGATGGCTAACCGATTGGTTCCTCTGGCGAGTTAGGCCAACCTTGCTCCAACATTGTTTGGCAAAAGGGCACTCAAAGAAGAGATGTTCTTGATCTCTTGGTGGGTTTTAGCAGAGCATGCAAGCGTAGTTGCCCCAGTCACACAAAGTGGCGTCTCTTGACATGTTCTGGTATTCAAACGATCAACCGAAGCAGCCATCCAAACATCTTAAACTTGATCGGACACTTGGATTTCCATAGCCATCCAAAGGCCTCATCAGCTTTCACTTGCCCAAGCAATGAGTCGTAGTATTTCTTTGATGAATATCGACCAAGGTCACAGACCCAAATGTCGCATTTAATCAGGACCAAGGATGACATGCGAGGGACCCTTGCTGGATTTCTCTGACCTCCTCCCTAGCCTGGACTGAAAGGGGTAGAGTGAAGATCGTGGTCGGATCAGTGGTCCTGAGAACCTTGGCAATGGAGGCATCCTCATTCAGAGCAAAAGAGAAGGCTCGCGGATGCGTGTCCATCAGGGCGGAACCAGAATCAGTAAACCAGGCATCTTTCCAAAACAGCAAGCTGCAACCATCTCCTGGGATGACTCTGGTGATCCCTCGGAAGGTACCATTGAGCTGCATCACATCCTTCCACGAGCGATCCCACGGTGTTCAGCGGCGTGTGGTACCTTGTTCAGTAGTATGCCTCCCATACTAGCTGGACCAGGCACATCCTCACGGTTATAGAATTTAAACAAGTACTTTAGGAGGAGCGGCATTTTGCAGTTTGATATCGATAACTCCAAGACCACCGCACCGTTTCGCCGATGCACAAGCTCCTGTGCTGCAAGAGAATTGGCTTTGACACCGTCATCAGAGTTTTTGGCCCAGAGGCAATATCGGCGAAGTTTGTCAAGATGCTCAATCACTTTAGGGTGCAGTTTGATCGTGCACATTGCATAAATCAGCATTGAGGTGATCACCGAATTCACGAGCCACTTTGGCCCCGATGACATGAGTGCTAGAGCGGTGGAAGTTTTCCTTTCAGCAGAATGCACTAAAGGCATGAGATCAAGAACGGTTGGTCTCGTCGTCCCCATGGGGAGACCAAGGTAAGTGAACGGCAGGGTGCCAAGCTGAAAGCCGAAAATCCTCGCCAACCCGCGGCATGCAGTTGGTCGACGTTAATGGGTATGAGGGTGGATTTATGAAAATTGATCTTTAGTCCTACCGAGGCCGCATAATCCTCCAAGATAAGTTTCATGCGGGCGGCCTGAGTAGGACATGCTTGCATAATCAGGATTGTGTCGTCAGCGTATTGCACCACTGGGAAATCACCTGCATTCTCACGAGGGAGGGGGAGCTCCAGCAGACCTTGAGCGTAGGCGTCATTGATCGCTGCCTGGAGCAAATCGGCCGCGAGGACAAAGATTAATGGCGAGAGAGGGTCACCCTGACGCACGCCACATTTGCATTTGAATTTCCGACCAGGAACACCATTCAAAAGGACCGATGAAACTCCCGAGCCAAAAATTGTTTCCATCCAACCAAGCCACCTGTCGTCAAAACCCATGTATCTCATAATTTCCAACATGGGGACATGTTCAATCGTGTCAAATGCCTTGGCGAAGTCCAGCTTGAGCAATATAATCTCCCGCCCAGACGAGTGACATTGATGGATATATTCATATGACCATGCGAGACAATCTTGGATAGTCCGACCCTTGATAAAACCATACTGGTTACTGTGTATGATTTTGAGAATGACTCTCTGAAGCCGGTTCGCCAAGATCTTAGTAATAATTTTGAGGCAGCGATTCGGAAGGGTAATGGGTCGGAAATCATTGGCCGCTTCCGGAGAGGAAATTTTAGGGATCAGGGTGATAAACCCCTCACTAATGCTAGTGATATCAAGACCACCAAAGATGGAACGCGTGATGAGGTCATAAAAATCTGATTTGATGATTTGCCAACAAGACTTAAGAAAACAGCCATTAAAACCATCCGGCCGGGGCTCATCATTAGGCATATCCTTGACAACCGCATCAATTTCATCAGTTGAGAAGGGTGTACTCGGTTGGTCCAATCCTTCGATCCTGCGGATGATTCTAGACAGATCAAATTTCATGCTTGGTGGGTTTAGAAGAACCCAAACGACACTTGTATGTATCGAAGAGTACCCTTCCTTCCCAACATGATCATGAATTTCAATCCTCCAACTCTTAATGTGGCAATAGCATTGTGCCTAAACCTCTCAAAGGGCCAACGACTGAAATAGCTTAGTATTTTAAATCGACCAAAGCGAAAGTACTGACGGTACATCTTTTTCGCCAGTAATCGTTCTGGTATTTGAGAAGGGTCTGAAGGTGGGTTTTCAAAATCTTCCTAAAGTTTGACTCCGGACCATATAAAGGTCTTTTGTCCTCAAGGTTGTCCATGATGGCTAGAGTCTCATTACTGTACTGAATGAGAGTTTTAAGTTTAGACACACCCTTGCTCCATCGCTTGAGATCGTATCTCAAGCACTTTAGTTTTTTGCAAACTCGGGCCGCGACATTGGGAGCGTGGCATGTATTAGCCCAAGAACTGCAACCACCTCCATGAACCCATCATGATTGCACCAGAAATTCTCAAATCTAAAGAGTTTGGACCGGGGATGCTTGACTCAATTGTGACCACGCATGGAATGTGATCGGACACAGGCTTCCTGTAAGGCAGGACCATTGTGTTTGGATAAGAGGTGGTCCAACAAGAGGACGTGAAGAACCAATCCAACTGTTCAAGCGGGGGTCATCACGCATATTACTCTGTAAGCTTCGGCCTTTCACGAGGCAATTCCATGAGAGCTGTGTCGGATGAGCTCATTAAACAAAAGCATGTCAGCAGCATCACCACCTTGTTTGTTTATGTTACTCGTGTATCGGATAAAATTGAAGTCTCCAAGCATTAGCCAGTTTTCGTCATCAGGGATGTTTAAATCAAAAAGCCAATTAGTAAAATCCAGTCGGCGCTGACCAGAACAAGGGCCATATACATTGATCAGATTCCACAAATCCTTCGACTGCGTAGCCGCAAAAGAAATACCAATGGCAAAAGAATCGACGAACCAAGAAGTGCCCGTAAACACAGCACTATTCCAAATGATAATGATGCCTCCCGAAGAGCCCACTGACGGCGCAAAGACAAATTTATCGAATCGTTTAGGGCAGAAAGTCTTAATAAAGGCAAGATCAAAAGATTCGCGTTTGGTTTCCTGAATACATAACACAGAACAACCGCTAATATCGATCGCATTCCTAACAGCCAAAAGTTTTGCATCAGAGTTTATGCCTCTGATGTTCCAAGATAGCACATTCCACGATTTATTCATCGGAATGGGAGTCCTCAGTCTTCATCCGCCTTTGACGAGCGCTGTTCATCCAATGACTTCTCGCGGAGATGGCTTCCTGAGCAATGCCACACTTACTACCCATAATGAAGCTCCTCGATTGTGGTTGGTGGGGGCAGACAGCATCGGACACTGCAGGAGCAGCAGCCAAAGAAACAGCATTGACAAAGGGAATCTCACGAGGTTTCACTGGACTTGTGGCGCTTGGTGTCAGGATCATGAATGACTTTGAATCCATCATATTTGTTGGATCGATTGCTCCGTCGAACAGCAGTGGTGTCCAAAGGCACTAGCACATTGCGGTGTTGGGTAGCATTGAACGCAGAGGAGGATGCAAGCACACAAGTGCGTAAGCTCGTTGAATCGAAGGAATTGAATCCAGTGTATCCGGACGAGCTGCGTGATCGCCTTGAATCTGGAGAGTGTCTTGGCATATCCTGCATCGCCACTTCAGGTAATAAGACGAACGACGGAACAACAATCGCCCCCAATCGATGCAGAGGCAAAGATCCTTGAAAGAATATCGAGTTCAGGCATTATCTCCTCAATCCAAAAAGTAGCAGCAGCATTGAGATGGTTCTGAATAATCTGAAAGGGATTTAAAGGCATCATGACAGGAGAGGTATGCTGAAGGGTGATAGCTGGTGTATATATGCGCTTGAGCATACCCCCAAACCACATTAAGAACTCACGGTCAATTGGAACCTGAAGAAAAGCAGAACGTCCCCAGCCACGACGAACTCCAACTTTGGCTGCAGGGTGTCCATTGACAAAACCATCAGCCAGAGCTTCAGCTGCCAGAAATTCTGAATCAGATGACCAGATATCAGAGAGGTCATCCTGCACATTATGCTCTGGGTCCACCCCATCCATGAGGGATGGACCATCATACTGAAAAAAGGTCCTGAAGCTGAATCCCGTGTAAGGTGGTGGGATCACAGGCCACTCGCCCCACCCATTTGCCTGAACACCCTGGGTAGCAGCCGAAGCATTCCAGGCAGCCTCATTCAAAGCATCTTGAGCCAACATCTCATCAATCCTTGCTTGTTCCGTGAGGGTGTAATAAGGTAACTGATATGGATGTGGAGATACATTCAAAAGAGGGGGAGCATCCTCATTACCAACCAAGTTTGGAACTGTAGTTCGGCCATTCAGAACATAAACTGGGACTGACCACGAACGAGCAAGACCCGGAAGCATACCCACCACGGTAATCACAAGACTATGCGGAACTTCAGCAACATCCTTGATGTGACATTTGACAAGGATTCTAGCCTTGTTACGCACAGGCGGGGCGGACAAGCAACTTACCAAATTGGGAGACAGCCTTATGGACATAATGATCGGTTTGATAATCCATAGGAAAAGCAAGAAACATGACCCAAGCTTCATATTCAAAGGCGGCATACGCATGTTGATACTCTCATCATGCGGGACTAGGGAGAAAGTGGAGTCTTCCGTCAGAGCATGCGGTCCTTCTCGAATGGCAGCATCTCTACTCTCCATATCCGCAAACACAACACAGCCGATTCCCAGCGGGTAAACAAAATCATCTAGCAGTTCATATTCTAAATCTCCAATGATAATGCGGCAGACCTCAGCTAACCAAAATTCCTTCTGATGATCAGGGACAGGGGGATTGACGGAGACGATGGCGTACCGATCATGGTTGAGAGGTGGATCATCCACCACCATAATGTGTCATTGGACCCGATGAGCAGGCCCGCGATCAAAGGTGGATCCAACCGAGCAAAGTCGAAAGGCGACAGGGGAAGTTCGCCATGGTCGATGAAGCCCGGTCTTGAGAAGGCTTGAGAGATGCGGCGGAGAAGGAGGTAATGGGGGCTTGCAGACTGCGGAGAGGAGGAAGAGCGAGGGGCGGAGGCGTGGGTGTAGAACTTCGAGGGCGTCACCTCACCCGATTGGGGTTTTTGGCAGGCAGAATTGACTACACCCTGACCAGGGAGACGTATCGTCAAGCAATGGGGGTTAGCCACGGCCGCTTCGCACGGGATTGTATGTGTCCGTTGCCAAGTGCAACCACCCAGCGGATCCCTGTCAACACGGGCCATACCAACAACCACAAAGTTACCATTCTCAAGATCATCCGCATCAGCCCGAGGCAAGATCCTCTCAGATTGAGTTAGATTTTTCCTTTTCCAAGTCCAACGAGGGCGATAAGCACAAGACATGCGCTTACGTGAATTATGGCCCAGCCCGTAACAAAGAGAACAACGCCGAAGCCCAGGACAAAACCTAGTCATATGATCCACCGCAGAACAAGCCATGCACGGAAAGCCCAACGGGTCTGGGCCAACTTTGCATGGCACATGCATGTGAGTAGCAGTGCGTGTATCCACACAAGCGCAGACTCCAGAGTCATCTCCACAACGTTGACAGAAAACACCCGTGCAATCATCATCAACATGGCCAAAACGATCACAGAGAGAACAATGCGATGAGTAAACATAAATGTATTCCTTGGTGGGAACTGATGGAATTTGCACCATAAGCTTAATATTATCGTTATCATAACCGGCCTGCCAGCCATCCAGAACTGAAAGAAGATTTTCATCCGTAAAAGAATCCCATAGTCCCAAAAGATATTTCTTCCCAAGAATGGATGGAAATCTTCCGGAAATAAGCGGGACTAGTAGGTAAAGATATCGAGCCAATCCGAAAGGAATCCGGAATAACCGGAGATGAAAAACTACCAAAGGAGATCCGATCAGAGGGCTCGCCGGAATGCAATGCCGTCGGCAACAGATTGAAACCCAACTTTTGCAATATTGGTAGTGACTCAGGATCCAATGGTAGTTTGCCCTTGCTAGAGAGCCATTTAGATTTAATCGCTGGACCTGGCGAGGATGCCAAACCAGTAAGCTCAGAATCAGCGTGCCAAGATGGGAGCCTTGGATTGGAGTACCCAGGACGATGAAGATGAAAGTGACAAATAAAGTCCGGCCAACACGATCCTTTAAGCCAAAGATGAAATGTCCCACCCGATTTGAGGCCACCGAAAACCGAAAGTGCCGATCATCCAATTGCAAAACATTGAATCCAGTAGAAAGACCACTAATACATGATTGTAGGGCCAAACCCACCGAATCAACCGAGAGGGAAAAAGAAGCCGAGGAGAAAGAGACTTCAAGGAAGAATTCCTTGGAGCCGGGGTTGGGGACGAAGTGGACCGTGGATCCAAATCGTGCACGCACCTGTGCCTCAACCCTGAGGCCGGGGGAGAAATCCCAATGGAGAAGGCCATCCATTGGGAACGTCGGGAGGAGATCCTAGGGTTAGACCCTAAAATCGCCATGAGAGTCGCCTGAGGTGGGTGGGTGGGGGAGTCGCCATTCTCTCCTGTTGTTGATCTTGATAACCCACAATCAAAGAATCAACATTATGATAAGAGAGACTTTGTTGCTAGGAAACATGGTACCTTTTCCTCCCAAACCATCCAAGAAAAAGGATGATGAGGATTTTGAGCACTTTGCTGAAATGATTAAACCTATCTTTTTGAGTATGCGATTAACTGATATGCCCAAAATGAATCCTTATGCTAAGTATATGAAAGATATTGTTACAAATAAGAGAAAGATACCGGAAGCTGAAATTTCTACCATGCTTGCTAATTATACTTTTAAGGGTGGAATACCAAAGAAACTTGGAGATCCAGGAGTACCTACTATACCATGCTCCATTAAATAAAATTATCTTAAAACTGCTTTATGTGATCTTGGAGCCGGTGTTAGCGTTATGCCTCTCTCTTTATATCGTAGACTTGATTTGAATAAGTTGACACCTACTGAAATATCTTTGCAAATGGCTGATAAATCAACTGCTATACATTGCCGGTATTTGTGAGGATCTCACTGTTGTGGTTGCAAACGTTACTATTTTAACAGACTTTGTTATTCTTGATATTCCCGAGGACGATAGTATGTCTATTATTCTTGGAAGACCTTTTTTGAATACTGCAGGGGCTGTTATTGATTGCAACAAAGGCAATGTCACTTTTCATGTTAATGGTAATGAGCACACAGTGCACTTTCCGAGGAAACAACCTCAAGTTCATAGTTCAATTCTATTGGAAAAGTTCCATCGATTATTTTTGGAGGTTTTGAATTTCCTCTTCCTACTGTTAAGAAGAAATATGATATACTTATTATTGGGGATGTGCATATCCCCGTTGAGGTAACATAGTGTTATTCGAAATTTCTCCGGTTCCATGTTAGTCGGAATGAGTTTGTTAACAAGACTTGATCAACCTTGTTAGTGGATTCCTTTTGATGATCATGAGACGGATGAAACTAGAAGGCACAACCTTCTGTATCCTCTTTATACTTTCTGTTATTTAGTTGAAATAAAGTAAAAATAGTATTTTTCTGTCTGTTTCCTGATTTATATGTGCAATATAAAAATACCCCGAAAATAATAGTCCTCCAAATGCCATGCCAATTTAATATGATTTTTTCAGGAATATTTGAGGATTTATGGTACTGAAAACACCGCGGGGGGAGCTGCCACCTGGCCACGAGGGTGGAGGGCGCGCCCCCTGCCTCGTGGGCCCACGGTGGCCCTCCTCCACTTATTCCTGCACCCATCCTCTTCTTCTTCCTCCCACAAACACGAATATCTGGCTCAAGCACGAGTTCCAGCTCACTTTGCTGTGATTTTCGATCTCCTTGCTCAAAGCACCTCTCACAAAACTGCTTGGGGAGATTGTTCTTTGGTATGTGACTCCTCCATTGGTCCAATTAGTTTTTGTTCTAGTGCTTTATTCTTTTGCAAATTTGTGCTGCATAGGTGACCATGTTCTTGAGCGTGCGTGTCAAATTTATATGGTTCCAAGTAGTTCTAATGCTTGATTAAGGCTCTAGGCACTTGTAGGAGTAGTTGCTATCAATTTTATTGAAGTTGGTTCACTTTTGTTTGAAGTTACTAAGTATTTCAGATTATTTCAGAAAATAATGAAGAGACTTTTGAGGGGCTCGTCGAGCCGAAGCTCGAAGGAAAAACAAAATGAAGAAGCACAGAGGCCCAAATAAAATTTGCCTCGTACCGCGGAGGTCCGGCCGTGTGAATGGCCTTCCGACGACTTCTTGAGACAAGCCGGGATTTATGAGGATTTTTATTCATTGGTTGATAATGCTGGCCTCACCGTTCGTCCGCGACCAACGTCATCAGTATCTCTTACTCACTAATACTTTTGTGCAAAACTTCTACTATTTTCCTAAGGAATCATCTCCTTCAGTAGAGTTTCATTTATATGACGTTGTTAAGAAGATGCCATTAGCTGAATTTTGCAAGGTTTGCAAAATACCCTCTGAGGGTACCTTAGAAGAACCACATCGTAAGGATGTGGGAGAATTTATTAACACCATTACTGTGGGGGAAACCAGGAAGGTTTCCGATGCAAGAATCACTAGCATACATTTTCCTGTTTTGCGCTACTTTGCCTTATTTGCTATCGTTTCTTGATTGGTCGCGAAAACTGTGGAAACCTTAGTGTTCCTGATATTATCATTTTGTTCCATGGTTTATACCTCGACAACTCTGTTAGTATGGGCGGAATTATTGCTAAACGGTTAAGTTTGAGCCGTACTAAAGGCCCCATCTTTGGAGGTATTTATGCTTCGCACCTAGCTGCACATTTTAACATACCCATTAGGTTTTATGAGAAAGAAGAAAAATTGCTGCCTAGTGCTTATTTAGATTATAAGAGTATGCTACGCATGATTTTATTGTTAAGGGCAAGGAAGGGGAGCTTAAATATAAATTGTATTTTGATAAACATCACCCTGAGACTATTACTTTGCCCGCTCCTTGTTTGTTTAACTTGTCTGAAGGTCTCTACCTCGTTCTGTGGGTGGCCGTTCAAGCCTATCGGAATCCTGCACCAGCCCCGGAGCCGGAGCCACAATACGAGCCTCGACGCCAGTCTGTTTATTCTTGGGATCCGGAGATGGCTGCCAGCCGTTGGCAGTCAGAGTCTTGTTCATCTCAGTACGACCCCAGCTACACCTACGGGTATCCGCCAGGCCATCCCTGGCAATGAACCAACTTAGGCCAAAAGCCTAAGCTTGGGGGAGTACGTATTTCCCACCGACATTACATTATGTTCACACACACTCATTACTAGATGTCGGTGCTCATACTCTTTCACTGTAATATCCATGTAGTTTATTTTCTTTTTCCTGCTTTCTTCTTGTGTGTTTGATAAACTTTAAGAAAACAAAAAATATATTAGTGTAGCTTCTAGTTAGTTTACTGTTCCTGCTATAGTAGTAATAATTAAAAAGAAAACCCAAAAAGATTTCCCGTTCTTCTTTTGCTTGTTGGGAGCTTTCCCGTGTAAATAGCTTTATTTCCTTTCTTTTCTTTGGGGGTCGATAGGAGAAGACCATGATTAAATTGTTGAAGTGGCTCTTATATGCATTATTGTTGATTTAACTAAGAGCCCATATTGCCTTGTCTTCTCCTGCTTATTGAATGCTCGCAGATTCCAGCTTAGTCCAATGCACGTGCACTCATATTATTATCCACATCGTTCGGTCGTGCAAGTGAAAGGCAATAATGATGATATATGATGAATTGATAGGGATAAGCGAAGCTGGTATGAACTCGACCTCTCTTGCTTTTGTAAATATGATGAGTTCATCGTTCTTGATTCAGCTTATTATGAATAAACATGTTTGCAATGACAATTAGAGATCATAGTTGCTTATTCCATGCTTGATTAGCTATGAGTTATAATGGTTTACCTTGCGTGCCAACATGATATTAAAATGGTTGTGATGTGGTATGATGGTGTGGTATCCTCCTTTGAATGATTTAAGTGACTTGACTTGGCACTTGTTCACACATGTAGTTGAAACAAATCAACATAGCCTTCACGATATTTATGTTCATGGTGGATTATATCCTACTCATGCTTGCATCCAATGTTTATTAATTTTAATGCATGTTCATGGCTGTTGTCGCTCTCTAGTTGGTCGCTTCCCAGTCTTTTGCTAGCCTTCACTTGTACTAAGCGGGAATACTGCTTGTGCAGCCAATCCGTTAAACCCCAAAGTTATTCCATATGAGTCCACTATACCTTCCTATATGCGGTATTTACCTGCCGTTCCAAGTAAATTTTGTATGTGCCAAACCCTAAACCTTCAAATAAACATTCTGTTTTGTATGGTCGAATAGCTCATGTATCAACTAAGGCTGCCCTTATCTCCCATGTTAGGCGGGTTATTCTCAAGAGGAGTGGACTCCACTCCTCACTCACGAGAAAATGGCTGGTCACCGGGATGCCCAGTCCCATGCTTTATGCAAACTAAATCAAAATAATTGCAAAGAAAACTCCCCATGGGACCTGATGTTAGTTGGAGGCACTCGTTGTTTCGAGCAAGCCATGGATTAATGCTTGTTGGTGGAGGGGAGTATAAACTTTACCATTCTGTTTGGGAACTGCCTATAATGTGTGTAGCATGGAAGATATCGCCATCTCTTAGTTGTTATGTTGACAATGAAAGTATGCCGCTCAAAATATTATTTATCTCTATTTCAAAACCAAGCTCTGGCACCTCTACAAATCCCTGCTTCCCTCAGTGAAGGGCCTATCTATTTACTTTTACGTTGAGTCATCACCCTCTTATTAAAAAGCACTAGCTGGAGAGCACGACTGTCATTTGCATCCATTACTGTTAATCTATATTGGGTATGACTATAATTGGATCTCTTTTACCATGAATTACAATGTCCAGTCAGTCCTTGATCTTTAAAGGTGCTCTGCATTTATGTTTTGCGGTCTCAGAAAGGGCTAGCGAGATACCATCTTGTTATATCATATTATGATTGTTTTGAGAAAGTGTTGTCATCCGAGATTTATTATTATGACTCGCTAGCTGATTATGCCATTGATATGAGTAAACATGAGACCTAAGAATTATTGCAAATGTGGTTAGTTATAACTTTGCTGAAAACTTGAATGCTGGCTTTACATATTTACAACAACAAGAGCAAACGGAGTTGTAAAAGTTTTTCTTTTTTTATCTTTTAGTTTATCAACTGAATTGCTTGAGGACAAGCAAAGGTTTAAGCTTGGGGGAGTTGATACGTCTCCGTCGTATCTGCTTTTCCAAACACTTTTGCCCTTGTTTTGGACTCTAACTTGTATGATTTGAATGGAACTAACCCGGACTGACGCTGTTTTCAGCAGAATTGCCATGATGTTGTTTTATGTGCAGAAAACAAAAGTTCTCGGAATGACCTGAAACTCCACGGAACATCTAGTAAAAAATAATAAAAAAATCCTTGCCAAAGATGAAGACCAGGGGGCCCACACTCTGTCCATGAGGCTGGGGGCGCCCCCCTAGGGCGCACCCCCCCTACCTCGTGAGCCCCCTGGAGCTCCTCGCTGCCAACTCCAACTCTATATATTTGCTTTCGGAGAGAAAAAAATAGGGGAGAAGAAATCATCGTGTTTTACGATACGGAGCCGCCGCCAAGCCCTAAAACCTCTCCGGAGGGCTGATCTGGAGTCCGTTCGGGGCTCCGGAGAGGGGAATTCATCGCCATCGTCATCATCAACCTTCCTCCATCACCAATTTCATGATGCTCACCACCGTGCGTGAGTAATTCCATCTTAGGCTTGCTGGACGGTGATGGGTTGGATGAGATCTATCATGTAATCGAGTTAGTTTTGTTAGGGTTTGGTCCCTAGTATCCACTATGTTACGAGATTGATGTTGCTATGACTTTGCTATGCTTAATGCTTGTCACTAGGGCCCGAAAGTGCCATGATTTCAGATCTGAACCTATTATGTTTTCATGAATATATGTGAGTTCTTGATCCTATCTTACAAGTCTATAGTCACCTACTATGTGTTATGATCCGGCAACCCCAAGTGACAATAATCGGGACCACTCCGGTGATGACCATAGTTTGAGGAGTTCATGTATTCACTATGTGCTAATGCTTTGTTCCGGTTCTCTATTAAAAGGAGGCCTTAATATCCCTTAGTTTCCATAAGGACCCCGCTGCCACGGGAGGGTAGGACAAAAGATGTCATGCAAGTTCTTTTCCATAAGCACGTATGACCATACTCGGAATACATGCCTACATTAAATTGATGAATTGGAGCTAGTTTTGTGTCACCCTATGTTATGATCATTACATGATGAACCGTGATCCAAAGATAATTATCCATCACCAATCCAATGCCTACGAGCTTTTCCTATACTGGTTCTCGCTTATTTACTTTTCCGTTGCTACCGTTACAATCACTACAAAACACAAAAAATATTACTTTTGCTACTGTTAATTTTGTTACCGTTACCACTACTATCATATTATTTTGCTACTAAATACCTTGGTGCAGATATTAAGTTAACCATGTGTGGCTGAATTGACAACTCAGTTGCTAATACTTGAGAATATTCTTTGGCTCCCCTTGTGTCGAATCAATAAATTTGGGTTGAATACTCTACCCTCGAAAGCTGTTGCGATCCCCTACACTTGTGGGTTATCACGCCTCCCATGGATTGATAAACCTTAGATCATCCACTTGCGGGAAATTTGCTACTGTCCTACAAAACTCTGCGCTTGGAGGCCCAACACAAGTCTACAAGAAGAAGGTTGCGTAGTAGACATCATCATCGGCTTGGGCGCCAAGTCGTGTGGAGTCTTCCTTGTATTCGTCATGGGCTTCCCAAAGTGGCCCATTAGTGAACCGCCATGGGGGTCCTCGGCCCGATCCACCTGGTTGGGAGATGACGTCGTGAGTATGCCCCAGCCCAGGATACCGTCAGTAGCCCCCTGAACCGGTCTTCAAGTTGGGGATGCTCCTCGGTTCTTCTGAACTGTTCTTCATCTTTGGTCATCGGTCTTGAAAGCCGGTTTGACAAATATTCTCATCTCCGATCTCGATGATCGCCGAGGTGTACCCGTACAGTTCACACGTCGAGCATCCGAGGAGCCCCTTTAAGTTCTCGACCTTTATTATTGCCTTGTTATTTTTACGCCCTGCCTCGGGTTTGAAGTTTTTCCCCCGTGCAACGGTGTCCTCTTGCATCCAAGCTCCACCGTCGGACTATATCCTAGGTATCTTTTTGCAGCCGACCTCCAACGCTAGTCTGCTTCTGAGGTGTCACAGATTACCTTGGTTTGAAAAAGTTGAAGGAGTTCAGCCAAGCTTAATGCAGGGAAATGCCCTCTATGGAGCTAGCCAGTTGCATCCGATCTTTATGCCGAATTGCTTCCAAGGTCGTGCACCACCCCGGCCTGGGCTTAACTTTTTGATTGCTGCAATTTATTCTCTACCGAGATGTATAACCAGTAGCCTTCAAGGTGCGTGTTGGCCTGAAATCCGAGGACCCCTTAGTCTGATGAAATAAAAATCACTAATCCCAGTAGCCTTTAAGACTCGGGTCGATTCGTGAAATCGTCCTGAGGATCAATTCCTTGCTCGACATCATACTAAGGAACAGAAATGCAATGTGCATAGACCTCGAGAATCAGGTTGGGTGCGGCCGACCAACCTGAGGATTGTAATCTCCTCAGAAACTGTTTTGCACATTTAAATTTTCTGCATCGAATATGCAATGCAGTAGCCCCCGAGCCACTGGTCGGGTGGCAACACCAGATTAGGACATCGATGTACCCCTTTAATGGCTTTTAATTGAGAAGTGCGAAGCCCACTAGCCCCCGAGCCTTAATTTCGGCAAGGGTGGCCGAATTCAGGATCAATATCCGAAGTAAATTGACTTTAATCACAATTTATGTGTAATGATTCTATGTATACAAGTACTTTACATCATTAATGCTACAAAAATTTGCTGACCGACCATCAGCTTCAACCCCCTCGTCCAATAGCCGGGGAGTGTTTGTCCTATGTTATAAAGCCTTTATGAGGGCAAAGATTTACGACAAACAAGGCAATCCAGCCATACGGTTTATATAATACACCGGTAGCCTAGGGTTTAGGAGAGTCCTCGGCTGAGCGCCAATTCTTGTGGAGTCTTCCTTGTATTCATCATGGGCTGCCCGAAGTGACCCATTAGTGAACCGCCATGGGGGTCCTCGCCCGATCCAACTGGTCGGGAGACGATATGGTGAGTACCCCCTAGTCAAGGACACCATCATCGGTCTCATGGTCGTGCTTCCCCCTACCGACCCAACGCCAACCCATGGCGCCAGTGAGGTGGTGTATGAGAGGGGATGCACCAGTGGCTAGGGTTTGCTCGCCCGTGTCAGGGCTCGAGGAGGCAGTCGGATTTGGAAGTGGAAGCTGTGGGCTGGCCGGTCCATGATTTCCACATTAAGAAGTAGCACGACCGGGGCAGCTGGGTGGCCGACAACTGGGGCCCGCCGCCCATGCGTAGTTATTTTGGGCGGTGGAGGTAGGTGGACGGCAGCCACGCGTCCTTGAGGCGGACGAGAACCAAGCGCATGCTCGTCCGTTTGATGTTAGTCTGGATGCAATCCAGAAGCAATTTAGCTCTAAAAATGGGGCGGACCAAATGCAAAGCAGACAGAATTTGCGGATGTGGCCGCGCGTTGGGCTGTGGTGTCTGTCTGTTGGGCCCATATGGACACTCGCGGACCAGATGGGGTAGCGGGTTGGAGTTGCCCTTACATGCATGTGCGTTAACCACCCGACGATGACTAGTAGCACTGGAGCGACCTAAGGTGTGTCTTCGTCATCGCCTCTCCTTCATTAAATCCAAAGAAACATTGTTGTAGCAGATAGTCGGGAAGTTGTTGTGCTAAGGCCTCATAGGACCAGTGGACCGGAATAGCAACTGTTGTCGATGAAGGATCCAACTTGTAGACACACATACATAGACAAACAAAGACCATATCCAGGAAGATCCACCAAAGACAAACGCCGACCGGATCCCATGCAACCCACCAGAGACACACCTCGACGCGCCCTCTGACGACGCTAGAAGCATCGCCGGGACGGGGGCTAGGAGGGAGGCTTCAAGAAGCGGCCGCCGCCTCGTCTTCTTGAGCATGACACAAATCCTAACAAAACTCAAAAAACACCTAAAAACAGAGCCCTCCCACCAGTAAGGACCATACGATACGAGGCAGACCAACGGCGGCGCCAGCGAGAGGCAGGGAAACCCTAGATGAGATTTTGCACGAGGTAGAAGCAAAATGGTAGGGGGTATTCTCTATATACGATGTTTTTCTTAGAGCATCTCTAACCACCGCCTATAATTTAGCGGAGGAATTTGCTCCTTTAAAATTCTCGTTACTAATCAAGTTTTTAAACTTAACTCCCTATAACTTATATTTGGCTCAAGCATTTTGTCAAACACTTGCATGCAACACACACAACATACATACAACCTACAAAGTGGCTCTCAATCATGTGGCCTCGTCTCGAGGTGCCGGCCGGCGGCAGTACCTGTCGGTAGGGCAACTGCGGAGGTGTCGGGACCGAATGCACCAATGCTCCCATTTGTATAAATGGCGATCTTCTTCGGTATGGCCATCGACTGGATAGTCCCACCTCACATCATCCAAAAATAGATCCCAATTGTCGGGGATATGACTGTTGGATATGACCCGCCCAGGAGGGGCCGGGTCATCCTAATGGTGGTTCGTCTAAATGAAGCCCAAGAGTATATTGAAGATGGCGGTTCATAAGATAGGCTTGTTAAAGGGCCCAAAACCAAAGGCGGTTTAAGGCCCGTAAGTGTAAACTGCCATGTATATGTAAACTTGTATTGTAAGGCATGTAAGATAAGTCACCGAGCCGGACACGTTTGTATGAGCCGGTCGGGACTCTGTAGGCCGCAGGGCGTCAACCCATGTATATAAGGGGACCACCCTGCAGTGGCTTAGGGCAAGAAACACAGATCGAAAGCCAGGAAAAGCGTATTCTCTCCCTGGTAATCGTAACCCTAGAAATACCACCTCAAACTGGATTTGGCCTTTACCTTCACCGCAAGGGGCCGAACCAGTATAAACTCTTCGTGTCCTTTGTCCCGTTTAACCCCTTTAAGCTAACCTCATCGCCATGGCTCCACAACTAAGTCCTCGCGCTAGGACATCTACCGTGACAATTCCACGACAGTTGGCGCCCACCGTGGGGCCTGTGCACGGTGGTTTTGAGTTCTTGAAGGGCAGCTTCGAAGGGATCAAGGGATACGCTATGGGCCGGATGACCAAGAGTCGTCGCAGCAAGCTCTACGTCGACGATGCAGGCTGGGCCCCCGAGGCCGGTTCAATTGAGTACGGGTACCGGGTCCCCTTCGGCGGAATCCATGTCTTCATCGACAAGATCGGCGAACCGTGCCCCGAGCCGGACATCTACACCGACATCATCGAGATGGCTCAGTGTGCACAACCCGCCCGAATTCAACCCGCCGTGAAACGTGCCTTTGTTGGATTTATCCATGGGGCTGAATTGGAAGGCTCTGTGTCTAGCGGCGAGACGGCCATCTACTCTGATGGTGAGTCATCCATGGGCGAGACCAACTCAATGTATCAACTACAAGACGGACGGCTTGGGGGCTGTTCTGATGGCGACAGTATTCCAGACCCCCATGAGCCGCCGAACAGGGTGGCGATCTTCATGGTTGGCACCTAGCCGGTTCTCGGTTCGACAGCCGCGGCGGCTATGACTTCCAGCACAGCGGCAGTGACAGCAGCGTGTGTTGGCGGTTCAATACGCCCGCCGGCTCAAGTTTTAACAGATCTATTGGATGATATGGCGACTCTAATGGGAGTGGAAGTAACCCCGGATAACCAGGAACAGCATAAGGCGGATGTGGCTAAGCTGCGTGATGAGATAGCACATGCCAAGGAAGATCTGGCGATGGAGAATGCTAGGATAAATGTAGAGTGAGTCGTTTTAAACGCACAAGCACAGCGGATTCAAGCGGATTCATACCGGCTCTTGGTGGATCAGAACGCTGCCAATGAGGTCTTGAGGAGAAAGCACATGAGTCGTCTGCCTTTGGTTTATGAGTCGAGGAACCTCTTCAACAAACCTGGAGCATGGGCCAGTAACCCACCGGCGATAAACCAGACGACTGATGCACGAGGGGGTGGAACACTAGGTCAGCCACGCATGACATGTTCTCTGCATATGAATAACATCCCACCTCAGCACGTGGTGACGCCGCCGGGTCATTACTCCACCCCTTTGGACAACATGATTGCGGCAGCTACGCGATTGGCGGCTCTACCAGTTGAGGGCGAGACTCCGACGTCGGTTGAAACCCGAAGGGATAGAGAGCTTCTTCAAATGGCTTTGGTGCAACAACAGGCTTATTCCTATAGTCGTGACCAAATTCACTCGACCCCTCGTCCAAGCTGGAGCTACAGTAGGCACATTGACTCGCCAGCGGTTTCAAGTACTGAGGAGCGCCGTAATCAACCTCATGGGTATGACCTGGTGCGTAATGGTGCCAATGCACAAGATTTGGTGGACCAGGGAAGAGCGCATCGAGAGGCAGAGCTGGTGGCTCATCAGCACGCGCCGGTTTACCCGACGGCTTCAATTGATGCATGTGTAACTTCTAGAGCTTTGGGTGTGGCGTGCTTAACGGCGGCTCTGCGAAACGAACGTCAGAAACTGTGTTCCATGGTGTGGTGCCAGGTAAGTCAGCATATCCAGTGGGTAAGATATCTTTGGAAGTTGCCTTTGGAGATGAGCATGATTCCAGGTCTGAGACTCTAACCTTCGAAGTGGTCAAGATCAAGAGCCCTTATCATGCTCTGTTTATGCGGCCGACTTATGCTAAGTTCATGGCGAGGCCATGTTATGTTTACTTGCATCATAAGATGCCGGGTTACAAGGGCACCATCACTATACATGGGAGTCGCAAGGTGGCCTTGGAATGTGAAGAAGGTGATGCTGCTTACGCTGAGTTTGTTTGCATTGCGGAGGAGCTGAAATTTTACAAGGATAATGTTGACCTGGCAGACATGACGTCCTCGAAGAAGCCAACCACAGAGCATGATCCTTTGCTAAAATTTAAGTCGGCAGATGACACTAAGATGGTTGATTTTGTTCCTGGCGACTCATCTAAGCAGTTCAGCATCAGTGCCAATCTGGACCCGTAATAGGAAAGTGCGCTCATCATGTTCATCTGTGAGAACCGGGACATCTTTGCATGGAAGCCTTCAGACATGCCGGGTGTACCGAGGGAACTCGCTGAGAACACTCTTAATATTGATCCAAAATTTAAGCCGGTCAAGCAATTCCTTCGTCGTTTTAACGAGGAAAGGCGGAAGGTCATTGGTGAAGAAATGGCCCGGCTCTTGGCGGCCGGGTTTATCGTCGAAGTTTTTCATCCTGAGTGGTTGGCTAACCCGGTGTTGGTACTTAAGAAGAATGGCAATTGGCGAATGTGTGTGGACTACACGGACTTAAACAAGGCTTGCCCAGCTGATCCATTTGCTCTCCCTCGTATTGATTAAATCATCAATGCTATGTCGGGTTGTGAGCATTTGAGTTTTTTGGATGCTTATTCTGGTTATCATCAGATCAAGATGGCGGTTAAGGACCGGGAGAAGACAACTTTCATTACTCCTTTTGGAGCCTTCTGCTATGTGTCTATGCATTTTGGGCTCAAAAGTGCCCAGGCGACTTACCAGCGGTGTGTGCAAAATTGCCTTCACAATCAGATCGGGCGTAACGTTCATGCTTATGTAGATGACATTATGGTGAGATCCAGGAAAAAGGAGACCTTGATTGATGATTTGAAGGAGACGTTTGATAATCTACAGGTCTAGAATATGATGCTTAACCCGACCAAGTGTGTTTTTGGTGTACCAGCAGGCAAGCTCTTGGGTTTTCTGGTTTCTAACAGAGGCATTGAAGCTAACTCGGAGAAGATCAAAGCCATTACTTCTTTGGCTAAGCCGGCGTGTGTTAATGATGTTCAACGTCTGGCAGGTCGCATTGCAGCTTTAAGCCGGTCTATAAGCCGGTTGGGAGAGAAGGCTATCCCTCTGTATCAGATGATGAAGAAGACAAATAATTTCGTCTAGAGTGATGCTGCTAATGAGGCATTTGAGGCGCTTAAGAAGCAGCTGGCTGAGCCGCCAGTTCTGGCTGCTCCCATTGATAAGGAGCCTCTGTTGTTATATGTGGCTGCCAATAGCCGAGCTGTCAGTGTAGCTATTATGGTGGAAAGGAAAGAGGCAGGCAAGGAATATCCGGTTCAACGGCCGGTTTACTACATCAGTGAGGTGCTTATTGAGTCCAAGCAGAGATATCCACACTGGCAGAAGCTTGTGTATGGGGTCTTCATGGCAAGCCGGAAGCTCAAGCAATATTTTTTGGGTCATCCCATTATTGTGGTTAGCTCTTCTCCTTTAGGGGATATCATCCAAAATAGAGAAGCCACAGGTCAGGTCGCCAAGTGGGCCATTGAGCTTGGACCCCATGGTCTGAAGTATGTGCTTCGTACGGCCATCAAGTCCCAAGCACTCGTGGATTTTATCAATGACTGGACAGAGTTGCAGACGCCTGAGGAAAAGCCGGATAACACTTATTGGACTATTCATTTTATGGGTCTAGGCAGTTGGAAGGCTCGGGGGCTGGAGTTGTTTTGACTTCCCCACGAGGTGATAAATTTTCTTATGTTGTCCGGTTAATGTTCCCTTGTACTAACAATGCAGCTGAGTATGAGGCCTTGCTCCATGGTCTTCGGATGGCTCAAGAGATGAATTTAAGCCGGGTAAGGTGCTTTGGCGATTCAGATCTGGTAGCTCAGCAAGTTTCTGGTACTTAGGATTCTAAGGATCCACTCATGGCGGCTTATCGTTGAGAGGTTGATGCCCTTGCGGGTAATTTTAATAGTTACCAAGTTGAGCATATTGATCGTAGGAAGAATGAGGCGGCCGACACTTTAAGCCTCTTGGTCTCTCAGTGTAAGCCGGTGCCACCCAACACGTTCCTAGATGTTCTGCTCAACCCTTCTATCAAATTACCTATGGAGGAGGATCTTGCTGTTCCTGACCCGGAAGCACAATTGGTAGAGGCTCTTCATGCTATTCCTGATTGGACAGTACCGTATTTGGCTTACATGACCCGGGGTGAGTTACCTGAGGATGAGATCTTAGCCAGGCAAATAACCCGACGGTCTAAGTCTATGATGATTATTCATGGAGAGTTGCACCATCGCAGTGTCACAGGGGCGTTTCAACGTTGTGTCTCTCCTGAAGAAGGTTGCGAGATTCTGCGAGAGATTCGTGAAGGAGACTGTGGTCATCATGCAGGCGCTAAATCTCTTGTAGCTAAGGCTTTTCGTCACGGTTTCTATTGGTTGACAGCTCATGCTGACGCTGAGGATCTAGTTAGCAAATATGACGGTTGTCAAAAGTTTTCACGACGAGCTCATGTTCCGACTCAGGAGTTGAGGATGATTCCGATTACTTGGCCGTTTATGACTTGGGGGATTGATATGCTGGGGCCTTTCAATAGGTCCAAGGATAAGAAGACCCACCTTTTGGTGGCAGTTGACAATTTTACTAAATGGGTTGAAGTAGAGCCAGTCAGGAAGTGTGATGCAGCAACGACGGTCCAATTCATCAAAAAGGTGATCTTCCGTTTTGGCTTTCCACACAACATTATAACAGATAATGGTACTAACCTCTCTAAAGGCGCTATGAGAGAATTCTGTCAACGGGAGCATATTCGACTTGACGTCTCCTTTGTGGCTCACCCTCAGTCCAATGGTCAAGCGGAATGAGCTAATCAAGAGATTCTGTGAGGTATCAAGCCCCGACTTATGGTTCCTTTGCAAAGAATGCCGGGTTGTTGGGTAGAGGATTTTCCCACAGTGTTATGGAGTATTAATACAACCACCAACAGATCTACGGGTTACACACCTTTCTTCATGGTTTATGGAGCAGAGGCGGTTCTCCATAGTGACATCCGTCATGATTCACCCCGGGTGGCGGCTTACGCTGAAGCTGATAACGAAAAGGCATGTCAAGATGCACTTAACCTGTTGGATGAGGAGCGTGATCTCGCGGCAGCTCGTTCGACGATTTATCAGCAAGACCTACGTCGTTATCACAGCCGCCGGGTCAAAACAAGAACCTTTCAAGAAGGCGACTTAGTGCTCTGGCTCATTCAGGATCAGACATATATGCATAAGCTATCACTGCCTTGGTAAGGACCTTTTGTGGTTAGCAAGAATCTGCATAATGGGTCATACTATCTTATCGACATTCGAGACCACAAGGACTCACGTAAGCCGGAAGAGGAGACCCGTCGGCCGTGGAGTATTGCTCATCTTCGGCCTTACTATTCTTGAGCCACCGGTTCTCATGATGTATATAGTCAGATGATGTATATATTATAAATAGTATAATAAAGCCGGCATCCCTGATAATTCAGGGCCTCTGTCGTTTCAGTTCTTCGAAGCTGAGTCTTTACCATCGTCTTACATATTCATTTAAGAGGCTTGACGCCCAAATTACAGGGACGAAAGAGAGTTGGATGCATAGCCCAACTCAAACATAGGTTCCTGATGAGCACGACTAGTCAGTATGTCACTTGGCGGCTTCCTATTCAAACATAGGCTTAGTCGACCAAAGAGAACATAGCGTTACTACCCTCTTGACCAGGTTATCTTGTTCAAACATAGGCATATTCGACCAAAGAGGACATAACCTTTCCGGGTCATCCTACCTGTATACCAGCTGCTTCAACTCCATCAGGTCATCCTGATTGACCCGCTGAACTCTTGAACAATCAGTCTTTTATGGTGTATTCACCAAAGACCCTGAGCTTTTTAAGGTTCAAACGGCGGTTTGTCATGCGAGAGCACGACTTACAGATAGTCAGGATAGATCCAGGCTTCATAAGCCGCCTTCCTTGAAACTTGGATAAATCGACCCGTGATGCATGCTGCTACTCTGACCCCGCGTACTCCTGATAAGTCTATGTTTATACAAGACCTGACTTTATCTGGGTTGAAATGTCGATTGGGTACTGTGAGTGCCGGCTCACGGAAAGCACGTACCTTCCAGTGGCTCAGGCTAGTTTCATCGAAGAAGACACTTTGGCTTGGCGGCCTACAAAAGCCTCGAATTTCTTTTGATTTTTCTTTATTTGATCTCTTGTTTGTCATCTGGTTTTTATAAATCGGGCCTAGCTGCCCTATTTATGGCTCATATTTGAAGCATCTTTTGGGTCTCTACAACCCGCCAGGATGGCCGACTCTAAGTCGCCAGAGTATCATACTCTTATGTTCGGAGTTATAGCTTTACAAACTCTGACTGTATCAAGCTCCTAAATTGGCAGTCTAAACACACACCCCAGGTACGATATTTTCTGATGTCAGCATTATGGTCAGCACGGCCCTGGTTATGGACTATTCGTCCCCAGTAGTTTCAATTGGGTATCATGACCCGCCCGGCGGTAAACCGTCAGGGCACCTGTGATTTGTTTATGTGCAGGATAATTATCAAATCTGATCTGCATAAGTCAATACTATCATAAACATAAAATTATAGTTTCTCACATTGGCGGCTCAACAGTATTGTGCAAAAACAGAAACATGCACGATGGCACGGCAGATTCAAGTTTTACTACCCTATTACATGACTCCGTGAGCCAAATAAGATCAAGTGTTTTCGCAAAGATCAAATATAAACCGCCCGGCGGTTCATTCTTCTTGGCCTTGCTGACTTGAGGCCTCTGGATCATCCTTTTCTGGATCTTTGTTCTGTTCCGCCGTCTGGAGATTTGGTGATGACCAGTCAATGCCACATAAAGCTTGGAATTCAGCTTCATCGTCTATAAGTCCAGACGGGTCAACTTCAGGGGCAAAAGTATGCTTACGGATTGGAGGGATTAAACCCATCATTTTATAAGCCGGTGTAGGAATCTTCTGATTCTCCATGCTGTAAGCTGGATGATATTTCAACAGATCTGTTTCATTTGTAATAAGACTAGCCAGAATGCGTATTTCTTTGACACAGGCAGCAAAGTCCTTTTGATCAAATGCAGTGTCGTCTTCCTTCAAGCTTGGGTATCCAGTAGCTACTTCAGACGTGTCTAGCTCTGGTAACCATGCCTTGGCCCGGCTCAAAGCCGTCACGACACCGGCTCTTGCAGATGACCACTTCATTTCATCCATCATAGCAGGCAGCACAAAAAGTTTTTTCAAGACATCTATAAAAAGAGTAGGTGCTTGATTGGTTGGAGAAATAGTAGCCAATGCACGCTGAGCTCCAGTATATAGCTGTTCAACAAGAGTGTAAACAACTTTGAGCTTCACAAGCATATCCTGGTTCAGGTTGCTGCTCCTGGGACCTAAGTAAATCACAGATTGGTTAGAGGCGGTTTGTACTATTAAGGAAAAGATTCACTTTTGATGCTTACGAAGGCGACTCACCAAAGATAGCAAAAACCATCTGGAATACATGGTGTTTTAAACCAGTGAGTTCAGTGGTCACCTCTTGAAGAGCTGCCTCTGCTTTTTCAGCTCGTTGCATCAAAGCAGTCTTCTCATTAGCCCAAGTGTTTCTCTCTTCCTCAAAACTGGTCTTCAGCTTTTCCATCTCAACCACGCTAAATTCGTATTTTGAATTGGCCTTCCGGGTTTCAGCTTCCTGATTTTCCAGCCGGGTCTTTGCATTAGACAATTGTGATAGTAAATCAGAAGTGGTAGCCTGTACAAGCACAAGAATTTCAAAAACATTCATATCCGGGTTAGAGAAGTATAAGTCCCAAGCCTTTTGCAAGCAAAAACGTTTGGCACTTGGGGGCTAATGCCTGTCGAAAATTTCTTCATATAAACGGCTCATGTGAATAAGTCCCAAGCACTTTGCAAGCAATAGTACTTGGAACTTGGGGGCTAATGTCTATTGCTCGTGTCTTATTACTACTTTATAATGACCCAGTTGTACTGTAAACAATCACAACCGGCTCATGGGGGCTACACAGATAAGCTCTCTTTTATAAACAATGGTAAACATGACCGACTCATTCATGCTGATTAAACCGGTCCTTGGGGGCTACGAATGCAATGTTAATTGATGAAATCCGGCTTAAATATAAAGGTACAAGCCGGCCTTGGAAGGATTCCACTACAGATGTTCACAGTTTTGCTAAGTCTACAACCTATTCAATCTTATCATAACCAGTAGAGTTGGGGGCTGGCAGGATGTATATAATTTATTTAAGCAGGAATTCATACCTCATGTTTCTGATGCATCTGCTTCACCATCTCAATTTCAAGATCGCGGCTGGATTGTACTTGGTTCAGATAGCCAGACAATATTTCACTACTGCTCAATTGTGCATAGTGGGAGACATCAAACCTCACTTTCCGCCTTTCAATAACCTCTTGTTTGGCGGAGTGTTTGGCCAAGATAGTTGGATTTCCCGGTTCTATAAAACCAGAGCCGATGATCAGAACATCATCAGTATGAGTCTCTGACGGCTTAGGTGAGCTTGACGGTTCAGTGATCAAAGAGTCGGTGTTGGTATGATCAATGGAGAGATCAGGAATTTCAGGTGGAGCATCAGAGGCAAGTTCTTCTGGATATTTTTCAGAAGCTTCAGGTGCAGAGACTTTCTGCTCCATTTCAACAACTTTAGGAGCCTCAGTTGGATTGGTTACCTTGGCCTTTTTGCTAGGCTTTGCTTGTCCACTGCACAGGTTGTGACAAGTCAGTATAGTTATAAGAGTATAAAGAGGTACAGAATAAAGTTGATTATTGTTACCCAGGGGCAGTCTTGAAAGCCGGCAGTTGGGTCTGTGATGAATCATCAGAGGAAGAACGAGAAACCTCCTGGTAGTTTGAATCAGAGGAATTGAGTGGCTCGCGAGAGAGACCCGCCAGCGGGTAAAAAGAAGTTAAGTTTGGAAGAACCTCGTTTTGGCGTTTCCATGGAACCGGAGTATTCGGTAAGCCAGAGGACAATTCTTGACCTTCGCTATTCCGAGTCTGGCGCCGGCTCTCGTGCTGCTGTTGCTTCAAAAGAAAGTGAGGATCCAAATGAGCTAAGGGGTGTGAAAACCTTACTTTCCGGTTTACTCGTCGAAATTTCTGTCTTGGCAAAGGCTCTGAGTCGGAGGAAATAATAGTTACCTCTTCTTCAACTGCTTGGCTGGGCCCCCTGTCATCCTGAGAGTAATCAATGTCAATAAGATAATTGAAAAAGGAGCCAAGAGAGTCAAGGGCTACCTCCGACTCAGAGGTGTCATCTAGATCAAACATGTCAGTGGCAGTTGGTTTCTTCTTATGCTTCTTGGTGGTTTCCTTGGCGGCTTTCTTGGTAGCCCTGGCCTTCTTGGCGGCTTCATGGTCGTATTTTGCCTTCCAGAAATCAGATTTAGCCTGTCGAAGTTAGCAAAGTTGAGTTAATACAATGTTTGAATAATGAGATAAAAGTAAGATAAGTCAAAGACTCACATCTGGCGGCGGGTTAAGTTTGCAGAAAGGGTTTAGACCCACTTTGCTGCAGTCTTCAGAATCTTCATTCAGAAGAGTTTTTGTCATCTCAGTAATTGCATCATCAGTCAAACGCAAAGGGCTGTGGCATAATGGATCCTTTGTACCGCCTGTATATGTACACATTAAGTCGGGTCGGCGGCTCAAGGGTATGATCCGCCACGAGACCCAGCACCGGACCAAATCAATGCCAGTTAACCCGTTCCCCAGCAGGGCCTTGACCTTCGCAATAGTGGGGGCAAGCTTCTTACGTTCAGCAGCAGTAAGTTTGTCAGGAAGAGGATGCTTCGGGTGAAGACGTTCAGCACGATAACCCGACAATGGATTCTCGTCAGCCGGAGAGGTATCCTTGCAGTAAAACCATGTCTGGTTCCAATCCTTGGGGTGGCTCGGCAGGCACGCATAAGGGAAGATGGCATCTCTTCTGCATTGAATTGAGATTCCGCCAAGTTCCAAGCTGGATCCATTCGTAACCTCGTTCTGGCGGTTTCAATAAAAATATTCCCTAAAGAGTTTGACGCTGGGCTCCTCTTGAAGGTATACTTCGCAGAAGACTTGAAAGTTGCAGATATTTCACACGAAATTGGGTCTGATGTCTTGAGGATGGATTTAGAAGAAGTGCAGAACATCTCGGAAAAACTTAGAGCCGGGTGGTGAGAAGCCCCGGTTCATGTGATCAAGGAATACAATGACTTCGCCATCTTTTGGCTGAGGTCTTTCTTCGCCTGGTTCAGGGGCACGATAATGCATAACACTCTTTGCGGGCAAGTACCTGATTTTAACAAAGTCTTTGAGTGAGCCCTCAGTGACGACGGAGGGAACCCAATTGCATGTATAGACTGTCTTTGGCGGCATTATGAAGAGAGAAAACCTAAAGGAAAGGAAAATTTTGCCGGTTCAAATCAGTTTGTGAAATCACAAGTTAACAGTTACAGTATATATTCAGAATGGCCGCTTAAATGAGGACTAATGATATATGAGTAATTATAAGCCGGTGATGTAAGCCGCCATGACAAGTACTGGTATTCAAGATCTGAATAGAGCAAAATTTTACTAAGTGTTGGGACAAACAGGTTTCACACATTGAAGCTATACGATTGGATCTGCAGCTATTCAGAAAAATGGAATAAAATCTAAACCTAAGATGGCGGCAGCAGAGAAGTGGGGATGCCTAGATGAGATCTGTTGCTATGATGATATATTCTAATATTGCAAAATAAGTGCTAAAACTGCTACCGCACAAGGTTTGTACACTACTGCAGGATGTTGCTAACGCGACACTACGATCAGAGACCCTTCAAGAAACTGTGTGCGATGCCATAATCGCAAACGGTGCTGTGACAACTGTTAGAAATGTGTAAAATGTTTGCAATGACGGATGCATCAAACACGGTTCAGGTTTTAGTTGCGTGTGCGATGAAGGGCATACGGTTTAGTTCAATGAACTGTTTGCGATGAGGAGGAACAAAAGAAACGGGCAGCCATATGGATGCGTGTGCGATACACAACATACGGTTCACTCGGATGAACTTTTTGTGATTAGGCAACACAAAAGAAACGGTCAACCATATCAAAGATGTGTGCGATATACGGCATGCAGTTCACTCGGATGAACTGTTTGTGTTGAGACATGAGAACAGAAACGGTTCAACTTAACAAGGTGTGTGTGATACGCGGCAAACAGGTCTGTAATCAGATATGTGTTTGAAGACCGATAAGAACAAAGACGGTTGCTGCTAATAAGTCGTGTGTTTTTTTTAGAGAATAAGACGTGTGTGTTGTGCGATGGGATTGCATACAGAACAACAACATATATATATATATATATAGACACACACACACACACACACACACACACACACACACACTTATAAGGACATGCTTGCATAACCAAATTAAACATCCACTTACATAGGTGGCTACTACAACCATGGCATTTGCACACACCAAAGTAAACTATTACATGCATAATTACATAGTTGGCTACTACACACATGACATTTCCACACACACCAATAAAGTAAACAATGTATTACATGCATAATTAACTAGCATAAATGATCATCTAATCATCATCTACTTCTTGTGACGCTTGCTCTTCTTGTGGCTCGATCCAGGCTCGTCGATTTGGGTAACAAGGCACTTCCTCATGTCAACGATCCGCCTGTGGATCTCGTAGCATGTGTACACACTCTTGGCAGCAAACCTGAGGTGAGGTTCATCCAGTTGCCGCATCTAGGCCTTGTGTCAGGATACATGACTTGTTCTCTGGGCATCCTGCTTCATCTTTTCGTAGTAGGGGTCGATGATAGCCGAGGCGAGTTTGACCAGGGAGTACTGCTTCGTGCTGCCCCAGACCCTGTAGTGGTCACGGATTTCGACAAGGTTCTTGCAAGCCAAGCCCGTAACACTGAGCGCTTTTACATCGTCTTTGGTATCCACCGTGGCAAACTTGTAGTCGGTGGTGTTGACAAACCTATTGAAACGGTCGCAAGGCTCTGTGGCCATGCAGTAGTGGTAGATGAGGACATGATGGCGCACGCACAACTGGGCGATGGCAACCTTCTGATCTATGCTGGGACGACCGGTGATGTATAGGAGGTCGATGTCGACCACCCTGTACTTGTCCCCAGCAAGCAACTGCTCAACGCTGTTGATGTAGTCGTCCACCACGGCCGGATCGATGGTGTACACCACAGAGAGATCCGTCTCCCTCGCGTGGGTCTCCACTCTATGCTCGCCGAACTCCATTGGAGCGCCGCCGAACATCCCCTCTGTATGTGTCATCATGGGTGTGCTTGTTGTGTTGTGGGGCGCGATCGAAAGGTTGAAGAGACTAAGGTTATAATGGCCGCGGGAATTAAAGGGGAAGCCGGACGGCCAGGAATATCGGCAGGCCCTGATGGCAGTTCTAATTTGCAGCGCGTAACTCCATCGTGCCGCACGTAACTGCATCGCGTGGCAATGCGCACGGCGCAACCGCATGCATATGGGGCCCCCGACGTGATCGTGCGCACGCCCAACCGCTGGCAGAGCGCGCGCGAAGGGACGCGAGCAGAGCGCTGCGCGGTCGCCTCAAGGAAAAGCTGTCCACAAGCCGAGCGCGCCGACGGACGCGAGCAGAGCGCGCCAACGGACGCGACAGAGCGCGTCGCGGCGCCTAACGGTGAGCACAGCGCGCTGCGGCGCCTAACGGCGAGCAGAGCTTGCCGAGGGACGCGAGCAGAGGACGGCACAGTGATACGTGGCAAATAAGACGAACTGTGCGAGCGATGTCGGAGACATCAAGCACGAATCATATTAGAGCTGCGTGTGCGATACATGGCAGACAGTTGATCCATCAGAGCTGTTTGTGATGGAATAAGCCAAGTGTGTTGCGGGCAAACGCCTGCTGGTGTATAACCTTAAATTTAACCAAAAAAGTATTAATGCATGTTACAAAAATTGTATAGCTGGAAACTATGTTCAAATACAACTCCAACGATATAATCTATGGCGACATGCATTCGTATTTTACTAGTTAAATCCTACTTATAAACCAGGACGGGGTATAGTAGGTAATTATATCACAAATGTTTTTTTATTAACTGTATGTGTACGTGTCCTCTCGTCCTCCTCTCGCACGTCTTATCACCCCGCTGCCGTAGACGGCTTATAGCGCAAGCTTGCGCAGTGCGCGGGGCCGTTCTTTTGGCCAAACGGTGGCACCAATGAATCGTCGATGAGCCCGTTCCCGCGCAAGCTTCCCACCCGACTCGGTGAAATCCCCCAAAATTCCAATGCTTACCGGCCTGCAATAAAAACCCTCATGGCTGGCGAGTCCTGCGTCGCATTTCCCCCTCCCTCCTTGTAGCTTATCTCGTCTGCTTCTCCCACAATCGCCAATGGCACCGGTCCGTCGTTGTCGCTCAGCCACTCCGCCGTCATCAGAGGACAGCTCCAGCTGGGAGGCTACACCGCGGCGGCGGCGCAGTCCCCGGCGTAGTGTAGTGCGCGTGGCGTCCCTGTTGGGTGTGTGCGGAACACCCACCACACGTTCCGCCGCCACTGCCCGTCGGCAGCTGTTGCCGGCCTCCGTTGCCGCCACACCACCGTCGAAAGCCAGGGTCATCTCCCGCTCCGCCGCCGCAGCCCGAAGGCGGGAGGTGGCCGTCGTGGCCTCCACCCCACTGCCAGCCACCATGGCCATCACCCGCTCCGCCACCGCGGCCCGAAGGCGTGAGGTGGTGATCGTGGCCGCCACCCCATCGTCGGCCACAGTGGCCGCTAGCCCACCATCGACCGCCGGGTTCATCACCCGCTCCGCCACCGCCGCCCTAAGGAGGGAGGCGGAGGTGGAGGACCGCACGTGCGTTAGCGACCTTGCGCGCTACATCGAGTTCCTGCGGGAGGAGGAGGAGCGCCTCGTCGAGCACGCAAAGAGCCTTACCGCAGTCGTGGATGCAGCGCACGTCGATGCAGAGGCGAGGAATCAGGAGATCTACGAGCAGCCTGGCCGCTTCGAGAGGGATCGTTTGGAGCGGCAGTGGGCGTTCGAGCTGGCGAGCTTTGCTGAACGTGCAAAAGCGGCAGGCACCGTATTGCATTTCTCCGGCTCGTAGGTAGGCTCCTCCTCCTCCTCTGCCTCTCACTAAGCGCGCTCGGCAGAGGAGAGGCTGCCGGAAGTAGCACAAAGCCCCTCCGTGGTAGTAGTAGTATTTAGGGGCTATTTTGTTTAGTTCATCTGACTATAGATGTGTGGTCGAACTGTACAACATACTTAAAATTTGCCAGTATATAATGTTGAACTAGCTATTTCAGTACGTGGTTGGCAACAATTGGGGAGAAGTTTGGTCGGTTCAGCTATCGAGTTGAACTGTTTGTATAAATTAAGGACGACGACTTAATCTATGAATGAAATCTATGCTTAATTACTGAATTTTAGTTGCAAAAATTACATAGTGCTAATGATTTCTAGCTGCATATTTTGACAAATCGCAGTGTTACAAGGATTGACAAATGGCACCGTTACTAGATCAACAAATGTAAATCTTTCCAGTTTGACAAATGGCAACATACCCAATATGAAATATGCAAATCTTACCAAATTGTTTGTACGTGGTTGCACACGGGTCATACAGAACAACCGTTTGCATTGAAGGGATGCACAAATCCTGCGCTGCTCTCACTTTGCATACGGGTGTTCTATCTAAATTGTTTGCAAACAAGAGCTGCAGAAATCCCGTTCAGTCAAGGTCAAGCAGCTGTTGTCGGTGTTCTGGGAACGGGGGTACGCAGACTTGTCTGCCTGCGGCCTGCGGCGTGGCTCAAGGGGTGGCCCAGCACGTCCCATCTTCATCAACACAAGCTCAAGACCCTCGCGAGGGGCCAAGCCTCATGGGCGGACGGGCAGGAGCTTCCTCGAGCACGGCCTCGTCGGTGGCTCGCGAGGAGGCAGAGAGATCAAGGCGGGGTACCTCACGAGGTGCCCATGACGCAAGCCATGACGACCGAGGGCGCCCGGTGAGGCGCCAGCCAGCGCGATATCCTCCTTTCCTCTTTGGTGCAAAGGGAGCAAGCGCAGCAAGAGTATCAAGCAAAGGCATCCGCTTTCGTGCAACAAGACCAAGACCGCCGTGAACGGCAGGAAGGAAGTCATTGTGGAGCCCAAGCCGGGCGTCACCACCAGAGCCTTTGACAAAGCGAGGACCAACTTTAGTCGGGATAAGTGTACTAGATGTTCCCCTTCAAAATGGCCAATTGTTGGCGCCCATCCCGCTCAATATTTCGGAAGAGGCCCAGGGCCTTTGCCTATAAATAGGACTAGCCACCCGCAAGGTAGAGGCATCGAGAGAGAGGATCCAACATCTGGGATCAGCAGAAAGAGAGCAACTGAACTCCCCCTAGCAGTTCATCGCACCAGCCAAGAACAGACCCTCGCGAGGCTGTTCTTCCTTGTATTGTTCATCATCATCAGCCCAAGAGGCAATCCACCACACCACAAACTAGAGTAGGGTATTACACCACAATGGTGGCCCGAACTAGTATAAACCCTGTGTCTCTTGTGTTGTTCCTTTCATAGTTTAGATCCTAGCGAGGCGGCGAGGTGCAGGAAGGTAGAGGGCGAGATCTCCGCGCGCACCCCAGTGTTCGAACCTAGAGGGTCTGCCGGAACCCGAAATCCGACATTTGGCGCGCCAGGTAAGGGTGCGCCGGAATTCGTCTTCCGCCACCCTGTTCTTCGCCGACCACCGCATCCATGTCAGACGCTCGTCGGGCCCGCAGCGCCGAGCCCTCGCTTCCCCACATCGCCAAGATGGCCCCGTCGGCGGCCGCCCTGCCGTTCCCGTCGCCGCCGTCAACGCCGCCACCGGCGGCGGGAACGAGCAGCAAGCATCCTCCCAAAGATCCGTCCGTGAGGCGAGGCGGCCTGCTACTCCCTCACTCGCCCGGTGGTTCGTCCCCGCGCTCGCGCCATGGAAAACTCGAGCTACGCTCATCGCAGCGAAACGAGCTCTGCGCTACCGCCTGTCGATGACGTCTATGAAGAGTGGCTCGACCGCATCGCTGAAGCTTCGTCCGGCGCAGGGGCTCCCGCGCCGTCCTTCTCGCTGCACGCGCCCGCCTGCGCGGGCGATGAAGCTCCAGGGCCGCCTCAGCCGCCTCCCCCTCAAGAAGGCGCCCTAGCCCCAAGGCGCGTGGCCCCTGGGCGGAACCCGCTCCGTCCGGCGCCAGCGTAGCAAGAGCAGAGCTGCCAAGAGGTCCCTCGCCCCCAAGAAGCTGCCCGAGTGCTCCCTGCACCGGCTCGTCACGACCACGCTCCTGCTCCAGCACGCCAAGACCCCGCGCTGCTCCCAGCTGCAGCGCATGGGGACCCGCAAGACCAGGCTCTTCGTCACCAAAGGCCTCCCGTGGCCACAGCAGGCTGCCGCGCCTTCACCGCCGAGCTGCGCAGCGTTGCGTGGCCCGGCAAGTTCAAGCCAGACCTGCCTCCTCGCTACGACGGCACGGCCGACCCTGTGGAGTTCCTCCAGCTCTACGAGCTGGGCATCGAAGCCGCCAACGGGGACGAGAAGGTCATGGAGAACTGGTTTCCCATGGCACTCAAGGACGGAGCCCGCACCTGGCTCCTGAACCTGGCTCCTAGCACGATCTCCTCCTGGGACGAGATGCACACCCGCTTCATCGCCAACTTCCAAGGTACTCGCGACTGGCCTCCTGCCGTGAGCGACATGCGCCGCATCAAGCAGCAACCAGGGGAGACGCTGCAGAAGTACATCCAGCGCTACAACAACGCACGCCTCAAGATTCCCAAGGTGACCGAGGAGGCCATCATCTCAGCCTTCTCCGACGGTGTGCGTGACATCAAGATAAAGGAGGAGCTGGCGATGCATGAAGATCTGTGCACTTCCTTGGAGCTGTTCAACTTGGCAACCAAGTGCGCCAGGGCTGAGGAAGGGCGCCTTTCCCTTCTCGAGCTGCCAGCCGCAGACCCAGAAGAGAAGAAATCCAAGGCCAAGGACGTGAAGCGCAAGGGGGCTGCCGTGCTCGCGGCAGAACCTGATACAAAGCGGGGCAGAGATCAGCCCGAGTCTTCCGAGGGCAGCCGGTACTGTGTGTACCACGACCTCCACACCCACAACACCAATGAATGTCAAGAGCTCCGGGCCGTGCGAGAAGGGAGGATCGGCCGATGCCCCGACCGCAACGATCGAGGCTATGGCCGAGGAGGAGGAAGAAACGCAGGACACTGGGAAGACTGAGGCCCTCGCCAAGGGTGGCGCGACCGACCTCGCGAGGATCGCTGGCAGGATCAGCCTCGCGAGGGAGACTGGAGGGATTAGCCCCGCGAGGATCGCCCGCAAGGAAACGCATGAGTCTCCTCCTCTGCCGCCGCAGCCAAGGAGAAACGAGGACCATCATCAGACGAGGGGCTGGGGCTTCTGTGAGCCACAGCGTGATCGCTTGCATCTGGGCGGAGCTCAAGCCCCATCCTCCCAGCCGCTTCTTCAAGCAGTTCGCCTGAAGTGAATGCAGTCCTCCCAAGATCGAAGCCACGCGCCCTCTCAGGTGGTCGGCGTGCACCATCACGCTCAGCTCAGTGGATCAGCTCAAGTCTTGGCAGCCACGGTGAGTCCTTCCGATGCTTTGTTCCCCAATCATCAGCAACGTGCAAGTCACCAGGACCCTCATCGACGGTGGAGCAGGGCTCAATGTCCTATCCGTAGAGACATTCAACAATCTCCAAGTGCCTTACAATCGGCTTCAGCCGACCAAGACTTTCTCCGGAGTCACTGATGGCTCCACGGTTCCGATTGGGCAGGTCCGCCTCCCAGTCACCTTCGGGGCGCGCGACAACTACCGCACCGAGCTCATCGACTTCGATGTCGCCCACATTCGCCTGCCATACAATGCCATCCTCAGGTACCCAGCTCTGGCCAAGTTCATGGCCGTGACTCATCACGGCTACAACGTCCTCAAGATGCCAGGAAGCGGTGGAGTCATCACGGTGCCCTGTGAAGAGAGAGACGCAGTGTGCTCCCTGGAGCGAGCCTTTCAAGCCGCATCATTTGAAGACCCAGATCGTAGGAGCGTGAGGCTCCCTGAGACCGCTCCCAAGAAGAAGACACCGCCAGGCCCGACCCCTCGGGAGGCAGGCCCCTCAGGGTCCGCGCCTACTCAGGGGGCACCTCCTTCTGTCACATAGGAAGGCGCGCCCGGCGCCCTCCTCAAGCAAGGCTCGGGGGCTCTCTCCTGGAGGGCCACCGACCTTGCTAAGGTCACGAGGGAGGCGCTTGGGCACCACTTGGAGGCGTGCTTCAAAGCACGTTTCCCTCAGGAAGGAGCAAGGCAAGGAGGGCCAAACCCTCAGGAGTTCGTCAGTCAGATCATGCAGGAGTTGCAGGAGTCAAGAGTCATGAGTGGCAGCCGCCGCTTACCCGCCGTAGCTCCCCATCCAGGCGAGGATGGTGGGCTGCGCGTCTGCATCGACATACCAGGGCTCAACCGAGCCGCCTCTCAGGAGCGCTTCTGGCCCTCACGCGCGGGGCGCTGCGAAGGCCCACCCCACAGCTACGTTCGCATGCCCTACGGCATGCCGAACGCGGCCGCCACGTACCAGCGCCTCATGAGGAGCATCCTGGAGGCTCAAGAGGCCAGGCGTTCCGCAGTCCTGGCGGAGATGGAGATGGTCCACGAGGAGCCACCAGCGCCTCCAGAGCCTCCCGAGGCTCCTGGGCCTGGGGGCTCATGAAGATCGGCTTCCGCAGCCCTCGACGTCCGCTACTTCAACATCCTTTCGTCTTCAACATTATCAGGTGACATCCTTCAAGTTTCATTTCCAGCTGGGAGCGCCCCCAGGGCTGCATTATTCCCAGGCCGCGTGGGTCCATCCCTGCGGCGTGTATACTCTTTTACTTCATGTTCCTAGCTTACTTTGTTGGGGGCGCCCCTCGGGCTGCATCATCCCCAAGTCGCTCGGGCCAAACCCAGCGGCATGTACCCCTCTTGCGTTTTCTTCGGGTCATGCGTTCGACCCATCATGATTGTTATTTGATGCCAGTCTACGGCACCTCTTCTTCCTTCATGTAGGCCGCTTGCACGTTAAAGGGGGGGGGGTACCTGAGCATCGCGACTCAGGGCTCGTACCGGCTCTCCAGCCCTCACCCTCTGGCCTTGCCCACGGCATCGCGACCTGGCATACCAGCGATGGCTGAGACCAGCTCGAGGGCCGGGACCTGAGGACGTAGAGCGTCGGCATCTAACCAAATCTGCAGGAACACATCACAAGTTAAGGCCCAGTGCCAGGCGCAACCCGCCTTGAGGTAGGGCCCCGTGAGTCCCGCGCTGGCTCACGGGTGCCCAGACTCACCTCGTCGAGCCCTACCGTGCCCGGCCACGTGTCGGGGCGGGGTAGCCACGCGCCAGGGGCTCCTCCCGGAGGGCCCCCCCACCCACGTACTAGTGGAAGCACCATGCTCCGCGCTGGCTGACGACACTGCCGAGGAGCAGCTATGCCCATACGCATACGGAAGCGCTATGCTCCGCGCTGGTGATAAACAAGCTGACGGTGGCCCCGCCGCATCAACCTCAGCGAGCCCAGAGCTGGGTCTGGCCTCATCGCAACGCCTCCCCTCGGGAGTGCCGCGCGAGGGCCAGGCACGGGCTACGCCTGGTCACGCCCAGACGACGCCCCAGCCAGGGCCCCTCGGGCCTGGTTCATCATACGTCTCTCCCCAAGCGGAGCCAAGGTACGAAGGCAGTTTGAACGTCAAGGGGGACTCCTGAGGATCGCGACCCAGGAGCCTAACTGGTCACGTAGCCCCTCACCCCTTAGTTCTGAAAGACTAACAGCGGTTGAGGTATGCGCGGGGCCGGGCTCTGCAGACGTAGAATGGTAGATTCACCCACACATCTCACCTCCCTGCTTGCTGTTCGTGGCGCCAAGGGGACTCCTGAGCATCGCGACTCAGAGCCTAACTGGTCATGTAGCCCCTCACTCCTTGGTCCCGTCCTGGTTTCCGGTCGGGGCTAGCAGCGGCTGAGGTATCTGTGAGGCGCGAGGCTCTGCCGGCGTAGAACATAAGCAAGTAGGAAGGAAAAGCGCAAATCTCAAGGAATTCAAAAGCAAATATTACAGTCCATAACTGTTATCACAACACCAAACGCAAGTTTAAACGCCTCCCCGAGGCATGATGCATGTTGCAGGAGCTGAAAGCAGAACAGGAGCCACAACGGAGTCACTTGTCGACGACGGAGCCACGCCGAGCAGGTTCGCCTCGTGAAGCCGCTGGACCGGCAGCGCCTCGCTTCGGCTGAAGGAAATATGCCCTAGAGGCAATAATAAAGTTATTATTTATTTCCTTACATCATGATAAATGTTTATTATTCATGCTAGAATTGTATTAACCGGAAACATAATACATGTGTGAATATATAGACAAGCAGTGTCACTAGTATGCCTCTACTTGACTAGCTCGTTAATCGAAGATGGTTATGTTTCCTAACCATAGACATGAGTTGTCATTTGATTAACGGGATCACATCATTAGGAGAATGATCTGATTGACATGACCCATTCCGTTAGCCTAGCACTTGATCGTTTAGTATGTTGCTATTGCTTTCTTCATGACTTATACATGTTCCTGTAACTATGAGATTATGCAACTCCCGTTTATCGGAGGAACACTTTGGGTGCTACCAAGCGTCACAACGTAACTGGGTGATTATAAAGGAGTACTACAGGTGTTTCCAAAGGTACATGTTGGGTTGGCGTATTTAGAGATTAGGTTTTGTCACTCCGATTGTCGGAGAGGTATCTCTGGGCCCTCTCGGTAATGCACATCATTATAAGCCTTGCAAGCAATGTGACCAATGAGTTGGTTACGGGATGATGCATTACAGAACAAGTAAAGAGACTTGCGGTGGCGAGATTGAACTAGGTATTGGATACCGACGATCGAATCTCGGGCAAGTAACATACCGATGACAAAGGGAACAACGTTATGTTGTTATGCGGTTTGACCGATAAAGATCTTCGTAGAATATGTAGGAGCCAATATGGGCATCCAGGTCCGCTATTGGTTATTGACCGAGAATAGTTCTAGGTCATGTCTACATAGTTCTCGAACCCGTAGGGTCCGCACGCTAAGGTTTCGATGACAGTTATATTATGAGTTTATGAGTTTTGATGTACCGAAGAGTTCGGAGTCCCAGATGAGATCGGGGACATGACGAGGAGTCTCGAAATGGTCGAGACGTAAAGATCGATATATTGGACGACTATATTCGAGTTCGGAAAGGTTCGAATGATTCGGTATTTTTGAATCTGGGAGAGTTACGGAATTCGCCGGGGAGAAGTATTGGGCCTTATTGGGCCCTGCGGGAAGAGAGAGGGCTGCCTAGGGCAGGCCGCGCGCCCCCATGGCCTAGTCCGGGTGGACTAGGGGAGGCCGCACCCTCCTTCCTTCCTTCTCTCTTCCCTTCCTTGTCTCCTACTCCTAATACATGGAAGGACTCCTAGTTGGACTAGGAAAGGGGAATCCTACTCGGTGGGAGTAGGACTCCCATGGCGGCGCCCTACTAGGGCCGGCCTCCTCCTCCCTCCCTCCTTTATATCTGGGGGCAGGGGCACCCCATGGACACAGAAGTTGATCTACGGATCGATTTCCTTAGCCGTGCGCGGTGCCCCTCCACCATATTCCACTTCGGTCATATCGTCGCGGAGCTTAGGCGAAGCCCTGCGCCGGTGAAGTCATATCGTCACGGAGCTTAGGCGAAGCCCTGCGCCGGTGAAGTCATATCGTCGCGGAGCTTAGGCGAAGCCCTGCGTCGGTGGAGCATCATCATCGTCACCACACCGTCGTCTTGTGGAACTCATCCCGACACTTTGCTGGATCGGAGTCCGGGATCGTCATCGAGCTGAGCGTGTGCAGAACTCGGAGGTGCCGTCGTTCGGTACTTGGATCGGTCGGATCGTGAAGACGTCTGACTACATCAACCGGCGTTGTTATAACGCTTCGCTTACGGTCTCACGAGTGCGTGGACATACACTCTCCCTCTCGTTGCTATGCATCACCATGATCTTGGCGTGTGCGTAGGAAATTTTTGAAATTACTCGTTCCCCAACTGTGGCATCAGAGCCTAGGTTTTTATGGTTTGATGTTTTGCACGATTAGAACACAAGTGAGTTGTGGGCGATACAAGTCATACTGCCTACCAGCATGTCATACTTTGGTTCAGCGGTATTGTGAGATGAAGCGGCCCGGACCGACATTACGCGTACGCTTACGCGAGACTGGTTTCACCGTTACGAGCACTCGTGCTTAAAGGTGGCTGGCGGGTGTCTGTCTCTCTCACTTTAGTTGAACCGAGTGTGACTACGCCCGGTCCTTGCGAAGGTTAAAACGGAGTCTATTTGACAAACTATCGTTGTGGTTTTGATGCGTGGGTGAGAACGGTTCTTGCTAAGCCCGTAGGAGCCACGTAAAATTTGCAACAACAAAGTAGAGGCGTCTAACTTGTTTTTGCAGGGCATGTTGTGATGTGATATGGTCAAGACGTGATGAGATATAAGTTGTTGTATAAGATGATCATGTTTTGTTGAAGTTATCGGCAATCTGGCGGAAGCCCTATGGTTGTCTCTTTGTTGCATAAGATGCAAGTGCCAAATAATTGCTTTACTTTATCGCTATGCGATAGCAATAGTTGCAAGAGCAATAGTTGGCGAGACAACCATGTGATGACACATTGATATAGATCAAGATGATGAAGATCATGGTGTCGTGCGGTGACGATAGAGATCATGACAGTACTTTGGAGATGGAGATCAAAGGCGCAAGATGATCATGGCCATATCATGTCACATATTTTGATTGCATGTGATGTTTATCTATTATACATCTTATTCTTGCTTTGATTGACGGTAGCATTTTAAGATGATCTCTCACTAATTATCAAGAAGTGTTCTCCCTGAGTATGCACCGTTGCCAGAGTTCGTCGTGCCCAGACACCACGTGATGATCGGGTGTGATAAGCTCTACGTCCATCTACAACGGGTGCAAGCCAGTTTTGCACAGGCGGAATACTCAGGTTAAACTTGACGAGCCTAGCATATGCAGATATGGCCTCGGAACAGTGAGACCGAAAGGTCGGCGTGAATCATATAGTAGATATGATCAACATAGTGATGTTCACCATTGAAAACTACTCCATCTCACGTGATGATCGGTTATGGTTTAGTTGATTTGGATCACGTGATCACTTAGATGACTAGAGAGATGTCTGTCTAAGTGGGAGTTCTTAAGTAATATGATTAATTGAACTTAAATTTATCATGAACTTAGTCCTGGTAGTATTTTGCAAATTATGTTGTAGATCAATAGCTCGCGTTGTTGCTTTCATATGTTTATTTTCATATGTTCCTAGAGAAAATTGTGTTGAAAAATGTTAGTAGCAATGATGCGGATTGGATCCGCGATCTGAGGTTTATCCTCAATGCTAAGAATTATGTCCTTAATGCACCGCTAGGTGACAGACCTATTGCAGGAGCGAATGCGGGCGTTATGAGCGTTTGGCTAGCTCAATATGATGACTACTTGATAGTTTAGTGCACCATACTTAGCGGCTTAGAATCGGGACTTCAAAAGGCGTTTTGAACGTCATGGACCATATGAGATGTTCCAGGAATTGAAGTTAATATTTCAAGCAAATACCCGAGTTGAGAGATATGAAGTCTCCAACAAGTTCTATAGCTAAAAGATGGAGGAGAATCGCTCAACTAGTGAGCATGTGCTCAGATTATGCGAATACTTCAATCGCTTGAATCAAGTGGGAGTTAATCTTCCGAGATAAGATAGTGATTGACAGAATTCTCTAGTCACCATCACTAAGTTACTAGAACTTCGTGATGAACTATAGTATGCAGGGGATGACGAAACGATTCCCGAGCTCTTCGTGATGTTGAAATCGGCGAAGGTAGAAATCAAGAAAGAGCATCAAGTGTTGATGATTGACAAGACCACTAGTCTCAAGGAAAAGGGCAAAGGGAAGAAGGGGAACTTCAAAAGGAACGGCAAGCAAGTTGCTGCTCGAGTGAAGAAGCCCAAGTCTGGACCTAAGCACGAGACTAAGTACTTTTGCTGCAATGGAACTGGTCACTTTGGAAGCGGAACTACCCTGAATATTTGGTGGATAAGAAGGATGGCAAAGTGAACAAAGGTATATTTGATATACAGATTATTGATGTGTATTTTACTAGTGTTCATAGCAACCCCTCGGTATTTGATCTGGTATAGTTGCTAAGAGTAGTAACTTGAAAGCAGGAGTTACAGAATGAACAGAAACTAGTTGAAGGGAAGTGACGATGAGTGTTGGAAGTAGTTCCAAGATTGATATGATCATCATCGCACACTCCCTATACTTTCGGGATTAGTGTGGAACCTAAATAAGTGTTATTTGGTGTTGAGCATAAATATGATTTGATCATGTTTATTGCAATACGGTTATTCATTTAAGTAAGAGAATAAATTGTTGTTACATTTACATGAATAAAACCTTATATGGTTACACACCCAATGAAAATGGTTCATTGGATCTCGATCATAGTGATACACATATTCATAATATTGAAACCAAAAGATGCAAAGTTAATAATGATAGTGCAACTTATTTGTGGCCTTGCCCGTTTAGGTCATATTGGTGTAAAGCGCTTGAAGAAAACTCCATCTTGATGGACTTTTGGAATCACTTGACTATGAATCATTTGATGCTTGCGAACCGTGCCTTTTGGGCAAGATGACTAAAACTCCGTTCTCGGAACAATGGAACAAGCTCTTGACTTATTGGAAATAATACATACCGATGTATGCGATTCAATGAGTGTTGATGCTCGTGGCAAGTATCGTTATTTTCTGACCTTCACAAAATGATTTGAGCAGATATGGGTATATCTACTTGATGAAACATAAGTCTGAAATAATTGAAAAGTTCAAAGAATTTCAGAGTGAAGTGGAAAATCATCGTAACAAGAAAATAAAGTTTCTGCGATCTGATCGTGGAGATAAATATTTGAGTTCTGAGTTTGGTCTTCATTTGAAACAATGTGAAATAGTTTAGCAACTCACGCCATATGGAACACCACAACATAATGGTGTGTCCGAAAGTCGTAACCGCACTTTATTGGATATGGTGCGATCTATGATGTCTCTTATCAATTTACCACTATCGTTTTGGGGTTATGCATTAGAGAAAGCTGCATTCACGTTTAATAGGGCACCGTCTAAATCCGTTGAGGCGACACCATATGAACTATGGTTTAACAGTAAACCTAAGCTGTCGTTTCTTAAAGTTTGGAAGTTGTGATGCTTATGTGAAAAAGTTTCAAACTGATAAGCTCAAACCCAAATCGGAGAAGTGCGTCTTCATAGAATACCCAAAGGAAATTGTTGGGTATACCTTCTATCACAGATCCGAAGGCAAAAACATTCGTTGCTTATAAATGGATCCTTTCTAGAGAAGGAGTTTCTCTCGAAAGAAGTGAGTGGGAGGAAAGTGGAGCTTGATAAGGTAATTTGTACCTTCTCCCGAATTGGAAAGTATTTCATCACGGAAATCAGTTCCAGTGATTCTTACACCAATTAGTGAGGAAGCTAATGATGATGATCATGTAACTTCAGATCAAGTCACTACCGAATCCCGTAGGTAAACCAGAGTGAGATCCGCACCAAAGTGGTACAGCAATCCTGTTCTGGAAGTCATGCTACTAGATCATGACGAACCTACAAACTATGAAGAAGCGATGGTGAGCCCAGATTCCGCTAAATGTCTAGAAGCCATGAAATCTGAGATGGGATCCATGTATGAAAACAAAGTGTTGACTTTGGTTGACTTGCCCGAGGGTCGGCAAGCAATAGAAAATAAATGGATCTTCAAGAGGAAGACGGACGTTGATAGTAGTGTTACTATCTACAAAGCTCGACTTATGTCGCAAAAAAGGTTTTGACAAGTTCAAGGTGTTAACTACAATGAGATTTTCTCAAGCTGTAGCGATGCTTAAGTCTGTCCGAATCATGTTAGCAATTGCCACAATTTATGAAATTTGGCAAATGGATGTAAAAACTGCATTCCTGAATGGGTTTACGGAGGAAGAGTTGTATATGATGCAACCAGAAGGTTTTATCGATCCAAAGGGAGCTAACAAAGTGTGCAAGCTCAATGATCCATCTATGGACTGGTGCAAGCATCTCGGAGTTGGAATATACGCTTTGATAAGTTGATCAAAGCATATAGTTTATCTGGAACTTACAGTGAAGCCTGTATTTACTAGAAAGTGAGTGGGAGCACTACTGACATTTACGATAAGTATATGTGAATGACATATTGTAGATCGGAAATAATGTAGAATTATTCTGCAAAGCATAAAGGAGTGTTTGAAAGGAGTTTTTCAAACAAAGACCTCGGTGAAGCTGCTTACATATTGAGCATCAAGATCTATAGAGATAGATCAAGACGCTTGATAAGTTTTTTCAATGAGTACATACCTTGACAAGATTTTGAAGTAGTTCAAAATGGAACAGTCAAAGAAAGAGTTCTTGCTCGTGTTACAAGGTGTCAAATTGAGTAAGACTCAAAACCCGACCACGGCAGAAGATAGAAAGAGAATGAAAGTCATTCCCTATGCCTTGGCCATAGGTTCTATAAAGTATGCCATGCTGTGTACCAGATCTATTGTATACCCTACATCGAAGTTTGGCAAGGAGGTACAATAGTGATCTAGGAGTAGATCCTTTGGACAACGGTCAAAATTATCCTTAGTGGAATAAGGATATGTTTCTCGATTATGGAAGTGACAAAAGGTTAAATGCGTAAAGGGTTACGTCGATGCAAGTTTTGACACCGATCTGGATCACTCTAAGTCTCGATCTAGATACATATTGAAAGTGGGAGCAATTAGCTAGAATAGCTCTCCTTGCGAACATTGTTGACATAGAAATTAAAAATACTTACGGATCTGAATGTGAGACCCGTTGACTAAAAAGATCTCACAAGCAAAACATGATCACACCTTAGTACTCTTTTGGGTGTTAATCACATAGCGATGTGAACTAGATTACTGACTCTAGTAAACCCTTTGGGTGTTGATCACATATCGATGTGAACTATGGGTGTTAATCACATGGTGATGTGAACTATTGCTGTTAAATCACATGGCGATGTGAACTAGATTATTGACTCTAGTGCAAGTGGGAGACTGAAGGAAATATGCCCTAGAGGCAATAATAAAGTTATTATTTATTTCCTTACATCATGATAAATGTTTATTATTCATGCTAGAATTGTATTAACCGGAAACATAATACATGTGTGAATATATAGACAAACAGAGTGTCACTAGTATGCCTCTACTTGACTAGCTCGTTAATCGAAGATGGTTATGTTTCCTAACCATAGACATGAGTTGTCATTTGATTAACGGGATCACATCATTAGGAGAATGATCTGATTGACATGACCCATTCCGTTAGCCTAGCACTTGATCGTTTAGTATGTTGCTATTGCTTTCTTCATGACTTATACATGTTCCTGTAACTATGAGATTATGCAACTCCCGTTTACGGAGGAACACTTTGGTGCTACCAAACGTCACAACGTAATCTGGGTGATTATAAAGGAGTACTACAGGTGTTTCCAAAGGTACATGTTGGGTTGGCGATTTCGAGATTAGGTTTTGTCACTCCGATTGCTCGGAGAGGTATCTCTGGGGCCTCTCGGTAATGCACATCATTATAAGCCTTGCAAGCAATGTGACCAATGAGTTGGTTACGGGATGATGCATTACAGAACGAGTAAAGAGACTTGCCGGTGACGAGATTGAACTAGGTATTGGATACCGACGATCGAATCTCGGGCAAGTAACATACCGATGACAAAGGGAACAACGTATGTTGTTATGCGGTTTGACCGATAAAGATCTTCGTAGAATATGTAGGAGCCAATATGGGCATCCAGGGTCCGCTATTGGTTATTGACCGAGAATAGTTCTAGGTCATGTCTACATAGTTCTCGAACCCGTAGGGTCCGCACGCTTAAGGTTTCGATGCGACAGTTATATTATGAGTTTATGAGTTTTGATGTACCGAAGGAGTTCGGAGTCCCAGATGAGATCGGGGACATGACGAGGAGTCTCGAAATGGTCGAGACGTAAAGATCGATATATTGGACGACTATATTCGGAGTTCGGAAAGGTTTCGAATGATTCGGGTATTTTTCGGAGTACCGGAGAGTTACGGAATTCGCCGGGGAGAAGTATTGGGCCTTATTGGGCCCCGGGGAAGAGAGAGAGGCTGCCTAGGGCAGGCCGACAAGGCTTCCCATGGCCTAGTCCGAATTGGACTAGGGGGAGGGGCCGCACCCCCTCCTTCCTTCCCTTCTCTCTTCCCCTTCCTTATCTCCTACTCCTAATACATGTAAGGACTCCTAGTTGGACTAGGAAAGGGGGAATCCTACTCCAGGTGGGAGTAGGACTCCCCATGGCGCCGCCTACTAGGGCCGGCCTCCTCCTCCCTCCCTCCTTTATATCACGGGGCAGGGGGCACCCCATGGACACAGTTGATCTACGGATCGTTCCTTAGCCGTGTGCGGTGCCCCCTCCACCATATTCCACTTGGTCATATCGTGGCGAGCTTAGGCGAAGCCTCGCGCCGATGAAGTCATATCGTCATGAGCTTAGGCGAAGCCCTGCGCCGGTGAAGTCATATCGTCAGCGGAGCTTAAGCGAAACCCTGCGTCGGTGGAGCATCATCATCGCCACCACGCCGTCGTCGGACGGAACTCATCCCGACACTTTGCTGGATCGGAGTCCGGGATCGCCATCGAGCTGAACGTGTGCGTAACTTCCGGAGGTGCCGTGACGCTCGGTACTTGGATCGGTCGGATCGTGAAGACGCACGACTACATCAACCGCGTTGTTATAACGCTTCCGCCACGGTCTCACGAGTGCGTGGACATACACTCTCCCCTCTCGTTGCTATGCATCACCATGATCTTGCGTGTGCGTAGGAAATTTTTTGAAATTACTACGTTCCCCAACATCGGCTTGGTGCTGAAGGCCCGGAACTTCGATAGCAGAGCCTCCGCTCGACCCTTCACGGCCTCAGCAGCGGCAGCGGCAAGCTCGCTGCTCGCTGGCTCCAGCAGGCTGTCGAGGTCGACGTCGGGATCACGAAGGTAGACGTGGGTAAGGACCCGTGTCAGCGCTGCAGAAGACAAGACACGCGCCTCAGCCTCAGCCGTAGGGCCAAGGCCAAGGGTGACATCTTCAAGAGCGTGGATCAGGAAGGGAAGCAGCTTGGCGGGGCCGTCCTCGGCGCCGGCCAGCAGGCTTTCGGGCGGCGCTGTCAGAAGCTGCCCTCGGCAAGGTGCGAGCCTTCACCTCCATCTCTGTGAAGGCCTCGCGGTCCTCGGCAAGAACCCGCGCCTTGCCGTCTAGCTCGACCTTCTTCGCCTCCAACTCCCGCTCCAGCGCACCCAGGAGGTCACGGCGCCTGTTAAGCTTGGCGTCCCGGTCCTCGACGGCCGCCTCGTGAGCCTTCATGTCTTCCTCCTTCTCTTGGCGAATGCGGGCCTCCTTGGCAAGCTAGTCCCGCAGGCCCTTCAGCTCGCTCTCCAGCGCTTTGCAGCGACCTCGGACATTGGCTACCTCCCCCAAGGCGGCGTCGTGAGCAGCCTTCGCCCCAAGGATGGCCTGCTTCTCCTCGTCACAAGCCTCGAGGCCTGAACCAGCGCCGCTCGAATCGAAGCGTCAGAGCAAATCCAGCCAGAGGCCAGCTCCAAGCGCCCGGCCACCAAGCGGGTCGGCGCCCAGAAGATCTTACCGCAGCCGGTCCAATTCAGCAGCAGCACGATCCAGGACAGTGGGAGGAGTCGGAGAGACAGCAGTTGGTAGAGTAGGAGGAGAGGACGGCGACGTAACCACAGTATCCTGAGGCGGGACCTGCTATGCCCCAACAGCTGTGGCGGTGGCATCAGGCAAGGACACCTCAGGAGTCGCTTGGGTCATGGGGGCTGAGCTCGCCCCAGCCAGCTCCACCAGGCCTCGCGAGGATGACCGGGCAGGAGAGGTCCGTGTCTTGCCGTCGCCTTCCTTCGCGGGCAGAGGCGCTGCCCCAGATGGAGCCTTAGGAGCTCCCTTCAGCTTCTTCGCCGTAGGCGCCAGCCTAGCCAAGAGATATAGATATCAAGCCTCAGCGACAAAGCAAGGAATAAAATGAGAATCAAGCACTTACTGGTCATCGCTCGCGAACTCGAGCAACCTCCGGCCATACTTGAAGCCCGAGAGCCTGCTGCAGGGATCAGCCCCAAGAGGCCCGGGAGCAGGAGGCAGGTCTGCGGATCACCTCAGAGCCGGGGCAGACCCGCGGAGGACCAGCCCAGTCCTGTCCTTTTTTGGGATCGGGGGCAAGCTCTCGACGCCCCGCTCGTCGCCATCCTCATCGTCGTCGCTCGGCAAGAGGCGGAGAGTGCGGGACCTGCACCGAGGGAGGGGCGCTCTCGACTCCCCGTCGGTTGCCTCGGAGTCAGGCCCCGCTCCCTGCTCCTCTTCTTCTTCCTCCTCTTCGCTGGAATCGCCGGAGGACACGTTCACCGTCACCTGGGCCGCCGGGCCCTCGGGAACCTCCGCGGGCACGGGCCCGTCCCAATTGAAGACGGGCATGACTTCCACCGCCTGCTCCCAATCGTCTCGAAGGAACAAGGGTACAGGGGCGCCCTCCAGCCTCGCCATGTCTCCCTCGACCAGAGATTTGAGGACCGCGGCCAGATCTTCGATGGCCAAGACTGCGGGGCTCGGGCGGGGCCTCCACAGCGGAAGCGAGTACTCACGAAGCGGGGCACCTGATGCAATAGGAACTCCCTCAGGAGCGACGCACCAGTCAGCTTTGCCGCCGCCATGTTGCTCGGCCGCAGATCCGCGTCCATCTTCTCCAGCACAGGCTTCGCGTGGGGATCCACGAGTTCCGCGTGAGACCAAGCGTCTATGGGCGTGGGATGCTCCGTGGGCAGAATCAGCCAAGGGTGGATGCGCCCAGCATCTACCATGACCCACTTGCTCCTGAAGCCCTCAATCCTCTTCCCGGCTTCGAGATGGCGCGGATCTGCCATACGCGACGAAGCTCACAAGACGCCGAGACGGGACCGCGAGGTCCGGAGGGAGAAGTAGTGGCGCAGCAAGGCCACTGAGGGCTGCACCCCGACGTGAGCCTCACAATAGTAGGCGAAGATCGCCAAAAGAAGAACAGAGTTGCGGTGGAGGTGCAGAGCTTGCAGTTTGTAGTGGCGGAGGACAGAGAAGAAGAACTCAGAAAAGGGAGGCACCAGACCGGCAGGAATGGCGCTCACGAAGAGCGGATAGAAGGTGCTTCCTTGGCCCTCGGAAAGGGCGGAGCTAGCCTTGAACACCTCTGCCCCGTCGATGCCTTGCGCCGCCACAATCCAGCGCACCCGGGCGAGGCCCTCCTCCGACACATTCGACGAGTCCAAGGCGGCTGAGTACCAAGCTCCGACCGGGGTCTGGCGAGGCGCCATGTCTTGCTAGGGCATGCGGTCGAAGTAGATCTGGAGATTTCAGAGGCAGGAAGGGAAGGCGCAAGAAAGGGGATCTGAGCAATGACCGGAGGAAGCAAAGCCTAGACAGACGCCGCTCTTTTGTCGATTCGCGCAGTTGCTAAGGCGCCCACGTCCAACCAACCGGCATGCGGCGCCCAAGGCCGCAGGCTATTAGGGCCCACGGCGCTTCGCACTTGCCCCTTCGCTTCTCTGCTCAGCCAAGTCCGCTCGCGCCTTGGGCCCGGGGGCTACTGTCGGCGTTTGCTCGGGCAGGGGGTACCCAGACTTGCTGCTGCGCTGCGGCATGGCTCAAGGGTGGCCCAAAGACGGCCCATCTTCATCAACACAAGCTCAATACCCACGCTGAGGGGCCTCGCCTCATGAGGCGCATTTGCTGGAGCTTCCTCAGGCACGACCTCGTCAGGCTGGCTCACGAGGAGGCGGAGATATCAAGGCGGGGTACCTCACGAGGTGCCCATGACGCAAGCCATGACGACCGAGGGCGCCAGGCGGGTGCCAGCCCGCGCAGTGTCGTCCTTTCCTCTTTGGTGCAAAGGGAGCAAGCGCAGGCAAGAGTATCAAGCAAAGGCATCCATTTCGGTGCAACAAGACCAAGACCATCGCAACGGCAGGAAGGAAGTCATTGTGGAGCCCAAGCTGGTGTCACCACCAGAGCCTGTGACAGGCGAGGACCAACTTTAGTCAGGATAAGTGTACTAGATGTTCCCCTTCAAAATGGCCAATTGTTGGCGCCCTTCCCGCTCAATATTCGGGAAGAGTCCCAGGGCCTTTGCCTATAAATAGGACTAGCCACCCGCAAGGTAGAGGCATCTAGAGAGAGGATCCAGCATCTGGGATTAGCAGAGAGAGAGAGCAACTGAACTCCCCCTAGCAGTTCATCGCACCAGCCAAGAACAGACCCTCGCGAGGCTGTTCTTCCTTGTATTGTTCATCATCATCAGCCCAAGAGGCAATCCACCACACCACAAACTAGAGTAGGGTATTACACCACAATGGTGGCCCGAACTAGTATAAACCCAGTGTCTCTTGTGTTATTCCTTTCATAGTTTAGATCCTAGCGAGGCGGCGAGGTGCAGGAAGGTAGAGGGCGAGATCTCCGCGCGCACCCCAGTGTTCGAACCTAGAGGGTCTGCCGGAACCCGAAATCCGACAGCTGTCCGCATGGCACCTCCTACAGCCATTAAAACCAAGACACGTGGCATCACGTGAATGGTTAACAGAATTTTGTATTTACAAGAATTTAGAAACCGGGCATCTCAATGTTTTGCCGGCAATCAACTGTGCCCTAGTGTTTGAAATTCATGCCCATTTCTTGCATGGGACCTAAGCATGCACCCAAGGACACAGATTTGTTTTTTCAACCAATTTATATGGACTGGAGCATGTGCATGTAGTTCAAATTTGAATTATGCACATAAATGCATTGAAAAATCAGTTAATGCATAAAAATGTCCAAACGAACCCCGAAAAATCAAAAAAATTCACACAACACTCCTGTTGTTCTATGTTGACACGAGAAAAAAATTTGAAAGCAATAAGAGGCCATGGATATCGTTTCGTCCCCAAAGGTGGGACGTTCCCTACCAAACATGCTTGTTGTGAGAAGCTCCGGTTTGTGACAAGCATATACCCAAACCAGCCCCAAATGGGACAAAATTTGTACCACAACATGTTTGATGCCGCTCCATGATAGCATGCCAAGTTTCATGAATTTCAGACGAGTTTTGGATTTACTAGTATTTAAAAACAAGGCATCTCAATGTTTTGCCGGCAATCAACGGTGCCCTGGTGTTCAAAATTCATTCCCATTTCTTGCATGGGACCTAAGCATGCACCCTAGGACACAGATTTGATTATTCAACCAATTTATATGCACTGGAGCATGTGCATGTAGTTCAAATTTGAATAATGCACATAAATGCATTGAAAACTCAGTTAATGCATAAAAATGTCCAAACAAACCCCGAAAAACCACAAAAATTCACACAACACTCCTGTATCTATGTTGACATGAGTAAAAAATTTGAAAACAATAAGAGGCAATGGATATCATTTCGTCCCCAAAGGTGCGTTCCCTACTGAGAACCATCAAGCTTGTTGTGAGAAGCTCCGGTTTGTGAGAAGAATATACCCAAACCTGCCCCAAATGGGACAAATTTTTGACCACGACATGTTGATGCCGCTACATGATATCACGCCTTCATGAATTTCAGACGAGTTTTGGATTTACTAGAATTTAAAACCAGGTATCTCAATGTTTGCGGCCGAGTGATAGTGGCAGGGTGTTTGAAATTCATTCCCTTTTCTTGCGTGGGACCTAAGCATGCAACCAAGGATCATTTGATTTTTCAATAAGTTTATATGCACTGGAGCATGTGCATGTAGATCAAATTTGAAATATGCGCATAAAATGCCTGGAAAACCCAGTTAATGTATAAAAATGTACAAACGAACCCTGAATCATTCCAATTTTTTTGACGACACACCTATAGTTGCATGTTCACTGCTGATAAAAGTTCCAACAATTCAAACACCATCCTTTGTAGCTGTGAACCCATTACGTAATTCAAATGATCAAGCCGATAAATCAAGTAGATCGCACACAGTTTATTATCACCAACCGTGTGAGATGCAACACAAAATATCTTGGAGCACCGTCGGTGTATAGTAAGCCCATGCCTTATGAGAGAAGGTGTGTCGGCTACAGTCCACAGCCGGCGTGTCAAGCACACTAGCAAGCTCACTCCCCAAATATCATTTCACTTTTCATTAGTCGCCGGTGAAAGATGGGGACGTGGACCCATGTCGTGAGGGCAACTTCGGCGGCCCACTCCGGCGAGAGCACGGCCACAGCCGCCAGGAGCGTGCTAACAAGCTTCGTGAGGGCGACTGCAGTCTGCATCCGGGCGGCCAAGGCAGCCCAAACGGCCGCTATTGCTTCTCAGGCGGCGGCAGCTGCATCTGCCTCGGGGATAGTAACTAGCGAGAGCAGCACAACAGCTGTCTGTTCCGCAGCGTCGGCCTTAACCCTGCTAGAGGCCGCCCACTACCATGTCGAGGCCGTCCACACCCTGGTCATGGCGGTCACCGCACAGATCGAACGAAGCTTCTCCGACAACGGTCAGCAACCCACGGCGAAGAGCTGGCAATCGCCGAGAGAGTTCGAGCAGCCGTCCGTTCCTGCGCGGCATACCTTGCCACGACGGAGCCCGCCAGAACCCACATGGCGTCCACCCACGCCCAGCTCGTGGGGGCCTTTTCCAAAGATATGGCGGACGCGGATGGCGAGATGCTTGCCGAGTATGGTGCAATTGATGCCATGGAGCCCCTTCCCTGTGAGACCGTCCGGGCACGAGCCGACATGGAGGCGGCGGCGGAGAACGACGAGCACCAGCCGTAGTAGTACTCTTTGTTTTGTTTAATTAAGAGCGCCGGTCTTTAATTTGTTAGAATAATGTTTAGGTCAGCTAGCTCTCTTTAATTGCTGAACTTGCTCGATTAAGAAGTTAGTCTCCTTTGTGTACCCAAATTATGCAATGACGTGGATGACACTGTAACCAGGGAAATTCAAACCAAAATTTTTGACGTTCGAACTCAACACACACGGGTTAAGCTATCTGAATCGTTTGTGATGTTCACATATTGTACACAGTTTTGAATAAGGGACCGTGTCTAATGACACTTTGCGCGCCAGTTTTTTGGCTAAAGCGATTCCAAATTTTCGGCTTCCGCGGAAATATCTACCTCCCCGCCCCCTCCCCTTTACCAAAAGTCACATTTCCCCTCTTTCCGCCTTCCTTTCCAAGTTGAAACCTTCACCCCTTGCTTGCAGCGCCGCCGCCTCCTCGCCGGCGACCCTCCTTCACGCTCCCCGGCCTCGCCTATCCAGGCACGAAATTCACACCCGACCCACATCCTCCTCCTCCTTCCACATCCCACATGGCCCTACCACCGGTGCGAGCGCGACACCTTCCGCCCAAATCACCGACTCCTCCACCAAATAAGCGCCAGCCTAAGCCATGATGCACATAGTATAACCAGGACCTCAAGGAGCATTTGGCAGTGGAGAGCAAATCGCGGCCGCACGCGCGGATGAGGGCGCGATGGCTGCCATTCGTGCCAACCCCCAGATCTTGAAGGAGCACCTTGCCATTTGCTAGCTACACCGGTTAAGCATGCTCGGTTTACCCGCTATGCAGTGCTACTCATGCCTTTCCTTCACAAATTCTAGTGAATTGTGCTATCTAATTTCACCATGCAATCTATTGCTCTAGTGTATATGTTCTATATGTCGTGCAGTGTGGTGCTCACTTATTAACTGTTTTGTTAATTTGTTGTCGTCTTCAGTTAACTGTTTGGTTCAATTCTGCAAATGTGATGTTCAATTCTTCAGGCTGCAATTTTGTATTGTCTTCCATGTGAGAAATAAATCGAATTTATCTTTACAAAATTGTGGGTGCATTCTATTATTGTATACCATGTGAGGAATAAATTGAATTTGGCTGTAGTAAATACTTGAGAAACAAATACAATTGCTACAATTGGCTGTAGTTAACTGTTTCGTTAACTGTCTGATCTTCTATTAGGAGTATGTTACATTGTGCAATGTGGTGCTCAGTTAATGTTTGGTTCATTTATTGTGGTGTTTAGTTAACTGCTTGGTTCAATGTTATATTGTGCAATGTGGTTCTCAGTTAATGTTTGGTTCATTTGTTGTGGTGTTTAGTTAACTGCTTGGTTCAATTCTGCAATTCGATGTCCAATTGTCGTGGGTAGAATTTTGTATTGTTGCGCATGTGAGGAATAAATAGAATTTGGCTGCACTTAATACATGAGAAACATATACAAGTGCTATATTTCCTAATTCTTAATCATGTTGGTTTGGGTAAATGGGTTGTCCCTGTGGCTTGAATTAATCTGATGAATCTGCAATGTGATTATTTTTATCAACATATTTTACTAATACCATGCGAACCCTTACTTAACCTGATGACTAACTACCTTATACGTGTTGCAGGGAAACAGTGGGAAGCACTGAGGTTTACAATTGAGGTTAGCACGTGCATGGTCCGTTGTCTTATAGCACATTATTAGGCAATTGCAGGTACCATTCTAATATTTAGGTTTTTAACAATTTGGTCTTGCACATGTAGGTCCTACTGTCAGAAGTTTTGACCCACTGTTCGACCCTTTTTGCATATGGGGAAATGAGTTGTCCATGAATATCAGTCAAGTCAAGAAACTCAGAAAGATTGTTAGGATAAAGAAATTAGCGACAAAAACAACAAGATCTTTGTCTGCACAATGAAGAAGACATCAGTTCACTACAGGATGGTACTAACTATTATACCTTGCCTTTTTAATTCCTTTGCCCCATTTCCAATATAGAGAAGATATTTATGCACATCCTTGTTTTCAGGCCTTTCCAAAGCAGTTCATTGATGATTACCTCTCAAACCACCTGTATGGTCAGGAGGCGAGGAAGGTATTCATACAACACCCACGGTTCAATATTGAAGTGTTCCTGAAGAGGACGAAGGATGGACGGTCAATCATCCACATGCACTGGCCTAAAGTTACAAAGACCTTCAACATCAATGAAGGCTCAATATTCGCCTTCTGCTTCAGCAGTTTTCCAGATGAGATACATCTGTCTATGTACCGTCTATGATGCTAATTTCAAAAGGTTATAGATGTTGCATGTGAAACTTGGTCCTGGTGTAGTTGTGTAATGGGGTAGCTGAGTGCTGAAGCTATATAATGTTGTACTATGATGTATTTCAATTATGAAAATGCAATATATTGTGTGCTTAATATGAACTGTCAATTAGATTAATAAATGGATTATGAATAATCGGATAATTAGCCTGCTAGTGGCGAATTGGCCTGCTAATTGGGTTTTGCTATTGCAAACGGTTGTTGAAAAAATACCGTGGGCGATGACCGCAGGCAACGCACACAGTTTTTAGGAATAAACCGTGTTGGATCAATGAATAATCACACACGACTTTCTCTTGAAACCTGTTTGAATTAGGCCACCTTGCGCAAATGTTTACCACATGAAAACTGTGTGTGATGGACCGTGTGTGATATATTCAATAACGCAAGCGATTTAACGGGAAAAATTGTGTGTGATGTACCTGTGAACGAAACGTTTTCCTTCGAGCGACCGTGTGGGATGTACATACGAACGGAAACGTTTAGCGGGGACTGACTTTGTGGGATGTACTTGCGACCGGAAACAATTTCACCGTATAATTCTATTTTTAGCTCTACTGTACGTATTTTCATATTTGAGCGCTCGCCGGTCGCACACGACCTCATTTTGAGAGCATATCCCCGACGGTTTCTGGGTCGTGTGGGAAGGACACCCTATCGCCCACACTCATTTGGAGACAGTTCCAAATGCCGTCGCAAAAAGTGGTTTTAAACCGTTTGTATAGGAGCTCGCTGTACTAGTGGTATCGTCTTTAGATCAAAATTATGCAATCTAAGAAAGAAAGGGAAGAACGGTGATGAACACCGACGAACAGAGAAACCCTAACACAGATCTATGAAGAGGAAAGGGGAAGCCTTACCGACACTGGTTGACAGCGGAGGAGCGCCGCGACGTTCTGGTTCGTTCAGGGCGATGCAGCGGCCAGAGTTGAGGCAGTGGATGAAGGTCGACGACAGCGGAGCTGGGGCGTGCCGGAGCGTTGCGAGGAGAAGGACGAAGACGACAAGGAGAAAGGGGGAGAGTGAAAAGAGGACCCGTGGCCCCTATTTATAAGGCTGGAAGGATAAGTGGCATGCACGGGAATCGAGGAGGCAAGAAAATGGATATGTGACGGCACGGACGCCTCGATTTTTGGAGGTTCAGTAAAGGAAAAGATTTATTAAAGATTTGGGCCATATATAACATTAATAATAGGTGATGTCACAGCGGGTTACTGCAATTTCAGGAGATGACGTCATGGCGGATTACAAATAACACAAGAAGATGAAGAGGGATTTTTTTCCAAGTGTTGAAGATTGACATGAACAAGTTCAAATCAACCTGGGGCCTAATGTTGGGATATGACTATTGGATATGACCCGCCCAGGAGGGGCCGAGCCATCCCAATGGCGGTTCGTCTAAATGAAGCCCAAGAGTATATTGAAGATGGCGGTTCATAAGACAGGCTTGTTAAAGGGCCCAAACTCGAAGGCGGTTTAAGGCACGTAAGTGTAAACCACCATGTATATGTAAACTTGTATTGTAAGGCATGCAAGATAAGTCACCGAGCCGGACACGTTTGTATGAGCCGGCCGGGACTTTGTAGGCCGTAGGGCGTCAACCATGTATATAAGGGGACGACCCTTCAGTGGCTTAGGGCAAGAAACACAGATCGAAAGCCAGGCAAAGCGTATTCGCTCCCTGGTAATCGTAACCCTAGCAATACCACCTCAAACTGGATTAGGCCTTTACCTTCACCGCAAGGGGCCGAACCAGTATAAACTCCTCGTGTCCTTTGTCCCGTTTAACCCCTTTAAGCTAACCTCGTCGCCATGGCTCCACAACTAAGTCCTCGCACTAGGACATCTGCCGTGACAATTCCACGACACCAGTGGTCGTGTCGTCCTCCACAAGTGCAAGCAGGAGGTGGAACACACTCCGACATGCGCACGATGTCGTGTGGACACGACGAAGCAGAGCTCCTCCCGGAGCTGAATTTGATCACTTCCCGGAACTGCTACCGAGGAGGCGGTGGGGTGAAGTCGGGTGTCAACGATGGGGATGATGGGAGGAGCTCTGCTAGGCTACGGACGGCAAGAAGGAGCGCTACCATGGCTAGAGAAGATGGAAAGGACAATAAATAAATAAATAAATAAATAAAGATCGTCGGAATCCCACCGGAATCTCATCGGAATTTGGCAGCGGGAGGTCGTTGGGTGCTGTAGGGTGTCGGCGGTGGCGTGTGGTTGCCGGTGAAGGCAAGGAGGACGACGCCAGAGTGGATGCGGCCGAGCGGGGCAGAGTGTGTGCGAGAGTGGACACATTTTTTTGTCCTCCACAGGTGGACGGATGAGTATATTTAAGGGTCGCAGAGGCTGCAGAATATATATTATCCTCCTCTAACTGTTATAAAGGGTGCACGTTAGAGAAGAAAAACGGAATTTATCCCCCTTTGACCTAGTATTGGGCTGTTAGTGATGCTCTTAGTTCGAGTCCCTGGTATGTAATCGCGCTCCACTGTTTTGCCTCAAAAAAGAAAATTTGTTCTTTATACATTTCGTGTTTCATAACACAATGCACATTGGTTTTTTCGGAAGTCAAGTTTCACAAACTTTGATCAAGTGTACTGTGTAAATTGTCTGTATTACAATACCAATTATATATCATATCAAATATATTTTTTATTAATCTAATGTTGTTGATTTGGTATTATAATGTTGATTAAATTTTCTATAAACTTTGTCAATATTTACGAAGTTTGAATTCGAAAAACAACCCTATTTTGCATTTTGCTCCAGTCCCCATTGTTTCGATAATTAGAGGCCACCCCCTTCTTCCGTTTCAATCAACAAGGAAACCAAACGAGTACCACAGGTAATATCCGCCTACAAGTACCAGAACTAAGAAACAGAACAAATATAAATTCCCCGTTCAAACAACAGGCCACATCAAGACAACATCTCAAGCTATTAGAAAAGAAACACACATAGGGACTCAACCTTCCAGAGAGGGGGATGACGACGGCACGTCTTTGACTCGCTTCAGTGCTTGTAATCATTGCTACGTGGTCTATAGATATGGATGTATTTTTTATTATTTTTGGTGTTCATTGCACCGCCATGATTGAAATGAATAGATCGGAAGTTTTCTCACAAAAAATGGAATCTGGATGCAAATGTGGACGACGACAACTCGGCTTGGACTGCTACTATTTAATTGCGTCAGCCGGGTCTTGAACTCAAGACCTCTTGACTTTGATACCATGTAGAAATGAATGCTCTAGTCAATGCAACTAAAAGACTGATATGATAAAAAAGACTAAGTAATACATTTATATGTCAACACAAGGAGGCTTCGCGTGAGTCGCCGGCCGGCCACACGGAGGCTTTGGCAACTGGCGTGAAGAAAATTTATACCCAGCCGCCTCCGGATGAAGTATATTTAAGGGATGGATAAGGCTGGAGTAAATTCTTTGAAGGGATCGGCTAGGTGCATAGTAGGGAGTATAACGGAATTTATACTTGTCTGTGGCTTTTTAGGGGATCGGTTAGAGATGCCCTTAGATAGCCAGAAACTAGACCTAAAATTTGTTTCATAAAAATCCACGTGCATCAATTAAAGACTAGAATTCCTAAAATTTCAAAGCCCCCACATGACCGCAGATGTAACAACATTTAAATGCAAGAATCAGTTGTTACATAGCCAAAGCTTTGCATGGGATTCAAAGTTATGAACAGAAATTTGAAACACATTTTCAACATATATCCAGATCACCCTAGCTACAATACATTCAAAGAAAAGGTGATACACATATTCTATCTTCTTACGGTGAACACATTCCAAATATTTAGCTAAACCACGCTTCCTAAGATTGCCACGTGTCATGATTTTGTTATGTGAAAACAACCACAGGAACTCTTTAATCATGGAGGGCACCCTGTTGCTCCACACAACGGGTAAATAAACCAGTTGCATCCGCTTTCCTTGAGATCCCCTGGCTCTCGCGTCGCCCATCTCGGGCGACACGGGAGCGGGGCCAAACCCTAGCCACCACAACCTCTTCTCCCACCCCTCCCCCCCCCCCCCCCCCATCCGGCACCACCCGAGGAGGCCGCGGGTTGCCGCGCATCTTTCGGTGAAGGTGGCGGCGAGGATCTGCTGCCTCGCGCTAGTGTGATGGGCTCTGGAAGCCAGGGCGGAGGCCTTGAGTGGAGATGGCGGCGTCGATCTCTCCGGTGGATGGCGCACGCGCGGGTGCGGGCCGCCACTTACGGTCACGTGGGCGGCGTGGTCTTGCTGCAGCAGCGGGTGGCTCTTCTTCCTCCCGACCCCTTCCCCTCACGGTGGTCTCGGCTCGATCCGATCTGGTGGCTGGCCCGTTAGATCTGTCCGTGGAGGATGGGGTGGTGGAGCCTTGGAACGGGGGAAACCCTTGGTCGATTTCGCGTCGACCTCGACGCCGTCGGCACTCCGGTGCCGTTCTCCCTCTTAAGGGCAGGTCGAGCTTCTAGGTCCGCCCCCTCCTCCTCCATCCTTCTCCTAACGAAAGTTTAGGCCTTTTGGCCGGACGGAGGAGGCGTTTTGGCGTCTTGGTCCTCCCCGGAGGCGCCATTCAAGGGGTGGTTGGGTGTTATGGTCCTGGTGCGTGGTGGTTGGTGGCGGCGGCGGTGCTCGGCTCCCCCGGTTGCCGGCGTTGGTGGTGGTGGTGTGTGTGGGTCCTTCGCATCTTTCAGCGGCTCCTCGCCTTGTGTGCCGGTTGGTGGCCTGCCGGTGGTGGTCGTCCGCGTGTTTGGCACGGTCTAGATGAAGGGGAGGTAGTGGTCTCCCCTCCGGCAGTGGCCCGTGGCGCGCAGCGAGGGGCAGAGTCGACGTCTTCCTTCAAGCGGTCTGGATCTTCATGTCCACGGTAATTGTTGGCGTCGGTTGGCTTCGGCTCTGCCGTTCTGGCTGAGCGATATTTCCGGCGGTTTGATCGCTGCTTCTCTTGGTGCTTTGTCCGCTGCTGCCACTGGTCGTAGTGATTTGGGCTTCTATTTTTCAGTTTTTGGTCAAGTCTTTACCTTTGTATTTTAGCATCATTGTATCCTAGCCTGTTGATGGCTTCATTAATTTGAAGTCGAGCCTTCGTTCCTTTTGTCTAAAATAAATAAACAGGTTGCACACCTCAGAAATTAACTATAGCAAAAAGGGATTCAGTAGAATAAACCTCTTTGGATTCATACTGTCAAATCAAGGAATCATCACTCTGACTAAAGGAAGTAAGTTTCAGAATATTAACCAAAACAACCATTGAATCATACGCTCATCACAAAAGGTCCTCCTAGAGGAACACTTGAGCTCATGTCCATACCAAAGATCTGCAATGGTCTTATATTCTTCCCATTCACCAAAACCGGGCCCCCAAATCCCTCGAAATGGCCATGCTTTCACGAGAAGGTGCCAGAACCGGGCGTCGAATTTAGACCTGAGCACCGTGCCCACCGTCCTCGCGCCCGAGAACGTTCCGCCCAGCTGCCGGGCCATCTCCCTGCCCATGGCAGCCATCCTCGGGTGGTCTCCGGCGTCCATGCCGCTGAACGCGAACGCCTTGAAGTAGTACCAGTACTCCTCCTGCGGCAGCGGGCTCAGCACCACGGGCTCCACCGTACCGAGCCACGCGTGGTCGGCGTCGCGGCTCGTGAGCAGGAGCTTGCTCCCGGCTGCCAAGGTGCAGGCGGTGGGCGACGCGGCGAGCGCGCTCCACGCCGACGAGTCGATGGGCCACGCGTCCTCGAAGATGAGGAGCGATCTCCGCGCAGCGAACCTCTCCTTCCCGAGGATGCGGCGCACGCCGGCGAGGTACTCGGCGCCGTCGCTCGCCCAGATGGTCTGGCCCGGGCGCCCGCCCTCCCTGATGACATGGTGCAGCTCGAAGCACTCGACGACGGAGAAGTGGCCACGCACGCACTCGTCGTCGCAGGCGTGTTTGACGAGCGTGGTCTTTCCGGCCTTGATCTGGCCGATGATGGGGAGGACACTAAGGTACGGAGGAGCACCGGCAGGGGACGGCTGCAGCAAGAAATTAACCACGCGTTCCGTCTCGACGTGCCGCCCGAACACGCACCGGTCCATGTACAGGGTGGTGGTCACCGGCCGGCGCACCCGCCGTGGGTACCCCTGCACCAGCAGCACGAACCCTCGCATGCAGTCGCGGGTCAGGCTCTCCGATCCTCGATGGCTGCCTCGAGTTTGTCGCCGTGGTTGTCCCGGCCGAAGACCATGCCTGTGACGCGGAGACGCTTGGTGCCGTTGAACGGCGAACAGAGCGCAAAGGAGTGTCGACGGTCGACAACGTCGTCGTTATCGTCCATGGCACCCTCGAGGTCCGTCTCCTCGAGGGCGAAGCGGCCACGGTACATGCCATTGGTTAGCTCCTTGAGTTGAGAGAGGAGGTGGTCGTTGGTGATGTGCCGCCCCTCCGCCTCCTCCACCGTGCCACCGATGGTCAGGAGGAGCCCCTCGAGCCTACGCCGGTGCGCTTCCCCCCTACTGGCTAGCCGAGGGAAGTTGCCGAGCGCGAAGGAGAAGAGCCTGGAGAGAAGCTCGGACAAAGCAGCGGGAAGAACCACTTCCTTGGCGAAATCCATCTCGACTCCGGCGTCACCAAATTGGAATTAAGCCACGCGGAGTAGGAAGATTCTACGGTAGAAAACTCTGCCGTGTCTACCGGGCATTGTGGACAATGTATGGATTTCAAGATTACTCGAATGGCATGATGACAGTGATTGCTGTAGAATGCTTCTCCGTTTCTACCGCGTGACGACTTTCAGAAAACCAGCAGATTTCTGCACGCTAGGATCGCACGAGGCGATCAAGGGAGCCGACGAGGGTTCCCTTGCGCACCGCCCGTGACGCCGCCGGTTTCCTCTCTCTCCGTCGGCCGCTCTGGCGGCGGGAGGGAGGGGGAACCTCGGGTTTATTCGCTAGGTGGGTGTGTGGTAGGGTTAGGGTTGAGGGAGACGCTGCCGAGGCCGTTGTGTGGTGTCGTATCGGAATAAGTTTTTTCGGGCTCCGTTCGCGGTCAGGCAAGGATTTTGCCTTCATATAGGAGCCAGCGGGGTTGCGGCCCCGGATCTCGACGAGGTCGCGGGCTATGATGGCTGGAGGTCCATCGGCACTGGCCGTTTGGGTCCTCAGATGGCGATGGATGCAGGGAGACGAAGACCCTTCTTTCTTGTTGGTATGATTTGTTGTTGTTGTTCTTCTCCTTCCTCTGCGCTGATGCTGGTGGGAGATCCTGCTTTTCCCGGGCGGATGGCCCGGCGGCGGTGCTGGACCGATCAGATGACTCGAGTTCTCTTTCTTCTGGAAGGGACACTTTTCGAGGTACAAAAACCATAGATGGCGACGGCTGTTGCAGGTGTGTTGGATTGATATCCATGCCCTCTCAGCGCTGGTGTTAAGAAAGGAGGAAGCAGCGTGTCGGCAATTGTACCGTGGTCGAAGATGATGACCTGCTTGCGACTGGTTGCAGATCCTTCTGCTGCAGGGATCTTCTCTCAAGATTTAGCGATAATGACACAGAGCTCCGGAGATCTTCTTATGTTATGGTTATCTTTGGGTACTTTAGGTGTTCATGGCTTTTTTTGTTTGCGTTTCATTGTGGTTGTAAGGGTAAACTACTTTGTACTGATTCGTGATATAAATGAAGAAAAATCTCAAAAAAGAAAGAAAAGAAAACCAGCAGATTGGTGACTGGTAAGGGTGGTTTTTCTAGCGTCCGGTTTCTACAGCGTAGTTGGAGGCCGCACATTCATTTTAAATGGGGATGTTTGTTGGTATTGTTCTATTATGGCAATACTACACTTTGTGTGATATTTGTGAGAATTTTTCATTATAAAACTTGTCTTGTATATTTTGGTGATAGACTTCTTTAAATGTCCGAGATCTTCATGAGCAAGCAAGTTGGATGCACACTCACTTAGTTTTCAGTTTGAGCTTTCGTACTCTTATGGCTCTTAGTGCATCCGTTGCATCACAATCCATACTCCTCGCATTGATATCAATCGCTGGGCATCTCCATAGCCTGTTGATTAGTCGCGTCGATGCGAGGTTAATTTTTTTCTGACTTCCCCTTATTGATCTCTATCACCACATTCTATTACATCCGTAGTGATGTATCCATGGCTCACGCTCATATATTGTATGATGGTTGAAAAAACTGAAACGTGTTAAAAAGTATGAACCAATTGCTCAGCTTGTCATCGGAGTTGTACATGATTAATATTGTGTGTTAGGAATACCATGATAAGGCTATATGATTTTGTAGGGATAGTGTTCTTTAGTATTTTTATTCTGAAAGGCATGATTGTTTGTGGAATGCCTAAGTATTGATGTCTTTTTATCAAATTATAGACCATTTTGCTTTGATTCACTCGTTTCTTAATATTGATAGCGTAAAGAGATTACATGACAAATATGTTAGGTAGCATTTCACATAAAAAAATTATGTTTTTATCATTTTCCTACTCGGGGACGAGCAGGAATTAAGCTTGGGGATGCTGATACGTCTCCAACGTATTTATAATTTTTCATTGTTCTATGCTATTATAGTATCAATCTTGGATGTTTTATATGCATTTATATGCTATTTTATATCAATTTTTGGGACTAACCTATTAACTCAATGCCCAGTGTCAGTTACTATTTTTTGTTTGTTTTTAGTTTTCCAGAAAATCAATATCAAATGGAGTCCAAATGCTACGAAACTTTATGACAATTTTTTCTTGACATAAGAAAGTCTGAAAGCTTCTGGAGTAGACCCAAGGATGTATGAGGAGACGACAAGGCAACCCGGCGCCCTAGGGGCGCCCTGTTGCCTTGTGGGCCCCTGAAGACTCTGCCTGACCTAATTGGACTTCTATAAATTCTCGAATATTGGGAAACCAACAGAGAGCCACGCAAAACACTTTTTCACCACCGCAAGTTTTTGTTTCTCCGTGATCCCATCTGGAGGCCTTTTCCGGCACTCAGCCGAAGGGGGAAATCGATCACTGAGGTTTTCTACATCATGCTTGCTGCATTCCGATGATGTGTGAGTAGTTTACCACAGACCTACGAGTCCATAGCTAGTAGCTATATGTCTTCTTCTCTCTCTTTGACCTTCAGTACCACCCGCCCGACGCGCCATCAACCGCAGATGGGAGCACCCCATGAAGCAGGAGGAGAGGGGCGAACCTTCGCCACTATGCCGCCACCCCGACCAACTTAGAAGGCCCCCATCAAGGCAGCTGCCCCGCAATCCTAGTCGACCATGGCCCGCAACGCCGCTAGGTCAGATCTGGGCGGGCGGCCATTGTCGCCGTCCCTGACCCCATGCTCGCACCACCACCTCCCTCCTTGACTCGCGCCGCCCACGACCCGCCCCGCCGGAGGTCAGGTCTGGCCGAGTCGCGCCTCGCCAGCCGCCGTCCCCGACTCCAGCAAGCACATCCGCCGCCCCACAGCCCGCCACAAGCATGATTTGGTCGGGCCCGAGCCGGATCGAGCCGCCGCGGCCGCGATGGACCACACTGCTGCCCACCAGCCCACCGTGTTTCACCAGCAGCTGCCGTCGTCGCGGGGATTGCCGTCAACGCCGCGCTGCCGCGCCCTGCGCAGCGTCGCTCAAGCGCCCAAGGAGGCTCATCTGCACCAGCCTTCCCCGCATGATGGGTGACAAAGCCCGGCCGGCGTGCTCTGGCAGCGTCGGGGGAGGAGAGCGAGGAGGGGTGGGGGCTGGCTTGAAGCACGTTTGACCTTGTTACATCGATTCAACTATCTTTCACGCTATTTTTTTAAATAATACATTTTTATTAATTGACGGAAACAATACGCCGAACTTTTATTTTCTAAAAATAATACGGCCTCGTCTCGACGGAGGACGAGTGGACCCTGTCGCCCTACTGCAGGACGACTGGAACCCGTCGGCCTATCAGAGGACGACAGGTGGCAGGTCTTCCACGTGGCGCCCTGCGATTGGCCTGGCCACCTCGCACCATTCCCCCTAGTCCCGGCATGGGCTGTTGGTGCCTGGGGCCAAGACGGCACGGGCCTGTCGTCCACCTGTTGGACGACAGGGTCCCAGCCCCCCCCCCCCTGTCGCCCCGCTTCTTCCTCCTCGTTCACTTATCCTCCTCTTCCTCTATTCTTTGCTGCTGTTCTTCCTTTCTTCTCTTTCCCACCAAAAAACTAACCATTTGTACACCAAACTGAGCCATTTTTTGCCTATTTGCCACCGTAGATACGTTGTAGATACTTGGGGGAGGCAAGGGAGACCTCGATCCAGTGATGGGGTAGCTCGTGGTGGTCGTGCTGAGAATTTTGTTGGAGGTAGTGGTGAGCATATCGGAGGAGGTGGTGGATGTTGTGTTGGTGTTGGAGGTGGAGGTGAAGCTGCGGCAGTGTGGTGGAGGTGGTGGAGGTGAAGCTCCGGCTCTGGTGATTGAAGGCCACCTGTCGGTGTCAAAACCGGCGGATCTCGGGTAGGGGGTCCCAATCTGTGCGTCAAGGCTGATGGTAACAGGAAGCAAGGGACACAGATGTTTACCCAGGTTCGGGCCCTCTCGATGGAGGTAAAACCCTACTTCCTGCTTGATTAATATTGATGATATGGGTAGTACAAGAGTAGATCTACCACGAGATCGTAGAGGCTAAACCCTAATAGCTAGCCTATTATGGTATGATTGTAATTGTGATCGGCCTTCTAAGGACCAACCTCTCCGGTTTATATAGACATCGGAGAGGGCTAGGGTTTACATGGAGTCGGTTACAAGGAAGGAAATATAATATCCGGATCGCCAAGCTTGCCTTCCACGCCGAGGAAAGTACCATCCGGACGCGGGCCGAAGTCTTGAGTCTTGTATCTTCACGCCTCAATAGTCCGGACGTCGTATACAATCCAGCTGTCCGGATACCCCCTAATCCAGAACTCCCTCAGTAGCCCCTGAACCAGGGTTCAATGACGATGAGTCCGACGCGCAGTCTTGTCTTCGATATTGCAGGGCGGGTTCCTCCTCCGAGTACTCCAAGGTAATTATTGAACACTCAAACCGTGTCCGGATCCACAAGATGGTTTTCGTATGCCACCTTTGAGAGAATGATGTTTCGCAAATGCAATCTGCTGACAACTTTTCAAGCAACGCGACGTGTCACTACGGTCGGGTCATTATTCAAACCGTCTTCCCACAACCAGCCACAGCGCATATTGCGAGGCGGTTTCCTTGACACGTCTTGTCAAAGCAGAGATCGTCCCCCCTTATCATCGGATTCTCATCAATACGGGTACGGGTAATCCCACCACATCATTAATCGTGGTGCTTGGGAAGCAAGTGATTCCCAACGGGCAAGTGGGGAGGTGCACCGCTTTCGTCGCCTCTATAAAGGGATAAGATTTTCCCATTTTGACCCACGCCTTCTTCCTTCTTTGCCCATTCTTGCCCCCTCGAGCTCCAACGCCCAAGCCCAAGTCTCCTCCGCACAGCTAAACATGTCCGGAGCAGGAGGCAAGTGGGTGGCTTCCACCGTCACGGAGGAGCACATAGAAAATCTTCGGGCGGCCGGATACTTGGTCAGCAGACATAGCGCATCGGCTACCGGACGCTGGGCAGGTCATTCCGACCCTGGACCCCACGAGAGTCGTGTTCGTCGCCCACCTCGTCCGTGGACTGGGATTTCCACTCCATCCCTTCGTCCGCGGGCTCATGTTCTACTACGGGTTAGATTTCCATGATCTAGCCCCGAATTTTGTCCTCAACATCTCGGCGTTCATCGTTGTTTGCGAGGCTTTCCTCCGCATCCGGCCTCACTTCGGCCTGTGGCTGCAAATCTTCTGCGTGAAGCCGAAGATTGTACGCAACCAACAAGCGGAGCGCGGAGGGGCCATGGTAGGCAAGATGCCTAAAGTCACCTGGCTGGCGGCTCCTTCGTGTAGACCGTAAAAGCATGGCAATCGGGGTGGTTCTACATCACCGAGCCGCGCGGCGTCAACTGGGCGGCGGCCCCCGAGTTTCGATCCGGAATCCCTATGCGGCTCACCTCCTGGGAAAAGAAGGGCCTGTCTTGGGGCGATTCCACGGAGCTGGCCGGACTCCAGACATGCATCAAAAGCATGAAGGCCAAGAACCTCAAGCTTGTCAATGTGATCCAGGTCATGCTCGTTCGCCGGATCCTGCCCTGCCAAAGGCGGGCGGTAAATCTGTGGGAGTTCGTCCCGGCCGAACACCATACGCTCCGGAAGCTCTACGGCATGACGCACAAAGGCGCATGGAAAGTGTTCTTCAAGGCCTCCGAAGTACCTCCTCCCACATCCGAGGACCGCGGACTTCATGCAGCGCGGCCCCCGAATCCGGTGAGTTTTGGGACCTCCACCGTGTTTAGTCTTTTCCCAATACATTCATGGGGGCAGTTTTAAGTATTTGTATATATTTGCCTCAGGATTATGTGAAGACAGTGGAGCAGATTGACTGTCCGGCTCCGTTCTTTGGAAGATCAATGGATGCTCTCTGACGGAGATGCTAGTCCCGCACCGCACGAGGTGCCGGAGAAGAAGGCTGAAAGAAGGCCGGGGACCAGGAAGGGTCTCCGGCGTCAGGTTGCGTCCGAAGCCTCGTCCGAAGACGACGAGGCGGACTCCTCCCACGAAGGGGAGGAGGAAGAAGAAGAAGACACCCCATCCAGGAAGGATGAGGGGCCCGGCGAAGTGGGCCAGGGGGCAGCCCCCCGTTAGGGAGGGCGAGCCTCCCGTGCCAAGGACTTCCGGCGCATCAACGGCGCCGGATAGCCTGGTAGAAGCGCTTCGAGGCGCTTCCCTGGAAGAAGAGCACCATACTCTTATGAGTGCGGTGACTCAAAAGGTCATGTCTGCCAAAAGAGGACTGGCCGAGGCCTGCTCAAGCCTCCTGACGGGCTTTGAGGTAAGTAAAAAATGTGTGAAATTACCACCCGATAGGTAGTAGCCCCTGATACTCTGGTTGGTGTTCTGAAAGAAAAGCCAAACGGAGGGTCAACTATAATCCGCAGGAGTCTAATCAGTATTGTTGTGAATAAGCAGGTTGTCTTTGCTTCTTGCTTCGCCCGTCTTGCCGAGGTTGCCGAACTGAAGCGGCACCTGGAGCAGGCGCAGGGAGAGCTCATCCTCACGAAGAGGCAGCTCGAAGAGAACAAGGGTAAGTAATTCCCACTCTTATGCGTTTAAGGATAGGCAGAATTGACGAGTCTAACACCTAAGTGTCGTGACCATGTAACAGGGGCCACCACCGAAGTGGCGTCCCTGAAGAAAGCGCTGTCCGAGGCCGAAGACAAAGCGGCCTTGGAATGCAAGGAGCGCGAAAAGCAAACTGCTAGAGTGGGCGAGGTATAGCAGGAGCTCCAGGACCTTAGCAAGAAGTGCGAGTCCGTGGAGCATAATCTGAAGATGAAGGAGGCCGAGCTTGCGAAGGCCCTTGTGAATTTGAAAGATGCCAAGGACGAAGCCGAGAAAGCACAGCAGGAGATCAAGGAGGCCAAAAAGATAGAAGTGGGTAAGAAATTCTTTATGCAAAGCAAACATGTGGAGGAGGCGTTTCTTTTACTTACTCGAATACGGAGCTCTCCAGGGGCATTTGAAGATCTGCCACGCAGCGCCTCAGACGCTGCGGAGTTCTACCGTGCCTAGGAGGGGAGCTCAACGGAGAAGCTGCTCTGGTCCCAGTATGCTGGGGCCGAACATCCGACGCCTCTGAGCGACCAACTGAAGCAGTTGGTCGAACTCCACAGGACGTCCGAACTGGCTATGAAGGACTTCATAGTCAAGATGTGGCCTGGTGAGCTAGTGCCTAGTAGCTACTTTGGCCTGATCAAGCGGATGGTGGATGCCTGCCCGCGGCTTGAAGTGATCAAGTGATCTGTTTGCATCGAAGGTGCCCGCCGAGCTTTTGCCCGCGTCAAGGTGCATTGGGGCAAGCTGGATGCAGAGAAGCTGGTCAAGGACGGGCCACCGGAGGGCAAGGCGCATCGCCATCCCGAAATGTACTACGATGGTGTGATGAAGGGTGCTCGTCTCGTCGCTAATGAATGTACCAAGGACGCCATATTTGAATGAATTCACTTCTGTCATGTTTGTAATGAAAGACGAAGTTACTTGCGCTGTGTAGCGCTTTTGTTATTTAAAATATTACCTTATGTGCGTCTGTTTATAAAATCCTGAATGTAGGCCAGTCGTCGGTTTCCTCCCCCACGTGACTAGCACTGGGGTGTTCGTGGAAAACCCGGACACTCTTTACCCAAATGTTTGGTCCCTTAAGGAGGTGTCCGGCGCAGCGAACAAGGCAACCGGACTATGCGGCTTTATAACTTTCACTTAGCCATAGAAGTCTACAATTTTAAATTTAGTGAAGCCCCTAGAATCCGGAAGGCCGAATTGGGGCGCTATACACGCCTAGATCGGACGAAGCCGACTTATCGCCTAAAGAGGAAAATCTTTAAGGATTTTAAAACCTCTCGAACAGCGACCAGCTCTCGCCACATCATGCCGGTCAGTTTCGGCTTTCTCTACTGAGGTGCTCGTCCGGATGAACCGGGACACAATCGCAGTAGTTCTCCCTGCGCTACCTTAGCCGATATAACGGAACGTAAGGCACCAAAACAAGGGAGCCGGGCTATCCCAACTGTAGAGCCAAGACATGATTCGGAGCTGATGCATATAGTGCCATAAGTTCGGGGTGCCGCACTGTTGAAAGTGTTCGGACTTTAGTTGCCATATAGCAAGGCGTCATAAGAAGCCCCTGGCAAACCGGCCGCACCAAGGTGTACGGATGCAATATCAAATAAACATTTATAAGAGAAAAATGCTCGAATGAGAATAATAAGCTGACGCTATATATAATCTCTCATTGACAAAAAAATACGTTTAGGCGTACATTTACAATGGATGCGTTAAGCAAATATAAAATAGGACTATTTGACATGTCCTATCCAGGGGCAGGCTGTGTGCAGGTAGATAAAGCAGGTATAATGATCGTAAATAGATTCCACCTGGGTATTTTCTTCTGTGCACAACGTCTATTGCCTCCCTGGATGTCTCTTCCCTATTAGTCTGGCAATTCGGCTCTTTTGAGGATGTTGCGCCAACGCGGTGTCCTGAAAGGTAAGAGGGAAAGAGTATGAAATTATCTGGCGGTTACCCACACTATTGACTGAGTCGTTGATGCGCCTCCGCCTATGCCCATGGTATTTTAAGTGCGTAATTGTGCGCACGTGGCACGAATGCTGCTTTGATGGGGCTGAAGCGGAGGCCAGACTGCTAGTCGCGCTCTTGGCGTGCCTGATGATCCTGTTGCGGGGTGCTCCGGACTCGCTTGACTATGCTTGAAGTTGTTGTCACTGGATTGGTTTGTCGGAGAAGGCTGCATTGTACTTCCGCCGCAAGGGCTGCAGTATGTTCTTCTGTTCGTAGGGAGCGGTCCATATTTCCGTTCACCGTTATGACCCCGCGTGGTCCTGGCATCTTGAGCTTGAGATATGCGTAGTGTGGTACCGCATTGAATCTGGCGAATGCGGTTCATCCGAGCAGTGCATGGTAACCACTGCGGAAGGGGACGATATCGAATATTAACTCCTTCGCTTCGGAAGTTATCCGGAGATCCGAAGACTACTTCCAATGTTATAGAGCCCGTACAGCGGGCCTCTACTCCGGGAATTACACCTTTAAAGGTGGTTTTAGTGGGCTTGATCCTTGAAGGGTCAATGCCCATTTTGCGCACTGTGTCCTGGTAAAGCAGGTTCAGGCTGCTGCCACCGTCCATAAGGACGCGTGTGAGGTGGAATCCAGGCCTAGGACCAATGCGGCCGAGCCGCCGTGACGGACGCTAGTAGGGTGATCCCTACGGTCGAAAGTGATCGGACAAGCTGACCATGGGTTGAATTTGGGGGCGACTGGCTCCATCACATAGACATCCCTTAGTGCCCGCTTCCGTTCCCGCATGGGGATGTGCGTGGCGTAGATCATGTTGGCCGTTTTCACCTGGGGGGGGGGGGGGGATTTCTTCTGTCCCCCCGTGTTCGGACGTCGGGGCTCCTCATCATCATCGCTGTGCAGCCCCTTATCCTTGTCTTCGGCGTTTATCTTGCCGGCCTGTTTGAATACCCAGCAATCTCTATTGGTGTGGTTGGCTGGTTTGTCTGGGGTGCCATGAATTTTGCTCGAGCGCTCCAATATGCGATACAAACTAGACGGTCCCTGATTATTCCTTTTGAACGGCTTCTTCCGCTGACCGGGCTTGGATCCACTGAATCCGACGTTGACTGCCGTGTCTTCAGTGCTGTCGCCGTTGTTCCGTCGCTTATGTCTGTTACGCCGTGGCTTGCCGTTATTGTCGCGGCCATCCGAATTGCTAGACTGTGGCGTAGTGCTGCTGTGAGCCAACCAACTGTCCTCGCCCGTGCAAAAGCGGGTCATTAGTGTTGTGAGAGCTGCCATGGACTTGGGTTTTTCCTGGCCGAGGTGTCGGGCAACCCACTCGTCACGGATATTATGCTTGAAAGCCGCTAGGGCTTCAGCGTCCGGACAGTCAACTATTTGGTTCTTTTTAGTTAGGAACCGATTCCAGAATTTCCTGGCTGACTCTCCGGGCTGTTGAGTGATGTGGCTCAAGTCATCGGCGTCAGGTGGTCGCTTTATAAGTGCCCTGGAAGTTGTCAAGGAATGCGTCTTCCAGGTTTTCCCAACTGCCAATGGAATTTGCTGGCAGGCTGTTTAGCCAGTGTCGGGCTGGCCCTTTGAGCTTAAGGGGGAGATACTTGATGGCATGTAGATCGTCTCCATGGGCCATACGAATGTGGAGAAGGAAATCTTCGATCCATACTGCGGGGCCTGTTGTGCCATCGTATGATTCGATGTTTACAGGTTCAAACCCTTCTGGGAATTCATGATCCATTACTTCATCAGTGAAGCAGAGGGGGTGCACGGCGCCTCTGTGCCGGGCTATGTGGCTACCCAGGTCGAATTGCTCTGGGTGGCTATATTTGGCCCGGCCGGACTTGTTGAAGATGTGTCCGGCGTGATGGTCCTCATCGCGTACCGGGGCGTTCCCCCTTGATCCATAGATCGATCTTGGCTGTCCTGTTTTGTTGCCCCGGGCCGTAGTATGTTGGCGTGGGGGTGTTGGCTGGTATGCGGACTGGTATGCCGTTTTATCCCGGCCACGAGGTGGCCGGTCAGCCGTATGGTGCTCGAGTCCGTATTCCTCGGCTGCCAGGACTTCCGTCCATCTATCTGTGAGCAGATCTTGATCAGCTTGGAGTTGTTGTTGTTTCTTTTTCAGGCTCCTAGCAGTGACTATAAGCCGACGCTTGAAGCGCTCCTGCTCTACGGGATCCTCAGGCACGCCGAACTCGTCGTCGCCGAGGCTAATCTCATCTTCGGAGGGGGGCATATAGGTGTCTTCCTCCGGGTATTCGCCCGTCGCCTGTTCTTCTGGGCTGACCTGCTCATCCTCCTGTTCGGCCTGCTCGAAAGAGGGCTGATCAGGGTTGTATTCTTCTTCGGCACCATTCGGATTGTTTTCGTCTCCTGGGCCGATATTAGTGTGGCGGGGCTTGGAGTGGCGCCGACGACGCCCATTCTTTGGTTTTTTCCCTGAGGTTTTATCCTCCGTTGCCTCATTGCCATTTGTCTCCTTCGGAGTGTCCACCATATATATATCATAAGAAGAGGTGGCTGTCCACCGCCCAGTGAGTGGTGGTTCATGTTATTCTCCCGCATCATCGTCCATTCCGTCGATGTCTTCGGAGTCGAAATTCAGTACCTCCGTTAAGTCATCGACCGTGGCAATGAAGTGGGTGGTGGGTGGGCAACAAATTCCTTCGTCGCCTGCCTCCCACTCAAGCCGGTCATAGTTCGGCGAAGAGCCTCCTGACAAAGAGAGAGACTTTAATGAGTCCAGCATGTCACCAAAGGGCGAGTGCTGGAAGATATCCGCAGCGGTGAACTCCATTACCGGAGCCCATCCTCGCCCGACAGGCTCGGGAGTGCGCGGACTGGAACCAACGTCCGGATACGAATCCGGGGGATCGGAGTCGCGGGCCACCGCAGAGGTAAGACCTGTGTTCGGCTCCACCGCCGATGAGGGCGCGACCTGGGGGGCGGGGTTCATCCGACCGTCCTTGGGTAGCGCAACCTGCTCCGGATCTAGGTCCGGAAATACTACGGGGGCGATACCCCGAGCTTCGTCCGATGGCAGGTCTGAGCCGTGCTCGTCGAGACTGTCCGGTGCTCCTGGCATAGGCCCAAATCCATCGAAGATCAAGTCTCCGCGGATGTCCGCCGTGTAGTTCAGGTTTCCGAACCTGACCTGGTGGCCAGGGGCGTAGCTGTCGATCTGCTCCAAATGGCCAAGTGAGGTGGCCCCCAGTGCGGAGCCGCCGAACACGAAGATTTATCCGGGAGGAAAGTCTCACCCTGGACAGCATCGTTGATGATGATCGAAGGAGCCATCGAGCACCAATGTCGGCGACGACACAGAGGAACTCTCAATGAAAGCACCAATGTCGGTGTCAAAACTGGCGGATCTCGGGTAGGGGGTCCCGATCTATGCGTCAAGGCTGATGGTAACAGGAAGCAAGGGACACAGATGTTTACCCAGGTTCGGGCCCTCTCGATGGAGGTAAAACCCTACTTCCTGCTTGATTAATATTGATGATATGGGTAGTACAAGAGTAGATCTACCACGAGATCGTAGAGGCTAAACCCTAAGAGCTAGCCTATCATGGTATGATTGTAATTGTGATCGGCCTTCTAAGGACCAACCTCTCCGGTTTATATAGACACCGGAGAGGGCTAGGGTTTACATGGAGTCGGTTACAAGGAAGGAAATATAATATCCGGATCGCCAAGCTTGCCTTCCACGCCAAGGAAAGTCCCATCCGGACACGGGCCGAAGTCTTGAGTCTTGTATCTTCACGCTTCAATAGTCCGGACATCGTATACAGTCCGGCTGTCCGGATACCCCCTAATCCAGGAGTCCCTCACCACCGTTCGTCGTCGTTGCTTCGCACGCTTCAAGGGTATAATTTTACAGACATTTTCTCCTGTAGATGTTATTTGCTCCGGTAATATTTTGTATTAGGTGTGCGAATATTGTTATCTGCTCCGATAGTAACCGATATATTTTTAGATGTCTAATAGTTAGTTGTGTGAATATATTAAGTTGCTCCGGTAATATTTCGTATTATTTGTGGATGTCAAATATTTAGGTCTGTCAGTTTAGTAAATATTTTTAGGAGTGTGAATATTTTTAGATGCTCCGTTAATCTTACGTAATATATGTACTTGTCAAATATTTAGGAGTGTGGATATTTTTAGTTTATCCTGCTATTTAACAGTTGTCTGTCCATGTTAAATAATTTTATAGGTGAGCCGAGATGTCCGATGCAGTGACGTTCATATTTTACTATGGTCCTGGTACTGTCCAAACAAATGAGATTGGGGTAGATGTGAGTGAATTTGAGCACATAGAGGTGCCACTGACCGCCCCTCAAACATGGTATGTTAGTGAGTTGAAAGAATGGTTGACAACATGTTTAGGGCTGAATACTGAAACGTGTTGGGGAACGAAGTATTTCAAAAAAAATCCTATGATCATGCAAGATCTATCTAGGAGATGCATAGCAACAGGAGGGGAGAGTGTGTCTATGTACCCTCGTAGACCGAAAGCGGAAGCATTTAGTAATGCAGTTGATGTAGTCGAACGTCTTCGCGATCCAACCGATCCAAGTACCGAACGTACGGCACCTCCGCGTTTAGCACACGTTCAACTCAATGACGTCTCTCGATCTCTTGATCCAGTCGAGGACGAGGGAGAGTTCCATCAGCACGACGGCGTGGCGACGGTGATGATGAAGTTACCGGCGCAGGGCTTCGCCTAAGCACTACGACAATATGACCGAGGTGTGTAACTTTGGAAGGGGGCACCACACACGGCTAAGAAAATTGATCTTGTGTGTTATAGGGTGCCCCCTGACCCCGTATATAAAGGAGGGGAGGGGAGGCCGGCCGGCCCTCCTAGGGCATGCCAGGAGAGGGGAATCCTACTAGGACTCCAAGTCCTAGTAGGTTTCCACCTAAGGAAAAGGGGGAAGAAGGATGGAAGAGGGGGATGGGAAAGAAAGGGGGGCACCACCCCTTCCCCTAGTCCAATTCGGACCCAAGGGGGGGGGGGCGACCAGCCCCTCTTTGCCCTTCCTCTCTTCCCACTAAGGCTCATCGAGGCCTATTAGTTCCCCCGGAGGGTTCCGATAACCCTCCGGCACTCTGATAATTATCCGGTACTTCTCGGAACTCATCTGGTGTCCGAATAACATCGTCCAATATATCAATCTTTATGTCTCGACCATTTAGAGACTCCTCGTCATGTCCGTGATCTCATGCGGGACTCCAGACAAATTTCGATGATCAAATCACATAACTCATAATACAAATCATCATCGAACGTTAAGCGTGCGGACCCTACGGGTTCGAGACCTATATAGACATGACTGGGACACATCTCCGGTCAATAACCAATAGCAGAACCTGGATGCTCATATTGGCTCCTACACATTCTACGAAGATCTTTGTCGGTCAAACCGCATAACAACATACGTTGTTCCCTTTGTCATCTATATATTACTTGCTCGAGATTTGATCGTCGGTATTATCATACCTAGTTCAATCTCGTTACCGGCAAGTCTCTTTACTCGTTCTGTAATGCATCATCCCGTGACTAACTCATTAGTCATATTGCTTGCAAGGCTCATAGTGATGTACATTACCGAGAGGGCCCAGAGATACCTCTCCGATACAGGGAGTGACAAATCCTAATCTCGATCTATGCCAACTCAACAAACACCATCGGAGACACCTGTAGAGTATCTTTATAATCACCCAGTTACGTTGTGACGTTTGATAGCACACAAGGTGTTCCTCCGGTATTCGGGAGTTACATAATCTCATAGTCTGAGGAACATGTATAAGTCATGAAGAAAGCAATTGCAGAAAAACTAAACGATCATTATGCTAAGATAACGGATGGGTCTTGTCCATCACATAATTCTCTAACGATGTGATCCCGTTCATCAAATGACAACACATGTCTATGGCTAGGAAACTTAACCATCTTTGATTAACGTGCTAGTCAAGTAGAGGCATACTAGGGACACTCTGTTTGTCTATGTATCCACACATGTACTAAGTTTCCGGTTAATACAATTCTAGCATGAATAATAAACATTTATCATGATATAAGGAAATATAAATAACAACTTTATTATTGCCTCTAGGGCATATTTCCTTCAGTCTCCCACTTTCACTAGAGTCAATAATCTAGATTACATAGTAATGATTCTAACACCTATGGAGTCTTGGTGCTGATCATGTTTTGCTCGTGAGAGAGGCTTAGTCAAAGGGTCTGCAACATTCAGATCGTATGTATCTTGCAAATCTCTATGTCTCCCTCCTTGACTTGATCGTGGATGGAATTGAAGCGTTTCTTGATGTGCTTGGTTCTCTTGTGAAATCTGGATTCCTTTGCCAAGGCAATTGCACCAGTATTGTCACATAAGATTTTCATTGGACCCGATGCACTAGGTATTACACCTAGATCGGATATGAACTCCTTCATCCAGACTCCTTCATTTGCTACTTCCGAAGCAGCTATGTACTCCGCTTCACACGTAGATCCCACCACGACGCTCTACTTAGAACTGCACCAACTGACGGCTCCACCCTTCAATAAAAATACGTATCCGGTTTGTGACTTACAGTCATCCGGATCAGTGTCAAAGCTTGCATCGATGTAACCGTTTACGACGAGCTCTTTGTCACCTCCATTAACGAGAAACATATCCTTAGTCCTTTACAGGTATTTCAGGATGTTCTTGACCGCTGTCCAGTGATCCACTCCTGGATTACTTTGGTACCTCCCTACTAAACTAATAGGAAGGCACACATCAGTTCTGATACACAGCATTGCATACATGATAGAACCTATGGCTGAGGCATAAGGAATGACTTTCATTTTCTCTCTATCTTCTGTAGTGGTCGGGCATTGAGTCTGACTCAACTTCACACCTTGTAACACAGGCAAGAACCCTTTCTTTCACTGATCCATTTTGAACTTCTTCGAAACTTCATCAAGGTATGTGCTTTGTGAAAGTCCAATTAAGCGTATTGATCTATCTCTATAGATCTTGATGCCCAATATATAAGCAGCTTCATCGAGGTCTTTCATTGCAAAATTCTTATTCAAGTATCCTTTTATACTATTCAGAAATTCAGTATCATTTCCGATCAACAATATGTCATCCACATATAATATCAGAAATGCTACTGAGCTCCCACTCACTTTATTGTAAATATAGACTTCTCCAAAAGTCTGTATAAAACCATATGCTTTGATCACACTATCAAAGCATATATTCCAACTCCGAGAGGCTTGCACGAGTCCATAAATGGATCGCTGGAGTTTGCACACTTTGTTAGCACCTTTTGGATTGACAAAACCTTCTAGTTTCATCATATACAACTCTTCTTTAAGATATCCATTAAGGAATGCAGTTTTGACATCCATTTTCCAAATTTCATAATCATAAAATGCGGCAATTGCTAACATGATTCGGATAGACTTAATCATCGCTACGGGTGAGAAGGTCTCATCATAGTCAACTCCTTGAACTTGTTGAAAACCTTTCACAACAAGTTGAGCTTTGTAGACAATAACATTACCGTCAGCGCCAGTCTTCTTCTTGCAGATCAATTTATTCTCTATGGCTTGCCGATCATCGGGCAAGTCCACCAAAGTCCATACTTTGTTCTCATACATGGATCCCTTCTCAGATTTCATGGCTTCAAGCCATTTTGCGGAATCTGGGCTCATCATCGCTTCCTCATAGTTCGTATGTTCGTCATGGTCAAGTAACATGACCTCCAGAATAGGATTACCGTACCACTCTGGTGCGGATCTTACTCTGGTTGACCAACGAGGTTCGGTAGTAACTTGATCAGAAGTTTGATGATCATCATCATTAGCTTCCTCACTAATTGGTGTAGGAATCACTGGAACTGATTTCTGTGATGAACTACTTTCCAATAAGGGAGAAGCTACAATTACCTCATCAAGTTCTACTTTCCTCCCACTCACTTCTTTCGAGAGAAACTCCTTCTCTAGAAAGGATCCATTCTTAGCAACAAATACTTTGCCTTCGGATCTGTGATAGAAGATGTACCCAGCAGTCTCCTCTGGGTATCCTATGAAGACACATTTCTCCGATTTGGGTTCGAGCTTATCAGGTTGAAGCTTTTTCACATAAGCATCGCAGCTCCAAACTTTAAGAAACGGCAACTTGGGTTTCTTGCCAAACTACAGTTCATATGGTGTCGTCTCAACGGATTTAGATGGTGCCCTATTTAACGTGAATGCAGCCGTCTCTAAAGCATAACCCCAAAACGATGGCGGTAAATCAGTAAGAGAATCATAGATCACACCATATCTAATAAAGTGCAGTTACGATGTCCGGACACAGTATTACGCTGTGGTGTTGCAGGTGGCATGAGTTGCAAAACTATTCCGCTTCAAATATTCACCTCCACGATCAGATCATAGAAACTTTATTTTCTTGTTATGATGATTTTCCACTTCACTCCGAAATTCTTTGAAGTTTTGAAATGTTTCAGAGTTATGTTTCATTAAGTAGATATACCCATATCTGCTCAAATCATCTGGGAAGGCTAGAAAATAACGATACCCGCCGCGAGGATCAACACTCATAGCACTGCACACATCACTATGTATTATTTCCAACAAGTTTTTTGCTTGCTCCATTGTTCCGGAGAACGGAGTCTTAGTCATCTTGCCCTTGAAGCATGTTCGCAAGCATCAAATGATTCATAATCAAGTGATTCCAAAAGCTCATCAGCATGGAGTTTCTTCATGCGCTTTACACCAATATGTCCTAAACGGCAGTGCCACAAATAAGTTGCACTATCATTATTAAACGTATATCTTTTGTCTTTAATACTATGGATATGTGTATCACTACTATCAAGATTAAACAAAAATAGACCACTCATCAAGGGTGCATGACCATAAAAGATATTACTCATATAAATAGAACAACCATTATTCTCTTATTTAAATGAATAACCGTCTCGCATTAAACAAGATCCAGATATAATGTTCATGCTTAACGCTGGCACCAAATAACAATTATTCAGGTCTAATACTAATCCCGAAGGTAGATGTAGAGGCAGCATGCCGACGGTGATCACATCGACTTTGGAACCATTTCCCACGCGCATCGTCACCTCGTCCTTAGCCAATCTTCGTTTAATCCGTAGCCCCTGTTTCTAGTTGCAAATATGAGCAACAGAACTAGTATCAAATACACAGGCGCTACTACGAGCATTAGTAAGGTACACATCAATAACATGTATATCAAATATACCTTTCACTTTGCCATCCTTCTTATCTGCCAAATACTTGGGGCAGTTCCGCTTCCAGTGACCAGTCCCTTTGTAGTAGAAGCACTCAGTCTCAGGCTTAGGTCCAGACTTAGACTTCTTCACTTGAGCAGAAACTTACTTGCCATTCTTCTTGAAGTTCCCCCTCTTCCCTTTGCCCTTCTTGAAACTAGTGGTCTTGTTAACCATCAACACTTGATGCTCCTTCTTGATTTCTACCTCCGCAACCTTTAACATCGCGAAGAGCTCGGGAATTGTCTTATCCATCCCTTGCATATTATAGTTCATCACGAAGCTTTTGTAGCTTGGTGGCTGATGACCCACAAGTATAGGGGATCTATCATAGTCATTTCGATAATTAAGAGTGTCAAACCCAACGAGGAGCAGAAGGAAATGATAAGCGGTTTTCAGTAAGGTATTCTCTGCAAGCAATGAAATTATCGGTAACAGATAGTTTTGTGATAAGGTAATTTGTAACGGGTAACAAGTAATGAAAGTAAATAAGGTGAAGCAAGATGGCCCTCCTTTTTGTAGCAAAGGTCAAGCCTGGACAAACTCTTATATAGAGAAAAGCGCTGCCGAGGACACATGGGAATTATCGTCAAGCTAGTTTTCATCACACTCATATGATTCGCGTTCCTTACTTTGATAATTTGGTATGTGGGTGGACCGGTGCTTGGGTGCTGGCCTTTCTTGGACAAGCATCCCACTTATGATTAACCTCTATTGCAAGCATCTGCAACTACGAAAGAAGTATTAAGGTAAACCTAACCATAGCAAGAATCATATGGATCCAAATCGGCCCCTTACGAAGCAACTCATAAACTAGGGTTTAAGCTTCTGTCACTCGAGCAACCCATCATCTACTTATTACTTCCCAATGCCTTCCTCTAGGCCCAAATAATGGTGAAGTGTCATGTAGTCGACGTTCACATAACACCACTAGACTAAAGACAACATACATCTCATCAAAATATCGAACGAATACCAAATTCACATGACTACTTATAGCAAGACTTCTCCCATATCCTCAGGAACAAACGTAACTACTCACAAATCATATTCATGTTCATAATCCACTACTAGGAAAAGGGCTATAGATAGGATTGACACTAATGGCGCACCAGGGATGCAGTGCGCCACTACTATATACTAATGGCGCACTAGTTGGTGATGCGCCATTAGTGTGGAAGACACTAATGGCGCACCAGAAAAACAGTGCGCCACTAGTAATAAAGTTTTTTTTCATTTTTACATACATACCATCAAGCATCCAATCAAGTGCGCTATTACTAGTTCTAACTAGTAATGGCGCACTAGATAGACAGTGCGCCAATAGCAAATGTTTTATTTTTACTTTTTTGCAAAACTACTAATGGCGCACCAACAGCAAATGCGCCATTAGTAAGCAGGCATACTAATGGCGCATTTGCTGTTGGTGCGCCATTAGTAACCTGGGACCCCAACAAGATATTTTGGACAGCCTCACCTACCCACTCACTTTCCCCACTTCATTCCCTCCACCTCCTTCTCCAAACTTTCGGCTGCCTCCTCCTCCTCACCTCATTTGCACCAGAGATTCATCAAAATTAAGTGGTGAAATTACCTTTTTTGATAGGTAAGTAAGGGAAAGCTATCTTCATGTTGTAGATCTTTTTTTTCTCCCTAGCTCGCTTCCAACAACGTGCACATGCACTTTTTGTGGCCTAGCTAGATCTATGTATGTTTGTGATGTTGCATATATTTGTGGTGTTGCATATATGTTTGTGTTTGCAGGTACCGGTATTTGAAATGCGATGGTTACCAATATTTTGCCGGAATGTTGATTCATTTCCGTTTCGGCGAGAATTTTTGCACTATGCATTCTTTTTTATCCTATTTTTAGGGAAGGTCATGCCAAAGTTTTTCTTGGTTCTAAAATATCGTTTTGCTCTACCCCGCAGGCGACCATGGTCCGCACGATGACCGAAGGCATCGTGAATAGGTTTTTGAGCTCCGCGAAGGCCGAGATGTTTCAAAAGAACGAGACGGAGATAAGATGTCCGTGTCGAAGATGCAAGCTGAAGAGCCTTATTGCGGACCCGGATTCCGGGCAGGTGCGGGACCACCTGCTCTTGCGTGGTTTCATGGATGGCTATCTGTGGCAAGGTGATGAAGATGACTATGAAGTCGTCCATGGGGGCCGGGCAAGAAATGAGGAAGGGCAACAAGACAACCACCGCGGCAAGGGCGGGCGAGAAGACGAAGAATCTCCAGGACATGATCACGACGGTGATGTTGTACGATCATCATGTAGAAGATGTCGTACATGATGATGAGGAAGATCAAGACGAAGGGAATGATCATGAAGATGAAGATGCCAGAGCAGACGACGATGGAGGCTGGGTGCAGGACCCTCATATTCAAGAGTTGCTTCTCAAGCAGACGGATAACGCAAGAGCTGCCGCCCGAGAGAAAGCCAAGATGGATCAACTGGAGATAGACGCGGTTAATCCATTGTATGAAGGATGCAGGCCCGAGGATACCCGCCTGAAAGTAACGCTCATGGCTCTGGAGATGAAGTTAAAACACAAAATGACGGACGCATGCTCGACGAGAACATGTCATTCTGGCACGAACGTCTTCCCAAGGGGAACAAGTGCCCGACCATTTTCGAGGAGGCGAAGAAAATCATGTGTCCTCTGGATTTACCACACGTGAAATACCATGTGTGCATGAAAAATTGCATCATTTATCGGGACGAGCACGTGAAGTCTACCATATGTCCTGTGTGCGAGGCCACTCGATACAAGAAGAGGAAGAAAGCTCCTCGAAAATCGGTGTGGTACTTTCCGATCACTCCTCGTCTGCAGCGGTATTTCGCGGACCCTAAGGTAGCAAAGCTCCTGCGTTGGCATGCTGATAGGGAGGAGAAGAAGCGGGACGATGACGGAAATGATCTGGAGATAAATAAAAAAGACAAGATGCTGAGTCACGCTAAGGATGCAAGCCGCTGGCAAGCGTTGAACTTGAATACCCAGAATTTGGGAAGGATCCAAGGAACATCGTCTGGGCGCGAGTACCGATGGAGTCAATCCGCTTGGCAGCCAGGAGAAGCACACATAGCACCTGGCCTGTGTTTGTGTGGATGTACAACCTTCCCCTGGTTGTGCATGAAGAGGAAGTACATTCACATGAGTATGCTAATTGAAGGGCGAAAGCAAGGGCAGACTTGAAATCAATGGGCATCGTGAGCTTCGCGCTAATGATGATGATGATGATGATGAGGCGAAGCAGGACACAGTAAGTTGTCGCAAAGGCAAAAAGGCCAAGAAGACCGGAAATGACTACCCTCCCGCGTGCTTCACTCTAAGTCAGGAGGAGATCGAGCAGTTTTTCACCTGCCTCCTAGGAGTAAAACTTCCTTACGGTTACGCAGGGAAGATAAGCAGATACCTAGACCAAGCAGAAGTTCAGCGGGATGAAGTCTCACGACTGTCACGTGCTGATGATGCAGATACTTCCAGTTGCAATCCGTGGGATCATGGACGCGCACGTCCGTGAAACGCTATTTGGCCTATGCAACTTTTTCGACGTCATCTCTCGGAAGTCGATTGGCGTAAGGCAACTCAGAAGGCTACAGGAAGAGATCATGTTGATACTATGCGAGCTTGAGATGTACTTCCCGCCCGCATTCTTCGATGTTATGGTGCATCTGCTGGTCCATATTGTGGAGGATATCATCCAACTCGGGCCGACGTTCCTGCACAGCATGATGCCGTTCGAAAGGATGTATGGTGTCATCAAAGGATACGTTCGCAAAATGTCACGTCCAGAGGGAAGTATAGCCAGGGGCTTTCGGACCGAAGAGTGCATCTCCTGCTGCACGAATTATCTAGGCATCAAGAACCCCATTGGTCTGCCCGTCAACAGGCACCTCGGCAGGCTCGCTGGATGGGGTCACCGTGAGGGTCGCCGCGAAATGCATGTCGACTTCGAGGGTCGACTCGCCGACTTTGAAAGAGCAAACCTAGTCGCTACAACACATAGACGTGGTCGATCCTTGGGTGGTAGAGCACAAAACCTTTATTGAGAAGACGTACAATGACCGAGGCCAACAGAGGACGGACGGAGATATAATCAAAGAGCACAACTCATGTTTCACGCGTTGGTTCAAGTAGAAGCTTCTCTCGTACCCTTTACATGAGGATTCTTCCGCGGAAGAACAACTCATATTCGCCTTTGTCACAGTATGCCGAGCACAACCTGATGACCTATGAGGCGCACGATATCAACGACTACACATTCTAAACCGAGAACAAGGACATGAAGAGCGATGGTTATCGTAACTCCGGTAACGATGGAATCCTACACCGGCAACGACAAGGATAGATACTACGGAAGGATCGAGGAGATCTGGGAGCTAAGCTACGCTGGAGAGAAGGTCCCGATGTTCCGTGTCAGATGGGCCAAGAGCGTCCTAAAAGAAGACCAAGACCGCGGGCGCAAACGTCACCGCGAAAAATGAGCCATGGGTACTGGCTTCCCAAATGGACCAATGCTTCTTCATTACTGACCCGCCAAAGCCCAGTCGTGTTGTTGTGAGGATAGGCAAAAGGAAGATTATCGGAATGGATGGAGTAGCCAATGAGCAAGACTTCGACAAGTACGGCGACCCGAAGATCGAACATGACGACGACGATGAAGTAGCAGCACACACCACAAGAAGAAGCAGGACCACCCTACCTAAAGGACGCCTGCTCCACGGAAGAACTCCATTTGCGAAAAAGAAGGGCAAGAAGATTGTGAACAGATAGCTAGCTAAGATCGATTGTATTTAAATCGTAGTCTTCATTTCTGCACGCGTTTTGATATCATGAGTATTTTTAAATTTCATGGGCACTTTTTGAATTCATGAATATTTTGTCAAATTTGATGATATTTTTTCATATTCAATATGAAAAAAATATTGAATATTCATGAGGACACTCGATCTCGATCCCCCTCCCTCTCGATAGCTAACCCCCACGCCAGATCCCCCTCGCCGCCGAGCACCCCCCGCACCCTTCCCCCGCTCCACCACCGCCGACGACCCCCGCACCTCCCTGCTCCACCGCGCCCGACGAACCACCGCACCTCTCCCGCTCCACCGGCTTGCCGACCCACCGCACCTCCCCGCTCCACCGTTGCCGCCGACACCACCCTCCCCCGGCCCGCTCCACCGCCTCCGCCGACACCCGCACCCTCCCCCACTTTTTGAAGATATTTTTAAATAACAAATTTGATGATATTTTCAAATAAGAAATTTGATGATATCTTCAAATAACAAATTTGATGATATTTTCAATTAAAAATAAAAAAAACAAATTTGATGATATTTTCAAAAAAATGATGATATTTGATGATATCTTCTGTTCTAGTCCTCATGAAAATAACAAATTTGATAAAAACAAATTATTAGATGCAACAAGAAATAATGAAAAAAGTGCACCATTGCTGTAAAAAAAGTTACTAATGGCGCACTGAGGAGGGTGCGGCATTGCTATCGAAAAAAACTACTAATGGCGCACTGTGGGTGGTGCGTCATTGCTATAGCTGGAGACCCCTTCGCCCGATCCCCCCTTCCCTCTCCCTCGCCGGATCCCCCTTCCCTCCCCCACCACACCCGCTCCGACGACCCCCGGCCCGCTCCAACGACCACTGCGCCCGCTCCACACCAGCTCCGGCTCCCCCGCGCCCGCTCCGATGACCTCCGCGACCGCTCCACAACCTAGCACCTCCCCACTTCCCCTCGCCTCGCGCTGCTTCACCCGACTAGGTCATCCCCGTCGACACCACATCATCCCCACGACCACCGTCGTCCCCGCACCCCACCAAGGAGTCCAGGAGCTCTGTAGTGTTCTTCTACGTCATCTACGGCCAGCCGTTCGAGCTCGAAGACTCTGCATCGTGCGGATCGAGGTCTTCTTCCACCTCCGGCCACCGCGGCCTCACTGTCGATCCGCGTCACCTGGCTAACCCCCGACCCGCACGAGCTCGCCATCGCCTTCCTCTCGGTGAGCTGCACGGTTCCCTCCCCCTTCGATTACATCAGAGATCGTCGCACCACCGCGCCTCAGCCTCCGGGTTGCCGCCTCGTGGCCGTGCTCCTCGGCCTCGGCCGCACTCCTGCCCCGCCAAGGCGGCCACTGCACCGCGACCGTGCCTCCACTACGCTCGGGCCGCATACAGCCCCGCCAGTGCGCTCCACAGCCATGACTGCGCCTCCACTACGCTCGGGCCACGCCCAGCCATGCTTTGTGGGACCGTTGCCTCACTGTCATGTGTTGCCGTGACTTGCTAACCAAATTGGTTTGTGTCAATTTCACAAACTTGCAGGCTTATAGAATTAGAAATACTACTATATTGGATACCCTCACTGTCATGGGCTTTCTTTTATTAGTCAAGTAGTATGCTTAGAATCTTGTTGGGAGAGTAAAGCTTTGCTTTCAGTTTTTTCTTGTATGTGGGGATTGCTACAACTCATACATGAGAAAATTGATAACTACTATGTCATTGTGTACTCCTCCGTACCAAGTGTAATGTCAAGTTTAGATTGGTCAATATGGTTCTCGCTTTTAAATTTTTACATGCTCTCATTTTTTGTGTGGGTAATGTTTTATATGCTCTTTATCTCTTCCCTTGATGTAGACATTCGAGGCAAAGGTGATATAGCTTTCTAGCTCCTTAGGGGGTTGTTCCTCTTAAGGTGTGTGTTAAACAGGGTTTTATGTGGTCATATGGAGTTTATTAGGTAGAGAAAGTACCTTGTGATTTTTCTAATTTTGGACATATATCAAGTCTCACCAAGACATCTTCATTACAACACTCAGCTTATCCAAGACATCTTCATTACATTCTAGACAGGATAGAAGCCTACTTTGTTTAGAAATAGAGTCAGAATTTGAAAAGGAAAACCCTTAAGCCAAACATACAACAAGCATTGACAACATAAGTGGAGACACTAATTTTCTCTGACTTGTGGAGGCTCTAATCCTCAGGGATCATGGCTAAAATAATTTTCCATGCCTGATTAGTGATTATATGAATCAGTTTGTAAACTGTAGAGGTGGTTAGGATCTGGTTAAAAATAAAAACAATAATAGAAGTTTTGTATTTTCTAAGAAAAAAACTCCACATATGCACCAGGATGTGATCTATCAGAACCAAAGTAGACCTAGCTCTGCATTAGTTGTTTTGTGCTTCAAGTGTCCCAATCAAGGACAAACTGAGTGGTTGCAAAATAATATTATGTGGTCAATGTGGATTTACTATTTTCTGGTGATAGTTCTAAACTGGTAAATAAGTTAACATGAGTAAGTGAGACTTGGCATTTTAAAGCTTAGGGTCTTCAACTTCAACTATGAATTGGGATGATAATGTTATTTTGCCTTCTTAACAGAATGGTGTCATAATCAGAACAAAGCTGCTGCAAATGAATACCTTTTTTTACAAGTGCATCTACACCTTCTGATCCATTTAGAGTTATCATAAATATATTTCCAAGGTTTTTTTCATTTCACTGTAGAGTCTTTGCTTCTGGACTCAATGCACATTCATCAGTCATAAGAGATAAATACTAGTAAGTCAAGGGCACTAGTATTTGATCATGCCTCTTTTGAGAAGTATGTCTATTGATTCAAAATTGCCATGGCGAAAATATGTTTCAGAAAATGACATCGACTAAAATGTTCTATAGATCATGATCCATAGACAAAAAATGCCATGATCCATACAGTATAAATTCCGTGATGCATAGGCTATATTTGCCATGGGAGATGGCAATTTTGTTGGATCATGATCCAGAGATTAAAAAAATGCATAGACTACAATTTCCTGGCATGATCCATAGAATAAAAATGTAGAATAAAAAATGCCATGATCCATACACTATAATTTTCATGATGCATAGACTATATTTGCCATGGCCCGGTACAAAAGAAATTTGCCTTGTTGCAAAACGAAATGAAATTTGCCATGGTGCATATAGTGAAAACAATGCCATGATCTGTAAAATACATTTGTCATGCTCCATGAAAGTAAATTGCCATGGTCCAAATGTAGCAAAAGTTTCAAGTAATGTTTTGTTTCTGTGTTTGAATAGGCAGCAGACTTTCTATTCTTTCTGTGTATGTACAGACTTGCTAAACTATTGATGATTTTTTGTTGGGTGACCTATTATATCTGGAATGGAAGCTCACATAAGTTGAGCTGATTTTTGTCCATATGAAAGCACATGACCATATGGTCTGTGGCTGGGTTTTGTCTCCGACCATTGTGTCGTGATGATTTTGCAGGTACCCCGAGAGGCCCTTGAGTTTGCCGGAATGTCGATTAACTTCCGTTCCGGCAAATTCAGGTACTCCATATGTCCTATTTTCAGCAAAGGTCATGCTGAAATTTTACGTGAATTTTAGCATGACTTTGCTAAAAATCGGACATATGGGGTACTTGCTACTAATGCATGGGCCGGGGTATCTTAGTACTTAATTAAGTAGGATCAACTCCCCTTTATTCTTGCTGCATTAAACCATAGGTGGCAATAGAGCCAAGTGATTAGGCCCAACTTATAATTCTCCTCAAAGATCGATAAACCCAAGATGATAAACCCAACATATGTGGCAATAGAGCCAAGTGATTAGTGCCAAGTGATTAGGCCCAACCTAGGGTGCCTCGGCATCGATAAACCCTAAATGATGAAAACTTAACTTAGCATTTAGGGTGCCTCGGCGTCGACAAACCCTAAATGATGAAACCTCGGCTTTTAGGGTGCCTCGGTGTCGATGAGAATCTAAATGATGTACGCTTAGGCTTTTAGGGTGCCGCGGCGTCGACAAACCCTAAATGATAAAAGCTTAGCTTTTAGGACGCCTCGGTGTCGACAAACCCTAAATGATGAGACCACGATCTTGTTCCTTGACAATAACCAACTTTTTGACCAAACTGTTTTCATATTTAGAGCGAAACATGGCCAACAACGAGAGGCCTGCGGTTCGGGCGGCAAGCAATTCTGGGAGCTGTCCCAAGAGATGGAGGAACAACCTCACCGCTATGAGGACGCCGCGGAAGACACCGATCCTGACTACACAACCCCTAGTGACGTCGGGGATGACACCACTGATGGTGCCGCCGAGGATGCCACCATCGATGATGGCGGCGCATACACAGATGGCAGCCAACCAAGAAGCAAAGGAAGGACCGCGCCAATGCGCTTAGCACCCTCAAGGAGGAATTTACTCAAGTGGACTCTGACGGGCATCCAACGGAGCCCAAACATATAGTCAAGGGGTACTCGCTTCAGCTCAGGTGCATTCTCCGGAGCACCATCTCGATCAACACCGAGAACCTTAGGCATAAGGACCGAGGGAATTTGCGCAACCTCCTCTTCACGAAGCTGCACGAACGATACAAGTTGCCCGCCAATTTTGAAAACACAAGCCTCTCAGGGAATAAAGTGAACAGTGCCGCCCTCACGAGGATGAGCACGGCCCTGTCTACTTGGAGAAGCGCGGTGAAGAGAATGATTGATAAAGGTGATAGTTATGAGAAGATCAAGGCGAAATATTCTTCGATCAGCGAAGATGACTACAAGGAGTTCAAGATCAAGTGCGAGCAGCGCAACCTCGAATCAAGTCGTGGGGGAAAGAAATGCGGAGTTGAACTTAGGGGAACACAAACTCGGTCCCGGGCGGTTACTGAGTGGCGGAGCCTATATGGGACAAGGAGGACGCGAGCGTCTTGAGCAAGGCCTATCGCCCGCTTCGAGAAATACAGCGGTGACAAGCAGACCAGGAACTTTGTCAGGGGCCGGTACAAGGAGGACCCGATAACAAAGGAGCTTACCACGGATCCGAAGACCAGGGCGCTTGAGCTTGTTCTGGTAAGGAATACACCCCCGCGTAATTAGCACCATATGGTTGCACTCTAATTAATCCACAATATTTCTAAATGGTTCACGTTCCTTCCACAGGAAACTGAAAGCAGTAGCGCGGGGTCGTCTCAGAGCTTCCCTTTCGACACCCCTTTAAATAGGGCGTTGAACATAATGAAAAACAAGGATAAGCTCACTAAGCCGACGTCAGCTGGTCGTGTGGCCGGCAAAGGCTTTTCCACAAAATGGGGGTCATACTATACCGCTGGTGTGCGGAAGGAGAAAAAGACCAGCTCGGAAAGCCAAACGCGCGAGGTTGAAGCACTCAAGGCACAAGTGGCGCGGATTCCAGAGCTTGTCCAAGAGCAAGTGGAACAACAACTAGGAACGAAGCTCAACGCCATCGTGCCTACGTTGATTCATGGGATGACGACGTGGATTGCGGGCGGCCAACAGGGGCCTCCCCCGGTTCCCAGCTTCACGGCCAAGAATCAAGACGGCAGCGGCGCCATTGGTGTCTCCGCGGAGGCGGTATTCGTGTCTCCGGCGCCGCACGGCATTGGAGCTTAATGCACCCGGGTGTACGCGGTCGGCACCTCGCCAAAGCGCCCACTCCGTCGATTGCGCCCGCCGTTGGCGGTGCCTCGACATTAGCCGAGCTCGACGGCATCACGGTAACTAAGCCTCTCGGCCGATGACTTCATCTCCTTGCCTTTGACTGGGCATCCCTGACGCCCTACATGTTCTTGCAGGGCGCCGCCGACGTTCCTTGCACTCTTCTACACTTCGTGGGGGGCGTGTTGGTTGATGTCGCCAAGGGCAGAATCGTTCAACCGGGCAACCGCATGTTCCACGGTAATTCGATGGCACCCACAATGTATAGGGTTGAAGTGGTTCGGGTGCTGCCAGGCTGCGACGAGCTGTTACCTCCGATTCGACATGCTGGGGCCGACGAAGAAGATGAGATGACCCTCAAGACTGCAGAACTGGCCCCTGCTTTGGCGAAGAGCCAGATTCATTTGGGGCGGGGGACACCACTTACAGACAAGACCGCCAGTCGTGCCGGCGCCAAGCCATGGCAAGAACGCCGCAACGCTACCGGACCTGCCGGACATCCCTATGGCACAGGATCCGGACAGCCCTATGGCACAGGATCCGGATGGCGACGACAACGACGACGGTACATTTACCAAAGTTGATAAGTACTTTGCCGAACATGGGTACGCTGACGAGTTCTGCGGGCCTCTTTCTCAAGAACCCAACCAAGACGACCGCGATCTAGCTGGTACGGTGGAGAAATCCAATTGCAACAGGCGTCGTCTGGCGTTCAGTTCTCAGGACACGCCTCCAGCTCCCGCCTTCACCGAGCCTCAGATAGCTGAGGTGTGAAATATTATCAGCCCCAACACGCTCAAGAAGGCGGTTTGTGAGCAGAACTCGGTCCCATTACAGGAGATCAAGAAGAAGGGACGGAAACGAAAGACTAACAAGGGCGCCGGTGCGAGCCAGCCGGCACCGAGTTCGATCCGTGCTCAGGATGGGCCACCTTCACCTAAGGATATCTCGAGGAGGGTGCATGTGGCAAGTAGGGCGATGCTACCGCCAAATATGCTGAATGCTGCAACCGGTCCTATGCGGAGTCTGCACGATAGTGTTCTTTCTTTGGAGAAGCAGCGTCTGAGAGAGAATGATGTGGCATACCCGGTTTTCGTGGCCAAGGTGCCAGAGGGCAAGGGCTTTGTGGATGGCGACATCGGGGGTACGATCGTCCTGCGGTTTGATGACATCTTTGCTATGTTTAACCTTCATCCGCTGCACTACACCTTCGTTCGGCTGTTTTCGCTGAGTATGGAGATGCGGATCATTAGAGACAAGACCTCGGACATCGTGATAGTCGAACCCTTCTACATGCATGCCAAGCACTTGAGTAGCGCTGGGGACCGCCAAGTTGCGAGTTCACACCTCGAAGGCGTCATTCTGGCAAACCCAGATAAGGATAACTTCCTTGTGGCTTACTTTCCCGAGTAAGTCATCCCTTAACTGCCCCGTAACATATGATTTCTTAGATTTCGATCGTTCTTTTTTTTTCTAACATTCCGTGTTCTGTGCAGTGACACACATTGCACACTCATCCTCCTAAGCCTGAAATATTCCATGGCCATGTATTTCGACCCGAACCGTAACTCCATGATAGACTACACAAATGTCAAGAAAGTTCTTGATGATGTTCTCCCCGGCTACGCCAAATCTGGAGGCACCTTCACTGGGCAGTTCGTAAGTACGGCAAGCACACCTTCTCACACAATACGAAGTTCTTCTGCGTCAAGCAGCCGCCTGGCGGTCAGAAGGATGCCTGCTATGCCCTCCATCACATGCGGGCGATCGTAACGGACCATCATCACCTTCTGCTACCAGATAGTCTCAAAGATTGGGCCGCGAGGTTGTCGGCAACCCAGGATGCGGACCTCAGACAAGAATTCTTTCTCATCCAGTCGGAGTTTGCGGACATCATCCATCAAGATGTCCTTCATACCTCGGGGCAGTTCTTCCACATATATCAGCCGTCCAACAGTGAGATAGATGAAACGCTACAAATGCAGGGTGACAACAACCGCGATTTCATGACCATCACGACAGACGGCGGCTTCATCCACGCTCCTGTCCGATGAGTCGAGTCGAAAGTAGTGATGTGTAGTTCTGAAACATTGATTGGCTCATGGTGTAGTTAAAATTTAATGAATTTGTATGTCTCTTTGGTTTGGACAGTCGTTCAACTTAGATTACGCTGTCAGGACCCCGATCCTAAGTCACACCGATCTAGCAGGGAACACATCATATCACTTTGCGTCCTCACGCACGGTATTCCCACGGGTGTCGCCTTACCATTTCCCGGGACCGTTTGCGCCTTTTGGCTCACGTATATGATAGTGTCGCTAGCATCCATATGACAAAGAACCCGGGCCGACATGGCTAGTCGTGAACCCAAAGCGGCGCTTAACCCATGGGGACAGGCATACATGAATCACATCGAGCATGTCGGTCATCAACGTATGAATTCGGGCTGTAGCACTGGGCTAACAGGACTCGGTATCCCGGCTGTAGCGAGCTAGGCAGGACTCGAATATCACCGCGTGACATTTCCCGAAGGAACGGACATAAGGCGAAGTGAAACACATCTTGGCAGATCAAGTGTCCAAGCGGTAGTCTTTGGGCTAGCAGGACTCCGGTGAACCGGGTCATGGCGGACTACAATCGCTCAGAAGCACGAGACTACATTTCCCCATATGAGAGGCTGCCAAGGATAAACAACTAGTTTGTCGGATACCACACATACCAAGCATTTCAAACATACACACAATATGCTCAATATGTGTAAATACAACATGGCATCACAACATAACTCTACGACTCAAATATTTATTCATTAGGCTCCGAGGAGCTTAGATATTACAAACATGGGTCTCATGACCCAACACTCGAGGATACAAGTCAAAGCACAAGCGGAGGCTAAACATGTCCGAGTACGCACAACTATAAATGAAAAAGGCTGAGAAGCCCGACTATCTACCAGATCCTGCCGAGGGCACAAGATCGTAGCTGAGGTAACAAGCTAAACGTCGAAGTCCAAGCGGAACTACTAGTGAGACTGACGTCTCTCTGCAAAACATAAAATAGGCAAACGTGAGTACAATTAATCGATGCTATTTATTAGTAGGACCATGAATCGTGCTATTAATGTCTTGCTTTTCTCTTCCGATCCTTTTGTTGCATACTTACATATTGCTTATGTATTGTCTGTTGTTTGGCTTGTGCATAGAGATGTAAGCCGTATGTCGGTGTACAAGGGTAAGGTTCCCGAGTCTACGACGATCGGGAGGAGTGTTGGAGACAGGTTCACCGTTTCAGCGGTAACAGTTACAAAGGGTACACCACTAGGGCGGAGGCAGAATCTAGATACGCCCGCTATCTAGCGGGAGAGAGGAGGGAGCGTTGGAGGAACCAGATGAAGACCATTTTGATCGCGATGATGCTCATCGTGATGACCACAGCTCTCTTCTATGTGATGGTAGTTGAGATGATCGCTATCGACTTGTAATGTGAAGACAAACTCGATACTCGCAGTCTTGAGACTTGTAATGTTTTATCTTTGTTCGGTCTTTTGAATTCGGAGACTAATATGATGAATTGTATTCGGAGACTAATCTTCTATTGTATTCAATGAATCTGTTATTGTTGTGTGCTGCTGTCTATATTTTTTCCAATAATATATTTTGTAACCTGTGCAAAAATCAAAAAAGTAAAAAAAAAACCAAATATTCATACTAATGGCGCATCACCACAAAAGCGCCATTAGTGTGCCAAAGGATACTAATGGCGCATCACAACAGGGTGCGCCATTAGTATGACAAAGCACATGGTTACGTATGGCCCCGGAGGCACACACTAATGTCGCATGGTGTTACATACTAATGGCGCACTAGGTGGTGCGCCATTAGTATATCAGATACTAATGGCGCACCAGTGGTGCGCCATTAGTAGAAAATACTAGTGGCGTGATACTAATGGCGCACCGGTAGTGCGCCATTAGTAGGCAAAACCGGTGCGCCATTAGTAGGCCTTTTCCTAGTAGTGATCAGAGGGGTATTAATATGCATATAGGATCTGAACATATGATCTTCCACCAAATAAACCAACCAGCATCAACTACAAGGAGTAGTCAACACTATAGCAACCCACAAGTACCAATCTGAGGCTTTGGGACAAAGATTGGATACAAGAGATGAACTAGGGTTTTAGAGGAGATAGTGCTGGTGAAGAAGTTGATGGAGATTGACCCCCTCCCGATGAGAGGATCATTGGTGATGTCGATGGTGATGATTTCCCCCTCCCGGAGGGAAGTTTCCCCGACAGAACAGCTCTGCCGGAGCCCTAGATTGATTCCGGCAAGGTTCCACCTCGTGGCGGCGGAGTTTCTTCCCGAAAGCTTGCTTATGATTTTTTCACGGTAAAAGCCTTCATATAGCAGAAGATGGGCACCGAAGGCCTGCCAGGGGGCCCATGAGGCAGGGGGCGCGCCCAGGGGGGTAGGGCGCGCCCCCACCCTCGTGGCCAAGGTGTGGGACCCCTCTAGTGGATTCTTTCGCCAATATTTTTTATTAATTCCAAAAATAACTTCCATGAAGTTTCAGGACTTTTGGAGCTGTGCAGAATAGGTCTCTAATATTTGCTGCTTTTCCAAATTTCGTAATTCCAAATTGGCACTCTCCCTCTTCATGTAAACCTTGTAAAATAAGAGAGAAAAGGCATAAGTATTGTGACATAACGTGTAATAACAGCCCATAATGCAATAAATATTGATATAAAAGCATGATGCAAAATGGACGTATCAACTCCCCCAAGCTTAGACCTCGCTTGTCCTCAAGCGGAAAGCCGATATCAAAAAAGATGTCCACATGTTTAAAGATAGAGGTCTCGATAAAATAAAATACGGATATGATGGCATCATGATTATTCTTATAACAACAACATATATGGATATTGTCATATGATTTCTTATGCTCAAGTAATAATCTATTCACAATGTCAAGTATGAATCAGAAACTTCATTGAAAACCAACAAACTATAATCTCGGTCATTGAAGCAATTGCAATTTATCATAATATCGGGAAGAGTCAATATAAGAGCTTTTCAGCAAGTCCACATATTCAACTATCATTAAGTCTTTCATAATTGCTAACACTCACGCAATACTTATGGGTATGGAGTTTTAATCGGACACAGAGAAAGATGGGGGCTTATAGTGTTGCCTCCCAACCTTTTACCTCAAGGGTAATGTCAACAATAATAATTCATGCTAACTTACATCCAGTTATAATATATATATATATATATATATATTTATATATATATATATATATCAGGATCTTTCCAACACAAGGTGCTTGCCAAAAGATAAAATGTAAAAAGGAAAGGTGAAGATCACCATGACTATTGTATAAGGTAAGACAAAAGTAAAAGATAGGCCCTTTGCAGAGGGAAGCAGAGGTTTTCATGTGCTTTTAAGGCTGGATGCACGAAATCTTAATGCAAAAGAACGTCACTTTATATTGCCACTTGTGATATGGACCTTTATTATGCAGTTCGTCGCTTTTATTGCTTCCATATCACAAGATCGTATAAAGCTTATTTTCTCCACACTAATAAATCATACATATTTAGAGAGCAATTTTCATTGCATACAATAATGACGACTTACTTGAAGGATCTTACTCAATCCGTAGGTAGATATGGTGGACTCTCATGACAAAACTGGGTTTAAGGATATTCAGAAGCACAAGTAGTATCTCTACTTGGTGCAAAGAATTTGGCTAGATGAGAGGAATAGGCAAGCTCAACATGTTGGATGATCCATGACAGGAAACATAACCCATTACGTTGTCTTCCTTGTCCAACATCAACTCTTTAGCATGTCATACTTTAATGAGTGCTCACAATCATAAAAGATGTCCAAGATAGTATATTTATATGTGAAAACCTCTCTTTCCTTATTACTTCCTATTAATTGCAACGATGACCAAAACTATGTTTGTCGACTCTCAACAACTTTCATTCATCATACTCTTTATATGTGAAGTCATTACTCTTCATAAGATCAATATGATCTCTTTTATTCCTTTTTATTCTTTCTCTTTTTTTACTTCCCTCACGATCATAGCAAGATAATCAAGCCCTTGACTCAACACTAATCTTTATTATATATAGCTCACGGACTCGATTACATAGGAGGATCATAAAGCAAAACTCAAAAGTAGACCATACTAATGCTTTTATTCTACTAGATCACGATATTACCAAAAGGATCGAACTAAGAAATACGGTAAAGATAGGAATGTGATGGTGATACGATACCGGGGCACCTCCCCCAAGCTTGGCAGTTGCCAAGAGGAGTGCCCATACCCATGTGATTATGTCTCCTTCTTCGGAGGTGGTGATGGGGGTAATTGTGCCGTCAGCTTTTTCATATTGTACTTGAGAAGGACAATTTCCTCCTTTAAGTCATCGACTTCCGTTTCTAGCTTTAGGATCTTGTCACATAAATTTCCTTTGCTTTTCTGCCGAAAACGAGAAGGAATAGATCGGTTATTAGACAGTTTAGCCCTCTTAGGAAGACTATACTTCTTGAACTTCACGTGCATATCCCCAGGTTGAGGTAGAGGGACATCCTCCTCCTCCGAACTTGAATCATTGATCCTCATCAAATGAGCATCCTCTTCATCATCCGTAGTTAGACCACAGGGAGATAGATCCCCATAGGTCTTTGGGTCAGCAGCGAGATGTGAGACATAGCTCTCTCTGCCGGAATCCTGAGATGACATCTTGCTCCAAACCTGCTACAGAAACAGCTCGAAACAAAAACAGAGGATATTTGCGTGGTACGGTGGTCAAAACCTTCGGGAGATTATATAATGAATTTTTACCGATCAAAATAAGTATCGTGCAAGAAAACAGAGTCCGGAGAGCACACGAGGTGCCCACGAGACAGGGGGGCGCCCAGGGGGGTAGGGCGTGCCCTCCACCCTCGTGGATGCCTCGTGTCCTTCCCGGACTACTTCTTATTTTCCTATTTTCTTAAATATTCCAAAACGGAGAAAAATTGCCATTAGAACTGTTTTGGAGTTGGTTTACTTACCGTGCCACATACCTATATCTTTTCAGAGTCTCAAACATTCTGGAAAGTGTCTCTTATGTATTCCTCTGGGGTTACGGTTTCAATAACATTAGTTTCAACATTTATAGGATTACCTGAGATATAATGTTTGATTCTTTGACCGTTCACCACCTTCAGATTTGTGCCTTCGAAGTTGTTGATTCTTATGGCACTGGAATGATAGACCTCCTCAATAACGTAAGGACCTTCCCATTTGGAGAGAAGTTTTCTTGCAAAAAATAGTAAATGAGAGTTGAATAGCAACACATAATCACCTACATTAAACTCACGCTTTTGTATCCTTTTGCCATGCCATCTTTTAACTTTTTATTTAAACAATTTGGCATTCTCATAGGCCTGGGTTCTCCATTCATCAAGTGAGCTAATGTCAAATAGTCTCTTCTCACCGGCAAGTTTGAAATCATAATTGAGCTCTTTAATGGCCCAATATGCCTTATGTTCTAGTTCGATAGGTAAGTGACATGCTTTTCCATAAACCATTTTATACGGAGACATACCCATAGGATTTTTATATGCAGTTCTATAGGCCCATAATGCATCATCAAGTTTTTTGGACAAATTCTTTCTAGATCAATTAACAGTCTTTTCCAAAATTAATTTGAGCTCTCTATTACTCAATTCTACTTGAGCACTAGACCGCGGGTGGTATGGAGATGCAATTCTATGATTAACATCATACTTAGCAAGCATTTTACGAAAAGCACCATGAATAAAATATGAACCACCATCAGTCATTAAATATCTAGGGACTCCAAACCTCGGAAAAATAACTTCTTTAAGCATCTTAATAGAGGTGTTATGATCAACACTACTAGTTGGAATAGCTTCTACCCACTTAGTAACGTAATCAACAGCAACTAAAATATGTGTATACCCATTAGAGGAAGGAAACGGTCCCATATAATCAATGCCCCAAACATCAAATGGTTCAATAACAAGTGAATAATTCATAGGCATTTCTTGACGTATACTAATATTACCAATTCTTTGACATTCATCACAAGATAAGACAAACTTACGGGCATCTTTGAAGAGAGTAGGCCAATAAAAACCGGATTGCAATACCTTATGCATAGTTCTATCTCCAGCGTGGTGTCCTCCATAAGCTTCAGAGTGACACTTGCGTAGGATCTGTTCCTGTTCATGTTCAGGTATACAACGTCTAATAACACAATCTACTCCTTATTTATAAAGGTGTGGGTCATCCCAGAAGTAATGTCTTCAATCATAGAAAAACTTTTTCTTTTGCTGGTATGTGAAACTAGGTGGTATAAATTTAGCAACAATGTAATTAGCATAATCAGCATACCATGGAGCAGTACGAGAAGCATTCATGACATTTAGTTGTTCATCAGGAAAGCTATCATCAATAGGTAGTGGGTCATCAAGAACATTATCTAACCTAGACAAGTTGTATGAACAGGGTTCTCAGCTCCCTTTCTATCAATAATATGTAAATCAAATTCTTGTAGCAAGAGAACCCATCTAATAAGTCTAGGTTTAGCATCTTTCTTTTCCATAAGATATTTAATAGCAGCATGATCAGTGTGAACAGTTACTTTAGAATCAACAATATAAGGTCTGAACTTATCACAAGCAAATACAACTACTAAAAATTCTTTTTCAGTTGTAGCATAATTTCTCTGGGCATTGTCTAGAGTTTTACAAGCATATTGGATAAGATTTAATTTCTTATCAACTCTTTGTCCTAGAACAGCACCTACAGCATAATCGCTAGCATCACACATAATTTCAAAGGGTAAATTCCAATCAGGTGGCTGAACAATAGGTGCAGAAATCAAAGCTTTCTTAAGTATTTCAAATGCTTCTACACAATCATCATCAAAGACAAAATGAATATCTTTTTGTAAGATATTAGCGAGAGGCCTGGAGATTTTAGAGAAGTCCTTAATGAACCTCCTATAAATACCGGCATGACCAAGGAAACTTCTTATACCTTTAATGTCCTTGGGACACGACAACTTTCCAATAGCATCAACTTTAGCTTTGCCAACTTCAATACCTCTTTCAGAAATTTTATGCCCCAAGACAATACCTTCATTAACCATAAAGTGGCACTTCTCCCAATTCAAGACAAGGTTAGTTTCTTCACATCTCTGCAAAACTCGATCAAGGTTGCTCAAGCAATCATCAAAAGAAGTTCCATAAACGCAGAAATCATCCATGAAAACCTCAACAATCTTTTCACAAAAGTCAGAGAATATAGCCATCATGCATCTTTGAAAGGTAGCAAGTGCACTACATAAACCAAAAGGCATACGTCTATAAGCAAAGGTACCGAAATGGCAAGTAAAAGTGGTCCTTTCTCGATCCTCTTTTGACCTGGGTATTTGGGAGAAACCGGAATAACCATCTAGAAAGCAAAAATTTGTATGTTTGGATAATCTTTCTAGCATTTTATCAAGAAAAGGTAAAGGGTAATGATCCTTTTTAGTAGCTTTATTTAATTTGTGGAAATCAATTACCATTCTATAACATATAAAAATTCTTTGTGGGATCAATTCATCTTTATCATTAGGAACAACAGTAATACCTCCCTTCTTAGGGACACAATGGAAATGACTTACCCACTGACTATCAACAACAGGATAAATTATACCTGCCTCCAGAAGCTTTAGTATTTCTTTCCTTACCACTTCCTTCATCTTAGGATTTAACCGTCGTTGGTGATCAAAAACTGGTTTAGCATCTTTCTCCAATTTTATTTTGTGCTGTGAAACCAGAAGCTTGAGTATTTCTTTTCTTACCACTTCTTTCATTTTAGGATTCAAACGTCGTTGAGGATCACGAACTGGTTTGGCATCCGCTTCCAAATTTATTTTATGTTGACATAGAGTGGGACTAATTCCTTAAGATCATCAAGAGTATATCCAATAGCGACAAAGGTGCTTCTTCAGAGTTTTCAATAATTTCTTTTCTTCATGCTCTGAAAGGTTAGCACTAATAATAACAGGATATATCTTCTTCTCATCAAGATAAGCATATTTAAGAGTATCATGTAATGGTTTAAGCTCAAACACGGGATCACCCTTGGGTGGAGGAGGATCCCCTAGGATTTCAACAGGCAATTTGTGTTTCAAAATAGGTCACTGTTTAAAGAATACTTCATCCATTTCCCTTCTTTCATTCATAAACATATCATTTTCATGGTCTAGCAAATATTGTTCTAAAGGGTCATTAGGAGGCACGGCAATAGAAGCAAGACCAATATTTCATCTTTACTAGACAATTCCTCGTCACGGGGTTGTCTACGAAATTTAGCAAAGTTAAACTCATGAGACATATCCCCCAAACCAATAGTAACAACATCCTTTTCGCAGTCTATCCTAGCATTAATAGTATTCAAGAAGGGTCTACCAAATATGATGGCACAAAAGCTATCTTGTGGGGAACCAAGAACAAGAAAATCAGCAGGATATTTAACTTCCCCACACAAGACTTCAACATCTCTAACAATCCCAATTGGTGAAATAGTGTCTCTATTAGCAAGCTTAATTGTAACATCAATTTCCTCTAACTCAAAGAGGTGCAATGTCATGCATAATTTCTTTGCATAAGGAATGAGGTATTGCACTTGCACTAGCACCCATATCACATAAGCCATGATAGCAATGATCTCCTATTTTAACAGAAATAATAGGCATGCCTACAACAGGTCTATGTTTATTTTTAGTATCAGGTCTAGCAATCCTAGCAGCTTCATTGCAGAAGTAAATAACATGCCCATCAATATTATCAGCCAAGAGATCTTTAACCATAGCAACACTAGGTTCAACTTTAATTTGCTAAGGGGGTTTGAGTATCCTAATGTTACTTTTGTTGACCACAGTTGAAGCTTTAGCATGATCCTTTATTCTAACAGGGAAAGGTGTTTCTCAATATAAGTAGTAGGACCGAGAGGATCATTATAAGTGATAGTCTTTTCTTCAACTTTAATAGGTGCAACTACTTTTACTTCAACGGGAAGATTATATTTAAACCACTTATCCTTAGGGGATCAACATGAGTAGCAAAGGCTTCACAGAAAGAAGCTACTATCTCAGAGTCAAGTCCATATTTAGTGCTAAATTCACGGAAAACATCGGTATCCATCAAAGATTTAACACAATCAAACTTAGGTGTCATACCTGACTCCTTACCTTCGTCGAGGTCCCAATCTTCAGAGTTTCATTTAATTCTTTCCAATAAATCCCATTTGAATTCAATAGTCTTCATCATAAAAGAGCCAAGATAAGAAGTATCGAGCATGGAGCGATTATTGATGAAAGCCGACCATAAATTTTTTGAATAATCATTTCTCTTGAGAGCTCATGATTGGGGCATGAATATAACATTGACTTAAGCCTCCCCCAAGCTTGAGCGATGCTTTCTCCTTCGTGAGGCCAAAAATTATATATATAATTACGATCATGATGAACAAGATGCATAGGATAAAACTTCTGATGAAATTCCAATTTCAATCGGTTGTAGTTCCTGATACGTCTCCAACGTATCTATAATTTATGAAGTATTCATGCTATTATATTATCTATCTTGGATGTTTAATGGGCTTTTATATGTGGTTTTATATGATTTTTGGGACTAACCTATTAACCTAGAGCCCAGTGCGGTTTACATTTTCTCCTTGTTTTTGAGTTTTGCAGAAAAGGAATACCAAACGGAGTCTAATTGACGTGCCAATTTTTGATGATTTTTATGGACCAAAAGAATACCACGGAGCATCGGAGTTGGGCCAGTAGAGTCCCGAGCTGCCCACGAGGGTGGGGGGCGCGCCCACCTCCCTGGGCGCGTGGGCCTGCCTCGTGGACAGCTCGGGCACCTCCTTGACGTGAGACGGACGCCAAAAATTTCTATAAATACAGAAACCTCAGAAAATTAACCTAGATTGGGAGTTCCGCTGCCAGAAGCCTCTGTAGCCACGAGAAATCAATCTATGCCCTCTCCTGCACCCTGTCGGAGGGGGCCATCATCACCGGTGGCCATGGACGAGTATCCTAGAGAGGCCATCATCGCCATGAAGGCCACAGATCATAGGGAGAACCTTTCCCCATCTAGGGGGGAGGCCATGGAGGAGGAAGCACAAGGGGGAGAACCTCTCCTCCTCTCTCTCGGTGGCGCCAGAGTGCCATTGAGAGGGGAATCATCGCCGCGGTGATCGTCTTCATCAACATCACCATCATCATCACCATCCTCATCTCTTTTACGCGGTCCACTCTCCCGCACCACGCTGTAATCCCTACTTCAACATGGTGCTTTATGCCACATATTATGATCCAATGATGTGTTGCCATCCTATGATGTTTTGAGTAGATATCTTTTGTCCTTGGGTTGATTGATGATCTAGATTGGTACGAGTTGTATGTTTTATTTTGGTGATGTCCTACTGTGCCCTCCGTGTCGCGCAAGCGTGAGGGATTCCCGCTGTAGGGTGTTGCAATATGTTCATGATTTGCTTATAGTGGGTTGCTAGAGTGACAGAAGCTTAAACCCGAGTAAGGGAGTTGTTGCGTACGGGATAAAAGGGGACTTGATGCTTTAATGCTATGGTTGGGTTTTACCTTAATGATCTTTAGTAGTTGCGGATGCTTGCTAGAGTTCCAATCATAAGTGCATATGATCCAAGTAGAGAAAGTATTTTAACTTATGCCTCTCCCTCATATGAAATTGCAATGACGACTATCGGTCTTATTAACAATTGCCTATGACAATTCCGCACACCGATCCATAATTATTCCACACTCGCTATTTATAATATTTAGTAATATATTCTAAATTTATGATAACAGCACCTACTTTTATATTTTAGCTCTCGGATATAATACAAAGTTATCCACTTCATACCCACAACGTAGTTTTATTTCTCGTTGCTAGTTGGAATCAAACGTTCGGTGTACGTAGAGTCGTATCAGTGGCAGATAGGGCTTGAGAGAATATTGATCTTACCTTTAGCTCCTTGTGGGTTCGGCACTCCATACTTATCACTTCCACCTTTGGGAATTGCTACGATGATTCCCTGCACTTGGGGATTATCAAGCTCTTTTCTCGCTGTTCTTGAGGAGCAATAGCGTGGGGTTGATATTCTCGTGTGTGCTTGTTTGCTTTCTTCACTAAGTAGATTTTGTTTTTCCTTTTTGTTTTTGTTTATTTGTGGGTGAAACATATTTTTTTAAAGAATTAAAATACAAAAAAAATTATTACTTGCCTCTCATGCCTAAAAAGTTTTTCAAAAAGAGAAGTGATTGGAAAGTTGTGCATTGAAGAAGTGAGGGTCGACCTTGAGCACTTGTGTTCATGCTCACGGAAACAATGTAGAATTTTTCATGGAAGCTTCTCTTTAAATAATTATAGCATTGTATATATCCATTGTATCATAAAAATAATGTGCCAAGCTTTGGTTTTAGGATGATTAGATTGCTTGTTTACTATGTGCAGAACAAAAACAGAAACTTTGGCTGTAGTGCATGAATTACATTTTTTACTGGAAGGTCAAATGGGTATGAAACTTTTTGAACATTACTTCAGTACAAATTGTTCAAATTGTCAAATTTATTTCATAATTTTAGGAGTTACAGAAGTTTGCCAAACTTCCGGATTACTACAGACTGTTCTGTTTTCAACAGATTCTGTTTTGCGTGTGTTATTTGCTTATTTCGATGAATCTATGGCTAGTATCGGGGAGTATGAACCATAGAGAAGTTGGAATACAGTAGGTTTAACACCAATATAAATAAATAATGATTTCATTACAGTACCTAAAGGTAGTGATTTGCTTTATTACACTAACGGATCTCACAAGTTTTTGTTAAAGTTTTGTGTGGATGAAGTGTCCGAAGGTCGAGGAGCTATCAATATGAGAAGAATAAAGAGAGGCAAGAGTTTAATCTTGGGGATGCCCAAGGCACCCCAAGTAAATATTTCAAAGGATACTCAAGCATCTAAGCTTGGGGATGACCCGGTTGGCATCCCATCCTTCTTCTTCAACAAATATCGGTATACCTCGGTTTTTGTTTTGCTCACATGATTTGTGTCCTTTGTGTTTTTGTTTTTCCTTTAAGAACCATGCTAGCATGATATAGCCCTTCATTGATTTATAGAATACTTCCTGTGCTTCACTTAAATCTTTTAAGTATGATCTTAGAGAATTGCTCTTTGTGCTTCACTTAAATCTTTTGAGTATGGTTTTATAGAATGCTTCATGTGCTTCACTTATACATTTTGAGCTTGGATATTGGTTAGTCTATATTAATTGTAGAATGCTCCATGAACTTCACGTATATCTTTTCTAGTATGAATAATACTATAATTTAAAGTGGGTTTGGAAGAGTGTCAACTTTAGGAATTAGTGATCCCACTATTTTGGAGGGTGTTGAATCTTAGTGTGATATTTATGAAAGTTGTTGGGGATATAACTATTTGAGTAAGCCGCCCAGGAGGGGCCGGGTTATGCAAAGAAGACTCATCTTAAGAGAAGCCCAGAGGCCAAGCATGAAGATGGCGGTTCAATAAAGGGTCTAAGGCCCGTAGGCGGCTTAAGGCCCATGGTGATAAACCGCCATAGTGACATGACTTTTATCATAAGGTAGAATTAACTAGTCACCGAGCCGGACACTGTTTATGAGCCAGCCGGGACTCTGTAGGTCGCAGGGCGTCCACCCGTGTATATAAGGGGACGACCCATTTGGCGGCTTAGGGCAAGAAACAATCGATCGAGAGCCGGGCATAGCGTATCTCGCTCCTGGTCATCGAAACATCAAGCAATACCAACCCAACTAGACGTAGGCCTTACCTTCACTGTAAGGGGCCGAACTAGTATAAACCTCTCGTGTCCTTTGTCCCGATTAACCCCTTTAAGCTTCCTAGTTGCGATGGCTCCACGACTAAGTCCTTGCAAGAGGACATCTGCCGTGACAAAACCACGACAAAAGTGGATTTGGAAGAGTGTCAACTTTAGCTAGTAATGATTCCACTATTTCTGTAGAGGTTCCAATTGAGTATGAGAACAAAGTTGATATCCATGATGCTACTGAAAATTATTTTGAGGGAGGAATACATGCTTGTAGGAGTTGCAATAATATCAAGTTTCCTCTCTATGTGCTTAAAGTTTTGAAGTTATACTTGTTTTGCCTTCCTATGCTAGTTGATTCTTGTTACCATAGGTTGTGTGCTCACAAAATCCCTAGGCATAGGAAGTGGGTTAGATTTAAATGTGCTAGTCATATTCTTCAAGATGCTCTCTTTGTGTTTCGATTCTTGTCTATTATGTGCATCATTGAAATCATCATGCCTAGCTAAAAGGCATTAAAGAAAAGCGCTTGTTGGGAGACAACCCAATATTTACCCTTACTGTTTTTGTGTGTTTACAAGATTAAGCTACTGTATTAATCATGTTTTATAGCTTTTGTTTCAATAAAGTGCCAAGTAAGACCTTTGGGAAGACTTGGGAGAAAGTAAAAATGATATTGCTGTCAAAAACAGAAACTTTGCGCTCACGGGATTAGCTGTCATTTTTTACAGAAGAGTGATTTTTAGTTGATTCTTTTTGCAGAAGATTAATAGACAACTTAATCACGTCTACCAATTTATTTCATAATTTTTGGAGTACCAGAAGTATGGTTTATGTTCAGATCATTACAGACTGTTCTGTTTCTGACAGATTCTGTTTTCATTGCATAGTTTGCTTGTTTTCTAGTTTCTATGACTTATATTTATCAATATAAATTGTAGAAATGATATGGTACAGTAGGAATTGTGTGAGAAAAATTATGAAACTTGTCCTTAACAGTACCAAAGTGAATGGTTTACTCTTTATCATACTAACCTATCTCACGAAGTTTCGTTAAGTTTTGTGTGATTGAAGTTTTCAAGCTTTGGGTGAGATATCGATATGAGGGGAATAAGGAGTGGAAAGACCGTAAGCTTGGGGATTCCCAAGGCACCCCAAGGTAATATTCAAGGAAGACTAAAGCCTAAGCTTGGGGATGCCCCGGAAGGCATCCCCTCTTTCGTCTTCAAAACTATCGGTATACCTTACTCGGAGCTATATTGTTATTCATCACATGATATGTGTTTTGCTTGGAGCGTATTTTCAATTTTACTTGCTGTTTGAATAAAATCATTGGATCTGAAATATTGAATGAAAAAGAATCCTCCCATGGCTAGTTAACTATTTGACTACTCAGTGTTCTTCACTCATATCTTTCGGAGTAGTTTGTCATTTACTCATGTGCTTCACGTATACCCTATGAGTAAATGGTTGAATAAATTGAATGTCATAAATCTGAATTTATATATGTTTCATATGCTTATAACATGGGGATTAATGACTTCACAAATAATAAGTATAGGTAGTAAACTTATTGAAAGTTAGCAAACGTAGAATTGGTCACTTGAACAATTCACGAAAGAATATTGAAGGAAGAGGGATTTCACATATAAATATACTATCTTGGGCATCTTTTGTAATTGTGAGCACTCATTAAAATATGACATGCTAAAAGGTTGATGTTGGACAAGGAAGACAATTTAATGGGTTATGTTTTCTTATATCTGAAATAAAGTATATTGTCATGGATCGCCCAACATGTTGAGCTTGCCTTTCCCCCTCATGCTAGCAAAATTATTTGCACTAAGTAGAGATACTACTTGCTCTTCCAAATACCCTTAAACCACGTTTTGCCATGAGAGTCCACCATACCTACCTATGGATTGAGTAAGATCCTTCAAGTAAGTTGTCATCGGTGCAAGCAATAAAAATTGCTCTCTAAATATGTATGATTGATTACTGTGGAGGAATTAAGCTTTATACGATCTTGTGATGTGGAAGAAATAAAAGCGATGGACTGCATAATAAAGGTCCATATCACAAGTGGCAATATAAAGTGACGTTCTTTCGCATTAAGATTTTGTGCATCCAACCCTGAAAGCGCATGGCAACCTCTGCTTCCCTCTGCGAAGGGCCTATCTTTTACTTTTATCTCTTACCCTTATGCAAGAGTCATGGTGATTTTTCACCTTTCCTTTTTACATTTTATCCTTTGGCAAGCACATTGTGTTGGAAAGATTATGATATATATATACAATTGGATGTAAGGCATCATGAACTATTATTGTTGTCATTACCCTTGAGGTAAAAGGTTGGGAGGCGAATCTATAAGCCCCTATCTTTCTCTGTGTCTGATTAAAACTTTGAACCCATAAATATCGCGTGAGTGTTAGCAATTGTGAAAGACTAAATGATAGTTGAGTATGTGGAGTTTGCTAAATCAAAGCTCTGACATAGACTCTTCCTGAAAATAAGATGAATTGAAATTGTTTAATGACTAAGAGCACTGTTTGTTAGTTTTCAAGAAAGTTTATGATCTATACTTTAACATGTGAATAGCTTGTTACTTGATCATGAAAAGTTTTATGAGATGAGCTACTGTTATGATATATAATGATGCTAGAAAAGGTGATTGAAATTATCATTGATCAAACTTGTGCACCTGCTAGAATTCACACTTCATAAATTATTTCTTTTTTTCATTTACCTACTCGAGGACGAGCAGGAATTAAGCTTGGGGATGCTGATACATCTCCAACGTATCTATAATTTATGAAGTATTAGTGTTGTTATATTATCTATCTTGGATGTTTAATGGGCTTTTATAGGTGGTTTTATATGATTTTTGGGACTAACCTATTAACCTAAAGCCAAGTGCCGGTTTCTGTTTTCTCCTTGTTTTTGAGTTTTGCAGAAAAGGAATACCAAAGGGAGTCCCATTGACGTGCCAATTTTTCATGATTTTTTATGGACCAAAAGAAGACCACAGTGCATCGGAGTTGGGCCAGAAGAGTCCTGAGCTGCCCATGAGGGTGGGGGCGCACCCACCCGCTGGGCGTGTGGGCCTGCCTCGTGGACAGCTCGGGCACCTCCTTGACGTGAGACCGGCGCCAAAAATTCCTATAAATACAGAAACCTCGGAAAATTAACCTAGATCGGGAGTTATGCCGCCAGAAGCCTCTGTAGCCACGAGAAATCAATCTAGGCCCTCTCCGGCACCCTACCGGAGGGGGCCATCATCACCGGTGGCCATGGAGGAGTATCCCGGAGAGGCCATCATCGCCATGAAGGCGAAGGATCAGAGGGAGAACCTTTCCCCATCTAGGGGGGAGGCCATGGAGGAGGAAGCACAAGGGGGAGAACCTCTCCTCCTCTCTCTCGGTGGCGCCGGAGTGCCATTGAGAGGGGAATCATCGCCGCGGTGATCGTCTTCATCAACATAACCATCATCATCACCATCCTCATCTCTTTTACGTGGTCCACTCTCCCGCACCCCGCTGTAAGCCCTACTTGAACATGGTGCTTTATGCCACATATTATGATCCAATGATGTGTTGCATCCTATGATGTTTTGAGTAGATATCTTTTGTCCTTGGGTTGATTGATGATCTAGATTGGTACGAGTTGTATGTTTTATTTTGGTGTTTTCCTATTGTGCCCTCTGTGTTGCGCAAGCGTGAGGGATTCCCGCTGTAGGGTGTTGCAATACGTTCTTGATTCGCTTATAGTGGGTTGCTAGAGTGACATAAGCTTAAACTCGAGTAAGGGAGTTGTTGCGTATGGTATAAAAGGGGACTTGATGCTTTAATGCTATGGTTGGGTTTTACCTTAATGATCTTTAGTAGTTGCGGATGCTTGCTAGAGTTCCAATCATAAGTGCATATGATCCAAGTAGAGAAAGTATGTTAGCTTATGTCTCTCCCTCATATGAAATTGCAATGACGACTATCGGTCTTATTAACAATTGCCTAGGAAAATTCCGCACACTAATCCATCATTATTCCACACTCGCTATTTATAATATTTAGTAATATATTCTAACTTTATGATAACAGCACCTACTTTTATATTTTAGCTCTAGGATATAGTACAAAGTTATCCACTTCATACTCACAACGTAGTTTTATTTCTCGTTGCTAGTTGGAATCAAATGTTCGGTGTACGTAGAGTCGTATTAGTGGCAAATAGCGCTTGAGAGAATATTGATCTTACCTTTAGCTCCGTGTGGGTTCGACACTCCATACTTATCACTTCCATCTTTGGGAATTGCTACGATGATTCCCTGCACTTGGGGATTATCATTTCCATGATCCCATATCATCATATAGCCTAAACCATGTCAATGCCTCTCCCTTCAAAGATAAAGGGAAGACCTTCTTCTTGATAACATCCGCGGGCATACCTGCAAGCTTAAATAATCCACAAACTTCATCCACATAGATTCGGTGCAAATCGGGATGTAATGTTCCATCTCCTCTAAAAGGATTAGCTAGCAGTTTCTCTATCATACCCGAAGGAATTTCAAAGTAAACATTTTCAGTAGGTTCAGTAAGTTGAGGAGCTATTCTTTGCTCTATTGGTCTGGGCGAAGATACCCCGAACAAGCCCCTCAGAGGATTACTTTCCATAGTAACAAGTGACAGTAAATTTCAACACACTATATAAATTTTTCCTTACCAAATTCCACCTACCAAAGGCACTTCACTCCTCGACAACGGTGCCAGAAAAGAGTCTTGATGACCCACAAGTATAGGGGATCTACCGTAGTCCTTTCGATAAGTAAGAGTGTCGAACCCAACAAGGAGCAGAAGGAAATGATAAGCGGTTTTCATAAGGTATTCTCTGCAAGCACTGAAATTATCGGTAACAGATAGTTTTGTGATAAGGTAATTTGTAACGGGTAACAAGTAATGAAAGTAAATAAGGTGCAGCAAGATGGGCCAATCCTTTTTGTAGCAAAGGACAAGCCTGGATAAACTCTTATATAGAGAAAAGCGCTCCCGAGGACACATGGGAATTATCATACAGCTAGTTTTCATCACGCTCATATGATTCGCGTTCGTTACTTTGATAATTTGGTATGTGGGTGGACCGGTGCTTGGGTGCTGCCCTTTCTTGGACAAGCATCCCACTTATGATTAACCCCTATTGCAAGCATCTGCAACTACAAAAGAAGTATTAAGGTAAACCTAACCATAGCATGAAACATATGGATCCAAATCAGCCCCTTATGAAGCAACTCATAAACTAGGGTTTAAACTTCTGTCACTCTAGCAACCCATCATCTACTTATTACTTCCCAATGCCTTCCTCTAGGCCCAAATAATGGTGAAATGTCATGTAGTCGACATTCACATAACACCACTAGAGGAAAGACAACATACCTCTCATCAAAATATCGAACGAATACCAAATTCACATGACTACTTATAGCAAGACTTCTCCCATGTCCTCAGGAAAAAACGTAACTACTCACATATCATATTCATGTTCATAATCAGAGGGGTATTAATATGCATATAGGATCTGAACATATGATCTTCCACCAAATAAACCAACTAGCATCAACTACAAGGAGTAATCAACACTACTAGCAACCCACAGGTACCAATATGAGGCTTTGGGACAAATATTGGATACAAGAGATGAACTAGGGTTTTAGAGGAGATGGTGCTGGTGAAGATGTTGATGGAGATTGACCCCCTCCCGATGAGAGGATCGTTGGTGATGACGATGGCGATGATTTCCCCCTCCCGGAGGGAAGTTTTCCTGGCAGAACAGCTCTGCCGGAGCCCTAGATTGGTTCCGCCAAGGTTCCGCCTCGTGGCGGCGGAGTTTCTTGCTGAAAGCTTGCTTATGATTTTTTCAGCGTAAAAGACTTCATATAGCAGAAGATGGGCACCGGAGGCCTGCCAGGGGGGCCACGAGGCAGGGGCGCGCCCAGGGGGGTAGGGCGCGCCCCCACTCTCGTGGCTAGGGTGTGGGCCCGCTCTGGTGGATTCTTTCGCCAGTATTTTTTATTAATTCCAAAAATAACTTCCGTGAAGTTTCAGGACTTTTGGAGCTGTGCAGAATAGGTCTCTAATATTTGCTCCTTTTCCGGCCCAGAATTGCAGCTGCCGGCATTCTCCCTCTTCATGTAAACCTTGTAAAATAAGAGAGAAAAGGCATAAGTATTGTGACATAACGTGTAATAACAGCCCATAATGCAATAAATATCGATATAAAAGCATGATGCAAAATGGATGTATCAGTGGCAGTGATTGAAGAACTATGTCAATGACACTATCATCAGGAAGATTAACTCCCAGTTGAGTCAAGTGGTTGTGGTACCCAGACATTTATGTTAACTAACAGAACTGTTCTCCTCCAACTTGCAGCTATAGAACTTATTGGAGACTTCATATATCTCAATTCGGGCATTTTCTTGAAATATTAACTTCAACTCCTGGAACATCTCATATGCTCCATGACGTTCAAAACATCGTTGAAGTCCCGATTCTAAGCCGTAAAGCATGGCACACTGAACTATCGAGTAGTCATCAACTTTGCTCTGCCAGACGTACATAACATCTGGTGTTGCTACTGCAGTGGGCTTTGCACCTAGCTATGCTTCCAGGACGTAATTCTTCTGTGCAGCAATGAGGATAATCCTCAAGTTACGGACCGAGTCCGTGTCGTTGCTACCATCATCTTTCAACTTAGCTTTTTGTAGGAACGCATTAAACTTCAAAGGAACAGTAGCACGGGCCATTTATCTACAACAGCATAGACATGCAAAATACTATCAGGTACTAAGTTCATGATAAATTAAAGTTCAATTAATCATATTAATTAAGAACTCCCACTTAGATAGACATCCCTCTAGTCATCTAAATGATCACGGGATCCATATCAACTAAACCATGTCTGATCATCACGTGAGATGGAGTAGCTTTCAATGGTGAACATCACTATGTTGATCATATCTACTATATGATTCACGTTCGACCTTTCGGTCTTAGTGTTTTGAGGCCATATCTGCATATGCTAGGCTCGTCAAATTTTACCTGAGTATTCTGCATGTGCAAAAACTGGCTTGTACCCATTGTATGTGAACGTAGAGCTTATCACACCCGATCATCACGTGGTGTCTTGGCACGATGAACTGTAGCAATGGTGCATACTCAGGGAGAACACTTATACCTTGAAATTTAGTGAGAGATCATCTTATAATGCTACCGCCGAACTAAGCAAAATAAGATGCATAAAGGATAAACATCACATGCAATCAAAATAAGTGATATGATATGGCCATCATCCTCTTGTGCCTTTGATCTCCATCTCCAAAGCACCGTCATGATCACCATCCTCACCGGCTTGAAACCTTGATCTCCATCGTAGCATCATTGTCGTCTCGCCAATTATTGCTTCTATGACTATCGCTACCGCTTACTGATAAAGTAAAGCAATTACATGGAGATTGCATTTCATACAATAAAGCGACAACCATATGGCTCCTGCCAGTTGGCGATAACTGTTATAAAACATGATCATCTCATACAACAATTTATATCATCACGTCTTGACCATATCACATCACAATATGCCCTGCAAAAAACAAGTTAGACATTCTCTACTTTGTTGTTGCAAGTTTTACGTGGCTGCTAGCAAGAACCGTTCTTACCTACGCATCAAAACCACAACGATTTTTCATCAAGTGTGTTGTTTTAACCTTCAACAAGGACCGGGCGTGGTCAAACTCGATTCAAGTAAAGCTGGAGAAACAGATACCCGCTAACCACCTATGTGTGAAGCACGTCGGTAGAACCAGTCTAATGAACGCGGTCATGTAATGTCGGTCCGGGCCGCTTCATCAAACAATACCGCCGAATCAAAGTAAGACGTTGCTGGTAAGCAGTATGACTATTATCGCCCACAACTCATTGTGTTCTACTCATGCATATAACATCTACACATAGACCTGGCTCGGATGCCACTGTTGGGGAACGAAGCATTTCAAAAAAATTCCTACGATCACACAAGATCTATCTAGGATATGCATAGCAACGAGAGGGGAGAGTGTGTCTACGTACCCTCGTAGACCGAAAGCGGGAGTGTTTAGTAATGCGGTTGATGTAGTCGAACGTCTTTGCAATCCAACCGATCCAAGTATCAAACGTACGGCACCTCCGCGTTCAACACACGATCAACTCGATGACGTCCCTCGATCTTTTGATCCAGTTGAGGACGAGGGAGAGTTCCATCTGCACGACGGCGTGGCAACGGTGATGATGAAGTTACTGGCGTAGGGCTTCGCCTAAGCACTACGACGATATGACCGAGGTGTGTAACTGTGGAGGGGGGCACCGCACACGGCTAAGAAAATTGATCTTTTGTGTTCTAGGGTGCCCCCTGCCCCCATATACAAAGGAGGGGAGGGGAGGCCGTCCGGCCCTTCTAGGGCACGCAAGGAGAGGGGAATCCTACTAGGACTCCAAGTCCTAGTAGGTTTCCACCTAAGGAAGAGGGGAAGAAGGAAGGAAGATGGGGAAGGGAAGGAAAGGGGGGCGCCGCCCCCTTCCCCTAGTCCAATTCGGACCCAGGGGGCGCGGCCAACCTGTCTTGGCCCTTCCTCTCTTCCCACTAAGGCCCATCGAGGCCCATTAGTTCCGCCGGGGGGTTCGAATAACCTTTCGGCACTCCGATAATTATCACGTACCTGTCGGAACTCATCTGATGTCCGAATAACATTGTCCAATATATCAATCTTTATGTCTCAACCATTTTGAGACTCCTCGTCATGTCCGTGATCTCATTCAGGACTCCGAACAAACTTCGGTCATCAAATCACATAACTCATAATACAAATCGTCATCGAACGTTAAGCGTGCGGACCCTACGGTTTCGAGAACTATGTAGACATGACCGAGACACATCTCCGGTCAATAACCAATAGCGGAACCTTGATGCTCATATTGGCTCCTACATATTCTACGAAGATCTTTATCGGTCAAACCGCATAACAACATACGTTGTTCCTTTGTCATCGGTATGTTACTTGCCCGAGATTTGATCGTCGGTGTCATGATACCTAGTTCAATCTCGTTACCGGCAAGTCTCTTTACTCGTTCCGTAATGCATCATCCCGTGACTAACTCATTAGTCATATTGTTTGCAAGGCTCATAGTGATGTACATTACCGAGAGGCCCCAGAGATACCTCTCCGATACATGGAGTGACAAATCCTAATCTCAATCTATGCCAACTCAACAAACACCATCGGAGACACCTGTAGAGCATCTTTATAATCACCCAGTCACGTTGTGACGTTTTATAGCACACAAGGTGTTCCTCCGGTATTCGGGAGTTACATAATCTCATAGTCTGAGGAACATGTATAAGTCATGAAGAAAGCAATAGCAGAAAAAATAAATGATCATTATGCTAAGCTAACGGATGGGTCTTGTCCATCTCATCATTCTCTAATGATTTGATCCCGTTCATCAAATGACAACACATGTCTATGGCTAGGAAACTTAAACATCTTTGATTAACGTGCTAGTCAAGTAGAGGCATACTAGGGACACTCTGTTTTTCTATGTATCCACACATGTACTAAGTTTCCGATTAATACAATTCTAGCATGAATAATAAACATTTATCATGATATAAGGAAATATAAATAACAACTTTATGATTGCCACTAGGGCATATTTCCTTCAAAACGCACACTGTGGGTGTTCATGCATTGTGGACCCGGTCAAGTGCAAACATTTTCTTCTATTTGAGGCCAATAGAGCGGGCTTCTCAGTGGGTGCGCTTGTTACAAGGTTGCGAAACCAGGGGATGCAATTCTTGTGCCTTGGTGCTTCCCGTTGTGAAGGAGGTAATCGCACCTGAAGGCGAGGGTGGTTACAACCCTGGGCAAAGCGGTGATGGGATGCAGCACTCAATGTGAAATGCTGGATATGATGGTTACGAACAAGGGCAGAGTAGTCAAGTACAAGGAGGAAATGCTGATTGTTATTACAGTGGGGACGTGGACGGTGACGAGGTAGATGGGCACATGCAGAACCAGATGGAAGATGAGAATACAGATGTTGACATTGGTCATGCCGATGATTCTGGCGAGTCTGATGAAGAAGAGAACACAAAGGATGTGCTGAATCCTGCATCATGGAATCATGACTTCTCACCAGCAATGATCGTGAACGATGGGCATGATTCTGCCTGGCAATATCACCAGAATAACATTGCGACGGGTGCTATGTATCCCAACACGAACACTCTGAAGGACAAAATCATTCAATGGGCAATGTCCATACAAAGGGTTTTCATAGCTCATGTGTCAAGTCAGAAATACTTGACAATGGTATGCAAGAACGAAGATTGTCCCGCCAGGGTGCATGGCTATCTCCCTTAGTATGGCACAAGTTGGGTGATCAGTGACCTAGTTCAGCACACATGTCTTATTCCCTGCATCCATCAAGATCATGCCAACCTTTCGTCCACGCTTATTGCTCGGTTGCTTTACAGCGAGATAGTGGAGTGCAAAGTGATGGAAGTGAAGGCTATCTAGACAAAAGTATTTGTCAGGTTCAAATACATAATTTCTTATGGCAAGGCTAGGAGGGCTAAGCATAGGGCACTTGAGACCAGATTTGGTTCTTTTTTCGATGCATATGACTCTGTTGTCCGGCTCTTCCACATGCTGTGGGACCGGAATCCAGGCACCTATGTCGACATCCAAGACCTCTTTATGCCAGAGTTCCCAACTGTCAGGGTGCTACATCGACTATTCTTCTCTTTTGGTGTATGCATCGAAGCTTTCAGGCATTGCCGACCGGTGATATGTGTAGATAATGGCACCTTTCTCACTGGCAAGTACAAGGGTCAGATCCTGATAGCCATTGGTCAAGACGGACAAAATCAAGTAGTACCACTAGCATTTGCATTTGAGTGAGAACATTGAAAGTTGGACATGGTTCTTCAGGCAATTGAAAGTAACAGTTGTGAAGGATAAGCCCAATGTTTGCATCCTTCATGACAGGCATGCAGGTATACTTAGTGCGATAAAGACACTGACAAACCCTGGTCCTGAGGAACAAACTTCATGGCAGGACTTGCAGAGCCATCCATGCATGCGCCATCTTGGGGCTGATCTATTCTCGCAGTTCAGAAATAAGAACCTGATGAATCTGTTCAAAAACCTTTGCAAGCAGAACCAACTATGGAAGTGCAATTTGATACGTGACAGACTTAATGTGTGGACGCAGAGACACGTTAGGGACAGGGATGCTACAAGAGATGCAGGGGTGAGAGCACATGTTGAAGTAGTAGCAACATAGTTAGCAACTGGAACAGCGCGTGGAGGAGGAGCCTGTTGGGCTTTGTGACTTTCTAGGATTTGACCCACCTGGTACTAGGAGAAGGCTAGGTAGGTCGATTAAAACCTTTGAGCAGTGGATAGAGCATGAGCCTCTGTAGAGGTGGTCTTTGCTGCATGACACACATGGAGCAAGGTATGGTGTCATGACTACCAATCTCGCAGAAACATACAACGTTGTCCTTAGAGGAAACCGGGCATTGCCACTTACAGCCATTGTTGAGGTATTTTCTATGGCACCGTGAAGTATTTCAGAGATAGACGTCAAAAAGCAGAGCAACATATCTTGAACAACCCAAGCACATGTTATTGTGAAAGGATTATGAAGTACATGGAAGAAAAGATGCAAAAAAGCTAGGTCACACACTGCAGTCCCCATTGGTAATCAAGAAAGAAGGTTTGAGGTCCGCTTAGCTACCAACAAATTCGGCTATGCAAATGAGCTGAGGATGCATCAGGTCAAAATTGGAAATGAAGTCTGGCCAACGTGTGAGTGCAATGCAACAAACCAAAGTTGCTTCTGTTGGGGAACGTAGTAATTTCAAAATTTTCCTACGTACACACATGACCATGGTGATGGCATAGCAACGAGAGGGGAGAGTGTCTGTCCACGTACCCTCGTAGACCGAAAGCGGAAGCGTTATAACAATGCGGTTGATGTAGTAAGACGCGTCTTCACGATCCGACCGATCCAAGCACCGAACGACGGCACCTCCGAGTTACTCGCACACGCTCATTTCGATGACGATCCCGGGCTCCGATCCAGAAAGCGTCGGGGATGAGTTCCACAAGACGACGGCGTGGCAGGACGATGATGATGCTCCACCACGCAGGGCTTCGCCCTAAGCTCATGACGATATGACTTCTCGGTGCAGGGGCTTCGCTAAACTCCGCGACAATATGACCAAGTGGAATATGGTGGAGGGGGCACCTGACACGGCTAAGGAATGATCCGTAGATCAACTTGTGTGTTATGGGGTGCCCCCTGCCCCGTATATAAAGGAGCAAAGGGGGTGCGGCCAGCCCAAGGCGCGCTGAGGAGTCCTACTCCCACCGAGTAGGACTCCCCCTTCCTAGTTGGAATAGGATTGGGGAGGAAGAGAGAAGGCGCGCCCCCTCTCCTTGTCCTATTCGGACTAGAGGGGAGGGGGGCGCCTGCCCTGGCCGGCCCTTCCTCTTCTCCCTATGGCCCATCAAGGCCCATTGACCCCCCGGGGGGTTCCGGTAACCCCGGTGTTCGGTAACTTCCTGTTTTCATCCGAACCTTTCCAAGTCCAAACATAGGCTTCCAATATATCAATCTTTATGTCTCGACCATTTCGAGACTCCTCGTCATGTCCGTGATCACATCCGGGACTCGAACAACCTTTGGTACATCAAAACTTATAAACTCATAATGAACCGCCATCGAAGCGTTAAGCGTGCGGACCCTACGGGTTCGAGAACTATGTAGACATGACCTAGAACCATTCTCGGTCAATAACCAATAGCGGAACCTGGATGCCCATATTGGTTCCTACATATTCTACGAAGATCTTTATCGGTCAAACCGCATAACGATATCGTCGTTCCCTTTGTCATCGGTATGTTACTTACCCGAGATTCGATCGTCGGTATCCAATACCTAGTTCAATCTGATTCTTGGTAAGTCTCTTTACTCGTTCCGTAATACATCATCTCACAACTAACTCATTAGTTGTAATGCTTGCAAGGCTTATGTGATGTGTATTACCGAGAAGGCCCAGAGATACCTCTCCGGCAATCGGAGTGACAAAACCTAATCTCGAAATACGCCAACCCAACAAGTACCTTTGGAGACACCTGTAGTACTCCTTTATGATCACCCAGTTATGTTGTGACGTTTGGTAGCACCCAAAGTGTTCCTCCGGTAAACGGGAGTTGCATAATCTCATAGTTACAGGAACATGTATAAGTCATGAAGAAAGCAATTTACTAAACGATCAAGTGCTAAGCTAACGGAATGGGTCATGTCAATCACATCATTCTCCTAATGAGGTGATCCCATTAATCAAATGACAACACATGTCTATGGTTAGGAAACACAACCATCTTTGATTAATGAGCTAGTCGATGAGAGGCATACTAGTGACTATCTGTTTGTCTATGTATTCACACATGTATTATGTTTCCGGTTAATACAATTCTAGCATGAATAATAAACATTTATCATGATATAAGGAAACAAATACTAACTTTATTATTGCCTCTAGGGCATATTTCCTTGATCTCCCACTTGCACTAGAGTCAATAATCTAGATTACACAAGAATGATTCTAACACCCATGGAGTCTTGGTGCGATCATGTTTTGCTCGTGGAAGAGGCTTAGTCAACGGGTGCGCAACATTCAGATCCGTATGTATTTTGCAAATCTCTATGTCTCCCACTTGGACTTGGTCCCGAATGGAGTTGAAGCGTCTCTTGATATGCTTGGTCCTCTTGTGAAATCTGGATTCCTTTGCCAAGGCAATTGCACCAGTATTGTCACAGAAGATCTTCATTGGTCCCGATGCACTAGGTATGACACCTAGATCGGAAATGAACGCTTTCATCCAGACTCCTTCATTTGCTGCTTCCGAAGCAGCTATGTACTCTGCTTCGCATGTAGATCCCGCTACGACGCTTTGTTTAGAACTGCACCAACTTACAGCTCCACCGTTTAATAAAAACACGTATCCGGTTTGCGATTTAGAATAAATGCGGATCGGTGTCAAAGCTTGCATCGACGTAACCATTTACGACTAGCTCTTTGTCACCTCCATATCGAGAAACATATCCTTAGTCCTTTTCGGTATTTCGGGATGTTCTTGACCGCTGTCCGATGATCCAATCCTGGATTATTTTGGTACCTTCCTGCCAAGCTTACAGCTAAGCATACGTCGGTCCGGTACACAGCATTGCATACATGATAGAGCCTATGGCTGAAGCATAGGGAACATCTTTCATTTTCTCTCTATCTTCTGCATTGTGGTCGGGCATTGAGTCCGACTCAATCTTACACCTTGTAATCTGGTAAAAAACCTTTCTTTGCACGATCCATTTTGAACTTCTTCAAAACTTTATCAAGGTATGTGCTTTGTGAAAGTCCAATTAAGCGTCTTGATCTATCTCTATAGATCTTGATGCCCAATATGTAAGCAGCTTCACCGAGGTCTTTCATTGAAAAACTTTTATTCAAGTATCCTTTTATGCTATCCAGAAATTCTATATCATTTCCAATCAATAATATGTCGTCCACATATAATATCGTAAATGCTACTGAGCTCCCACTCACTTTCTTGTAAATCTGAGGCTTCTCCAAAAGTCTCATATAAAACCATATGCTTTGATCACACTATCAAAGCGTTTATTCCAACTCCGAGAGGCTTGCACGGACCATAAATTGATCGCTGGAGCTTGCACACTTTGTTAGCACCTTTTGGATCAACAAAACCTTTCGGTTGCATCATATACAACTCTTCTTCTAGAAATCCATTCAAGAATGCAGTTTTTACATCCATTTGCCAAATTTCATAATCATAAAATGCGGCAATTGCTAACATGATTCGGACAGACTTAAGCATCGCTACGGGTGAGAAAGTCTCATCATAGTCAACCCCTTGAACTTGTCGAAAACCTTTTGCAACAAGTCGAGCTTTGTAGAGTTATATTACCATCGTCAGTCTTCTTCTTAAAGATCCATTTATTCTCAATGGCTTGCCGATCATCGGGCAAGTCAACCAAAGTCCATACTTTGTTCTCATACATGGATCCCATCTCAGATTTCATGGCTTCCAGCCATTTTGCGGAATCTGGGCTCACCATCGCTTCTTCATAGTTAGTAGGTTCGCCATGGTCAAGTAACATGACTTCCAGAATAGGATTACCATACCACTCTGGTGTGTATTTTATTCTGTTTGACCTACGAAGTTCAGTAGCAACTTGATCTGAAGTTTCATGATCAACATCATTAGTTTCCTCACCAATTGGTGTAGTTGTCACAGAACCGCTTTCTTGTGATGAACTACTTTCCAATAAGGGAGCAGAATCTGATTATCTCATCAAGTTCTACTTTCCTCCCACTCACTTCTTTCGAGAGAAACTCCTTCTCTAGAAAGGATCCGAATTTAGCAACGAAAATCTTGCCTTCAGATCTGTGATAGAAGGTGTACCCAACAGTCTCCTTTGGGTATCCTATGAAGACACATTTCTCCGATTTGGGTTCAAGCTTATCTGGTTGAAGTTTCTTTACATAAGCATCGCAGCCCCAAACTTTAAGAAACGACAACTTTGGTTTCTTGCCAAACCACAGTTCCTACGGTGTCGTCTCAACGGATTTAGATGGTGCCCTATTTAACGTGAACGTGGCCGTATCTAAAGCATATCCCCAAAACGATAGCGGTAAATCAGCAAGAGACATCATAGATCGCACCATATCAAGTAAAGTACGATTCTGACGTTCGGACACACCATTTCTCCGTGGTGTTCCGATTGGCGTGAGTTGAAAACTATTCCACATTGTTTCAAATGTAAACCAAACTCGTAACTCAAATATTCTCCTCCACGATCAGATCGTAGAAACTTTATTTTCTTGTTACGATGATTTTCCACTTCACTCTGAAATTCTTTGAACTTTTCAAATGTTTCAGATTTGTGTTTCATTAAGTAGATATACCCATATCTGCTCAAATCATCTGTGAAGGTGAGAAAATAACGATACCCGTGCGTGCCTCAACATTCATTGGACCACAAACATCGGTATGTATGATTTCCAACAAATCAGTTGCTCGCTCCATAGTTAGGAGAACGGCGTTTTAGTCATCTTGCCCATGAGGCATGGTTCGCAAGTACCAAATGATTCATAATCAAGTGATTCGAAGCCCATCAAGATGGAGTTTCTTCATGCGTTTTACACCGATATGACCCAAACGGCGGTGCCACAAATAAGTTGCATTATCATTATCAACTCTGCATCTTTTGGTTTCAACACTATGAATATGTGTATTACTACTATCGAGATTCAATAAAATAGACCACTCTTCAAGGGTGCATGACCATAAAAGATATTATTCATATAAATAGAACAACCATTATTCTCTGTCTTAAATGAATAACCGTCTCGCATCAAACAAGATCCAGATATAATGTTCATGCTCAACGCTGGCACCAAATAACAATCATTTAGGTCTAAAACTAATCCCGATGGTAGATGTAGAGGTAGCGTGCCGACCGCGATCACATCGACTTTGGAACCATTTCCCACGCCAAGATCGTCACCTCGTCCTTAGCCAATCTTCGCTTAATCCGTAGTTCCTGTTTCGAGTTGCAAATATTAGCAGCAGAACCAGTATCAAATACCCAGGTACTACTGCGAGTGTTAGTAAGGTACACATCAATAACATGTATATCACATATACCTTTGATCAACTTGCCATCCTTTATATCCGCCAAATAATTGGGGCAGTTCCGCTTCAAAGTGTCCGGTTTGCTTGCGGTAAAACACTCAGTTTCTGGCTTATGTCCAGACTTTGGTTTCTTCTCTTGAGCAGCAACTTTCTTGCTGTTATTTTGAAGTTCCCTTCTTCTTTCCTTTGCCTTTTTCTTGAAACTAGTGGTCTTGTTGACCATCAACACTTGATGCTCTTTCTTGATTTCTACCTCCGCGGCTTTTAGCATTGCGAAGAGCTCGGAATTGTTTTGGTCATCCCTTGCATATTATAGTTCATCACGAAGCTCTTGTAGCTTGGTGGCAGTGATTGGAGAATTACATCAATGACACTATCATCCGGAAGAGTAACTCCCAGTTGAATCAAGTGATTATTATACCAGACATTTTGAGTATATGTTCACTGATAGAACTATTCTCCTCCATCTTGCAGCTATATAACTTATTGGAGACTTCATATCTCTCAATCCGGGCATTTGCTTGAATTATTAACTGCAACTCCTGGAACATCTCATATGCTCCATGACGTTCAAAACGTCATTGAAGACCCGTTCTAAGCGGTAAAGCATGGCACAATCGAACTATCGAGTAGTCATCGACTTTGCTCGCCAGACGTTCACAACTTCGGCGTTGCTCTCGCAGCAGTTCGGCACCCAGCGGTGCTTCCAGACGTAATTCTTACGTGCAGCAATGAGGATAATCCTCAAATTACGGACCCGATCCGTGTAATTGCTACCATCATCTTTCAACTTTGCTTTCTCAAGGAACGCATTAAAATTCAACGGAACAACAAAGACGAGCCATCTATCTACAAAGAAACATAGACAAGCAAAATACTATCGGTACTAAGTTCATGATAAATTTAAGTTTAATTAATCATATTAAAAACTCCCACTTAGGCAGACATCTCTCTAGTCATCTAAGTGATTACGTGATCCAAATTAACTAAACCATGTCCGATCATCACGTGAGATGGAGTAGTTTCAATGGTGAACATCACTATGTTGATCATATCTACTATATGATTCACGTTCGACCTTTCGGTCTCCGTGTTCCGAGGCCATATCTGTTATATGCTAGGCTCGTCAAGTTTAACTCGAGTATTCTGCGTGCGCAACTGTTTTGCACCGTTGTATTTGAACGTAGAGCCTATCACACCCGATCATCACGTGGTGTCTCAAAGACGAAGAACTTTCGCAACGGTGCATACTGGGGAGAACACTTCTTGATAATTTTAGTGAGAGATCATCTTATAATGCTACCGTCAATCAAAGCAAGATAAGATGCATAAAGGATAAACATCACATGCAATCAATATAAGTGATATGATATGGTCATCATCATCTTGTGCTTGTGATCTCCATCGCCAAGCACCGTCATGATCACCATCGTCACCGGTAGCCGACACCTTGATCTCCATCGTAGCATCTTTGTCGTTTCGCCAACTATTGCTTTACGACTATCGCTACCGCTTAGTGATAAAGTAAAGCAATTACATGGCGTTTGCATTTCATACAATAAAGCGACAACCATATGGCTCTCGCCGATTGCCGATAACTCGGTTACAAAACATGATCATCTCATACAATAAAATATAGCATCACGTCTTGACCACATCACATCACAACATGCCCTGCAAAAACAAGTTAGACGTCCTCTACTTTGTTGTTGCAAGTTTTACGTGGCTGCTACGGGCTGAGCAAGAACCGTTCTTACCTACGCATCAAAACCACAACGATAGTTTGTCAAGTTGGTGCTGTTTTAACCTTTCGCAAGGACCGGGCGTAGCCACACTCAGTTCAACTAATGTGAGAGAGACAGACACCCGCCGGTCACCTTTAAGCAACGAGTGCTCGGAGCGGTGAAACCAGTCTCGCAGAAGCGCACGCTGGCGTAATGTCGGTCCGGGCCGCTTCATCTCACAATACCGCTGAACCAAAGTATGACATGCTGGTAAGCAGTATGACTTATATCGCCCACAACTCACTTGTGTTTTACTCGTGCATATGACATCAACGCAAAAAACCAGGCTCGGATGCCACTGTTGGGGAACGTAGTAATTTCAAAATTTTCCTACGTACACACATGACCATGGTGATGGCATAGCAACGAGAGGGGAGAGTGTCTGTCCACGCACCTCGTGAGACCGAAGCGGAAGTGTTATAACAACGCGGTTGATGTAGTCGACGTCTTCACGATCCGACCGATCCAAGCACCGAACGACGGCACCTCCGAGTTACGCACACGTTCATTTCGATGGCGATCCCGGGCTCCGATCCGGCAAAGCGTCGGGATGAGTTCCACAAGACGACGGCGTGGTGACGATGATGATGCTCCACCGACGCAGGGCTTCGCCTAAGCTCCGCGACGATATGACTTCTCCGGTGCAGGGCTTCGCCTAAACTCCGCGACAATATGACCGAAGTGGAATATGGTGGAGGGGGGCACCGCACACGGCTAAGGAACGATCCGTAGATCAACTTGTGTGTTATGGGGTGCCCCCCTGCCCCCGTATATAAAGGAGCAAAGGGGGGGTGCGGCCAGCCCAAGGGGGGCGCGCCTGGAGGAGTCCTACTCCAACCGGGAGTAGGACTCTCCCCCTTTTCCTAGTTGGAATAGGATTGGGGAGGGAAGAGAGAAGAGGCGCCCCCTCTCCTTGTCCTATTCGGACTAGAGGGAGGGGGCGCGCCTGCCCTGGCCGGCCCTTCCTCTTCTCCCTATGGCCCATCAAGGCCCATTGACCCCGGGGTTCCGGTAACCCCGGTGTTCGGTAACTTCGCTTTTCATCCGGAACCTTTCCGAAGTCCAAACATAGGCTTCCAATATATCAATCTTTATGTCTCGACCATTTCGAGACTCCTCGTCATGTCCGTGATCACATCCGGGACTCCGAACAACCTTCGGTACATCAAAACTTATAAACTCATAATGAAGTGCCATCAAAACGTTAAGCGTGCGGACCCTACGGGTTCGAGAACTATGTAGACATGACCTAGAACCATTCTCGGTCAATAACCAATAGCGGAACCTGGATGCCCATATTGGTTCCTACATATTCTACGAAGATCTTTATCGGTCAAACCGCATAACGATATCGTCGTTCCCTTTGTCATCGGTATGTTACTTACCCGAGATTCGATCGTCGGTATCCAATACCTAGTTCAATCTCGCATTCTTGGTAAGTCTCTTTACTCGTTCCGTAATACATCATCTCACAACTAACTCATTAGTTGTAATGCTTGCAAGGCTTATGTGATGTGTATTACCGAGAAGGCCCAGAGATACCTCTCCGACAATCGGAGTGACAAAACCTAATCTCGAAATACGCCAACCCAACAAGTACCTTTGGAGACACCTGTAGTACTCCTTTATGATCACCCAGTTACGTTGTGACGTTTGGTAGCACCCAAAGTGTTCCTCCGGTAAACGGGAGTTGCATAATCTCATAGTTACAGGAACATGTATAAGTCATGAAGAAAGCAATTTACTAAACGATCAAGTGCTAAGTTAACGGAATGGGTCATGTCAATCACATCATTCTCCTAATGAGGTGATCCCATTAATCAAATGACAACACATGTCTATGGTTAGGAAACACAACCATCTTTGATTAATGAGCTAGTCCAAGAGAGGCATACTAGTGACTATCTGTTTGTCTATGTATTCACACATGTATTATGTTTCCGGTTAATACAATTCTAGCATGAATAATAAACATTTATCATGATATAAGGAAACAAATAATAACTTTATTATTGCCTCTAGGGCATATTTCCTTCAGCTTCACCTACCATGCTCCCATGTACTTGCTGCTTGCGGGCAGCTTGGAATGGACGCAATACTGTTCGTGTCTCCATATTTTCTAAAAGAGTCCGTCCTCAATACCTGGACATGTGAGTTGTTGGGATTTTGCTCAATGGGTAACTTCAACACCATTAATCCCGTTGAAAGGCGGTACATTCCAGACCTAGAGAATATGCGTACAAGTAGAGGTAGGCGACAGTGTCGGCGCATCCGGAATGATATGGATGAATCTGAAGCGGGAGGTGCCTCTATGCAATGCATTTTATGCAATGAATTTAGCCACAGGGACACTAATTGTACCACTTTCGTCACTGCCAACGGTACTGGGTGTGGACGAGGGAACCGGGGACGAGGTGCAAGAGCAAGAGGAGGAAGAGGGAGAGGCAGAAGCTAGGCACTAAGTTATAAATTTGTCTTAAGTGTGGCACTATGTTTGAAATTTGTATTAAGTGTGGCACTAAGTTATAAATTTGTATTAAGTGTGGCACTGTGTTTGAAATTTGTATTAAGTGTGGCACTATGTTTGAAATTTGTAGTAAGTGTGGCATTATGTTTGAAATTTGTATTAAGTGTGGCACTATATTTGAAATTTGTATTAAGTGGGGCACTATGTTTGATCATTTCTTTCTCTGCGTATCGATCCACGAATCAATGAATTATACATACTTTCCTCCATATCACCCACATATGTTCTGGTTCATCTTCCATGGGTTCTTTTTATACTCCTTATCTAAGATATTTGCACATGGATCTTTTTTATTTTCCTCATCCTAGATATTTGCACATTCTTCTTCTACTTCACCAAACTGCTTTCCTGGCGGTGTATAAATAGAGAGTGGTCGTGAGGTAAAAATCGATGGAATCATAAATCCTTAAATTATAATATTACACATATAACATCAACAAGGAAACATGATCATTTCACAATTTCCATAAGACTTCTTCTTAGGAATGTTATACAAATAAAATAGATCAAACATGCTTCGACATCTTGTTCTTAAGGGAACGTGCAAATCACCCAATCATATCAGGATGGATCCAATGGGTGTGATTTTTGTATGTATTGATCACTTACCCTACATTCAGTATAAACTTCTAGTTGGATTATTTATAAAAATATGCACATAAACAAAAACATATGATGAATTACGCATGCGGATAGTTAGAAGTATACACCCTTTTTGTGATATCCATGTTTTAGCATTTAATAAATATAGGTGCTAGAAATGCTATAGTATCTCAAAAGAACTTTCAGGGACACTCATGGTAAAACTAATAAGCGGGTCGAAATAGGATGCTCTGTGACTAGAGAAAGGACTAGCTACATTTTCATTTGCGCTTTGTCCTTTGACAAAATAGACAACAAAGGTAATATTCTTGAAGTACACATAGCTTTGGTACCCCTGTATACACGGAGCATGGTCAGTTCTCGTGCCTTCAGTAAAACTGGCCTTTTCTCTTTATACACAAAATAGACAAAACATAACCAACATTCAATGTTTAATATCAAAATTTAGCAATACCATAACACTAGAGCGTGGGTGGCCCAAGGGGGCATGTGTTCTTGTCCCCATGGCTTATAATACCTCGAAAACTTCTGTCGGATTTACCACATGTTTTTTTGGCACTATCGATTCATGTTCCGAGACGATCAAATCTGTAGCCCTATCACGGTACTTTCTTGGAGGGGGGAATCATAGCCTTCATCATCAACATCAACCCTTTCGGCTCCCATGATGTTGTTTGAGTGGTTCACTTCCGGACTATAAGTTTGTATATCTCCCCCGTTCTTCAATACAAATGTCACATGATTGCCTAAGATGATTGTGATTGGGAGTGCTTGAGATATTCACAGAAGGGTGTCTGCAAGCACCCAATGCAGATGACACTACAATGTTGAGGAGATTGGTGCACCAAGCGGGGGCATCGATTATATGTAGTAGAGATGGGAAAATTTCCATGTATGATGGGCCGGATAGTACAACGACCATTGCCATAATCCAACCATCTTACTTGAAGTGTTGCCTCCCAAGATCTATAGGTTTGGCATTGCCTCAGACGGACAAGCCTCTGTGTTTCTATGCCATCCCTGGATCAGTATGCTGGCACACATAGTACATCAATGTATATATCAAAGTGCAATCACATGTATAAATAACGTAAAACTGGTATATACCTCATAAGTCACAATGGAAACGATCAATCGGGTGTGGGGTCCCATCAATGCCATCGGCAGGTGGAGTGTAGGTCGTAACCCTCTACCGTACTCTTACTCGTCGGAAGAAAGTATCTGCAACATGATACGTTGCAGCCGTATAGGTCAGTACATTGAATGTACCGGCAAGATCACAATAATAAAAAAAACATATGATAAACTATACTATATGAAGTATGACTGTTTGGCTTTGTATCTGAGTTTTGTTTGCGTAAAAGCTGATTTATTTTCCCTACATTAAAGAAATATCAGGAGTCTGTACTACGGAGTTTCTATCATGACATGGTTCCGCCAACCGATGTCTCATAGCCCATATCATCATAATGTTGCCCACAATTAAGTTATCAGTCCGGTGTTGAGAGTTCCGAGATAGATCCAAGTCCAGATGCTTAAATTGTCCATAACCGGGGACATGGCTAATCGATTAGGTTTTAACCCTCTGTAGAGGTTTGTACACTTTACCCGCAAGATTCGACCCCTCTTTTTACGTTCTCGCACTTCAGGGTGTTTGAGAACAAGATGACCGAAAATATGGTCTTCTGAAGAGTTCCCCTGACCACTGTCCGGTGCTCATCCAATCCTACCGTAGTTCTACATCTGCTAGCACCGTCCCAGCTAGAGTCACCACTAAGGTCAACCAAGCCAGAGCCTATAATGACTTGCGGTTGCACAGGTAAGCTTCCGGGCATGAAGTATTATTTTGTCTCTTTCAGTCTGGGTGAAGCTTTCCGCAAGATGTCATGGCGCTTCTCCATGCATCCCGGCCATCCACTGGTTGCTCCAGGGTGCCCGTCAACCATCCTTCACCCAGTAGTGTGTATTGAATTCTTGTCTCGAGTCTCGAAATCTTGAAGTCTTGAAAGTCCTGAAGATGCAGTCCTTGCCGATGCCATCATGAAATTGTCGTCATTGACATAGAGTCCTCCATTCTCACACCACTCCCGAATCTCTCATACCAACCCCGTCTACTATAGCGTAGCATTAAAATAAATAAATAAATAACGTCCCGGGATTGGTAACAGGGTGATGGGTTCTTACCTCATGCATACTACTCAACTACAAGAATTCAATATCAGGGATTATTGTAAGGGTGCTACTACATGCAAATAAAACATAGGTATGAAAAACATGGTCAAAGTGAACATGCCTGGTAATACTTGATGAAGATAACAACGCTCTCTTAAATGACTTGATAGGACTATACGCAACTCTCCGATGAAATCTATAGTAACAAACATGACATTCACATAAGCAAGCATTCTAGCAAGCAAATCTAACAATAAGAAAACTCAATAAGAAAACCCAATAAAAAACAAATAACACATCGAAAGAACATAAAGGGGAAAACTATAAAGAACCTACTAGGAAAACATTTTGCCTTAACTACAAAAATAGTTTTGTCCTAAGTAAAACTTAACAAAGAAAATACTAAACTAATAATTTTAACAGAAAATAAAATTTAAATCAACTAAGTTAACAGAAAGTATTTTTCATAAAATTTTAATTGCAAAAAGAAACAAATAAAAAGCTTTTATGAAACACTAACTATGACCTAAACAAGTTTTCATACAAAAATAAACAAAATAAATTTTTAAAATAAAAATAAAATTTTCTTTGGTTTACTAACAGAAACACAACTAAATTTGTCAAAAGTGACAAAAATAAATAATTTAAAACTAATAAAAACAATAAAGAAAAGACTAAAACAAAACTATAACTAAAACAGTACTGTTTTGCTAAAAAAACCTAATTCACAATAATCTAAAAATAAATAACTATATGCTACTTGATAAACAATTCAACTAGTGACCAGGGGCAAAAAGAATGAACATAAAATATATTACCGAACTCAAGTTACGGCCAAAATAGTGATTTGAACAAATTTCATCAAACTCAAATTTAATCTGGTTAAATTTGAAAACTAAGTATGCAAACAGAAACTTCAACAAATTTGTGACACAATGCGAAAAGAATCACTCAATTTGGATCTAAAACATAAAAGTTATAGAATATCTAAGATTGAAACTTTTCTATTTTTTATAGAAACGAAAATAAAAAAAAAACAGAACGGGCAAGTCTACTGGGCTAGGAGCTGAGCGATCTGTAACTAACCATTGCTCGGCCGGAACTTTACAGAAACGTGCACGTACGTTTAAAACAGAAAACCAGCAAACCGGTTCGTTCTAAACCATAATAAGCCGTGTACTAAACCAAACCAACTGATCTAAAGAACCGATCTACTAAAACCGATCTAGCACTTAGCGTTTTGATTAATAAAAAAACAAAGGAGCTAACACCTACGTGACTTACAGAGAAGAAACAGCGGTGGCAGAGAAGCAGGGCGCCGGCGGGGTGGTGGCTCCGGTGACCGGCGGCGGAGACGCCGATGTCCAGTGGATGGAGAACTTCGGGGGGTACGATTTTCTGTGGATAGTGAGGCGAGGAGACGTCGGAGTCGAGCGGGCGTCGGCGTAAACTCCCGTGCTCTGGATGAACCTCGGCGGTGTTGCGAGCTTGAGGCGGTGGCTCCGGTCAAACCTGGGTGACGAAAATATGTCAATGAGCGGGGCGGGGTCCATGCGCTAGAGAAAAAAAACGAGGGAGAGAGAGATCGTGAGAGGGAGAGGTGGCGGCGCCTCCTGGGGCTGCTCCCGAGCGAGCGTGCGCTAGCCCTAGCGCTAGCGCTGGGCTGGGCTAGCCGGTGCGCCTGGCCTGGCCTGGCCTGGCGGCAGGTTTTTTTCTTTCTAAACAGCGAGGAAAAATATATACAAAAATAACAAAAACATTTTATATAGGCATATTATATATCAAAATGTTCAGAAGAACATTTCCTAAAACATGACTATTTTTTAAGTTCAAATAAAATCCACAAAAAATCAAATAGAGCAAACAGTGCTACTGTTGCATTAAAACCCAACAAAAAATCATTTTTAAAATACCAAAATTATTTCAAATTTCCTTTCTCCTAATTTTTCCATTGAAGGGAATCATTTTACCCTTATTTCCATTTATTTATTTTTAGGAGAAAAATAATTTGAATAAAATCCAAAAAAATTCCAAATTGAAAGGGAGTTTCAAAATACTTCCAAATGACTCTCAATTTGATTCTTTGTAACTTACAACTCATATTTCATATAATTGAAGAAGTCATTTTATCTTCTCTCCTGAAAATCATTGAGTTGCATAAAGTTTCGAATTTGAAATATTCCCAAATGGAATTCAAATCTTTTCAAAACCCTTTTCATTTATTTAAATGGAAGAAGTCATATCATCTTCTCTCTAGGGTTTTATGTTTGAATTGGATTTCATTCCCTCTCATTCAACTTTCAAAAAGTTTCAAATTCCACTCAATTTCACTCAATCAATCACACAACCAATAATCAATCAATCAAAACTATTTATTTATTATAACATTCAAATTTTAGAATTTTGGGATGTTACATCCAACCATCTTACTTGAAGTGTTGCCTCCCAAGATCTATAGGTTTGGCATTGCTACTTTCTGATGCCTAGATCTCACAATGATCTCAATATCCTCCAAAGACCTTATCATTTTGCAAGGCTTGCTGGCGGGAAAGCTCTTTGAAGTAAATGTACATTAGCATGACAAGGAATACCACTTTGCAGATGACATCTATCCCTCATGGTCCACATTTGTGGAAACAATTTCAGACCCTGAAGGCAAAAGGAGAGCTCGCTCACTGGTCCGCGACACAAAAATCCACGAGAAAAATGTTCATAGAGCTTCCAGTGTGTTGGCTCGCTTGCCATTGTTCGTGGACCTACTACACATTGGGACATGGAAACACTATGGAGGATCATGGCATGTTGTGTGATCTTGCACAACATGATCATAGAGAATGAAAGAGGCCCACCAATCAACTTGGATTTTGAGATTTTCAGAGCTCTTATCATTCCATGCAATGGCAATACAATTCATATGGCTCTTGAAGTTCATCGGCATATCTAATACCATCAAACCATGTGCAACTACACTAAGACCTCGTTGAGCACCAATGGCCACATCACGGGGAATTAATCTTCCATATATCTCGAACAATTCCTTGTGTTTGTTTTAACTTATTGCTTCATTCATTAAGACTATTTGCTTAATTCAGACCATTTGTTGTGTTTGAATTTACATTTTAAAACTTCAAAAACAACAAGGGCCTCTTTTGATTCGCAGGATTCTAAAAATGCGGGAATATGAAAACATAGGATTGGAATGCCATGCTCATATCAATCCTACATGATTTTGGGTTGTTTGATTGCATCATAGTAAAACAAAGGATTCTTTCAAAGAGGTTTGAGTGGATGCTATAAATCCTATGGAAGCAGTACCAAACAAAAATCCTTAGGAAAAATTCCTACATGATTCAATCCTATAAATCAAACAACTAACGTAGGAAAAATTCCTAAGGATTGTAATCCTCCAAAATTCTTATGAAAATCCTTTGAATCAAGGGAGCCATAAGCTTGATTTTTGTCAAAATGTTTGCATCGTGGATGGCACGGTTTGAAATTAGAATGATGTTGAAGAGTAATTTTTAGACTTGTAAGTTTGCAAAAGCAAGTGAGTATAGCAAATGAAAAGTATAGGGCACTAAGTTTTAAGGATCAGGTAGAATGCAACCTCCAAAACCTTGGAATTTCTTGGGATTGAGTTTTGGAGTGTCTTTTAAAGAAGTTTTGGGTTTGGATTAGAGATGACTTAGAACCTACACAATCCACATTCAGCATGAACCGCGATTAGTCGGGGATGCAAAAAAAAAAAGCGTGATTTATTATATAGAAAAAAACATGACTAATTAGGGGACGGTGCTATCTAGCGGATTCCCTGTCTGACGAGGAACGGACGACTCTAATTTCCCTGATCATACAAGTGTCACATAAAACTCCATAAAAATCGCCACTGTCACTTGACATGCTCACTCCTCCATAAGAGTGATGGTATGCCAGTGATCCTCGTACAGGGTCTCCCTGCAGAGATGGATGGTAAAACGTCCGTAATCTTCCAAATGCCCACTACCATTGGTACCACCGGTCCTTGCAACATCGTTACACAACGCGTCACGAAGAGTGAGCGTGGGAGGGGAGGTCGAGGAACCATACGACTGCAACTTGACATGATTCGACAGGAGCTCGAGCAGAAAATTCACATGGACAGGCCGCGTCGAATTTATTCCCGAGCAGCGTGCCCACCATCCATGCGCCCAAGAACGTTCCGCCCAGCTGCCGGGCCATTTACTTGCCCACGGCTGCCATCTTCAGATGGTCTCCGGCGTCCATGCCTCTGAACGCGAACGCCTTGAAGTAGTACCAGTACTCCTCCTGAGGCAGCGGGCTCAGCACCACGGGCTCCACCGTCCCGAGCCACGCGTGGTCGGCATCCCGGCTCGTGAGCAGGAGCTTGCTCCCGGCTGCCAAGGTGAAGGCGGTGGGCGACGCGGCTAGCGCGCTCCACGCCGACGAGTCGATGGGCCACGCGTCCTCGAAGATGAGGAGCGATCTCCGCGCGGTGAACCTCTCCTTCCCGAGGATGCGGCGCACGCCGGCGAGGTACTCGGCGCCGTCGCTTGCCCAGATGGTCTGGCCCGGGCGCCCGCCCTCCCTGATGACATGGTGCAGCTCGAAGCGCTCGACGACGGAGAAGTGGCCGCGCACGCGCTCGTCGTCGCAGGCGTGCTTGACGAGCGTGGTCTTTCCGGCCTTGATCTGGCCGATGATGGGGAGGACGCTTAGGTACGGAGGAGCACCAGCAGGGGATGGCTGCAGCAAGAAATTGACCACGCGTTCCGTCTCGACGTGCCGCCCGAACACGCACCGGTCCATGTACAGGGTGGTGGTCACCGGCCGGTGCACCCGCTGGGGGTACCCCTGCACCAGCAGCACGAACCCTCGCATGCAGTCGCGGGTCAGGCTCTCCAGATCCTCGATGGCAGCCTCGAGTTTGTCGCCGTGGTTGTCCCGGCCGAAGACCATGCCTGTGACGCGGAGACGCTTGGCGCCGTTGAATGGCGAACAGAGAGCAAAGGAGTGTCGACGGTTGACAACGTCGTCGTTATCGTCCTTGGCACCGTCGAGGTCCGTCTCCTCGATAGCGAAGCGGCCACGGTACGTGCCATCGGTGAGCTCCTTGAGTTGAGAGAGGAGGTGGTCGTTGGTGATGTGCCGCCCCTCCGCCTCCTCCACGGTGCCACCGATGGTCAGGAGGAGCCGCTCGAGCCTACGCCGGTGCGCTTCCCCCCTACTGGCTAGCCGAGGGAAGTTGCCGAGCGCGAAGGAGAAGAGCCTGGAGAGAAGATCGGACAGAGCAGCGGGAAGAACCACTTCCTTGGCGAAATCCATCTTGATTCCGGCGTCACCAAATTGGAATTAAGCCACGCGGAGTGGGAGAAATCTACGGTAGAAAACTCTGCCGTGTCTACCGGGCATTGTTGACCAAGTATGGATTTACTCGAATCGCATGATGACAGTGATTTTTTTTTTCGGAAAAACTTTCAATTTATTCATCTTCAATCATGGCAGTATAACGAACACCAGAAATAAAAATTACATACAGATCCGTAGACCACCTAGCGACGACTATAAGCACCGAAGTGAGCCGAAGGTGCGCCGCCGTCATCGCCCCTTCATCGTCGGAGCCGGGCACAACTTGTTGTAGTAGACAGTCGGGAAGTTGTCATACTAAGGCCACATAGGACCAGCACCCCAGAACAGCAACCGCCGCCGATGAAAAATAACGTAGATTGAAAGGATCCAAACCGAAGACACACGAACGTAGACGAACAACGACGAGATCCGAGCAAATCCACCAAAGATAGATCTGCTGGAGACACACCTCCACACGCCCACCAACATGCTAGACGCACCGCCGAAACGGGGGCTAAACGGGGAGACCTTTATTCCATCTTCAAGGAGCCGCCGCCATCTCGCCTTCTGAGTAGGACACAAACCCTAACAAGATTGAAAAAAAGACTAAAAACAGAGCCCTCCCGCCGGCCCTTGCCAGGATCCACCGCGCCTCCATGGCCCTAGGGCCACCGGAGACGAGGCGGACCTGCACCGGCGCCGGCGAGAGGCACAAACCGGAGACGAAGCGGACCTGCACCGGCATGATGACAGTGATTGTTGTAGAATGCTTCTCAATTTCTACCGCGCGGGATTAATTTCTTTCGGTTTTGCAAGTCTTAAGCAACTGAGATTTTCTTAAGACCTTGGTCCTTTCTGTAACTTCTCGTCTTCCCTATGTCCCACGACATGTCTTCCCTATGTCCGTCGGCAAGCTCACCACACCGCCATGACCCTCGGAGGGACATGCTTCAGCGCGAGCGAAAAGAATAGCCTCCGCTTCTGTGAAGCATGGATCAGGGTTAGTTTTTGGGGAAGGAAAGACGGTCACCGTGGCCTACGACCCCGCGAATTGGGCATATCACTGGTTGTGTACGCTGGTGAGGAGGTGGCGGTGGCCTTTGTGGGACCCAAGAGGGTGTGGCCTCGTCGGTGCTCCAGTCAACCTCTGCGAACATGGCTTTTGCCTCCGCCTGCCAGACGCGTTGCCGCCCTCTGACTAGGTGGATTTCCCGGGAGACGGCGTTAGCCAGACTGGACAGGCGAGGACGCCGGGAAATGGCGGTGACGCCGACTCTTGCTCCTTCTTCTGCTCACTGGAGATGCCGTCCCACAAGGCACTGGAGCCGGAGGCCATGGTGCGTGTGGTGAAAGGAGGAGATGGAGAGCGGAGGTGTGGTGTGGTTCACGCGACGTCTATGCACGTTTAAATAGCGGGCGGATGCGAGACGCCAACCGGAGAGGTGTTTAATGTTGGCCGGCTTAGGGACGGACGTGTGGCGCGCGGGGTGCCGAAGTAGGTTCCTCGACACACGCGCTGGTTTGATGGAGGTAGGTGGACAGATGGATGCCATTTCAATACAGGGAAGGCGTGCGAATTGGACGGCGCTCTCGGTCGGCGTGCCGCTTCAGTGTCGGCTCGAGTGAGTGATAACGTCCGCTCTGTGCCGGCATGCATGCGACACTCACGCTCTGGCGGGAAAAGGTGCGGGTGAGGGAGAGGGGGTTTGGATGAGCAAGGTGTTGGGGAACGTAGTAATTTCAAAAAATTTCCTACGCACACGCAAGATCATGGTGATGCATAGCAACGAGAGGGGAGAGTGTATGTCCACGCACTCGTGAGACCGTGAAGCGGAAGCGTTATAACAACGCGGTTGATGTAGTCGCACGTCTTCACGATCCGACCGATCCAAGTACCGAACGTCACGGCACCTCCGAGTTCTGCACACGTTCAGCTCGATGGCGATCCCGGACTCCGATCCAGCAAAGTGTCGGGATGAGTTCCACAAGACGACGGCGCAGGACGATGATGATGCTCCACCGACGCAGGGCTTCGCCTTAAGCTCCATGACGATGTGACTTCTCCGGCGCAGGGCTTCGCCTAAGCTCATGACGATATGACCGAAGTGGAATATGGTGGAGGGGCACCGACACGGCTAAGGAACGATCCGTAGATCAACTTGTGTGTGCATGGGGTGCCCCTGCCCCGTGATATAAAGAAGGGAGGGAGGAGGAGGCCGGCCCTAGTAGGGGCGCGCCATGGGGAGTCCTACTCCCACCTGGAGTAGGATTCCCCCTTTCCTAGTCCAACTAGGAGTCCTTCCATGTATTAGGAGTAGGAGACAAGGAAGGGGAAGAGAGAAGGAAGGAAGGAGGGGTGCGGCCTCCCCTAGTCAATTCGGACTAGGCCATGGGGCGCGGCCTGCCCTAGGCAGCCCTCTCTCTTTCCCGCAGGGCCCAATAAGGCCCAATACTTCTCCCCGGCGAATTCCGTAACTCTCCGGTACTCCGAAAAATACCCGAATCATTCGAACCTTTCCGAACTCCGAATATAGTCATCCAATATATCGATCTTTACGTCTCGAGCATTTCGAGACTCCTCGTCATGTCCCGATCTCATCCGGGACTCCGAACTCCTTCGGTACATCAAAACTCATAAACTCATAATATAACTGTCATCGAAACCTTAAGCGTGCGGACCCTAGGGGTTCGAGAACTATGTAGACATGACCTAGAACTATTGTCGGTCAATAACCAATAGCGGGACCTGGATGCCCATATTGGCTCCTACATATTCTACGAAGATCTTTATCGGTCAAACCGCATAACAACATACGTTGTTCCTTTTGTCATCGGTATGTTACTTGCCCGAGATTCGATCGTCGGTATCCAATACCTAGTTCAATCTCGTTATCGCAAGTCTCTTTACTCGCTACGTAATGCATCATTCCATAACTAACTCATTAGCTACTTTGCTTGCAAGGCTTATAGTGATGTGCATTACCGAGAGGGCAGAGATACCTCTCCGACAATCGGAGTGACAAAACCTAATCTCAAATACGCCAACCCAACATGTACCTTTGGAGACACCTGTAGTACTCCTTTATAATCACCCAGTTACGTTGTGACGTTTGGTAGCACCCAAAGTGTTCCTACGGTAAACGAGAGTTGCATAATCTCATAGTTACAGGAACATGTATAAGTCATGAAGAAAGCAATAGCAGCATACTAAACGATCAAGTGCTAGGCTAACAGAATGGGTCATGTCAATCACATCATTCTCCTAATGATGTGATCCCGTTAATCAAATGACAACTCATGTCTATGGCTAGGAAACTTAACCATCTTTGATTCAACGAGCTAGTCAAGTAGAGGCACACTAGTGACACTATGTTTGTCTATGTATTCACACATGTATTATGTTTCCGGTTAATACAATTCTAGCATGAATAATAAACTTTTATCATGAAATAAGGAAATAAATAATAACTTTATTATTGCCTCTAGGGCATATTTCCTTCAGTCTCCCACTTGCACTAGAGTCAATAATCTAGTTCACATCATCATGTGATTCAACACTAATATTCACATCTGTATGTGATTAACACCCATAGTTCACATCGTCATGTGACCAACACCCAAAGGGTTTACTAGAGTCAATAATCTAGTTCACATCGCTATGTGATTAACACCCAAAGAGTACTAAGGGATGATCATGTTTTGATCGTGAGAGAAGTTTAGTCAACGGGTCTGTCACATTCAGAGCCGTATGTATTTTGCAAATATCTATGTCAACAATGCTCCGCAAGGAGCTATTCTAGCTAATTGCTCCCACTTTCAATATGTATCTAGATCGAGACTTAGAGTCATCCAGATCGGTGTCAAAACTTGCATCGACGTAACCCTTTACGACGAACCTTTTGTCACTTCCATAATCGAGAAACATATCCTTATTCCACTAAGGATAATTTTGACCGCTGTCGATGATCTACTCCTAGATCACTATTGTACTCCTTGCCAAACTTCAGTGTAGGGTATACAATAGATCTGGTACACAGCATGGCATACTTTATAGAACCTATGGCCAAGGCATAGGGAATGACTTTCATTCTCTTTCTATCTTCTGCCGTGGTCGGGTTTTGAGTCTTACTCAATTTGACACCTTGTAACACATGCAAGAACTCTTTCTTTGACTGTTCCATTTTGAACTACTTCAAAATCTTGTCAAGGTATGTACTCATTGAAAAAACCTATCAAGCGTCTTGATCTATCTCTATAGATCTTGATGCTCAATATGTAAGCAGCTTCACCGAGGTCTTTCTTTGAAAAACTCCTTTCAAACACTCCTTTATGCTTTGCGAGAATAATTCTACATTATTTCCGATCTACAATATGTCATTCACATATACTTATCGAAATCTTTGTAGTGCTCCCACTCACTTTCTAGTAATTACAGGCTTCACCGCAAGTCTCAGATAAAACTATATGCTATGATCAACTTATCAAAGCATGTATTCCAACTCTGAGATGCTTGCACCAGTCCATAGATGGATCATTGGAGCTTGCACATTTTGTTAGCTCCTTTAGGATTGACAAAACCTTCTGGTTGCATCATATACAACTCTTCCTCCAGAAACCCATTCAGGAATGCAGTTTTTACATCCATTTGCCAAATTTCATAAATTGTGGCAATTGCTAACATGATTCGGACAGACTTAAGCATCGCTACAGTTGAGAAAATCTCATTGTAGTTAACACCTTGAACTTGTCAAAAACCTTTTTGCGACAAGTCGAGCTTTGTAGATAGTAACACTACTATCAACGTCCGTCTTCCTCTTGAAGATCCATTTATTTTCTATTGCTTGCCGACCCTCGGCAAGTCAACTAAAGTCCACACTTTGTTTTCATACATGGATCCCATCTCAGATTTCATGGCTTCTAGCCATTTAGCGGAATCTGGGCTCACCATCGCTTCTTCATAGTTTGTAGGTTCGTCATGATCTAGTAGCATGACTTCCGAACAGGATTGCCGTACCACTTTGGTGCGGATCTCACTCTGGTCTACCTACGGATTCGGTAGTGACTTGATCTGAAGTTACATGATCATCATCATTAGCTTCCTCACTAATTGGTGTAGGAATCTTTGGAACTGATTTCCGTGATGAAATACTTTCCAATTCGGGAGAAGGTACAAATTACCTTATCAAGCTCCACTTTCCTCCCACTCACTTCTTTCGAGAGAAACTCCTTCTCTAGAAAGGATCCATTTATAAGCAACGAATGTTTTTGCCTTCGGATCTGTGATAGAAGGTATACCCAACAATTTCCTTTGGGTATTCTATGAAGACGCACTTCTCCGATTTGGGTTTGAGCTTATCAGATGAAACTTTTTCACATAAGCATCACAACTTCCAAACTTTAAGAAACGACTTAGGTTCTTTGTTAAACCATAGTTCATACGGTGTCGCCTCAACGGATTTAGACGGTGCCCTATTAGCGTGAATGCAGCTGTCTCTAATGCATAACCCCAAAACGATAGTGGTAAATTGATAAGAGACATCATAGATCGCACCTTATCCAATAAAGTGCGGTTACGACTTTCGGACACACCATTATGTTGTGGTGTTCCATATGGCGTGAGTTGAAAACTATTTCACATTGTTTCAAATGAAGACCAAACTCGTAACTCAAATATTTATCTCCACGATCAGATCGCAGAAACTTTATTTTCTTGTTACGATGATTTTCCACTTCACTCTGAAATTCTTTGAACTTTTCAATTATTTCAGACTTATGTTTCATCAAGTAGATATACCCATATCTGCTCAAATCATCTTGTGAAAGTCAGAAAATAACGATACTTGCCACGAGCATCAACACTCATTGGATCGCATACATCGGTATGTATTATTTCCAATAAGTCAGTAGCTTGTTCCGTTGTTCCGGAGAACGGAGTTTTAGTCATCTTGCCCAAACGGCACGGTTCGCAAGCATCAAATGATTCATAATCAAGTGATTCCAAAAGTCCATCAGCATGGAGTTTTCTTCAAGCGCTTTACACCAATATGACCTAAACGGCGATTGCCACAAATAAGTTGCACTATCATTATTAACTTTGCATCTTTTGGTTTCAATATTATGAATATGTGTATCACTATGATCGAGATCCAATGAACCATTTTCATTGGGTGTGTAACCATATAAGGTTTTATTCATGTAAACAGAACAACAATTTATTCTCTTACTTAAATGAATAACCGTATTGCAATAAACATGATCAAATCATATTTATGCTCAACACCAAATAACACTTATTTAGGTTCCACACTAATCCCGAAAGTATAGGGAGTGTGCGATGATGATCATATCAATCTTGGAACTACTTCCAACACTCATCGTCACTTCCCCTTCAACTAGTTTACATTCATTCTCAGAACTCCCGTTTCAAGTTACTACTCTTAGCAACTATACCCGTATCAAATACCGAGGGGTTGCTATGAACACTAGTAAAATACACATCAATAATCTGTATATCAAATATACCTTTGTTCACTTTGCCATCCTTCTTATCCACCAAATATTCAGGGTAGTTCCGCTTCAAAGGACCAGTTCCATTGCAGCAAAAGTACTTAGTCTCAGGCTTAGGTCCAGACTTGGGCTTCTTCACTCGAGCAGCAACTTGCTTGCCGTTCCTTTTGAAGTTCCCCTTCTTCCCTTTGCCCTTTTCCTTGAGACTAGTCTTGTCAATCATCAACACTTGATGCTCTTTCTTGATTTCTACCTTCGTTGATTTCAACATCACGAAGAGCTCGGGAATCTTTTTCGTCATCCCCTGCATACTATAGTTCGTCATCCCCTGCATACTATAGTTCATCACGAAGTTCTAGTAACTTAGTGATGGTGACTAGAGAATTCTATCAATCACTATCTTATCTGGAAGATTAACTCCCACTTGATTCAAGCGATTGAAGTATTCAGACAATCTGAGTACATGCTCACTAGTTGAGCGATTCTCCTCCATCTTTTAGCTATAGAACTTGTTGGAGACTTCATATCTCTCAACTCGGGTATTTGCTTGAAATATTAACTTCAATTCCTGGAACATCTCATATGGTCCATGACGTTCAAAACGTCTTTGAAGTCCCGATTCTAAGCCGTTAAGTATGGTGCACTAAACTATCAAGTAGTCATCATATTGAGCTAGCCAAACGTTCATAACGTCCGATTCCGCTTCCTCGCAACAGTCTGTCACCTATCGGTGCATTAAGGACATAATTCTTACATGCAGCATTGAGGATAAACCTCGGATCGCGGATCCAATCCGCATCATTGCTACTAACATTTTTCAACACAATTTTCTCTAGGAACATATGAAAATAAACATATGAAAGCAACAACGCGAGCTATTGATCTACAACATAATTTGCAAAATACTACCAGGACTAAGTTCATGATAAATTTAAGTTCAATTAATCATATTACTTAAGAACTCCCACTTAGACAGACATCTCTCTAGTCATCTAAGTGATCACGTGATCCAAATCAACTAAACCATAACCGATCATCACGTGAGATGGAGTAGTTTTCAATGGTGAACATCACTATGTTGATCATATCTACTATATGATTCACGCTCGACCTTTCGGTCTGCGTGCTCGAGGCCATATCTGCATATGCTAGGCTCGTCAAGTTTAACCTTGAGTATTCAGCGTGTGCAAAACTGGCTTGCACCCGTTGTAGATGGACGAGAGCTTATCACACCCGATCATCACGTGGTGTATGCAGGCACGACGAACTTTGGCAACGGTGCATACTCAGGAGAACACTTCTTGATAATTAGTGAGAGATCATCTTAAAATGCTACCGTCAATCAAAGCAAGAATAAGATGTATAATAGATAAACATCACATGCAATCAAAATATGTGACATGATATGGCCATGATCATCTTGCGCCTTTGATCTCCATCTCCAAAGTACTGTCATGATCTCTATCGTCACCGCACGACACCATGATCTTCATCATCTTGATCTATATCAATGTGTCATCACATGGTTGTCTCGCCAACTATTGCTCTTGCAACTATTGCTATCGCATAGCGATAAAGTAAAGCAATTATTTGGCACTTGCATCTTATGCAACAAAGAGACAACCATAGGGCTTCTGCCAGTTGCCGATAACTTCAACAAAACATGATCATCTTATACAACAACTTATATCTCATCACGTCTTGACCATATCACATCACAACATGCCCTGCAAAAACAAGTTAGACGTCCTCTACTTTGTTGTTGCAAATTTTACGTGGCTGCTACGGGCTTAGCAAGAACCGTTCTCACCTACGCATCAAAACCACAACGATAGTTTGTCAAATAGACTCCGTTTTAACCTTCTCAAGGACCGGGCGTAGCCACACTCGATTCAACTAAAGTGAGAGAGACAGACACCCGCCAGCCACCTTTAAGCACGAGTGCTCGTAACGGTGAAACCAGTCTCGCGTAAGCGTACGCGTAATGTCGGTCCGGGCCGCTTCATCTCACAATACCGCTGAACCAAAGTATGACATGCTGGTAGGCAGTATGACTTGTATCGCCCACAACTCACTTGTGTTCTACTCGTGCAAAACATCAAACCATAAAAACCTAGGCTCGGATGCCACTGTTGGGGAGCGTAGTAATTTCAAAAATTTCCTACGCAACGCAAGATCATGGTGATGCATAGCAACGAGAGGGGAGAGTGTATGTCCACGCACTCGTGAGACCGTAAGCGAAGCGTTATAACAACGCGGTTGATGTAGTCAGACGTCTTCACGATCCGACCGATCCAAGTACCGAACGTGACGGCACCTCCGAGTTCTGCACACGTTCAGCTCGATGGCGATCCCGGACTCCGATCCAGCAAAGTGTCGGGATGAGTTCCACAAGACGACGGCGTGGTGACGATGATGATGCTCCACCGACGCAGGGCTTCGCCTAAGCTCCGCTGACGATGTGACTTCTCCGGCGCAGGGCTTCGCCTAAGCTCCGCTGACGATATGACCAAGTGGAATATGGTGGAGGAGGGCACCGACACGGCTAAGGAACGATCCGTAGATCAACTTGTGTGTGCATGGGGTGCCCCTGCCCCAGATATAAAGGAGGGAGGGAGGAGGAGGCCGCCCTAGTAGGGCGCCATGCATGGGGAGTCCTACTCCCACCGAGTAGGATTCCCCTTTCCTAGTCCAACTAGGAGTCCTTCCATGTATTAGGAGTAGGAGACAAGGAAGGGGAAGAGAGAAGGGAAGGAAGGAGGGGTGCGGCCCTCCCTAGTCCACCCGGACTAGGCCATGGGGCGCGCGCCTGCCCTAGGCAGCCCTCTCTCTTTCCCGCAGGGCCCAATAAGGCCCAATACTTCTCCCGGCGAATTCCGTAACTCTCCGGTACTCCGAAAAATACCGAATCATTCGGAACCTTTCCGAACTCCGAATATAGTCGTCCAATATATCGATCTTTACGTCTCGACCATTTCGAGACTCCTCGTCATGTCCCCGATCTCATCCGGGACTCGAACTCCTTCGGTACATCAAAACTCATAAACTCATAATATAAGCATCACATCGAAACCTTAAGCGTGCGGACCCTAGGGGTTCGAGAACTATGTAGACATGACCTAGAACTATTCTCGGTCAATAACCAATAGCGGGACCTGGATGCCCATATTGGCTCCTACATATTCTACGAAGATCTTTATCGGTCAAACCGCATAACAACATACGTTGTTCCTTTTGTCATCGGTATGTTACTTGCCCGAGATTCGATCGTCGGTATCCAATACCTAGTTCAATCTCGTTACCGGCAAGTCTCTTTACTCGTTACGTAATGCATCATTCCATAACTAACTCATTAGCTACTTTGCTTGCAAGGCTTATAGTGATGTGCATTACCGAGAGGGCCCAGAGATACCTCTCCGACAATCGGAGTGACAAAACCTAATCTCGAAATACGCCAACCCAACATGTACCTTTGGAGACACCTGTAGTACTCCTTTATAATCACCCGATTCACGTTGTGACGTTTGGTAGCACCCAAAGTGTTCCTCCGGTAAACGGGAGTTGCATAATCTCATAGTTACAGGAACATGTATAAGTCATGAAGAAAGCAATAGCAGCATACTAAACGATCAAGTGCTAGGCTAACAGAATGGGTCATGTCAATCACATCATTCTCCTAATGATGTGATCCCGTTAATCAAATGACAACTCATGTCTATGGCTAGGAAACTTAACCATCTTTGATTCAACGAGCTAGTCAAGTAGAGGCACACTAGTGACACTATGTTTGTCTATGTATTCACACATGTATTATGTTTCCGGTTAATACAATTCTAGCATGAATAATAAACTTTTATCATGAAATAAGGAAATAAATAATAACTTTATTATTGCCTCTAGGGCATATTTCCTTCACAAGGGTTGTTAGACACTTGCCTGGAAGCGGTGTGGACTCCCGCGAAGCCCCCTCCCCTGGGTTGCTTCTGGTTTGTGGGGAAAAAAGACGTCTGGACATGTCCGTAGACGGATACAGGCTTGTGCTGGATGGCAAAACATGTTTGGGCCGCGCTGTTTGAACGGATACGACCGGTTTGAGAGTCTGCGTTTGAGATGCCCTCATTGGCCTAAACCAACCGACGCCTAACGGCCGTCCATATCTCGAAAGCAATGAGCTCAGAGCTGCGACGATGCGGTTGTTCGGGGCCGTAAAGGGCACTGAGGCGCTGAGCGCTACGTGTACGAGGCTGCAACGCCTCGTGGTGGAGGATGTGGGCAGGGATTGGTAGAACATTATCATCCAAGTTTGAAAGATCTGGTAAGAAGAAAATACTAGCTTAATGGACCTTGTTAGCCAAATGATATAGATTTTCCATACTCAAGTTTGGGGCTAATAGGAGAAGGTTCAATCCTGAAGGGTATAAAGATCATGTAAGTTGGCATGAATACATCAAAGAGAAGAAAAAGGCATATTGCTTCTGTTGTTTCTTATTTAGGGATTGCAACCACAAGAAAGAAGTTGGCTATGAGGCATTTGTTCTGAATGATTGGGATACTTAAAGCGTTTCGACAAGGCTACAAGATCATGTTGGTGAGCCAGGTAGTGTCCATGATCAAGCAATGAAAAAATGTACCACTTTACTAAAAACAGATCAACACATTGATGTTTCTATCCAACTTCAGAGTGAACCTTCGAAGGTTGCATATTTTATGCGACTAAATGCCTCAGTTGACACAGCTAGACTACTGTTGAAGCAAGGGTTGCCTTTCCGGGGCCATGATGAGTCAAAGAACTCACACAATAAAGGGAATTTCTTTGAAGTTCGTGACTTCTTAGCTGAGCATAATCCAGTTGGTTGCAAGGCTATGGGAAAAGAAGCTACACAGAATGCTCTTATGGTTGCTCCTCAAGTCCAAAAAGATATTTCCAATGGTTTTGCGCACGTGATAGTTCAATCTATTCTCAAAGAAGTTCATAGTAATATGTTTTGCTTGCTTGTTGATGAGTCTAAAGATGTCTCTTACAAAGAACAAATAGTCGTGGCCTGCAGTATGTTGATAGTTCTGGAGATTCTAAAGACAGTTTTGTTGGTCTTGTTCATGTGAAAGAAACAAATTCTTCTTACCTCAAGAGTTCAATTGATTCTGTTTTGGCAAAATATAAGCTGAGCTACAATCAAGTTAGAGGACAAGGATATGACGGTGCTAGTAACATGCGAGGTGAGTTCAATGGTCTCAAATCATTGATCATGAGAGGAAGTAGCACAAACTATTATGTTCATTGCTTTGCTCTCCAACTTCAGTTAGTTGCTGTGGTTGTTGTAAGAAAGCATTAAGGAGTTAGTAATTTATTTAGTATGATTTCTACCTTGTTAAATGTTGTGGGTGGTTCTTCCAAGCGAAGGGACATGATTAGAGATATAAATCTCGAAGAAATGATCAAGGATTTAGGGTGTGGGCAGCTTACAACGGGAAACATATCTAAATCAAGAGCAATGCCTTCAAAGACCCGCAGACACTCATTGGGGTTCACATGCTAAAACACTTAAGACTTTGGCTGCCATGTTCAGGTCAGTTATTAAAGTTATTTAGTTTGTTGAAGAAGAAGACACGGATAGAACAAATAGAGACCAAGCAAATGGTCTTCTAATGTACTTTCTTTTGACTTTGTCTTCTATTTGCGTCTCATGTTGACAATCCTCACTACTACTAGCACATTGTCATTAGCATTGCAATGGAAGGATCAAGACATAGTAAATGCCATGAAATGTGTCAAGTCAACTGGAACAACTTTGAATGAAGTTATAGAAAACGGATGGGATTCTTTGGTAGGTGAAGTTGATGTGTGTTGTGAGAAACATGATATTATAGTTTGACATGGAAGAAGCATATGTTAATCCAAAAAAAGAGAAGACAGATGATAACCAGAATTACCAACAATCATCACTATCAGGTTGATTGCTTCTGTCGGTGTTCTGGGAACGGGGGTCCCTAGACTTGCCTGTCTGTGGCCCACGGCGTGGCTTTGCTAGCAGGCCTGTACGGACCATCTTCATCAACAAGACATTCAAGACCCTCGCGAGGGGCCAAACCTCGCGAGGCAGACGGTGCGAGACCTCCTCAGGAGTGACCTCGCCAGGCAGGCTCGCGAGGGGCGGAGAGATCAAGGCGAGGCAAACCTTGCGAGGTTCTCGTGACGTGAGCCATGATGATTGAGACCAGGCGGGCGCCAGCACGCGCAGTGTCCTTGTTTCCTCTTTGGTGCAAAGGAGGCAAGTGCAGGCGCGGAGTACCGAGGCATCAAGCAAAGGTTTCCATATCAGTGCAACGAGACAAAGACCAGCAGTACGGCAAGACGGAGGTCACCATGGAGCCCAAGGCGGCGTCACCACCAGAGCCTTTTGCAGGCGAAGACTGCTTTTGTCAGGATAAGCTGTACTAGTTGTCCTCTTTCAAATTGGCCGTTGTTGGCTCCCTTCCCGCCCAATATTTGGGGAGAGGACCAGGGCCTATATAAATAGGTTTAGCCACAACAGTAGGAGGCAACTCGAACAAATCCTCAGGCATCTCATCTTGAGTAATCCTCACCCACACAAGTTCGCCAAGCACAATAACACCTCATCCTCAGGAGGCTGTTCTTCCCCCTTTGTACTGTTCATCATCAGCCCAAGAGGTAATCCACCACCACCACACTAGAGTAGGGTATTACACCACAACGGTGGCCCGAACCAGTATAAATCTTGTGTCCCTTGTGTTGTGAGTTCGTGGGTTCGTTCTGGAGATCCTAGCAAGCTAGGACGTGGATCGTTAGGGGGGAAATCTTTGTGCGCACCCCAATGTTCGAACCTCGAGGGTTTTGCCAGAACCCGTGATCCGACATTTGGCGCGCCAGGTAGGGGTGCGCCGAAGCTTCCCTTCCGTCCCTCCGCGTCACGTCGCTTCATCATCTCCATGGCCGACGCACGCCGCGCCCGCGCCGAGCGCCAGGCTGCCCTCGCCACCAGCATTGCTCAGACGGCCCCTGTCGGCGGGCCACCCCATCGCTCTCCATCACCTGCCGCCACCGGTCCGGTGGGGAACGAGCAGCAAGCGTCCTTGTTGCACCCCTCGGTGCGACAGGACGGCCGCACCGCCACTCCATCGCTGACTCCCGCTGGTTCGTCGTCTCACGCTCGTCGCGCTCCCACGGACGCACGGGCCGCGCTCCTCATGGCGCACGAGCTCCTGCGCTACCGCCCAGCCGACGACCTCTACGAAGACTGGCTTGACCGCATCGCCGAGCTTGTCCGCGCCGCAGGGGGCTCCCCTGCGCCGTCCCTCTCTCTGCCTCGCCTCCGCCAGCCATAGGCGACGTGGCTCACGGAGCACCTCCACCACCTCTGCACCAAGACGGCGCCCTGGCGCCAAGGCGCGCGGCTCCACGGCGCGACCCACCGAGTCCGGCGCAAGCACGTGAAGAAAGAAGCTGTCAAGAAGTCCCTCGACCGCAAGAGAACGCTTCGCCACTCCTCGCACCACCGCGCCAGGATCGTTTGCTGCGGCAAGGCCCCGTGCCGCTTGCCGTAGCGGCGCGTGGGCGCCAAGACCAAGCTCCACCTCCAAGGAGGGCCCCGGTGACCAGGGCCGGCTGCCGCGCCTTCACCCCCGAGCTGCGTAGCGTCGCCTAGCCGGGAAAGTTCAAGCCAGATCTGCCTCCTCGCTACGACGGCACCCCGACCCCGCGGAGTTCCTGCAGCTCTATGAGCTGAGCATTGAGGCGGCCAACGGCGACGAGAAAGTCATGGCGAACTGGTTTCCCATGGCTCTCAACGATGGTGCACGCTCATGGCTCCTGAACCTGCGTCCAGGCTCGATCTCCTCCTGGGACGAGATGCGCAACCAATTCGTCGCCAACTTCCAGGGCACTCGCGACCGCCCCCAGCCGCGGGTGACCTGCTCGCGTCAAGCAACAACCAGGAGAGACCCTCCAGAAGTACATCCAGCGCTTCAACAACGTTCATCTCAAGATCCCCAAGGTGACAGACGAGGCCATCATCTCCGCGTTCTCTGATGGCGTCAGTGACGTCAAGATGAAGGAGGAGCTCGCCATCCACGAGGAGCTGTGCACGTCTCTGGAGTTGTTCAACCTGGCGACCAAGTGTGCCAGAGCTGAGGAGGGGCACCTCTCCCTCCTTGAGCTACCGGCTGCGGACCCGGAGGAGAAGAAAGCCAAGGCCAAGGACGTGAAGCGCAAGGGAGCAGCCGTGCTCGCAGCGGAACCGGACACCAAGCGCAGCAGAGATCAGCCCGAGTCATCGAAGAGCAGCCGACCGTTCTGCGCCTTCCATAACCTGCATACCCACAACACCGGCTATTGTCAAGAGCTCAGAGCCATTCGAGAAGGACGCTTCGGTCGATGCCCCGAGCGCAGCGACCGGGGCTACGGCTGAGGAGGAGGACGTGGTGGCGGACGCTGGGACGACCGTGGCCCATGCCAGGAGTGGCGCTATCGGCCTCGTGAGGACCGCTGGCAGGATCAGCCTCGCGAGGGCGCCTGTAGGGACCAGCCTCGTGAGGATCGTCCTCAGGGCAACACCGGTCTTCCCCCACTACCGCCACCGCCAAGAAGGAATGACGACCACCATCAAGACGAGGGGGCTGGGGGCTTCCAGGAGCCGCGCGCTATCGCCTGCATCTTGGGCGGAGCTCAAGCCCCGGCCTCGCAGCGTATCTTCAAACAGTTTGCTCGCGAAGTGAATGTAGTCCTCCCCAAGTTCGAGGCCACACGCCCGCTCAGATGGTCCCAGTGCCCCATCACGTTCAGTTCGGCAGATCAGCTCAAGTGCGCAGCTACTACAGGCGTCCTCCCGATGCTTTGTTCCCCAGTCATCAACAACGTGCAAGTTACCAAGACCCTCATCGACGGCGGCGCAGGGCTCAACGTACTGTCTGTTGACACGTTCGACAACCTCCAAGTGCCATATGACCAGCTTCAGCCTACCAAGCCTTTCTCAGGAGTGACCAATGGCTCCACAACCCCGATCGGGCAGGTCCGCCTTCCCGTCACCTTCATAGAACGCTAAAACTACCGCACCGAACTCAGTGGCAAGAAGATGACGTGGCATGCCTCCACAAACAAGTTTATCAGTGGCAAGGCCACAAGGTTGTCTTCATGGAGATTCACAGGATTGAGCTGCTGCAGGACGTCCTCGATGATGTTCATGGCAAGGTCCGTCTTGTGTCCAGCCCAAATTAGATCGAGGCATGAAATAGTTGCCCCAGCTAGTGTTTAATAGTAGTTTGGATTGTGTCTAATTATCTGAACCTTGCCTGTTATCGACCCCTCTGGGGCTAGTACTCTGTTTGAATCCGTCTATGGGAACTGCTGCTACTTTTGTGTGCCCGTGAATCATGTGAGAACCATCGTAATTGTTGCGAAAACAGATGCGTCCTCACTAGTTTTTTCATGAATATGGCATGGTAAGACATAAGTTGTCACGGTTTATCATACGAGCAGTGTGTGTTTTGATGAAATAGAGCACTCGTTCGACAACCATGCGCCGACGTATACATAAGTACTTGTAAACACTGTTGGTTCTACCCCCTTGTAAGGCCATTGTGCAAAACATGGCACATTGGCTCAGCTCGCTTCAACACTAGGCTATCGACCAACTAACAATCAACAATCTATGTCGACATATAAGCAACTATGTATCTTGTTACGATGGTTCATGCAGTTAATTGAGGCCACAATGTAATAAATTCCAAACGCTCACACGCTAGTCCAGCGCTCATGTGGAACACTCACATTAAAATCGTCTTCATAAAAAAATTGAAAAGCACAAGTTAAGAAATTTTATACATCTCAAGGATTCATAGAACATAACAAACATATACTAGTTCACAGCAAAAGACAAAGTTGTGAGAAGGTTTACAAATCAGGAAAAAACAAGCAAAAGGCTTCTCTGAGCAAAGGGCCTCCCGGCAGGCTTAAATTTCCGGAGTTCACTCTGGTTTTTTCTTGTTGCCACCCTCCGTGGTTAGGTTCTCTCATTCCGAATAACCAGTTATAATTGTGGTCTCACCGAATGCTGAATCGAACCATGCAAAGGTTATCTTGACCAGCTGAAATGATTGTGCATTTCACTAAATTTAAGCACCACTATTTGCAGAAATAAGCAGACCACAATGCCTCTTGTCCGCCAAGACCGTCCAAAAAACCGCCGTGCAGCCGTGCCAGCTAGTCCTCGGTCCATGGATGAACTGGTAGAAAGTGCATTCCGGACTAGGATGTAGTTGTTTTCGCTCGTCCCTGCACTGCAATCAGGAAGTAAAACGTACGAATCAACTTCTTTTAGATTGTGTTGGTCATTCTACCTTAGTGACTACTACCAATGTAGGGATACCTTGAAGACGGGAGGTTAGACGACAGCAACGAGGGATAGCCATCTCATTTTGCACAGTTGTACTAAAACTGAGGTGTGTGCTTTTGATTGCGCGGATAGAAATGATACGGAGACAGACATCCCTGTTTGCGCAAATACGAAATACAGTTATTTAAACAGTGACAGATATTACTACTTTCCACCGTTTCCTCTTAGAACCAAGTCCTAGATTCATCACTACAAAAAAAGACACATCCGTGACATTTTGGGCCGAACGGATTTTTTTCTGTCATACATATGACACTTCTATGACGATAATTGTGACAGAACCCGGTAACATCATAGATGTGGTGGACTCCTACTTCTATGACAAAAAATCATGACAGAAAATGGGCTTTTCGTCCTGGGCGGGCCGGAGACGCAGTTGCATGACATTGTTTGGGCTGTCCATGATGGAAAAAACCGTGGTAGAAGCGAGGGGAGGAAAATTTCGGGAGTTCGGTTATGGTGGGAGGTCGGGGCCGAGCGATGCGCTGCTTTCTCTCGTATACACGACGCTGGCGTGTGTGTGCGGCGTTGGCTCTAATCGAACTCGAGCGAGGCGTTGGGCTCTAATCGAACCCAAGCGATTGCACCGCAGGCTATGCGTTATCGAACCCGAGCGATCGATCGATGGTCGTTAATCGAACTCGATCGAGCGATTTCTTCGCCATCGCTGCTAATCAAGCCGATCGATGCTGCTTTTGGGATGAAATAAAGGAGCGTCATGGGGGGGCGGATGAACGGTGGAGCGGTGGTGTTGCCTCCGGATGAACAGGACCCGTGTGTGGTGGAGGGCTGGATGAACAGAGACGGTGGAGGGGTGGTTGAACAGACCCCGTGGTGTGGAGGGCTGGATGAACAGTAGACGGTGGAGGGGTGCCCGTGGAGGGGTGGTTGAACAGGACCCCGTGGTGTGGAGGGCTGGATGAACAGTAGACGGTGGGGGTGGTTGAACAGTAGCCGGTGGAGTAGTGCGCGGTGGACGCTGGATGAATAGGAGCCCGTGGAGGCTGGAGGAGGTCGACGGTGGAGATGAACAGTATCCCGTGGAGTCCCATTTTGCGGTACGCCACACCCCTCCCGACGAACAGGACCCCCGTTTCAACCGTAGCGCTCCAACACAAGTCCGTTTTCGTCTGCTTTTGCGGCACGCCACACTCCTCCCGATCAACAGACCCCTGTTTCGACCGTAGGAGGTCCGCTTCCTCCGCTTTTGGCACGCCACACCCTTCCCGATCAACCGGACCCCCGTTTCGACCGTAGGAGGTCGGTGTCCTCTGTTTTGCGGTACGCCACACCCCTCCCGATCAACAGGACCCCGTTCCGAACGTAGGAGGTCCGCTTCTCCGCCAGCGGTACGCCAGCCTCGCTTCCATCGCTGTTCCGTCCCAAGCCTCCCCGATGAACACGACCACGCATTCTGTTACGACCCAGCCGGTTGGCTCCCCATGAACACGACGACGGCGATGTTTCTCCGTTCCGACCCAGCCATGTAATGCGTATGCGCCGAGTAGGCGTCGAGACCCGCCGTATGTACACATACGTTGCCGTATTTTCTTTCTTGCACCTGGCGGCAGACGTGCGTGTACATGCTACGTGCGGCGCCTCTACTACGACTGCGTCGCGGCGCCTCTACATCGACCAGTATATATGTACGTACACGTTCGCGGCCAGAATGACAACGCTACGTACGCTTCGACCAGGTGGGTCCCGACTGTCAGGCACTTCCTTGCCTGCGATGATGTAGCTGGTGGGTCCCAGCAGTCAGGGGGGCGAATCGTTTGTTTTTTTCGGATGCACTTCCTTGCATGCGAAGATGTAGCTGGTGGGTCCCAGCAGTCAGGGGGGAAACATTTTTTTCACGAAATACGACGGCCCGTCCGGTGGGTCCCTGCTGTCAGGTGGAGGAATAATTATTTTGCGCGTAATAAGGAGGCACTTCCTTGCGGCCGCCGTGGACCCAGCTGTCAGCCTCTCCACGCACAGTACTCTTCCGATGGAAGTCGATCGTTGACCACATTGACCACGCCGTGCCGAGCGCACCACGGCGGTGGACGACGGCGAGGCCTGGGAAGGGGACGACGCGGAGTCGGGGAAGACGCAGCAGTGGATGCCCACGCGAAGAGGAGTACGAGGGTGAGGCTGTCGTCGCCGCAGAATAACAGGGGTGTGGGTGAGTAGAGGGATGGCCTGGCCAGCGGTGGGAGTAGTAGGGGGCGGTGAGGCCTCCGCCGCATCGCAGCCGGCCACGGGAGGCGTGGAGCACGAGGCACGACCGGCGCTAGTTTGGGCGGCCGGAGCAAGAAGAACAGAGGTTGAAGAAGCACTACGGCCGTTGGATGGACATCGACGGTCACCGGAGCTAGAATCATGCATATTGACTAAGTTGACAAAGCCCTCCGCTCCTGGCCAACTTAGTAGGCCCACAAGTCAGCCTGCCACTATACTGGGTCCCAGCTAACAGGCGGAGTATTCATTTTTTTGTGCGTAATAAGGAGGCACTTCCTTGCGTGCGAAGATAGTTGGTGGGTCCGACATGTCAGCGGGGGCACGTTTTTTTCGCGAAACACAGAGGCCCTTCCGGTGGGTCCCAGATGTTAGGTGGAGGGATAATTATTTTGCGCGTAATAAGGAGGCACTTCCTTGCTGCGGCCGTGGACCCAGCTGTCAGCCTCTCCACGTACAGTCCACATCCGATGGAAGCCGTTCCTTGACCACGTTCACCACGCCGCGCCGAGAGCACCAGGGCGGTGGACGACGGCGAGGCCTAGGAAGGGAACGACACGGAGGCAGGGAAGACTCTGTTTCCCATGCGGAGGGGAGTACGATTGTACGAGGGTTTACTGGTTTGTCTGCCCTCGCCAGAGAATAACAGCAGGTGTGGGTGAGTAGAGGGATGGCTAGGCCAGCGATGCGAGTACGGTGGGGCGGTGAGGCTTGCGCGGCAGCACAACCGGCCGCAGGGAGGAGGGAGTAGGCAGTCCCGCCGGCGCTTGTTTGAGCGGCTGGAGTAGGAAGAGCAGAGATTGAAGAAGCACGACGGCCGTTGGATGGACATCGTACGGTCACTGGAGCTAGAATCGTTCATATTGACTAAGTTGACAAAGCCCTCAGTCCCCGTCAACTTAGTAGGCCCACAAGTCAGCCTCCCACCATGGTGGGTTCCAGCTAGCAGGGGGAGTATTCATTTTTCTGTGCGTAATAAGGAGGCACTTCCGGTGGGTCCGAGCTGACAGCGGCGGGGGACGTTTTTTTCGCGAAATACAGTGGTCCGTCCGGTGGGTCCTAGCAGTCTGGGGCAAACATTTTTTTGGCGAAATACGGTGGCCCGTCTGGTGGGTCACAACAGTCAGGGGGGAAACATTTTTTCCGTGAAATACTGGTGGCCCGTCCGGTGGGTCCCTGCTGTCAGGTGGAGGAATAATTATTTTGCGCGTAATAAGGAGGCACTTCCTTACGGCTGCCGTGGACCCGCACGCCTCTCGTCGACTGATACTCTTCCGATGGAAGTCAGTCGTTGACCACATTGACCACGCCGCGCCGAGAGCACCAGGGCGGTGGACGACGGCAAGGCCTAGAAGGGGACGACGCGGAGCCGGGGAAGACGCGGCAGTGGATGCCCACGCGGAGAGGAGTACGAGGGTTCACTGGTTCGGCTGCGGTGTGAGGCTGCCGTCGCCGCAGAATAACAGGGGGAGTGGGTGAGGGGAGGGTTGGCCTGGCCAGCGGTGGGAGTAGTATGGGAACGGTGAGGCCTCCGCGGCAGCACAGCTGGCCACGGGAGGCAAGAGCATGCGGCACGACTGGCGCTACTTTGGGCGGCTGGGGAAAGAAGACCAGAGGTTGAAGAAGCACTACGGCCGTTAGATGGACATCGTTGACCACGCCGCGCCGAGAGCACCAGGGCGGTGGACGACGGTGAGGCCTACGAAGGGAACGACACAGAGCTGGCTAAGGCACGGCGGTGGCTGCCTACGCGGTGGAGAGTACGAGGGTTGACTGGTTCGGCTGCCGTCGCCGGAAAATAACAGGAGGTGTGGGTGAGTAGAGGGATAGACAGGCCAGGGATGGGAGTATGATGGGGCTGTGAGGCCTTCCAGCACCTTTGCCGGCCACGGAAGCGGAGCAGCGGTTCCGACGGCGCTTAGTTTGGGCGTGGGGCAGGAAGATTAGAGATCAAGAAGACGATTGCCGTTAGATTAACATCTAACGGTCTGAAGCTGGTAGAGTCGATTGTTGACTAAGTTTCTTTTTTAAGAAACATTGTGTAGGCCCACAAGTCAGCCTCCAAATCTGTGGCAGACAACATAAAGCCCATTTGCTATTTTTTATAATTTGCAAACCATTTGCTATTTTTTATAATTTGCAGCCCATTTGCTAATTCTTAAGTAATTTATTATAGCCCATTTTCTGCCCAGGACCACGGTCAAAAAGTTCAACCTTATTTTGCATATTTCGGTGGAGTCCAAACTGTTGTAATCCCGAAATGATAAACATTTTTTTAAGAACTTATTGATTTGCCAAAAAACCGTTTTGTTTTTGTAAGAAAATAAGACGTGGGACAATTGAGTTGGTTTAAGGAAAACCGGTGGTAAAAAAATCAGCTGGGTGGGAAAAACAACAAAAATAAGGATGTAAATATGAAAAGGGAATTTTATGTGTTTTCAATATAATGATATGTGTATATGAACTAGTAGAACTATAGGTAGAGATTAGAAAACGGATGTAGGACATGCATTTCAAGAGGAAAATAGAACTGGGTTGTGTGTTTGATCCAGTAAAGAAAACTGCATGCGGATGTTGTAAGACAAAATATAACTAATTTGGCGGGCGAGAGGCGATGAGATACCTGCTGGATCTTTGTGCCCCGTTGTCATCATGGGCTGGGCCTGTTAAAAACAAAACCAACCCTGGGCAGTCTACAGCCCAGTTGAAACTTGCTCGACCTGAAAAAACAATATATGTGCTCAATAAACGAGAGAATTCTGCAAGCATGCATCGATAATCGGGATGCAGCACGGATATTGTTTTTTATCGTGATAATAAGTGCATGCACTTGTTTCGAAAAAACTGCAGAACTGGGAATTCGAACGGCGAGTGCTTATGCTACCCATCAAATAAATATCAGGTGCCTGAGAATTCGTTTCGAAACAAATGATTCAGCTTTATATCCACGTCGACCCTCGGCATGATGGTTGGAAGCAAATGCAAGTTCATACCAAAAGATCGTTAACAACAATACCAACTTGCAGAAGACAACGTAGTACAACTACCAATACCAAACTAACTTATAATCTTTTTACTCCTGGCCCTAGAGTTCGTCTGGTAGAAAATCTTGCAGAGGACCAGTTCCCGCTCCTTCTCTTGCTCCAGGTCCCCGAGGTGGTACTAGTGCATCACCCAGTTGGTCCTCTGCTGGTCGAAGTTCTTGTTGGTGTGCAGCACCAGAACCTTTTTTGCTGCCCGTCTGCCGGTCGTTGACCATCACCGGCAAGGTATTGCCGATCTTGTGCCACATCACGTGCATGCCGCACTCCGACTGTATCTTGCGACGCGTCCACGTGCCCCTTTTGAACGCCCTGGAATTGCGCTGGAAGAAATGCTTCCTTAGGCCACTCAGTGTGATACCTGCAGTATTGTGGAATACAAGTTTTAGTGTACCTAGTTGGCATTTTCATAACATCTTTGGCATGTTGCAGTCACTTGTTTCACTTTTTATTAACTGTCAAATTGTAATTGCTTCACCAGGTCTGCGTCTAAAAAGAAAAATAGAGCTATAAAGAAAGTAATATGTTTGTGCAAGTAGACGGCCGATCGGTGTCTTACCTAGAAGTTTCTCAGGTTGGGTGTAGCATATGACGTGCTCGCTGTCGATGGTTGGTATGAACAAATGGATGAGAGACTGAAATCTCGTGCTGTCGGCACTCACTTTGGCCTCAAGGTGCTCGATCAGCTCCTGATCCGTGGGATCGAACTTGACGCCAGCCGGCAGCACCGGCCAATCCTTCTTCGACTTGCATCGGTAATTCCAGTTATATGGTACTCAATGTATGATCAATCGACTATTTTAAGTGAATGATGAAAGATTTCGACAGATAAGTGGTACTCCAAATCTGAACTCCAGAATACCCGAACACGCCGCAGGGATTCTTGTGCCACCTCACACGCAGCGTGTTGTCACGTCAATTCAATGTGTGGACATGATGAATAATTTAACCGACGTATACTAGTACTGCTACTGTAGTACTTACTAGTCGTATTTAGTGTCACAATTTATACATAGGTTTAACTAACAAGCACGCACTTGAAGCCTAACTGATATATATATATATATATATATATATATATATATATGGCTTCTACACAGCATCTCCATCATCATTATAGTACATCCTAAACAGGGGAGTTAGGATGCACTTGATCCCAGGAAGGTATCTATCCTTCAAACCCGGAGGAGTGCTTCAAACTAACAACGATACATAATATCCAACAAAAGAGGGTCGTACTCTGACGAGAATACATGGCTCGGTCTAGATATCAGCACGAATCAAGTTGTGCATATTTTACATTGGCATGAACCACATCGCCAAGCATGTCGGGTTTGCAAAAGCCATCCATCGCATGGAAGCTTGATGCCTTTCACACACTGAAGATTATCTGGCAACAAGCTGTGTCAACGAATCTCTGGATATGGTGATTCGTGAAACCCATGGTATGATGTGTAAACACATCCCCCCTCGCGAATGGAAGTTGCATAGCACAGTAATCATCGCCGGTGATATGATTGATGATTGGTTGGATGATCGGATAATTGAGCCTGAGGAACAAGGAGTGGTTGCCGAGGCTGTAAACCCGCCTCCAGTTGAATACGCCTGGCCCAACGGAGCTGGGATCTTTCTCGAACACGAAGCAGCCATAGCCATCAATATCACGAACGCCCCACGCATTGTACTACATGTGGTTTGATGTAATGGTTTGGTCAATTTGGTACGTGCTAATGAGCATCAAATGACCGCCGTCAGCTGAACGAGCGATAAACCAGCACCCATCGGCTGGTATGATTCCAAGTCCTGGAATCATGAAGGCCAGCGCATTTGCGTCTGCTGAAACAATTCAAATTGGAGACCAAAAGGACAAAAATAAACAATCATGTTCAGAGTATGTGTGGAATTAAGATTATTATAATAGTGACACATATCATAGACAGAGAATTGCAATGTTGTGGTCATAATCATACCCCAAGTTAAAAAAAAAGCCAATGGCTTTCATATTCTAGCAACATGTCATGGTTCAAACATCATGTAACAATGAGAGGAAAACAGCTATGACAGCGCCTACTCATATTCTACCATAGCACTTACTACTACTATTCTCATATCAACTCTAAGCAATAACATGCGTTGTTATAAAAATCTTGTAAACGAGAGTAACATGTAGCAATCATGATGTTATGCTCATAATATGTATTCTAACAATCATTAGATGCCAATTTTTCTCATATCAACTCTAACAATTGGCCGTATGCATCGCTCTGATGCAGAGGCCGGGGAGACCCCCCTTTTTGAAAAAAACTCTAACAATAACATGTGTGGTCATAAAAATCTAGGAAATGAGAGGAACATATAGTAATGATGTGGTTATAGACAAGCTATGCATTCTAAATTTGTAACAAATGAACAGGCAGTCGTATTCATAAGGTAAAGATGAGATGAGATAGAACAATTACACGACGATAGATTCCACCAGTATAGGCAGCCAATCTGTGCGTCGACCACGTAAACGATGCCATCGTGCACTATAGCATCAGACAGAAATGTTGCCTCAACAGGATTGATGATGAGCCATAACCATGTATGGCGACCGGATTCCGGAGACTAATCCCATGTTGAACAAGGAAATGAGCTTGTAATCCATGTAGGCTTCTGATGGTGTGGGCACTTCGCAGATTACAACTTTCTGCAAACAGAGGTCGAGCCAAAAGCTTGACGCGTCTCGTGCATAGTAGGCAGGAGAGTCCGACGGGCCGCGAGGCTCGATGGCGGTGGTATCCAACGATGGAAGGGTTATCTCTCGCTGGGTGTAGATATCCACGAGATGCCACGGACTACCGGTGTGGTGGATGAGGACGATCCAGTTGGCCTTCATGCCCGCCCAGTAGTGGCCGCGCATGAAGGACAGGTGGACGGGTAGTGGTAGCATGTCGAGGGGCACCACGGAAACCTCCGTAGGATCGTCAAGTCGGTGTCTGGGCCACCTGCGAGGATCGGGCATCAGCAAGCAGGGTGTCTTGAAAAGAGCCGGCCGGTTGCAGACGAGTAGACGGTTCAAAGACATCGAGCATGCGGCCAGACGGACGGTGCTGAGTAGGTCCATACGACTACAGATCTGCTACAAGAGAACATCGGGGAGGGAATTCCAATCGCGGCTCTGCGTGTCAGTCGGTTCTGCCATTGGGGTTTTCGGTGCCTACGAGCCAGCGGGGAAGTGGATTCAGGCGGCGGCGAAGAATCTTCTCCTCGTGTGGCCGAGCAAAGGAGCGGGGGATATGGTACGCGAGCTACCAAGGAAGATGGCGCAAGCGGGTGAGCGGTGAGCGGGGTAAATGGTGTGTGGCCGACGATGGGGAAGAGAGGAGGAAGAAGAGTGGAAGACGGGAAGAAAGTGCATTAAATCTCAATTCTACTAGTACTATCGCCAGATATAGGCACCGGCCCTTGAGTGTAAATAGTTACACCGATGACATGTGGGTCTACCACAAGAGGGCCCATATGTCGCTTAATGAAGGACAGAGGTGCGTGGGCGTATTCTTGAGCGTGCTCTCTTGGCAAACATGATGGCGATCTTGGGTAAGGCTGATTTAGTAACACCAACACGCTAGTTCAGCTTATTAATTACGTGTCCCATCTCGCTGCGGCGTGTATTGTCACTTCACTGCGAAGACTAGTTGAATAGTTCTCTCTGACCGAGATGGGGAATAATGGATCGCGAGGACTTCCTTTCTATAGTATCCATATGCCTCTACGCTCACTTCACTCATTTTGCTCCGTACCTAGTCACTTGTTGAAATCTGTAGAAAGACAAATGCTCCGTATTTGGGAACAGAGGGAGGCTTTTACTCCGTACTATTTGGGAACAGAGGGAGTATCACCATATGGAGGGAACAGAGGAAGCTTGAAATATGAACATGTCAATGGGAGGGAGTAAGCCCCATGCATGCATGCATGCAACATGCAACACTCACAAGTACTCCACATGGACGCACGCAACACTCACTCACCCATGCGGCACACAGCACATGACGCAACACACACGATCACGCTCAAGTGCTCAACCTACTCCCTACGTCCGTGAAAGACTGTACATTTAGAGATTTACACATTGACCAGGGTATAATTAACGCCCAAAAGTAGCAGACTTATGTGTGCATGCGACCATTGAGATAAGAAGATTAAATGAAGGCTGTTGCATCTTTGTAATTAAGGATAGACATGTAGCCTCTACCTACAGCACAAGTTGGTGCATTAGTCAATCAATATTGATTTAGATTAAAGGCTAAATGCATTGGAAGTGTAGATGTACATCATATACTACTACACTTTGTTTTATAGCCGATGTACACTCTTTGTTGGAAGACCGAGGGAGGACACGTGCATGCACTCACATACACAGCCAGGGAGGTTCGGGCGCAAGGGTTGGACTCGTGTCGCGCCTACGTAAAGTTTTGTTTAACTGATTTCTTTGCTCGCCAACTTGGCCAGGTGGGACCCGAAACCAGGTGACAATTTAACGATCAACAAAGTGCCACGTCGACTATGTGGCCGGTCAAGAGGGTGCAATCTGTGCTCACGATGAGCTAGTGATCGTATAATCGATGCAAAACTATATATAGTGACCATAAAGAGCGTATTGTTACATACGTTGACCGCCAGTGTATTTTTCTCGTTTCAAGTTAAGCCATATTAATCGGAAAGGACGCGGTATGGACTACTACTAGTACTAGTACTGCTTTGGTGTGTCCCGTAAACTCGCCGAACGAGGAGAAGCTTGCTTACTACGCCTCTCCCTCGCCCACGCGCGCGGTGGTTCGCATGACGAGGAGAGGGTTTTGACTACAGCGCCCTCTCCCTCTCCCTCTCCCTCTCCCTCGCCCTCGCCCTCGCGGTGGACGTGCAGCAGTTCAATTAGTGTCAGATTGCCAGAAGCATATTGTACTATAGTATCATCATTGTTGGACCTTCCGAAGAGGCGTAGAGCCAGGTGCAAGGTTCACACGAGTACGAACTGTTGAAGCTCCCGAAGAGGCAAAGAGCCAAGCGCAAGGTTTTATAGGAGTTGTCGTCCTAGTAGGAGTGTACTACAACTATAGCGAACGATGCTACTGTATGATGCCGCCACGTCACGTATATCCAAAGCTGTGCCACCTTTTTTTTTATGAGCGTGTTGGAGCCCGTGCAACAACCACACAAGTTGCACGTACACATAACACATTTACTAGTAATAAATTCTAAAGGACAAATGCAAGTATGCCACACAAGTTCATCTCCAATTCATGTGATAATTTTGTGCACGACTAGTCTACATATATTCACAGCGCTACCGTTCACAATTACTGTACTCCACTTACACGTTATAGATGGGCTACATGTCCTCCTCCAGGTTCCAGTCCTAGGTGTTCTTCATGGATGGCACGATCCATAGCGGTGGGCAACGGAATCATTGTCGCAGCTTTCTAGTCCGGTTCCACAGGATGGAGACTCATCCAAGCTGAAGCAAAGCATAAATCAGGGATATCGTGTCCCAAAGATGTCGTTCATCCGCGGTGCGCATCAAGACACAACCATGCTTCATGAACGGCAGGCCTTCCGTGTCGTGCACAGAAGGTGGCATCTGCTTCACAATGGGGTAGCTGTCCCCGATGAAAAGCGAGTACTCTCCAAGAATGTTCCTCGGCACCCACGTAGCATCACAGGGGTCGAACTCGGCGTCGTTCATCTGGTACACGTGGCATCCCAGATCTGGACACATGGTGACGTACATAGTCAAGGTCCATGCATAATAATGTTGTGCTCAAATATGGCGGTCAGTAACACTGTGCAGCAAATAGTACTACTCTGGTATAGAGGAAGTAAAATAACCGGCTTATTATATATAGCCACTCTTGGCTACATGGATGAGATAGTAAGACATGGAAAAACAAAAATGGTGGCAGCTAGTGGGTTCAAGTCTTCAAGGGCCTAGCTAGCTATACGCTGGCGTCCTCCAAGGTAAAAGTACTCCTACTAGTACTACTAAGTATACTACTAGTACAACAATGAAAGAGAAGGTGAGAGGGTTAAAAAATGGAATACCTGGGTAGATGGTGATGGTCCGATCGTGGTAGATTGTGTGACCATGTTGCACATCAGTGGTACCATGGGTAACGACTGCTAAGATAGTTGATCCCAATATGCCAAAGTCAGCTACAAGGTTCCAGGTTAGACCGAATCGCGGATGCAAATGCACACCCAGGATCGACGATCTTATTTTGATCGGGATGATGGTGGTCCACAAAATAATGGAGTACTGTTAGGGATGCAAATGATGGTTTGTGCATTCCGTTTGTAATCTCCCGTATCGTAGGATGGCAACCAGATGAAACAAGTCCCCTGGCTTGTCACCGCGAAGATGCGGCCTAGATGGCGCACGACATCTTTGAACGTGTAGGGGTACAAATCTGCCGCCGCCAACATGCGCCAGCCTCTACCGTTACTGCCTCTTGCATTGATGGCAATCCTTATGTCGAACACCGTGATGAGATAGTAATCGTCGTACCCGCGTCGCTTTGTCGGCGGGTCCGCAATTGCTATCTTCTTCAATCTCATGTAGGAATCATCATACGTATTCAAGTCCAGCCAGTCCGGAAGGCCGATCCCAATGGTGGAGAAGGGGTCTACCGGAACGGCCGCACTGTTGTGCATGTTGTGCAAAATGATGGTGGTATCCGGTTGGAGGTATGCAAGACAATCTTCATTGGCACCGACCCAGACCTATATATAAGACGGTGGGCAGCAGAGAAATTACGGGATGGAAATGGAATAACTAAGTACTACATGATCAAACTCCATTACTGGCCTGCTCATCGGACAAAATCCGACTACCTCTCAACGTCGGCAACTCTAGCGGAGTCAACGTGCAACCATGGCGGGGAGCGGTGGACTGTTCAAGGATTGTCCCATAGAAGAACCTTCTCCTCGAGGACGCATGGAAGACCAACAAGCATGGCCTTTTCCCAAGCCTGTTTAAGTAGCGTCTTGAAAAGTTGGTGCAGGAAGCACCGAGTCTTATGGGCGGTGAGGACGTCGAGCGGCATGCGATTTCTCCCGGAGGATCATCGTGCAAGGTCTCCCAGCCCCGACGAGGAGGAGAACCGCCTGGCGAATCCATGGGAGCAGCGACGAACTGCCTTCTCTTCGGGGGGAGGGGAACTAGCGAGGAGGAGATAAGAGCGTAGTAACCGCAGGGCCTCGTCCCTTCCAACTGTAGATCGTTCCTCAGCGAAGGGGTGAGGCTATTATTTACTACTAAGTACTAGCATTATGGAACGTTATGGGATTGCATTATACTGTAAATAATAGCACTAGTAAGAAATGTTTGGCACTAGGTAGTAGTTTTTGGCGTGGATTAAGAAATTTTGGGTATGTTTGCCAATTTTTGTACACGCCAACTAGTGTAAAAAAACGTCTTACATTATGTGACGGAGGAGTACATACTCGTACTGTAGCAGTACTAGTACTACTTTACTCAACTAGTAGTGCGATGTACTGTACTTCTAGTCTAGTCTACTAGTAGTATAGTGCACCAGTTTTGAACTCTTGAATCTCAGGGCCAAGGAGCTATAGTTGGAAGTGGAGGGTACTACTATTCTCTAGAACCATCGCTGTACTATCAATGCAGGGGAAGTACACCTGCATAGTGGCCTAGTGGGCACTCTCGGTGCTCTATTCAGCCGCTCCTCTCACGTAGCTGGCCTACTCAGCCGCTCCTCTCACGCACACACTAGCAGCCTGTTTATCGGCCAGTTCTTCAAGGGGTGGAACATTTGAGTTATTTGATACAAATGAGACTAGGCTTTTCGCTTCCATTTGTGGAGGTGTAATGGATCTCGTCGAACTTTGTTAGTAGTTCCTTCTTTATGAATGAGATGAAGCAAAGCTTTTGCCTCCGTTTCAAAAAAAACACGTCAAGAGGAATTTCTTTTATAGTAGAGCCGATAATGGAGTGAAGTTCATGCGTCGCCACAAGCTACAGAGTAGTAGTGGAGCACTTTACATCTGAGCCATATTGCACGATTCCCAATGCCCCGCCAGTGCTTTTCCGGCTCCTCGGGCTTAATTGGGAGGCTCTAGTTTAAATATGCTACTAGCTGATGAGGAAGCTGCAAGTGAGGTGCGGCTAGGGCGAGCACGCGAGCCACGGGATGTTGGGAAGGAAAACCCGTTCACGTGGCTAGGCTGTCCAGTGCACCCAGATTGTGGGGCCGCACGTCCGTTTGACTTCAAAACTCAAACTACCCGTGTAAAATATTGGCTCGCAGCGAAGTGTAGTAGTACTATTTTTTTAAAGGCCGCCGTGCGTTCGGCCGGGATCGAACCCACAAAACGAGGTATACACTCCCGCGACCACTAGTAGTACTCGTTGGAGTACAACGCAACCTAGAATCGCCTTTTGTCGCTAGTAGTACGTACATTGTTCCTTACAAGAAACCCCTAATAATGCAAGAAACCACTAAAATGCCAAGAAACTACTACCACTTGCATACATGGCAGACTTAAGATAAGACTACCTTATCAACCATTGTACATGCTCTTACCAACAAAAATCCTCGAGTGACCTCCTACCTCGGCCCGTCCACCTAGTCATCCTCGGCCATGGGACGCAGCCATCGCCGCGGTATATGGGTCAAAACCGCCCGTGCAGAGCCCATGTTGCGGCAGCCCGGATGCCAGCTCCGTCTGACGGCGGCGCCGCTTAGCTAGCCAAGATAACTCCGTCCATTTGCTTGTCTACAAGGTTTGCTAGCTAGATTAGCACGCAGCGCGACGGCTTGCTCGTGCGCGCCGCGCTAAGGCCAGCCATCTGGCTCGAGCGAAGGCCAGCGCGGCGGCTTGCTCGCTAGTGGGTCACGCTTGGGCCAGCCTGCCAACCCGTGCGGAGGGCAGCGCAGCGTCCGGCCCGTCCGGCGGAGCGGCGGCCAACTCGCTCATCACCGGCGCCACCGACGAACACGCATCAGTACTGTTTGAAGTAATGTTCAGGAAAAATAATGATTTGAGGGGAATAACAGGATAGAAGGTCAGATGTGCGTCCCTCGTGTCAATGGTCAAACAAAATGTGTTGGTTTAAGCTACCTCGTCACAAGACGGACGTGTGGGCCAACCCAGTCATAAATGGGTTTAAACGAACCTAATCGGTAGGAGTACTAGGTAGTAGTTTTTGGCGTGGATTAAGAAATTTTGGGTATGTTTTTGCTATTTTTTGTACAATAGATTCTTCCTAGGGCTGGTTGAAAGTGGTAGTTATTTGTTAAATACTCTACATATTGTAAGTAGGAGTGAAAGTTAAGCTTTGGAAGCCAATAAGCAAGGCTAGTTACATAGTGCATATGTGTACATGATTGAAAGTAAATATCAACCATGAGTGACTAGTATCTTGATGGAAAACTCGAAACTATGGAATACTAGGAAAAAAATGCATGGTTGGAAATACCAGCAATGTTCATGTCCGTTGCAACGAATCATAATTAGAATAATACTTATTCACAAACATGGTACAAAACACCCTAATTTTGATATACATATGTCACTAGAGATATATTATGTCTCAATTAGAATATATTCCTTGGGCTGTTTTGGTGAGGTCAGGGAGGGATGTGGTTGGTTTTAAGATACTAATTATGGGTTTTTCTGCAAATTGGTAGACAAGTGGGATGTTGGTGAGAAAAGGCAACAACTTACCTCACAATCGTTAGATGTAGATCTAATGGTCGAGAAGCTTGACGGATGGCAGACACACCAGCATCACCAACTTAGTCTTGTGTAGGAGTACTAGCAAGATCCGTGCATTGCACGGAACATCAAGATGCATTTTTTTATAAAATACTTGTTGTGATTGACCCTTGCGGGAGTATCCCATGTGTAAAAACTAATGATATCTCGAGAAATATGAGATAAGGTGAAGAGGAGTGGGGTGTGGTGGTGGTTGGTGGTCGGAGTGGCGGAGGCATGGGGATTGACGACGCGGCAGCGGCCACCGTGGCCAGTTTGTTCCAGAGGCTTCCTTTCTTAATTGCTCAACAATGAGGTTTGTTGGAGATAAGGATGAACAAGGGAAGGCCTTGTGCGCAAATGTGGAGAGGGTGCGGGTATATTTTAGTTTAATTTCCATCATCGGATATAGATCGGACGGTCTATCTGCAAGATGGCACGCGTACCATCATCACCAACTCGGTTTTTATAAGATAAGAAATATAAGTATGGAGATACAAACGTATTATCAATACTTGCTTAGTAAACTAGCATCTACATTCTATTCAATGCCTCGGCATGTGGGGCCTTAGCACAATGACTTCTCATTGTGTAAAACAAAGATTTTCCTGTCACCGACAAGGAGGGGTGGTGACGGCGCTTTTTGGCTTGCTCTAGTCCTAGTAGCCATACTAGGTGGTCTAAACGCGTGTAGATTTTTTTCTCGTCCTCGTGTTCGCCGTCTTGCCACATTTGTTGATGAATAGACAGTAAGTTATTCACGGGGAAACCCATGTTGAGCGTGTTTGATTGAGAGAGAGAGAGAGAGAGAGTGCGTGTGTGATATGTTAGAGACTGAGGCAATGATAACAGATTCTTTGTGTCTATGTGTGTGGAGGATAGAGAGAGACATGTACATGGGGCTTTGTGTTGTGTAACGTGGAGACGCATATACATAATTAGAGAGTGAGTGTGAGATACACATGCGGACATGGGGAGAGATGAGGATCCAGATAAATGGGTGTTTGTGCGTGTCTGTGTGTGTTTGTGCAGCGTTTGTGTGTGAGAGGAGAGAGTGTATGTGGAGTAGAGAGACCACTGATAATGTAAACCTAGTATAAGGGAAGGGGAATGGTGTGACATGTGTAGTAGCGAGATAGCACGGTGCGGGCGGGGAGCAGACTATTTGGAAGAGACATCGAGTGTGTGTGTGGGAGAGGGTGTGAGAGCGAGAGAAAGAGAGAGCTAGCGATGGAGAGAGAGAGAGAGAGAGAGAGAGAGAGAGAGGCGAGGGGTCGTTTGTGTCCATAAATGGCGTATAGATAGGGAGACAATGTTGATGTTATCCGAAATTGGCCTATGAACGTAGACGCAAGGGAAGCGAGTCAGCGTGTGTGTGATAGGGACTTCATGAGAGATCTAGAATAGATGGTGTAGAGAACAATGTGCGAAATCGAGAATGATTATACATTAGGGAGCTATGCAAAGAGTCACGACATATATGCATAAGTTGGGGCGGGTCCGCATGTGGGAGAGATAGAAAGAGGAGAGTGGTGCACAAGGAGACAAAGTGTGCTTGTTTGCAGTGTGGGTGGTGTGTGAGGTGAGTGTGCGAGAACCACATAACTAGGGAGATAGACGTTTGGGCGACGTTTTGTGTGTATGGGAAATATACACTCTACATAGTGTGTGCTTGGGTAAGAGAGATAGCGGGAGACCTAGAGAGTGAGGGAAGAGATGTGTGGATGCCCGAGAGACAAAGTGATAGAGACCTATGTTGGGGTCCTGACTTTACAAGAGAGAGGGGTGTTAATGTGCTCGTGTGTTGGTGTTTGGGGGCGAGGACGACTTCTCTATGTGTGTGTGTGTGTGTGTGGTTGTGGTGGGGGGGTGACTTCAGATAAATAGTGAGGTGTCTATATTTGAGGGACTTTAGCATAATTGAGATATTGTGCACTCATGGTTGATCAATTTGTTTCATAGTTTGTACTATGAGATAACGATAATTTTGAACATGCGTGATATACCTTGATGTACCGTAATTACAAACCTAAGATTGGAATTTTGGAATTCGACTCCATCATTAGTTTTTGTAATTCATTTAAACGGAGGTACATTTTTTAAGCCGGGATTTCGTGATTTCAAATTCATATATCAAACCTAGAGATATACACATGCAGGCATGTTAAAACTTTATAATCATTCACTTTATTCATACACATACACATTTTTGCTTTTGTCATCATATTTAGGATAAACACATTTGGAATTTCATTTGAATTGGACCGTATTATGGTATTTGCTTGTAGTAGCTCAATGATCCATATTTGAATTGAATGGACAATCTAAGTTTCGAGTTGGAGACATTGATTTTCAAAACTTGCACATTTTTTTTGCGTGCAAAACAAACAAATTGTCGGCCATGATATCATAGTCGGCCGTACGAGAGGAGAATACTTATAATTTTAGGCGCCAAAAGCTTTCAAACTTCCCGCTCACATTGAAATATCACGCGCCCGAAAGTTTAGCCCTGCGATATTCCTGTTTTACCCCTGCCACATGAACGGAAAAGGGCTGCTTTGGTAACTCCATTGTTTTTCCCTCTTTGCCCCCAACATTCTTCCCAGAGCCCCTCCCTTCCCTCCCGACCCCCCAACCATAGCAAGCCGCCGAATCTAGTCCTCCACCACAGCGGTGGACCTCACACCCCGCCGGATCTACCTTCCGCACCTTGGAAGCCCCAACTGCCAACTCACCACTTCACCGGAGCCGCTTCAGCGACTGGCTTGTCCACCGCTCCAGATCTCCTTGACCGCCATCATGGTACACCGCACCGGTGTTGGGGAACGTTGCAGAAAATAAAAAATATCCTACGGCTTCACCAAGATCCATCTATGAGTTCATCTAGCAACGAGTGATAGGAGTGCATCTACATACCTTTGTAGATCGCGAGCGAAAGCGTTCAAGAGAACGGGGTTGAGGAGTCATACTGCCGTGATCCAAATCATCGATGACCAAGTGCGAACGGACAGCACCTCCGTGTTCAACACACGTCTGGAGCGGATGGCGTCTCCCACTCCTTGATCCAGCAAGGAGGAGGGAGAGGTTGATGAAGATCCAGCGGCTGACGGCGTGGTGGTGGATGCGGCATAGTTCGGCAGGCTTCGCCAAGCAACTACGGGAGGAGGAGGAGGTGTAGCGGGGAGGGAGGCGCCAAGACTTAGGTGCGGCTGCCCTCCCTCCCCTCCTTTATATAGGCCCCACAGGGGCAGCCGGCCCGAGATGGGAATCTCCCAAGGGCGGCGGCCGAGGTGGAGTGCCCCCAAGGCAAGTGGGTGCGCCCCACCCTAGGGTTTTCAACCCTAGGCGCAGGGGGCCCCAAGGGGGGGCGCACCAGCCCACTAGGGGCTGGTTCCCCTCCCACTTCAGCCCACGGGGCCCTCCGGGATAGGTGGCCCCACCCGGTGCACCCCCGGGACCCTTCCGGTGGTCCCGGTACAATACCGGGTGACCCCGAAACTTTCCCGGTGGCCGAAACCGCACTTCATATATACAATCCTTTACCTCCGGACCATTCCGGAACTCCTCGTCTCATCCGGGACTCCGAACAACATTCGGTTTGCTGCATACTCATATTCATACAACCCTAGCGTCACCTAACCTTAAGTGTGTAGACCCTACGGGTTCGGGAGACACGTAGACATGACCGAGACGGCTCTCCGGTCAATAACCAACAGCGGGATCTGGATACCCATGTTGGCTCCCACATGCTCCTCGATGATCTCATCGGATGAACCACGATGTCGAGGATTCAAGCAACCCCGTATACAATTCCCTTTGTCAATCTGTATGTTACTTGCCCGAGATTCGATTGTCGTTATCCCAATACCTCGTTCAATCTCGTTACCGGCAAGTCACTTTACTCGTTCCGTAATGCATGATCCCGTGACCAAACACTTGGTCACTCTGAGCTCATTATGATGATGCATTACCGAGTGGGCCCAGTGATACCTCTCCGTAATACGGAGTGACAAATCCCTGTCTCGATCCGTGTCAACCCAACAGACACTTTCGGAGATACCTGTAGTGCACCTTTATAGTCACCTAGTTACGTTGTGACGCTTTGGTACACCCAAAGCACTCCTACGGTATCCGGAGTTACACGATCTCATGGTCTAAGGAAAGGATACTTGACATTGGAAAAGCTCTAGCAAAAGCGAACTACACGATCTTGTGCTATGCTTAGGATTGGGTCTTGTCCATCACATCATTCTCCTAATGATGTGATCCCGTTATCAATGACATCCAATGTCCATAGTCGAAACCATGACTATCTATTGATCAACGAGCTAGTCAACTAGAGGCTCACTAGGGACATGTTGTAGTCTATGTATTCTCACGTGTATTATGATTTCCGGATAATACAATTATAGCATGAATAAAAGACAATTATCATGAACAAGGAAATATAATAATAATGCTTTTATTATTGCCTCTAGGGCATATTTCCAATAGTCTCCCACTTGCACTAGAGTAAAAAATCTAGTTACATTGTGATGAATCGAACACCCATAGAGTTCTGGTGTTGATCATGTTTTGCTCGCAGAAGAGGTTCAGTCAACGGATTGACCCTTGCGGCGCTTGATGTGCCTGGTCTTCTTGTGAAACCTGGGCTCCTTGGCAAGTGCAATAGCTCCAGTGTTGTCACAGAAGAGTTTGATCGGCCCCGACGCATTGGGTATGACTCCTAGGTCGGTGATGAACTCCTTCATCTAAATTGCTTCATCGCTGCCTCCGAGGCTGCCATGTACTCCGCTTCACACGTAGATCCCGCCACGATGCTCGCTTGCAGCTACTGCACCAGCTTCTTGCCCAACCATTCCACATATACACGTATCCGGTTTGTGACTTAGAGTCATCGGATCTGTGTCGATGCTAGCGTCGACGTAACCCTTTACGACGAGCTCTTCGTCACCTCCATAAATGAGAAACATGTCCTTAGTCCTTTTCAGGTACTTCAAGATATTCTTGACCGCTGTCTAGTGTTCCTTGCCGGGATTACTTTGGTACCTTCCTACCAAACTTACGGCAAGGTTTACATCAGTGCGGTACACAACATGGCATACATAATAGACCCTATGGCTGATGCATAGGGGATGACACTCATCTCTTCTATATCTTACGGCGTGGTGGGACATTGAGCCGAGCTCAATTTCACACCTTATGTCTGAGGAAAGAACCCTTTCTTGGACTGATCCATTTTGAACTTCTTCAATATCTTATCAAGATATGTGCTTTGTGAAAGACCTATGAGGCGTCTTGATCTATCTCTATAGATCTTGATGCCTAATATATAAGCAGCTTCTCCAAGGTCCTTCATTGAAAAACTCTTATTCAAGTAGGCCTTAATGTTGTCCAAAAGTTCTATATCATTTCCCATCAAAAGTATGTCATCTACATATAATATGAGAAATGCTACAGAGCTCCCACTCACTTTCTTGTAAACGCAGGCTTCTCCATAAGTCTGCATAAACCCAAACGCTTGGATCATCTCATCAAAGCGAATGTTCCAACTCCGAGATGCTTGCACCAGCCCATAAATGGATCGTTGGAGCTTGCATACCTTGTTAGCATTCTTAGGGTCGACAAAACCTTCCGGCTGCATCATATACAGTTCTTCCTTAAGATAGCCGTTAAGGAATGCCGTTTTGACGTCCATTTGCCATATCTCATAATCATAGTATGCGGCAATTGCTAACATGATTCGGACGGACTTCAGCTTCGCTACGGGAGAGAAAGTCTCATCGTAGTCAACCCCTTGAACTTGCGGATAACCTTTAGCGACAAGTCAAGCTTTATAGATGGTAACATTATCATCCACGTCCGTCTTCTTCTTAAAGATCCATTTGTTTTCTATCGCTCGCCGATCATCGGGCAAGTCTGTCAAAGTCCATACTTTGTTTTCATACATGGATCCTATCTCGGATTGCATGGCTTCAAGCCATTTGTTGGAATCTGGGCCCGCCATCGCTTCTTCATAGTTCGAAGGTTCACCATTGTCCAACAACATGATTTCCAGGACAGGGTTGCCACACCACTGGTGTGGAACGTGTCTGGTGGACTCTGATTCAAGAGCAACTTGATCCGAAGTAACTTGATCATCATCATTCATTTCCTCTCCAATGGTGTAGGCACCACAGAACATTTTCTGAGCTGCACTACTTTCCGGTTCAAGAGGTAGTACACCATCAATTCTACTTTCCTCCCACTTACTCCTTTCGAGAGAAACTCTTTTTCAGAAGGATCCGTTCTTGGCAACAAAGATCTTGCCTTCGGATATAAGGTAGAAAGTATAACCAATCGTTTCCTTAGGGTCTCATATGAAGACGCATTTTTCCGACTTGGGTTCGAGCTTTTCAGGTTGAAGTTTCTTGACATAAGCATCGCATCCCCAAACTTTTAGAAAGGGCAGCTTAGGTTTCTTCCCAAACCATAATTCATACGGTGTCGTCTCAACGGATTTAGACGGTGCCCTATTTAAAGTGAATTTAGCTGTCTCTAGAGCGTATCCCCAAAATGATAGTGGTAAATCAGTAAGAGACATCATAGATCGCACCATATCCAATAGAGTGCGATTATGACGTTCGGACACACCGTTACGCTGAGGTGTTCCAGGCGGCGTGAGTTGTGAAACGATTCCACATTTCCTTAAGTGTGTTCCAAATTCGTGACTTTAATATTCTCCTCCGTGATCTGATCGTAAGAATTTTATTTTTCGGTCACGTTGATTCTCTACCTCATTCTGAAATTCCTTGAACTTTTCAAAGGTCTCAGACTTGTGTTTCATCAAGTAGACATACCCATATCTACTCAAGTCATCGGTGAGAGTGAGAACATAACGATATCCTCCATGAGCCTCAACGCTCATTGGACCGCACACATCGGTATGTATGATTTCCAATAAGTTGGTTGCTCGCTCCATTGTTCCGGAGAACGGTGTATTGGTCATTTTGCCCATAAGGCATGGTTCGCATGTGTCAAATGATTCATAATCGAGAGACTCTAAAAGTCCATCAGCATGGAGCTTCTTCATGCGCTTGACACCAATGTGACCAAGGCGGCAGTACCACAAGTATGTGGGACTATCGTTATCAACTTTACATCTTTTGGTATTCACATTATGAATATGTGTAACATCACGCTCGAGATTCATTAAGAATAAACCATTGACCATCGGAGCATGACCATAAAACATATCTCTCATATAAATAGAACAACCATTATTCTCGGATTTAAATGAGTAGCCATCTTGTATTAAACGAGATCCTGATACAATGTTCATGCTCAAACTTGGCACTAAATAACAATTATTGAGGTTTAAAACTAATCCCGTAGGTAAATGTGGAGGTAGCGTGCCGACGGCGATCACATCGACCTTGGAACCATTCCCGACGCGCATCATCACCTCATCCTTCGCCAGTCTCCGCTTATTCCGCAGCTCCTGTTGTGAGTTACATATATGAGCAACGGCATCGGTATCAAATACACAGGAGTTACTACGAGTACTGGTAAGGTACACATCAATTACATGTATATCAAATATACCTTTAGTGTTGCCGGCCTTCTTATGCGCTAAGTATTTGGGGCAGTTCCGCTTCGATGACCCTTCCCTTTGCAATAAAAGCACTCGGTCTCGTGCTTGGGTCCATTCTTTGACTTCTTCCGGCAACTGGTTTTACGGGCGCGGCAACATCCTTGTCGTCCTTCTTGAAGTTCTTCTTACCCTTGCCCTTCTTGAACTTAGTGGTTTTATTGACCATCAACACTTGATGTTCTTTCTTGATTTCTACCTCACTGACTTCAGCATTGAAAATACTTCAGGAATAGTTTTCACCATCCCTGCATATTCTAGTTCATCACAAAGCTCTTGTAGCTCGGTGGGAGCGATCGAAGGATTCTGTCAATGACCGCCTCGTCCGGGAGGTTAATGTCCAATGAGACAGCGGTTGTGCAACCTGCACATTTTGAGTATGTGCTCACCGACGTAACTGTTTTCCTCCATCTTACAACTATAGAACTTGTCGGAGACTTCATATCTCTTGACCTGGGCATGAGCTTGGAAAACCATTTTCAGCTCTTCGAACATCTCATATGCTCCGTGTTGCTCAAAACGCTTTTGGAGCCCCGGTTCTAAGCTGTAAAGCATGCCGCACTGAACGAGGGAGTAATCATCAGCACAAGACTGCCAAGCGTTCATAACGTCTTGGTTCTCTGGGATGGGTGCTTCACCTAGCGGTGCTTCTAGGACATATTATTTCTTGGCTGCTATGAGGATGCTCCTCAGGTTCCGGACCCAGTTCGAATAGTTGATGCCATCATCTTTCAGCTTGGTTTTCTCTAGGAATGCGTTGAAGTTCATGGTGACATGAGCGTTGGCCATTTGATCTACAAGACATTTTGCAAAGATTTTAGACTAATGTTCATGATAATTAAGTTCATCTAATCAAATTATTTAATGAACTCCCACTCAGATTTGACATCCCTCTAGTCATCTAAGGGTTACATGATCCGAGTCGACTAGGCCGTGTCCGATCATCACGTGAGACGGACTAGTCATCGTCGGTGAACATCTCCATGTTGATCGTATCTTCCATACCACTCATGTTCGACCTTTCGGTCTCTTGTGTTCCGAGGCCATGTCTGTACATGCTAGGCTCAAATCAAGTTAACCTAAGTGTTTTGCATGTGTAAAACTGTCTTACACCCGTTGTATGTGAACGTAGGAATCTATCACACCCGATCATTACGTGGTGCTTCGAAACGACGAACTTTAGCAATGGTGCATAGTTAGGGAGAACACTTTCTTGAAATTATTATAAGGGATCATCTTATTTACTACCGTAGATCTAAGTAAACAAGATGCATAAACATAATAAACATCACATGCAATTATATAGTAGTGACAAGATATGGCCAATATCATATAGCTCCTTTGATCTCCATCTTCGGGGCTCCATGATCATCTTGTCACCGCATGACACCATGATCTCCATCATCGTGTCTCCATGAAGTTGCTCGCCAACTATTACTTCTACTACTATAGCTAACGGTTTAGGAATAAAGCAAAGTAATTACATGGCGTTGAATCAATGACACGCATGTCATACAAAAATTAAGACAACTCCTATGGCTCCTGCCGGTTGTCATACTCATCGACATGCAAGTCGTGATTCCTATTACAAGAACATGATCTCATACATCACAATATACCATTCATCATTCATCACAACTTTTGGCCATATCACATCACAACGCAATTGCTGCAAAAACAAGTTAGACGTCCTCTAATTGTTGTTGCATCTTTTACGTGGCTGCAATAGGGTTCTAGCAAGAACTTTTTCTTACCTACGAAAAACCACAACGTGATTTGTCAACTTCTATTTACCCTTCATAAGGACCCTTTTCGTCGAATTCGCTCCAACTAAAGTGAGAGAGACAGACACCCGCTAGCCACCTTATGCAACTAGTGCATGTCAGTCGGTGGAACCTGTCTCACGTAAGCGTACGTGTAAGGTCGGTCCGGGCCGCTTCATCCCACAATACCGCTGAAGCAAAATAAGAGTAGTAACGGCAAGAAAGTTGACAACATCTACGCCCACAACATATTTGTGTTCTACTCGTGCAATAGAGAACTACGCATAGACCTAGCTCATGATGCCACTATTGGGGAACATTGTAGAAAATAAAAAATTTCCTACGGTTTCACCAAGATCCATCTATGAGTTCATCTAGCAACGAGTGATAGGAGTGCATCTACATACCTTTGTAGATCGCGAGCGGAAGTGTTCAAGTGAACGGGGTTAAGGGAGTCGTACTCGTCGTGATCCAAATCAACGATGACCAAGTGCCGAATGGACAGCACCTCCGCGTTCAACACACGTACGGAGCGGATGACGTCTCCCACTCCTTGATCCAGCAAGGAGGAGGGAGAGGTTGATGAAGATCCAGCAGCACGACGGCGTGGTGGTGGATGCAGCAGAGTTCCGGCAGGGCTTCGCCAAGCAACTACGGGAGGAGGAGGAGGTGTAGAAGGGGAGGGAGGCGCCAAGGCTTAGGTGCGGCTGCCCTCCCTCCCCCCTCCTTTATATAGGCCCCCTGGGGGGCGCCGGCCTGAGATGGGAATCTCCCAAGGGGCGGCAGGGAGGTGGAGTGCCCCAAGGCAAGTGGGGTGCGCCTCACCCTAGGGTTTTCAACCCTAGGCGCAGGGCGGCCCAAGGGGGGGGGGCGCACCAGCCCACTAGGGGCTGGTGACCCTCCCACTTCCGCCCACGGGGCCCTCCAGGTTCGGTGGCCCCACCCGGTGGACCCCCGGAACCCTTCCGGTGGTCCCAGACAATCCGGTGACCCGAAACTTTCCCGGTGGCCGAAACCGCACTTCCTATATACAATCCTTTACCTCCGGACCATTCCAGAACTCCTCGTGACGTCCGGGATCTCATCCGGGACTCCGAACAACATTCGGTTTGCTGCATACTCATATTCATACAACCCTAGCGTCACCTAACCTTAAGTGTGTAGACCCTACGGGTTCGGGAGACAAGTAGACATGACCGAGACGCGGCTCTCCGGTCAATAACCAACAGCGGGATCTGGATACCCATGTTGGCTCCCACATGCTCCTCGATGATCTCATCGGATGAACCACGATGTCGAGGATTCAAGCAACCCGTATACAATTCCCTTTGTCAATCGGTATGTTACTTGCCCGAGATTCGATCGTCGGTATCCCAATACCTCGTTCAATCTCGCACGGCAAGTCACTTTACTCGTTCCGTAATGCATGATCCCATGACCAAACACTTGGTCACTCTGAGCTCATTATGATGATGCATTACCGAGTGGGCCCAGTGATACCTCTCCGTAATACGGAGTGACAAATCCCAGTCTCGATCCGTGTCAACCCAACAGACACTTTCGGAGATACCTGTAGTGCACCTTTATAGTCACCTAGTTACGTTGTGACGTTTGGTACACCCAAAGCACTCCTACGGTATCCGGGAGTTACACGATCTCATGGTCTAAGGAAAGGATACTTGACATTGGAAAAGCTCTAGCAAAACGAACTACACGATCTTGTGCTATGCTTAGGATTGGGTCTTGTCCATCACATCATTCTCCTAATGATGTGATCCCGTTATCAATGACATCCAATGTCCATAGTCAGGAAACCATGACTATCTATTGATCAACGAGCTAGTCAACTAGAGGCTCACTAGGGACATGTTGTAGTCTATGTATTCTCACGTGTATTACGATTTCCGGATAATACAATTATAGCATGAATAAAAGACAATTATCATGAACAAGGAAATATAATAATAATGCTTTTATTATTGCCTCTAGGGCATATTTCCAACAGTCTCCCACTTGCACTAGAGTCAAAAATCTAGTTACATTGTGATGAATCGAACACCCATAGAGTTACGGTGTTGATCATGTTTTGCTTTCATGGAAGAGGTTTAGTCAACGGATCTGCGACATTCAGATCCGTGTGCACTTTGCAAATTTCTATGTCTCCATCTTGAACATTTCCACGAATGGAGTTAAAGCGGCGCTTGATGTGCCTGGTCTTCTTGTGAAACCTGGGCTCCTTGGCAAGTGCAATAGCTCCAGTGTTGTCACAGAAGAGTTTGATCGGCCCCGACGCATTGGGTATGACTCCTAGGTCGGTGATGAACTCCTTCATCCAAATTTCTTCATGCGCTGCCTCCGAGGCTGCCATGTACTCCGCTTCACACGTAGATCCCGCCACGACGCCTGCTTTGCGGCTGCACCAGCTTCGCCCCACCATTCAACATATACACGTATCCGGTTTGTGACTTAGAGTCATCCAGATCTGTGTTGAAGCTAGCATCGACGTAACCCTTTACGACGAGCTCTTCGTCACCTCCATAAACGAGAAACATGTCCTTAGTCCTTTTCAGGTACTTCAGGATATTCTTGACCGCTGTCCAATGTTCCTTGCGGGATTACTTTGGTACCTTCCTACCAAACTTACGGCAAGGTTTACATCAGTGCAGTACCTGACATGGCGTACATAATAGACCCTATGGCTAATGCATAGGGGATGACACTCATCTCTTCTATATCTTCTGCCGTGCTCGGGCATTGAACCGAGCTCAATTTCACACCTTATGTCTGAGCAAGAACCCTTTCTTGGACTGATCCATTTTGAACTTCTTCAATATCTTATCAAGGTATGTGCTTTGTGAAAGACCTATGAGTAGTCTTGATCTATCTCTATAGATCTTGATGCCTAATATATAAGCAGCTTCTGCAAGGTCCTTCATTGAAAAACTCTTATTCAAGTAGGCCTTAATGTTGTCCAAAAGTTCTATATCATTTCCCATCAAAAGTATGTCATCTACATATAATATGAGAAATGCTACAGAGCTGCCACTCACTTTCTTGTAAATATTGCAGAAAACATATCAATTATTCTCGGATTCATTAAGAATAAACAATTGACCATCGGAGCATGACCATAAAACATATCTCTCATATAAATAGAACAACCATTATTCTCGGATTTAAATGAGTAGCCATATCGCATTAAACGAGATCCTGATACAATGTTCATGCTCAAACTTGGCACTAAATAACAATTATTGAGGTTTAAAACTAATCCCGTAGGTAAATGTAGAGGTAGCATGCCGATGGCGATCACATCGACCTTGGAACCATTCCCGACGCGCATCGTCACCTCGTCCTTCGCCAGTCTCTGTTTATTCTGCAGCTCCTGCTGTGAGTTACAAACATGAGCAACGGCACCGGTATCAAATACCCAGGAGTTACTACGAGTACTGGTGAGGTACACATCAATCACATGTATATCAAATATACCTTTAGTGTTGCCGGCCTTCTTATCTGCTAAGTATTTGGGGCAGTTCTATTTTCAGCGACTGGCTTGTCCACCGCTCCAGATCTCCTTGACCGCCATCATGGTCCTGACACCGGATCACGCTTGGCGGCGCCCTCGTCCTGCTACGTAGGCCCTTTACTGACTCCCTCGTTCGCCCCTTCGCTGGCCCTTCATACAAGCCCTCATCCGCGGAAATAGATCCGCCTCACCGAAAGCACTATACAACGCGCCCGCCGAAGCCTTCGTCCACTACATCGGATCCGCTCCACGGACGCCATATTCAACTCCACCGGCCCTGCTTTACCGACGCCGCAGCCTCGTCAGGTTATTTCGATTTGTACTCCTTCGGTTTTTCCCTTTATCGTGCAACTGTTCACTTACCACATATGAGCTTTCTTGTATGTCGACATGCGCCGCAACCATGGCACCGGAGCCGCTTCAGCGATGACGACAGCCGGCCCAAACTCAACCGCAACACGAGCACCATCGATGATCCTTAGCTATCATGTATGACAACAATATCCATACGCCACCGAGAATCAGGTACTATTATCCAACAGCCGGCGCCTACGTTCACTTTCCTAGCATAAGCACCGCACCTTTGAATTTCTTCAGGGCATCATTCAGTTTTTCATGAGACGCGTTATTCTCGCTTGCACCAGAGGGCCATACTTACGGCGGTGAACATGTTACATGTGCTAAATTACATACCGGTGCACATATAGTTAATATGCTTTAGTTTTGTTACGATGCCACATGTTGGTTCCATCAGATCGCTTAATGTTCTCTATGCTTAATTACACATCAGCAAACTAGCATGTGGTTCCGCAGCTTTTTGTTCGTTTTACCCTACATTTTCCGATGCTAGCTATTACATCACTGCTCCGAGCCTCTGTTCATTACTTGTTTGTGTGTTCTTGATCTTCCCAAGTTGCATGACTAATTTGATGCTTCTATTAATTATGGAGCTGCCAACCCCATCAAGCAAAATATTTGTTATTTTGGGGCTGGCACCTCGAACAAGCATAAAAATAGAGGGAAGCAGATATATTGTCGTGTATGCACACACCCTTCTTTCATTAGTTTAGATGAACCATTGATGATCAATTCGAACTAGTGCATGCGATTAAAATTAGTTTTACCTAAATATATGGTGCAGAATAAACTACAACAACTAGATTTGCAACCACGGGATGCTGACGATATCTTCAAAGAACATTGCAACAGCAGCTAGGCTTCACAGCAACATATGGTAAGCCAGTGTGTTTTAGTACATGTGAAATGTAACGCGAGTGGGCTGCTTTCTTGGCTTGTGCCCTCAACGTGTAATCCTACCGAATTACAAATAGTTCAGTTGTCTGCTTTGCTGTATTGCTTGATTCGAATGCTTGTTTGTTGTTACGCTATACCTGAGTTGGCCAATATGTCGTGAGTGCTGTTGTACTAATGTAAAGACATGCATGCCTATTTCATTTGAGTCCTTAACTTTTCCTCTCAACTTCATCGCAAGACTGTCTTCGTAGTTTATATGAGACCACACTGTTAAGTGCTTTCTCAGATTATTTCAACTGCTTAGATGCCTTGGAAACTTAAAATAGCGGTTGTACACTCCCTTTCAACTAGGGATGTCAACTGGGTCCCGTTTAATCCCGATTAAAGTCCACTAGTGGTACGATAGTTCAAAAGAGTTTTTGTTTTTTGAGGAAAATGAACTAGGGAGGTAGCAAAAACTAACTAGATGGGACTGGCGGATGTCGTTTATTTGCCACTTACATCCCTAGTTTCATCTTACCATTTTAATTTCTTTTCGGCTGATGCTGCTTCTCACCATTTAAATATAGTTTGCCATGCTCGGCAATAATTCGTCCGTCGTTTACCATGTAAGCTTACTGCCTGGATCATACGATAACTATCTCTTACTGATGTCCGGTGAAACCTTTCGAGGATGCCGTTCACACTAGGACACAATGTACAACCCAGAATCTATTTAGGAAGCAAAGGCACCATCCATGTTACTAGATGGTACCGATTCAGAGGCAACACCGCCGGAGAGCAGTCCGAAACCTGCAGATATTATAGTGCTTGAGGCTCTACTAGAGGCAGAAAGAGATGGTGTGGCTGCCATGAATGAGGTAATCTTTATCTTGAGGCTGGAAATTACGGAGTTAGCAGCACGCATTATGCAAGCAACCCAAGAATTGGAGGAAGTAAGAATGTTGCATTTGAAGACGGAGAAGGTCATGTTGTTTCTGCTATCTGAAGCCGAAGGTAATCTCGGTTCTTCTTTAGATACCAGTTGAAATTGTCATTAGATTATTGTACTTGCATGTTGTGTCATGTCTCTGAATGGATTATGTTGCAAGACCCCCTATGTTTTCCATGTGTTGTAATGATCCGAATTTTTTAGGCGAGGTAATCCTCAGTACTTGTATGATTGACATAAGGTGAACTGTTTTTCGTGTGAGCATATTGTATTGGATGAAATAACTGTTTGAATCAGAGTGTATCCAATCTACTGAATTCGAAGATCACGGCATTTCTAAATAATAATCATATATAAAGGTGGAATAAATCTTTGTTGTGGTTTGGAAGAAATAAATAAAAAAACATATAATTATATGTGGATATTTGTAATCGAATACAAATTGGATTTGAATTTAGTTTGCCAGGTCCCAGGGCAAACGTGAATGCTAATTCTCCCAAGTTTTGAACGAAGCGGCTAAACACCCACTATAATTTGTGGGCTGCCCGAAGCAAGTGTTTGCGAGATGGAAATTATTGTCTAGCCCCGACACTTTACATCCTTATCAATCGGATTTACACTCCTTCCGATAGGGGTAGACTAGTAACTTCAATCAGACGTGACACGACGGCCTCTGAGCCCATTCAGACACGGTGGGCGCCAAACGTGGGCGGCAAAACACATTTGATTCAAGCTCGTCCGAAAGACATGTGTCTCTTCCTCCATTTCCCCATTCATACACGGTGGGCGGCAAAACAAACTCTCCTCGTCCGAAATCGATGTAGGCTAATATTTTAAATAGGGGCAGATGTGTAACTTCCATCAGACGTGACACAACCACCCTACCTGTCAGCCCCGTTCATACACCGTGGGCGCCAACCGTGGGCGGAAAAACACCCTCTCCTCGCCCGAAATAGTTATCGGCAAATATTTGGGAGATGCGAGATTACCGGCCTATCCCCAACCAACGCGATGTCCGAAATTTTAAACGGGGGATAAGTTCGTAACTTTCCCCCATTTCAGAGAAGCGCGTCCCAAAGTTTCAGATCCCCCCCCCTCCCCTCCATTTCCCCATTCATACACCATCGGCGGCACGACAACCTCCGCACTGCGGCCAGCCTCCTCCGTCCGCCACCCCATCCTCCACCTTGCCGGAGCCGCTACCCCTACCCCGTCGTCCACTGCAAGAGATGGACGTCTCTCATCCACGGCGCTGGACCAGGATCCTTTCATCACCTCCTCTCACTTCATCGGCACCGTCTTCCACCTTGCCGTTGCCGCTCCTACGACTGCCTCGTCCACGGCAACAGGATATATCCCCTGACCCGGCCGTCTGTCGTCTAAAGACTTCTTCCCCGCCGCCGACAGCCATCGCACCCGCAGCACCCTCAACGTATCAGCATAGGCCTGCATGGCGTCGCAAGAGAGGTGGTACTCTTCCATATGTGCTTGAGTTATTGATCTCACCTGAAAAATAGATCATAATTTGTTTACTGTACTTTTCTTGTCCATACCAAATCGTAGTGGCTAGTTGAAAGCAAACATTGGTTGCGAAGTAGCTTTGTCCAGTTTGCACCTTCAGATCCGCCATGGCACGGGCACTATACTCGTAAAGCTTATGGTTTCCCCCCTTTATATTCACTACCATCATCATAGGTGCTTCGTGTCGTGCTAGCACTGCTCCTCAAGACCTCAACCCAAAGCTTACGTGTTGAAATACGAATCTGATATGATGCTCATATCACTAAAACAGAGAATGTTTAATTGGTCACCTAATGTTCCTATATTCGTTTCGAAAAGCATGTGTGCCACCCACTGGTCCAGCTAGTTCCACTTTCCTGATTTTTCTCTTGATGCTTAGGGTTTTCCCTTTATCTACTCTAGTATGATCTGCGAGGGTGCTTTCTCGTCGTACTAGCATTACTCCACCCTTCAAGCTAAACAACAACACTTTCGAATTGAAAGCTTAGTTGTTCAAATATGATTGTGATATGATACCGATATTAGTTAACGGCACATTTAATTGGTTAGCTAAAGGTCCCACTTGAGTTTCCAAATGCATGTCGCGACATATAGAGAGATAGCATAATTGCATTTCTTTGTCACTTGTTGACCGTACTTTCTTGTCCATACCAAATCTTAGTTGTTATTTCAAAGCAAACATCGGTTGCTAACTACCCTTCTTGCGGTTTGCAGCTTCAGATCTGCCATCTAAGCGCCACGGTCAACACTGTACTCATCATGCTTATGTTTTCCCCATTTTATGATGACCACAATCAGCTACGTGGTTCGTGTCGTAATAGCACTGCTCCACCCATCGAGCTAAACAAGCTTAGTTGTGCAAATTAATATCTGATATTATTGCTGATATTAGTAAAACTGAGAGATGTTTAATTGGTGAGCTAAATGTTCCTACTTTAGTTTTGAAATGCATGTGAGCCACATATGGAGAGACCGGAAAGAATAGTATTTCTTTGTGCGCTCTGGTTCATCATGGATGGCCAACCGACATTGTATTGAAAGACTTGTAATATCTTCAATCTGCTTGCTCTTCTGCTCTTCTTTAAGATGATACTCTTCTCTTGCGGTCATCGGGTCGTCGAGTTGTTCTCCCTTAGTATATTTTGAATCACAGTCAGTCGACTTGTTCTTCTTTACTATATGTTGAAGCTATCATCTGCGAAGTGTCATCACTTATGGAGCTCTCATATTTTGAGTAGTAGGCCACATTATATTAATGCACACAACAAATTACAGCATGCATGGCATCTTTTAAAAGAATTGCAGAGATAGCACAAAGGGGTTTACAGGGAGGCAGTATTGGATTAGAATCACTACGCATTACAAAGAAAATCTCACTTGTTTTTATGTTTTCATGCATGTCGATATTGAACATTATAAAAATGAATATAAGAATGGGCATACGAGAGGAATATTGCGGAGCGATCCTTGGCTAACAAACTTGGCATGGTGGAGGATGGCCTATCTTATTCACCCATCAAGGTGCTTGCTCTAACTTTGCAAAGTTGTATTGGTTGCACATATTTTGCATCTGACCTCTTGCATTACTTCTACTTTGTTACACCATCTACTTAGTTTAAGCATCATATATGATTATATGCCATACCTATCCATTTTCTGTACCTATTCCATGTGTCGTCATACTATGTTTTTCCAGTCAAATGTTGTTTTTCGTAATAGATGTCCAAAAGGAAGAGGGTGAGTGCAGATCCTCAAGGAGTACAAACTAGGTATTTGGAAAGGGTATTGATACATGTTAAATCAGATAGATCAGCAGCCCCAGAAAACACAGGCCCAACTGTACCACACTTTACCCCTACTCCACTGGCCAAACCCCTATTAGAACTGGCTGGGAGCCCAAATCAGTCTTGTCTATGATATCAATTCAAAATTTGAACTCCTAAATTTCTGCTTGTGCCTTACCTTGTCTCTTGTATGAAAACTAATTTCAGATGAATCTCCTTGCTCAAAGGATCATACGATCCCAAAACAATAATGGGCTCTGCATTGCTCTTGTTAGTACCTCTCTCCCTTTTGCCTTGTAACGATGTACTTAATTAATTGCTATTTGATTATGTATCATCAGTCTACACCTGAGATTCATTATCCTCTGTTTCTTCCAATATTATTTGATCTATATTTACTCTTTGCAAAATGTAGAATAATGGCAACGCTTATAAAGAATTGTCTTTGGGGAATTTATTGAATTATCCTTCCATCAACATGGAGAACGGCTTTGTCCAGCCCGTGTTAACATGTAATGTAAGTTCATCCTTCTCAAGCCTTCAAACTTTGTTCTAGTATAGATTTGGATAGGCATCATTTCCTCCACTACTATTTGCTTTGCTGTTTACATCTGATTGGATGTTTGCAACAACTACCAGTTTCAAATTGTAGTTGTAAAAACATATTCCTTATGCAGAACAGATCCATTTATTTGCTTATATAATTGTGAAACCTGTTACGTGTCTCCTTGTTTCTCTTTCAGAGTCGTATCTCTTACTCCAAGCAGAACTTTAGGGAATATAGTGAGCCAAACCATCTTGAGGACATCGAGATGACCCCAAAGTCCTGTCTTGATGAAGACAGTGAGTTGAAGCTACTCACCAGCAGGTGTGAGACAACCTACGTGCGATCATTTGCCTCAATCGATTCGACTTCTTGATCTCAACTTAAAGCGGAAAAGCTTCCTTCACTCAGCTCCGACTTGAAGTCAAAGATGCAATGAAGATGTCGAGGAGGACTGCCGTCGCACCATCATGCCTTAAATCTAGTCTTGATGCATCTATCGTTGACACAACCGAGGTCTACTCGGCTTCTTCAATCGCTATGGGCCCGAGCTTGCCAGGCCTAGTGCCTTCTGAAGTGCTCTCAGTTTTGTATATTCTTTTTTCGGATTGTTTATTTGCACTGGTGGCGAACTTTGATGCCCAGTGGATGTAATATGTGATAGCCGTGATAGCCTAGCGTAAGTTGCTTGCTTATTTATTTCCTTGTTGTCTTGTTTATTTGTTTGCTTGTAGTCATTGCAGTTTTTTCCGCGGTTTGCTAGTGGCTGCAATAACCTATTTTTTAAAACTAGGCTACAATAACCATGGGCTAATATATATTTACTGTAGTGACACTGGGCCTCCTACGGGCCGTAGAAATAGTGGGCCTTCTACGGGCCATAAAACAATGGGCCTTCTACGGGTCATATCATCAATGGGCCTTATACAGGCTGTACGATAACATGGGACAATAACAGGCCGCATTATGGTCGTAAACGGGCTAGAGTTGGAATCGTCCGTTCATGGGTCGACCATAATGGGCCATCGTTAATAGGCCGTATTTCATGACGCTATGAAAACGGCCCAACGTATTAATGGACCACAAACGGGCCGACTGTAACCACGGGCTGAATTTGGCCCACAAGCATAAAATTACAGAACGGGCGTAAGTAAACGAATCTTTGGAAATGAGCCCAAGAATAAATGGGCTCCGAGAAGGCCGAAAGATAACATGGGCTGGAAACGGCCCAACAGAATAACGGGCCGTTAATGGGTATAAAGTGATACACTGTTCATTACAGGCCAGTTTCACCATGGACCATTAATGGGTGTAAAGTGATACACTGTTCATTACGGGCCAGTTTCACCACGGGCCGTTAATAGGCCAAGAGTTACATAGGGACTCATATGGGCCGAAAGACGTCATGGGCCATACATGGGCCAGAAGTGAAAATGGGCTAGAATCATATTGGGTGGCCCAGATGACGCTACTGGGCCTAATTCGGATAGGGCATAACGGGCCTTGGGTTAGCGGGCTGTAAATGGGCTATATGCGAACAGGCCGTTAACAGGCTTTCCATGGGCCGGCCTGCCACCTTTTGACCAAGTCAAACAGGCCAGCCTTTTCACAGGAATGGGCCTCTATTGGGCCGTGCCACGTGTCGATGTATCATAGGCGCCTTCTGTCCAATGAGTGGATGACATCTGTCCCAACAATGAGCCGACACATGCTTCCTCCAGCCAATGATGATTTTACACGTGGAAAATCCCCATTGGTCGGGGCTGTTAACGGGTTATCGGATCCAAAACCCGACCCGATAGCTTAACGGTGTTCCGTTATGGTGGGTGCCACGTGTCGGTCACCCTTGACGAAAGCACTTCTGTGACGCGGGATTTATCGTCATGGAAGTGGACACTTCCGTGATGATAATTTTCGTAATGTCATGGAACACTTCTACGACAGCACATGTATGACTATCTTGATTCTGTCATAAATTTGTCATGGATGTACATGCATGACAAAAAACGCGACCTACTGTGACAAACACGTATCATCACGGAAGTGTATTTTCTTTTGTAGTGCATGCTACAGCTTTCCCACTTTCTTCCCTGTTTGAACCAACGCTTTGAGTCGACTGTATGGACTAGCTTTACTTCTAATAATAGTAGAAGTCTAGGTGGCTTTGGAATAGCGGACGGAAGTAGAAAATGATCCACACGAAGGGAGCTGAGGCGAGAGCAAGGCAGGTTTCAAGGAATATATACACGAGGGTCGTCGGCATGTGGCAAAGACGGCGTCGGAGGCCGCATCTTGGCCACAATACCGCAGGAGGAAGAAGGGGTCGGAGGCCCTCCCGAGCCAGCTCTCTCGGAGAGAACGACGACCGCCCGATCGGGGCCAGCGGGCAGCCGTTGGTCTCCTCTCTCGCCGTCGACGACAGTGTGAACGATGCACCTACACCCCTGCCCCGATCGAGGTTGTCCGGCCGGATTTTTGACCAGCCGTGAGCTGAGAGAGAGTGTGACCACCTATGTCTTGCTTAGATCTGGAGAGCATGAGAGAGTGAATGAGAGGAACCCTAGTAAAGCAAGCGCTAAGGCTCCTGCTTTTATATATAGTGGAATGATTTTGTTGAACCAGCTTAAAAAATGTGCTCCTACGTGTACCCGCGAGTGGGTGTGAGAGAACTAGTGCGTGCGTGCACCACTTCTCTTCATGAGAGTACAATATACTATGCCCAAAGAACGCTCACGCAAGAGTAATAGTATAAGTGTGTGACGTGTGAGCTAAAATAAAATGTGCACGCCTGCCTTTTGTTTTTAGAAGTTACGAGGGTAGGGTGTGAAGAGCACATATGTGCGTGACGTCTACCGCAGATAGGCGGTGGAGTGCGATGTAGTCTGTGAGAGGACTTCGTGAGAGTCGTGACTTCGTGAGGGTGCGTGCGTGAGAGGGAGGGGGCACGTATCAATGCAATGCATGTGTCCATAAATCCTTTTCCCGATTTAACGCCAGAAGAACCGTTAGATCGGCATCCGGCGATGTCGGTTTTGCCATGTCATTTAATGTAACAGCCACTCCTCCTACACACAAATCTTCCACGTGAGTGTCAGCAAATGTCGTATGCTCCCTCCGTTCCAAAATGCAGTGCATATAGCTTTATTGAAAATTCGAACCTCGCAAACTTTTACCGAGTTTTTGTGTACCAAATTGCACATGTAGAATACCATGTATATATCATTTCATTCATCTTCGAGAGGTAACTATAAAGATGGGTGAGGAGTCTACAAAGAATGACCATCGTATCACCCGCAACAATTTCAAGCATCATTTAGTGTCGAGGAATATCATAGGAACTCTATATGATATGATTTTTATAGGATTTTTTCCTTTAGAGCCAATTGGTTCATAGGAATAGATTCATATACTCCACATTTCAAAGGAAATAAACATGATATCATTTCTATAGCTTTAGAGCCACTTGGTTCATATGAATGGATTCCTATACTCCCTTAATTTCAAAGGAAAATAAACATTAGCGTATATTCAATAGAAAAGTTCCTATGATATGAACCAAATTAAATCTCTTTTCTAATCCCTCCTCATAGGAATTGAGATACATGTCATCTCTAGATTCAATAGAAAAGTTCCTATGATGTGAACCAAATGACATCTCCTTTTCCAATCCCTACTCATAGGAACTGAGATGCTCCATGTCATCTCTTTCCCTACACTTCCATGTATACATCTTCTATTCCTAAATAGATAGTACAACCCACTAGTAGTTTTTTCCAAAACATGCAACTGTGGCACAAGAACTATATAGTGTGCCAATAACTTTGAAAGATGGTCGCTGGATGAAGCTAACCCGACAGTGCAGAGATAGGCAAATCCAAGCACTACTGGCTGTTGGATATCATCAACATTCCACCAGATCTGCACATGTATAATTTAGAAGACTCCATGGTTGAACTTAAGCATAATGCACAAACCTCAAAACACAAGCACTTCTCCTTTGTTCTTGAATCTTCTGTATCATAATTGATTATTTTTTTCTAAATGAATTGCCATTATTTGTTTTTTACTTTATGAGTTACAATGCACAACCCCATGAATCTTAACATTTTTATAAAACTAATTGATTTTGAATGAGATGAACTATAAGAACTAAAAGAACATCTACATCATGCATATATGACTCAAAGCTTTACATGTTATAGTGTGTATTTATTCATAATTTGGTTTCGGAATCTCATGCGTTGAATACATGTGTACCTTACTAGTTTTGAGTAGAGTAGCAAATTTCACGCGGCCCCGGGTATATCAAAATGCAGGGCCCATGCATCATTGCCTTTTCGGTCGAACCCACGTCCACAATTTTTGTATGCATTTATATCTCCACCGGTCCCCGAACCCAAAATGCTGCCTCGTTCCTCGTAAAACCAAGCGGCCCACACATATTTAAGGCGTCCGACTCAAACCCGTTTACTACGACGTGGCCCTTGACGCCGTGGTACTCCTACAAACCCTACCGCCGCACTCATCATCGGTTTTCTTCAAGAGGACGAGGGAGAAGCCGATTTGTAGTGGAGGCGCTTTAAAAAAGGATCTCGTAGTGGAGACCCCTACCTAGGGTGCCCTAGGTAGCTGTCGACGCATCATTGTTTTCTCTTTTCTTTATGCTCTTGCACCCTAGAGTGAAATGATGGTTGCTTCGTCCGTCAAAGACTTCACTTAATGCGGAAAGGTGGGGCTTTGTGATTTGACCCTCATCACTCATTTTCTACTATCTTGGCGCTTCTGATCGGGTGCCGCGCTGCTCTGAACTGTAATTTGGTGCATCGCACGTGGAACAAGACGGTGGATGAGCCACATGTCAGCCAAAGGGGTCCTGTTAAGTGTGTCGCCATTTCGTGTGTGGACTGACCCTGCTTGAGTTGCTACGCCAACACGACAGGAGCATCCTACCACTTGGTTTTGCTCCTTGGTGAATCCCGACTATGTTGATCTAAAAGGATACCTGCTGAACTACCCTCTCTGTCTCGGTTTTTTTATTTTTAGGTGTCTCGGTTTATAGGGCCTGCACGTAGTTCTAGGTCATACATTTGACTAACTAAATATGAGTTACTATGTCACAAAAAGTATATCATTATATTCTTAAGCGGATGTAGTTGTATTTAAAAGTCGAGGGCGGGGCTTTTCCTGCGCGGTAGGCGGCGGGGCAGTTCCGCCTAGTCGGTTCGACAGAGACACGAGAAGACGAGGGAGTAGGCTGCTGCAAACGTAGGGTTGTGTGATTCGACGCCCGATTCTTGGACGGTGTGAGGCCCGTGATTTGACTTGCCATTATCATTTTAACTTCTGGCCACGACCGGGCATGAGTCTCCCGATTCTGACTACCTCCATACAGGTGCCTCTCGGTGCTCCACCATGTAGTAGAGGCTGGCTCTTGCATGAGAGCCCACTTCTCCACTTTTTCCTTGCCTCTCTTTCCTCCACATATGCAAAAATGACATGTAGTAAAGCGCACTATTGTACTTACCGATGCATGTACAAGTTCATGGAAATTTAGTGGTCATTCATGCATTCGTTCTAATTAATGCCTCTGTAAACATAACTTCTTGAGAAAAACAAGCGTACTAATTACTTGTGCAAACTACGAAATTAATTCGACCACTCACCGTCTACCTTTGTTGGAGAGATTTTGAAATTGAGCCATAAACTGGAAAGGAGGGAGTAGTAACTTTTGTCTCGATTATTATTTGTGGCCTTGTATAGATGCAAAATGTATTTTTTATAGTGTCCTTGTATAAGTAAATGGAGGGAGTACTAACCAAAGTATACGTAGTAGGGACGAGGAGTAAATGGAGGGAGTAGTAAAATTTTCTCCTCGTGCTGTGAGCCATCAGCATGGCGAGGGAGCGGGCGTAAAGCGTCTGATGTAGTAGTAGTAGTAGTAGTACTCGTAAGCAAGCTTCACTTCATCCTGCGAGCCACCGCGCCCGTGGGCGGGGGAGACGGCGTACTAAGAAAGCTTCTCCTCGTTCTGCGAGTTGACGGGACACATCAAAAGTACTCCAGTGTATAGAGCCTTGCCTCTAACGTAGGCCCCACATGGTTTGCCTCTTTTTTTAATTTAACATAACGCGTCAAGTCGCAATTTGTTTGTTCACCTGTGGTAGGCGATCCTCCCTCCACCAAGTGGACAACCAGTACACGTGCCAAATTACCACATGGGCTGTCTTTTTAAATGCAGAAATGAGCTCCACCGTGTACCCGCCAGCGGGTGTGGTTGGGAAAGAGACGGAGTACGTGGCGCCCGTGCGTGCACCTCTTCTCTTCGTGCACGTCCCCCACCAACGTGGGTGTGTGTGAGAGAGATACAAACCTAGACATAATGCGCCGTCCATCCCCATGCCTCCGCCCAGTCCGACCACCACTCACCACCACGCCCCACTCCTCCTCACCTTATCTCTCATCTTTCTCCCTCCATTTTTATATACAAGGGGCCACTATCAAAATTACAATTTGCAGATATACAAGGCCACTAACACTAATCGATGTAATATTAATGGTGTTTGCCTCGTGGTACTAGCAAAGGAGGACATTAATTATCCCTTGCATGCATGCGGAGTTTGTAAAAAAATGCATCTTGATGTTCCGTGCAATGCACGGGCATCTTGCTAGTCCATGAAAACAACACATGGAAAAATTCCACGGCGAACGAGGGATTTGAATCTGTTGGGAGGTGCTGTTTGGATCTTGCCCGGGGTAGCCAAAATATTGGCGACCCTTTTGTCCACCGGTGCCTTTGCCACCGACGAACGAGGAATGGCTCGAGTACTCATGCTGTCATGCATCCTCCAGCGCGCATGTTGGAGACGAGCTCGCACGAGCTGTGTTTTTGTCCCATTAACGCCGCCCGAGCCGCCAGATCAATTCGCGACCCACAAATTACGCCATCCAACCGTAGTCGCACACATTATGACAGCAACTCAACCAACCGGACGAAATTCATGCAAACACGTAGACAAACTGGTATTTCATATAAACAACGATGGAAATCATATAAAATACCGGATTTTCATACAAACATGACGGATTTCATTACATTCAAATGAACTACCGGTGCTAGTTCTGGACAGCACGGGTATATAATACCTGGCCTAAATGGTCGCCCGCCGATCGATTTGTGTTCCTCATGTCCGGCAGCATGATCACCGGACTGCCGGGAGCCCCGGAGGTATATGCTTCAGCACAAAGGACGGCTCGCTTCCCCACTACCCAACTGATATCATTGGCTGGTGCCGTAAGATGATGGTTGCCGGCACTGGTTCGAGTTCATCATCGGCCACTACTTCGCCATGGTCGGCACCGGCTCGAGTTCATCCTAACATGCCCCTCTTCCATGGAGCCCATGCGGGGTCGACGAAGGTCCTCGCAACAAAAGGATCCGGCAAGACACCTGTTGTGTACGCCGGCGTCGCCTCCGCGGTGGCCTTCATGGAACCCAACCAGTGGCGGCCTCCCGTGTTCTACTTCTCCTCGATGATGGCGGCGGACGCGGAGGCGCTGGCCACCAACTCGTCGCTCTCCACGCACCCGGCTTCTGTCGCTGCTTGCATGGCGCGGCCACCGGCATGGGGAGTCTCGCCCCGTAAACGGGAGACGCGGTATGAGGCGGCAGCGTGGACGGCAAAGAACGACGCGGCGCCGCTCCTCGCCGAGCTAGCTCGAGCGGCGAAGTTGTTGAACTGCGCCCGGCTTGGGCCGCAAGCTGGCTCCGTCGGGCGAGGGAGGAGGTGGATCAGCGAGCTGCATAGCTCAGTATCCGGCGGGCTACCCAGTCGGCTTGGATGCGGAATAACTACTCTTCGTAAGCCATTGTAAGAGTGGACAAAATGGTGGAGGAGATAGGGAGCGGCGGAGGTGTGCGATTCTTGGCCGGCGTTTGGCCTCGTTTAAATAGGGAGATTAAATAGACGGCAGACGGGAGGAGCTCGGCGGCGCTATGCGTTAACGCCGGCCCGGTCATGAACAGACGTGTGTCCAGAGTGGGTTTCTTGGCTTCCACACGGGCGGGTTTCATGGAGGCGTTTGAATGCGGCACGGAGGCGTGTTCAGCCGGGCGTGCCATGAGTGGCGCCCTCGACTCTGACCTAGGACACCGCGCCGTTCTACCACTCACGTGTGGGCTCTTTGGGTGCATGGCCTGCATGTCAGTGACCCAACGTAGGCAGCGCACAGCAGAGGAACCTTTGGTGGGCCAGGGCGGTCAGAAGCGGGCATTTCATAAACCGATGATTGTTCATTGAGTGTGACGTCATATTTTTCATGTAGATAAGCCTACTATGTTGATAGCCCGTTCGATACGTTGTGATTCATAAAGACCGCTGCAAACATCAATGTTATGCTTATCACAGATAAGATTGATTAATACCGTAACAATCCATGTACTTAACAAAGGGTGCATGCACGTATAGGTTGAGCGTGTGTCTTACGTGCGTGTCTTTGTGTGCATGCAGGCGTGCGAGTGTTGCGTGCGTGCAAGGGTACGTTTCAGTGTTGCATGCATGGGTGCGTATGTGCGTGTGTTCGTGAGTGCATGTGTACGTGTCAGTGTTGCACGCCAGCATGCGTGCGTGTGTACGTTATGTGTACGTGTCAGTGTTGCACGCCTACATGCGTGTGTGTCTTGCGTGCGTGCATGTGTACGTGCGGGGTGAGGCTACACGTCAGTCGATCGACTTTTCATCTCTGGTCATTAGATTTTCCAGCCGTTGGATAAATCAAGGGCCTCCAGCTTTATCATCGAACTCCACCTTCGAGCCGCCAGCCACCACCGGCGAACTGGCCAGCCCCGCCGCCCAGCGCCGCCCGCCTCGAAACCACTCCCCACCGCCGGTCCGCCGCCGCACCGGCCATCCCTCTAGCCCCCCTCCCCCCCCCCCCGCGCCGAGCTTTTTCTCCGGGGATCCCCACCCCACCGCCCAATGAACGCCCCCCCAACCGCCGGTGACTGCCAACCAGAGGTCTCACGACTTCGAATACCCACCGACCACTAATTTATTACCATTTTTGTCCTTCATATACGCGCTGACGGGTGGGCCCTATGGTAATGTGTGCTGCTGAATGTGGACCATTTGACTGGTCAACTGATCGTGTTATCAACAAATTACGGAGCTGTATGGTGAGCCAGTGACCATATGATCACCCTAAAATGTACTCCTATTTTATTAACACAGTACAAACTCAAACTACCATTTCTTTCTTTCATATATGGGCTGACAGGTGGGCCCCACGGTTACGCGCCCCGATGGTGCAACACTAGTTGCGTCGCGTGGAACGCTTCGATCGTCAATTGATTGTGTCATCAACATAATACGGAGTTGTACGGGTGAGCCAGTGACCGTATAATCATGACATGTATTTGTTTAACACGGTAAAGACGCAAGGGGTCATATATACGCGCAAGCAATCACCGCTATAAGCGCACACACGCGAACCCTACCCCTATGAGCACCTTCGAGAGAGTGGCCAGCATATATGATCTTGAGATTTTACGAAGTCACCACAGGTGCCTCGTAGTCGAGTGGAACGTCTCCTCCCACTGAACGTACATCGCCGGAAAATACTGAAATTAACACAAGATAAATGCGAGCACCAGGACTTTAACCTTGGTGGGCTCAAGAAACCACTGTCCTCTAACCATCCAACCACATGTTGGTTAGCACGACAAAATGTATGTGGTGACCGTGATGAGCTTATTCTAAAGTCCAGTGACCATATCGTGCTTTCGCTTCAAATACAATGACCGTAAGTGTCGTCAACAAAATACGGAGCACGCATCAAATGCAAAGTCCATCAGTGTCATCAACAAAATATGGACACGTATCGTGAGCTATATACCGTTGTACTATTGTATATGCTTATTTTCTTAGTGGCCCATTGTGTGTGTGGTGTGGTGGGCACATCATTTCTAGTGGTGGTGGGTCAACATCAAGACTCATGGGTCGGTTCCATCCTGCGCCTCATATAGGTTGGACCGAGACGTGTTATACGAAGACCCATGTGGAGGACTCGGCGTACAACATGAAGCTACCAGAGTCGCGGAGGACTCTATCCCCACTGGTGATAAGCCGACTATATATGATTTGTAACCCTAGGCCCTTAGTATGTTATACAAGCTTGGGGGCTAGTTCGTCGATAGTATACACACACGCACAATGCACGGTATTCACGTGTACTTTGTACACACCCCTATCACTAATATACGGATACAAGGAGTAGGCTCTTTCTTCAACAAGGGTGCGATCCGAACTAGGGTAAAACTTTGCCTCAGATACCATCCAGCCTAACAACTAGGGATATCCTATCGAATGACGATATGATGAAATCATATCGCCAACTACTAAGAGAGAGCTGTGTCGGGGGGCAATGTGTGCGAGAGAGGCCTAAAGATAATGTGCGTGCGGGAGACACGTAGGCACATATATGTGCGTATAGAGGGCTAGTAGAGACCGTGCATGTGTCTATATGCATGTGAGAGAAATAGTGTTTTCCAACTGAGATTAGTGAAAAGAGTGGTACTTAGTAGTCAGAAAAAGAGAGAGAGAAACAGCGAGAGCATGTGCGTGAGACACCCCGACACCCTGAGAGATATTGTGAGCATGTGTGAAAGAGAAATGCCGATGCATATAAAGTGTGTGTACTTATGCATTAGATAGAGAGATATATAACGCGTCTGTGAGAACGGGGCGATGCATAGTGCATCTACGTGTAAAAGGCGGTTCTACGCATTAAATTAAAATATAAATGGCATTATTATTTTTGGATGAGATCATGAATTTTGCAAATTGCGTATGGACAAAAATCAGTCTATCAGACACCCATACTCTATTGAATTCTAGCATGTGCATATGTTTATTTCATATTATCGATCCATAGAGTGAGAGCGGTTTGAAATACAGGCAATGGATGCTTTTGCAATTCATATATAAACATTAATTAGTGCACTCCATGTTGTTAGTGTGAAGCACTTTATACATTTGTCACTTGCATGGATACATTCCAAATTGCTAGCTACGAAATAGAATACATGTCGAATTCAACATAAAGGGGGTTTCGAAGGTTTGAATTCATAGGAAGTGCATTCATCTATTTGAACCCGAGATAATGGCATTTGTAAATCAGATGTAAAAGGGGGCATCAATCTTTGTTGTGAGTTTGAACATGCTATATATATTCATATGCATATCTAACTTTTTTTTTGCAACCAAGGAGATTATATCTGGAACCATGCATGAACTGAGGTAAGTTGCATTTTTTTAATATATACTCGCGTAAAATATATATTCAAATGTACCCCCTCCATTCCAAAATAATCGTAGCTTTAGGATTTTCAAGAGTAAAGATTTGTGAAGTTTGACAAATCCTGAAAGTTCAATTCAAGAGAACCGAAAACGTTAATGCTTCTGCTCCCAAATATCGAACAAAGCGCCAAATAGGCCTCTGGTCACCCGAAACCGCGCGAGACTAATGTTTTGGTGGTAGGAAATTACTGTCCTGACTCTGGCCCGTGTAGCCTATCGGCCCGATTTCCAAAGGTCTAAATCGGGGTAGGTTTGAAACTTCACCAAGACGCCAGTCTCAACCGCCTCCGAGAAGCATTCATACGCCATGGGCGGCTAAACACCCATGCGCTCGGCCGAAATCTATCCCGCCCACATTTGGGACACCTGACATGACTGTCCTACCCCCAACCCGCAATATGTCCGAAATTTTAGATGGGGCAAAGTTTGTAACTTTCCCCAAATTTCAAACAAGCGCGTCTCAAACCGAACATTGTTCCACCTGAGTTCCCCGCCTCCCTCCGTCTCCCCATTCATACTCCGTGGGCGCGAAAACGCCCTCTCCACCAGCCGCGAAACCCCAGCCTCCTTCGTCGGTCCGTCCTCCACCCCATAGCGGCCAATCCACCGCCGCCCTCCTCCATCACGCCGGAGCCGGTACCCCGACGTCGTCGTCCAACGCAACCGCAACCGCAAAGCCCTCAAGGACTTAGCAGCTGAAGCCGAGGCAGAGCTGCCTCCACGACGCCGACGCCGACGCGGCGCTGCATACTGTAACCACTCCGACCATGCCGTCCTGCGCCACCGCTGCGGCTCCACTGCCATAACCGTCCACCGCACCGGAGTTGTTCCCGCTACACCTTCGTTTGCCGCCTCGGATCTACTTCCCCGCCGCCGACAGACGGCCACCGCACCACACTCAACAACTTGGCCATGGGTTCATCCAAGGCTGCACCGTCCTCCACAATTTCTGGTTTCCGGCGAACAACAAGAAGATCGTCGGAAAAACAGAAGGAGGACACAAGATCGCCAGCCAGAAGAGGTACTCCTCTTCCCTTATTCGTGCAAATCTTACGTCTCCGCCACACCGTATTCATCCCACGAAAGAAACTAGTTGAGCGCTTTCATCGCATCTTCTTCGTGATACTAAATGCACAAGGTTTCCTCCTTTTACTATTTCACCTTTGCTAGAGGTCGAGGCCGCATGGATTTCAATTCAGGTCGGTCGAACCGCAATTAAAGAAGCGCCCGCTTAGGCGCGCGGAGCACCTAGTCTGCCTGTTCCCCGGGGAAGCGGCGCATCGGTGTCTATCATAGGGGTGTGGGGCGCAGGAGCTGCTTGCGCCCGATCTAGAGGTCGGCAGGGTTTGAATGGATGGCTAGGGGGCAGTGCCAAGCACGGCGGTGTGGTGAGGTCGAGGGGAGGGCGCAGGCAGGGGAGGAATACTGGGCCGATGGTCGCTGGCGTTTCGAGGAAGATCATCAACACTGACTGGCTGGAGGTAGATGAAAGCGATCTGCCCGTTCTTTGTACATCGGACGGTGCAGAAAAAATGGACTGACCTATTTGCTTTCGATCATTGTTATTTTCATAGAATCCTGTAGTAATTTAGTGTGCCATGCATGTTGTAGAGCTATCATATGTCTCCGTCATTTATTTCTGACGACCGCTATCTCGCCACCTTTACCTTTACACCGTACTAATTGTGCACACACTTCACCCATACTCACACTATTGTTTCTTTATGCATGGGTATTTCAGACTCTGACGCAGTGTTGATGAATGCAGAAAAGAAAAGGCAGAAGTCGCTCCAGTGTAATTCGAAGACAAGCACTAAGCGTTTCAGCGCTCTAATGGGTGCGATGTCGTGATTGGAGACAAGAACGTAGCTCTGCAGTTGATGATCTCAATTGCCACACACAACCATCTCAGGTGATTGCTTTAACTTCGCGCTGTCAAATGTGGTTGTATGTTGCATATGGTGTCTAGCTTGTATTGCTTCCAATTTGGTTAAATTGCATCTGCTTACTTTACACATTATACCTTTGATAATGACATGCCTTCCTGTTTTTAATACATACTACATATGTCTATTAACCATGTTCGTACATCAAACTAATGCTCTTTTGTATCCCTCGTCAATCACTTATGATGAGACAACACCCGTGGAGTTCTCGTGAGACGCCCTACTGCTTAAAGAGTGCAAGGTCATCCTCCCCAAGATTCTCAAGAAACAGCAAGGCTAAATGAAGATAGTCAACGTAGCTCTCTAGTTGATAACCGCAATTCCCCACACCACCATCGCAGGTGCTTGCTCTTACTTGGCAAAGCAGTGACATGTGGTTGCATGTTGCATATGGTGTCTACCTTGTAATGCTTCTAATTAGGGTAAATTGCATCTGCTTAGTTAACACATTATACCTGTGAATATGACATGCCTTCCTGTTTTTGGTACATACTACGTCTTTCTATTAACCATGTTCTTACATCAAACTACTTTCTTGTGTATCCCTCATCAAATGCTCCTAATTTGTTAAATTGCATCACCTTAGCTTACACATTATACATGTGAATATGACACGCCTTCCTGTTTTTGGTACATACTACATCTGCCTATCACACCATGTTCTTACATCAAACTACTGTTCTTGTGTATCCTGCGTCTATCGCTTATGATGAGACAGTCACGCGCGTGGGTTAATATGAGACGCAATACTCTTATAAAGAATGCAATTTCATCCTCTCCACATGTCTCAAGAAACAGCAAGCCTAAATGAAGACATTAAACGTAGCTCTGTACCTGAAGACCGCACTTCCCCTACACCACCATCACAGGTGCTTGCTCTAACTTTGCAGTGTGATATGTGGTTGCATGTTGCATACGGTGTCTAGCTTGTAATGCTTCTAATTAGGGTAAATTGCATCTGCTTAGTTTACACACTATACCTGTGTATATGACATGCCTTCCTATTTTTGGTACACACTACATCTATGTGTTAACCTTGTTCTTACATGAAACTACCTCTCTTCTGTATCCTGCATCAATCACTTACGATGAGTCACCTTTATTCGTTCCATATTGCATATTATTTCTAGCATGTTTCCATGTATTGCTTCTAATTTGGTCAAATACATTTGTTAGGGCACCCTTTTAATTTGGCAGAGTGATATTGGTTTCATCTTTCATATGGTTTCTAGTTTGCATCGATTCTAACAAGTTCAAGCACCTTGTGCTTAGTTTACATTTTATACATCATACATGTCAATATGTCACGCCGTCCTGTTTTTCATACATATTCCATCCTCCTATCATGTGACTGCCTTACATGAAAGTAGTGTTCACAAGATATCATGCATCAATGAGTTACGAAGAGCAAATTTTATTCCTTTTTCTTGTGGGTTTGACTTGACAAGGCAAAATCAAGAAAGAGGAAGGAAAAGAGTAAGGAAGGCGATGATGGTGGTCCTCTGCAGAAGAACGTAAACGGAGCATCTCAGACCGATTCTCCTTGTAATCGATAGTGCATTACAAGGTCCAAGTCTCCGCTCCCTACTCCACCATCCAAGGTGCTTGCTCTAACTTGGCGTGTGATATCCGGTTGCATGTTGCATATGGTGTCTAGCTCGTATTGCTCCTAATTAGTGTAAATCGTGCATCTGCTTAGCTTACACATGATACATGTGAATATGACACGCTTTCCTGTTTTTGGTACATACTATATCTGCTATCACACCATGTTCTTACATGAAACTACTCTTCTTGTGTATCCTGCATCAGTCACTTATGATGGGACACCTTTAAGTTGGCGATGTGATCTGGTTTGCGTCTTGAATATGATTTCTAGCATGTATTGCTTCTAGTTTGATGAACGCCACCTATGACGAGACAGTTTTAACTTGGCAGAGTGATATTGATTGCACCTTCGATATGGTGTCTTGCAGTGTTTCTAATTTGTTGAAGTGCCTTCTGCTTAGTTACCACATCATAGGTGTGAATATATCAAGTCGTCCATTTTTTCGTACATATTCCATCCTCGTATCATGACTTTGCTTTTCATCAGAGTAGTGTTCGTCAGTATCATGCATGAATGAGTTCTGAAGAGCGAATGATATTCCTTTTTCTTGTCGGTATGACCTCACAATGCAAAAAAAAATCAATGAAGCTGAAGGAAATTGGCAAGGCATTGGATGATGGTGGTCCTTCCGAGCAACTGAAACGGAGGTTCTTTACAGATTCTACTCCGCCATCCTCCCAACAAGATTCGCAAGACAACGCAAGGCTAGACAGTCAATGTAGCTGTGTAGATGATGAGCACATCTCCCCTACTCCACCATCACAGGTGCTTGCTCTAACTTGGCACTATTATATGTGGTTGCATGTTGTGTATTATGTCTAGCTTGTATTGCTTCTAACTTTGTTGAATTGCATCTGCTTACTTTACACATAATGCTGTGGAATATGACATGTGTTCCTGTTTCTACATCGACTACTATTCTTGCATATCCCGCATCAGTCACTTATGATAAGGCACCTTTAAGTCGCCACTGTGATATTGGTTGTGTCTTGCATATGATTTCTAGCATGTATTGCTTCTAATTTGTTGAAACGCCATACAGTTTGAACTTCGCAGAGTGATATTGGTTACATCTTTCATATGGTGTCTAACTTGCAGTGCTTCTAATTTGTTGAAATGCCTTCTCCTTAGTTGCCACATCATAGGTGTGAATATGTCACACCATCCTGTTTTTCATACATATTCCATCCTCGCATCATGTGTTTGCCTTTCATCCGAGTAGTGTTCGTCAGTATCATGCATGAATGAGTTCTGAAGAGCGAATTTTATTCCTTTTTCTTATCGGTTTGACTTCACAATGCAAAATCATTACAGCTGAAGGAAATTAGTCCGACAGTGGATGATGGTGGTCCTTCGGAGCAACTCAAACAGGGGGTCTCTACAGATTCTACTCCGCCATCCTCCCAACAAGATTCACAAGACAACACAAGGCTGGACAGTCAACGTAGCTGTGTAGATGATGAGCACATCTCCCCTACTCCACCATCACAGGTGCTTGCTCTAACTTGACACTATTATAGGTGGTTGCATGTTGCGTATGATGTCTAGCTTGTATTTCTTCTAACTTGAATTGCATCTGCTTACTTTACACATAATGCCTATGAATATGACACGTGTTCCTGTTTCTAGAACATACGTGTACATGATGAGCACATCTCCCCTACTCCACCATCACAGGTGCTTGCTCTGACTTGGAACTGTTATACGTGGTTGCGTTTTCCGTATGATGTCTTGTAGCGACCCGACCCGAATGGATCAAGTCTCTGTGCTTAAGTGTCATCCCTGGATCGGTATGCTGACACATACAGTACTCAAGGATTTATAACAGAGGTAAATCACATGTATAAATAACGTAAATACTATTACCTCAATCCAAATATATAGCGGAAACAACAAGGTTGTGGATTCCCAACAACACCAACGGCAAAGTTGAGTGTAGAAATCGTAACCCTAACGTATCACTTACTCGTCGTCTGAAAAGTCTGCAACATGAAAAGTTGCAGCCCGAAAACGGGTCAAAGACATGGAATATGCCGGCAATGTAACACATATAGAGTAATGAAAGAATAAGCTATACTACATGCATATATGGCTGGTGGAAAGCTCTATGGTTACAGCTTTTATGTAAAAGCCAATTTTTCCCTACGCAAAGGAATAAATATATTTAACTATCATGGTGGTTGTTGAACATTGGGAATGGTTGACACATCCTCAATCCCAATTAAAAGTACTCATTAAAACCCAACAATATTAATTAGAGTAACATGATGAGATCAACAGGATAATCCAAGAACTAGATACTCAAGATTGTCCATAACCGGGGACACGGCTAACCATGATTAGTTTATACACTCTGCAGAGGTTTGCACCCTTTTCCCCACAAGACTCGATCGCCTCCGTTTGATTTCTCGCACTACATGGTGTTTGAGAGACGGATGACCGAGACATAGTCTTTCAGAAGCGCTAGCACCTTACATGTGGGTAGACCGTACCAACCTACAACCCCTACATCCGCTAGTCTACCCGTAAGAGTTCGCACAACTTAATCAACTATGCGAGCCCATAATGGCTTGTGGTTGCACACGTAAGTTTCTAGTTTGAATAATCTCATGATCCCTTTGAGCACGGGTGGCGGTCCAAGAAATACATGCAAGTCTGATAGAAACCAGGTGCCTCAATCCACCCAGGATGTGTGTTTAAGTTGCCACCTTAAATAAACCATTAAATAACAATCTCACATCTCATCATGGATACACTCACCCAATCCACGCCTACTAGCATAGCATGGCATAATAAGCAAACGAGAAGTAACTCCCAAGGGTTTGATAATAAAACAGGTAATAGGTACTACCTCAATCTACTTCCCAAAACCCACAATTTAATTAGATCCTAATCATGCAAGTGTTTGAGGATAGATCTAATGCATAAAACTGGGTATGAGAAGAGGTATGATCAAAGTGTTACTTGCCTGCAAAGTTGATCAAGATGATTCGCACTTAAAACTCTTGATAGATCTACTCGTCACACTCCGGTCAACCTATCGTAAGAAAGCAATAGTAACCACACATAAGCAATCACTCGAAAGATCGGACCGAACGAAGAAAACGATTCGGAAAACATCAAAACCAAGCAAATAACTCTTGCAACATAAAACAATTTCTAACAATACCAAAATTATTTGTATTTGGCCTTATCAGAAAGTTTATGTCAAGAGCTTTAATTTGCAAAAAGAATCAACTAAATCGGAGTTACGAAACTCAAGTTATGATCAAACGAAGTTTGAATACAAGTCTAATCTAATTAAAATTTTAAAACTTTCAAAAACATATTTAAGTTGGATTACTGGATAGAGGAGATCATAACGAAGAAGTGGGTGTTGGTTTCATTGGATTTGGACAAACGAGTAAAAAGTTATAGTCATTTGAAAACCAGGGGCTAATCTGTGAATAAATATATTTACGGATAGGTCCCTGACGTAAATAAACAGAAAAAGGAAAAAGCTAGACAGTGAACGTTCGTTACAGAACGTTCATGAACGAAAATCGTTCGCTGAGTGTGCCTAACCGGTGAACGTTCGCAACTTAACCTAAAAAAAATCAACCGCTCAAAGAAAAATATAAAACCGATCTAACTAGAAAAACCGGGCGGGTTTTTGCGCAGGTTTTACCGGTCCACGGCGGTTCGGCGGTCTTCGGCGGAAAGCCGACAGCTCTCCGGCGAGGCTGCGTACTCCGGCTGAGGGCGGCGTCTCCGTGATCGCCGAGGACGGCGGAGAGCACGAGGGCGGCGTTAGGCGGCGGGTGGCGGTGTCGGCGGCGGGCGACGGCGACGAGAGCGGTGGCGACTGTGGCAAGGGCGCCGGAGTGGAGCGGGCGGCGGTCGTCGGATCTCGGCAGCGGCGGCTCCTTCCGGCGAGATGCGGGGAGGAGAGAGAGGGGTCCGGGGCAGGCTACTTATGGAGGGGGCGGCCTTGGTGGCGTGGGAGAGGGGCAAGGGAGAGGCGGCGCGAGGATTCCGCGGAGGTCACGGCGGCGGCGGCGACGCGTGCTGGAGTTGGAGTCCGGTGCGAGGTCCGAGACGGACCCGACAGGTGGGTCCCACCTGCTTGGTCAAGCGGGCGGGCTGATCGCAGCGCGAGCGCGGAGCGGAGCAAGCCAGCGTGGGCCGGGCTTGGGCTGAGCTGGAGCCGTGGCTGGCAGTTGGCCGGGCTGCCTGGGCCAAGCGGAAGGGAACTTTTTTTAACAAACAGAGAAAAAAAATAAAACAAAATAAAATGAAAATATTATATAGGCATATAATATATCAAAAATTTCAGAAAAAGATTTCCTACATGATGAACATTATTCTAATACCAAATAAAATCCACACAAATTCAGATAATTCAAACAGTGCTCCTGCTCTACAAAAATCCAATAAAAATCATTTTAAAAATACCAAAACTAATTCAAATTTATTTCTCTCCATTTTTCTGATGTAGGGAATCATGTTACCCTATTTTCCATATATTTTATTTTTGGAGAAAAATAATTTGAATAAAACTCAAATAACTTCAAATTGACAATAAATTCAAAAGAACTTTGAATTTAATTCTTTGAAACTCCCAACTCATATTTCATATGTTTTGAAGAAGTCATTTTATCTTCGCTCGTGAAAATCGTTGAGTTGCGTAAAGTTTCAGAATTGGAAATATTTTCAAATGAAATTCAAATATTTTCAACACCCCTTGTCATTTAAATAAATGGAAGAAGTCATGTCATCTTCTCTCCAGGGTTTTGTGGTGAAAAGAATTTGAATTCACGGAGAGCATAAAAGCAAATATGAAAGTTTGGGAAAGTCCTTTTATTCCCTCTCATTTAACTTTCAAAAGTTTCAAATTCACTCACTTTCATTCAATCAATCACACAACAATCAAACAAACAATCAAATCTATCTATTTATTATAACATTCCAAAATTTAGAATTTTGGGATGTTACATGTCTAGTTTGTATTGCTTCTGATTATGTTGAATTGCATCTGCGTAGCTTACAACTTATACCTGCAACGATCACTTACCCATAAGACACATTTAACTTGGGACTGTGATGTAGGTTGCATCTTGCATTGTCTTCTAGCTTGTACTGCTTCTAATTTCTTGAAATGGCACTTACGACGAGACATTTTTACACGATAGAGTGATATTGGTTGCATGTTCATATGGTGCCTAGCTTTCATTTCTTCTAATTTTGTTGAAATGCCTTCCGCTTCTGTTTTTCATACATATTCCATCCTCCTATCATACGTGTGAATATGAAACATTGTCTTTTTTGTATATATTCCATCCTCCTATCCTACGCTTGCCTTTCATCAAAGTACTGTTGTTCTGTATCATGCATCAACCAGTTATGCAGAGCTAATTTTATTCATCTTCTTGTGGTTTTGACTTCATAAGGCAATATCAGAAAATAGGAAGGAAAAGAGTAAGTTAGGGGATGTTGGTGGTCCTCCGCACCGACGCAAATAGAGACTCTCTAGATTTGCCTCGCCATCGCTAATGAAGTTGAAGTCCCAAGTCTACATGATGAGTTCATCTCCCGTATTCCACCATCACAGGTGCTTGCTCTAAGTTGACAGTGTGATAATTGGTTTCATGTTGCATATGTTGTCTAGCATGTATTTCTTATATTTTGATTAAATTGCACCTGCTGAGTTTATACGTTATACATGTGCATATGACATGGCTTTCTGTGTCTAGAATACACTGCATCTATCTATCATACCATGTGTGACGCCCGGATATTAAAGCTACAGTGAACCTCTGCTAATGATACCACGTCACCCTAATTACGGTTGCTAATCTTGAGTTAGTTCGAAACCGCTTCGGATTTAAATTCAAAATCAAGCAAACAATAAAAGTTTCAAATGTTAAAAATAAAAATGTTCGGAGTGTGCAGTTAAATGCCTAGGTAATTATTATGGAGAAAACTCATTTTTAGAAATTTTCTAAGTATTTTAAAGTGATTTAAAACAGAAAAGAAAATAAATAAAATAAAAGAAATAAAAACAGAAAACAAATAAATACAAAAAAAGAAGGAACCCCCCCTGACGGGCTCCTACCAAGAAAGCCATCACCCCACTGGCCAACCCACTGAGCCCACCTGCCACTCCCAACTCCCCTTATCCACTCACCCACGAAACCCTAGGGCATCGAACCCCACTCTCCCACTCCTCCTCTCCCCGCCCGTTTGGATCGGGGAGCGACCTCGGACTGCGTCGCTGCGCGGCTCCAACCGTGGCGCGCCGAGGACCGCCGCCCGAGTCAGAGCATCGTCATCGCCTGCGTGCCTCGGCATCCTCCTCGCCCCGTGTCGAGGTCGCCGTTCCTGCGCCGCGCCCTCGCCCCCGTGGCCTCGACCACGCCTCCCTCGCCGGACCACCTCAACGGCCTGCCTCCTCGTCGCCCGGTCGTCGCCGTCGACCACCCCGAGCCCCGCTGCCCTTCCCAGTCTCCTTCCTCTCCATGCTGCACCGCGCCCGTCTTCCTCGAGCTCCGCCCGCGCTCCGTCCATGGCCGCCCCGACCTCCCGCCGCACGCCGTCGGGCTGCTCATCGCCGGCCTCCCCGAGCCTCCCCTACAACGCTGTGAGCGGGCTCCTCCTTCCCCCTCTCGATTCACTGTTGTAGGCCGCCATTCGCACCGTCCGTGCTTCTGACCGTGGCCGCGGACATCGCATTGCTGCCGCGCTTCGCCAGACAAGACGCCTTGCTCGCCCGTGCGCCTGCGCCAAGACAGCCACCGCCTCACCTTGCTATCCCCACTGGTCACTATGCGGCCGCCCTGCCGTGGCCGCCGGCCAGCCAGCACGCGCTCGGGTCCGGTGACCCGGCGCCCACAGCCTTGTTCGGGTGCCCCAGCCGGGTTCTGGCACCCGAGAACCCCGCCCAAGGTCCGCTAAGGCCCCCAGGGGCCTATGACAAGTGGGGTCGTCCCCTAATACGTTTAAAAAACGAATAGAAAAAAAGACTTAAAAATATAATAATAAATTAAAAATGATTAATTAATTAAGTTAATTAATCCTGATTAGATTAACCTAATCACTAATTAAACTAATTAATATGTTTTAGTTAATCTTAGTCAATGACAGTGGGACCCAATTGGGCTTGGATCCAGATCAACCGATCGTTGATCACGACATCACCACGACATCATGTCGACGTCATAATTACATTTTCTAATTGAATTAATTCTGTTAATTCTAGAAAATGATTAAATCCTTTTAAAATTAATATAAAATAAACCGTAGCTCGGATCGAATAACTTTGTACATGAAAGTTACTCAGAACGACGAGACGAATCCGGATACGTAGCCCATTAGTCCGCCACACATCTCTAGCATAGCAAACATGGAACTTTCGGCCTCCGGCTCCTCTTCCCGAAAACGCGAAACACCGGGGATACTTTCCCGGATGTTTCCCCCCTTCACCGGTATCACCTCATACCGCGTTAGGGCACGCCCAGCATCACGCTTTGCTTTGTCATGCATCGTCATGCATATGTTTGCATTGTATTCATTGTTTCTTCCCCCCTTCTTCCGCTAGACACCGAGACCGACGCCATTGCCGCTACCCAAGACGATTTCACGGAGTTGACCCCTCTCTCTTGCGAGCAACCGGGCAAGGCCCCCTTGATCACGGATGTCGCCTATTCTTCTCTATCTTGCTTGCATTACGGTAGTGTAGCATGTTACTGCTTTCGATTAATCCTATCTTCTGCATAGCCTTTGTCCTTGCTACTACTATTGTTACCTTTACCGCTATCCTCTTGCTTAGTATAGGATGCTAGTGTTCCATCGGTGGCCCTACACTCTTGTCCGTACGCCATGCTATACTCTTTGGGCTGTGATCACTTGGGAGGTGATCACGGGCATATACTATATACTTTACACTATTACATTACACGTGATATCTTGTTGGGAGATGGGGGCTGAAAGGACGGTGGCTCCATCCCGGTAGAGGTGGGCCTGGGTTCCCCACGGCCCCCGATCGTTACTTTGTGGCGGAAGCGAGGGGCAGGTTGAGACCACCTAGGAGAGAGGTGGGCCTGGCCCTGGTCGGCGTTCGCGGATACTTAACACGCTTAATGAGATCTTGGTATTTGATCTGAGTCTGGCCATTTGGTCTATACGCACTAACCAACTACGTGGGAAAGATATGGGCACTCGGCGTCGTGGTATCGGCCGAAGCCTTCGTGACGTCGGCCAATCGAAGCGGCGCTACCGGATTGAAACGTAAGCCTACTCTTGTATTAAGGGGCTAGTTACGCTTCCGGCGCGTTATAACGTCTTGAGGTGTGCTAAGGGCGATGGGCCTGCACTTCTGGCGCTTAGGTTTAGACCGGCGTGCTGACCTCTCTGTTGGCCTAGGTGGGGCTGCGACGTGTTGATCTTCCACGGCCGGGCATGACCCAGAAAAGTGTGTCCGGCCAAATGGGATCAAGCGTGTTGGGTCATGTGGTGCACCCCTGCAGGGAAGTTAATCTATTCGAATAGTCGTAATCTTTGGTAACAGGACGACTTGGAGTTGTACCTTGACCTTATGACAACTAGAACCAGGTACTTAATAAAACACACCCTTCCAAGTGCCAGATATAACCCGGTGATCGCTCTCTAACAGGGCAACGAGGAGAGGATCGCCGGGTAGGATTATGCTATGCAATACTACTTGGAGGACTTCAGTCTACTCTCTTCTACATGCTGCAAGACGGAGGCTGCCAGAAGCGTAGTCTTCGACAGGATTAGCTATCCCCCTCTTATTACGGCATTCTGCGATTCGGTCCACCGATATGGCCCTTTACACATATATCCATGCATATGTAGTGTAGCTCCTTGCTAGCAGTACTTTGGATGAGTACTCACGGTTGCCTTGTTCCCCTTTTCCCCTTTATTTACCCGATTGCTGCGACAGACGATGGAGCCCCGAGCGACGCCACTGGCCGATTTATGACTCCTACTAAACCGGAGGTGCCTACTACTACGCAGCAGCCCACGACGACTGTGAGTAGTTAGGAGGATCTCAGGCGAGAGGCATGCGCCTCTTTTGATCTGTATCCCAGTTTGTGCTAGCCTTCCTAAGGCAGACTTGTTTAACTTATGTTTGTACTCAGATATTGTTGCTTCCGCTGATTCATGTGTTTTCGAGCTTTTGTATTCGAGCCCTCGAGGCCCCTGGCTTATAATATAAAGCTTGTATTATTTTTAATTTGTGTCTAGAGTTGTGTTGTGATATCTTCCCGTGAGTCCTTGATCTTGATCGTACACATTTGCGTGCATGATTAGTGTATGATTGAATCGAGGGCGTCACAAGTTGGTATCAGAGTCGACTGCCTGTAGGAAACCCCCTTCCAACTCCTTGGCCGAAGTCGAGTCTAGACTTTACAAAACTTTTACTAACATGGCTGTGCGGCCCATGGGCCCACGTCGCCATTGGGTGGTATTAGGATCTTTTACTCCTTGTCTATACTCTGGGACTCTGATCTCTCTTCTATTCGGGTTAAATGAATTTTGCTAAATCTAACATTAGGATCTCAAGTTATCACTTTCACCCGGAGAGCCCCTTATTGCTGATGATCGTCTACTGCACCAGAAGATTTTGAAGATACTCTTCGATCATTCCCGAGACCCTTGTGCCCTCTGCCTTTTCAATTCCCTATTACCGATATATCCATATGGATAACGACATACACTTGTTGTTCATACAATTACTCTGAGTTTCTCTTGTTACTACAAGATGCATCGAATTGCTCTCCGACTCTTAAGAATCCCTTGTACCACTGCCTTGTAGTTCCTTGCCGCAGAAATACCCATACGGATAGTTCCTCGCATTTATCGAGTATCCACTCATTCCCAGTTGTTCTTGTGTTCCGCAAAAAACTTCGAAAATACTATTTGATCCTTCGAAAATCCTTAGTAGCTTATTGCTCTATAAATACTTGTCTGATGGCATATGGATGCTTTCCATATGGCTGGCAATATTCATTAGTCTCCTTTGACACCGTCATTTTGATCCTCTTGAATCAACACAAGTGCGAAGGCACACAATCATCGATTGATCCTTTTAAATTATCTTTTCGGCTCAGATGTCATTTTGAACAGGAGCTGGTTACGACCCATCAAATTGCTGTCGGTTTTACCCCTAAGTCTATTCGACTTATCCATTCTAAATCAGACCGTTGGCTTCCGATCCCTTGATTTGGAAACGATAATTTATTTGCATCTGATCTTTGAATTAGTCAGTTGTTTCTATAATCTGATGTCCTCTGCGTTCTTCTTCCTCTGAGTGAGTACCGATACTCACATCAGCTCCGTTAGGATCGCCTCGATCCATTGTTGGATTGTTATCCGGCGTTGTCCTTCATATTCAATCACCTTATGAGTTCTTTACCCGATACGTAATGCCTTTGGTAAATTGTATCCTCTACTTTTGTCAACCATGCTCTACTTTTGAGCTTGTGTTATTTACTCCTGAAGTTCATGGTATATGTTCTAAGAAGCCCCGATGGGTTGAACCTATGCCTTCCTTAATCGGTGTGAACTCAAAAGTTTTCACGGGCCATACTCCTCTGGTAATTCACCAGGTAGGTTTTGACACTGAAATCATTTTATCTAGAGCAGTGAATGAAAGGTTATACATTGAAGAAGTGGGAGTCGACCTTGAACTTTGCGTTCATGCCCATGGACACGATGCCGATCTTATCATGGAAGCTTCTCGCAAAATAGTTACCCCCTTGTTATAAGTGCTTGTATATGTGGTTTGATCATTTAGAAATGTGGTTCTGACCATATTGTTCCCCTTTGATTCAATTTCCCAGACAAGTTAAAAGCACTTGTCTTTTGCAGAGCAATACCTACCCAACCTCTATTTTGATCTGTCGTCGAGTAATACCCCCTGGTATCTCGACATTATCACAGAACTGCATAACCTCTTATGAGTTCTTCATGAAGTACTACATCCTCACTGATTCCAATTTTTCACGGGCTCCGAGTTTTTAAACACTCAAAGACACCGATAACTGAACCGATTTAGCATTACAGTTCAACAACTCTTACTAATATTCTTTACTTACGAGTTTTTACCCGATCATGTCAATCCTAGCCTGATCGGCTATATCATTGTTGTGATAAATCTTAACTGTGCTACCTGGTCCTTCTTCTCGGTACACAATTTTTTTTACGCTGAGCTAATCTTACGTTGATTTCCTTGTCTTATCATTCCACCTCGGACAACAAGCTCGGTTTCGAGTTTGTGTCGTACCCATGGTTCCAATAACCTCTTGCTTCATCATTCCTTTGACTTGATGTCATTGCTGATCGATTACATCTTCAGGTAATCTCTCGACAAATGTGTCATGATCATTATCAACATTCTGAGCTCTTCCAGAATATTAATCAAATTCATGATGAGAATTGCCATCCTTTGCCCTCAATGATTTGGGCTACCATTGACAACATTATTGCATTTCCGCAACACAAAACTTGTTCTAGTTTTGCGTTGTACCTTGAGTTCCTTGCTATCCGACTTATGTTATGCTCTACCTTGGAGTATTACCATCTTTTTTTGTCAAGAATGTCGTGAGAATTTCACCACCTCTTAAGAATTCTTGATATAGGTGATACTTCTTGCCATATCCGTTCATTCCTTGGTCGCGAGTTCAAAACTTCTAGCAACCCTATTGCTTTGAAGTTAATGGTCGGCCATTCATTCTTAGACTATTTATTATTGAATCACCATTCCAATGTTGGCCGTGCAACCCAGCCCATATTTCGGGTGCACCTTTCAACCATTGTTAAATTGTGTATGTTTTCCTCGAGCATATATCAATATATCATTTTGATCTGACAAATGTTATCTCCTTGGTCACATAATTGTGGAAATCCATCCTTTGGAAATCTTGATGAATTGTCGCTGAGTTCATCAGCCACCTCCTTGTCCTCTCCTTGGGTTAATGATGAACTCTTGTTAACGGAAATCACTTCATAGTTCATTTCCGAGAATCTTACAAAGGTCATCCCGTCAAATTATGTCGCACCTTTTCTTCTCAAGCATCCTAAGTCTGAGGTATCCTGACACCAACCAGATCTGAAACTCGGTCAGATATGATGGTTGGAACATTTTCCAAGAGTCATAGCATTGGTCTTTCTATAACCCAATAAGGTGATGTCATGCCTAGCACACTTGACCGGAGGGCCTATTGTTATAGTTCTTCCTTTTAGCAATGTTAGTCATTCTTCTGTGAGGAAATTGTAAGACTTATTCTATAAGTTGTTCCTGATGGATCCTTTGTGTTTCCAAAGTCTGATCTTCACCAGATTACCATGTCAATGCTATCTCGAAGCATGTCGGTTGTACTCGATTTTCAACAAGAACATTTGAAGCCCAATGCTAATTGTTTCCTGCTCAATTATCCAAACACCGTTGTATGGGTAACGTCATGAAATTTCTCTCCCCTCACCTAGAGGATTTTCTACATTATATCTTGTCACGGATATCATGCTCTACTTGTCCTTGCGAAGGATATACCCCCTGAAATATGTGTATACAAACGTTTTCCTTTCCATTCTTCTGTTTAATCTGATAATCACATTTTCCTTTCCATGGTTTGGTTTAACCTTTCTTGTGATCTATATGATCTAAGCAGAAATATTCTCCTGCTTATGTAAACACATCGGTGTACAATTGTCACAAGAAGACCTGTTACTATTGTTGATGACATTCTGGTAGCCACCGATGGACGAGAACTTTGCCTAATGGTCCGCCTCGTTCAACGAGCAAGAAAATGGTTCTCTTCGTCCTCGCCCTTGGTACCGACATTGTTGCCGACATAACCGACATGCTATCCTCTGACATGCCTTTCTTGCATGATCAGCAAGACGTCTCCGCCCTTCCTACTTTTAACCCACATGGTGGGCCCATAACCCACAGTTCCACAGGATCGAAACCTGACTCTCCTGTACAACCCTGTTTCTAATGGTTATTCCCCATGCTTGGCTTCGTATTTAATTCATGGGCCACCTTCTAGTGCTCTATTCGGGTATCAGACACAATACTTACTCTCGCTACTCTGAACCCCTTTCTCACTCAGGTTCAGACTTCGAGCAACTATCTATCTGCTTGAAACTTCTTATTGTACCTTCGAACTTTACTCTTGATGTGTTTTATTTGTTCAACTCGAGAGGTACTCACATGCTCAATCATGGGTTAATCCCAGATTATCACCCTCATAGCATTCTATCGTTGCCGATCTGCCCCGTTACCTATTCGTAAATACGATGGAACCCCCGAAGAAAGGATGACGACTTCATAATGATGACCTGAAGCAGTGAAATGAAGACACCAACGTAATGGATCGACCTCTTCAAGAAGGACAACGAAGACCCGTTAGAATTTCGTAACCAAATCCCTTCCCCTTACTCCCCTCCTAAATCTCGGGACGAGATTTCTTGTAGTGGAGGAGAATTGTGACGCCTGGATATTTAAGCTACAGTGAACCTCTGCTAATGATACCACGTCACCCTAATTACTGTTGCTAATCTCGAGTTAGTTTGAAACCGCTTTGGATTTAAATTCAAAATCAAGCAAATAATAAAAGTTTTCACATGTTAAAAATAAAAATGTTCGGAGTGTGCAGTTAAATGCCTAGGTAATTATTATGGAGAAAACTCATTTTTAGAAATTGCCTAAGTATTTTAAAGTGATTTAAAACAGAAAAGAAAATAAATAAAATAAAAGAAATAAAAACAGAAAACAAATAAATACACAAAGAAGGAACCTCCACGGGCTCCCGGCCGAAAGGTGCCATCACCCCTACCGGGCCAACCCACCAGCCCACCGCCACTCCCCAACTCCCCTTATCCACTCACCCTGAAACCCTAGGGAATCGAACCCCACTCTCCCCTCCTCCCTCTCCCATACATTTGGATCGGGGAGCGACCTCCCCACCCCCCCCGGACCCGTGCCGTCACTGTCCGCCTTTCCAACCGGCGCGTCGCGCCTAAGGACTGCCGCCTCCGCGTCGCAGCATCGTCATCGTCCCGCGTGCCTCGGCATCCTCCTCGCCCCGTGTCGAGGTCGCCGTTCTTGCGCCGCGCCCTCACCCCCATCGCCTCGACCACGCCTCCCTCGCCGGACCACCTCAACGACCTGCCTCCTCGTTGCCCGGTCGTCGCCGTCGACCACCCCGAGCCCCGCTGCCCTTCCCGGTCTCCTTCCTCTCCATGCTGCACCGCGCCCGTCTTCCTCGAGCTCCGCTCGCGCTCCGTCCATGGCCGCCCCGACCTCCCGCCGCACGCCGTCGGGCTGCTCATCGCCGGCCTCCCCGAGCCTCCCCTGCAACGCTGTGAGCGGGCTCCTCCTTCCCCCTCTCGATTCACTGTTGCAGGCCGCCATTCGCGTTGTCCGTGCTTCTGACCGTGGTCGCGGACATCGCGCGGTCGCCGCGCTTCAAGGCCCAGATCTTGCAAGACCCTTGCTCGCCTCAGGCGCCTGCGCACTGCCACCGCCTCACCTTGCTATCCCCACTCTGGGCGGCCGCCCTGCCGTGGCCGCCGGCCAGCCAGCACACGCCCGGGTCCGGTGACCCGGTGCCCACAGCCTTGTTCGGGTGCCCCAGCCGGGTCCTGGCACCCGAGAACCCCGCCCGAGACCCGCTAAGGCCCCCAGGGGCCTATGACAAGTGGGGTCGTCCCCTAATACGTTTAAAAATGGAATAGAAAAAAAAGACTTAAAAAATATAATAATAAATAAAAATGATTAATTAATTAAGTTAATTAATCCTGATTAGATTAACCTAATCACTAATTAAACTAATTAATCTGTTTTAGTTAATCTTAGTCAATGACAGTGGGACCCACGTTGTTGGCTTGGATCCAGCCAACCGATCGTTGATCACGACATCACCCTGACATCATGCTGACGTCATAATTACATTTTCTAATTAAATTAATTCTGTTAATTCTAGAAAATGATTAAATCCTTTTAAAATTAATATAAAATAAACGGTAGCTCGGATCGAAAAACTTTGTACATGAAAGTTACTCAGAACGACGAGACGATCCGGATACGCAGCCCGTTAGTCCGCCACACATCTCTAGCATAGCAAACATGGAACTTTCCCCCTCCGGCTCCTCTGCCCGAAAACGCGAAACACCGGGGATACTTTCCCGGATGTTTTCCCCCTTCACCGGTATCACCTCATACCGCGTTAGGGCACGCCCAGCATCACGCTTTGCTTTGTCATGCATCGTCATGGATATGTTTGCATTGTATTCATTGTTTATTCCCCCTCTTCTTCCGCTAGACACCGAGACCGACGCCATTGCCGCTACTCAAAGACGACTCACGGAGTTGACGACCCCTCTCTCTTGCTGTGAGCAACCGTGCAAGCCCCCTTGATCACCAGATATCGCCTATTCTTCTCTATCTTGCTTGCATTAGAGTAGTGTAGCATGTTATCGCTTTCGCTTAATCCTATACCGCTGCATAGCCTTTGTCCTTGCTACTACTATTGTTACATTTACCGCTATCCCATCGCTAAGTATAGAATGCTAGTGTTCCATCGGTGGCCCTACACTCTTGTCCGCCGCCATGCTATACTGATCGGGCTGTGATCACTTCGAGGTGATCACGGGCATATACTATATACTTTACACTATTACATTACATGTGATATTGTTAGGAGATGAAATTTGAAAGGACAGTGGCTCCATCCCGGTAGAGGTGGGCCCGGGTTCCCGATCGCCTCGATCGTTACTTTAGGAGTGAGCGGTGGCAGGTTGAGACCACCTAGGAGAGAGGTGGACTGGCCTCGGTCGGCGTCATGGATACTTAACACGCTTAACGAGTTCTTGGTATTTGATCCGAGTCCGCCATTTGGTCTATACGCACTAACCAACTACGTGGGAAAGATATGGGCACTCGGCGTCGTGGTATCGGCCGAAGCCTTCGTGGACGTCGGCCGATCGAGTGGCGCGCCGGATTGGAACATAAGCCCGCTCTTGTATTAAGGGGCTAGTTACGCTTCCGACCGCGTCATAACGCAGGTGTGTGCTAAGGGCGATGGGCCTGCACTGCGGCGCTTTAGGTTTAGACCGGCGTCTTGACCTCTCTGTTGGCCTAGGTGGGCTGCGACGCGTGTTGATCTTCCGCTGACGGGCATGACCCGAAAAAGTGTGTCCGCCAAATGGGATCAAGCGTGTTGGGTTATATGGTGCACCCTCAGGGAAGTTAATCTATTCGAATAGCCGTGATCTTCGGTAACAGGATGACTTGGAGTTGTACCTTGACCTTATGACAACTAGAACCGGATACTTAATAAAACACACCCTTCCAAGTGCCAGATATAACTCGGTGATCGCTCTCTAACAGGGCAACAAGGAGAGGATCGCTAGGTAGGATTATGCTATGCAATACTACTTGGAGGACTTGATCTACTCTCTTCTACATCTTGCAAGACGGAGGCTGCGAGCGTAGTCTTCGGCTGTGATTAGCTATCCCTCTTATTACGGCATTCTGCAGTTCACCCACCGATATGGCCCTTTACACATATATCCATGCATATGTAGTGTAGCTCCTTGTTTAAGTAGTACTTTGGATGAGTACTCACGGTTTCCTTGTTCCCCTTTTCCCCTTTCTTTACCCGATTGATGCGACTCAGACGATGGAGCCTGTGAGCGACGCCACCGTCGACGGCGACTCCTACTACACCGGAGGTGCCTACTACTATGTGCAGCCTTTTACACGACCGTGGAGTAGTTAGGAGGGTCCCAGGCATGAGGCATGCGCCTCTTTCGATCTGTATCCCAGTTTTTGCTAGCCTTCTTAAGGTAAACTTGTTTAACTTATGTATGTACTCAGATATTGTTGTTTCCGCTGACTCTTGTGTTTTCGAGCTTTTGTATTCGAGCCCTCGAGGCCCCTGGCTTGTAATATAAAGCTTGTATTATTTTTAATTTGTGTCTAGAGTTGTGTTGTGATATCTTCCCGTGAGTCCTTGATCTTGATCGTACACATTTGCGTGCATGATTAGTGTACGATTGAATCGAGGGCGTCACACCATGTTCTTACATAAAAGTACTGCTGTTGTGTATCCCGCATCAGTCACTCATGATTGGACGCTTTTAACATGGCAGTTTGATAGTGGTTGCATCTTGCATTGATTTCTACGTTGTACTGCTTCTAATTTTTCGAATTGCCACTTATGACAAGACACTTTTAACTTGGCGGAGTAATATTGGTTGCATCTTTCATATGGTGTCTAGCTTGCATTACTTCTATTTTCTTGAAAATCCATCTCGCTTAGTTTGCACATCGTAGCTGTGAATATGTCATGTCGCCCTGCTTTTTCTTACATATTCCATCCTCATACGGTTGTATTACATCAAAGTATTGCTTATGCGTATCATGCATCAATGAGTTACGAAGAGTGGTTTTATTCTTTTATGTTGTGGGTACAGCTTGACATGGCAAAGTAAAAAAGAGCAAGGAAAATAATATAGTAGGGAGTGATGTTACTCGTCGGGTGAAACGGAAAAGGTTACGGCCGTCGAGATTCTGCGGTACTTATAGTGCAAAGAGAAGGTCCAAGTCCACCGCTAAATCTACAAACACGGTATCACCCGCTTCCACCGGTTGCAGCATCCGCTCAACTGCATCAAAGATCTCAACCAGTTACTCGTTCGCTTTGCTCGAATCGCCAGTTCCCAAGCTGCCTTCACACCTAATACTACTTCAAGCATCACGACACAACAGACTTGGCAAGATCAGATGAACCTCATGGGCATCAACACCAAGACGGTACTCGACCGAGTCAAGTTGCAGTTGCATGCTCCTTTATATGTACTCTCACAGTTTGATGTACACTAACATTTTCCATATTCGTTGTTGAACTAGCACCACGGCGCAAGCAGAAACAGACATCAGGGATAATGCTTGACAGATTAAAAGAATCTAAAGGAGGAAGAATGGAGATCCATTTTGAGGCAGGTTTAAAAGGCCACGTGATGCTACAGAGTCAGCCAAGTTAGTATCGAGGCGATCGTTGCCGTTAGGTGTCATGCACGTATCCTCCCAACGTGGATCCAAAGACAGAATGAGAAAGACAATACCTAGTTTAACACCTTCCTTGACCATTTATCCGTAAGTAATGTTATTCATCACAATTAGTAATATTGTCTTGCTCTGTCCCATACTTTCTAGCTTGCTCCTAATAAGACTCACATTCTTTTTCAACAGATGAGGTTCAAGTTGATCCGAAAGATGATGCAACTAAACAAGCATGCACTCATGTTTTCACCGCTCTACGACAAAGATCGGGTACCACCTTAGAAAATCTCACTTTGAAGGCAAGGTTAACAATGAAATCGCCCAAACATCTCCAAAGGAATATATTACGAGATGAAGATCGACAGCCCTCGTTAAACACCGGGTCCGATCCAAAGTATCGGGTAGGCTATATGTATTTGATCGGACCACATATTGAACTTGTATTTATGTATGTGCCTTACAAGTGTATCTTCTTCTAGGCTAACTGTTTGAAGAACAAAACCAACTGTTCTAAAGTGAAATTCCAATGCATAACAGGATCTCGTAGCTAAATTGCACATCGCGAGGCTTTTGTAAATAGCTACTACTTCCTTCTATTTTTGTGCCATATTATCGTATCTATATTGACTTGTTCCAAATACAGAGGAAAGCCCGTATTGGACCAAAAAGAACCTGAACCGAATGCAAGTGCAAATCTTCAAGGATTGCCACACCAGCAAGATGAAGGGCATGAGCACACAAGTTCAAGCCCATTGTTGTAAGTCCTTACTCCTCCCGCCTTGAACTAATTGGTGCTGTGATGTGTTCATTTAACTACTTGGTTTGCAGCCAATGTCAATTACTCTGTTCACTTTTATACACAATTGTCTTAACGTATCATTTCACCTTACATGGTTTAAAAGAGATGAAGGATATTCTTTTGGTCTTGATCTGTAATCTAGTTGTTATGTTCACGTGCGCACACAATGATAAAATAGGCCATTCGTTTTATATCTGTTTTCCCATGATATGAATGATGTCATACTATGTTCATCCTACTTTAAACCATGTTTCTTTATCCTTAGATGTCAACGAATGTGAGGAAATAGACAATATAGTAGGCATGCTACATGGACATATGTTACGAAAGTGATTTTATTATGTAGTTGGCACTACAATACATGCTAATGTATTATAGTAGTTCACCAAAATAAGTTATGTATAAAGTTAAACCTACTTTGTTTAATTTTGTGTCATTAGTAAATTATCCTAAGACACTAATCTACAAGTTCAAACTTTCAGGAAGCTATGGAACAAATGATTGAACAACCACAACCACACGAAGATGACGAGGCTACTACGGGCACAATGTCACCTCTTGCGCGGTCGCCAAGATCTCTACACTAACAAAGGCAAAAAGCACCTTCCTGCGTAATTCTGGGTTGGTTGTCAAGGTAACCTCGTCCAAATCGCCTACTGAACAAAATCTTCCTGCTAGACAGAGTGATATACCTGTGCTCCAGACACAAGTCCAATCCCTAATGGACGTTGTTTCGGAAACAAGAATAGTGGTTGAGAAATGTCGTCAAGATATGAATGGTTTTGAAACCAAACTATCAGACATTCACTTTGTTGTTCAAGAGCAATGGCGGAAAAGAGGTGGAGATCGTGCTGCTCCATCAGATTCTACAGCCTGAAACATTAGCACTCAGGTCAAATGATCTTTGCTTCTATACATCTGATGGTGCTTTTATATGGAAGGACTGTAAACTTTATGCCAACAGGCCTTTTGTTGTATGGTTGGAATTTATTTTGCTGTGATACAACATTTATGATGTCGCCTCAGTGCAAGAATTACGACGCTATTTTTGTATAGTGTAGGTTTATCTTAGTAATGTATTCGGCCGAAAGCTTCAGAGGGAGCCCAACATGCCAACATTCATCGGGCCCATTCCAATTGGGCTAAAACGACACGGGCCGAAATTGACATGTAGCCCACTAAAATATCTCGGGCCTAAATCGGCATAAGCTTTCATATTTTTACGGTAGGCTGTGCCCATAGTGGGCCTTTTAAGGCGTAAACATAATTTGGGCCCTCGGTAAAAATAGGCCGTTCTGGTGTAAATATCTCGAGCCCATAAAAAACATGGGCCTTTAATAGACCGAAGTGAGATTGGGCCCTCGATTGTGCCAAATAACCCATCGGACTTAGCAGGCGAAATGGTGGCCCATTTACGACGCGGATCTTTGATGAGCCAAAATTCGGACGGGTCAGTAAAAGCGCCGACCTAATACACGGGCCTTTAACAGGCCGAAACTTCGGTCGGGCTAGATTATCATCATTTTTATATGGGTCGTTAATGGGCCCGATATGACGTTGGGCCACATATGGCCCATGGTTTATGTCCGGCGTTAACAGGCCGAAAATGACAACAGGAAGAAAGTGGCCCAAATCTATAGTGGGCCTCTAACAGGCCGAATGTCAGACATGGCCGAATATGACCCAAATCCTTCACGGTCGTATATGGACCGAAAGTTTTGATGGCCTGTAAATGGGCCCAAATGAAGCCGGACCTTTAACAGGTCGGAAATACACTGGGCCGTGATTCGGCCCAATTACTTAGCGGACTGTTAACGGGCCAGAAGTGACCATGGGCCGCGTTGATGGCAAGTTTAGGACAGGCCGTTGACGGGCCGATTTGATAGAGAATGTTGGGCCTTTAGTCGGGCCGCCCATTATGGTCTGCAGAATCTTGTGGGCCTTTAGCTGGGCCGCCCATTGTGGTCCGCAAAATCTTGTGGGCCTTTAGCTGGGCCGGCCCATTATGGTCTGCAAAATCTTGTGGGCCTTTAGCTGGGTCGGCCCATTGTGGTCCGCTAAATTTTGTGGGCCTTTAGCTGGGCCGTCCCATTATGGTCCGCTAAATCTTATGGGCCTTCGGTTGGGCCGGCCCATTTAAACTTTGTGGGCCTCTGTTGGGCCGGTCCATGTGTCAACATATTATAGGCCTATCTCGACCGTTGGATGAGTGACACTGTGTTAACGGAGTCGACGTTGGATCCGTCGACCAATGAGAATTTTACACGTGGAAAATCGGCATTGGTCGTGGTTGTTAACGGGTTATCGGATCCAAAATCCGACCCGATAGCTTAACCGCTGCGTTACATTACGGTGGATGCCACGTGTCGGTCACCCTTGACGAAAGCACTTCCGCGGACGGGATTTATCGTCATGGAAGTGGACACTTCCGTGATGATAATTTTGGTAATGTCATGGAACACTTCTACGACAAAGACAGTATGACTATCTTGATTCTGTCATAAATTTGTCATGGATGTACATGCATGACAAAAAATGCAACCTACTGTGACAAACACGTATCATCACGGAAGTGTATTTTTTTGTAGTGTCTGGCCTCCACCAGTCGGTGCTGCTCCAGGAGGAACATGTTGTACCGTTGTTCCTCCTGCGCCTGATGGAACGCTGACAAGGGGCCAGCGCGGGCTGCACCTCCGCCACGGTGGCGTTGAAGTGCGCCTGCGCCTACTCCATGGTGAAGCCGGCATGTACAGGAGGCGCGGGAGCAGGGGCGGTGTCGTCAGAACCCGTTGCCATCGTGATCTCGTCCTCGTCATTGGAGACCTCGGGCGAGCTGGCCGGCAAGCCAACCTCAATCCGCCTGGCACGATGGCTCTGCCAGGTGGCGGCTAGGGCGGCCATGACATCATTCATCTCCGTGGAAAGGCTCTCCCATAGAGCTTCACCGCCTGCAGTCATGGCGGATGCAGTGCAAGAGAGGAGGACGGGGATGAGCTTGTGTTGTGGTGTGGAGTTAGCCGGGTGTGCGCGCCTTTATATAGCGGATTTCGGTGAGACGAGGCGTCTGTGTGCGTCTATGTGCGGCGCGGGAGTGGGTTTCTCAACCGGTAAGCCTGGTTAATGGCGGCATACAGACGGACATCGGCATTGAACGGACGTGGTAGATATCCGTCCCGTCCAATTACGCGTCTCTGGCATTGAATAGGCGCAATCACCGGAGACGCGTCGCGGGCGGCGCCCACGACCAGCAAGCCCCTTCAATGGAGAGGTAGTGAGAGACCTCGTCCGCCCTGAGTCGTCTTTAATGTTGAGCGGTGCGCTCTACAACAACATGAATGCAGACATCTTATGCCGGAAAACGCGCGTGGGCAAGGGAGAAGGGGTTTTGGTGGGTCAGGGTGGTCAGAAGCGGGCGTGAGATCGGTCCGGGCTCCCGCAAAGCCTCCACATTTATCTCTGGTTTACGAGAGAAATCGCGTCTGGACTCCTCCGGACCAATATAGATACACGTTAAATGACTTCCGCGGTTCGGACAGTATGGTTCGAACAAACGCGGGCGGTTTATGGGTTTGACTTGAAGACGAGCACCACATACGATATCTTCACAAAAATGGTATGGCGTATCACGAGCCGCATGCACCGGGCAATATCGGACGAACGTCACTGCTGTCGCAGGCAAGCATATGCCTATGTATAGTACGTATAATAATGCTGATATAGACGCCAAGATTATCATCCCAAAAACTCAGAAAGAGAAAGCCACAGCAAGCAATAAAAAAAGAACTTCGGAACTTGTACACATTCAGAAAGAAGGCAACCATTGTTTATGTCCACATGAACAATGGCCTCTCCACAGCTATGGTTACACTGATATTAGCAAATTAGCGGTACAACATTACATTACCATCCTTCGTCCTAAGGACATTCTTATTGCCACTTGCAACGTTACACGCCATACTAGATATCAGCCCGCCTTCAAAAAACGTCTTATATTTTGATACGGAGAAGTAGATGGAAAGCCAAAAAAGAAAAAACATGGCAAAAACAAGAGGTGCTTTCTTTCAGGCTTTGCCGTCGTTGTAAGTGCTCAGATCTGCGTGTGTGTCCTGATCAGACAGCGAGACTGTAAACATTTAGACTTTGTGTGTATGCTTGGGCTGACGAGATGGATAAGTGACCAGCTTTAGTCATCGTCGGGAGGATTCGTCTCGGATTTGCACGTGGACAGGCACCCGACTACGCAGTCGTGGCTTGGCTCCACGAAAAAGGCTATCTGTTACAAGAAAGGAATACAGCACGAGCAAGATCTACATTTTTATGGTGCAATGCGGGGTTTGCCTTAAATCACATACAACTGAAAAAAAGGAGCTTTGCATTAACCAAGATCACATGGAAAATTAACCTTATACATGGAAAATTGATGGCTTTCACGTATTTATTACACAAGAAACTTACGGTGCAACCTCTCGTCCATCACTCGATGTAAAGTTGACCTACAATTGTGGAATGATTGTTGTATCACAAGTAAATATAAAAATAATAACCAGACCACAAAAGCCATTTATGTCACCTGAATACACAGTGCGATTCTTGCCCGGCGTCTGGCCTCGTTTAAATAGAGGCGGACGGGAGAATCTTGTCGGTTGTTGCGTTTAATGTCGGCACGCTCGTGAATGGACATGTGGCCGAAGTAGGTTTCTCGGCTTCGACGCAGGTTTAATGAAGGCGTTTGAACGTGGTGAGGTGGCGTGTTTAGCCGAGTGTGCAGCGGGCGGCGCCCTCGGCCGGCGCGCCGCTTCAATGGTGGAGGCGGTAAGAGGTCGCGTCCAGACTGGCGCGCTCTACAGTGACATGAATGCAGGCAGCTGCTGATGGGCGGGAAGCGCGCGTGGGAGGAGGAAGGGGTTTTTGGTGGGCTAGGGCGTGACAGCGGTCCGGACTCCAGCAAACCTCCCCATGTTTGTCTCCGGTTTGCGAGAGAAAAACACATCGGGACTGCAGTCCAGACAACATGGTGAAGACTGATACGAGAGGTTTGCGAGTCGGTGTTGGAGATGCCCTAGTGTGTTATAAATCATGAGGGCATAAAATACATGAACATCCTGGAGGCGTTTCCAAATGTCTTGTTGTTAGGAGCTAGGGTTTTGCCCGGTCTTGGCCGGAGGCTGTAGGGGAAGGAGGGAGAGGGGCGAGGGCTGGAGCGGGCGCGCCGGCGAGTGGGCGCCGTCGCGGCTAGGGTTTAGGTGCGGCGGCGGTTGGCTGGTGGCGGCTAGGGTTCCGGCTCCTCAGGGAGCCGGGCAACAGAAGATGATAATATCTTTATTGCTTGATTCCGAAAAGAGTCTTACTGCCTATATTTATAACCTAGATAACTTGCATAATAATTAACCTAAGATAACTTGCATAAGAATTAACCTAAGATAACTTGTGGGCTAAGATTGCCCGGTGGTACTAGCTAAACCGGCCATAACACTTCTCCTCGCTTGCACAAACAGCTCGTCCTCGAGCTGTAAGGTGGGAAGCGCTCTTGAACTCCTCGAGGTGATCAACCAGCGTAAAACACCTTCTCGACAAATTGGGCGGCCAGTCGGCGTGGCGACGGCGCCCTCTCGAATGTAGTCTGCAACCTTCGTAGAAGAGTCGCGAGCAGGCGTGGCAGGCGTGTAGGGTTCGTCGCAGTTGAAGCACAACCCTTGGTGGCGACGCCGAGTATCTCACCGAGGTGAGCCGGGCGGAACGGGCGCCTTGATCGGGCGGGGGTGCCGCGAAGTTCGCGGCAGCCGACCGCGGCGGGATCCGGCGAGAGTAGCGACCCAACAGCCCGGGACGGTGATTCCTGTTGAATGGCCACCGCGCGGCGCTCGAACGCGCGGGAGTAGTACATGGCCGTCTGGAGATCCTGAGGCCCCTTCATCTCAACGTCCACGCGGATGTGGTCGGGAAGGCTGCCGACAAAGAGTTCAGCCCGCTGTAAGGTCGTCACACCCGGCGCGTGACACGCCAGGGCCTGGAAGCGGTCGGTGAAATCCTGCACCGAGGAGGTGAAGGGCAGGCGGCCCAACTCGGCCAGGCGGCTCCCGCGTACCGGTGGTCCGAACCGAAGAAGACATAGCTCGCGGAAGCGATCCCACGGTGGCATGCCGCCCTCGTCCTGCTCAAGGGCATAGTACCATGTCTGGGCGGCCCCGCGAAGATGGTAGGAAGCCAGCCAAGTGCGCTCCGTCGCGGGCGTGCGATGTCCACGGAAGAACTGGTCACACTGGTTGAGCCAGTTAAGCGGGTCGTCTGAACTGCCGTGACGTGGGCGGTCGATCTTGGCGAACCGGGCGGCCGGTGTGGCGCGCTTCGCCCATCGCCGGGCAGACGGAGGGCTGATGACGGAGCTCGGTCCAGGGTGGAAGGGCCGTCGTAGTTCCCTATGGCGCCCGACGCCCCGGGCTGCAACTGGAACCCTGACGGCGGCCCGGCCTCCGTGGAAGCCGACGGCGGCCCGTGGAGCCAGCCGGGAAGTGGCGACGGTGACGAAGGGAAGCAGACCTCCTGGATCGGAAGGCCGCTCGGCGAGGACCGGCCCAGGCTAGGGTTGGGCGGGGGCGGTGGTGGAACCTGCACCGTTGCCGCCGGGAGGGACGGCGCGGGCGGCGGGGCCCAGGTCGGCCACTGCGGTCCATGGTTGGTGGCGGGCGGCGCGGTTGGCGCCCTGACGCGTCGGCCGCTGCGGCCAAGGCGGGGTCGAAGCCGCCGGTGGGGGAAACGCCGGGTAGCCGCCGGTGATGGCCGCCGGTACTGAGTACCACGGCAGCGCCTGCTGGCCCGCGGGCGCGGCTGGATGAAGCGGTGGAGGCGGCCCGTACGAGCCTGCCATGTAGAGGCGGATGCCCTGGACCGCGACGACCAGGTCGTTGAGCACACCGGCCATGGCCTCCGGTGTGAACTACAGCGGCGCTGGGGGAGGCGACGACGATGGTTGCTGGATGGAGGTTTGAGGCTGGCCCTGGCCTAGCGTGGTGCCAGGTGCGGGGGAGATCGGCGTCGATAGGGAGGCCGTGGCGCCCGGCGATGCAGCGGCAACGTTGGTTGAATCGGTGGCAGCGGCGGTGGGGGAGGCGTTGGACAGCGGCGGCTGTGGTGGTGGCGGGTTTGGAGGTGGTGAAGACATGGTCGAAACCTGGGTACCTGATACCAAGGTGTTAGGAGCTAGAGTTCTGCACGGTCTTGGCCGGAGGCTGTAGGGGAAGGAGGGAGAGGCGAGGGAGCTGGGCGCTGGCGCGCAGTGGGCGTGGCTAGGGTTTAGGTGCGGTGGCGGTTGGCTGGTGGCGGTTAGGGTTCCGGCTCCTCAGGGAGCCGGGCAACAGAAGATGATAATATCTTTATTGCTTGATTCCGAAAAGAGTCTTATTGTCTATATTTAAAATCTAGATAACTTGCATAATAATTAACCTAAGATAACTTGCATAAGAATGAACCTAAGATAACTTATGGGCTAAGATTGCCCGGTGGGCCTAGCTAAACCGGCCATAACACTTGTTCTTTTCATCCTGGAGGGCATGCATTTGGATTTTCTTACATTGCCAGGTGTTTCTAAATGTCTCTTCTTTTCATCCCGGAGGTATATGTACCTGGAGCCATTTCACCTATTATATATCACACCTACACAAAAACCTATTTCACAACGACTGACAAACTTTTCCAAAGACAAAATGCCAGAATACTACAGTCTACGCAACACAAGGAGTGGGTGAAACATTCACAGCTTTGCACCCCTCTAGATATGCTTGGTACCGTGGCAAATATGTAACCAGCAAAATGAACCCATATTCCCAATGTGGCCATATCCTTGAATCATCGTGGAAGATATACAGGGGGCCTCACAGGGTTTGGGCGCCAGAATTTACGACGCCCACAGATAAAATTTCTTTTGTTATAACCTTATGGTCCTTGTCACTGAGGTGGATGATATTGCTCTTCAGATGGCGTTTCTGTTTCAAGCAAAACCGAGCAAGGATCAGGATGGGAAATGAAATTAAGTATCAGAACATCAAATGGAGACCAAAACAAGTGGCCAGTACACCGATGGATAGTCAACTATTAATGTGCGCTCGAAAGTAGAAGTGATGCATTTGTTCCAGTAACATGTTTTTTATTTTATTTTCTCCGGAAAAGCTCCAGGGATCAAGGTTAACTTAAATGCCTTCATACCAGATGGATATATTAATTTACATTATACAGTTCAGAGTCCAATAAAAACAAGCACAGATTTACCAATGGTTAGTTCGAATTAGTCACTTCTGTCATATAAGAGGAAAATTCGTTGTGACATATCAGAATCAGAACTCATGCATAGGTTCAACCATACCGACGTAACATATAGTATCTTCTATATATTTGATCAACCAACCGCATGCTTCAACATAGTAAAATCAGAATTTAGATAAACCCAAGTACTAACAATCTCATACATAACAGATTGAGGGTAAGCTTCAGACGTAAGAAGCTAAGCCACGACCACAGCAGATTATTACAAATTGATTAATTTTGAGAAATGGGAAGCTCAATTGCACGCATAAAGGGTTGTGATAATAGTTCAGCACCAGAAAATACAATGGACAACATGATAACTAGGCTAGGAAGCTACCAGACCTTATATATGACTTTCCTGTACTTCCACACATGTCCCATTTGTAGTTCAGAAAACAGTGATACAACAAAATGAAAGGTCCATGCCAATACACCAGATAAGTTGTTCTCATCACCACAAAAAATTGCTGCTCTCTAGCTAATCTGGAGATGGTATAAAAACTGCTAGCTTCACTAAACATAAAACAAATGAAGAGATGGTATTAAGGATGGCAATATATAGGGAAATGCAAAGTTACAGGGTAATTGGCACAACATGCAGCCATGCACGACATTGCTTTTTCAGATTGTGTGGCAAGTAAGAGCACTTAGAGCAACAGAATGTCAAATGATGCTGAACTAGTATTTGTAGAATGGCCTAACGAATCAACCACACACCTAACACCACTCCGCAGTTATAGCAAACAGTGTGATGGTTGTTGAACTATTAATAAGAGTGTGAAGCATCACAAATGCAGCAAAGCCAATTCATACAACATTTACTCGATTACGATGGTGTATTAGCAATGCTACAAATTTGGACTTTAAAACACATGGCAAAAAACCTAGCAAAATAGAGAAGAAATTTACACACACGATGCACGTTGTAAATCTTTGTAACCTCAACAGAAGCAAAAGGAATACCTTGAAGGTTCAGCTTCAGTGCAGGAAATACAGGAGGCCAAACCATCTTAAAAGGAAAAATACAATAAGCCGAATACCAATCCTTATCTTTCATCTCATACACTTTACGCAATGTCTTGCCCTTGATATCTAGATACAGTATGCATCGACCCATCTGTAAGAACACAAACTCGGCATTGTCCCCGACCTGCAGTATCCGAAGAACATCAATATGCTCATCCTCAACAGTGTAATCTGGCATCCTCAAAGCAGCAACCATCTCACTCATAAAGATGGTGTCCACCAGCAGCCAGTTGTTCCCCTTGTGGAGCCAGATGTGAAGCTGAAGCTCCTTCACTTGAATAAGATATACACTAGATGCATCATCTGCCCGTGACAACATGGCGTCTCTATCTCCATACTCCACCCCTTGTGGGAGACAAATAGTAGAGCAACTTGAGACCGACAAATCCAAGACCATAATATTTCTCGGGGCGACCGTGATATAAATTTTACTGTCGACCAGCACAAGTTTTGGGTCCCATAGCGGAAGAGATGGCTGGTCAGTGGCCAAGGTATGATGTGTGCACCAGATACCATGTTGCAACATATATACTCGCACCGTAACCTTACTGGTCTCCTCGGAAGACTCGATCAGAACATAAAAGTAGGACAAGTCGTCGCGTTGTTCTTTGGAGATGAGACACGGCCAGATGCAGAACCTGCCCTCCGGCCGGTTATACCTTGGAAATGGTGGGAAGGTCGTCATGCCTCTCTCAGTCAGTGTGCACAGAGCGGTATGCACTCCAAGTTCGAATCTAGGGCCGTCTTGGAGCATAGTTAAGACGCGGCCATTCCGGCAGTCGAGGACGTGAGCCCGTCTGCACTGCCAGGTGTCCGGGCAGAAGCATGCACGGTCGATGACGGCGGCGAGCTCTGGTGGCTGAGGCAGCATCGGCGTGAAACAGGGCCCCGTCCTGGTGTCGATGTAGAAGCCGAGCAGGCGAGGGGGGTGCAGCTTACGGAACCGGCCAAGGAAGGCCTTGTCAGAGACGTGGCATAGCCAGCGTCTGCAGACCAGGGCGGCACGGACGAGGGTGTTGGGGAAGCTAACACGGAGAAGGATCTCAACGAGGAGGTTGTCATCGTCGAGCACCTTGGATACGGTGGTGGAGGAGTCTGCCACCGCCGGTTGCGGCTGCTTCTCACCTTCCATGGCGACCTAAACAATAATGTAAAAACAAAATGCGTTAGTATTGTGGGCCGGGTTTTGGCAGTAATCAACAATTTACATTAAATAATTGGTGGCTAGTGATCTGGCTTGAGTCTAAAATACTAGTAGTACTCCCTTCATTCTCTTGTATAAGGCCACCTCGTTTTTGTGTCAAATTTAGAACATAAAAATATAAAGTGACCTTGTATAAGGGAACGGAGAGAGTACATGGCTAGTGAATCTGATTTGGGACTAAAAGTCTAAAGATACTCATTTGCTAGTGAATCTGCAGTGGGGGCTAAGGCAAATACTGAATCCAAGACATGGTCGACATCGATCTCATCTATAAAAGATCCATGGTAAAATACTCACTCCATGGCTATTGAATCTGGTTTGAGTCTAAAATACTCCATGGCTTGTGAATCTGAGATGGTACCAAAATAATTCTTGGCTATTGAATAAGTAGTAAAATACTCCATGGCTATTGAACCGTCAGTGGGACTAGAATACTCGGTGGCTGGTAATAAATCTGAAGCCATCATCGACCAACGCCGTCGGGAGGCCGGCCTGGCTGGGATGGGAAGGGTGATTACCTCGGTCAAAATCGACCCGTCGGGAGGCCCTAGCATCACTGCGCCTCTTGCGATCGACGGCGAGAGGTGACGCGGTCCGGCAGGATGGGGCGGCGGCCAAGCGACGGCGCCGGTGGAGAGGAGAGCCGGCCGAGCGGGATGGGGAAACCACTGCGTTGACCGTGTAGTAACTTCACTAGCAGGTGCAGGTTGGTGGGGAGGAGAGAGCCAGTTGTACGAGTACTTCACCAGCAGATTAAAAAAAAAGAAAATTGTAGCTCCTACACGGTGAAAACAACTGGGTTGACCGTGTCCACGTGAAAAACGTCAGCGCGTGCGTGGGGGTGGGTACTGGGTACCCTCTAGTCTCCTCTTCTTTCTTCCTCTCGGCGTCGGCGGTGATTTCTTTTGCCTGAATCTTAAATTCGGCGCAACCGGTGTTGGAAGCAATATATATGCTATCTTTTTTTGAGGTAAATACATTCGAAGTCATAGAACTTGCACGCGATGGTCAGTTTGGTGCATAAACTTGTAAAACACGTGTTTCTGGTCATCAAACTTGCACGATCGTTCATATACGATCACATTTCATATGCACGGATGTATCCATGGCCTATGTGACATTCCAGTGTGGCCAGGGCCCACTGTCATTTGTTGCAGCATGTAGATCTGCAGAGAAGCCTTTGACTTTTTTTATTTTCGTATTAAGCCCCTAAAAATAAAATGAAAAAACAAGCGATGTGGGGTTTTGAAGCTGCAACGTGTCCTAGTAGTCTCACATGGACAACCACCAGACTACTGATCATTCATGTCTATATAGCACGACTAATTTATGTATCATATAAACAATGACTGAAAATAAATTTTACAAGAAATGTAACACGGAAAAAATGAGGACCGTGGCTCGATCATGTGACCTTGTGGTTGATGTATACTACGCAACCTTCTTCTTGTAGACGTTGTTGGGCCTGCAAGTGCACAAGTTTGTAGGACAGTAGCAAATTTCCCTCAAGTGGATGACCTAAGGTTTATCAATCCGTGGGAGGCGTAGGTTGAAGATGGTCTCTCTCAAGCAACCCTGCAACCAAATAACAAAGAGTCTCTTGTGTCCCCAACACACCCAATACAATGGTAAATTATATAGGTGCACTAGTTCGGCGAAGAGATGGTGATACAAGTGCAATATGGATGGTAGATATAGGTTTTTGTAAACTGAAATAATAAAAACAGCAAGGTAACAAATGATAAACGTGAGCGTAAACAGTATTGCAATGATAGGAAACAAGGCCTAGGGTTCATACTTTTACTAGTGCAAGTTCTTGCTCTCAACAATAATAACATAGATAGATCATATAACAATCCCTCGACATGCAACAAAGAGTCACTCCAAAGTCACTAGTAGCGGAGAACAAACGAAGAGATTATGGTAGGGTACGAAACCACCTCAAAGTTATTCTTTCCAATCAATCCGTTGGGCTATTCCTATAAGTGTCACAAACAGCCCTAGAGTTCGTACTAGAATAACACCTTAAGATACAAATCAACCAAAACCCTAATGTCACCTAGATACTCCAATGTCACCTCAAGTATCCGTGGGTATGATTATACCATATGCATCACACAATCTCAATTCATCTATTCAAACCAACACATAGAACCTCAAAGAGTGCCCCAAAGTTTCTACCGGAGAATCACGATGAAAACGTGTGCCAACCCCTATGCATAGGTTCATGGGCGGAACCCGCAAGTTGATCACCAAAATATACATCAAGTGAATCACGTGACATCCCATTGTCACCACAGATACGCACGGCAAGACATACATCAAGTGTTCTCAAATCTTTAAAGACTCAATCCGATAAGATTACTTCAAGGGGAAAACTCAATTCATTACAAGAGAGTAGAGGGGGAGAAGAAACATAAGATCCAACTACAATAGCAAAGCTCGGGATACATCAAGATCGTGCCAAAGAGGGAACACGAGAGAGAACACGAGAGAGAGATCAAACACATAGCTCTTGGTACATACCCTCAGCCCCAGGGTGAACTACTCCCTCCTCATCATGGAGAGCGTCGGGATGATGAATATGGCCACCGGTGATGGGTTCCCCCTCGTGCAGTGCGAGCGGGCTCCCGGGAGGTTTTTGGTGGCTACAGAGGCTTGCGGCGGCGGAACTCCCGGTCTATCTTCTGTTCTGGAAGTTTTAGGGTACATGAGTATATATGGGTGCAGGAAGTACGTCGGTGGAGCTACGGGGGGCCCACGAGGCAGGGGGAGCACCTCCCGTATCTCCTGGCGTAGAGTCCAAGTCTATCTGGTGGCTTTCCTTCCAAAAATAACTTCTCCAGTTGATTTCGTTCCGTTTCGACTCCGTTTGATATTCTTTTTCTTCGAAACACTGAAATAGGCATAAAACAGCAAATCTGGGCTGGGCCTCCGGTTAATAGGTTAGTCCCAAAAATAATATAAAAGTGAATAATAAAGCCCAATATTGCCCAAAACAGTAGATAATATAGCATCTAGCAATAAAAAATTATAGATACGTTGGAGACGTATCAGTGGTCAAGGTTAACTAACATTACCACCGACAACACAACACGTCCAGATGTAAGAAAACAATTTATATTCTTATTGAAAGGATCGATATGGTTGACTAGAGGGGGGGTGAATAGGCAACTAACATTTTTTAAGCTTTTCTTTACCAATTTAAACTTTGCAATAATATAGGTTGTCTAGATGTGCAACTATGTGAGCAACCTATATGATGCAATGACAACTAACACATAAGCAAGCAAGGATATAACACAAGAAGCTTGCAAAAGTAAAGGCACGAAATAACCAAGAGTGGAGCCGGTGGAGACGAGGATGTGTTACGAAGTTCCTTCCTTTTAAGGGAAGTACGTCTCCGTTAGAGTGGTGTGGAGGCACAATGCTCCCCAAGAAGCCACTAGGGCCATCAGATTCTCCTCACGCCCTCACACAATGCGAGATGCCGTGATTCCACTATTGGTGCCCTTAAAGGCGGCGACCGGACCTTTACAAACAAGGTTGGGGCAATCTCCACAACAATTGGAGGCTCCCAACAACACCACGAAGCTTCACCACAATGGAGTATGGCTTGGGTGACCTCAACCGCCTAGGGTGCTCAAGCACCCAAGAGTAACAAGATCCGCTTAGGGATAAGAGAGGGAATCAAATTTCTCTTGGTGGAAGTGTAGATCGGGGCCTTCTCAACCAATCCCGAGCAAATCAACAAGTTTGATTGGCTAGGGAGAGAGATCGGGCGAAAATGGAGCTTGGAGCAACAATGGAGCTTTGGGGGAAAGAGGTAGGTCAACTTTGGGGAAGAAGACACCTATATATAGTGAGGGAACCAATCCAACCGTTACCCCACTGAACAGCCCCGCACAGAGCGGTACTACTGCTTGGGCAGGGCGGTACTACCGCTTTAAGAGCGGTACTACCGCTCCCATCCAGTGCATCTTGTCGTCGACGAGGAGGTCGTGGTCTCGGCCCAGAGCGGTACTACCATGGGAGTAGGAGCGGTACTACCACCACTATCGCCAAGACTTAGTACCGTAAAACCCGACACGAAAAACACCGGTCTCGAGTCGAGGCGGTAGTAGCCCGGAACCACTGCGGTACTACGGCCGAAGTCCACATGCGGTACTACCGCTCGAGGAGCGGTACTACCGCTCCGGGATTTTCTACGAGTGCTTACCCCCTTTCTTAGGCTTCCAACCACATTTTCCATGAGATGGCCTTGGGTGGTGAGCTTGGAAGCAATCTTCGCGGCACGACGCTCTAATTCCTCCTCGGGTGTGGAAGGAGGAGGGTTAACTTGATTATCTTGAGCGCCGTCTTGAGCTTGTTCTAGATCTTGAGCTTGCTCATGATCTTGAACTTGTTTCGAGGGGGAGAACTTGACCTTGGGCATCATTTAGAGGTTCACCACCATCTTGAGGTTGATCTTGCCCTTGGTCTTGTTCACGAGGTTGAGGGCCTTCACTTTGTTCTTCGGAAGTGAGTGGGTCTTGGGGAGGTGATGGCTCCACTCGAGTGGAGCATTGTCCTTCTCCTTCGGCCACAAGGGGGTTCCTCAATGGGTAGAATATGACCAATACCCAGTATTCTTATGGCTTGGGGAGGAATTTCATCACCTACAACACAAGTGCCACTTTGCTCCACTTGGGAGCCGTTATTTTCGTCAAACTCCCACGTTACACGTCTCCTCAATGAGTCCGGTGGACTCGTTGAGGACATGGTAAGCATGAGAGTTTGTAGCATAACCAACAAATATGCCCTCATGAGCTCTAGCCTCAAATTTAGACAAACGAACACCTTTTCTTGAGAATGAAACACTTACAACCGAACACCCGGAAGTACTTGAGGTTGGGCTTGTTGCCGGTGAGTATCTCATAAGGAGTCTTGTTCAAGCCTTTGCGGAGATAGAGCCGATTGGATGCATGACAAGCGGTGTTGATGGCTTCGGCCCAAAAGTTGTATGGAGACTTGAACTCCGCCATCATGGTCCTTGCCTCATCCATCAACGTCCGGTTCTTCCTCTCTGCAACACCATTTTGTTGAGGGGTATATGGAGCAGCATATTGGTGCTTGATCCCCTCATCACTAAGAAACTCATCCAAGGTGTAGTTCTTGAACTCGGTGCCGTTGTCACTTCTGATTGTCAAGATCTTTGCATTATGTTGACGTTGAGCTTCATTTGCAAAGTCGATGACGGTTTGTTGAGTCTCACTCTTCCTCTTGAAGAAGTATACCCAAGTGTATCTTGAATAATCATCCACAATCACCAAGCAATACTTTCTACCTCCAAGACTATCAAAAGATGGAGGCCCAAAGAGATCCATGTGAAGGAGCTCCAAGGGTCTCTTCGAGTAGATGATGGTCGTGGGAGGGTGAGCCTTCTCATGAAGCTTTCCTTCAATACAAGCACGATCTTTGGCAAAACTAACATTTGTTAGTCCACGGACATGGTCCCCCTTGAGAAGACTTTGCAAAGATCTCATATTGGCGTAATAAACGGCGATGCCAAAGCCATCCCACGTCAACTTTAGCCATTAGGCATGTCGCGGTCTTAGTGGGTCGCCCAAAAGTTAATCACATAGAGACCGTTCTCGACATGCCCAACAAAGGCTACTTTAAGAGTCTTACTCCACAAGAGGGCCACGGTATCAATGTCAAAGAAGGTAGCAAAACCCATGAGTGCAAGTTGACGAACGGAAAGCAAATTGTATGCAAGGGACTCAACAAGCATGACTTTCTCGGTCGTTAGATCATGAGAAACGACAACCTTGCCAAGACCCAATACCTTAGAATGTGAGGCATCACCCCACTCAACATTGGTGGGCATAGATGGAATCTTTTGCACGTCCACCACCAAGTCCTTGCTTCCGTTCATATGATTTGTTGCTCCACTATCGAGCAACCATGATCCCCCACCGGAAGCAAACACCTACAAGAGATTAATGCTTGGTTTTAGGTACCCATTTAGTAATGGGTCCTTTGATGTTAGTAACAAGGGTCTTAGGAACCCAAATAGACCATTCAATGTACTCATAAGGAGAACCAATAAATTTAGCATAAACATGTCCATCACTAGCACGGCACGACACATATGACGGGTTAAAGTCACCGGCTATGTTGGAGGGAATGCTTTTGCCCTTTTGGACGTCAACTCTCTTCCCTCTTTCTTTCTTCTCCTTAGGAGCACCCTCTCCCTCTTTCACAAAAGTCTGCTTGAGAGGAGGAGGACGTTTGGTCTTGTCGTTCTTCTTCTTGTTGCTCTTGGACTTGGGTGCAAACCCAATTCCTTCCTTGGCCACAACTTCCTTTTGATTGCTCAAAAGGTCGTTGAGGTTCTTCTCACCTTGAATGCATGTCACAAGTCCTTTCTCAAGTTGATCCTTCAATTTGGCCCTCCACAAGATGCGCATGCTCACAACACGGGTTAGTAGCACAAGCATTATTAATTAATATCATGTGTGGGAATGTGGCCTTTTCCTTGGTTAGCTTAACTTGGAGTTGAGCATGAGACTCCTTGAGGTTAGCGTGAGCACCCTTCAAGGCCTTGTGGGCCTTGTCAAGTATCTCAAACTCCTCTTTGAGTCTAGCATGATCAACCCCAAGTTTAGCCTTCTCGGAAGTTAACACATGAGACACAACAAGAGCATGATCAAGATCTTTCTTTAACTTAGCATGGTCATTGTTGTGTGACTCCTCAAAAGTCAAACGATGCACACGCTCTTCCTCAAGAGCATTGGAGAGATCCGACATCTCATCGGCATAGTCACGACTATGACCTTCCATCTTAGAGATGGTATCTTCGTGAGCCTCGATCATGTCATTGGCCTCACCAAGTTGTTCCAAGAGAGCAACAAAATGCTTCTTGGACTTGCCCTTGAGCTTACTCATAAAAGACTCCAATTCATTCACTTCATCATTAGACCCATCATGTTCATCAATGCAATCCTCCGAGGAGGGATTAGTAATGATGGTAGTAGTGATGTTGGGGGTTACCTTGTTTGAAGCTTTAGCCATGAGGCACTTGGCGATGATGTTCTCGTTGGGTGAATCAAAGAGAGATGCCGGGGAGTAGTAGCAATGGCAACGGATGCCATGGCCATTGCTTCTCCGCTTTCATCATCATCGTCATCCTCTTGGTATTCTTCTTGAACCACCAACCCACGAGTGGGAGTCTTCTTGGTGAAGTTGTTCTTGTTGGGGAAGGACTTGGCTTTGTCTTTTCGGATGAACTTGCCACCATTGTCTTCCTGCTTCTCGTAAGGACAATCCATAGCGAAATGGCTCACATTGCCACAGTTGAAGCAAGTTCTAACTCGTTGCTTGCCCTTGACGCCACTTGAGTTGTTCTTGTTGAAGTTGGGTCTTGTATTCTTCTTGATCCAAAATTGTCTTGAAGCAAGAGCCATGTGCTCATGATAATCATATTTGGTGTCTTCGGGGTTGCTCTCCTCATCTTCCACTTCTTCCTCTTCTTCCATAATAACCTTGGCCTTCAACGCAATGTTGGGCTTCTTTGCCCTTTGAGAACGGAGCACCGCATTGTCGGCGGTCTTGTCCAAGATGCTCATTGCAACGAACTCATCTGAAACTTCACTTGAGGTCATGGAGTGGAAGTCCGGTCTTTGACGGATGACGGAGGACATGGCCTTGTTGTAGGGCATCATGGCCTTGAGGAACTTGCGCTTGATCCAATTGTCATCCGTGTCCTTGATTCCATGATCTCGGAGTGAGACCACGAGTTTGGTCACTCTTCGAAAGAGCTCACGAGGTTCTTCATCTTCTTTCATTGCAAACTCATCGGCTTCATCTTGCACCACTTCATAGTTGGAGCGTTGAATGCTAGCACTTCCTCGATAGAGAGACACAACACATTTCTATGCGTCTTTAGCCATGGCATGAGGTCAAAGATGAGGGAGATCTTGGGAAGAATTGCATCTTGGATGATGAAGAGAGCACTCTCATTGAATTGATTATCCACGGCTTCTCGAGGGGTGAAGTTGCTTGGGTCATGAGGATAGAAACCTTCTTCAATGATTCTCAAAAGGTTAGTATTCACATGTTTTAAATGACGGCAGCGATAAACCCAAGAATCAAAATCTTCATGTTTCTCATACTTAGGAGGAGGACCGACATGATTTAAATGAGTAGAGGGAATCGGCCCTCCATAAATTGGAGGTTCCACATGGGCAAAGATGCCGGTGCCATTTCTACCACTAGTAGAAGGACTCTTTTTACTGTTAGCTCCCCCCTTGTCGGAGGTAGCATCCGTCACCGTGTTAGTGGGATCACCCACTTTCATAGGCGAGGTGGACAATTTGAGTCCTTCGAGAAATTTAGTAAGCATGCTTTCAACCTTGGTCATCATGGAGTCTCTCAATGTGTCTAGAGCCACATTCAGATGCTCACGAGAGACCGAGGTTCCCCCATCGGCCGTAGACGAGATAGGATTCACACCGGAGTGCTCCTCCAAGACGGCCTGTGGTGTCAACCATACTCTTCGGACGGCAAAATCCTTAATAAAGAGACGAGGCTCTGATACCAATTGAAAGGATCGATACGGTTGACTAGAGGGGGGGGGGGTGAATAGGCAACTAACATTTTTTAAGCTTTTCTTTACCAATTTAAACTTTGCAATAATATAGGTTGTCTAGATGTGCAACTATGTGAGCAACCTATATGATGCAATGACAACTAACACATAAGCAAGCAAGGATATAACACAAGAAGCTTGCAAAAGTAAAGGCACGAAATAGCCAAGAGTGGAGCGGTGGAGACGAGGATGTGTTACGAAGTTCCTTCCTTTTAAGGGAAGTACGTCTCCGTTAGAGCGGTGTGGAGGCACAATGCTCCCCAAGAAGCCACTAGGGCCACCAGATTCTCCTCACGCCCTCACACAATGCGAGATGCCGTGATTCCACTATTGGTGCCCTTAAAGGCGGCGCAGGACCTTTACAAACAAGGTTGGGGCAATCTCCACAACAATTGGAGGCTCCCAACAACACCACGAAGCTTCACCACAATGGAGTATGGCTTCGGGTGACCTCAACCGCCTAGGGTGCTCAAGCACCCAAGAGTAACAAGATCCGCTAGGGATAAGAGAGGGAATCAAATTTCTCTTGGTGGAAGTGTAGATCGGGCCTTCTCAACCAATCCCGAGCAAATCAACAAGTTTGATTGGCTAGGGAGAGAGACAGGCGAAAATGGAGCTTGGAGCAACAATGGAGCTTTGGGGGAAAGAGGTAGGTCAACTTTGGGGAAGAAGACACCTATATATAGTGAGGAACCAATCCAACCGTTACCCCATCGAACAGCCACGACAGAGCGGTACTACCGCTGGTGGCGGCATTATCGCTTAAGAGCGGTACTACCGCTTAAGAGCGGTACTACCGCTCCCACCCAGCCGGGTATCGCTGCAGGTCGACGAGGAGGTCAGGGACCTGGCCCCAGAGCGGTACTACTGCGGGAGTAGGAGCGGTACTACCGCCACTACTGCCGCACTTAGTGCCGTAAAACCCGACCCGAAAAACACCGGTCTCGAGTCGAGGCGGTAGTAGCCCGGAACCATCTGCAGATTACGGCCGAAGTCCACAAGTGGTACTACCGCTCGGGAGCGGTACTACCGCTTGGGGAGCGGTACTACCGCTTGAGTGCTTCAGTACTACCGCTTAAGGACCGCGGTACTATCAACAAGGTGTCAGGCGAGGCAGGGGAAGGAAAGGCTGCTCCATCAAGCGGAAGGAAAACATCGGGTGTGATACGGATGTATGCGTGTTGATTCCACCCTAGCCTTACCAAAGCGGATCCCTCTTGATAGTACGGTGACTCCTACGAAACTAGTCCACCAACAAAGAAACGAAGGAGCTACACCGTCTTGAATAACACATCGAGGGGAGGTAATCGTCTCGTGCCAATGGATGAATCTCTGAAAGAACTTAACGCACACGATTAGTCCGCAAAAGCATTGTCATCAATCACCAAGACATCTTGGGGATAAATATGCCCTTACACTTATGTTTGTGACATTCAAAAAATATTTATGTGTTACAAAAAAAGGTACGCGGCATTTTAAAAAGTTTCAAAAACTTGTATTTGAAAAAATGTTAATCAACACAACACGTCCAGATTAACATTTTTTCAAATAGAAGTTTTGAAACTTATGTGTATTGAAACATATACTCCATATGATACACATATGTTTTGATGTTTTAAATACTCCAGTATACATCTATGTTTTGATACACATATATTTTAAATACTCCGCATACATCTATGTTTGGAGTATTTAAAAAAATATATGCTTAATACTTTTTAAACATATGATTAACATTTTTTTCAAATACAAGTTTTGAAAAGTTCTGAAACTTTTTCAACTATGTTTTTAACATTTTCGGATGGTACGGAACATTTTAAAGCTACACAAACAGTTTTATACATTGTATAGGCATTTAAAAAATGTCATGACCAGTTTGTTTTGGAATGCATGAACATTTTTAAAATGCAACGTATCATTTTTAATTACACAAATGTGGTTTACAACGTTTAAACAATTTTTTAATGTCACACACCTTTTTTTGTAACACACATAAACATTATTAAATATCACAAACACAAGAATATAATTTTTTTCTTACATAGAACAAGAAGGAATAACAACATGAAAAATATTTATCCCATTTGGATATGTTGTATTGTCGAAGCCTGGTGGTAATCTTAGTTAACGTTGACCACGAGGTCACATAGTCGAGCCACGGTGTTCCCTTTTTTGGGGTTACATTTCTTGTAAAATTGATTTTTCAGCCGTGTTTATATGATATAAAAATTATCTGTGCTACCTAGACATGAATGGTCATTGGTTTGGTGGTTGTTAACCCGAGCCTAGTAGGGGCACGTCCCTAGTTTGGAACCGAACCACCCCTTGTTTTTCCATTTTATTTTAGGGGCTTTATATGTAAATAAAAAAAATCATTTTTAGGGGCTTAATAAGTTAAAAAAAAAGGTGCATAATACATAAATAAAGAAAAAGCCTGCACTACTATGCGTTGCGGGCTTACAGTGGGCCCTGGCCATGCTGGCATGCCACATAGGTCATGGATACGTCTGCGTACATGGAATGTGACCGTATATAAACGTTTGTGCAAATTTGATAACCAGAAACACGTATTTTATAATTTTGTGCACCAAACTGACCGTCACATGCAAGTTCTATGACTCCTGGTGTATTTACCCTTTTTTTTCGAAAGATTGCAATATGTATGCTATCGAGCAGTTTCATTATTGGAGAATGGTTGAGAACCGCTCTGTATTGAACAACTCTGTTTGTTCAATGTGAGGGGGTGTTTTTTATTACAAGGCGTCTGCAATGACTTTGTTAATCTAAGATATTGTGTTGGCTCAATATCTTGGAGGTACTCATAGGGATAGGATATTCATGTGTGCGTTTATACAAGTAAATGTATGTGTATACGTGAACATTTGCGTTTGTAACAGTGGTATAAAAACAACAACTGAGATTTGACATCGAGTCCCCAGATATCGAAATCACTAATTGAGAAGTGCTTCTTGCAAAGATCACTCTCACCTTCCCGGGTTATAACAAATGGCGCGTTACATATGCGCCACTTGTCGCAACCCGGGAGTTTGTTTTTTTTTCGTGGATCCGTTTATTCAAAACGTTTTATCTATTAAACCGTACGTCCAAATCTCGAACCGTTTTCATTGTTGGATTCCTCGTGTCAAGATCTTCAAAACTACTCCCTCCGTCTCATAATATAAGACGTTTTTTGACACTACACTAGAGTCAAAAAAACGTCTTACATTATGGGACGGAGGGAGTAGATCCCATCTTTATACGATTTGACGAACTTTTTTTTCACGAAAAAAATTGGACGAAATAACCGAACCGGGAGTACGGTTTTTTCCCTTTCCGAAAGAGGCACGGTCACAAAATCACAACCATGCCTCTCGTGAAAGAAAAAAACAAAAAACATGTTTTTTTCGTTTTCGAGAGGCACAACAGTGGCTCTCACGAAAGCACAACCATATGTCTCGCGAAAGCAAAACGTGCATCTCGCGGAAAAAGAAAAAAAGAAAAAACGTATTTTTTCGTTCCCGAGAGGCACGATTAACTATGCCTCTCGCGGAAGAAAAAAACAAAAACAATATTTTTTCGTTCCCTAAAGACGATATGTTTAATCCACTGATTGTGTTGCACCTAGTCCTTTGTATAGATGGTCTGATTTGCACTATCGTCTCTGAATCGTCCAAGAGTATCGTGTGCACAGCAGCTCTCAGTACGATAACAGTGATTGCCATATAGACTTCACTTTCAAGTAGTACCAGTAGTGTCTTCGATACTAAAACGTTTTTATATTATGGGATAGAGGGAGTAACGGACTAATCCTTTCCCCCGCTTCTGTACGGGCTTTGTCATATACTCCCTCCGTTTTAAATTAGACGACTCAACTTTGTATTAACTAGAAGGAAAGATAATTCTGCAGATCAGATTTCGCCACGCACAACAACTTGGCACCACATACGACATCTTCACAAAAATGGTATGGTATAATGCTGATGTAGACGCCAAGATTATCATCCCAAAAACTCAGAAAGAGAAAACATATAGTATAATGCTGATGTAGAAGCCAAGATTATCATCCCAAAAACTCAGAAAGACAAGGCCACGGTGAGCAATCAACTTCGGAACTTGTACACATTCAGAAAGAAGGCAACCATTGTTCATGTCCACATACATGAACAATGATGACATCTCCACAGCTATGGTTACACTGACATTAGCACATTAGCGGTACAACATTACCATCCTCCTTCCTAAGGGCATTCTTATTGCCACTTGCAACATTACACGTCATACTAGATAGATGGGAAGGCAAAAAAGGGGGACAGGGCAAAAACCAGAGCTTCTTCTTTCAGGCTTTGCCGTCGCCGTAAGTGCTCAGATCTGCGTGTGTGTCCTTGTAGCGCTGCGATAGGTACGCCGAGCACGTTATTGGGGGGAACCTGATCAGACAGTGAGATCGCAAAAGTTTAGACCTTGTGTGTATGCTTGGACTGATGAGATGGATAAGTGATCAACTTTAGTAACCCGTCGGGAGGAGCTAGAACTTACTTTGGAGGATTCGTCTCGGATTTGCAGGTTGGCAGGCACTCGACTACGCAGTCATGGCTTGGTTCCACGAAAAAGGCAATCTGTTACAAGAAAGGAATAAACAGCACGATTAAAATCAACCTTTTTTTATGGCACAATGCTGATTGCCTTAAATCACATACAGCTGAAAAAGAAGAGCTTTGTGTTATCAATTGCATGAACCAAGATCACATGGAAAATTAACTAAGACATGCTTTCACTGGTTCAGCGTTTGTCACGCACGGAAAAATAGATGGTTTTCGCATATTTACACAAGAAGAAACTTACGGAGTAACGCTCCTGTCCATCAAGGACCACTCGATGTAAAGTTGACCTGCAATTGTGGAAATGATTATTGTATCGTAAGTAAATATAAAAATAATAACCAAACCACAAAGTCCATTTATGTCATCCAAGTTACCCTGAATACACAGTTTGGACTGCAAGCACAATATCGAAATGCCAATTAGAACTAAGAACATCCTTTAAGAGATAGATTCACAAACCTGAAAATGGAGTTACTCCAGCGCTCGAGCATATCACCAAGATTGACAATAAAGCCTCTGCAAAACAAAGAACAAAAGAGTGAGGGTTTTTAACTTATGATTAACAGGTAAACATTTCATGCCGTTACCATCAATCAAGAATGAGACATAAATCTAATCAGATTAACAGGCTAACCCTTTCAAAGGAGCTACATATTCCCATACTTGAGGCTGAGCATTCCTGTCCTTGCATATCTGCAGAATTCGGATGGCAAATCCCAGTTAAGAAAATGTAAAAACAAATACAAGAAAAGGCCATGTTTCAAGATGCTTTACTTGGAGACCAACTACATCATCAGTTGCTAAGAGAGTGATCAGGCCATAATCCGAATGTGCACCAGCTCCATAAACTCCCTTAGAAGGATTTGACACTTGACCTGATGACAAAAAGAACATCAAATGGAAGAATTCATCATGATTCATGCTGGAAAAATATTATTTGACGTGAAGGCATGACCTGTTTTTTGTCCACCTTCATAGTGCAGGAGCCTTAATGTGGCTATCGAATCGCCAAGCATTTCAGGTCTATCAAAGAAGTCCGCATCTAGGTTCAAAGCAAGAGCAATGATCCTTGCAACTGATTTGGCCACTCTCCTGAAACCAATAGAAAGCAGGCCAACTAAGAATAGAGTTCACCTCTGATCCAATAAATAAAACCTCATTCACCAGAGGCTACAACAAAATTCCAAAAAGGGCATTTGCATGAATACTTGGAAGCTATTTTCTTTGACTGCAAACACAGGTTTACATGACTCATGCATGCTACTTACTCATTCACATTCAGTCAGTTCCAACTTTATGGATAATCATTTACCACTTTGAAATGTTAAATTTAAAACCAGGCAATATAAATTAGGTTTCTACTTACAATGCTTCCCTGTGATATTGCTCCATCACCTCCCTCCATTTGGGCAATACTTCTGTGAGAGCAATAAGAGAATTACATGTGAAGTAAGTAAAAAGAACCATGTAAGAGTTACTTTTAGGTGCCAAACACCAACAGTACAATGTTAATAGAACCTATAGTCCATTACCATATTACTAGCTACAAGCATACTGCAGATGTCTTGCTATTGATTGATTATTCAGTTTTCGGAAGGGGTGCTTTAGTAAAAAAGAACTTGAAAACAGAGACAAATTACCTTCGGAAGGCCACTGGTTTGGACCATAAAATGGCCTATTTGACTGTGGGTCATCTGCAGGTACCTCAACACCAATATAATACCCTTCCTTGTAGTCACCTAAAGAGGCGACGTAAGTGTCAATTGTAAGAAACCCAACTTGCAGTGATGTTTGTATGTATGATGCTGGTGACTCAAGAGTCAAGAAAGCTGAACTGAAGCGTAGCAAGTAGCAACACGTGTGGGAGTCGATAGATACCATTCACTTGGTTTTCTGGATCAAGAATCTCATCTAGCATAGGTGTATATCCTCGATTCTTCTCATTTCGGAGAAGCTTCATTTTCTCACTGTTCGGAAGTTCAAAGAATTTCTTACTTTCGGCAAAAACCTCATTCATGAATTCCTGGCTTATGCCATGATCCAGCACATAGAAGAAGCCTGAATCCAAGCATGCCTAAGAAAAAAAATGGAATATTTGTTTAAGAAACAATATGGTCCAAAGCTATTAGAAGAAACAGAGCTACCAGCACATTAACTATGCTCTCAGTACTAAATATAACAGAAGGTTGCATCATGGCATTCTTAGTGGTCCATTTCTTGCACTGCCTGATATGTAATGCAATAATAGAGCAAGACCATAGTTTGCGATGGCTGAAATTTTAGAGGACGGTGAGTAAACTATAGCTATCTAAGGGAGTAAGCGGCAAGAAAACATGGCACATATATAATGGTACTGGAATTAATTCACAGCACAAGTAGAAAATTATTATTCCCAAAATGAAATCTTTACTGCATGGGTTACTTTAGCTATCTACTTCTAGAACTGGGACGATGATACTAGAAATTCAGTAATACTGACTGAACTGATGTCTTACTGTTGACATCTTCTCAAAATAACAAGCACACATGTCCCTTTTCAGAATATATGCAATTTTTATATGCAAGAGGTCAGGCCTGGCATAATCAGGATTCTATTTGAAAATGTACGCTACTGCAAATAGTTTGTACTCCCTCCGTCCGGAAATACTTGTCGGAGAAATGCATAAAAATGGATGTATCTAGAACTAAAATACGTCTAGATACATCCATTCCTCCGACAAGTATTTCCGGACGGAGGGAGTATATGTATTTCTAAGACTCCACCTAAAAGAACAGACCCCGTGCTAGAAGCTCCCACACCAGCAGGGTGGGGTATAGGGGAAGGATTATATGAGGCAAGCCTTGCCCCTGCACATTTCTGAGACTCCACCTAATATAATAAATAGAAATTTTAATGCTGTCCACGTCCTTGGGGACAAAATTGCACTTTTCTTGAAACACAATAAACCTTAACAAACTGTAAGATGGCGGTCACTCTCGGTCACTACCCCTTAACAATCCTTGTTTTCAGAACGGAGAATGCTCGACACAGACCATGTACGAGGTCAAAGCAACAACTGGCAAATGACAAGTACTCCCTCCTTAAAGAAATATAAGAGCGTTTAGATCACTCAACGCTCTTATATTTCTTTACAGAGGAAGTACAATTCAATACTAGTACTAGTGTGTTCAATAAATAATAACTACTACTACTGAAAAAGGCAGAGGCCAAGTTCATTGCTTTTTTGCTGAACTTTGATGCACCAACCGTAACCACTTTTGTCTTCCTCTTCTATAATGACTGCAACACAACCTGGCTAACCTGCCTCGTGAACCAGCAGATTCCCACCAGCTTACAGGTTTTCTCTTTACAAAATTGACGAGCATGCTCGTAAGAAATAAACTCTGCATACAGCTAAATAACCCCAAAAAGGTGGCACTTAATTGAGCCGTGGCCGACTTTTTCTGGAGAAAGAAAGCTAACCAGCTTTCCGCTGTTCATGCGCCCATGGAACAAAAATTCTTTTCGATTATCAAGAAACGAACCTGCTTGAGGAGCGCGACCGATCTCTGGATGTCGGGGTCCGCCAGGCTGATGCAATTCAGGCTCGTCCTCGAGGTCGAGCTCTCCATGCCGCCGCTACGCTTTCCCCACCACCAGCCTGATCCCCTGCGGCTGCCTGCTCCGCTCTTCCTCGCAGCGCGCCGCCGCCTCGATTCTTGGCCGCTAGCGTAGACTGTGACGCGACTCCTTTGTTCGATGCGCTCAGAGTCAGAGGGGGGTGGGTGGATCGCCGAATTGGCGCTGGAGGGCGATATATAGGGGCGGAGGCTCGAGGTTGGTGGAATTTGGAAGAAGGTTTGCGAGGGGCACAAAAGCGGAGGCGATCTCTCGGTGGCTGCGGACGGCCTGGGTCTCCGGACCAAGAAAAAACAATGCGCGATTCCTCTCGGTATGGACTTCTATTTATTTTTCCTTGTGTGTGTGTGTGTATTATTTGGTGTGGTCTGCCTTTGAGCACTTTATATGCTTTTGTTGGTGTTGATTGATGTCATCCGAATCTAATCGCATGTGGAGTGGATGGATGGATGGGTCGCGTTTGATGGCAGCGAATTTCCATTGGTCTTTCGGTCACTCGAAGAGGACGGGTCAAAGGGAATCCCAAAAGCGTCAGCAATAATCTTGGGCCTGTTTGGTTTATGACTAAGATTGTCAAAAGTTGCCACACCTGAGGTTTTTATTTTTTGAGAGAACATCGGCTTTATTGATCACTTAACAAAGTTACAAAAAGTCTTCCAGTCCGGAGCAGAATAAAAAACAACAACACTAGATAAATTCTTACAAGATTTAGCTAACAAATGAGACGCTACATTAACTTGCCGATGAACATGTTTGAACACCACAGAAACAAAGCTTCAAGAAGCAAACTTGATGTCTTCAACAACAATACCAATGCTGGAGCGATCCCAAGATCTCGAATTCAGTTTTTGCACCAGCTAAAGGCAATCCGACGCAAAGATAACACCTGTCATCTGAAAAGCCTTCATCTGTTGCTAATTGAACAACTGTACGTAAAGCTAAAGCTTCAGCTAGTTCAGGATCAGAAACACCATGTAGTTGTTCAGAAACAGCAGCAACGCATCCACCATTGTGGTTTAAAGCAATAACACCAGCTCCAGACTTGTTCAAGTCAGAGAAAACTGCAGCATCCGAGTAAACCAAGATCATACCTGCCGGCAGCGGAGTCCAGGAAGGATTGGATGAAGCCGACTCACGCCTGTTGACAGGTTTAGAGATGAAAAGATGTTGCATGGTCAAATCTGAATATGCACGGATCTTCTCTACTGTACTGCGAATTGGTGGTGCTTCAGGAACATGTCTAGCATCATTACGAGCTTCCCACAAATGCCACAGAGTGACGATCAGAATAGTAGCATCTCTATCTGAATCCCTTGACAGAAAATCAAAAGGCCACCATTTTGTGTTTCTGAAATCAGAACGCCGTAGCACAATACCGGTCCAGTTTTCTATTGCATCCCACACAGCTGCAGCACGCGGGCAAAAAAGCATGGCATGCTCCACCGTTTCGAACCGCCACGTATAAAGATGACTCAAAGATCCGCACATGACGCCGCGTTATGGCCGAGCACCCGAGGGAGGCGATCCCGGGCAAAATGCCGAGCATGATCTTCATCTTGTTCGGAGCTTTGATAGCCCAAATGGCCTTCCAGCTTTTTTCTTCGATCGCCATGTTTGAACACAAACCATGCCTAGCCTTGCTGCGAGCAATCTGAAACTGCTCCAATCGAGCCATGTTGTAAGCTGAGCGGACCGAAAAATCTCCAGATTTTGTAAACGGCCAGCTAGCAAAATCTTCACCTCCCCGCCTGCTAATAGGAATCCGTAGAATGTCCTCCGCAACATCAGTTCTGAAAAAAGCTCTGATGAACTCTTCATTCCAGGAGCCAGACTCCTCATCAACCAGACATTTGACCTTGGCATTTGCAGGGACAGGGAAAAGAGGATGCAGACAATGCAGAGACATCGATGGGATCCAATGATCAGAGAGGATACAAACATTTTCACCATTACCTATACCCCACTATATTCCTTTTTTTAACAGTCTCCGACCGGCCCGAATTGCCCGCCACGTAGCCGATGCTGATCTTGGAGCCTCTGCATTCCAGAAATATGAATTTGGAAAGTATCATCCCTTAAGGACATGAGCACAGAGGGACAAAGGGTCCGTTAAAAGCCTCCAGCCTTGCTTTGCAAGCATTGCCAAGTTGAATGAAGCCATGTCCCGAAAACCCATTCCTCCGAGTGACTTTGGAGTAGTAAGCCATCCCCACGAACGTCAAATTATTTTCCGCTTGCCATCTTCATGACCCCACCACTCATCGGAAATAATTTGACGAAACTTCTCACAAGTGGCTACAGGAAGTTGAAAGCAACTCATAATATACGCCGGAATCGCCTAGATGATCACTTTCAACAAGGTTTCCTTGCCAGCCCGGGAAATAGGCTGTTCGGACCATCCAAAAATGCTAGCCCAAGCCCGATCAAGCAGGAACTTGAAGGTCTTTGTTGGGGAGCTACCTATTTCTGTTGGCATACCAAGATAGGAATCATTGAAGGCCTCATTATCAATACCAAGTTGTGATTTAACCCTCTGTTTGACATGTTCTGGGCAACCCTTTCCAAAGAACAAAGCAGATTTGTCTTTATTAATTAATTGTCCAGATCCTTGACAGTAGAGGTCCAAGGTAGATCTCAATGCCTCCACACTGTGGGTATCGCTTCTAGCAAAGAAGGTACTGTCATCGACAATGAGGAGATGTGAGGTTAGGCAAATTTGACCAACTTAGATGAGTGTTTGGTTCAAGCCACACTAGGGCCTCACATGACATACATACAAAAAGTGTGGCAATATTCTCTTAGGCTTGCCAACTTGTGACTCATTTTATTGAACTAACATTAGGAAAGCTTGGCAAAAATGTGTGGCAAAGTGTAGCAATGCAAGGCCTAGAACCAAACAGCCCCGCGTGTTTGCCCTGGCTTCATGATTCGGGATGCAAGCCATATCGCCCCCATCTCCAACGTGTTCTTCCAGCTCTTTGTGAGCGCCGGCCGTTTCTCTGTCCCGCCACCCTAGTCTCTGCCCGCATGGCGCGTTCTGCTTCCTCCCTACTCCGTCATGTCAGCGCCAACATGGCCCTGACACAATAAATCGCCAAGACAGACGAAACATGATGCCATGACAGAGAAAGAGAAAAGAGCTGCCATGGTAGTGAAACTGGGACAAGTGCCATGGCAGCATATCGGCGAGTCCTAGTGAGAATATTGAAGAAGATGGCTAAGAGTGGGCCAGGAGGGCGAAGAAGAGTCAACGCTCTGTTGGTGGGCCTGATGTGGTTGGATAGGTTTGCGTGTGGTGTAGAGTGCGTGAGATTGAGCTGTAGCGGTGGGGTATAAACCGTGGGCATCACTCTGTAAGAGGCATCGAAGAAGCGAACTAAGATTTTGTTTTCCTTATTTCCTTCCCCAAGCTTACCTTTGCCTCACCTACCCCTCCTCTACCGGATCCGATCGATCCATGACCATCGCAGTTGGTACCAGAGCCTCTTCCGGTTAGTGCGCGCTTCCATAGTCTCTTGATCATGCGGTAAAATCATGTGGAAGGTTGCGGATCGCCCTTGGGATTGATCTGCCTAATTCCCACAGTGGGTTCGCTGGTTCGGACAAGGCAAGTGATCTCTGCCATGGAGGAATTCGACGAGCGACTGATGAAGGAGCTCGAGTCACTGGGGACAAGATTGAGGGGATCTATGCTTGGCTAGACACATTGGACAAGCGGATGGAGGAGCAAATAGTGCACATCAATGTGGTGCAGGCAAAGGTAAACCTCACCACAAACTCTATTGCGAATGTCAGGCAAGAGCAAGTGGCAGAGAAAATAGTACCCAAGTCCACCACACTTCCAGTATCACCAGGGAGACTGGACAAGAGGGAATTATTCATTCACCACCACCTTGTCCCCCTCCTCCTCCCTTACAGATTCCTTGGCCGACCACTTTCCAGTATCAACTAGATACGGCTCGGGGAGGAGAACCTCAATTGTCTGCTAGAAGAAGTTGGATGCTGAAGATGAACTTTCCCAAATTTGATGGTTTAGAGGTGAGGATCTAACTAGATGGGTGTGATGAATACTTTGCTCTGTATGACATTCTAGAAAACTTCAAGGTTACTCCGGCCACACTGCATTTGAAGGGTGATGCAGCTCACTAGTATCACGCATACAAGCTCTCTGCTGGCTGGGTGGACTGGGAGAGTTTCAGAGAGGCTGTGATGGCAAAGTATGATGTGGATGTGTGTCGGGGAAACGACACCTATGGGATCACTGGAATCCCTTCTACGGTTGGCGGGCGCGGGGTTGTGAGAAGAGCAGGTTTAGGAGCTAGCACGAAGATCGTTTACCCAGGTTCGGGCCGCGAGGATGCGTAATACCCTAGTCCTGCTTTGGTGTGTATTTTAGAGTGTACTTGAGCTCTCGAACTAGCTACGGTGGCTGCGTAGTTCCAAAGAGCCGAATCCTTCTCCAGTATGCCTCGGGCCTCCTTTTATAGTCGAAAAGGGGTTGCACAGTGGCACACAGGAGGTGGAAAGGTGTACAGTGCGCGAGCTTATCGCCCGGCATTACGGGACAAGACGCATTTTATGCATCGCTTAGGTGTCCCATTGCTTTATCGGGGACGGGAATGAGGCCCGTCCCGTCTGTTGCCGCTCCGCCTTGCTTCGACACGCACCCAGGCCAGCGATGTGTGCAGCGCCATGTAGGCAGGCAGGCTGCTGAGGTGGCGCGGTGGTAGGGTCTTCACGAAGACCTGCATGCCACCACGCAGGTGCTTGCTGGGTCGGTGTAGATGCCGCCCGTCGCCACGCAGGTGCCTGCCCAGCTGGTTGAGCTAACAACTGCTTGGGGACGGTGGTGGAGTCTTGGCAGGCGCGGGCCTGGCTGTGGCCCCGCAGATGCCCTCGGCAAGGGTCTTGCCGGGGGCCTGACAAGGGTCTTGTCGTGGCATTGCAGTCGTCTCCGGCAAAGCGCTTGCCGAGGGTCTTGTGGATTTCCTCGGCTAGGATCCTGCCGAGGGTCGCCGTCTTCTGGTCTTTATCTGATCTCGTGTGTTTATGATCTTGACGAAGATCTGCATGCCACCACAGAGGCACCTCCCGAGCCTTGGTTCTAATGTGGATAGTTGGTGGTGTTGGAACCCGTGGGCCCAAGGGTGGCTCGCTCTGCTGGCGTTGGGCAAGTTGCCCCGGCAAGGGTCTTGCCGGGGCCGCGGAGGCCGCCCCGACAAGGGTCTTGCCGGGGGGAGTCCACCTCGCCTCTCCGCTCTTTGTCTTCTTGGTCTTGGCATTGTTTTCGTTGGCCTTATGCTTCGGTTTCCCTCTGGCCTCCCTCCTCTGCCCTGCTAAGTGTGGCCGCTCGCGGCTCTGGCTGCCCGTGCACAAGTAAAGGGGCTAAAAGGAGAGCCTCTACTTTTGTACACCGACAGGAGCCCCCGGGCCTGGGCCATACATAAGCGCGACGCGTTGTTGGACTAGGCCCAGAATGGTGCGCGGGCAGGTGGGGCAGATTTTATCGCAGTAACTATTTCGGCCGCTGCGCTTCCCCATGACCCGCGTTGAACGCGCGACGTGGAGGGTCGCGCGTGATGTGGGGGTCATGCGTGGGGTGATTCCCACACGCATGCGTCACATCATGGTAAAGAAGCGGCTCGCGCCTTCCCCAAAAAAGAGGGAGGCGCAGAGGCGCGACTCATTTACTCGGGCGGACTCGGGTCATGGCCTTCAAGGCGCCCATGCCCCACGATCACGAGGTGGGGAACGGTCGCCTCAGCCATCCTCTCAATTTTGCTTGCTCGCCATGTATCCCCCTTGCAGGTGGCAGGCGGTGGAGGCGGGAAACCGGGCCGTCGCTGATTGGGGCAGCGGGTCGGTCTCGATTCCCTGCGCCCCTGATGGTCGGATTGGCCGAGCGGGGTGCCGAGTCCCGACCCCGCCCCTTTATAAGAAGGGGGAGGGAGACGACATCCCACATCCTTTCATCATCCATCCCCATTCACTTCGGCTTCTTTCTTCCGTCTACCATGGCGAGAGGAGGCGCCGGCCCTTCAATGGTGGCGGCGAGGGTCGCTGCCCGACAGCACGTCCCTCCTTCCCAAGAACTCGTGGAGGCGGAGCCGGCCACGAGAGGAAGGGGGAGGGGGCGAGGCCGAGGTCGCCATGGCGCTCGGGGAAGAGGGGGACGGGGTGGCGCTCTGGCCTCGCCCCCGCCAGCGATGCCTCCCCGATGGAGGGCCACGTCGGGGACCAGCCCTGCGAGTTCTTCATCAGGCTGCGCCAACCACCGCGTCGCCACCTCCGTCTCCCTACCCCATTTGCTCGGGAGATGGAGCTCGATCCGCCCCAGACCCTCAGGTTGCACATGAGGGGCTGCGGGAATGACGGCACGCGGGTCGACGTCGACTTCCCGCTCCTCACGTCATGTACCTTCATCGCGGATGGAAAATGTTCGCTCGCATCCACAGCCTGACGGCAGGGCTCGTCCTCTACTTCAAGTTAATGGAGGACATCCTGCTCTCCGTCAAGGTCTTCGGAGATCTTGGAACTCGCCTGAAGTGCTGCGTGGAGAGCTCCTCCGACGATGAAGATTCCTCCTCGAGCGGGAGTGACGAGGAGGACAGCGACAACGACGACGAGGGCGTCGAGCGGCGGGATGCCGACCCCGACTCCGACTGACCGCGTCGCCCCTCCCTCGGCCACGCGCCCTGCCGAGGGCCTTCCTCGTCAAGCTCTCCATCGGCGCGTTCCCCATCACCTCCTTGGGCGGCTGGTGTAGGAGGGCCGGAGAAGGCGAAGAAGGCGGGCGGTGGCCGTCAAGTCGGAGTACGCGGGCACCGACGCCTTCGTCGCGTATTGTCGGGCCGCTGCCTCATCTTCCAGCTCCGGCACCGGGATGCTCTCTTGGTGCCTTCTGCTTCTCACACCTCACCTAGGCGCTCCTTTCGCCCTCCTTCTACCTTGTTCCATCTTCTGAGGAGAGGGACAAGAAAGGGATTACGGGCATCTTATCTTTTTTTAGTTTGTAAGCCTGCGAGCACTTGTTAGATTTAAAACTTGTAATCCCCTTGCTCATGTTTTTCATCCCGTATGAACTGTACCTGTATGGGACGCTTTTAATGAAAAAGGGTGCTTGCCGAGTTTTTTGTGCGTGAGCGAGGCCCATGCCAAGGACAATCCTTGTTATTTTTAAGATAAACATTGTCGCCCGGCACAGGCCTTGCCATCCCCCCACTTCAGTCGACCATTCTCATGCTCCTGGCGGAGGCAGGGGCGAAGTAGAGTTGGGTCCCTCGTTCATTTCTTGCCACCGCGACTACGACCAAGTTCCGACCCAGGGGATAGCTCTTAGGTACAGGAAAAGGGGAGCATGGTGGTTTAAGAATTTAAATGAGGTTTCACATGTCCCAGTTCCATACGGAAATGCATAACAGGGGATGAAAGACTTATCTGAATCCGCAGCCCCCGACAACCTTGGCTTGCCGTGGTTGGATCCTTGTGTCTTCAGCTCTCGGCAGTCTTGGCTTGCCGGGGCCGGAGCGCCGGTTCGTTTTCTTTCTTCCAAGTGGCTCAACAGAAGTGTCCACGTGCCCTGCGAACCAAAGAGGACAGAAAGACACACACTTGACCTCTAGGCTAGGGGTTAGTCACCGCTAAGCACTATCAACCCTAACAGAGGGAGAGACTTAACCTAGCATGCATGCTATAACTTAGGGCGCCAGCGCTTCATTTATTTATGCTCAGGGTCTACGCCTGGCTTTGTACAGAGGGTTACATGCCTTGTCGGCAAGGCTTGTACAAAAGGTGGTTTGCCGGGGGGCCCTGCAACCGCGCCTTATGGGTAAAAATTGCGAAGATGTTCAATGTTCCAGGAGTTGCTCACTAGAATAGCATCTTCGGTCTCCAGGCGGACTGTGCCGGGCCTGGTGACTCGTATTACCCGTTAAGGGCCTTCCCACTTTGGCGTCAACTTGTTGGAATTCTTGGCCGATTGAACGTGCCGACGAACAAGGTCGCCTTCCTCAAAGCTTTGGGCATGAACCTTGCGGCTATGGTAGCGGCGTAAGGCTTGCTGGTAGCATGCTGCTCTCACAGCCGCCCGAAGACGATCTTCCTCAAGGAGAGTTGCGTCATCTTGCCGCAATTGGTCTTGCTCAAGCTCGTCGTAAGCGAGCACTCGAGGTGACCCGTATATGAGTTCCGTGGGGAGAATCGCTTACGCCCGTATACCGTGGCAAAGGGTGTCCGGCGGTGGCTCGATTTGGCGTCGTCCTGATCGACCAAAGAACCGCCGGCAACTCATCAATCCAGCGCCTTCCGCTCTTGTGCAGCCTGTCAAAAGTCTTTGTCCTCAGGCCTCGCAACACTTCAGCATTTGCCCTCTCCGCCTGGCCGTTGCTCCGTGGGTGTGCCATGGAAGCGAAACAGACCTTGATGCCGAGGTCTTGGATGTATTGCATGAAGGTGTAGCTTGTGAACTGCGTGCCATTGTCGGTGATGACTCTGTTTGGCACACCAAAACGGCAAACTAGCCCCTTAAAGAACTTGACGGCTGACTGTGTTGTCACCTTCCTCACTGCTTCCACCTCCGGCCACTTTGTGAACTTGTCGATCACAACGTATAAGTACTCAAAGCCCCTGACAGTGCGGGGGAAAGGGCCCAGGATGTCGAGCCCCCAGACCGAGAATGGCCAGTAAAGAGGAATTGTTTGAAGGGCTTGAGCTAGTTGATGAAGCTTCTTCGAATGGAACTGACACGTTTCACACTTGGTTACTAGTGCCGTTGCATCCTGGAGGCGATGGGCGAAGAAACCCTGCCGGAACGCCTTGCTAGCAAGGGCCCTCGACCCTATGTGGGAGCCACATATGCCTCCGTGTATCTCCGCCAAAAGCTCCAGTCCTTCCTCCCGGGGAATGCACTTCAATTTCACACCATTCGGTCTCTTCTTTGTGACAGACGTCATCGACGAATCGATACATAGTGCATCGACGGGCTACTTTCTCCGCTTCTTCCTGCTCCTCAGGAAGCTCCCTGTTTGGAGGAATCGGACGGTATGTTGTGCCCATGCCGGAGCTTGGGGCTCGACGGCAAGGACCAAAGGCATTTCTTCTGCCATGGGAGCGGCCGCCGCCTCACGGTTGGGGAGCTTGACGGCCTGCCGGAGTTAGTCACTCCTCGGCAGGCTCAGAATCCACGACAAAACCCTTGCCGGTGGCTCCCGGGGGCTCAGCGGGGAAGTACTTGCCGGGGCCTGATTTCCTCCGTTTGTTCTGCTCCGTTGATGGTTCGATGGATGGTTGAGTTAACCGAAGCAAAAAAGTACATGGTTCCACAGGTAGCTTGAATGCAGCGCGCTTTGACAGGTAATCGATGATGTCGTTCTCTGCTCGGGGAATGTGCTCCGCTTGTATATCGTCAAAGCGCTCCTCCAGCTTCCTCACCTCATCTACGTAGGCCTCCATCAACAGGCTCTGATAATCTTTATTAACTTGTCTGACAACAAGCTGCAAATCACCCCTAACGATGAGCTTCTTAACCCCGAGGTCTGCCATGATCCTGAGACTGGCAAGCAACCCCTCATACTCAGCAATGTTGTTGGTGGACATCTCCCTGAGAAAGTGCATCTAGATTACATACTTGAGGTACTCTTCGGTGGGTGTGACGAGCAGCACACCAGCACCGGCGCCTTGCAGCGAGAAAGCCCCATCAAAGTACATAATCCAGTCGCGAGCTGTTTCCTTGCTGGGGAGAGTGGTCTCCTGGATCTCTTCATCAGGCGTTGAGGTCCATTCTGCAATGAACTCCACCAGGACTCTACTCTGGATTGTTGAAGTACTTTCAAACTTCAACCCAAAGCTTGATAACTCCAAGGCCCACTCCACAATCCTTCCGGTTGCGTCTGGGTTGTGCAGTATCCGTTGTAACGGGAGGCGGGTGACGATAGTGATCTCGTGGGCTTGGAAGTAATGACGAAGCTTCCTCGAGGCCATAAGGAGGCCGAAGAGCAATTTTAGCACACCGGAGTACCTTGACCTAGCCCCCTACAGGAGGGAGCTGACAAAGTAAACCGGGTGCTGCATCATCTTCTTCTTCTGCACCACTTCATTTGGCTGCGCGGGCCCTGTCCCGATGGCGTCAGACTCCGCCGGGGGCCTTGCCTTGCCGGCACCAGGTGAGGGAGTCCTGGACTGAGGGGTTCTCGGGCGTCCGGCCTGTTATCTGTTGGGCCGGACTGATGGGCTATGAAGACACGAAGACCGAAGACTATACCCGTGTCCGGATTGGACTCTACTTGGCGTGGAAGGCAAGCTAGGCGGCCGATTATGAAGATTTCCTCTTATGTAACCGACCTCATGTAACCCTAGATCTCTCCGGTGTCTATATAAGCCGGAGAGCATGGTCTGGATAGGACAGATTCATTACCATATACTCATAGGCTAGACTTCTAGGGTTTAGCCATTACGATCTCGTGGTAGATCAACTCTTGTAATACTCATATTCATCAAGATCAATCAAGGTGAAGTAGGGTATTACCTCCATAGAGAGGGCCCGAACCTGGGTAAACATCATGTCCCCCGTCTCCTGTTACCATCGATCCTAGACGCACAATTCAGGACCCCCTACCCGAGATCAGCCGGTTTTGACACCGACATTGGTGCTTTCATTGAGAGTTCCTCTGTGTCGTCGCTAAGAGGGTCGATGGCTCGCCTTGTTGTCAAGGATAATATCATCTCCGGAGGAGGCCTGGCCCCAAGTCAGACCCTCCGTCTCGGCGGCTTCGTCATGACCGCCGGCTCGGCCCTTAAGCTGACGATGACCTCTCAAGTCATCAAAAATCACCTCCGCGTTGATCCCGAATACTCCGCCCGCATGGACCCAGTGGAGTTGTCGTCGTTGAACGAACTCCTGGATCGCATGGCCGCCTTGGGGGTCGCTACGAACTACGATCGGGTCGGTCTTAAACCCGACCAGAGAGAAATTAAAACTCCACCGATCACCCATCAGATAGTGGTAGTCGAGGAGCGGAGCAACTCTTCCACTATATTGAAGATGAACTATGTACGGATCATCGATCTTGAAGAGCCGGATACTTTCTGGCAGAAGGTCATGTCTCCTCCTCCGAACATAAAGTTAGATGACGAGCCTAAAAAACCAGGTCGGTGTTCGGATTCAATTACACCCACCCACCCGGACATAGATGCTCTCAGAGGCATCAAACAACAGCCTCAGGAAACGGTACACCACTTCTGGGGCAGATTCCTCGTCAAAAACAAGGTAAAAGGCTGCCGCGATGAAGACGCGATAACAACATTCTGCAACAACTGCACGGACGAAGGTATCCTTAACGCCATCAATCGCCGCCGCATACTAAAGTTCGCTGACCTAGCAACCATTGTACAAAAGTAGATCGCGATGGAAAGCGCCTGGAAAACTCAGGCAGCTGGCTGGGAATCATCCCGGCTCCCCTCACAGGCGAAAAGGGCGCACCCCCGTGGCACGCCCAGGGGAACAGTCAAAAAACATAAACCTATTGCGGTGCACGGCACCATTCTGGAGGGATGGCTCAATGGCCCGTGCAAAATACACACGACGCCAGATGCCAGGGTGACCAACAGCCTTAGAGCATGTTGGATACTCCGGCAGGTAGCCAAGAGCGGCGAGGACATCCTTACTAAGGACACCCCAGAACAACACCCTCCAGCAAATGACGATAATAGAGTATTGGCAGTCTTTGAGACATTCGCTTCAAACAACAAGCTAGGGCCCTGCGCGATCTCGCCGAAGTTTGCCAGGTCGCTGCAATTAACCCCTGGAACGACACGGCCATAACCTTCAACGCCAGTGACGAACCTAAATACAGAACAGTCCGAGCGCCAGCTGCCCTAGTCCTCAGTCCCATCGTGGATGGCTTTCGACTTATAAAAGTCCTCATGGACGGCGGCAGCGAACTAAACCTCATTTACGAGGACACGCTCCACAAGATGGAAATAGACAGGAGCCGCATCGAGAAAATCAGCACAACCTTTTAAGGTATCATTCCCAGCCGGGAAGCTCGGTGCGCAGGAAAAATTACACTTGATGTGGTGTTCGGCACGCCGGAAAATTACCGGTCCAAAGAAATAACTTTACAGGTGGCCCCTTTCAACAGCGGGTACCACGCCCTGTTAGGGCGAGAGGCCTTCACGCGCTTTGAAGCCATACCTCATTATGGGTATATGAAGCTAAAAATGCTTGGACCTAATGGAATAATCACCCTCGTCAGCGATCCGGACATAGCCCTCCGTGTCGAGAATAAAACCGCATCCTTGGCCCTCGAGGCATGTCTGAGGCCCTTGCGGCCGGAGAACTAAGCGCACTATGCTCCACCATGAATAAGGACGATGTGATCCTAGACAAATGACCCAAATCCACTTCCTTTAGGCCAGCAGAAGAAATAGTCAAATTTCAGGTCCATCCAACAGACCCGAAGAAGACAATGTCTATCGGAGCACAACTCAGCCCTGCAGTCGATGCCGCGCTACGAGACTTCCTGCGCGAAAACTGGGATATATTCGCCTGGCATCCTTCCGATATGCTAGGAATCCCACGCAAGTTGGCTGAACATAGCCTCAACATACTAAAGGGATATAAGCCGGTCAAGCAAGCTCTGCGGCGCTTTTCCGAACCCAAACGACAAGCTATGGGGGAGGAGCTAGCCAAACTAATCGAGGCCGTTTTCATCAAAGACATTAAACATCCGGACTGGCTGGCAAACTTGGTAATGGTACCAGAGAAGGATAAATCGTGGCGCCTATGCGTCGATTTCAAAGACCTTAATAAGGCCTGCCCTAAGGATCCCTTCCCTCTTCCTCGCATTGATCAAATCATTGACGCCACCGCAGGTCACGACTCGCTATGCTTCCTTGATGCATATTCCGGATACCATCAAATCAAAATGAAGGAGTCCGATCAAGACGCAACAGCATTCATTACACCATATGGGCCGTTTTGCTTCAACACCATGCCTTTCGGGCTCAAGAACGCCGGTGCCACCTACCAGCGCATGATCCAAACATGCCTCGAGAAATAGATCGGCAAAACAGTGGAGGCTTACATGGACGACGTCGCCATCAAAATCAGACACGTCGAAACACTAATAGACGACTTGCATCTCACATTCGACCACCTTCGCACATACGACATCAAGCTTAACCCGGAAAAGTGCGTCTTCGGCGTCCCCGCCGGTAAACTATTGGGCTTCATCGTTTCCAACAGAGGAATTGAAGCAAATCCAGCCAAAATTCGAGCTTTGTCACAACTAGCCACGCCAATTGAACTCAAGCAGGTCCAAAAACTCGCTGGGTGTGTGGCAGCTTTAAGCCGCTTCATCTCCAGATTGGGAGAAAAGGCGTTGCCGCTCTATCGCCTTCTACGGCGCACCGACAACTTTGAGTGGACAGACGCAGCGTCGGCCGGACTAGAAGAAATAAAAGCCCTTCTGGCAAGCAACCTAGTCCTGGTTGCGCCAAATGCCGGCGAGCCAATGCTCTTATACATATCAGCAACACACCTGGTGGTGAGCGCCGTACTTGTCGTCGAACGAGAACATGACGGACACAAATTCCCGCTCCAGAAGCCGGTATACTACGTATCCACCGTCCTCACACCATGCAAATTCCGGTACCCTCATTATCAAAAAATAGCATATGCAGTCTTCATGGCATCCCGAAAATTGCGGCACTACTTCCAGGAGTGCTCTATCACGGTGGCCTCCGAAGTGCCTGATAATCCCCAAGTGCAGGGAATCATCGTAGCAATTTCCAAAGGTGGAAGTGATAAGTATGGAGTGTCGAACCCACAAGGAGCTAAAGGTAATATCAATATTCTCTCAAGTCCTATCTCGCCATCGACACGACTTTCACGACAATCAACGCTTTTCTTCCAACTAGAAACGAGAAATAAAACTACGTTGTGGGTATGAAGAGGATAACTTTGTATGATATCGGAGAGCTAAAAATATAAAAGTAGGTGCTGTTATCATAAAGTTAGAATATATTACTAAATATTATAAATAGCGAGTGTGGAATAATGGTGGATCAATGTGCGGAATTGTCCTAGGCAATTGTTAACAAGACCGGTAATCACTATTGCAGTTTCATATGAGGGAGAGGCATAAGCTAACATACTTTCTCTATGATCATATGCACTTATGATTGGAACTCTAGCAAGCATCCGCAACTACTAAAGATCATTAAGGTAAAACCCAACCATAGCATTAAAGCGTCAAGTCCTCTTTATTCCCATACGCAACAAACCCTCTTACTCGGGTTTGTGTTTCAGTCACTCACCAACCCACTATGAGCGAATCATGAACATATTGCAACACCCTATAGCGGGAGTCCCTCACGCTTGCACGACACGGAGGGCACCATAGGACAGCACCAAAATAAAACATACAACTCATACCAATCTAGATCATCAATAAACCCAAAGACAAAAGATATCTACTCAAAACATCATTGGATGGCAACACATCATTGGATCATAATATGTGGCGTAAAGCACTACAAAAAAAGACACATCCGTGACATTTTGGGCCGAACAATTTTTTTTCTATCATACATATGACACTTCTATTACGATAATTGTGACAAAACCCGGTATCATCATAGATGTGGTGGGCTCCTTCTTATATTACAAAAAATAATGATTGAAAATGGGCTTTCGTCCTGGGCGGGCCGGAGACGCAGCTGCATGAAATTCTTTGGGCCGTCAATGACAGAAAAACCGTGGTAGAAGCGAGGGGAGGAAAATTTCGGGAGTTGCGGTTATGGTGGGAGGTCGGGGCGGCGATGCGCTGCTTTCTCTCATACACGTACGCGCGTGTGTGCGAGGCGTTGGCTCTAACTGAACCCAAGCGAGGCGTTGGGCTCTAACTGAACCCGAGCAATTGCACTGCAGGCTACCCGTTACTGAACCCGAGCGATCGATCCATGGCTGTTAACTGATCCCAATGGAGCGATTCGCCATCGCTGCTAATCAAGCCGATCGATTGGATGAACAGTGGCGTTGGGGGGGTTGGATGAGCGATGGCGGTGGCGTTGCCTCTGGATGAACAGGACCCCGTGATGTGGAGGGATGGATGAACAGTAGGCGGTGGAGGGGTGGCCGTGGAGGGGTGGTTGAACAGGACCCCGTGGTGTGGAGGGCTGGATGAACAGTAGATGGTGGAGGGGTGCCCGTGGAGGGGTGGTTGAACAGTAGCCGGTGGAGTAGCGCGCGGTGGAGGCTGGATGAACAGGAGCCCATGGAGGCTGGAGGAGGTCGACGGTAGCCCGTGGAGGCTGGAGGAGGTCGACGGTGGAGATGAACAATATCTCGTGGAGTCCTGTTTTGCGGTACGCCACACCCCTTCCAATGAACAGGACCCCGTTTGACCGTGGCGCTCCAACACAAGTCCGTTTTCGTCTGCTTTTGCGGCACGCCACACCCTCCCGATCAACAGGACCCCGTTGCCGACCGTAGGAGGTCCGTTTCCTCCATTTTGCGGTACGCCACACCCCTCCCGATCAATAGGACCTCCGTTTTGACCGTAGGAGGTCCGTTTCCTCTGTTTTGCGGTACGCCACACCCCTCCCGATCAACAGGACCCCGTTCCGAACGTAGAGGTCCGTTTCCTCCGTTGTGTGGTATGCCAGGCCTTGTTTCCATCGCCTGTTCCGTCCAAGCCCTCCTGATGAATACGACCATGCATTCCGTTCCGACCCAACCGCTTGGCTCCCCATGAACACGAAGACGACACTGTTTCTCCGTTCCGACCCAGTCATGTACGTATGCGCGAGTAGGCGTTTGAGACCCTGCCCGTATGTACGACGCGTGGTCAGATTTTATTTCTTGCACCTCGCTAACATGCGTGCGTGTACATGCTACGCGGCGCCTCTACTACTTACGACGCGCGCGCCTCTACAACGACCAATATGTATGTAGACATTCGCGACCAGAATGACAACGCTACGTACGCTTCGACCAGGTGGGTCCCGACTGTCAGGCACTTCCTTGCCTGTGAAGATGTAGCTGGTGGGTCCCAGCAGTGAGGGGGCGAATCGTTTTTTGCCCAAGCGCACTTCCTTGCGTGTGAAGATGTAGCTGGTGGGTCCCAGCAGTCAGGGGGAAACATCTTTTTTGCGAAATACGGTGGCCTGTCCGGTGGGTCCCCTCTCTCAGGTGGAGGAATAATTATTTTGCGCGTAATAAGGAAGCACTTCCTTGCTGCGGCCGTGGACTGAGCTGTCAGCCTCTCCACGTACAGTCCATGTCCGATGGAAGCCATTCCTTGACCACGTTGACCACGCCGTGCCGAGAGCACCAGGGCGGTGGAAGACGGCAAGGCCTAGGAAGGGGACGACACGGAGCCGGGGAAGACGCGACAGTGGATGCCCACGCGTAGAGGAGTACGAGGGTTCACTGGTTCGCTGCGGCGTGAGGCTGCCGTTGCCGCAGAATAACAGGGGGTGTGGGTGAGTGGAGGGATGGCCTGGCCAGCGGTGGGAGTAGTAGGGGGCGGTGAGGCCTCCGCTGCATCGCAGCCGGCCACGGGAGGCAGGAGCACGAGGCACGACCGGCGCTGGTTTGGGCGGCCGGAGCAAGAAGACCAGAGGTTCAAGAAGCACTACAGCCGTTCGATGGACATCGTACGGTCATTGGAGCTAGAATCGTGCATATTGACTAAGTTGACAAAGCCCTCCGTCCCGTCAACTTAGTAGGCCCACAAGTCAGCTTGTCACTATACTGGGTCCCAGCTAATGTGGGGAGTATTCATTTTTTTGGGCGTAATAAGGAGGCACTTCCTTGCGTGCGAAGATATAGTTGGTGGGTCCGAGCTGTCAGCGGCGGTAACGTTTTTTTCGTGAAATACAGAGGCCCTTTCGGTGGGTCCCTCATGTCAGGTGGAGGAATCATTATTTTGCGCGTAATAAGGAGGCATTTCCTTGCGTGCGGCCGTGGACCCAGCTGTCAGCGTCTCCACGCACAGTCCACTTCAGATGCATGTCGGTCGTTGACCATGTTGACCACGCCGCGCCGAGAGCACCACCACGGCGGTGGACGACGGCGAGGCCTAGGAAGGGGACGACACGGAGGCAGGGAAGACTCGGCAGTTATTTCTCATGCGGGGGGAGTACGATCAGACGAGGGTTTATCGTTCGCCCGCCGTCGCCGGAGAATAACAGCAGGTGTGGGTGAGTAGAGGGATGGCTAGGCCAGCGATGGGAGTACGATGGGGCGGTGAGGCCTGCGCGGCAGCACAGCCGGCCGTGGGGAGGAGGGAGCAGGCAGTCCCGCCGGTGCTTGTTTGAGCGGCTGGAGCAGGAAGAGCAGAGATTGAAGAAGCACGACGGCCGTTGGATGGACATCCAACGATCCTTTGCTGTCGCCAACCTTTTTTAGGAATGCCTCAAATCTGTGGAAAACAGCATACAACCCATCTGCCATTATTTCTAATAATTTACAGCCCATTTGCTAATTCTTAAGGTTTTTTTGGAGCCCATATTCTTTTTGTTAGCATTACAGCCTATATTGTGGCCACGGTTAAAAAATTATACAAAATTTTGCATATTTCGGTGAGGTCCGAACTGTTTTTAATCCCGAAATTTAGACTCACATTCAAACTAATTTTAAAAATAAATATATATGAATATAAAATCCAACAAATTCTCCACGCGTAAAAATTAATGTAATTTAAAATCTCGAAATGAAAAAAAAGATATTTGAAACTAATTGCCGGTTTGATGTGTTTTAAAAATGTACAGCCCATTTCTCATTACTGATGAGCCATTTTCTTGTCCAAATTAATGAAAGCTCTCCTCGTCTTGAAAGATTTGCAGCCCAACAGGCACGACAAAGCGACTTACTTGGCAAATCACAAAAAAGCTGGGCGTGGCCGTGGACCCGACTGTCGACCTCTCCACGTCTGATACTCTTCCGATGGAAGTCGGTCGTTGACCACATTGACCACGCCGCGCCGAGAGCACCAAGGTGGTGGACGACGGCGAGGCCTAGGAAGGGGACGACGCGGAGCCGGGGAAGATGCGGCAGTGGATGCCCACGCGGAGAGGAGTACGAGGGTTCAGTGGTTCGGCTGCGGTGTGAGGCTGCCGTCGCCGCATGGCCTGGCTAGCAGTGGGAGTAGTAGGGGGCGGTGAGACCTCAACGGCGGCACAACCGGCCACTGGAGGCAGGAGCAGGCGGTCTCCCCGACGCTGGTTTGGGCGGCTGGTGCAAGAAGAGCAGCGATTGAAGAAGCAGCAGGACTGTTCGATTCAAATCCAATAGTTACTGGTGCTAGAATCGTTTGTTGACTAAGTTGACAAGCCCTGCGTACGCGTCAACGTAGTAGGCCCATAGGTCAGCCTCCCAACCGGTGCGCCCCAGATGTCAGTGGGAGGTATCATTTTTTTCACGTAATAAGGAGGCAGTTGATTGCGTGTGGCCAGGCCAGCGGAGGGAGTAGGGTGGGCCAGGGAAGCTTGCGCGGCATCACAGAGGGCCACAAGTGGAGGGAGCAGGCAGTCCCGCTGGCGCTAGTTTAGGCTGTTGGAGCAAGAAGATCAGAGATTGAAGAAGCACGTCAGCCGTTGGATGGACATCCAACGATCCTTCCGCTAGAATCGTGTGTTCACCGACAAAGCCTTGCGTAAACAAGTCAGCCATTTGCTATTATTTTTATAATTTTTACTCATTTTCTAATTCATATGGAATTTATTGCAGCCCGTTTTCCATTTTTAGAATTGCTGGCCATTGTCTGGTCAATATCAGTGTCAAAAAATTAACTAAATATGTGGGAAATTTTGAAAATTCACAATTTTTTGCTGGGGAACGAAATATTCTTAATCCAAAAATTAATAGCCATATTTTAAAAATAAATTAGTACTATGTCATGTCAAATCCAATGAAATACGTATAAGATATCAGTGAAGAACAAAAACAAAAAAAAACTAATATCCCATTTGCTATAATTTTTTTGGAATTTTCAACCCCTTTTGATAATACTTTTAACAGACATTGACCATACTCTTTGGTCAGGACGGAATGCATCCCTCCTCGTCTTGAAAGATTTGCAGTGTCAGGACCGGATTTTCAGAATATTAATTTCCAGAAAATGGCCCTTGTGCTCACCAGCCCCAGGATTACTGTTAGCTGATGAGGCACCAACTTGATACATAAATTCCAAGCAAAAAGCAAAAATATGTAGTACAAGACCATTTTGGCCTATGAGTACAACAAATGGTTTCTAGTGGTTGATGGAGGAAGCGGTTTGTGAATCTTCAGCGTCTATGGGACTCCATTTCCCACAGGAACAGCTGACCGAGTTAACTCCTATCTTCGCGAGGCTGCTATCACCGTTGCTTGGGTTTCGGGGCTGTCTTCGCAACGCTCCTCTCCACGCAAGAAATCTGGCCAAGACAATAGCCAGGGACAAGCCAGTGAGTACTTTGAATGTACTCGCAAACATTATGAACACGGGTATAATATAACAAACGAATATCATGCTCTGAAATATTCTATGGTCACAACGTCAGTCATAAAACAATATCCCTGATGCATGCAAGCAGTTTATTCATATACAACATGAATATGCAATACTGGGTAGTTATAAAAATGCACCGATCGGGTGTCGGAAGCGACGCCTCGAAAGGATAGTAAATAACGAGCGTGCCTCGATTCCAAGGCGTCTGGCGACACCACATAAATGGCTTATAAAGTAAATAAATAATAAGCATACCACCCGAGGCGTCTCAAATGACACCACATAAAGGGCTTATAAAGTAAATAAATAATAAGCATGCCACAGTCGGGCGTCTCAGTGACACCACATAAAGGGCTTATAAAGTAAATAAATAATAAGTATGCCACAGTCGGGCGTCTCAGCAACACCACAGAAAGGGCTTATAAAGTAAATAAATAATAAGCATGCCACAGTTGGGCGTCTCAGCGACACCACATAAAGGGCTTATAAATAATCACAGTGAGTATCCAGGAGGTAGAACCATCCCAGGGATACCCGATAATTCAAATAATATAACGAGTTAGTCCATAACAAATAGTAATCCTGATCATCACAAGTCACAAGTCATGATCCAAGTTCTGGTTTAACAGTTTCTCCTCCGAAGACCGACACTAAGACCAACACTTGACCCATCCCAGACTGTAGTCCTTAACCATGGACACGGCTATTCGAATAGATTTAACCTCTGCAGAGGGTGTACTCTTTACCCACGAGTAACAGATTCCCTTAGTCCATCAGGACTAATTCCGGCTACGGCCTTTTAATTGAAAACACACCTATACGCACACACCAGCCTAACTTACCGGTGTCTGGAATCACCCCCGACACCCGTTAAGCGAAACTCTAAGTGGGGAGGCTACAACCTCGACTTAGGGGAGCTACCCCTTCGGCTACAACCGAAACACCCATGCCCCCGGACCAAGTGGCATGCCTACTGGATGCCTCCGGTATCTTCCACCATGCCTCTCTGTACGGTGTGTGCTAGTAAAGGGGTTGACAACTTACTGAACCGTACCCTACCTATGGCAGGGACAAGTGGTAGTACGAAGCAAGTATGGTGGTTACCGGAACAAGACTCGATCTATGGTCGACTCAGGAGGTTTAAGTGTTCCCTGCATGATTAGTATAACAACATATACTTTAACCAACAAACAGAATCATCACTCGTCATACCTCATCATGCCGTACCGGACACAACCGTCTCGACGGAGGACTAGGGACAAACCCGTGTCTACCCAAGACAGCGGCTTTCCCGGATTCCTTCCGATATGCATGTGAGGCATATGATGGTGACTACTATCACCAACATATCAAACTCCAACCGTATGGAATCATCGATATACACTCAGGAGTAGGAACCTATCACCATGTAAAATAACGGATACACCGTGTCGAAACGGTGTTGTAACCGTGTCAAATAACACGCACAATATTATGCCAGGTTTCAGAATGCTTGCCTTCAAGTTGTGGGGAGGCAGGGTGTATTCCAAAACTTTTGAAAGCTTTCTTCTCTCTCCGACGATCCTGTTTTTGAAAATATCCAAATTAACACATAGTTTAAAAGTGGTACAAAAAAGTTATCTAAATTTTTTTCAAATAAATCTGAAAATAAACTAGACAATATTTGAGAGAGGCAGGAAAAAGAATCAACTCATTTGGAGTTATATTTAAAACGTTATAGTCAGTCAAAGTTTTGGTCAAATCCCGTTTTTAAAATAAAACAAAGAAAAAGAAAAAACGCTTCAAACTAACCACGTCGAAGGCGTATCCCGGTGTTTACGCCTCCACTTATCCAGCGTGGACGACGCGTGGGTCGCTGACAATGGGTCCAGGGGACCCACTGGTCAGGTTTGACCAATCGTTCTTCCCTCCTCTTCCTCTGCCCGAGCGGGGGCGGGACTCCGGTGATCGCCGCCGACGATTGGCGGCTCCTTGCGGGGTTCCGAGGGCGGGGATGGATCCGCCAGATCGGAGAGATCCTCCCGGGGGTTGTTGGGTCATCGGGAGTGGAGAGGGTCGCCGTCGACGAGCTTCGCGGCGGCCGGCGGCTTCGGGAGCAAAGTGAATTTGTGGCTATGGTGGTTCTCTGTCGCAGCCGGGGGTTTGGGTGGCTTCGCAAGACGAAGGGGAGTCGGTTGGTGGTGTTGGGAGGGCCGGGGAGGCTCTGGTTGTGATGAACGGGGCCGGGAGGCGGCGGTCGCCGAGCTGGCCGGAGACGGGGAAGGTGGCCTTCCCGGGTTTATTGCTGGCCACGGAAGCTGTAATGGGTTGGCTTGAGGTTGCCTGAGGGCTCGGAGAGGTGCGGGGCTCCTTAAATAGGCGGCCGAGGTCGGTTCCCGCGGCGGTGGATAAGGTCGCCGGCGAACCGCCTCTTTGTAGTGGACAGGGCGACGTGGGGTTGGCCGGCGCACTCCGACGAGCTCCATACTGTTCAAGAGGCGAGCTGGCGTGCGCGTATCGCTTGGCGGCGCCGTCCGTGGCAGAGCCCTCCGTGGCCAGCCGCTAGCCGCCGTGGCCGACCTGACGGCGGCGCTGTAGGGCGCCAGGGGCGGCTCTGTGCGAGGGAGGAGGCGGACGTGCTGGCCGCGAGAGGCCAAGGGCCAGAACGGGCGCGGGGTGGGCGGCAGCGAGACGCGGCGGCTCGGTGCACGCGCGTGCAAAACGTGCGCTCTGGGCGCGCCCAGAGCACGCACGCTAGCTGCTTGACGAAATGCCAATGCATGCCACAGGGCTAGGGTGAGGCTGGCAATTAACAGACCTAGGTTATGAGTAGCTAGGGGCTTAGTGGACAAGGCTGCTGGGTCAGTGGATCAAGTTCATATTGCAAACTAAAATCCATGCCAGATCTGGCCATGCACACCAGGTGTTTGGTAAAATGCTAGAGGCACCTAGGCAGCTCTTGGAGTGGCCAAAACCTCTAGATCCTAGTCTCCTTGGGTGTAGGTGATGGTGGTAGGTTTAGTTTGCCAAACATAGAAACTTGCTAGTGCAAAGGTTTGAGAAAACCAAATCTGGTCAGAAACTAAGGTCTGTCATTACATGGACTAAAAATATGCCATTGGGTTCATGCTCCTGGACTTAAGGGTTTTGCAGGATGGACTATAAGCATGAGGAAGAATCATGGGCAATAGAGCAAACTAAAATGTGGTTGCTGTACAAATCAACAAGTTGGACCAGAATGGAAATGAGGTTGATTCGCTCAAATTTTTCAAAGAACCTAACTGGGTTTTTGCATAAAGTTGAATAATATACTCCTGTTAGCATCCCATAATTTTGGTGGAAGTTTTGAAGGAATATTTAATTAAGTTGTAGTGCAAAATTGCCCACTGGACCAGATTTGAGAATTTGGTGTAGAGCTCAGCATATCCAAAGAATGAAATATATCTTTGCATAAAAGTGATTTAAAAACATCACATAACATCCCCAAATTTTGATGGAATTTTTGAATGAATTTATAAAAGGGTTGCAGTGCAAATGGGACCCTAAACTTATGAAAAACCCTTTTGGAGAAATACAACTCAGGGAAAAATAATTATATAAATAATCCCACTGATAAAAGAATTGTTTTATTTGAGAGGGTAAATAAGTCCAATAATGATTGAAAAGTTTTCACTTGGGGTAAAAACTCCATAATAATTAAGAAAAGAATGGTTCTAAAAATTAAAAGGAAATCCAGAAAATAAAAGTTTAAGCTCCTGGCAAAATTTTAATTAATAAAACAAGGTTAAAATTTCTGGGGTGTCACAACACTACCCCCCTTAAGAAAAATCTCGTCCTCGAGATTTGCTAAGAGCTGTTTTGAAAAACATTACTCCTACCATTTACAGCAATAACCACTTTACTTAAACCGTAAAATGCGGCTACAGTGAGAGAGCAATAAGTGGTGTAAAACTATGGTGTGGGGACACTAGCGCTGCATGGAAAAATCTACGGTTGAGAGATTTCTATGCTGGTTACCGTAAATTTAGAATAAATTCTAAATTTCTAAAATACGCTGGTCGTGCCGAGCACAAGCAGTTTTCCGGTCGACAGTGTGGACCCGGGGCCCACTGTCAGCCTCTTCTTCTTCCTCTGGCTCTCTCTTCTTCCTCTCTCCCACGCGCTTTCTCCACCGGCGACGTCTAGCGCGTAGGGTATCTAGGCCGTACTGCGGTAGTGCACGGCGTGCTAGCTGCCGGCGCAGCGTGCACTCAGTGCACTGTCGGCACTGCTCGCGGATTCGCCTTCGAACACCGGCGATCGGGCGACGAGCAGCGCTGGTGGACCTCGCCCACCGTACACCGATCTCGAGCTATAAAATGGCCGAGGTGCTCCTCTCTTCTCCTTCACACCTGGCCTCGCTTCTCTTTCTCCTTCCTTCTCCTCCATTTCTGCTTACAGAAGCTCGAGACGAGGCTCTAATGGCGGAGGCAGTGCCGGACTGGTACGTGATCCTGGTATGCGGAGGGCTGGCGGCAGCGCTGGGGCTCTCCGTGCTCCTGTGCGCGATGATCCTCGATGATCGTCGCGATGCTGCTGCCCGGGTGTTGGCTCTCCGCGGTGGCGGTGATCACGAGGATTAGGTGTGACGTCGTGTGCCAACTGTTGTTGGTGTGCCGGAGGTAACTTGTACCCGGATGATTATCCACTAATCTCTCCTTCAGAGACTGCGGTGCGTTTAGGGAGGTGGTCGGTGAGATGCAACACGGTTACAAGGTTTTGCAAGCACTGTATGTGTTCGAGTGGTTGTGAGTCTGCTGCCGTGGTGCTGCGTGAATAAAAATTCCATGTCGTGAGAAGATATACGATGCAGCAACTCAGGGAAAAGAAATCTTACTCCAGGATTTTTCGTGAGAGAGAACAAAAAGTTAAACCGCAACAAAAACCACCCACATTAATAGAAACCAAATAATTTACTCGCCGCACAAACTCGGGGTACCACGCATAAGTTACAACATATAAATAAATGTTGCGATAATAAACACAGCAGTGACGTCTATAATGCAAACGGTAACTAGACGGGGTCCCGAGAAAACGTCTCTGGTACTGGGACACACTCTTCTTCAATCGTGGGAAGCGGATTGACCAGCCGATGAAAGTGTCTCTCCTGGTCGGGCCTTAGTGGTCTGCCGATGGCGATCTGAGGATTTAAATCAGCGAGACTCTGGAGATAACCCATTACTCGCTGGGTCAAACATTCCTGAGCGATGACGTACTGGACTAGGTTGGCCAGTACTGGGTCTCTCTCAACTCGTCCACCGGGAAAAGATGTTACTTCTCCGGGTGCTGCACGGCTCGGAAAGTAATAATACCCTCGTTCACCGGCATAGGGTACCGCGAATCGAAGGCGGACAAGCGCTTCGTGTGCAGCTGCTTCTATGGCCATTTGTGGAGCTGGCATGGATTTCCCCACGAAGGAGACTTCCGTTGGGTCTTGGTTTGAGTTTACTGGAGGGATGTGTACTACTGCCCAATATTTTGAGGTGGATGAGGTGATTCTCGATTTGAGCAGCTTGTACTGGGGTGGCTGGGTAGAACCCATGGTATTGCAGGTAAAGTCCCACAATATTTTGACAAAGCTACCCGGGGTTGCATCTGGGGTTCTCAGATAAATACTAGGGTTCGGCATGGCAAGAAATGGTTGTGAGGGTGGTGCACAAGGTGAGGGGTGCTTGGCAAGGTCACGAGGTGGCCTTTTTATATAGCATCTCGGCTGGGTTATTTACCGGGTGAGGGGCACTAGTTTGTCGGTTCCGCCCTCATGGGGTCGGGGTCAAAGCCACCGATACACATATCTCACAAAAGTGATCTGTTACTGTGGGTGTCATCGGGGTTGGTTTGGTAGCTGTGCCCGGAATAAAAATATGCAACTGCGTGCTGACATATATGCAAGGTTACTATTTAAAACAGAGGCACAACAACAGGCTGTGCTTATTTACAAGGTCGCACGATTATAAGGCGTGGATACACTGAGACTCGGCACTACTCGAGTGACTTAGTCTACCTCGTTTATATCCAAGCGGGCGTGCCTTGTGGACGTCGAGGCTTCTCCACGGGTTTCACCGTCGGGATTAGCGGGAGGTGGTTGAGGAACTGCAGGGTCGGGGTAGCGATGATGACCATCGCGGGGATTTTTGGCCACAATCCCGTTGGAGCGTGTTCCCAAAAGGCGACGAAGCACTTCTGGGGTCACCAAAGCACCTTGGTCGATGGCTGGGGCAGACCTCAAGGACTCGATCTATTGTCCAAACAACACGACTGGGTTGTCGGCGTTGGGCTCATCCTCTCCTCTAGCCGGGGCTCAGCGAACCAGCTCTCCACGAGCTGCGATCAGATCAATGGTGATTTGATCGAACAGTTCCTCTAGTGCACCTACATAGCACACTAGGTGCAACAATGCGGGATCCGTCTCGTGATCTCCGTTGGCAACTTGGGGTGGTCTACCATACCCTTCACGGCTGGGGTAGTAGTAGAACGAGCGACGATTAACTACGGGCGACAAGTGCCGGAGTTGAACTATAGCCTCTCGCTGCTAGTTGGATGGCTTGTGGCTCAAAGGAAGTTGTCCTTCGGTGAACCTGTAGGCGTTACGGCGATAGACCTCTACCGTAGATGTGCCTGATGGCCCAGAATTGACGGCTCTCACCGCTCATGGGTCCTTGGTACACAACATATTCTGGGGGCTCTTCTAACGCATAGGCACGGCCGGTGAGGTTTGCGAGTATGGTCACAAAACCTCCAAGGTTGGTTGCTGTGGTCTCAATGTGCACGACGGGGCCAGGCATTATGGCTTGGTTTGGGGTAGAGGCTGTGATGTGCTGGGTTGAGGCTAGCGTGCCCTTTTTATAGAAAAAGGGGACGAAGTCTTCCTTCGCACGCTTGCGAATGAGACGTTATGGGCGTCAGTCACTGGTGCGTGATCGACAGGCTAGATTGATAGGTTGGGCACCGACTGCCAAAAGGTGTCAGGCTCACTGTGTGGCTATCTTACACGGGAAGCTTGGCCGGGGTTAGGTTAAGGTCTGGAGGGTTGGTTAACCTAGGTTTATTGACCTGGCTAGGATAGGATTAGCCAACGGTCAGCCTGGCTCTGATACCAAGTTTGTTAAGGACCGGATTTTCGGAATATTAATTTCCAGAAAATGGCCCTTGAGCTCACCAGCCCCAGGATTACTGTTAGCTGATGAGGCACCAACTTGATACAGAAATTCCAAGCAAAAAGCAAAAATATGTAGTACAAGACCATTTTGGCCTATGAGTACAAAAAATGGTTTCTAGTGGTTGATGGCGGAAGCGGTTTGTGAATCATCAGTGTCTATGGGACTCCATTTCCCACAGGAACAGCTGACCGGGTTAACTCCTATCTTCGCGAGGCTCCTATCACCGTTGCTTGGGTTCCGGGGCTGTCTTCGCAAGCTCCTCTCCACGCAAGAAATCTGGCCAGGGACAAGCCAGTGAGTACTTTGAATGTACTCGCAAACATTATGAACATGGGTATAATATAACAAATGGATATCATGCTCTGAAATATTCTACGGTCACAACGTCAGGCATCAAACAATATCCCTGATGCATGCAAGCAGGTTATTCATATACAACATGAATATGCAATACTAGGTAGTAATAAAAATGCACCGATCGGGTGTCGGAAGCGACGCCTCGAAAGGATAGTAAATAACGAGCGTGCCTCGATCGGGCGTCTGAGCGACACCACATAAATGGCTTATAAAGTAAATAAATAATAAGCATGCCACAGCCAGGCGTCTCAGCGACACCACATAAAGGGCTTATAAAGTAAATAAATAATAAGCATGCCCGCGATCCAGGCGTCTCGGCGACACCACATAAAGGGCTTATAAAGTAAATAAATAATAAGTATGCCACAGTCGGGCGTCTCAGCGACACCACATAAAGGGCTTCTAAAGTAAATAAATAATAAGCATGCCACAGTCGGGCGTCTCAGTGACACCACATAAAGGGCTTATAAATAATCACAGTGAGTATCCAGGAGGTAGAACCATCCTGTGGATACCGATAATTCAAATAATATAACGAGTTAGTCCATAACAAATAATAATCCTGATCATCACAAGTCACAAGTCATGATCCAAGTTCTGGTTTAACAGTTTCTCCTCCGAAGACCGACACTTGACCCATCCCAGACTGTAGTCCTTAACCATGGACGCGGCTATTCGAATAGATTTAACCTCTACAGAGGGTGTACTCTTTACCCACGAGTAACGGATTCCCTTAGTCCATTGGGACTAATTCCGGCTACGGCCTTTTAATTGAAAACACACCTATCCGCACACACCAGCCTAACTTACCGGTGTCTGTTATCACCCACGACACCCGTTAAGCGAAACTCTAAGTGGGGAGGCTACAACCTCGACTTAGCATGGGATCACAAAATTTATACCGCGCGCAAACTAGGGGAGCTACCCCTTCGGCTACAACCGAAACACCCATGCCCCCGGACCAGGTGGCATGCCTACCGGATGCCTCCGGTATCTTCCACCATGGCCTCTCTGTACGGTGTGTGCTAGGAAAGGGGTTGACAACTTACTGAACCGTACCCTACCTATGGCAGGGACAAGTGGTAGTACGAAGCAAGTATGGGGGTTACCGGAACAAGACTCGATCTATGATCGACTCAGGAGGTTTAAGTGTTCCCTGCATGATTAGTATAACAACATATACTTTAACCAACAAACAGAATCATCACTCGTCATACCTCATCATGCCGTACCGGACACAACCGTCTCGACGGAGGACTTGGGACAAACCCGTGTCTACCCAAGACAGCAGCTTTCCCGGATTCCTTCCGGTATGCATGTGAGGCATATGATGGTGACTACTATCACCAACATATCAAACTCCAACCGTATGGAATCATCGATATACACTCAGGAGTAGGAACCTATCACCATGTAAAATAATGGATACACCGTGTCGAAACGGTGTTGTAACCGTGTCAAATAAAATTCACAATATTATGCTAGGGTTCAGAATGCTTGCCTTCAGGTTGTGGGGAGGCAGGGTGTATTCCAAAACTTTTGAAAGCTTTCTTCTCTCTCCGACGATCCTATTTTTGAAAATATCCAAATTAACACATAGTTTAAAAGTGGTACAAAAAAGTTGTCTGAAATATTTTCAAATAAATATGAAAATACACTAGACAATATTTGAGAGAGGTAGGAAAAAGAATCAACTCAGTTGGAGTTATATATAAAACGTTATAGTCAGTCAAAGTTTTGGTCAAATCCTGTTTTTAAAATAAAACAGAGAAAAAGAAAAACGCTTCGAACTAACCACGTCGAAGGCGTATCCCGGTGTTTACGCCTCCACTTATCCAGCGTGGACGGCACGTGGGTCGCTTACAGTGGGTCCAGGGGACCCACTGGTCAGGTTTGACCAGTCGTTCTTCCCTCCTCTTCCTCTGCCCGAGCGGGGTCAGGACTCCGGTGATCGCCGCCGGCGGTTGGCGGCTCCTCGCGGGGTTCCGAGGGCGGGGATGGATCCACCAGACCGGGGCGGTCCTCCCAGTGGTTGTTGGGTCGTCGGGGGTGGAGGGGGTCGCCATCGATGAGCTTCGCGGCGGCCGGCGGCTTCGGGAGCAAAGTGAATTTGGGGCTATGGTGGTTCTCTGTCGCAGCTGGGGGTTTGGGTGGCTTCGCAAGACGAAGGGGAGTCGGTTGGTGGTGTTGGGAGGGCCGGGGAGGCTCTGGTTGTGATGAACGGGGCCGGGAGGCGGCGGTGGCCGAGCTGGCCGGAGACGGGGAAGGTGGCCTTCCCGGGTCTATTGCTGGCCACGGAAGCTCTAATGGGTTGGCTTGAGGTTGCCTGAGGGCTCGGAGAGGTGCGGGGCTCCTTAAATAGGCGGCCGAGGTCGGTTCCCGCAGCGGTGGATAAGGTCGCCGGCGAACCGCCTCTCTGTAGTGGATAGGGCGACGTGGGGTTGGCCGGCGCACTCCGACGAGCTCCATACTGTTCAAGAGGCGAGCTGGCACGCACATATCGCTTGGGCGGCGCCGTCCGTGGCAGAGCCCTCTTTGGCCGGCCGCTAGCCGCCGTGGCCGACCTGACAGCGGCGCTGTAGGGCACCAGGGGCGGCTCTGCAGCGAGGGAGGAGGCGACAGTGCTGGCTGCGGTTGGCCAAGGGCCAGAACGGGCGCGGGGTGGGCGGCAGCGAGACGCGGTGGCTCGGTGCACGCGCGTGCAAAATGTGCGCTCTGGGCGCCCGCAGCACGACGCTTAGCCGCTATGACGAAATGCCAAAGCATGCCACATGGCTAGGGTGAGGCTGGCAATTAACAGACCTAGTTTATGAGTAGCTAGGGGCTTAGTGGACAAGGCTGTTGGGTCAGTGGATCAAGTTCATATTGTAAACTAAAATCCATGCCAGATCTGGCCATGCACACCAGGTGTTTGGCAAAATGCTAGAGGCACCTAGGCAGCTCTTGGAGTGGCCAAAACCTCCAGATCCTAGTCTCCTTGGGTGTAGGTGATGGTGGTAGGTTTAGTTTGCCAAACATAGAAACTTGCTAGTGCAAAGGTTTGAGAAAACCAAATCTGGTCAGAAACTAAGGTCTGTCATTACATGGACTAAAAATATGCCATTGGGTTCATGCTCCTGGACTTAAGGGTTTTGCAGGATGGACTATAAGCATGAGGAAGAATCATGGGCAATAGAGCAAACTAAAATGTGGTTGCTGTACAAATCAACAAGTTGGACCAGAATGGAAATGAGGTTGATTCGCTCAAATTTTTCAAAGAACCTAACTGGGTTTTTGCATAAAGTTGAATAATATACTCCTGTTAACATCCCATAATTTTGGTGGAAGTTTTGAAGGAATATTTAATTAGGTTGTAGTGCAAAATTGCCTTTGGACCAGATTTGAGAATTTGGTGTAGAGCTCAACATATCCAAAGAATGAAATATATCTTTGCATAAAAGTGATTTAAAAACATCACATAACATCCCCAAATTTTGGTGGAATTTTTGAATGAATTTATAAAAGGGTTGCAGTGAAAATGGGACCCTAAACTTATGAAAAACCCTTTTGGAGAAATAGAGCTCATGGAAAAATAATTATATAAATAATCCCACTGATAAAAGAATTGTTTTATTTGAGAGGGTAAATAAGTCCAATAATGATTGAAAAGTTTTCACTTGGGGTAAAAACTCCATAATAATTAAGAAAAGAATGGTTCTAAAAATCAAAAGGAAATCTAGAAAATACAAGTTTAAGCTCCTGGCAAAATTTTAATTAATAAAACAAGGTTAAAAATTTTGGGGTGTCACATGCAGCCCAGTAATTCGGAGAAAACAAATAGGCCTAGCTTGGGTATTCTTCAAAAAGAAATACTGGGCTACCTATTTTCCCAAAGAACTGGTGCATGAGCGTTTAGCTTTATTTATTTATTTACTTATTTATTTTTAGGGGACCATGAGCATGTACCTGGGCCGGATTCATGTGAGAGCCTCCCTTCCAGTTAATTATGGGCTTCCCTATTGGGTCTTCATTAGTGGGCTGCATCTTATCAACAAGTGGAAAATGTGTTCCGTATGAAAAATAGTATGAGCTACGTACGGTACGGGGCACTAAAGGATCGAACCGTGCAACGACTTCCAAAACATTGTGTTTGTCGTTCTAACAACACATTTATTCAACCAACAGAAGAAATATACTACTGATTGTACATTGAAAACAGCAGCAGCAGCAACCAGGGTTGGGGGTGCAACAGAAGCAGTAAGCAGGCCAGAAGAGTGAAGACGCAACTCTCTCTTCCAAACCAAACATCAGCCATCATTACAAAAGGGCTACCAAAAAAGAACAAGTGTATGCATCAAACTAAATAAAGATCCTACTACACCAAGTGTACACATCTAACTAAGCGGCTTAGTTAGGCGTTACTATTTATTAAGCGGTGGAGATTGGTGGCGGCTTGAACCAGATGGGTGCTCGACGGAAACTCCGGCCCGGGTCGAAATCGATACTTGCGACCCTCTCTCCTACTTTGGGCTGCGAGCGTGGCGGCACATATTAGGGTATGGTGCATGCAGAGACGCATGGTATCTTGTGTACACACAGTTTTGCACGATGAACGAAACCGCGATGCCATCATGATCCTTGCCGTCGGTTATCTCTGGTTAATCGGATAATTCAGTCCGACAAGCAGAGAGCGTGCACCAAGGCTACTTACCGACCTCCAAGAAAAAATTCCTGAAGGCCCAGAGAAGCTGGGATCCTGCTCAAAGACCTTGCAGTGACTGTGATTGTATTCCGCGAAACAACACGTCCGGTACGTGCGAACGATCATCAATCTTTCACCGTCGTCTGATCGAGCCAGGAACCACCTGCAACTGCCATGCCGCTTTTCTTTGAAAGGTTCTGGGATTAGGAAGGGTAGGGACACCAGGCAGCCTACAACATCATATCAACTTGGAGTCAAATAAAAAAGGGCTCTTGATTTAGTCAATCTTAAGAACAACATGTTATGAGCATGAATATTTTTCGATAAATGTTGTGATAATATAAGCAAGCCATCATGATATCATAGGAAAGTAACATACTGCTGTAACACCCGTTTGTAGCGATGACTGGAGTAGGCCAGCAATACGTCCAACCATAGAAGGAGTCGACAACATAAATGAAGCCCTTGTGTTCAATGGCATCATAGAACCATGGAGGATGTATGATCCTGCGATGGACGTGCAAATTTATCCACTTACCGCGATGACTGTCGAGATAAGCGAGACCGCGGTTGAAGAATGCAATTAGCACGAAGTCTTTATAATTCGCAGATCTTGTGGGCACTTGGAAGATTACAACCTTGAGCAAATCAAACTTGGTATCATGTTGGCTCTTGCAAGATTTGAGTATTACGGGCGCGGTGCCAAAGCGGTGCAGTGTTAATCGAAGGAAGGGGGATCAATCACCGGGTGTAGACCTCCACGAGCATCCAGCTGCCGCGACCGTCGACGAGCACCATCCAAGACATGTTCATGCCGACCCAGTACATACCGTTAATGTAGTTGAAGCTGACGGGGATCGGATCGCAGTGAAGGGGGTTGATGCTCGCCACCCTACGATTGTTATGCTGCGTTACACGCCGTTTCTGAAGATCAGGCGGCATCAGCAAGCAAGGAGCTGGCTTAAAAAGCTCCGGTCTGAGGGCTTTGAGTAGATGGTACAACCCCGACGAGCACGCGGCAAGTGGCATGGTACTGAGATTTTCCACACGCGAAACAATGAGCTTGTTTACCTCTGTGGGGAACGAATTCCAGCCACTCTTTCGGCGGACGCTGCTCGGTTCTGCCATTGTTAGTGCTTGGGTTTCGGACGAGGGGGGGGAGGCGCCTTAGCTTCCAGTGGGGATGGAAGCTTGGACGAGATTATGTGCGGACAAAGATGGAGAAGCAAATATGTGCTGCGGGAAGTGGACATGTGATGATGACTACAGCATGCCGCTTAACTTACGAGACACATACCAGCAGCGTAGGGTCATATCGATGCCAGACAACTTGCTTGAGTGATCACAGTACTGGTACTCCCTACAATACCTACTACAATACTATGCCCTAGCTTGCTAGAGTAGAGTAGTAGAGTAGGACTCTGCTATACTACTAGCACCGGAGGAGTAGTAGTATATTCTAATCTAAAATAGTTACAAACTTCAATGCCCGAGCGTGGAACGACTACGAACCGTGCTCAAAGACCGTGTCTACGTGGTGTTTGGACTTATATGCAAAAAAAGCAAGATGCCCGTGCATTGCACGGCACACCATCATCACCAACTCGGTTTTTTCTCTACTCCTACTCCTATAAAAGACTCAGTTGGTGATGATGGAGGCGAGGAGGCGTGTTCAGCCGGGCGTGCAGCAGACGGCGCAACACTATTCGATTTGTTATTAAAAACAAAGAAGAGTAGTAGAGATAGAGACATAGGGAGGAACACGAGGTTGTGGGAGATAATTAAGGATGAACGAGGCAAGGCCTTATCTGTAAATGTGGAGAGAGGTGTGGGTATCTTTTGTAAAACTGTCATAGTTGGCTTTCTATCCGTCAGATATAGATCGGACGATCTATATTACAAGATGGCAGGCATACCATCATCACCAACTCGGTTTTCTATAAGATTAGATATATATAGATATAGATAGATAGATACTAGGGAGTACTAGTAAGGACACCATCTACTGCTTCGTGTGCTACTCCTGCGCTCCATTCGGTGACATAGCGTCCCTTACAGCCACTCCCTCCTGCGCTCCATTCGGGCGTATTTGTTGAAATCTGGGAGTGCACTCTCGTATTCTTGGCAGCCATGACTTCACCGACGACTTCTTCCCCAACCTCGGCAACTCTTCCTCAACGACATGGGCGACAACCTCAACGCCAACGGTCTGCTCCGCTGCACCGTATGTGTTTCTGTCCTTCTGTTCAAATCGTGGTAGAATTCATGTTTCTACTGTATCCTACTACTATGCTAGTCCACATGATTAGTTTCATCTCTGTTATAGTCGTCATGATTTATTTTGTGCTTATTCGGATTAAATCTCGTAGTAACTTGCTCATATATTCAACAGGCGCAACGTCCCCTACAGCCACTCCCGTTTCATGGGCGGCTGGTCGATGCCTCCAAGGAGCCCTTCGTCCTTGCTATGAGTGCTCGATGCCATTTTGTGGCTCGCCGGCGGACATGGTGCATCACCTCACGGATGCGCAGCGGTCACTGCTGGCCCTTGGCGGAGAACATCAAGTACGACACGTGCTACGGTTCACCATGCCGGAGTCACCGGAGGATCACCGCCACTGCTAGTCTCGGAGGAGGACGGCAGCGTCTTCCTCTTGATCGTGGGCACCGGCGAGGCCCGCAGGCCGCCGCCCGTCTACGTAGCGATGCATCGAGGGCGCTGCCACGACGCTTGACCGACACGAGGCAGATGTACGGGTGCGTGGTCACTGTTACTACCCCTCCGGATCGCATGGGCGGCGACACCAGCCTCATCGGATGGACTTGGACTCTGGGGAGCTGGGACTGTCCCGCCAATGTGGACTTGGAAAACCCATGGCATCCTTTACCTGCCGACGCGGTGCACGGGGACTTCAAGGAGGTTCACCTGGACATACGCATTATCAAGTGCACTTAGAAAACATGTAGTGTGTGTGTGGGCGCTTATGGCCCGTGTCTTTGCCGCTTTTGATTTTGTAAGCTTGTCGTTAAACTTGAGTGGCTTTCGCAGTCCTTCCTTTGAACTGCTCCTCTCAGTGAGCTGATGTAAGACACTTTGGGTTTCATTTGATAATGGAACCGGGGAGGAGCTTCCCTGTTCTTCTAAAAAAAATTACGCATTATCAAGTTAAATGTTGATCATTAGTTTTCGCTCAATGTAATCCGCTGTCTAAGCATGTGGAGACCTCCATGCAGGATCTTGCTCTATTGGAGTATCACGCATGAATAAAAGTGTATCCGTATATGGTTTAGTCTAGAATCTTCCATGTATGAATTTTTACTACTGATCTTGGTGAAAGACTTACGATGAACCATTTCTTACATCTCCTCTGCCCCCTTGCAAGTCATCCTAATTTAATCCCTCCGTCTTGGTGTATAAGGGCATGGTTAATATTACTTAATAGTATAGCCAACTGTTGACTATAAGAAAGTGCCATGTCATCTATAGCCAACATGTATAACAATCGATACTCAAAAACAAATTCTTAAAGATCATTTCTTGCAAAGCACAATAAGTGTTATTTCTTCACAAGTTTTGGATGCAGGTTGAGCAGGTTGAACGCTTTTGTTTGCAAAAGATACCTTTTATCTATTTCATCCAGATGTTTGTGAGCTCTAGAGATGAGATAATATCCGAAGAAACCTATCGATACCCATTACACATGAGATGACCCCCACATCCTTTGTGAAAATAAACAACTCCCCGATCAATTAATTTCACTCTTCGGTTCAACGCACGGGAACCTTACTACTATAGATTAGTACGACCAAAAATTGAACTAACATTATATATAGTATGATAAATCGATGCATGTCACCTAAAATTATATCATTCAAAACTATGTTCAAATACGAATCCAATGATATAGTTTTTGTTGACATGCACTAACATTTTGTCAGTTAAATCTTTAGTCAAATTCAATGGGGGACTAATAAACCACAACCGATGTAGTGCAAGTGTAGAGGGCGGCGCTGCATGGGAGTCTCACCTCTCACCCCGCTCGTGGCGCGACAGTAAAGCCGTCATATCACAAAACCCAACCACTCCCAGTAATAAGTGACCTGGTAAAATAAACGGACAAGCAACCATCACATCCCTCCGTCTTTTTTGCATTTCATCTCTTTGCATTTACTTTCTCTGGTTCATCTCGCACACTCGATCCCTAGCTACTACTCCTAGGGCCAGTTCTTTTGGCGGCTTCCCTAGCTTTTCCCACAAGACTAGTCATAGTGGAGAGTAACAAGAAGGCGCCTCACTCATTTATTTGGGCTTCTAAACTACTACTCCGTCCTGGTTTATTCCTCACCATTGTAATTTGTGCTAAATTTTGACCAAATATTTAACTGATAAAATGTTACTCCCTCCATCTTGGTGTGTAAGTCATCTTAGAAAACAAAATAATCCCAAAACACTTAGGCGCGGTGCATTAACTTCTACCTCGTTTCTTGTTTCTTGACATATCAACCAATAAGAGATAAAGAGTGTGCATGCTTTTAATGACTTGAGATATCAAACACGACATGCGTTGGTTAGTTCATTGCATGCAATACTATTAATTAGCAAATAAACATTAATGTTTCTCCTTTTCTCCTCCTCCTTGGTCACGGTGCACAGCCTAAGATGACTTACTCACCTAGACGGATGGAGTAGTGCATGTGACATGCACTAACATTTCATTAGTTAAATTTATGATCAAAATTTGACACAGATTACAATGGGGACCAATAAACCAGGACGAAGGTAATAGTAGTTATGGGATTACTAATCTAGAAGCCTAAAAGAACTGGCCCCTGGTACTCCTACTAGTAGTAGTACTCAAAATGGAATTCCCATTGCACGACACAACTTGTTAGGCAAAAATATTCGATACAAGGTGTAGGAAGCGGTTTGGGAATTTGCATGCCCTTCCAACTAGTGACATACTTCGTACAAAGTACGACAGAGAAATAACAACAGAGAAGGAAGCTAAAAGTAAACAATCAAACGAGCATTTTTGCATTTGTTTTGCATTGAATCGTTTCACAAGCTTGACTAGTGCTGTTTTTCTACTTTTACAAAAACCACATCGTAATGTTAAAACGTGCATTTGCACATACATAAGTAATAGTAGTACTCCTTCCGTCTAGGTGTACAAGTCTTCCCTCCTTGGTCACGGTGCAAACCAAAGATGACTTATTGACCTAGACGGAGGGAGTAGCACAGCCTGCAAGCATATATCGAGAGAGACGTGTAGTGCGATAGTATATAGTAAAGTTTGTGCTATATGCACGTACTTGCAAAATGCGTACGAATACACAAGGTTTCCAAACTTTCCCTTTTACATACTTAATTAAGGACGCTAAAAATTCCTGAACGTTCGGGATTTATCATTTGCGTCCCAAAACAAATGAGATCACCTTACGAAACAAAAATTGTGCTCCCCTAAAAGCCACGGCTCATGAGGGAAGCGCTTGCTTGGCCACGAAGTGCCACAGTGCGCGTCCGTTTCCCAGTGCGCCGACACAACGACTCTTCCTCAGCCTCACAACTCGCGAGGTGCTAATTGGCGGCTTGCCGGCGGGCGAGCGCGATCTCACCGGTGTGGTTATCCGGCGCCAACAGGTACTCCACCTCGCTGGAAGCGTGCACCCGGTCCACGTACCGCCAAGCGTAGATGAGGCGCTTGGGCCCGACTGCATGCAGGGCATCGGCACGGGCGTCCTCCGCCACCCTCACGGCCCTCGACGAGTATACGCCAAAGAGCCAATTGCTTGACTCTCTCGGACGCGACATAGGCCTCCCGGGCAGCTTGTTCGTGGTGCGCTTCTCTTCCTCGGCCTTCTTCTCTGTCTCTATTTTGGCGGCGCTTTCTGCTGAGGCAAAGCCTCCCACAAGGCGATATCCATTTCTTTCCAAAGCTCCTCAAGGCTGGGGGCTCGGGCGGCGTGGCGTTCTCCTCAGAAGGGAGCCGACACGTCCTCCGGCAGCAGCGTCTTTGGCGAGATTGGGAATGCCGATGCGTCCACCTCGACGCATCGCGGCGAGGAGCGGAACGCCGACGCGTCCTCCTCGACTAGTGGCGGCGAGGAACAGAACAGTGACGCGTCGCATCGCGGCGAGGAGCGGAACACCGACGCGTCCTCCTCGATTAGTGGCGGCGAGGAACGGAACAGTGACGCATCACGTAGCGGTGAGGAGCGGAACACCGACGCGTCCTCCTCGACTAGTGGCGGTGAGGAACGGAACGGCGACGCGTGACCGTCCACACGGTGCAGCGAGGGGCTCCTAGGGCTTGGGAGGGGCGATGCCATGGTGGTCGACATGAGAGGGAGGGGGAGGAGATAGCGATGAATGTGAACGTGAGGGGGAGGAGATAGCTATGTCGTCGGAGGTGCAGTATTTATAGAGAGCAATGGCACACCTACGTAAGATATGGACTGAGCTGCACTGACTTAACTGCAGGTCCAGTTGCATCACTAACATGTGGGCCAGACCCCTGTTGGGCCCATATGTCAGTGACCCAATGCACCTGCAGTTAAGTAACAACTACGTGGGCATATTTTTTGGAGTAAATTACGGGGGAGCGAAGGGGTGGAAATATTGCTGGTCACAACGGATTGGACGAGCGTGGGGGGAGGAGAGTCATGCATGCAGATTTTTTCACACGGGGTGGAGTGGTGGGACCGCCGAAGAAGGAGAGTTTGGCAGGCATATTGTTTCCACACATGGAGAGGAAAAGATTTGGAGACGAACGACCTTCCTGCAGGTATGGGGAACGGTGCATAATAAGTCATCTTGCATGCCGGGCTAGGTATAGTCTCAAGTCATTAAAACATACACGCCCACACATGTTCATATTTCAAGGTGCACTAAATTATTGCATGCGATGATTAAGGCTAGCCATAATGGTGGTATCTTAGCTGGTATCATGCACACGAGAATAGTAGCAAACATCTTGATGTGGCAAAGAATTAAAGAAGAGAGGGGGGTTAGAGTAACTAGTGTTCATGCATGCATAGGTAAACACATTTTTGTGTGAAGAACGACAACACTAGTTGAGTACTTTTGCAGACTTAAAAAACTATTCCACCGCCTCTACTATCTTGCTAAGAGTAGGTGAAATTTTTGAATCGAGCCCTTTAAGAGCATGGTTAATAGTATAGCCAAATGCTGGCTATAAGCCCGATGCCATGTCATCTACAACCCATCTTATAGTCAATATGTACAATAGTAGATGAAAAAAGTGTACTACTTTTTTATTATGTGGCCCACATTTCATTCTCACAAAGTGCCTAGGAGCACGTGCTAGAGCTGGCTCTTCACAAAGAGCCCGCTTAGCTTCTCTCTCCTCTTCTCTTTCCTCCAACTAAGCAGAAATATACTAGTTTATTTCTTATAGCCTCTTGACTTCGGCTCTATTGTACTTGCTCTAAACTAGAAGGGAGGTAGTGGTACTCTAATAGCTAACCTTGTTGTGATGACAAGATAGGACATGGCACGCACCTGGACGGAGGAACTAGTCTGCATTGTGCATTTAAGTTTGGTCTGAAGTCAATGTACCTCTACTTTCACCAGACTTATAGAAAAATGTATCAACATTCACAATGTCAAATCAATATTTTTACACTCATTATAAAACGTAGTTCTTATACTCCCTATAATCAGTATTGTAGATATTGATATTTTTAGTATAAAATTGGTCGTGGGATTTCATTGATGCCTGTCAAAGCATGGAGGAAGCAAAGCTTAGGGCTTGCATTGCCGGTCTCTACATAGGTATTTCTCTTCATAATCCTGTAATTTTAGAGACTGATTGCACTTTTGTGGTAGCGTCTCTTGCATCGGGGGACTATGACAGGTCTGCTATGCGTGACACGAAGATGAAAGTGTTGAGCATCTCGAAGTTGATCAACAATCTTCAATTGTCAAAGATTAGCCGTTCGGCTAATAAAGTTAGCACACTTAATCGCTAAGTATAGCTTTGACAATAGATTAGATGGCATTCTTGTAAATAACGCATCATACTGTGTGGTGAATATTATGTCGAATGAGTGTCTTGGTGTGGCTGGTTAATTAATATAAGGTGGTGTTCAAAAAATATAAATTCGGTCAAACACTTTGCAAGCGGTTGACGGGAGTAAAAAGGACCAGAGGGAGTATCATGCATGCGGAGTAGGCAAAAAAATTGCTCATTTATAGCGGTCGAAGTCTCAAAGGGCCCGGCAGCGAGGAGGCGAAGGTCGTGGGAGGCGCGGTTGACGGAATTAAGTGAAGTTACATCCACGCGCCCGGCATGGCGTATGAAACGAGCGAAGCTATACCGTCGGGCCTACAATATGGGTCTAGTAGACATGACATATAGTGGGTCCCGCATAGTTCTCGAGAACTCTTTGGGGGCTTGCAGCCGTTTATCCATCGGGCAAGCCAGCAACCCCACGCCGTTCGCACGCCCTACTCGTCCCCGTCTTCTACTACCTTACAACAGTTCGCTCCCAGTCGTCCCGTCCTTTCACATTAGTTCGCTCCCAGTTTTTGCGGGGTACAAGAGTTCAACTTTTCCTGACCCTCCTCCAAAATCCATGGCCTCCCAAATCTCCATGGTCGCCATTGAGTAATGTGAGTTAGAGCCATCACCGGCGATCAGTTCATAAATCATCTACACACGTGGATCATGACGGTGAAAGCATGGCTTGCTCGCTTCCTACGCATGTTCAACAGTTCAACGGATGAGTGGGTCGCTGGGCTAGATGTTGAGTACACCACAATCCTGGGACGAGAGAAGGATCTAAAGGATGAAGAGAGAAAGAAGCCCGCCGTGATCCAGGTTTGCGTACAAAACATTTGCTTGGTCTACCACATATGCCATGCCGATGTTGAGTGCCAGGATTTTAAGAACTTCCTCAAGGACAAAAGAGTGAAATTCGTTACTGTAGGCTTTAAGAATGACAGGGATGTCCTGTGTCGGATAGGTCTCGTTGTAGGCCAGCCCTTCGATCTCCGAAGGCAAGCACGGTGTCCTCCTCTCAATCTTCAATGCTGACCACAGTAGCAGCCATGATTGATCCTTCATACGCTAAAGCTGAAGAAACCTCATCACGAGTTTCATCATGCATGGGAGTCGAAGACATTAGATGAAGATCACATCACATGCGCAGCAATGGATGCCTACCTTTGTTTAAATATCTACAAGGGTTGGATGAAGAAGCAGAGCCCAGTGTCCAGCTCAAGCAAAGAAGCGTCAGTGACGAGGAAGAGGAAGAGGGACGAGGACGAAGTCGAGGACATGGACTCGGACTCCGAGTAGGTGGCAGTGCCGTCGCTCATGCTTGTTCTACTGCAGTGTCAAGCGGACTAGTTGCTTAGTTTATTTTCAAGGGTGTGTTGTGCTGAGGCCCCAGCAGAACTATGTTTAGTATGTTATTTCTCGTTATTTGAACTCTTTAGTGCATACAGTAGTACTAGTACTATGTCGTACTACTATTCTTCTTGCAGTTGGTACTCTTGCTTTCGTATCTTCGATGTTCCTACTGTACTTAATACGTTCGTACTAGTAGTATAATTTGGGTCGATCGATTTGTGAAAGAAGTTCGACGGAGCGAAGGAAGAAGACAGAAGAGGTGGAAGAAGCCCTTCTAGCCATCCATGTTGCATCAAACGGCTCACATGAGTCGACTAACCCAAATTTCTCCATCAGATTGCAGGATCCACGTGGCATTCAAGGTCTCGAAGGTAGATTCCGCGTCCGCACCCGTTTGCGTGCTCGACGCGTGCGCGACCGGCTTTCGCCGCGACAACCACCATGCGCGCCTCCTCCGCGTGGGCGGAGACGACAATGACACGCTAGTTCCTCCTCGCCGGCGTGATGGAGCACGCGCTCGTCCTCTTCTTCGTACGCTGCATGCATAGACGCGGCTCCACCAACTGCTCGCGTGCTTGGCAGGGCGGCGGCATCGCGAGGAGGGACTGCAGACGATGTGAGCAGGCGAGCCTTCGGTTCATGGCATAGGGATGGTGGCGACACAGTGGTGATGGGCGAGAAATTGTTCGCCGGAGCAGGCAGGCGCCAGCATGCACAACGGCCGCGGATATATTAGTTTTATATAAGGTTGGTCAAACTTAAAAGAAAACCGTACTATTACACGTAAACATTAGACTTAGGCAGCGCTTTTATTAGTTAGTACCACAGCCACGATAAGGAATCCTGTGCAAGCGCAGCGTGAACGCGGCCAAGACGGTCGATCGAGCAGTGCGTCACCGTGTCGCTTCGAAGGACATCCACGAACCTTTTGTGTGTGTGAAAACAATCCTCGAATATTACTCAACTTTTTTTCCTGGGAATGTTCTTGACGCTGCAATATTTCCATACATTTGAATTTAGCTCCAGTTCGTGTTTATTTGGATTTGGACGTTTTAGGTGCGCCCTAGTTTTTTTAATACTGATTTTGTGTGCGTGACTAAGAGAGAACGTGTGTATGTGTCCATATGTGTGTTGTGGCGGAAGGGCAATGTGGAGACGGTGTGCGTGTGATACAGACATAGAGAGGTGTGAATGTGCAAATGATCATGCATGAGTGAGACATAGACAGATATGCCGATACATTGTGTATACATGAGAGAACGGTCTTCTAGTTTACTTGTGTGTGTGTGTGAGAGAGAGAGACTGAGAGAGAGAGAGAGAGAGAGAGAGAGAGAGGAGCATCCGTAACACAACAACCATCTCTCTCGATTCGTCCGTCTCTCGCACGGTCGCATACAACACATGCATGAACGCAGCACATTCTGACACCCTCACCCGCCCCCCCCCCACCTCTAGGCCCCCCCACTATCTTTGTGAATACCCATTTCTCTCCTTAGGTTTGTTTTCTCTCAATATATATATATATATATATATATATATATATATATATATATCACACACACGCAGCACAACACACACACACACTCCCCCGAGCACACAATTCATCCCCATCCAAGGTTATACGGCGACCACTCTCACTTGTGCTTCTTTGCACCCCAACATGCACAACACCTCAATCTTCAAAGAGGGCATCGAGCAGATCGAAGACGGCGACCACACCGCTTTAGAGAATGCGGGGTCATTTGGAAGCAGGGTGATGTGACGACGGCTAACTGACTCCTCCCCCCACCCTCTCTCTCTCTCTCTTGCACAAAATTACCAATCCCTCTCTCCCCCGCACAAAATTGTCAATCCCTCAACCCACGAGATCCTTCCCCCGTCGTCCATGTTTTTCCAGCTCTCTCATCAAACATGTTGTCTCTTCTCCTTCCACGTATACTGTATCCGGATGCACAATGATCTCACGTATATTACATGTCTCCATCTTTCTCACAGACCTAACTTCTTCCTCTCTCTTCCTATCTCTATCTCACTCCCTCTGTCTCGTTAGGTTTGTCTCCTACTCTCTCATCCACATACATACAATCTTTCCCACCCTATCTGCTCGATCTTCAAAAGCTCTCTCTGCACGTTTCATTCACACATTGGGATATGTCAAAATGTTGCTTCTATAATGGCCCTGTTTGGATCATGGGGTTAGAGCTAGTTTGGGTTAGTTGGGGGCTCAAATAACCCAAAAGTATCCGAGCAGGGAGGGTTAGAGTGGGTTAGTTCCATCTAACCCAACTATCCCGGTGGAGAGGTGCTTATTTGGGTTAGAGTGGTGTTAGAAAATAACTCTAACTCTAACTGTGTTAGAGTATCCAAACAGGGCCAATGGCTGATGTAGAGTTATGGTTGTTTTTGTTGCATCCTACAAACTAATAACTATGAAATGCATTTAGATTCTCATTTGACTGGGATTATGTGAGTTTGAGCATGTTGTGAAGTACTATAGACCTTGTATACATCTTGGGATTCGACAATGATTGTAACTATTGAATTGTATAGACCATTACATTCGAAGTCAACAGCCTAATATATTTATTTCACAATTTCTACAAATGATTAGTTCACTACAAACAAAGAAAACAAATGTGTACTCCCTCTGTTTTTATTCAAGTCCACGTATTAGCATTGGTCAAAGTCAAGTTTTGTAAACTCTCGGAAAGCTTATAACAAAAAATATTAACATATACAATAACAAATAAATACCATTAGATTCATTATTGAATGTACTTTCACATCATACATATTTGTTATGGTAAATGTTTATATTTTTCTATAAACTTGGTCAAACTTTAGGAAGTTTGACTTGGTCAAACCTAATATGCAGAGTTTACTACCACTACTCGCTAGTTGCTTAGCCGAATCACTCAACAGCGCATGCTGGGAGTCGATGTCACAAAATTTTGAGGTCGGCGGAAAATCTCCCGCGACCCTGATTCGAAAGTGGGAAGTTACCATCATAGCCTTGGAACAGGCCTACGGATGATGCTTGGTAGGGGCTGTTTTCGTAACTTCAGGTTCACCCTACCCAGTGCAACCCCACCCCGACACCCGAGTAGTACACCTGAATACTCCCCATTTTCTATCCCCACATAAAATAGACTTCTCCACGGCACCGCAGCCTTCGTGCTCCTCCCTTTACATCGGCGCACTCGTCCACCCAGTACAGATTCGCCTTATCGGCGACCTAAATGCGCTGCTGCTGGAGCCGGTCCACCGCCGTCGTCGTACACGGAGCCTCTTCCCCGGCATCGTCTTCCACGGTCTCGGATCTGCTTACCGGAAGCCGACGCCAAGCGCAGAAGTACCACCGTCATGGACAATGAACTGACTCCCGTTGCCGACCCTGACTCAAAGAGGCCGCCGCGACCATCGTCCTCCTCCTCGATTGGTAATGTGTGTATTGAATCACTTAGCAGTACATGTGCAGTTCCAATTTTGTTCATACCTACCCTTCAAATTTCCTGGGTGCTATTCTTCCCGTAAAAGTAATTGGTTATAGCCTCCATTGTCCAACATGATATCAGCTTGTAATTGTGCGTCGCTCCTGTATCGCGCTGTGCTTGGGTAGGTTTTTCATCTACAACCAGTAGTGTGGCAAATGATGGAAAGGTTTTTAGAACTAGCAAGATGCCCATGCGTTGCACGCATCAAGATGCATTTGTATGAGTAGTTTATCTTGTGGGAGAAAAGGATGAGCGAGGTAAGGCCTTATTTGCAAATCTGGAGAGGGGTATGGGCATACTTTTGCAAAATTCCCATTTGTTTCCTTCCTATCATCGAGATATAAATCGGACGGCCTATATTACAAGAAAAAAGTATAGAGAAAAAAAGTAGGCGAGTAAAGGAAGTAGAGATAAATATTAAATATTAAATATAAAATAAATATAACAGTAGAGAAGAGAGTAGAGATAGCAGAGACATCGGGGAAAGGACGTAGCGTCTTGGCAGAAAAAAGCGGCCGGCGTCGCGCTAGTTTTGGTAGCCTTGGCGTCCGGCGTGCTTTATAAAATCCAACGCCCTCTCACCGCTCTATGCCTTGCCACCGCTCTCTCCCCGCTCATTTTCACCTCACCGCCGCCGCGGCACCATGCCGCCGTGTCGCCGGGAAACTTGGGGATACCGCAGCGTCCGTGCACGCCCCTCCGGCGGCTTCTCCACCGAGATCGGGTTCCGCGGGATGCACCTCGGCCTCGACAATATCGACACCGCCAATGAGGCCGCCCGCGCATACGACGCGGCAGCGTGGCGACTCCGGTGGCCTCATAGAACATTGAACTTCCCCAACGTGCCGACGCAGGAGCAGGCGCAGGAGCTCGCGCCTTTGCCGCGGCTTAGCACCGACGAAGATCGTCGCGACAACCGGAGGCGGGAGCACCGTCTCGGCATCGCCGAGATGGACAAGGAAGCCATGGCGCTGTGGCGCCAACACTTCCCGCAGGACATCATCAACGAGCGTGAGTTCTACGCGCAAAGGAGGGCGGAGAGGGATAAGAGGAGGGCGGAGCGATCCGCCTATCGCGAGGACAAGCGTGGCGGCGGATGCTCAATTCAACATGAGGCTAGGAGCAGCGTCGCCACAGGAATCCGGCGACGATCGGTATCTTCACGCCTACGGTCGGGGCGTCGGAGGAGGACATCACCGAGTAGGAGTCTGACGACGAGGAGTAGTTGAATTATCTTTTTTTATCTATCTATGCTGAGAACTATCCTCTACTCTATCTACTTCTTGATCTCATCACTATAAACGCTTTTTTAAAGCGCCGCGCGTTGTGATTCTGTTGGAGATGCTCTAACATGGTAGACCAGTGCTTTAATGTTGCCCACAAGATGCGCGAGTATTACTAGTAGTATATTTTTCTTGCCATGTTGAGATTTTAAAACCACGAGTGCGAACATGCAGAGGAGCAATGAAGACCAAACACGGGATATTCGGGACATCTTCAAGGAGCGTGGCAAGTTAAAAAGGAGCTGCACCGAACCTGTAAAAGCGAGCTTTGGTAAGTAACACCCTTTCAATTACTTTCGTGTAGCCTCGTGTTCTTGAAGTGTATATGTTGTAGTTTCTATTTCTCCTAAGCGTGGTGTTCTTGATGTGTAATAAGAAGAGTCTTAATCGTCCTAATGCTTTCGTTTTTAGCTTGATGTAGGAAGTGGGTGTTCTCACCTTGTAGTCTGTTTTATATTTTTTCCTTTTGAATTCACTTCTCCGAGTTCTTTTATCCGGCTTCTCTGAAATGGATCTAGGTTGCTCGAGTATTGATCTAAAAAGAAGTAACTTCATGTCGGGATGCAGTTCTGCGAGGAGGGAAGTATGGTCAACCTCGAGATCATGTTTCCAAAATGAAATTTGGATTACACACAAGGTGCGCGTTCCCTAATGATGCTGGATTAGACACAAGGTGCAAATTCCCAGATGATGCTGGATTACACACAAGCCAGGTGGAGTCGTCAGCTGTTCGTGTCCTCGTGGCATTAGTAAAGGCTGAAAGAAAGCGTGCAGCAGCCCTTGAGAATGTAGTTGAGTTCCTGAAGAAGCGAAAAGAGCAATCAGATGCTCTCTTCACCCAAGCCAAAGAAGAGATGGAAGAAGCCATAAATAAGCTAGCGAGGCGAGCAGGCTAGGCGTCTCCTACTATCTAAAACTGTTGTCAATACAAAATTTCCTTCATAATAGCTAGGTTCAAATGTTTATCCATTCAGCATGCCTGTTGTGATGTCCGTGCATCTACTGATGTGGCACAAAATGTTTTTTTGGGTCATGTAATAACAGCAATTACTTTCCAAACAATGATAGACGAAGCATTGGACATGGTATAGTTCACGCGCAAGCCTGACATTCCAAGTTCAACTTCCACATCAAACTCATGCTCACAGATATCTGCACATTGCATACATAATGTCCACAACCATGATTCATTTCAAAGCAAAAAAAAATGTGAGGAGAGTTATAAATAAAGAAAAACCTCTACTAGTTCCTTGTACCAGTGCGAGCACAACATGTCAAGACCATGCGTAAATTAATTATATTTTAGTCATTTTTTGTGTTCTAAAATGCCTGCCGGCTCGCGGAAGGACGTGACGTGTTGCCGGCACACACGCAAATTCAATGAAGGTAGGCGGGGCAGTCTTAAGCTGGTTGCCTTGGCGGCGAGGCGTGCTCGGCCGGGTCTGCAGCTGAGTGCGACCCTCTTGGCCGGCTTGCCCGGTTCAATGCCTGCGCTATGAGAGGTCGCGTCCGTGTCGAGCAATCACTCCCTCCGATCCTTTTTGTTTGGGTATAACAAAATCTGCTTTTCCATTCAAATTTTACAAGTAAAATTCGTGGACAAACTTTGACCCAAAGTACGATGGGGACTAGTAAACCATAATGGAGGTAGTAGTTTTTTTTAATCAAAGAAGGGTTTCCCCTTCCGATTTTCATTACTGAAAACCAGCATCTAAATCTAAACCATAGTATTTGCCCTAGAACTACCAGGTTCAACATCTCGCAACATAAACCCATACAACCTCCATCGCAAAAAAACCATACAACCATACGCCAAGGAGGTACATAGTACTATGAATTCTATTTTCGCTCCATACCAATCATTAGAAAACTACTTATTACTTATAACGCCATTGAAAATCGGAACTCTTAACCCGCTAGAAAAATGATATTTTAAATGTGGCTACTCGATCTATGGCAATGGCGAGCCACCGCGCTCCAAGTCGTTCACCGTGGTCCCGACCATCAACTCCTACGGATCAAATTATCACGGCTGACTATTCCTACAAAGGTGCTCCACCACGTACCCGGTACCCGCGAATGCAGCAATCGTGCACCTAGGGTTTATTTGTTAACGTCGCCTTTACGTAACACTCATGTGTGCGAGACAGCGAGAGGCCGACTGCGTGTGTGCGCCTCTTCTCTTCGTATATGTACTCCACCGTTTGTCTGGTGTCCAAAAAATTATAATAACTACTAGCAATGTGCCAATGCGTTGCCACACGATCAAAGTAGATTATTACATATTCACCGATTTGATAGAAAAAAGTCTAGTTTTGAAATACGTATATCACTAAAAATATGTTATGTTTCACTCAAAATATATTCCTTTGGCGTTTTTGATGAGATAAGGGAGAAATGTTGTTGGTTTCAAGATTCGAGAAGTGGTATATGTCTAATTTCTACTCTTACTAGCAAGATGCCCGTGCGTTGCATGCAACATCAAGATCTTGTGGGAGAAAAGGATGAACGAGGGAAGGCCTGATCTGCAAATGTGGTGAAGAGTGCGGGTAAATTGCCATATTTTCCTTCGTATCTGTCAGATATAAATCGGACGACCTACATTGCAGGATGGCAGGCCCACCATCATCACCAACTCTATTTTTTATCACTACTCTTATAAAAAGCATTGTCGGTGATGATCGTGTGCCTGCCATCCTGCAATATAGGCCGTCCGATCTATATCCGACGGATAGGAAGGAAACTATGGCAATTTTGCAAAAAGATACCCACACCCCTCTCCACATTTGCAAATAAGGCCTTCCCTCGTTCATCCTTTTCCCCCACAAGATAAACTACTCATACAAATGCATCTTGATGTTCCGTACAATGCATGGGCATCTTGCTAGTTGTTGCAAAAAGCCCATGTGTGTGTGAGAGAGAGGGAGAGTGGAGGATGACGAAGTGCATGTGTGACAAAGACACAAGGAGTGTGTGTGCGATAGGTATCAGCTTAAAATGAGGTGATAGTGTGTGTGTGCACGATCGAGAGGGCGTGTCTCGAGAAGGGAAGAAAAATCTACATAGATACAAGGAGCAGGAGAGAGACATGTATTCGATGGTGGAAGCACGAGTGTGCGGGTGTATAAACCTATCTAGAGGCTAGCTAGTCGATAAATGTTTGTGAGAGAAGTACGAGTCGGGGTGCGAAAGCGAGAGTTTTGTGTGTGTGAGAGAGAGACGGTAGTCGGGAAGGGGAGTGGAAGCAGGAGTTGTGTGTGTGTGTCTGTGTGAGAGAGAGAGGAGGCGGTAGTCGGGGTTGTCTCATCGGTAAACAAATGAATAATGTCGATGCAGGATGGAGATGAAAAGGAGACCGCAACAAATGTTGTGTTTACAAGAGAGAGAGAGAGAGAGAGAGAGTAATTTTAGTGGTACGAGTCATATGTAGAGACATATAGGGTGTGTGAGAGAATCCCATAGAGAGAAAGACAAAGTGAAAAACGATTGGAGACTGTGTGTGTGGCGGTGAAAAAGAAAGCTTAGGTACCGAGTACCAGAGAACATTAGAGACGTGAGAGATAATGAAAACCATGTAATATATAATGATAGGGAGAGTGTGACACTTCTCAAGGGAGACGTCGAGAGACCATGTTTGCGAGGATAGGAGAAACATGAAGTGAGCGTCTTGGGTGAGCTGGAGAAAAGAGAGTGATAGCTACACGAAGGAGCATGCATGCGAGAGAGATGGGCGTGAAAGGAGTGAACAAAAAGGGATTCAAATATTTGAATTGAGATGATGATACATGTAATCCATACTCGAACCAAAATTGATCTATCAAACATGCATACTCATATGAATTCACGCACATCTATGTTATTTAATATGTAGGTATTCTTGATCCATACATTTTAGTAGAACATAATTTGGTTAAATTTTTTAGAATTCAACCGTAAGATTTCGAGATCGTTGTATTTGTAAATCATATTGTACATATAAAGGAGCAGAATTCTTTCTTGTGCTTTTGAAAGTATATATAAAAAAATGATGTATATAGAATGTAATTCCAATTGAAAATGGATCCTGCCCGAAAAAATAGAATACAAACGGGATTCGAATTCAGTTGGCATGGTAAACGTGCACTCTGCAAAATTTGAACGAAGCGAGGAAAGTCACAGTAACCGCCCGAAACCAAAATCTGCGAGATGGAAAGCACTACTGCCTATCCCTGCCACGCAAAGCCTATCTGCTGGATTTCTATAGGTTTCGATAGGGGTAGGTTTGTAATTTCACCCAAACGTGACGTAACCGCCTCTCACCCGGATTCATACACGGTGGGCGCCAAAACACAGTGTGTCCTCGGCCAAAATTGACTCCCTCCCCGATTCATATTCATACACGGTGGGCGCCAAAAACAAACTCTCGTCGGCAAATATTCGGTGTATGCGAGATTACCGTCCTATCCCCAACCGACTAATGTTCTTTGTGATGTAGTAGAAATTTGAAGCAGGGGCTAAGTTTGTAAATTTCCTCACATTTGAGACAAGCGCCCTGAATACATGGTTCCCCTTCCTCTCTACCTCCCTTTTCCCCATTCGTACTCCGTGGGCGCCAAAACACCCTCTCCACCCCACCCTCCTCCGTCCGCCGCCGTCCGCCACCCCATCCACCGCCGTCCTCCTCCACCATGCCGGAGCTGATACCCCCACGCGGCCGTCCATTACAAGAGACCGACCTCTCTCATCCACGCCTTCGGACCGGGATCCTTGCATCCCATCCTCTCGCTTCATCCCCGCCGTCGTCCACCTTGCCGGCGCCGCTCTCTGACCGTCTCGTCCCACCGCGCCCGCCGCCACTGTCTACCCTCCTAGATCTGCTTCCACACCGCCGACAGCCATCGCTACCACAAAGACCGTCAAATTCTCGATGAGATGCGTGACAGGCGCCGCACTGTAGGCGGTACTCTTTTCGTATCTGCTCAACTTATTTATCGCAGCAAGAAAATAGATCGCCACCGCTTTACTCGATTTCTTGTCTTGGTTGCGAAGTTGCCTTTGTCCGGTTTGCACCTTGGATCCGCCATGGCATGCTCAACACTATACTCCCAATGCTTATGGTTTTCCCTTTTATATTCCACACTAGTTAAATCATAGTAGACTAAATTTCAAAATTGGGCCAGTCGATTTTTCAGAGCTCGCCGGAGTTCGCCGGTGCGATCGAAGGGGCTCGGGTGGTTGTGGGGCCTCGCCGAACGAAGAAAACTCGACACGTGTGGGGTTTGGGGCGCGGGTGGGGGTGGCGGAGGAACACATGCGGTGGGGGCCGGTGGTCCGGCCGGCAGCCCGTGCGGTGTTCTGTATGGGAAGAATTAGAGACGAGGAAGAAGAAGGGTTAGGAGATGTAGGATCTTCATCCAACTGCCTGAAATGGTCGAGAGACAGCTGGGAGTTGCATTCTTAATGCACTATGGTTCATCATGTGTGGGCACTGCACAACCAACATTTTATTATCCAAAATCTGCTTGCTCTTCTTTACCATGTTCCTCTTCCATTCTTCTTTAATATGTACTCTCTCCGTTCCTAAATACAAGTCTTTGTATAGATTCCACCATGGACTACATATGGAGCAAAATGAGTGAATCTACACTCTAAAATGTATCTGGATACATCTGTATGTGATCCATAGTGGAAATCTCTACCAAGACTTATATTTTGGAGCAGGAGAATATGCTAGTAGTCTGATATGTTCCTTGTCTTGAAGATGAGCGAGGACATTTGCGGTGTAGAGGTCTATACGGATTCGGTTGTGATGGACACTTTGAGCCTCTTTGATTCGTAGGATCTTGTAAACATAGGAATAGGATTTGTAGTGGCCTGCCCACTTGAATCATATAAGAATAGCAAGGAAATGCGGGGAGCTGTGTCGCCTTTGAGAGTTATGCTGATATTAACAGTACCGCACCTTCACTTGAAGAGAGCTGGTATCCGAAGCCTTTCTAGCCGTACCGGCAATACTAGCACATATATTCCAGCAAGTTCCACTTTGCTGATTTTACTCGGATGGTTAAGGTTTTCCCGTTATATCTACACTATGATCTGTGTAGCTGCTTTGTGTCGCAGTAGCAGCAGTCCACTCTTGAAGCTAAACATTGCAATGGCTTATAAAATTGGCACCAAGGCATTGAATGCCATTACGGATGCAATGAAACTCATACGCTCCCCCACTGTTGATTCTTGTTCAGAATATGATCCTAATGACTATTCTAACCTCGAGGAGTCAAAGGCAGATGGCCTGTCCTGTTCACCCATCAAGGTGCCTGTTCTAATTTGGCAATGTTTTATTGTTTGCGGGTATCTTGCATATGTTGTCTTGCATTTCTTCTACTTTGTTGCACCGCCATCTGCTTAGTTTACTCATCATATATGTCGAGATGCCATGCCCATCCATTATCAATACATATTCCATCTGTCATCATACCATGTTTTTCCACTCAAATGTTGTTCTTGTGCATCGGACATCAAAAAGTAAGAGGGTGATTGCCGAACACGAAGGAGCACCGGCAAAGTCCTTGAAAAGCGTGGTGGTGCTTGGGAGAAATCGATAAAGACACCCACTTATATTGGCTGTACAAAGGTGACACAAAGCGTAGGACCGACTCCGGTAATGTACCCATACTTCACTGGCCACACCACTAGCCCCAACACACAGGACCTGCACTCTAGCAAAAGGTATACCGATTTCATTTGCCATAGCACCGGCTGTACCACAGAAAAATCCCACCCAAAGAAAAAGTACAGCAAGTCCACCGTCAAGACCTATCCCAAGCTGGCAGAGACGACCAATTCCTACAGATTGGAACCCCATTCCATTTATTCCCAGTTTAAAAGACAATGCTTTCAATGTTGTTAGGGACTACGTGCATATATTCCCATCATGGGAAGATTATAGTGAAGACAAACACCATTTTCATATCTTCTGTCCAACTTACGTGTAAGTGCTATTATTCATGGTTATTATTTTCCTGTTTTCTGCTGATTGAACACATCAATGATTTACATTACATTGTTGTAACTAGGCGAGGGTCAATCTGGATGGTCATGACGAGCATAGCTTGCTTGTGCTTTTCAAGGAAGCATTGCGTGATATCGGTGTTACCTGAGGAAATCACACTTTGATGGCAAGTCTATAAATGAATTTCCGGTGAAGTCTCCTGTGCTAAATTTAGAAGACATTGAACGGAAAAACCTTTTTATGCACTGGTCTCAAGTTCCCAGGATGAGGTACTGTCTATGAAATCACATGACAATTTGAACTTCTACTTTTCCGCATGTGCCTTACTTGCAGGAAATCTGCTCGAAGAAGAATTCCGATTTGAAAAGAACGACAGGATATCGCAAATATGCTGCCCGCTACTTTGCCCTTGTTAGTACCTGTTGTCCTGTATCACTGTACTTGCATACATACCTGGTTCATTATGTGACAGCAGTATGCATGATAGCTTGCTTATCAATTGTTCGCTCCAAATTATCTGATCTGTATGAATGGTTACATTAGTGTAGAATATATCCAATGCCAACGTTTTTTAGCTCCGCATTGTTCTTGTAAGTACATGCTGTCCTTTATTAGTGTACTTATAATGACAGGTAGTTGTTCATGTACCATCACTCTGCAGCTTATTTTCCTTTGCCCTCCATTTTCTACACATCAGATCTATATTTACTCTTACCATAAGGTTGGTCTTGAAGAAGTTTATTTGTGCATTGCTCTTGGCTGTACCTTTTGCTGTATCTCTGCACTTACATTTATAGCTACTTGGTTATGTAGCATCACTCTTCATCTTATCTTAAATATTCTCCATTTTTAGTATATTATCACATCTATATTTACTCTTAATAAAATGTAGAATAAAGGCAATGCTTTTGAAGAAGATTACGTGGTAAACTTCTTGAATTGCCCCCCATCGGCATGGACAAGGCCTTTATAGAGCCTATCTTCACCAATAATGTAAGTTTGTCCATCTCAAGCCTTCAAACTTTGTTGTATATATTTGGTTAGGCATATTTGCAAAGCTGTTTATTTTTGGTGTTTGCATCAAATTGCTTATTTAAAGTTTATTATGTAGTTCATAAACAAAAGTTTGTCCTTCCTCAATTTAAGTTTTCAGGTTGTACAACCAAGTTCCTTCTTCATACCATGTAAATTAAACTACTCTGAGCAAGTGATCTTCTTTGTTCTTCATCCGTAATCCGGTGGTGTGGTGAACCTACCCACTACTGACACAATGTCATATTCTGCAATGTCTTAACTATGAACAATGTCATATCATTCTACTATTATTTAAACCGTCTCTTTATTTGCCAATCTGAAATGGTATAAATTGACAAAGACACTAACCATTGATACTTATGAGTTCTTGATACGTAATCCGGTGTTGTTGTGAAGCTGCCAACTCCTTCACAATGTCATTTCCTGCCATGTCTTGACCTGAACAATACCATATTGTGTTAATGCAATTATAAACTGTGTCACTTTATTAAATCGAAGAAATGTGATGAATTGTCAAGACTGATACTTTTACATGAAAAACACATCATCATGCGCTTGTTTATCTTTCAGAGTGAGGAAGATATAAGTGTTGAACAAGCCTTGATCTCATCATCTTGCTTTCGCTGCTTGCTTGCAGCTCCCAATGAGGCTAACCTTTCTTGAACTCTATTGAAGTCTTTGTCGGTTTTGTATATTATTTTGTCGGCGTGTTTATTTGCCTTTGGTGGCGACCTTTGATGCCGATGTATGTAATCGATGTCCGCTTGTGCTTTATTATCATAGTGGCGAACTTTGATGCCCGATGGATGTAATATGTCGTAATTTCTTTATTGTATAGTCTAGGTTTTTCTTATTCACGATGCTGCGGTTATTTTATTTATATATATCCTGTCTTCGCGATAAACCAGCCAAACCGTAAAATTACGGTACATAATCGAACCGTCATGCAAGCACGATGTAGGTTGGGCTGAAAGCGTGCGAACAGCTCACGGGCGGCAATGACTGAAATGAACCCCGTCCCATGATTGTGCGAATCAAATCACGGGCTTTAACAGGCCAAAATTGTCTCGGTCCTTGTTTGGCCCAATCGGATATCGGTCATGGCGAGCGGGATGCAAATCGATCCGTAGTTAGGCCGAACTATATGACGGGCTTTTAACAGCCAAAATTAATATAGGGCCGAAATGTTAAACGGGCCCTTAATAGGCCAAAACTAATATCATGCCGAATTACTAAGTGGGCCTTTAGCAAGTGGGCCCAAAAGCATAGTGTCCAGTTGCCGGGCCGAATTTGATATGGGCCATAATTGAGCGCAAAGCCTCTTAAAGGGCCGGACCTGATCTGGGCCGTAATTTGGCCCAGAGCGTGGTAGGCTTATAACGTGTCGGATCTCATATGGGCCACTTTTAGGCCCGGAACATGGCAGGCCATTAATGGACCAGATCATATATGGGCCGACATTTGGCCCAAAACATGGCAGCCAGTTAATGGGCCGGCCTACTAGGGTCCTCAAAATCTTGTGGGCCTACAGCTGGGCCGGCCCATTAATGTCGGCGAAATCTCATGGGCCTTTAGCTGGGCCAGCCCATTATGATCCGTAAGAATCTTGTGGGCCTTTACCTGGGCCGACCCATTATGGCACACAAAAATCTTGTGGGCCTTTAGCTGGGCCGACCCATTATGGCCCGCAAAATCTTGTGGGCCTTTACCTGGGCCGGCCCATAATTGCCCGCGAAAAATCGTGGGCCTTTAGTCGGGCGGCCCATTATGGTCATAAAATCTTGTGGGCCTTTAGCTGGGCCGACCCATTATGGTCCATAAAACTTGTGGGCCTTTAATTGGGCCGCCCAATTAAATTTGTTAGGCCGTGCCACGTGTCGACGTATCATAGGCATATACGTCCAATGATTTGGATGACATCATCCCGGCGGTGAGCCGACCGCGTGTTTCCTCCAGCCAATGATGATTTTACACGTGGAAAATCCCCATTGGTCGGGGCTGTTAACGGGTTATTGGATCCAAAACTCGACCCGATAGCTTAATTGCGTTCCGTTACGGTGGATGCCACGTGTCGGTCACCCTTGACGAAAGCACTTCTGTGACGCGCGATTTATCGTCATGGAAGTGGACACTTCCGTGATGATAATTTTCGTAATGTCATGGAACACTTCTATGACAGCACAGGTATGACTATCTTGATTCTGTCATAAATTTGTCATGGATGTACATGCATGACAAAAAACGCGACCTACTGTGACAAACACGTATCATCACGGAAGTGTATTTTTTTTGTAGTGAAGCACCATGTTCAAGTAGGGATTACAACGGGTTGCGGGAGAGTGGACCGCGTAAAAGAGATGAGGATGGTGATGATGATGGTGATGTTGATGAAGACGATCACCGTGGCGATGATTCCCCTCCCGATGGCACTCCCGCGCCACGTAAGAAGAGGAGGAGAGGTTCTCCCCTTGTGCTTCCTCCTCCATGGCCTCCACCCTCTGGTCCTTGGCCTTCATGGTGATGATGGCCCCTCTGGGATACTCCTCCATGGCCACCGGTGATGATCGCCCCCTCCAGCAGGGTGCCGGAGAGGGCCTAGATTGACTTCTCGTGGCTACAGAGGCTTGCGGCGGCGGAACTTCCGATCTAGGTTTCTTTCTGGAAGTTTGGGTATATATAGAAGAGTTTTGCGTTGATTTCACGTCGGGGGTCTCGGGCTGTCCACGAGGCGGGCGCGCCCCACCCTCGTGGGCAGCCCGGGACTCTTACAGTGCCTTCGGTACTCCGTGGGCTTCTTACGGTTCAAAAATGATCTCCGTCAAGTGGCACGTCAATTGGACTCCGTTTAGTTTTCCTTTTCTACGATACTCTAAAACAAGGAGAAAAGCGAAGCGGCACTTTGGGCTCTAGGTTAATAGGTTAGTCCCAAAAATCATATAAAATATCATATAAATGTATAAAAACATCCTAGAAGGATAGTATGATAGCATGAATACTTCATAAATTATAGATACGTTGGAGACGTATCGGCATCTAAGCTTAATTCCTGCTCGTCCTCGAGTAGGTAAATGATAAAAGAAATAATTTATGAAGTGTGAATGCTAGTAAGTGCATAAGTTTGATAAATGATAATTCCAATCACTTTTTCTAGCATCACTATATGTCATAATAATAGCTCATCTCATAAAACTTTTCATGATCAAGTAACAAGGAAATCACATGTTAAAGTATAGATCATAAACTTTCTTGAAAACTAACAAACAATACTCTCAGTCATCGAACAATTGCAATTCATCTTATTTTCAGGAAGAGTCTATGTCAGAGCTTTGATTTAGCAAACTCCACATACTCAACTATCATTTAGTCTTTCACAATTGCTAACACTCACGCAATACTTGTGGTTATGGAGTTTTAGTCAGACATAGAGAAAGATAGGGGCTTATAGTTTCGCCTCCCAACCTTTTACCTCAAGGGTAATGTCAACAATAATAGCTCATGCTAACTTACATCCAATTAGATATATATATATATATATATATATATATATATATATATATATATATATATATCAGAATCTTTCCAACACCACTGCTTGCCAAATGATAAAATGTAAAAAGGAATGGTGAAGATCACCATGACTCTTGCATAAGGTAGAAGATAATAATAAAAGATAGGCCCTTCGCAGAGGGAAGCGAGAGGTTGCCGTGCGCTTTCGAGTTGGATGCACAAAATCTTAATGCGAAAGAACGTCACTTTATATTTCCCTTGTGATATGAACCTTTATTATGCAGTCCGTCGCTTTTATTTCTTCCACATCACAAGATCGTACAAAGCTTATTTCCTCCACACCAATCAATCATACATATTTAGAGAGCAATTTTTATTGCTTGCACCGATGACAACTTACTTGAAGGATCTTACTCAATCCATAGGTAGATATGGTGGACTCTCATGGCAAAACTGGTTTAAGGGTTTTGGGAAGCACAAGTAGTATCTCTACTTGGTGCAAAGAATTTGGCTAGCATGAGGGGGAAAGGCAAGCTCAACATGTTGGATGATCCATGAAAATATACTTTATTTCAGATATAAGAAAACATAACCCATTAAGTTGTCTTCCTTGTCCAACATCAACTCTTTTAGCATGTCATATTTTAATGAGTTCTCCCAATCATAAAAGATGTCCAAAATAGTATATTTATATGTGAAACCTCTCTTCCTTCAATATTCTTTCATGAATTGTTCAAGTGACCAATTCTACGTTTGCTAACTTTCAATAAGTTTACTACCTATAATTATCATGTGTGAAGTCATTACTCCCCAAGTTATAAGCATATGAAACATATATAAATTCAGATTTATGACATTCAATTTATTCAACCATGTACTTATAGGATAGACGTGAAGCACATGAGTAAATGACAAACTACTCCAAAAGATATGAGTGAAGAACACTGAGTAGTCAAATAATTAACTAGCCATGGGAGGATTCTTTCCATTCAATATTTCAGATCCAATGATTTTATTCGAACAGAAAGTAAAATTTAAAACACGCTCCAAGCAAAACACATATCATGTGACGAATAAAAATATAGCTCCGAGTAAGGTATACCGATAGTTTGAAGACGAAAGAGGGGATGCCTTCCGGGGCATCCCCAAGCTTAGGCGCTTGAGTCTTCCTTGAATATTACCTTGGGGTGCCTTGGGCATCCCCAAGCTTAGGGTCTTTCTACTCCTTATTCTCCTCATATCGATATCTCACCCAAAGCTTGAAAACTTCAATCACACAAAACTTAACCAAACTTCATGAGATAGGTTAGTATGATAAAGAGCAAACCATTCACTTTGGTACTGTCAAAGACAAGGTTCATAATTTTTCTCACACAATGCCTACTGTACCATATCATTTCTACAATTTATATTGAGGAATATAAGCCATAGAAACTATAAAATAAGCAAACTATGCAATGAAAACAGAATCATCGTAAATGTAACAAATTGTAATGATCTGAACAATAACCATACTTCTGCTACTCCAAAAATTACGAAATAAATTGGTGGACGTGTTGTCTATTAATCTTCTGCAAAAATAATCAACTAAAAATCACTCTTCTGTAAAAAAATGACAACTAATCTCGTGAGCGCAAAGTTTCTGTTTTTTACAGCAAGATCACATTGACTTTCACCCAAGTCTTCCCAAAGGTCTTACTTGGCACTTTATTGAAACAAAAGCTATAAAACATGATTGCTACAGTATCTTAATCATGTAAAAACAAAAAAACAGTAAGGGTAAATATTGTGTTGTCTCCCAACAAGCGCTTTACTTTAATGCCTTTTAGCTAGGCATGATGATTTCAATGATGCTCACATAAAAGATAAGAATTGAAACATAAAGAGAGCATCTTGAAGAATATGACTAGCACATTTAAATCTAACCCACTTCCTATGCCTAGGGATTTTGTGAGCACACAACTTATAGGAACAAGAATCAACAACATAGGAAGGCAAAACAAGTATAACTCCAAGACTTTAAGCACATAGAGTGGAAACTTGATATTATTGAAACTCCTACAAGCATGTATTCCTCCCTCATAATAATTTCCAGTAGAATCATGGATAGAAAATTTGTTCTCATACTCAATTGGAACCTCTTCCAAAATAGTGGAATCATTACTAGCTAAAGTTGACACTCTTCCAAATCCACTTTCATAAATATCACACTAAGATTCATCATTCTCCAAAATAGTGGGATCAGTAATTCCTAAAGTTGACACTCTTCCAAACCCACTTTAAATGATAGTATTATTCATACTCCAAAGGATATAAGTGAAGTTCATGGAGCATTCAAATATAGACTAACCAAGCTCAAAATGTATAAGTGAAGCACATGAAGCATTCTATAAAACCATACTCAAAAGATTTAAGTGAAGCACAAAGAGCAATTCTATAAGATCATACTTAAAAGATTTAAGTGAAGCACATGAAGTATTTCATAAATAAATGAAGGACTATCTCATTCTAGCATGGTTCTTAAAATAAAAACAAAAACACAAAGGACACAAATCATGTGAACAAAACAAAAACCAAGGTATACCGATATTTGTTGAAGAAGAAAGATGGGTTGCCAACCAGGGCATCCCCAAGCTTAGATGCTTGAGTATCCTTTGAAATATTTACTTGGGGTGCCTTGGGCATCCCCAAGCTTGAACTCTTGCCTCTCTTTATTCTTCTCATATCGATAACTCCTCGACCTTCGGACACTTCATCCACACAAAACTTAACAAAAACTTTGTGAGATCCGTTAGTGTAATAAAGCAAATCACTACCTTTAGGTACTGTAATGAACTCGTTCTTTATTTATATTGGTGTTAAACCTACGGTATTCCAACTTCTCTATGGTTTATAAATTATTTTATTAGCCATAGATTCATCAAAATAAGCAAACAACACACGAAAAACAGAATCTGTTAAAAACAGAACAGTCTGTAGTAATCTGAAAGTTTGGTAGACCTATGTAACTCCTAAAATTATGAACTAAATTTTAGAATTTGACAAATTTGTACAGAAGTAATTTGCAAAACGTTTGAGACCCATTTGACTTTCCAGTAAAAAAATGTAAATTCACGCACTACAACCAAAGTTTCTGTTTTCGTTCTGCACATACTAAACAAGCAATCTAATCATCCTAAAACCAAAGCTTGGCACATTATTTTTATAATACAATGAATATATACAAGGGGATAATTATTTACATAGAAACTTCCATGAAAAATTCTACATTGTTTCCGTGAGCATGAACACAAGTGTTCAAGGTCGACCCTCACTTCTTCAATGCATAACTTTCCAATCACTTCTCTTTTTGAAAAACTTTTTAGGCATGAAAGGCAAGTAACTTTTTTGTATTTTCATTTTTAATTTTTTTGTATGTTTCACCCACAACTAAACAGAAACAAAAGGGAAAAATAAAATCTACTTAGTGAAGAAGGCAAACAAGCACACACGAGAATATCAACCCCACGCTATTGCTCCCCGGCAACGGCGCCAGAAAAGAGCATGATAATCCCCAAGTGCAGGGAATTATCATAGCAATTTACAAAGGTGGAAGTGATAAGTATGGAGTGTCGAACCCACAAGGAGCTAAAGGTAAGATCAATATTCTCTCAAGTCCTATCTGCCAATCCGACTTTAATTTCACGACAAACATTTGCTTCCAACTAGAAAGCGAGAAATAAAACTACGTTGTGGGTATGAAGAGGATAACTTTGTATGATATCGGAGAGCTAAAATATAAAAAGTAGGTGCTGTTATCATAAAGTTAGAATATATTACTAAATATTATAAATAACGAGTGTGGAATAATGGTGGATCAAGCAGCGGAATTGTCCTAGGCAATTGTTAACAAGACCGATAATCACTATTGCAGTTTCATATGAGGGAGATGCATAAGCTAACATACTTTCTCTACTTGGATCATATGCACTTATGATTGGAACTCTAGCAAGCATCCGCAACTACTAAATATCATTAAGGTAAAACCCAACCATAGCATTAAAGCATCAAGTCCTCTTTATTCCCATACGCAACAATCCCTCTTACTCGGGTTTGTGTTTCAGTCACTCACCAACCCACTATAAGCGAATCATGAACGTATTGCAACACCCTACAGTGGGAGTCCCTCACACTTGCGCGACACGGAGGGCACCATAGGACAGCCCCAAAATAAAACATACAACTCATACCAATCTAGATCATCAATAAACCCAAAGACAAAAGATATCTACTCAAAACATCATAGGATGGCAACTCATCATTGGATCATAATATGTGGCATAAAGCACCATGTTCAAGTAGGGATTACAACGGGTTGCGGGAGAGTGGACAGCGTAAAAGAGACGAGGATGGTGATGATGATGGTGATGTTGATGAAGACGATCACCGTGGCGATGATTCCCCTCCTGATGGCACTCCGGCGCCACCGGAAGAGAGGAGGAGAGGTTATCCCCCTTGTGCTTCCTCCTCCATGGCCTCCACCCTCTGGTCCTTGGCCTTCATAGTGATGATGGACCCTCTGGGATACTCCTCCATGGCCACCGGTGATGATGGCTAAGGGAGTCCTGGATTAGAGGGTATTCGGACAGCCGGACTATATACTTTGTCCGGACTATTGGAGGGTGATGATACAAGACTCAAGACTCCGTCCCGTGTCCGGATGAGACTCTCCTTTGCGTGGAAGACAAGCTTGGCGATCCGGATAATATATTTCCTTCCTTGTAACCGACTCCATGTAAACCCTAGCCCTCTCCGATGTCTATATAAACCGGAGAGGTTGGTCCTTAGAAGGCCGATCACGATCACAATCATAATCATCATAGGCTAGCTTCTAGGGTTTAGCCTCTATGATCTCGTGGTAGATCTACTCTTGTACTACTCATATCATCAATATTAATCAAGCAGGAAGTAGGGTTTTACCTCCATCGAGAGGGCCCGAACCTGGGTAAACATTGTGTCCCTTGCTTCCTGTTACCATCAGCCTAGACGCACAGATCGGGATCCCCTACCCGAGATCCGCCGGTTTTGACACCGACATTGGTGCTTTCATTGAGAGTTCCTTTGTGTCGTCGCTGCAAGGCTCGATGGCTCGTCTCGTTGTCAAGGACAACATCACCTCTAGGGGAGCGCTGGCTGTAGGCCAAACTCTCCGACTTGGCGGCTTCATCATGGTTGCCCCTTCGGCTGTCGCGCCGATGATGACCTCTCGGGTCATCACGCATAGCTTTCGCGTCAATTCGGAACTCGCCGAACAGATGGATCCGATAGAGCTCTCCCCCCTTATTGAGCTCTTGGATCGCATCGCCGCTTTGGGAGTCGCTATAGACTATGACCAGATCAGGCTTAAACCCGACCAAAGGGACATTAAATTCCCGCCAGCCACCCATGAGATAGCGGTAGTGGAGGAACCACACACGGATTACCCCTCTATTTTGAGGACGAATTATGTCCGGATCACCGAGCTCCCTGAGCCGGACACCCGCTCAAGGGAAGACATAGCATAGGTCCCGGACTTAGAATCGGGTATTGGGCCGGAAAAATTGGGCAGCACCCCGGATCCCGAACTGTCAAACTCGGAAGCTCCCATGCCCCTGGGCGCTAGATCGGATCAGAATCTTTATTTAGCTACGCCCACCCACCCAGACTTAAACCGTCTCTCCCATATCAGACAAGAGCCCCAGGAGACAGTACATCGCTACTGGGCCAGATTCCTCCTTGTGCTAAATAAGGTCAAGGACTGTCGTGAGGAGGACATAGTCTCACTTTTCTACAAAAACTGGACGAACAAAGGAATCCTTAATGCTATAAGTCGCCATGACATAGTACACTTTGCTGACTTGGCAACCATAGTACAGAAGTATTGTGCGATGGAAAGCGCCTGGAAAACCCAAACAGAATTTTGGGATAGTCCGGCTCTCACCAAAACCTTTGTCCGAGCTAAGCAGGCGAACTCTAAATAAGTTGGCCGATCCAATCCCCAAGAAACCAAAGCCCACCCAGGCGTGGAACCAGATGGAAGAATGGCTCAATGGGCCATGCAAACTCCATCAGACGCCGGACACAACACCAACTCATAGCCTTAGGGCATGTTGGATACTCCGGCAGGTTGCAAAAAGTGGCGAGGATCTTCTTGTAAGCCATAAAGCAGAACAACATCCCGCCAACGAACACAATATGGTACTAACAGTCTTCGAGACTTTCGCCTCAAACAATAGGCGCAAGCGAGCTCATCGAAGCTCCGCTGACATCTGCCATGTGGCATAAATAAACCCATGGAACGACACTGCTATAACTTTCAATGCCAGTGATGAACCTTGATTCCAGACTGTCCGGGAACCAGCTGCTCTGGTCCTTAGCCCAATCGTGGATGGCTTTCGGCTCACTAAAGTACTCATGGATGGTGGAAGCAGATTAAACTTGATCTACGAAGAAACACTCAACAAGATGGAAATTGATAAAAGCCGCATTGAACAAAGCGGCACAACCTTCAGGGGAATCATCCCTAGTCGGGAAGCGCCGTGTGCGGGAAAAATCACACTCGATGTGGTATTCGGCACCCCGGAGAATTACAGGTCCGAAGAAATTACATTCCAAGTGGCTCCTTTCAGTAGCGGATACCACGCCCTTTTAGGATGGGACGCGTTTACAAGCTTTCAAGCTATACCCCATTACGGGTACATGAAGCTTAAAATGCCCGGACCCAATGGAATCATCAATGTAGCTAATGCTCCGGATGTCGCACTTCGCGCCGAAAACAAAACTGCAGCACTAGCCCTGGAAGAATTATCCGCAGCCTTAGCAGCCTAAGAACTAACAACGCTGCGCACCGCCGTGGACAGGGACGACGTGATACTCAACAAGCAACCCAAGTCCACCTAATTCAAACCCGCAGACGAGACAGTCAAATTTCAGGTCCATCCAACGGACCCCACGAAGACAGCTTCCATCGGGACATATTTGAGCCCCGCAACGGACGCCGCACTACGAGACTTCTTATGCGAGAATTGGGACATTTTTGCCTGGCACCCACCGGACATGCCGGGCATCCCACGCAGACTGGCCGAACACAACCTCAATATACTAAAAGGATACAAACCTATCAAGTAGGCTCTAAGGCGATTTTCAGAGCCCAAACGACAAGCCATGGGGGAAGAGCTAGCCAAACTACTCGAGGCCGGATTCATCAGAGATATCAAGCATCCGGATTGGCTGGCAAATCTGGTAATGGTACCAAAGAAGGACAAATCCTGGCGCCTATGTGTCGACTTCAAAGACCTCAATAAATCTTGCCCCAAGGATCCCTTCCCCCTCCCTCGCATCGACCAAATCATCGATGCCACAGCAGGACACGACTTGCTGTGTTTCCTCGACGCATACTCCGGATACCATCAAATAAAGATGGCAGAGTCCGACCAAGCTGCAACAACTTTCATAGCGCCATATGGTCCTTTCTGCTTCAACACTATGCCTTTCGGGCTTAAAAATGCCGGCGCAACCTATCAACGCATGATTCAAACATGCCTGGAAAAGCAAATCGGCAAAACAGTGGAGGCATACGTGGACGACGTGGTCATAAAAACAAGACACGTCGAAACCCTAATAGACGACTTGAGGCTTACGTTCGATAACCTCCGAACATACGACATCAAGCTGAACCCGGAAAAATGTGTTTTCGGCGTCCCCTCTGGGAAATTGCTGGGCTTCGTTGTTTCCAATAGAGGAATTGAAGTGAATCCGGCAAAAATCTGAGCTCTGTCGCAGTTGGCTATACCAACAGATCTCAAGCACATCCAAAAACTAGCTGGATGCGTGGCTGCCTTAAGCCGCTTTATCTCCAGGTTAGGAGAAAAGGCACTACCTCTTTACCGCCTTCTTCGGCGCACTGAAAACTTCATGTGGACGGATGCAGCCGCGGCTGGACTGGATGAAATAAAGACCTTATTGGCCAGTATTCCAGTCCTAACATCGCCAAAAATTGGCGATCCCATGCTGCTGTACATAGCTGCAACACATCAAGTTGTAAGCGCAATGCTCGTCATCGAACAAGAGGTTGACGGATACAAATTCCCGCTCCAGAAGCCGGTTTATTACGTATCCGCGGTCCTCACCCCATGCAAATCCCGGTACCCACACTATCAAAAAATAGCATACGCGGACTTCATGGCATCCCGGAAGCTACAACACTACTTTCAAGAGTGTTCGATTACGGTGGCCTCCGAAGTACCACTCAATGACATAATAAATAACTGCGATGCTACGGGCCGGATTGCTAAATGGGCCATCGAGCTCCTTCCGTTCGACATAACATACAAACCACGGCGGGCCATCAAGTCGCAAGTACTGGCTCACTTTGTCGCCGAATGTGCAGAAGCCGAACTCCCTAAAGAGTACGACGCGTACTCCAACTGGATCATGCACTTCGACGGCTCTAAAATGCTGGCCGGATTGGGAGCAGGTGTAGTCCTGACATTTCTCACCGGCGACACGGTCCAGTACGTCCTCCAAATATTATACACAGACTCCAACAATGCATCCGAATATGAGGCTCTATTGCACGGTCTTCGGATGGCAGTCTCTATGGGCATTCAACGCCTAGAAGTGCACGGGGATTCAAACCTCGCAATATCACAAATAAACGGAGACTTTGATGCCAAGGATCCGAAAATGGCGGCCTACCGTAATGCGTCCTCAAAATGTCAGCTCGGTTCGAGGGGCTCGAATTCCACCACGTGGCTCGAGAAAACAATCAAGCGGCGGATGTCCTCGCCCGCATCGGCGCTAAACGCGACCCTGTCCCACCTAACATATTCCTGGAAAGGCTGTTCAAGCCATCCGTAGTATGGGAAGGGGAGTCCGGCAATACTAGCACGGATCCGAATACAACCCCAGATACCGAACTATCAGACATAATCGGAGGCTCTACCACCAAAATAACATCTTCGGCCCACGAAATCATGGTTGTAATCGCCCCGTGGACTGAGCCTTTCTTGGCCTACTTCAATAGGCAGGAGCTCCCCGAAGACCAAAATGAAGCACGTTGCATCGTTCGGCGTTCTAAAGCTTACAAAGTCCATGAAGGGGAACTCTATAAGAAAAGCGCGACTGGAGTGCTCCAAAGGTGCATCTCCGAAGAGGAAGGGCGGCAGCTCTTGGCTGAAATCCATGCCGGACTGGGCGGGCACCAAGCCGCGGTTCGGGCACTAGTCAGCAAGGCCTTCCGTACAAGCTTCTATTGGCCGACGGCTCGAGCAGACGCACAGGACCTTGTCCAACACTGCGTCAGTTGCCAGCTCTTTGCCAATCAGAGTCATATGCCCCCTACCGCTCTCCAAACAATCCCGATAACTTGGCCCTTTGCGGCAAAAGGGCTAGATATGGTCGGACCTCTTAAAAGGGGAAGCCATAAGAAAAAATACTTTTTGGTCATGGTGGAGAAGTTCACCAAATGGATAGAAGCCAAACCAGTCAAAACGGCCGAATCCGGACCAGTAATAGACTTAATATCCGGGGTCGTACACCGATACGGCGTCCCCCACAGCATCATCACTGATAATGGCTCAAACTTCACAGCCCATGAAGTGAAAACTTGGTGCGGCAAAATGGGCATTAAGCTCGACTACGCATCCGTCTACCATCCCCAAACAAACGGCCAGGTCGAACGGGCAAACGATCTCACCATGAGCGGCATCAAAACCAGACTAGTGCGATCCTTGACAGAGCCGGACACGCACTAGGTCGAAGAGCTCGACTCCGTACTCTGGGGGATGCGGACCACGCCGAATCGCACCACTGGATATACACCGTTTTTATGGTGTACGGCGCAGAAGTAGTACTACCCTGCGACATAATACATGATTCGCCTCGCGTACGCATGTACGAAGAGAAGGAAGCCGATTTAGATCGGCATGATAACTTGGATGCCTTGGAGGAGGAGCGCGACGTTGCAAAAGCCCGCTCCGCATTCTATCAGCAGCAGTCTCGACGGTACCAAAGCAGAGAAGTGCCGGCCAAAACTTATAATATTGGCGAACTCGTTCTACGCCTACCGGAGAAGAAGAAGGACAAGCTCAAACCTAAGTGGGAAGGCCCCTTCGTCATTGATAAAGTTCTCACCGAAGGAGCGTACCACTTACGTAATGCATCCGATAACAGACTCGAGCCGAACCCATGGAACGCGGCCAGACTCCGGTGATTCTACGCCTAGCGCCGAACTCAGTGTTCGTCTCCTTACCCCATCCTCTTTTAATTATGCTCCCTCCCTTTTCCTTTCTCGACCTTTTTTCCTCTTCATACAAAGTACTTAATATAGTACGGACGCCCGGATCACTCCGGCCGCACTATGTGTGTAAGCAATACATGGGGCTTCCCATACGGAAGCTAAACATAATTACTTTAATGGCTTTTTGCCCATCACATATGTGTTCTTTTTCCATATGTGCCTTTTCTTCACCATTATATGCATCGATATGACTTAAGATGTGGCCAAGCTGGGTTGCCTGGCTCTTGTTTTTATGCCCTACGTTCCCGTTAATTCGGCTAGGGCATAAGGGGAGCACCTCTGCGATTGTTACTGCCGGTTCAGCCGGATGTGTACCTCGATCGGGTGAAGCCGAAAGCTAGCATCCTTAAGGGAATATTCGGTCGGTGAACAAAAGATGTATTCGTTTATTACAACATAAATCCCCAGAAGTTTTGTATCCCGCGTCCTTGTTCGCAGTCTGGACATGTGCATCGTCGCACGCGTATCCAGGAAAGGAACCCCTAACGGAACTATTCTCTCTGGAAGATGTTTCTTACTATCCATGTAATATAACATAACTAGTTGGGTACTTGTCTGTTCAAGCACTTATGACCCCTACGCCTGGTTTCCATGCATACCCCAGTTCTGCATAACTGAGTGGGTAGTCGGATACACCCCGGACTATCGGGTCCGGGGGCTGAAGCGAAAAGGTCCGCCAAGACAAATGATTTTAATCCGGCTAGGGACTACTTATGTCCATTTAATTACATAGTCACTTGGACTGACTATATTCCTCCTCTATACCATCCAACATGCTATCTAGCTTAGAATCCTGTTGGGAATACTTTGCGGCTAATTCTACCTGGTCATACACCAGACTCACGGGAATTTCTTGCCCATATGGCCCCGCCGGTCCGACTTCGGCCATATGGTTCGGGTCCAGCTTGGTGTAGCGCGTCTTCACCATAGCCCAGGCTTCTCTTGCACCTTGTCGGCAGGCTGACATGTTCCACAATCGGAAGAGCCGCCGTGCTCCTTGAAGCATATCCACAAGCTCCCCCATGCCCTTCGGCAGGAAGCTTGATGGCCACAAGGCCTGAGCAACGCCCTACATCACCTGCCGAGCTCGCTCGTGCAGTTGTGAGAGGTCTGGCAGTAAATCGCCTGCAGATGCGGGCACCTCCTCCTCAGGGCGGCCTATTAACATACCTGCAAATAAAAATTCTTTCAGTATGCTTCCTCACCAAGCTGTACTACAGTTCGTCTGGGCACTTACTATAAATGCCGCGATAAAGCCTTTTGTTCTCCTTTACGGAGTCCGCCAGCTGAGCACGGTCGTCTTTTAATTCCATGTCCAGCCGGACATTGGCATCTTGAAGATTGTTCTTCTCCTGCCTAACTTGCGTAAGAACATGCTCGCCAGCCTTTAGCCGCCTTTTGAGATGCGACTCGTCATCTCTTACGCCCTCCGGATTTACCCCGGGATTGTCTACAGAATTTTCTGTTAGACTTGTTATACCAAGACACTTACTAACTGGTGCATCTTCGTACAATTGAGACAAATGTTACCAGATGAGGCCTTCTGGGATTCCTCTAGCTTGGCAACCGTGGCCCTCAGCTGGACCTTGCACTGCTCCAGCTCCTGAGACAATTGTTCATTCTTATCTACAAGGACCTGTGCATAAATTGATCCTTAAAACAGTTGTTCCAACCGTTTCAAGTCTCAGGGGCTACTGATGTACATGCTTATCAAATTTTCTTACCCGTATATCTTTGGTATCTTTGGTCCGTCGCTCGGGCAAGCCCGCCTTGAGCAGCTCGGATGTATGCGTCTCCCGAATTGAAAGCGTTAAATGCCTCTTCGGTAAAGATGTTGTTGCAAAGTACGGCCCGTCGGCGCCGGTGATTCATGGCGCTCTCTACTTCGGAATTCGTGGCAGAGAGCATATCCGCGTCCTCCGTCGGAGGACTATGCGGCATCAGCCTCACTTCCGCCTCATCTCTCGAAGCCGGTGCTGGAATCCGGCTGGTGGAGGCATGATTGGGAGGATCCCCGGATATAGTCCGGCTACTCTTCTTCCTGCCAGGACACAAAGGGCGCTGTTACACTTCAAAAACAATAATCGCAGAACAGGTTTTTACCTTACCTCTATAGCGGCGTTTCGACCCTAACCGCCTTCCTCTTAAGCCTGCCCGATCCAGACGCCCGTTGCCGACGGATCCCTAGGGACTCGGCCCCGCGCTCTGACCGTCGTCTCTGCGAAAGCACGACACTTCAAGGGTAAGGCATGGCATCAGAAGGTAGTCCTCTTCGGAGGATAGAGTTTTCGGCTTGGCTTACACGCGATGCAGGTAGCAGTCCGGGATAGTCGGCAATAATAGCCACTGAGGCGCCATCACAGCTCGCCTGATAAAATATCCCATTGACAAGCTCCACAGTAATATCCGGATCTTCTTCGAGTCCTGGATCGAGGGCCCTTACGGGGTCCTCTGGCTGCGGGGAAGGGCTGGAGATCCCTTCTACGTCCCTCCTCAGTTCCTGCTTGAAAATATCGAGGCAGATAATCTTAGCGAAGAATGCCACAATAAGTGAAGCGGGAAAAAGAATAACGACTTACCCAGCTTGGGGGGTTGTACATAGAAAACCCATCCCGCGGTTTAATGTGAAGGAATTCTTCTTCTTCTCCTTTATACAGGTCGGATAATATCCTCGCGAGAGCGATGGCGGAGTCCGGACCCTTACGGCCGCGTGGGTGGCATCATCTTCCCGTTGAAGTGCCACATGGGCTTCCCCGATATTGAAGCGGTTGTACCCCCGTGATTATGCATATTGCCATAACCTCGACTATCGTTAGTCCGGATTTGGCCAAGAATTTTATCCTGCTCATCGTGAAGTGTATTTCCCTAGTATCCTCCTCTTGGGGGCCCCGAGGCGCGCCGACCGGCGTGCCCTCGGCGGGGTGTTCTTGAACTTGAGAGACCTGTTCGGACTGGGTCCTAAGGGGAACGTCATCAACATAAAAACATTCCAAGGCCAGTTCCGGTGCCTTCTTGGGAGTGCGGATAGGTATCCGGTCTCGCAATGCGCCATACTTGGCTCCGCCCACTTGACATAGGGATTCTCCACGGTTGCGAGGGACGAGGCAGAAACGATACGTCCATTTTGCATCATGCTTTTATATCAATATTTATTGCATTATGGGCTGTTATTACACATTATATCTCAATACTTATGGCTATTCTCTCTTATTTTACAAGGTTTACCATGAAGAGGGGGAATGTCGACAGCTGGAATTCTGGCTGGAAAAGGAGCAAACGTTGGAAACCTATTCTGCACAACTCCAAAAGTCCTGAAACTCCACGAAATATCTTTTTTGGAATTTATAAGAATTATTGAGCAAAAGAAATAGGCCAGGGGGCCCACACCCTGTCCAGGAGACAGGGGGGCGCGCCCCCTATAGGGCGCGCCCCCTATCTCTTGGGCCCCCTGGTGGGCTTCCGGCGTCCATCTTCTACTATATCATCACTATTACCCTGGAAAAAATCGTGGGCAAGCTTACGGGACGAAACTCCGCCGCCACGAGGCGAAACTTTGGAGGAATCAATCTAGGGCTCTGGTGGAGCTGTTCTGCTGGGGACACTTCCCTCCGGGAGGAGGAAATCATCACCAACGTCATCACCAACGATCCTCTCATCAAGAGGGGGTCAATCTCCATCAACATCTTCACCAGCACCATCTCCTCTCAAAACCCTAGTTCATCTCTTGTATCCAATCTTGTATCAAAACCACAAATTGGTACCTGTGGGTTGCTAGTAGTGTTGATTACTCCTTGTAGTTGACGCTAGTTGGTTTAATTGGTGGAAGATCATATGTTCAGATCCTTTATGCGTATTATTACTCCTCTGATTATGAACATGAATATGCTTTGTGAGTAGTTACGTTTGTTCCTGGGGACATGGGTGAAGTCTTGCTATTAGTAGTCATGTGAATTTGGTATTCGTTTGATATTTTGATGAGATGTATGTTGTCTTTCCTCTAGTGGTGTTATGTGAACGTTGAGTCATTGACTACATGACACTTCATCATTATTTGGGCCTAGAGGAAGGCATAGGGAAGTAATAAGTAGATGATGGGTTGCTATTGTGATAGAAGCTTAAACCCTAGTTTATGCGTTGCTTCGTTAGGGGCTGATATGGACCCATATGTTTAATGTTGTGGTTAGGTTTACCTTAATACTCCTTTTTGTAGTTGCGGATGCTTGCAATAGGGGTTAATCATAAGTGGGATGCTTGTCCAAGTTAGGACATTACCCAAGTACCGGTCCACCCACATATCAAATTATCAAAGTACCTAACACGAATAATATGAATGTGATTAAAAATAGCTTGACGATAATTCCCAATGTGTCCTCGGGAGCTCCTTCTTCATTATTAGAATTTTTCCAGGCTTATCCTTTGCTACATAAAGGATTGGGACACCTTGCTGCACTTTATTTACTTTATTTACTTATTGCTCATTACTATTTATCTTATCACAAAACTATCTATCACCTACAATTTCAGTGCTTGTAGAGAAAACCTTACTGAAAACCGCTTATCATGTCCTTCTGCTCCTCGTTGTGTTCGACACTCTTACTTATCGAAAGGACTGCGATAGATCCCCTATACTTGTGGGTCATCAGGACTCTTTTCTGGCGCCGTTGCCGGGGAGTGTAGCGCTTTTGGTGAGTGGAACTTGGTAAGGAAACATTTATATAGTGTGCTGAAATTTTCTGTTACTTGTCACTATGGAAACTAATCCTTTGAGGGGCTTGTTTGGGGTATCTTCACCCATCCCAGAAGAGAAAATATATGCTCCTCAACCTACTTAACTTTGTGGAAACATTCACTTTGAGATTCCTTCGGGTATGATAGAAAAACTGCTAGCTAATCCTTTTGCAGGAGACGGAACATTGCATCCCGACTTATACCTTATCTTTGTGGATGAAGTTTGTGGATTATTTAAGCTTGCGGTATTCCCGATGATGTTGTTAAAAGGAAGGTCTTCCCTTTATCTTTGAAGGGAGATGCATTGACATGGTATAGGCTATGTGATGATACGGGATCTTGGAATTATAAGCGATTGAAGTTGGAATTTCACCAGAAGTTCTATCCTATGCATCTTGTTCATCGTGATCGTAATTACATTTATAATTTCTGGCCTCGTGAAGGAGAAAGCATCGCTCAAGCTTGGGGGAGGCTTAAGTCAATTTTATATTCATGCCCCAATCATGAGCTCTCTCGGGAAATGATTATTCAGAATTTTTATGCTCGGCTTTCTCTTGATAATCGCAACTCCGCTCGATACTTCTGTCTTTGGTTCTTATATGCTGAAGACTATTGATTTCAAATGGAACTTATTGGAAAGAATTAAACGCAACTCTGAAGATTGGGTTTCCAACGATGGTAAGGAGTCAGGTATGACACCTAAGTTCGATTGTGTTAAATCTTTTATGGATACCGATGCTTTTCGTGGATTTAGCTCTAAGTATGGACTTGACTCTGAGATAGTAGCTACTTTTTGTGAAACTTTTGCTACTCACGTTGATCTCCCTAAAGAGAAGTGGTTTAAATATAATCCTCCCGTTGAAGTGAAAGTAGTTGCACCTATTACGGTCGAAGAGAAGACTATTACAGATAGTGATCCTATTATTCCTACTGCTTATGTTGAAAAACCTCCTTTTCTGTTAGGATAAAAGATCATGCTAATGCTTTGTTGTTGTTCGTAAGAGTAATACTAGGACTTATACACCTCCTGAGCAAATTAATGTTGAACCTAGTATTGCTATGGTTAAAGATCTCTTCGATGAGGACTTAGATGGGCATGTTATTTCCTTCTTGGGTGAGACTGCTAATATTGCTAGACCCGATACTAAGACACGTAGACCTGTCGTAGGCATGCTGTTATTTCTGTTAAAATAGGAGATCATGTTATCATGGCTTATGTGATATGGGTGCTAGTGCTAGTGCGATACCTTATGATCTTTATAAAGAAATTATGCAAGATATTGCACCTGTTGAATTAGAAGACATTGATGTTACTATTAATCTTGCTAATAGGGACACCATTAAACCTATTGGGATTGTTAGAGATGTTGAAGTCTTGTGTGGGAAGATTAAATACCCTGCTGATTTTCTTGTTCTTGCTTCCCCACAAGATGATTTTTGTCCCATTATTTTTGGTAGACCTTTCTTGAATACCGCTAGTGCTAAGATTAATTGTAAAAGGAAGGTAGTCACTGTTGGCATACATGGTATGTCTCATGAGTTCAATTTTGCTAAGTTTAGTAGACAACCTCGTGAAAGGGAAACACCTAGTAAGGATGAGATTATTGGTCTTGCTTCCATTGTTGTTCCTCCTACTGATCCATTAGAACAATATTTGCTAGACCATGAAAACGATATGTTTATGAAGGAAAGGGAAGAAATAGGTGAAGTGTTCCTTAAACAAGAACCTATGCTGAAACATAACCTTCCCATTGAAATTCTTGGAGATCCCCTCCACCCAAGGGTGACCCCGTGTTTGAACTCAAACCTTTACCTGATAATCTTAAGTATGCTTATCTTGATGAAAAAGAAATATATCCTGTTATTATTAGTGCTAACCTTTCAGAGAAAGAAGAAGAAAGCTTATTGAAAACTCTGAAGAAGCACCGATCTGCTATTGGATATACTCCGAATGATCTTAAGGGCATTAGTCCCACATTATGTCAACACAAAATTTCAGTGGAGAAAGATGCCAAACTAGTTAGAGATCCTCAAAGACGATTAAATCCCAAAATGAAGGAAGTGGTAAGAAAGGAGATTCTAAAGCTCCTTGAGGCAGGTATTATTTATCCCGTTGGTGATAGTGAATGGGTAAGCCCTGTCCATTGTGTACCTAAAAAGGGAGGTATTACCATTGTTCCTAATGATAAAGATGAATTGATCCCGCAAAGAATTATTACAGGTTATAGGATGGTAATTGATTTTCGTAAGTTAAATAAAGCTACTAAGAAAGATCATTACCCTTTACCTTTTATTGATCAAATGCTAGAAAGGCTATCCAAACACACACATTTTTGCTTTCTAGATGGTTATTCTGGTTTCTCTCAAATACCTGTCAAGAAATGATCAATCTAAAACTACTTTTACTTGCCCTTTTGGTATTTTTGCTTATAGACGTATGCCTTTTGGTTTATGTAATGCACCTGCTACCTTTCAAAGATGCATGATGGCTATATTCTCTGATTTTTGTGAAAAGATTTGTGAGGTATTCATGGATGACTTCTCCGTCTATGGATCCTCTTTTGATGATTGTTTATTTTGCATCATGCTTTTATATCAATATTTATTGCATTATGGGCTATTATTACACATTATATCTCAATACTTATGGCTATTCTCTCTTATTTTACAAGGTTTACCATGAAGAGGGGAATGCCGTAGCTGGAATTCGGCCGAAAAGGAGCAAACGTTGGAAACCTATTCGCACAACTCCAAAAGTCCTGAAACTCCACGAAACATCTTTTGGAATTTATAAGAATTATTGAGCAAAAGAAATAGGCCAGGGGCCCACACCTGTCCAGAGACAGGGCGCTTCTATAGGCGCGCCCTATCTCCGGGCCCCCGTGGCCTTCGCGTCCATCTTACGCTATATCATCACTATTACCTCGGAAAAATCGTAGGCAAGCTTACGGGACGAAACTACTGCCGCCACGAGGCGGAACCTTGGCGGAATCAATCTAGGGCTCTGAGCTGCTCTGCTGGGACACTTCCCTCCGGAGGGGGGAAATCATCACCAACGTCATCACCAACGATCCTCTCATCAAGAGGGGTCAATCTCCATCAACATCTTCACCCAAAGCACCATCTCCTCTCAAAATCCTAGTTCATCTCTTTGTATCCAATCTTGTATCAAAACCACAAATTGGTACCGTGGATTGCTAGTAGTGTTGATTACTCCTTGTAGTTGATGCTAGTTGGTTTACTTGGTGGAAGATCATATGTTCAGATCCTTTATGCATATTATTACTCCTCTGATTATGAACATGAATATGCTTTGTGAGTAGTTACGTTTCTGAGGACATGGGTGAAGTCTTGCTATTAGTAGTCATGTGAATTTGGTATTCGTTCGATATTTTGATGAGATGTATGTTGTCTTTCCTCTAGTGGTGTTATGTGAACGTCGACTACATGACACTTCATCATTATTTGGGCCTAGTGGAAGGCACAGGGAAGTAATAAGTAGATGATGGGCTGCTAGAGTGATAGAAGCTTAAACCCTAGTTTATGCGTTGCTTCGTTAGGGGCTGATATGGACCCATATGTTTAATGCTGTGGTTAGGTTTACCTTAATACTCCTTTTTGTAGTTGCGGATGCTTGCAATAGGGGTTAATCATAAGTGGGATGCTTGTCCAAGTTAGGACAGTACCCAAGTGCCGTCCACCCACATATCAAATTATCATAGTACCGAACACCTAATCTTATGAACGTGATGAAAACTAGCTTGACGATAATTCCCAATGTGTCCTCGGGAGCTCCTTCTTCATTATTAGAATTTGTCGAGGCTTATCCTTTGCTACATAAAGGATTGGGCCACCTTGCTGCACTTTATTTACTTTATTTACTTTTTGCTTGTTACTATTTTTCTTATCACAAAACTATCTATCACCTACTATTTCAATGCTTGTAGAGAAAACCTTACTGAAAACCGCTTATCATTTCCTTCTGCTCCTCGTTGGGTTCGACACTCTTACTTATCGAAAGGACTAAGATAGATCCCCTATACTTGTGGGTCATCAAACAGCTTCTTCCATAACCCGAGGTGAGCCTTGCATCCTAGAAACAGCTCGCAAAGGGCAACATATCCTGCTATATGTAGCATGGAGGCAGGGGTGAAGTTCTGAAACTGGAGGCCGTAGAACTCCAGGAGCCCGCGAAGAAACGGATGGATGGGAAACCCGACGCCCCTTAGCATATGCGGGATGAGGCATATTCGCTCCTCTGGAGATGGATTAGGAGATCCCTCCGCTTGCTCCCCGCCATTATAGGTGGCTATTCCGGCTTGGACGGGGACCATGAACGCCGGTGGAAGAAACCCTTGGGTTTGTAACTCTATCAAACGGCTATGAGGAATTGAACACTCTTCCCATTCCCCCGGCTTAGAGAGAGGACAGCGAGACGAAGGGCCGCGACGACCGGCCATGTTGAAATGTTTTTTTTCTGGAGCGCTCTGTTGAATGCTTGCTCGAGGGAAGAGGATGAGGTTTGGATCTGAGAATCCCCGTCTCCTCAAATAGACGGTCAACCTGCTAGATCGAGGGTGGCAAACGCAAAAATGCCTCGGCTCCTCGCATTCGCTCGACACGTGGAGGAGGTCATTATTGAGGCACGGAAGCCAAGGAGTACAACATTGATGGGAAGCTGGACACTATTCGTCGTAACAGGTACTTTGGAGTATTCGGAGATGGAAACCACCATGCAATGCCGAAGATAGAACTGCGCGCCGGACTCATCGTCATTGAAGCCTGGTTCAGGGGCTACTGAGGGAGTCCTGGATTAGGGGGTATCCGGACAGCCGGACTATATACTTTGTTTGGACTATTGGAGCGTGAAGATACAAGACTCAAGACTCCGCCACGTGTCCGGATGTGACTCTCCTTTGCGTGGAAGACAAGCTTGGCGATCTGGATTATATATTTCCTTCCTTGTAACCGACTCCATGTAAACCCTAGCCCTCTCCGGTGTCTATATAAACCGGAGAGGTCGGTCCTTAGAAGGCCGATCATGATCACAATCACAATCATCATAGGCTAGCTTCTAGGGTTTAGCCTCTACGATCTCGTGGTAGATCTACTCTTGTACTACTTGTGTCATCAATACTAATCAAGCAGGAAGTAGGGTTTTACCTCCATCGAGAGGGCCCGAACCTGGGTAAACATTGTATCCCTTGCTTTCTGTTACCATCAGCCTAAGACGCACAGATCGGGACCCCGCCGGTTTTGACACCGACATTGGTGCTTTCATTGAAAGTTCCTCTGTGTCGTCGCTGCAAGGCTCGATGGCTCCTTCAATCGTCAACAACACGGTCCAGGGTGAGACTTTTCTCCCCGAATAGATCTTCGTGTTCGGCGGCATCGCGCTGCGGGCCAATTCGCTTGGCCAACTGGAGCAGATCGACAGCTATGCCCCTGGCCACCAGGTCAGGTTCGAAAACCTGAACCACACGGCCGATATCTGCAGAGACTTGATCTTCGACGGAATCGGGCCTGTGCCAGGAGCGCCAGACAGTCACGATGAGCAAGGCTTAGACCTGCTGTCGGACAGTGCTCGAGAAATGACCCCTGCAGTAGCCTCGGACCTAAATCCGGAGCAGACTGCATGGCCCAAGGACGGGTGGATAGACCCCGCCCCGCGGGCCGCACACCCATCGGCGGTAGAGCCGAAACCAGGCCTTACCTCTAAGGAAGCCTGCAACACCGAACCCGGACTCAGATTCGGTTGTAGGTTCCGGTTACAAGGCGCTCGAGCCCGCCGAGCCTGGTTGGGCTCCGGTAATGGAGTTTACCGCTGCGGATATCTTCCAGCACTCGCCCTTTGGCAACATGCTGAACTCGTTAAAATCTCTCTCTTCGACAGGAGACTCTTGGCTGAACTGTCCGGATCGAGTGGGAAGCAGGCAACGAAGGAATTCGTCGCCCACCCACCACCCACTTCATTGCCACGGTCGATGAATTAACCGACGTGGTTGACTTGGACTCCGAAGACATCGACGGTATGGACGACGATGCAGGAGAAGAACAGGGACCACCGCTCACTGGGCAGTGGACAGCCACCCCGTCATACGATATATACATGGTGGATACGCCTAAGGAGGACAACGGTGACAATCCGGAAGATAAAACCCCCGGGCAAAAACCAAAACGACGGCGCAGACGCCGCTCCAAGTCCAGCAACAGTAAAAATAGTGACAAGAGCGCCAGAAAGATCGGCACCCCAGTCAGCCCCAAAGGCAACAACGACCATACAGACCTAGCGATGGAGCAGGATGAGCCAGGTCATGCCGAACACAACTCGGAGCAGACGCCCGACCACAATGATCTTGAGGGACAAGCTCATCAAACCGCCCCAGGACAAGAACATAGTCCGGACGACGATGCGTTCATCGTCCCGGAAATACACGGGGAACAAGATAACCTCTACAGAAGGCTTATGGCCACCGCGAGAAGTCTGAAGAAGCAGAAGCAAAGGCTAAAGGCCGCACAGGAAACGCTCAATCGCAGATGGAATAAAGTTCTATACACTGAAGAAAGATACGGCAACGATCGCCATACAAAGAGCTATCCAAAACGCAAGATGCTGCCAGAATTCGACGACGACGCCGTTCCACCAAAGAACAACACGACCAGGAGGCCGGACGAACCACTTCATAACCGCGACAAAGCAGCTACCGACACCGTGCATGATCTACGTGAGCACCTGGATAAGAAAGCCGGCGCGGCTAGGTCCACCTACGGATCTAAAGGTCACACCCCGGCGCGGGACTATGGTCACGAAAATGATCATACCGATCGGATACCAGTTCGGAACAAACACCGAAAACAACAATAGCCGACGGCATGCCACATCACATCCAGATACAGAGGGGCTGCTCACCCCCTGTGCTTGACCGAAGAAGTACTGGACCATGAATTTCCATAGGGTTTTAAACCTGTGAACATAGAGGCATACGACAGAATCTATTGCACCTGTGGGTCGGATCGAGGATTTTATCCTGCATATACACATGGCTCGTGGGGATGACCTCCAGGCCATCAAATACCTTCCCCTCAAGCTGAAGGGACCAGCTCGACACTGGTTGAAAAGCCTCCCCGAAAATTCAATTGGGAGTGGGGAGTAACTCGAGGACGCTTTCAGGGCCAATTTTCAAGGGACTTATGTCCGGCCTCCGGATGCGGACGATTTATGTCACATAATCCAACAGCCCGGAGAGTCCACCCGCAAGCTATGGAACAGATCCTCACTAAGAAGAATCAAATTGTTGATTGTCCGGACGCCGAAGCCTTAGTGGCATTCAAGCACAACATCCGCGACGAGTGGCTCGCCAGACACCTCGGCCAAGAAAAGCCAAGGACAATGGCAGCCTTAACAAGCCTTATGACCCGCTTTTGCGCGGGTGAAGATAGCTGGTTGGCCCATAAAGGCATCAACGACCCAAGCACATCCTAAATAAGGGATGGCAACGGAAAACCACGGCGTAATAAAAACAAACGTCAAAACAAGGAAGAGAGCCCGGACAACACAATGGTCAACGCCGGGATTCAGGGGCTCTCGACCCGATCAGCAAAAGAAGCCATTTAAAGGCAGTAAAGAGGGACCATCTGGTCTGAACAGAGTCCTGGACAGACTGTGCCAAATTCATGGCACCCCCGACAAACCCGCGAACCACACTCACAGAGAGTGCTGGGTCTTCAAGCAGGCCGGCAAATTAAATGCCGAACACAAGGGAAGGGAAACACCAAGTGAAGACGAGGATGAACCTCGCCAGCCGAACACTGGGGGACAGAAAAAATTCCCACCAGAGGTTAAAACAGTAAACATGATCCACGCGACTCACACATCCACGAGAAGGCACGAACGCGCGCTCAGAGACGCGTACGCTATAGAGCCCATCGTACCCACACCTAACTACTGGTTGACTTGTCCGATCACCTTCGATCACACAGACTGCCTGACTAGTATTCGGCGTGGAGGATCAGAGGCCTTGGTGCTTGACCCAATAATCGACGAATACCATCTTACCCACGTCCTCATGGACGGCGGCAGTAGTCTCAATTTAATATACCAGGACACTGTCCGCAGGATGGGGATAGATCCATCCAGAATTATCCAAAGCAACACCACCTTTGAAGGGGTAATACCAGGCGTTGAAGCCTACGGTAGGGGCTCCGTCGTACTGGAGGTAACATTTGGCTCCCCAGGCAACTCCAAAAGCGAAGAACTACTCTTCACCATCACACCCTTCCAAAGCGGCTACCACGCATTGCTTGGAAGAACGACCTTCGCCCGCTTCAACGCAGTACCACACTATGCCTACCTTACACTCAAGATGCCCGGTCCACGTGGCGTCATCACCGTTAATGGAAACACAGAGCTTTCTTCATGCGCGGAGGAATACGCGACGGCTCTAGCGGCCGGATCCTAAGCGGCCTCCAATACCAGAAAGCATGACGGGTCGTTAAGACCACGGACACGGTTAGACGAGTCCAGCAGTCCGAATGAAACTGATCCAGGGCACCATGTACGAAATCCCATAGAGGACACCAGGGGCTATAGATATTTAATACATCCCCACCCTTGGCTCAACCTTATTGGCAGGCCAATGTTTTACATTTCTACTATTAATCGCATGCTTACACGAGTTTTACTTTTTACAGACAACATTCATGCGATACCCTTCCAGGACACGGCACAACGGAGACAAAGGCGCAGACGTGCAGCAGGGCCCCGCTCAAAGGTTTCTCTTTAGATTAAGCCCCTGCGTAAACCTTTTCTATTGCCTCTTTTTCTTTACACATCCCATGGGTGCTATACCCACAGAGGACACTGCCGTTATTGGCATTTCGCCACGACAGACTAATGCACGTACCTGGAAATACAGGGTTTATAATGAAAGGGCATTCTTCAGCCTATTTTCTGTCATAACGTCCGAATACCTTCGGGAGTGTTCGGCGTAACGAGTTTGGCCTTAGATGCATCATCTCCGAATCATGTCTTCGGTCAAATGTTGGGTTTGCCCGGCTCCTGGGTTTGCGCCTTATGTCCGTTCTTATCGGCTAAGGCGGCCAAAGGAGAACTACTGCGATTGTGCCCTGGTTATTCCGGATGAGCACGTCAGTAGAGAAAGCCGAAAACTGACTGTCATGATACAACGAGAGACTGTTCAACCACTTTCAAGACTTACCAAAATCTTTAGGATTCCTCCGCATTAATGAAGGACCGCTTTCGATCATGTACACACGCCGTATTCGGATGCATAAAAGTACTAGGGGCTACATAGTAGCCCCACCGTCAAACTCTTATGGCTAAGTGAAAGTGTTACAACTATATAGTCTAGTTGCATAGTTCGACGTGCGATCACCTCCTTAATGGACCAAGACGTTGGATCAAGTGTGATTATGCATATTTTTCACGAACACCCCCGCATTGTATGCGTGGGGGCTGAAGCCAACGACTGCTAACTTTCAGAATTACATATATACATAAAAACGGCTGCACAGGAGGTACAAATAATACTTTCGGGCACAAAGTATAAATATAGCCTCATAATCAAAATAACATTGTTTTTACAATGACACGATTTGTCACTCAAACATGACATTCTTGAGCATCGAGCCTCTATTGCTTAACACCTTACATTACCTGCTCCAAGTAGTGCTCGACCGGATCCTGGGCTCCCGCCGGATTCTGGGTCGCAATGAGGGTGGCCTCCATATCTGTCCAATATGCTTTAACGCGGGCAAGTGCCCTCCGTGCACCCTCTATACACACCGACCTCCTCATGGCATCAATCCGAGATACGGCACCGAGGAATTGTTGCACCAAACCAAAATAACTGTCCGGCTTAGGCCCCTTCGGCCAAAGATGGTCTATTACAGACCGCATGGCAAGCCCGGACAACCTATGAAGCTCCGCCGAAGCAGCCATCTTCTCATTCAATGGCAATGGACGTGCGGGAGCATTGAATTGGGACCAGAATAGTCTCTCCACTTCTTTATCACCTTGATCCTCGAAAAACTTGGCGGCATCAGCGGTACTCTTCGCCAAGTCCGCATAAGCGTCTGCAGGACTCCAGCGTCGATCCAGGAGAGCATACTTCGGATCCAAGAACTTCAACCGCAACAAGTAGGGACTCCTAGCCACGATTTTTCTGGCCTGTCGAAGCTCCTCCCGCGCATCCCTAACCTCGGTCCGCATCTCCTTGGCCGCATTAAGTGCCTTGTTCAGGTCAGTCGAATTAACCTGATTCTCCTTTTCAAGGAGCTCATACCGGTCGGCGGTATTTTTCAACTCCACAGCCATTTCGGCTATCTTGTCTTCGCTTCGGCGATAAGCAGCCTGTTCGGCTCTCAACTCTTCGGCCGCCTTTAGGGCAGCCGCATTGCTAGCCCGAGCTTGTTCCTTGGCCTGGGCAAGCTCCGCCCGCAGGGCTTCCACGGCAGCAGCACCGTCTGCAGTCCAAGCATGTCGCATTAATATTATGCCCATCTCATATTTTCCTATACAACATCATAAGGAAAGAAGAGCACGTACCTTATGACTCGTTCAGCCGTTCGTTCACCATCGTGATATCGGCATCAATAGATCCAATTTTCCTTCTTAGTTCGGCAACTTCAACGGACTGTTCGGCGGCCGGATCCTTAGATACCTGCGCATATGTACAACGCAATCAGTACTTACACAATATGATCCTCCGTTTGCCGCCTAGGGCGGGCAACCAGAGTGTCAAGGGCTACTATCCATATGGAGCACACCTAGCGCGTGCCTCACAACAAAAAAATTGTGTATTTCTCACTACATACCTCAAAGCCTTTGAGCAGGCTCATAAATGCTTCATTCAAACCGCTTGTGGCGAATGAAATCTTCTTGAGCACCGTGCTCATTAATGAGCGGTGCTCCTCCGAGAGTGCAGCTCGCTCCAGAAGGCCCGTCAGTATGTCCGGCCGGACACCGAACTGTGCCAGACCCTTCTCATTGCCCCCCGTGGGAGCCAAACGCTCCGGGCTCGGGGCGGCGGATGGATTAGCCTCTGGCTTTGGCAAATCCGGACTCCTCCGTGATGACATCTCGGTGTCGCCCGCCTCAGGAGACGGAGAGGCTGGTGGGGTCTCACTCTCCATCATCTCCGGAGGAAGTTCCCCGAAGACGAACTCTGTTGAGAAGAGCTGCTAGTCGGACTGAAAGAATGGATCCTGGTTAGTGTACTCGAAGAAAGGTAGTACCTTCGAATTAACGGTTAACTTACAGCTCGTTGGAGGGCTGGCCCGTTGGCGGGCATGACGCGGTGAGGGTGCCCGTCGGGGCAGAGCCCCCTGGTGATACCTTTTTCCCTTGCTTGGGCATCTCCGTCTCCAAGTCTTTGGAGGCGGCCCTCTTCTTCCCGCGCGGGGAGGAGGCTTTAGACTCCCCTTCCCGACTATCCTCCTTAGGGGAGGTAGCAATTCCCCCGGTTTGGATGCCCAGTGTGAAGTTCGGCTTCTCTGTTCTTCCCCTTCATCTTTCCCTGAGGGCATTTTGCTGAGCACCCGGCCAAGCATCTTGGCAATGGTTGGGCTAGGCGAGCCTTCGGGAAGTGGCGCTGGACACTGATTCTCTCCGCCTTTGCCGAGCCATTCACAGCCACGGAGGATTTTCAGAATAATGACTATCACAAATATGAACGATGTGTCGGTTTTAAGGTTACTTACTTGGGTATCTAGGGCGATTGCAACTTAGGCCCACATCCTCGGTGGTATCCGGACACTTTACTTGTGGTCCAAGAATAATTTACACATCCTTCGAGCTTCAGGCGAAGAAGTGCTTAATAGTCCGCGGACCCTCGGATTGAACTCTCACATCCGGAGAGGCCGGCGTTTACGGCAACATCCGTCGGATTAGCATTACTTGAATTATGCTGACAAGGTTAATGTCCTTCTCAAGAAGCTCCCGGATACGGCTCTGCAGTATTGGTACATCACTAGCGGGCCCCCAATTCCGTCCTACGTTGGTCCACGACACCAATTGTGACGAAGGGCCCGAGCAGAACTCGGGGGCAGCCACCCACTTTGTGCCTCTGGGAGCCGTGACGTAAAACTACCTCCGCTGCCATACATCGGATACTTCTGGGAAAGAACCCTCTGGCCATGGGGCATCGGCGTTCCTTCTTATTATGGCACCTCCGCACTCCACATGTCGCCCCGCGATCATCTTCGGCGTCACATTGAAGGTCTTGAGCCATAAGCCGAAGTGTGGAGTGACGTAGAGAAAAGCCTCGCACACAATGATGAATGACGAGATATGGAGGATAGCGTCCGGGCCTAGATCATGAAAATCTAACCCATAATAGAACATGAGCCCCCTCAGAAAGGGATCAAGGGTGAGTCCCAAACCGCGGAGGAAGTGAGGAACAAATGCGACGCTCTCATTGGGCTCGGGTGTAGGGATGACCTGCCCTGGAGCAGGAAGCCTGTGCTGGATGTCGGCAGTCAGATATCCGACCTCCCTAAGCCTCGCAATGCCCTCCTCTTTGATCGAGGAGGCCACACACCGGCCCTGAGAGTTGGATCTGGACATATTGGAGGATCTGGGGTGTTCGAGTTTGGGTCTCGGGCGCTAGAACTAGAGATGCGGAAGGGCGCATGGGTGGTGGAAAAGAGGTATAGGTCTCGGCCCCTTTATAAGGGGAGGGGTGAATATCAAGAGTCCTCAGCGTGACTGCCTGAGACTTATCTAAAAAACACACAGAGTCATACAAATAGTCGTCGTGGGGTGGCGCACGCCCGTATTGATGGAAGATCCCGTAATAAGGGAAACACGATCTCTGCTTTGGCGAGGCGTGCCAATAAAACCGCCTCGCAACACGAGTTGAGGTGGGCCAAGGCCCGTGTTGGGCCGGGCCATGATGCAGGGGCACGACGTATGAAAATTGTCAGCAGATCGGACTTATGTTATGCCCCCTACGATGGCGTGTGAAGATCATTTTGCAGATCCGGACACGATTCCAGTGTTCGATAATTACTTTGGAGTATTCGGAGATGGAACCCGCCTTGCAATGCCGAAGACAGAACTTCGTGCCGGACTCATCGTCATTGAAGCCTGGCTCAGGGGCTACTGAGGGAGTCCTGGATTAGGGGGTATCCGGACAGCCAGACTATATACTTTGTCTGAACTATTGGAGCATGAAGATACAAGACTCAAGACTCCGTCCCGTGTCAGGATGGGGCTCTCCTTTGCGTGGAAGACAAGCTTGGCGATCCGGATAATATATTTCCTTCCTTGTAACCGACTCCATGTAAACCCTAGCCCTCTCCGGGGTCTATATAAACCGGAGAGGTCGGTCCTTAGAAGGCCGATCACGATCACAATCACAATCATCATAGGCTAGCTTCTAGGGTTTAGCCTCTACGATCTTGTGGTAGATCTACTCTTGTACTACTCGTATCATCAATATTAATCAAGCAGGAAGTAGGGTTTTACCTCCATCGAGAGGGCTCGAACCTGGGTAAACATTGTGTCCCTTGCTTTCTGTTACCATCAGCCTAAGACGCACAGATCGGGACCCCCTACCCGAGATCCGCCGGTTTTGACACTGACATTCCCCTCCGGCAGGGTGCCGGAGAGGGCCTAGATTGACTTCTCCTGGCTACAGAGGCTTGCGGCGGCAGAACTTCCGAGCTAGGTTTCTTTCTGGAAGTTTGGGTATATATAGAAGAGTTTTGCGTTGATTTCACGTCAGGGGGGTCTCCGGGCTGTCCACGAGGCAGGGGGCGCGCCCTAGGGGGGTGGGCGTGCCCCCCACCCTCGTGGGAAGCCCGGGACTCTTCTAGCCTACTTCTTGTACTCCGTGGGCTTCTTCTGGTCCAAAAATGATCTCCGTCAAGTGGCACGTCAATTAGACTCCGTTTAGTTTTCCTTTTCTACGATACTCTAAAACAAGGAGAAAACAGAAATTGGCACTGGGCTGTAGGTTAATAGGCTAGTCCCAAAAATCATATAAAATATCATATAAATGCATATAAAACATCCTAGAAGGATAGTATAATAGCATGAATACTTCATAAATTATAGATACGTTGGAGACGTATCAGTGCCCCTCAATGATATAATTAACAACCGGGATGCAACGGGCCGGATTGCCAAATGGGCCATTGAGCTCCTGCCATTCGACATCACGTCCAAACCACGTAGAGCCATCAAATACCAGGTACTGGCCGACTTTTCGCCAAATGGACAGAAGCTGAACTCCCTAAAGAGTACGACGTGTATTCCAACTGGGTGATGCATTTTGACGGCTCCAAGATGTTGGCAGGGCTAGGGGCGGGCGTCGTATTAACGTCCCCCACAGGAGACATCGTCCAGTACGTACTCCAAATATTATACACGGACTCCAACAACGCAGCCGAATACGAGGCCTTGCTACATGGCCTTCGAATGGCCGTATCAATGGGCATACAATGCCTGGAGGTGCACGGGGATTCAAACCTTGCTATATCCCAAATCAATGGAGACTTTGATGCCAAAGATCCAAAGATGGCAGCTTACCGCTATGCCATTTTGAAGATGTCGGCTCGGTTCGAGGGGCTCGAATTTCATCACATCGCCCACGAAAATAACCAGGCTGCAGACGTCCTTGCTCGCATCGGCGTTAAGAGCGACCCCGTCCCACCTAACATCTTCCTCGAAAGGCTCTTTAAGCCATCCATGGTATGGCAAGGGGGAGATAGCAATGACAGTCCCGTTCCGAACACAAACACAGATAACGAACACACCGATATCATTGGAGGCTCAACCACCAAAGTAACACCATCGGCTCACATAATCATGGCAGTAATTGCCCCGTGGACCGAATCATTCCTCGCCTACCTTAATAGGAAGGAGCTCCTAGAAGATCAGAACGAAGCTCGCCGCATAGTCCGGCGTTTGAAAGCCTATAAAGTTCACGAAGGAGAGCTCTACAAGAAAAGCACCACCGGAGTCCTTCAAAGGTGTATCTCCGAGGAGGAGGGGCGGCAACTTTTGGCAGAAATTCACGCCGGTCTCGGCGGACACCACGCCGTAGCCCGGGCACTTGTCAGCAAGGCCTTCCGTACAGGATTTTACTTGCCCACGGCCCGGGCAGACGCACAGGACCTCGTCCAACGATGTGTCGGATGCCAACTCTTCGCCAACCAAAGCCATATGCCCCCAACCGCTCTACAAACAATCCCCATTACATGGCCCTTTGGGGTCTGGGGCTAGGACATGGTCGGACCTTTTAAGGGGAAGCCATAAGAAAAAATATCTGTTGGTCATGTTGGACAAATTCACCAAGTGGATAGAGGCTAGACCGGTTAAAATGGCCGAGTCCGGACCGGTGATTGCATTTATATCCGATGTGGTACACCGTTATGGTGTACCGCACAACATCATCACTGATAACGGTTCAAATTTCACAGCCGATGAGGTGAAAACCTGGTGTGCTAATCTGGGCATTAAGCTCGATTACGCCTCTGTCTACCACCCGCAAACAAACGGTCAAGTCGAGCAAGCCAATGGTCTTATTATGAGCGGCATCAAACCCATACTAGTGCGTTCCTTAAAAGAATCAGACAAACATTGGGTCGAGGAGCTTGACTCCGTACTCTGGGGGCTGCGGACCACGCCCAACTGTACTACCGGATACACACCTTTTTTCATGGTGTACGGCACAGAGGCCGTGTTGCCTTGCGGTATTATACACGACTCACCTGGAGTGCGTATGTACGAGGATAAAGAGGCCGAGTTGGATTGGCAGGATAGCCTAGATGCCCTGGAGGAAGAGCGCGACATCGCCAAAGCCCGTTCAGCATTTTATCAACAGCAGGGTCGAAGATATCAAAGCAGAGTGGTACGGGCCAAGACCTACAATGTTGGTGAACTCGTTCTACGGTTACCGGAGAAGAAAAAGGACAAGCTAAAGCCCAAATTGGAGGGTCCCTTCATAATCGACGAAGTTCTCACTGGAGGAGCATACCACTCTTCGTGATGCCTCAGACGATCGCCTCGAGCCGAACCCATGGAACGCGGCCAGACTCTGAAGGTTCTATGCCTAGCGCCGAACTCTTTGTTAGTCTCCTTCTCCCCTATAGTTTCCATTACTCTTTCTCCCTTTTACACATTTTTTTTGCTTTAACGCACTCATTCGGCTTGACTGAACACTGTTGACGTACACATATTTACATATGTACGCCCATTATACCCAGGGGCTTCTCTAACAGAAGCTTGTTAATATTATTTTCCGACCATCAAGCTCATCACACATGCGCGTTATCCCGCATGTCTTTTCTTCACCATTATATGTATCGATATGACTTAAGTTTTGGCCAAGCTGGGTTGCCTGGCTCCTGTGCTTACCCCTACGTTCCCGATTGTTCGACTAGGTGGTAAAGGGAGCACCTCTGTGATTGTTACCGCCGGGTCATCCGGATGTGTACATCAGACTAGGTGAAGCCGAAAGCTAGCGTTCTTAAGGGAATATTCGGTCGGTGGATGAAAAGTCTCTTTTGCACTCACTCTATTGTGAACCCCCAGACATTATACATACTGTGATTTTCGCATCACAATTCAGACATGTCTACTAATGCATGCACACCCAGGGAAAGTAACCCTTAACGGAACTATTCTCTCTGGAAGATGTTTCTTACGAATCAAATGTAATATAACATAACTAGCAGAATACAACTTGTCTGTTCAAGCAATTATGACCCCTACGCCTAGTTTTCCAGGCATGCCCCGGCCTATTCGGCCGTGAGGGTATCCGGAAACACTCCGTACCCTTGAGTCCGGAGGTTGAAGCGAAAAGGTCTGCCATGACAAATGATATACAATTCAGCTAGAATTCCACACGGTGAGGAAAGTAGATAGTCACTTCGACTCAGACACTTCCTCCTCTATACCGTCCAACAGGCGATCTAACTTACAATCCTTTTGGGAATATTTGGCGGCCACCTCTACTTGGTCATATACTAAACTAACGGGAATTTCGTCCCCATTCGGCCCTACCGATCCGACACAAGCCATGTGATTAGGATCAAGCTTGGTATACCGAGTCTTCACCATGGCCCAAGCCTCTCGTGCACCCTCTCGGCAGGCTGATATCTTCCATAACCGAATACGCCGCCGCGCTCCTTTGAACCGCTCTACAAGCTCCTACATACTTCCTGGAGGGCCATAGAGCCTTGGCAACACTCCGCATCGCCAACCTCGCCTGTTCATGCACCTGTGACAGCTTGAGCAGCAGATCACTCGATGATCCGGACACCTCCTCTTCAGGATGGCCCGTCAATATACCTGAAAAAAGAATGGCTATATCGGTTTCATTTCAATCTGAACCACTACAAATAAACAAATTCGGAAACATACTGAACATGCCGTCCCGCAGTTTCTTGTTCTCCTTTACGGAGTCGGATAGCTGGGCCCGCACATCCTTCAACTCTTCACCCAACCTAGTGTTGGAGTCCTGCAGCTTATTTTTCTCGTCCCTGACGCGGGTCAGCACACGCTCGCCTGCGGCGTGTTGCCTCTTCGCCTCTTTTTCTTCCTCTTGGGCGATCTTCCACTCCTTCTTCAATTGATTAGGTGACCCTATTATGCGATCAGTGGCAGTATTAAGCACAGTTGGTATACATTCACTATTCCTCACTAGAGGGGAACGTTACCAGTAGACAACTTCTTCAAATTTTCCAGTTCGGTGGTAGCAGCATTTAACTGCGCCCGACACTGTTCCAGCTCTTGGGCTAGCAGGTCGTTCTTCTCTCTAAGAACCTGGCAATACAACGGTCCTTAAGTCAGTTGTACCAACTGCTTTCAGTCCCGGGGGCTACTGGCATATGGTTATCTTATTCGGACAAAGAAAACTTACCCGCACATCTGTTAAATACAGCTTCATGGTTTCGAACAGTTCGGATATACGCATCGGCCGAGCCGAAGGCATTGAATGCCTCTTCCGAAAACTCAGGGTCTCGCAGCCCTGCAGCGCCGATGATTCATGGCGCTCTCTACTTACGAGTTGGTGACGGACATATTCTTCGAACCCTCGGCCGAAGGACAGTCCAGCACTATTCCTATGTTGGCTCCCGCCTTTCGAACGGGGTCTAAATCCCGGGCGTGGGGAGTACGGCTGGCCGGACCCTCGGAGTTACTCCGGTGAACCTTTTTCCTGGTGTCAAACATGCATACAAGTTACAGTTGGATGTGACTGTTGAAGAATACCTTTAAATCCTTACCTCTTTGACGAGGGACCGGTCGTGACTTCACCGACCTTCCTTTTAGAGGCCTTGCTAGGCGCCGGAGCAGCTCTCTTTGGAGCCACCCCTGGAGAAGTGTGACGCGCCGAACGCCTCCCCTGTGGAGCACAAGACAGTGCGATGGGTGAGGGAGTCCTGGATTAGGGGGTATCCGGACAGCCGGACTATATACATCGTCCGGACTATTGAAGCGTGAAGATACAAGACTCAAGACTTCGACCCGTGTCCGAATGGGATTTTCCTTGGCATGGAATGCAAGCTTGGCGATCCGGATATTATATTTCCTTCCTTGTAACTGACTCCATGTAAACCCTAGCCCTCTCCGGTGCCTATATAAACCGGAGAGGTTGGTCCTTAGAAGGCCGATCACAATTACAATCATACCATCATAGGATAGCTTCTGGTTTAGCCTCTACGATCTCGTGGTAGATCTACTCTTGTACTACCCATATCTTCAATATTAATCAAGGAGGAAGTAGGGTTTTACCTCCATCGAGAGGGCCCGAACCTGGGTAAACATCTGTGTCCCTTGCTTCCTGTTACCATCAGCCTAGACGCACAAATCGGGACCCCCTACCCGAGATCCGCTGATTTTGACACCGACATTGGTGCTTTCATTGAGAGTTCCTCTGTGTCGTTGCTACAGGGCTCAATAGTCATCGTCAACAACACGATCCCGGGTGAGACCTTTCTCCCCGGACAGATCTTCGTGTTCGGCGGCTTCGCCCTGCGGGCCAACTCGCTTGGCCATCTGGAGCAGATCGACACCACGCTTCGCCCACCACCAGATCAGGTTCGGAAACCTGAACTACACGGCGGACATTCGCGGAGACTTGATCTTTGACGAATTCAGGCCTATGCCAGGAGCACCGGACAGTCACGACGAGCACGACTTAGAGCTGCTGTCGGACAAAGCTCGGGGTATCACCCCCGCAGTAGCCCCGGACCTAAATCCGGAGCAGGCTGCGCTGCCTAAGGACGGAGGGATGGACCCCGCCCCGCAGGTCCCACACTCATCGGCGGTGGAGCCGAACACTGGTCTTACCTCTGTGGTGACCTGTGACTCCGGACCCCCGGATTCGTATCCGGACGCCGGTTCCAGTCCGCACACTCCCGAGCCAGTCGAGCCAGGTTGAGCTCCGGTAATGGAGTTCACCGTTGCGGATATCTTCCAGCACTCGCCCTTTGGCGACATGCTGGACTCATTAAAGTCTCTCTCTTTGTCAGGAGGCTCTCGGCCGAACTATGTCCGGCTCGAGTGGGAGGCAGGCGATGAAGGAATTCGTTGCCCACCCACCACCACTTCATTGCCACGGTCGATGATTTAACCGAGGTACTGGAATTTGGCTCCGAAGACATCGACGGTATGGACGACGATGTAGGAGAAGAACATGAACCACCGCTCACTGGGCGGTGGACAGCCACCTCTTCCTATGATATATATATATATGGTGGACACTCCGAAGGAAACAAATGGCGATGAGGCAACGGAGGATAAAACCTCAGGGAAAAAAAGCAAAGAATGGGCGTCGTCGGCGCCACTCCAAGCCCCGCCACAGCAATACCGTCCCAGGAGACGAAAACAATCCGAATGGTGCCGAAGAAGAATACAACCCTGATCAGCCCGCCTTCGAGCAGGCCGAACAGGAGGATGAGCAGGTCAGCCCAGAAGAACATGCGATGGACGAATACCCGGAGGAGGATAGCTACATGCCCCCTCCGAAGACAAGATTAGCCTTGGCGACGACGAGTTCGGCGTGCCTGAGGATCCCGTAGAGCAGGAGCGCTTCAAACGTCGGCTTATAGCCACTGCGAGGAGCCTGAAAAAGAAGCAGCAAGAACTCCAAGCTGATCAAGACCTGCTCACAGATAGATGGACTGAAGTCCTGGCAGCCGAGGAATACGGACTCGAGCGCCACACGGCTGACCGGCCACCTCATGGCCGGGATAAAACGGCATATCAGTCCGATACCAGCCAACACCCCCACGCCAACATACTACGGCACGGGCAACAAAACAGGACAGCCAAGATCGATCTACAGATCGCTGGGCGCTACCTCGACGCTGACGGCACATCGCCACGCCGGATACACCTTCAACAAGTCTGGCCGGGCCGAACATAGCCACGCAGAGAAATTTGACCTGCATAGCCACATAGCCCGGCACAGAGGCGCCGTGCACCCCCTGTGCTTCACTGACAAAGTAATGGATCATGAATTCCCAGAAGGGTTCAAACCCGTAAACATCAAATCATACGATGGCACAACAGACCCCGCAGTATGGATCGAAGATTTCCTTCTCCACATTCACATGGCCCGCGGAGATGATCTACATGCCATCAAGTATCTTCCCCTTAAGCTCAAAGGGCCAGCCCGGCACTGGCTAAACAGCCTGCCAGCAAATTCCATTGGCAGTTGGGAAAACCTGGAAGACGCATTCCTCGACAACTTCCAGGGCACATACATGCAACCACCGGATGCCGATGACTTGAGCCACATTACTCAACAGCCCGGAGAGTCAGCCAGGAAATTCTGGACTCGGTTCCTAACTAAAAAGAACCAAATAGTCGACTGTCCGGACGCCGAAGCCCTGGCGGCTTTTAAGCATAATATCTGTGACGAGTGGCTCGCTCGACACCGCGGCCAGGAAAAACCCAAGTCCATGGCAGCTCTCACAACACTAATGACCCGCTTTTGCGTTGGCGAGGACAGTTGGTTGGCTCGCAGCAGCACTACGCCACATTCTGGCACTTCGAATGGCCGCGACAATAACGACAAGCCACCGCGTAACAGACATAAGCGACGGAACAACGGTGACAGCACTGAAGACACGGCAGTCAACACCGGATTCAGTGGATCCAAGCCCGGTCAGCGGAAGAAGCCGTTCAAAAGAAATAATCAGGGACCGTCTAGTCTGGACCGCATACTGAGCGCTCGTGCCAAATTCATGGCACCCCGAACAAGCCAGCCAACCACACCAATAGAGATTGTTGGGTATTCCAACTGGCCGGCAAAATAAACGCCGAAGACAAGGACAAGGGGCTGCACAACGATGATGACGAGGAGCCCTGACGTCCGAACACAGGGGGATAAAAGAAATCCCCCCCCCCAGGTGAAAACGGTCAACATGATCTACGCCACGCACATCCCCAAGCAGGAGCGGAAGTGGGCACTACTGGACGTCTATGCGATGGAGCCAGTCGCCCCCAAATTCAACCCGTGGTCAGCTTGTCCGATCATCTTTGATCGTAGGGATCACCCTACTAGCACCCGTCACGGCGGCTCGGCCGCATTGGTCCTAGACCCAATCATCGACGGATTCCACCTCACGCGCGTCCTTATGGACGGTGGCAGCAGCCTGAACCTGCTTTATCAGGACACAGTGCGCAAAATGGGCATTGACCCTTCAAGGATCAAGGCCACCAAAACCACCTTTAAAGGTGTGATTCCTGGAGTAGAGGCCCCTTGCATGGGCTCTATAACATTGGAAGTGGTCTTTGGATCTCCGGGTAACTTCCGAAGCAAAGAATTAATCTTTGATATCGTCCCTTTCCGCAGTGGTTACCACGCACTACTCGGACGAACCGCATTTTCTAGATTCAATGCGGTACCACACTACGCATACCTCAATCTCAAGATGCCAGGACCACGCGGGGTCATAACAGTGAACGAAAATATGGACCGCTCTCTCCGAACAGAAGAACATACTGCAGCCCTCGCGGCGGAAGTACAATGCGGCCTCCTCCGACAAACCAATCCGGCGACAACAACTTCAAGCACCGTTAAGAGAGTCCGGAGCACCCCGCACCAGGATCATCGTGCACGCCAAGAGCGCGATTAGCAGTCCGGCCTCCGCTTAAGCCCCATCAAAGCAGCATTCGTGCCACGCGTACACAATTACGCACTCAAGATACCATGGGCGTAGGCGGAGGCGCAACAACGACTCAGTCAACAGTGCGGGATAACCACCACATACCTTCATAACCCGTCCTTCTTCTTTTTCAGGACATTGCTTTAGAGCAGCCTCTTCAGAAGAGCCGGATTGCCGGACTTACATAGGAGAGAAAACCAAGGAGGCAACAGGCTTCGCGCACAGAAGGAAACACCAGGTGGAATATATTTACGATCGTTATACCTATTTTATATATCCATACGCGGCCTGCCCCTGGATAGGACATGTTAAATATTCCTATTTATCTCCGCTTAATGCATTCATTGTAAACATATGCTTAAACGTATTTTCATCAATGGGAGATTATATATAGCGTCAGCTCATTATTCTTTTTTAACATTTTTCTTACAAATGTTTCTGTGATATTGCATCCGTACACTTTGGTATGGTCCGTTTGCCAGGGCTTCCTATGATGCCCCGTTCTACGGCAAATAAAGTCCGAACACTTTGAACAGTGCAGCACCCCAAACTTATAGCACTATATGCATCAGCTCCGAATCATGTCTTGGGTCTACAGTTGGGTTAGCCCGGCTCCCTTGTTTTGGTACCTTACGTTCCGTTATATCGGCTAAGGTAGCGCAGGGAGAACTACTGCGATTGTGTCCCGGTTCTTCCGGACGAGCACCTCAGTAGAGAAAGCCGAAAACTGACCGGTATGATGAGGCAAGAGCTGGTCGCTGTTCGAGAGGTCTTAAAATCCTTAAAGATTTTTTATGCTTTACGAGATGAGTCGGCCTTGTCCGACTTAGGCGTATATAGCGCCCCAATTCGGCCCTCCTAATTCTAGGGGCTTTGCCGAAATTTAAAATTATAGACTTTATGGCTAAGTGAAAGTTATAAAGCCACATAGTCCGATTGCCTTGTTCGCTGCGCCGGATACCTCCTTAAGGGACCAAACATTTGAATAAAGAGTATCCGGGTTTTTCCAGGAACACCCCGATACTAGGTACGTGGGGGCAGAAGCCGACGACTGGCCTACTTTCAGAATTTGATAAACAGCCGCACAGATGGTAATATTTTAAATCAAAACAGTGCTACATAGCACAGGCAACTCCGTCCTTAATTTACAACAGCGGCAGAGGTACATTTAGTCAAAGATCTTGTCTTTAGTACATTCGTCGGCCACGAGACGAGCGCCCTTCATAATGCCATCATAGTACTTCTCGGGATGGCGATGCGCCTTGCCCTTCGGCGGCCCGTCCTTCACCAGCTTCTCCGCATCCAGCTTATGCCAATGCACCTTCGCACGGGCAAAGGCCCGGCGGGCACCCTCAATGCAAACGGATCGCTTGATTACTTCAAGCCGCGGACATGCATTTACCATCCGCATGATCAAGCCGAAGTAGCTAGTGGGCAGGGGCTCACCAGGTCACATCCGGACTATGAAATCTTTCATAGGCACTTCAGCTGCCCTGTGGAGTTCGACCAACTGCTTCAGTTGGTCACTCAGAGGCGTTATGTTCGCCCAAAGACATCGGGACCGTAACAGCTTCTCCATTGAGCTCCCCTCTTGGGCACGGTAGAACTCATGGCATCTCGATACGTTGCGTGGCAGATCTGCGAATGCCCCTGGAGAGCTCCGAATTCGAGTAAGTAAAAGAAATGCCTCCTCCACATGTTTGCTTTGCAAAAAGAATTTCTTACCCGCCGCTATCTTTTTGGCATCCTGGATCTCCTGCTGTGCCTTCTCGGCTTCGGCCTTGGCGTATTTCATACTGACAAGGGTCTTCGCAAGCTCGGCCTCTTTCATCTTCAGATCATGCTCCACGGACTTGAACTTCTTGCCGAGGTCCTGGAGCTCTTGCTGTACCTCGCCCACTCTAGCACTTTGCTTCTCGCGCTCTTTGCATTCCAAGGCCGCCTTGTCTTCGGCCTCGGATAGCGCTTTCTTCGTGGACGCCACTTCGGGTGGACCACGTCACCTGATCCACGACGCTCATTGCCAGACTAAACAATTTTATATATCTTTACATACATAAGAGGGGATAATCACTAACCTTTGCTCTCTTCGAGCCGCCTCTTCGTGAGGTCGAGCTCTCCCTGCGCCTGCTCGAGGTCCCGCTTTAGTTCGGCAACCTCGGCTGTGCGGGCAGCAGCGGCAAGCAGCACGGCCTCCTTATTCACATAAACGCTTATTAGACTCCTGCGGATTATATTGACCCTCCGTTTGGCTTTTCTTTCCGAACACCAAACAGAGTATCAGGGGCTACTACCTATCGGGTGGTAATTTCACACATTTTTATTACTTACCTCGAAGCCTGTCAGGAGGCTTGTGCAGGCTTTGGTTAGTCCGCTTTTGGCGGACAGAACCTTTTGAATCACCGCACTCATAAGAGTACGGTGCTCGTCATGCATGGAAACGCCTCGAAGCGCTTCCACCAGACTATCCGGCGCCGCTGGCGCGACGGAAGTCCTTGGCACGGACGGCTCGCCCTCCCTAACAAGGGGCTGCTGCTACGTCTCGAGCTTGCGTTGGATTTCCCCGAAGAGGAGAGGATGATGCAGCACAGTAGCGTAAGTATGTCCCTCAGTTTTTGAGAACCAAGGTATCAATCCAGTAGGAGACCATGCGCAAGTCCCTCGTACCTGCACAAAATGATAGCTACTCGCAACCAACGCTTAGGGGTTGTCAATCCCTTCACGGTCACTTACGAGAGTGAGATCTGATAGAGATAATATTTTTGGTATTTTTGGTATAAAGATGCAAAGTAAAAGTAAAAGCAAAGCAAGTAAATAAAGTGATGGAGATTGATATAATGAGAATAGACCCGGGGCCATAGGTTTCACTAGTGGCTTCTCTCAAGAGCATAAGTATTCTACGGTGGGTGAACAAATTACTGTTGAGCAATTGACAGAATTTATCATAGTTATGAGGTTATCCAGGCAATGATCATGTATATAGGCATCACGTCCGTGACAAGTAGACCAAAACGATTCTGCATCTACTACTATCACTCCACTCATCGACCGCTATCCAGCATGCATCTAGAGTATTAAGTTAAAAACAGAGTAACGCCTTAAGCAAGATGACATGATGTAGAGGAATAAATTCATGCAATATGATAAATACCCCATTGTTATCCTCGATGGCAACAATACAGTACGTGCCTTGCAACCCTTTCTGTCACTGGGTAAGGTCAACACAATATTGAACCCAAAGCTAAGCACTTCTCCCATTGCAAGAACTACCAATCTAGTTGGCCAAACCAAACGGATAATTCGAAGAGACTTGCAAAGATAACTTAATCATACATAAAAGAATTCAGAGAAGAATCAAATATTTTCCATAGATAAGCTGGATCATAAACCCACAATTCATCGGTCTCAACAAACACACCGCAAAAAAGAAGATTACATCGAATAGATCTCCACGAGAGGGGGAGAACATTGTATTGAGATCCAAAAAGAGAGAAGAAGCCACCTAGCTACTAACTATGGACCCGAAGGTCTGAAGTAAAGTACTCACACTTCATCGGAGGGGCTATGGTGATGATGTAGAAGCCCTCCGTGGTGGATGCCCCCTCCGGCGGAGCTCCGGAACAGGCCCCAAGATGGGATCTCGTGGATACAGGAAGGTACGGCGGTGGAATTAGGTTTTTGGCTCCGTCCCCGATCTGTTGGGGTACGTAGGTATATATAGGAGGAAGGAGTACGTCGGTGGAGCGTCAGGGGGCCCACGAGGCAGGGGGGCGCGCCTGTGGGAGGGGCGCGCCTCACCCTCGTGACCGCCTCGGCACTCCTTGGAGTAGGGTCCAAGTCTCCTGGATCACGTTCGGTGAGAAAATCACGTTCCCGAAGGTTTCATTCCATTTGGACTCTGTTTGATATTCCATTTCTTCGAAACACTGAAATAGGCAAAAAAACAACAATTCTGGGCTGGGCCTCCGGTTAATAGGTTAGCCCCAAAAATAATATAAAAGTTGAAAATAAAGCCCATTATAGTCTAAAACAATAGATAAAGTAGCATGGAGCAATAAAAAATTATAGATACGTTGGAGACGTATCAGGCATCCCCAAGCTTAATTCCTGCTCGTCCTCGAGTAGGTAAATGATAAAAAGAGAATTTTTGATGCGGAGTGATACTTTGGCATAATTTCAATGTAAATCTTCTTAATTGTGATATGAATATTCAGATCCGAAAGATTCAAGACAAAAGTTCATATTGACATAAAAATAATAATACTTCAAGCATACTAATCAAAATAATTATGTCATCTCAAAATAACATGGCCAAAGAAAGTTCATCCCTACAAAATCATATAGTTAGGCTATGCTTCATTTTCACACACAAAGATGTTCCCAACTTCTATACCCCTGATTACAAGCCAAGCAATTGTTTCATACTTAAATAATCTCAAACCTTTTCAACCTTCACGCAATACATGAGCGTGAGCCATGGATATAGCACTATGGGTGGAATAGAATATGATGATGGGGATTGTGTGGAGAAGACAAAAAGGAGAAAGTCTCACGTTGACGAGGATAATCAACGGGCTATGGAGATGCCCATCAATTGATGTCAACATGAGGAGTAGGGATTGCCATGCAACGGATGCACTAGAGCTATGAATGCTCAACAAAAGAAAACTAGTGGGTGTGCATCCAACTTGCTTGCTCATGAAGTCCTAGGGCATTTGAGGAAGCCCATCGTAGGAATATACAAGCCAAGTTCTATAATGAAAAATTCCCACTAGTATATGAAAGTGATAACGTATGAAACTCACTATATGAAAAACATGGTGCTACTTTGAAGCACAATATACGAGACTCACTACATGAGGAACGAGGTGCTACTTTGAAGCACAAAATATGAGACGCATTACATGAAGAACATGGTGCTACTTTGAAGCACCAGTGTGGAAAAAGAGATAGTACCATTGCCCTTTTCTTTTCTTTTTTTTGGGCCTTTCCTTTTTTTTGGCCTTTCTCTTTTTTTTGGGCAATGCTCTAATAATGATGATCATCACACTTCTATTGATTACAACATGAGGATTACAACTCGAAACTAGAACAAGGTATGACTCTATATGAATGCCTCCGGCGATGTCGGGATGGTGCAATGAATCAAGAGTGACATGTATGAAAATAATGCATGGTGGCTTTGCCACAAATACGATGTCAACTACATGATCATGCAATGGCAATATGACAAAAGTAATTTATGTCATAATAATGATGAACGGAACGGTGGAAAGTTGCATGGCAATATATCTCGGAATGGCTATGGAAATGCCATAATAGGTAGGTATGGTGGCTGTTTTGAGGAAGATATAGGGAGGTTTATGTGTGATATAGCGTGTCATATCACGGGGTTTGGATGCTGTCGGCGTTCTGGGAACGGGGGTCCCCAGACTTGCCTGCCTGCGGCCTGCGGCGTGGCTCAAAGGAGGCCCAGGACAGCCCATCTTCATCAACACAAGCTCAAGACCCTCGCGAGGGGCCAAGCCTCGCGGGGCGGATGACCAGGAGCTTCTCAGGCATGGCCTCGTCAGGCTGGCTCATGAGGAGGCGGAGAGTTCAAGGCAGGGTACCTCGCGAGGTGCCCATGACGCAAGCCATGACGGCCAAGGGCGCCTGGGCCGGGCGCCAGCCTGCAGCGCCCTCCTTTCCTCTTTGGTGCAAAGGGAGCAAGCGCAGCGAGAGCATCAAGCAAAGGCATCCGCTTGGTGCAACAAGACCAAGACCAGCCCCAACGGCTGGAAGGGAGTCATCGTGGAGCCCAAGCAAAGGCGTCATCACCAGAGCCTTTGGCGGCGAGGACCAACTTTAGTCGGATAAGTGTACCCGCTGTTCCCTTCAAATGGCCAATTGTTGGCGCCCTTCCCGCTCAATATTTGGGAAGAGGCCCAGGGCCTCCGTCTATATAAGTAGAGCTAGCCACCATAGTAGGGAATCCAGAAGGAGGAGGACGATCGATCAGGACGATTAGCACCCAGAGAGAGAGAGATAGAGACCCGATCCTCAAGCTAGAGCGACGGGACACCACTTAGCAGTTCATCACACCCACCAAGAACAGACCCTCGCGAGGCTGTTCTTCCCTGTATTGTTCTTCATCAGCCCAAGAGGCAATCCACCACACCACAAACTAGAGTAGGGTATTACACCACAACGGTGGCCCGAACTAGTATAAATCTCGTGTCTCTTGTGCTGTTCTTTCTAGTAGTTTAGGTCCCTGCGATTCGGCGAGGTATGAGGTGGTGGAGGGTTGGATCTCCGCGCGCATCCCAGAGTTCGAACCTTAAGGGTCTGCCGGAACCCGAAATCCGACATTTGGCGCGCCTGGTAGGGGTGCGCCGGAATCTGCCTTTCGTCGCCTCGTTCTTCCCCGACCGCCGCAACCATGTCTGACGCTCGTCAGGCCCGCGCCGAGCGCCGAGCCGCCCTCGCCTCCCATGTCGCCCAGACGGCTCCCGTCGGCGGGCGTCCTCGTCGTTCCCCATCACCTGCCGTCAATGCCGCCACCGGCCCGGCGGGGAACGAGCAGCAAGCGTCGTCCCAGCACCCGTCCATGAGGCGGGACGGCCGCACCGCCACGCCTTCACTCACCCCCGTTGGTTCTTCGTCACATGCGCCCCGCGCGGCCATGGAGGCCCGAGCTGCGCTCATCGCGGCCAATGAGCTCCTGCGCTACCGCCCCGTCGACGACGTCTACGAAGAATGGCTCGACCGAGTCGCCGAGCTCGTCCGCGCTGCAGGAGGCGACCCCGCGCCGTCTCTCTTCGCACCCGCTTCGCTGGGCGATGAAGCTCTGGGCGCCTCAGCCGCCTCCTCCTCAAGACGGTGCTCAGCCCCAAGGCGCGCCTCGGGCGGAATCTGCTCCGCCAGCACCGCGCAAAGAAGAGGAGAGCTGTCAAGAAGTTCCTCGCCCAAGAAACTGCCCGAGCGCTCCCGCTCCAACGACAAGACCTGCGCTGCCCCGGCCAGCCGCGCGCAGGATACCCACAAGACCAAGCTTCGCCGTCCGAGGCCCCCCGCGGCCACGGCGGGCTGCCGCGCCTTCACCTCCGAGCTACGCAGCATCGCGTGGCCCGCCAAGTTCAAGCCAGACCTGCCTCCTCGCTACGACGGCACGGCTGACCCTACGGAGTTCCTCCAGCTCTACAAGCTGGGCATCGAGGCTGCCAACGGGGATGAAAAGGTTATGGCGAACTGGTTTCCCATGGCGCTCAAGGACGGGGCCCGCACCTGGCTCCTAAATCTGGCCCTGCACGATCTCTTCCTCGGGCCGAGATGCGTACTCCACTTCATCGCCAACTTCCAAGGTACTCGCGACCGCCACCCGCCGTCAAGAACATGCGTCGAATCAAGAAGCAGCCGGGGAAACCCCGCAAAAGTACATCCAGCGCTTCAACAACGCTACGCCTCAAGATCCCTGTGGTAATGGAGGAGGCCATCATCTCTGCCTTCTCCGACGGCGGCGCGACGTCAAGATGAAGGAGGAGCTGGTGATGCATGAAGATTTGTGCACCTCCTCGAGCTGTTCAACTTGGCGACCAAGTGCGCGCCAGGCTGAGGAGGGGCGCCTCTCCCTCCTCGAGCTGCCTGCCGTGGATCCCAAAGAGAAGAAGTCCAAGGCCAAGGACGTGAAGCGCAAGGGGGCTGCCGTGCTCGCGGCCGAACCAAACACCAAGCGAGGCAAAGATCAGCCCGAGTCCTCCAAGGGCAGCCGGTACTGCGTGTACCACCACCTCCACACCCACAACACCAATGAATGTCAAGAGCTCCGGCCGCAAGGCTGAAGGAAGGGTCGGCAGATGCCCAGCGCAGCGACCGGGCTACGGCCGAGGAGGAGGAAGGAATGCAGTGACGCCGGGAAGACCGCGGCCCGCGCCAAGGGTGGCGCGACCAACCTCGTGAGGACCGCTGGCAAGACCCACCTAGCGAGGGAGGCTGGAGGGATCAGCCTCGCGAGGATCGCCCGCAAGGGAACGCAGGCCTCCCTCCGCTGTCGCCGCCGCCAAGGAGAATCGAAGACTGTCATCAGGACGAGGGGGCTGGGGGCTTCCAGGAAGTGAATGCAGTCCTCCCCAAGCTCGAGTCCACGCGTCATCAAGACCCTGCATCCTGGGTGGAGCTCAAGCCCGAGCCTCTCAGCGCATCTTCAAGCAGTTCACCCGCGAAGTGAATGCAGTCCTCCCCAAGCTCGAGTCCACGCGCCCTCTCAGGTGGTCGACGTGCGCCATCACGTTCAGCTCAGCGGATCAGCTCAAGTGCGTAGCCACAGCCGGAGTTCTCCCGATGCTTTGTTCCCCAATCATCAGCAATGTGCTAGTCACCAAGACCCTCATCGACGGTGGAGCAGGGCTCAACATCCTGTCCGTGGAAACATTCAACAATCTTCAAGTGCCTTACAGTTAGCTTCAGCCAACCAAGCCTTTCTCCGGAGGCACCGACGGCTCCACGGTCCCGATCGGGCAGGTCCGCCTTCCTGTCACCTTTGGGGCCCATGACAACTACCACACCGAGCTCATCGACTTCGACGTCGCCCACATTCGCCTGCCATACAATGCCATCCTCGGGTACCCAGCGTTGGCCAAATTCATGGTCAGAACTCCACCATGGCTACAACATCCTCAAGATGCCAGAAGCGGCGGAGTCATCACGGTGCCCCGTGAAGAGAGAGATGTAGTGTGCTCCCCGGAGCGAGGTTTTCAGCCGCATCGCTGGAAGACCTGCACCACAACAGCAGGAGGCCTCCCGAGGCCGCACTCCAAGAAGAAGAAGACATCGACCAGCCCGGCTCTTCAAGAGACAGGCCCCTCGTGGTCCGTGACCGGGCCGGGGAGCCTCCTTCCATCGCATAGGAAAGCGCGCCTGGTGCCCTCCTCAGGCAGGGCTCGGGGGCTCTCCCCTGGAGGTCCACCGACCTCGCCAAGGTCTCGAGGGAGGCGCTTGGGCACCACGTGGAGGCGTGTTTCGAAGCACGTTTCCCGCAAGCAAGGTGAGAAAGATCAGGAGGACATAACCCTCAAGAGTTCATCAGCCAAGGCCATTCAGAGCTACAGGAGTCAAGGGTCATGAGGGGCAGCCGCCACCTGGCCGTGCCCCCCATCCAAAGCGAGGATGGTGGGCTGTAGCGTCTGTATAGACATACCAGGGCTCAACCGAGCTGCATCTCAAGAGCGCCTGCCCTCGCGAGTGGGACGCTATGCGAGGGTCCGCCCTATAGCTACGCACGCATGCCTTATGGCTCAAACGCTGCTGCCGGCCGCTGCACTGGGCCGCCTCATGAGGACCATCCCGGAGGCTCAAGAGGTCAGCACGCGCAGCCCTGGCGGAGATGGAGATGGCCCATGAGGAGCCGCCAGGCGCCTCGGAGCCTCCCGAGGCCCCGGCCTGGGGCTCGTGAGGATCGGCTCCGCAGCCCGCCGAGTCTGCTACATCAACAACCCTTCATCCCCAACATCGCCAGTGACATCTTTAAGTTTTATTTCGGTTTGGGGAGCGCCTTGAGGGCCGCATTATTCCCAGGTCAGCGTGGGTCCGTCCTGCGCCATGTATCCCTTTTATTTCATGTCTTTAGCTTATCTGTTGGGGGCACCTTGGGCTGCATCATCCCGAGCCGCTCGGCCGGTCAATGGCATGTATCCTTCTTGCGTTTTCCTTAGGATTATGCCTCGCTCCACCTTGTTTGTTATTTGGTGCCTTTTTCACGGTGGCGAAATCTTGCACGTTAAAGGGGGGTGCCTGAGCATCGCGACTCAGGGCTCCTACCGGCTCTCCGGCCCTCACCCTCTAGTCTTGTCCATGGCATCGCGACCTGGCTTGCCAGCGACGGCTGAGACCAGCCCGAGAGCCGGGACCCGAGGACGTAGAGTTTCGTCATCTAATCCAGCTTGCGCGTTAAAGGGCGGGAGTGCCTGAGCATCGTGACTCAGGGCTCCTACCGGCTCTCCGGCCCTGACCCTCTGGTCTTGTCCATGGCATCGTGACCTGGCTTGCCAGCGACGGCTGAGACCAGCCCGAGAGCCGGGACCCGAGGACGAGAGTTGTCAGATCTCGACCCAGCTTGCTTGCGCGTTAAAGGGGGTGCCTGAGCATCGCGACTCAGGGCTCCTACCGGCTCTCCGGCCCTCACCCTCTGGTCTTGTCCATGGCATCGCGACCTGGCTTGCCAGCGACGGCTGAGACCAGCCCGAGAGCCGGGACCCGAGGACGTAGAGTTGCGTCATCTAATCCAGCTTGCGCGTTAAAGGGGGGTGCCTGAGCATCGCGACTCAGGGCTCCTACCGGCTCTCCGGCCCTCACCCTCTGGTCTTGTCCATGGCATCGCGACCTGGCTTGCCAGCGACGGCTGAGAGCAGCCCGAGAGCTGGGACCGAAGACGTAGAGCACCGGCATCTGGCCAAATTTGCAGGAACACACTCGAAGATAAGGCCCAGAGCCTGGCGCAACCCGCCTTGTGGTAGGGCCTCGTGAGTCCCGCGCTGGCTCACGGGTGCCCCAGCACACCTCGCGAGGCCTCTCGCGCCTCTCCAAGACAACTAACAGCAGGACTAACGATCGCCACGGCGAGCTCTTGTTCCTTTGTGGTGAACCTGCAGGGTCCCTCCAAGGAGCACGAAACGACCTCGCCACGCAATCTCTCGCTAGCCAAGGCACGGACCTGGCACCGCACCAGGAAGCATTGTCCTGACCCTCGAGATAAGTCACCCTCCGGACACACTAGTCATCGCAATACCATCCCCACACTCAATGCAACTCCGTGTTAGCAACGTCGCTCTCCTTCCTCACAGAATGATGGCTGCTTGAGCGCCAAGGGGGACCCCCTGAGCATCGCGACTCAGAGGCTCTTACCGGACCTCGGGCCACTCACCTCCCGGCCTTGACCACGGCATCGCGACCTGGCATACCAGCGATGGCTGAATCCGCCTTTGGGATCGGGACTGCCGGGCGCAGAGCACCAAGCCCTCACGAGGTCTGAAAGGAAGAAACTGAGCTAGAACGGAATGAGCATCCCGCATTGCCTCACAATAAGGATCATATTGACAAACGAAGCTACAAATATCTTACAAGCCCCAGCGGGGTACATTCTTGGCTCCTCGCAGGAACAAAAGACGCGAATCCTAAGGAGTCCTATCTAAAGGGACCACAGCGGCAGACGCCATCATCAACAATGGGCCACCCGGTCCGGAGCCAACCCCAATCAGATCAGGGGCGGTGACGACCTGACGAGCTCGCCCTGCTCCGGGAGCGGCGCAGGCTCGGGGGCTCGTAGCTGTCGTCGCTCATCTCCGGCGTCGCGAAGAGCTCGGCAGAGTCGTTGGATCCACCGGCGCCTTCGTCGCCTGAGAAGCCGCCAAGGGAGTGGTCAGTCGGCCTCCGCCTCACCGCAGCAGGACCCCGACCACCTCACCTGGGGCAGCACTCCAGCCGACGACCCTCCGCGTTGAAGAGCTTGGAGGATATCACCAAAGCACCATCGTACTCCAGGTGGATCGTGAGGGCGCCCCTCGCCCTGCAGACCCGGGCGACCTCGCTCCAGCCTCGTGTCATGAAGACCTCGCCCGGGGCAACTACCGCGACCTCTGCCCCGGTCGCGAGGGTGCCGCAGCCAGCGTGCTGCAGCTAGAGTCCCAGGGGCTCCCCCTGCCGGACGATGGAGGCGAAGAAAGAAGGAAGGTGAATCCAAGACTTAGGAGGCGCAGTGACGCGAAGCACGAACTCCCGGCAGGACCCCTCGGCGTGGACTCCAGGGGGAAGACGCACACCTTCGTGACCCGCCGGCGTTGTCGGCGGCGCCGCTCGTGGTGCCCGGCGTCACCTCCTTCAGGGCTACCAATCTGCGCGTACAAGGGAAGAGGAAACCTTGGTGGCGACCGCACGCACCAGGGCATGGGCGCCTCCTGGCGAGCGCTCCTGCCCTGACACCAGAGAGCAAGCCGCTTCTTTGGGGGGAGTGGGTCAGGATCCTCTTGAGGAGCCTTTCCCTTCTCTTCCCTGGAGAACCGGCGGATCGGAGCCATGGCAACCAGACGAGACGAGGAAGAGAAGGAGCAGAAGGATAGACTGGAAGGGCGCACGCCGTTCCGTACTTATAGCCGGCGGAGGCCAACCGTCGGCCTCCACGATCACCGATCATCATGCCCAACTCTGCATGCAGGGACTTGTCGAATTCGGGCGGTTACCGAGGCATCATGGGGGAGCAGTGCGCACGCGTCCAATCAACCGCCACGCGACGCCCAAGGCCGCAGGCTGTTAGGGCCCACGATGCTTCGCACTTGCCCTTTCGCCTCTCTGCACGGCCAAGTTCGGGCGCGCCGTGGGCCAGGGGCTCTTGTCGGCGTTCGGGAACGGGGTCCCAGACTTGCCTGCACTGCGGCTGCGGCGTGGCTCACAGGAAGCCCAGGACAGCCCATCTTCATCAACACAAGCTCAAGACCCTCGCGAGGGGCCAAGCCTCGCGGGGCGGACGACCAGGAGCTTCCTCAGACACGGCCTCGTCAGGTTGGCTCATGAGGATGCGGAGAGTTCAAGGAAGGGTACCTCGCGAGGTGCCCATGACGCAAGCCATGACGACCAAGGGCGCCAGTCAGGCGCCAGCCCGCGCAGCGTCCTCCTTTCCTCTTTGGTGCAAAGGGAGCAAGCGCAGGCGAGAGCATCAAGCAAAGGCATCCGTTTCGGTGCAACAAGACCAAGACCAACTCCAACGGCTGGAAGGGAGTCATCGTGGAGCCCAAGTAAGCGTCATCACCAGAGCCTTTGGCAGGCGAGGACCAACTTTAGTCAGGATAAGTGTACCCGCTGTTCCCCTTCAAAATGGCCAATTGTTGGCGCCCTTCCCGCTCAATATTTGGGAAGAGGCCCAGGGCCTCCGTCTATATAAGTAGAGCTAGCCACCATAGTAGGGAATCCAGAAGGAGGAGGACGATCGATCAGGACGATTAGCACCCAGAGAGAGAGATAGAGACCCGATCCTCAAGCTAGAGCGACGGGACACCACTTAGCGATTCATCACACCCACCAAGAACAGACCCTCGCGAGGCTGTTCTTCCTGTCTTATTCTTCATCAGCCCAAGAGGCAATCCACCACACCACAAACTAGAGTAGGGTATTACACCACAACGGTGGCCCGAACTAGTATAAATCTCGTGTCTCTTGTGCTGTTCTTTCTAGTAGTTTAGGTCCCTGCGATTCGGCGAGGTACGAGGCGGTGGAGGGTTGGATCTCCGCGCGCACCCCAGAGTTCGAACCTTAAGGGTCTGCCGGAACCCGAAATCCGACAGATGCACCGGCGAAGTTTGCGCCAACTCTCAATGTGAGAAAGGGCAATGCACGGTACCGAAGAGGCTAGCAATGGCGGAAAGGTAAGTGTGCATATAATCCATGGACTCAACATTAGTCAAAATAACTCATATACTTATTGCAAAAAATTTAGAAGTCATCAAAAATCAAGTACTACGCGCATGCTCCTAGGGGGATAGGTTGGTAGGAAAAGACCATCGCTCGTCCCCGACCGCCACTCATAAGGATGCACAAGCCAGGTACACTTCATGTTTCAAATTTGTTACACAACTTTAACCATACGTGCATGCTACGGGACTTACAAACTTCAACGCAAGCATTTCTCAAATTCACAACTACTCTACCAGCATGACTTTGATATTATTACCTCCATATCTCAAAACAATTATCAAGCATCAAACTTATCTTAGTATTCAACGCACTCAAAAGAAAGTTTCACATATCTTGAACACCAAGTATATTAACATTAAGCAAATTACTATGCTATTAACGACACTCAAAATAATCTAAGTGAAGCATGAGAGATCAAGTTTCTTTAAAACAAATCCACCACCGTGCTCTAAAAGATCTAAGTGAAGCACTAGAGCAAAAATTATTATGCTCAAAAGATATAAGTGAAGCACTATGAGCAAAACTATCAAGCTCAAAAGATATAAGTGAAGCACATAGAGTATTCTAACAAATTCCAAATCATGTTTGGCTCTCTCAAAAGGTGTGTACAACAAGGATGAGCATGGTAAACTAACAAGCAAAGACGCAAATAATACAAGACGCTCCAAGCAAAACACATATCATGTTGGTGAATAAAAATATAGCTCCAAGTAAATTACCGATGGAAGTGGATGAAGGCAGGATGCCTTCCGGGCATCCCCAAGCTTTGACTTTTTGGTGTCCTTGGTTTATCTTGGGGGTGCCATGGGCATCCCCAAGCTTAGGCTCTTTCCACTCCTTGTTCCATAATCCATCAAAAGAATTCACCCAAAACTTGAAAACTTCACAACACAAAACTCAATAGGAATCTCATGAGCTCCGTTAGAGAAAGAAAATAAAAGACTACTTTAAGGTACTGTAATGAACTCATTCTTTATTTATATTGGTGTTAAACCTACTGTATTCCAACTTCTCTATGGATCATAAATTATTTTACTAGCCATAGATTCATCAAAATAAGCAAACAACACACGCAAAACAGAATCTGTCAAAAACAGAACAGTCTGTAGTAATCTGTAACTAACGCAAACTTCTGGAACCCAAAAAATTCTACCAAAATTAGAAGACTTGGAAATTTTGTTTATTGATCAGCAGCAATTGGAAGCAGTATTTTATCACGTTCTGGTGATTTTTAACAATTCGGGCACTGAGCACAAAGATTCTGGAAATTACAGTAAGATCAAATAACTATCATCTAAGAAGATCCAATAGGTCCAACTTGGCACAAACACTAATTAAAAGATAAAACCACATCTAAACAGAGGCTAGATGGATTTTTTATTCCTAAACAGAAGCAAAAACAAAAAACTAAAATAAAACTGGGTTGCCTCCCAACAAGCGCTATCGTTTAACGCCCCTAGCTAGGCATAAAAGCAAGGATAGATCTAGGTATTGCCATCTTTAATTTTCAATTTTTTAGCGGAGTCATGCTCGAATCCAGGGGGTTGTTCCCTCTTCCCGTCATACTTGGAAATTTTTAGATCTAAAGAATCCAACCATTTATTGCAAAGAGTAATCAACATATTCATACGGTTAAGATTTCCGCTAATATTTTTAAGAGGCTCAAGAGACTTTTGTAAAATCTTTGTTACTTCGCAAATCTTTTCAAACACTTGGGTTTCTTCCTGGGTAGGATGAGATCCTCCCTTTTGGGGTGGTGTTCCCACTATTCCCTCTATAATCTCATGCGCAATACCGGGATCAATATTAATGAAATTTCCCTTGGCCATGCAATCCAAGAGTTGTCTATGCGTCATATTTAACCCAACATAAAAATTGCAAAGAAGAATTCTAAAGTTCACCTCTAGGGTGCACTTACGATAAGATTCCATCATCCTATACCAAGCATCTTTTAAGTTTTCTCCTTGCCTTTGCTTGAAGTGAAGAACTTCAAACTCGGGAGACATAGGAGCGGATAAGGAATTCGACATAACGGCAAGCAAGCGAACTAACAAACGAGCAAACAAAAGGCAAAAGGAAAAAGAGGAGGAGATTGGGAAAGAGAGGGCGAATAAAACGGCGAGGGTGAAGTGGAGGAGAGGAAAACGAGTGGCAAATGGCAAATAATGTAATGCAAGAGATAGGAATTGTGATGGGTACTTGGTATGTTGACTTTTGCGTAAGCCTCCCCAGCAACGGCGCCAGAAATTCTTCTTGCTACGTCTCGAGCTTGCGTTGGATTTCCCCGAAGAGGAGAGGATGATGCAGCACAAGATGGCGTAAGTATTTCCCTCAGTTTTTGAGAACCAAGGTAACAATCCAAGAGAGGAGACCACACGCAAGTCCTTGTACCTGCACAAAACGATAGCTACTCGCAACCAACGCTTAGGGGTTGTCAATCCCTTCACGGTCACTTACGAGTGAGATCGATAGAGATAATATTTTTGGTATAAAGATGCAAAGTAAAAGTAAAAGCAAAGCAAGTAAATAAAGTGATGGAGATTGATATGATGAGAATAGACCCGGGGGCCATAGGTTTCACTAGTGGCTTCTCTCAAGAGGATAAGTATTCTACGGTGGGTGAAAAAATTACTGTTGAGCAATTGACAGAATTGAGCATAGTTATGAGGTTATGTAGGCAATGATCATGTATATAGGCATCACGTCCGTGACAAGTAGACCAAAACGATTCTGCATCTACTACTATTACTCCACTCATCGACCGCTATCCAGCATGGATCTAGAGTATTAAGTTAAAAACAGAGTAACGCCTTAAGCAAGATGACATGATGTAGAGGAATAAATTCATGCAATATGATAAATACCCCATCTTGTTATCCTCGTTGGCAACAATACAATACGTGCCTTGCAACCCTTTCTGTCACTTGGTAAGGTCACCGTAAGATTGAACCCAAAGCTAAGCACTTCTCCCATTGCAAGAACTACCAATCTAGTTGGCCAAACCAAAAGGATAATTCGAAGAGACTTGCAAAGATAACTTAATCATACATAAAAGAATTCAGAGAAGAATCAAATATTTTCCATAGATAAGATGGATCATAAACCCACAATTCATCGGTCTCAACAAACACACCGCAAAAAGAATATTACATCGAATAGATCTCCACGAGAGAGGGGGAGAACATTGTATTGAGATCCAAAAAGCGAGAAGAAGCCATCTAGCTACTAACTATGGACCCGAAGGTCTGAAGTAAACTACTCACACTTCATCGGAGGGGCTATGGTGATGATGTAGAAGCCCTCCCTGGTGGATGCCCCTCCGTGAGCTCCGAACAGGCCCCAAGATGGGATCTCGTGGATACAGGAAGGTACAGCGGTGGAATTCGGTTTTGGCTCCGTCCCTGATCCGTTGAAGTGCGTGAGGTATATATAGGAGGAAGGAATGCGTCGGTGGAGCGTCGGGGCCCACGAGGCAGGCGCGCCTGTGGGAGGCGCGGCCCCCACCCTCATGACCGCCTCTGGCACTCCTTGTAGTAGGGTCCAAGTCTCCTGGATCACGTTCGGTGAGAAAATCACGTTCCCGAAGGTTTCATTCCATTTGGACTCCGTTTGATATTCCGTTTCTTCGAAACACTGAAATAGGCAAAAAACATCAATTCTGGGCTGGGCCTCCGGTTAATAGGTTAGTCCCAAAAATAATATAAAAGTGGAAAATAAATCCCATTATAGTCCAAAACAATAGATAAAGTAGCATGAAGCAATCAAAAATTATAGATACGTTGGAGACGTATCAGCTGCCCGCCTAAATCCGGAACCATCAAGGGTTCCGGAACAGTGTTCGGTCGAGAGTCCGCCTTGCTGCGGCTCTCATCGACGCGATCTGCAGGGATCTTGAACCCCGCGTGTCTGACATATGGAACTCCGCCTCGGGGCGTCTCCAGGGTCACCTCCCCCTGCTCGGGGAACCTTCGGGACAACACCTTCGTGTCATCCGCAGGCTGAGGAGTGGTGGCCGTCGGGAGCGAGTTCATCTCTGAAGCGCTCAGAGACCCATGTGAAGACGACACCTCTGGATGAGCCCTGGTCGGACTGCATATTTGTTCGGCATCATTAAACAACTATGAAGTAAAATCACGATAGAGTGCGGACACTTACGATCGCGCTAGGGGCTTCCCCCTGGGCGGCCACTCTTCCTCGCTATGAAAGGCCATGGCGGAGTAGTCCGGAAGGGACGTCTTCCCCTTCTTGGACGTCCCAGCCTCCCCCTCCGGGGCGGCTTTTCTCTTTTTCTCCTCCCCAGTGCGGGGAGGTAGAGTTTCTTCTTGCTCCCCCCCCCCCGCCTTTGCGGGAGGAATCTATTTCGTCGTCATCGGACGATGTGGGTATGACGGCCTTGCGTCGAGGGCCTCTCCCGGCCCCATGGCTCGTCTCCTTGGGCCCCTCATCCTTTCCGGATGGGGCTTCTTCTTCTTCTTATTCCTCCTCTTCGGGGGAGGAGTGCGCCTCGTCATCTTTGGACGAGGCTTCCAACACAACCTTACGCCGGGACCCTTCCTGGTGCTCGGGGCCTTCTTTTCGGCCCTCTTCGCCGGTGCCTTGTAGGGCGCCGGGATCTTATCTCTGTCGAGAGAGCATCAATGGATCTTCTGGCAGCGTGAGCCGGACGATCCAATCTGCTCATTGTCTCCACATAGTCCTGATCAAATATACACAAATACTTAAGACTCCCCCATCAATGTATTGGGAAAAACCGAATCCGGTGGTAGTCCCAAAACTCACCGGACGCGGGGGCCGCGCTGCATGAAGTCCGCGGTCCTCGGATGTGGGAGGAGGTACTTCGGAGGCCTTGAACAACGCCTTCCATGCATCTTTGTGCTTCATGCCATAGAGCCTCTGAAGCGTCTGGTGTTCGGCCGGGACGAACTCCGACAAATTGAATGCCCGCCTTTGGCACGGCAGAATCCGGCGAACGAGCATGACCTGGATCACGTTGACAAGCTTGATGTTCTTGTCCTTCATGCTCTTGATGCAGGTTTGGAGTCCGGTCAGCTCAGAGGTTCGCCCCAGTCAGGCCCTTCTTTTCCCGTGAAGTGAGCCACATGGGGCTCCGGATCGGAACTCGGGGGCCGCCGCCCAGTTGGCGCCGCGCGGCTCGGTGATGTAGAACCACCCCGATTCCCACCCTTTTACGGTCTCCGCAAAGGAGCCGTCCAGCCAGGTCACGTTAGGCATCTTGCCCACCATGACCCCTCCGCACTCCGCTTGCTGGCCGCTTACAATCTTCGGCTTCACGCAGAAGATTTGCAGCCACATGCCGAAGTGAGGCCGGATGCAGAGGAAGGCCTCGCATACGAAGATGAATGCCGAGATGTTGAGGACGAAATTCGGGGCTAGATCATGGAAATCTAGCCCATAGTAAAACATGAGCCCGCAGACGAAGGGATGAATTGGAAATCCCAGCCCACGGATGAAGTGGGCGACAAACACGACCCTCTCGTGGGGTCCTGGGGTCGGTATGACCTGCGCGACGTCTGGTAGCCGGTACGCTATGTCTGCAGCCAAGTATCCGACCGCCCGAAGATTTGCGATATGCTTCTCCTTGACGGTGGAAGCCACCCACTTGCTCCTGCTCCGGACATGTTTAGCTGTGAGGAGAAGACTTGGGCTTGGGCGCTGGAGCTCGAGGAGGCAAGAGTGGGCAAAGGAGGAAGAAGGCGTGGGTAAAAATGGGGAAATCTTATCCCTTTATAGAGGCGACAAAACCGGTGCGCCTCCCCACTTGCCCGTTGGGAATCGCTTGCTTCCCAAGCGCCACGATTGATGGTGTGGTGGGATTACCCGTACCCGTATAGATGAGGATCCCGTGATAAGGGGACACGATCTCTGCTTTGACAAGACCTGTCAAGGAAACCGCCTCGCAATATGCGTTTTGGCTGGTTGTGGGAAAACGGTTCGAATAATGACCCGACCGCAATGACACGTCGCATTGCCTAAAAAGTTGTCAGCTTATTGCATTTGTGAAATACCATTCTCTCTACGGTGGCATATGAAGATCATTTTGTGGATCCGGACACGGTTCAAGTGTTTGACAATTACCTTGGAGTATTCGGAGAAGGAACACGCCCTGCAATGCCAAAGACAAGACTATGTGCCGAACTCAACGTCATTGAAGCCTGGTTCAGGGGCTACTGAGGGAGTCCTGGATTAGGGGGTATCCGGACAGCCGGACTATATACATTGTCCGGACTATTGAAGCGTGAAGATACAAGAATCAAGACTTCGACCCGTGTCCGGATGGGACTTTCCTTGGCGTGGAAGGCAAGCTTGGCAATCTGGATATTATATTTCCTTCCTTGTAACCGACTCCATGTAAACCCTAGCCCTCTTCGGTGCCTATATAAACCGGAGAGGTTGGTCCTTAGAAGGCCGATCACAATTACAATCATACCATCATAGGCTAGCTTCTAGGGTTTAGCCTCTATGATCTCGTGGTAGATCTACTCTTGTACTACCCATATCTTCAATATTAATCAAGCAGGAATAGGGTTTTACCTCCATCGAGAGGGCCCGAACCTGGGTAAACATCTGTGTCCCTTGCTTCCTGTTACCATCAGCCTAGACGCACAGATCGGGACCCCCTACCCGAGATCCGCCGGTTTTGACACCGACAATGGGTAAAGCAGTGTGAGGAAGATCTTTCAAGAGAGGTTTTTTCTCAACGACTTACATGGGAAGTTGGAAGAAGACCAGGGTAATCAGCGATAATGCCCACTTCCGTGCCATCATAGCTCGCTGGTAAAACAACCCTTCCGCGAGTACCACGGATATATCTGGATCTTCTTCATACCCGGGATCCAGCTCCCGGTTGTGGTTCTCAGGCTGTGGGGCGGGGCTGTAAAACCCCTCCGTGATTCTTCCCCAATGTTGTTACAAACGGATTGGAAGCTTGTCAAAGGTTATCCGAGAAGCAAAACGAGTAAAGCAGAAGGATTGGGACTTACCCAGCTGGGAGGATTATACATAGAATATCCCTATCTGCGATTGATTCGAAGAAATTCCTCTTCCTCCCCTTTGAACAGCTCGGCCAGTATTTTGGCCAGAGCGGCGGGGGTGCCCGGACCTTTTCGACCACAGCGGGAGGCGTCGTCCTCCCCGTTGTTGTGCCACATTGGGAGCCCTCTGTATTGAAGCGGCTAAACCCCTCGCATTATGGAGGTCACCATTACCTCAACCATTGTTAATCCGGACTGGGCGAGCATCTTTATCTCACCCAAGAGCTGACGAACCTCCGCACTGTCATCCTCAAGGCTCCAGGGGCGCCAACTGTGGCTTTTCTATAGCGGAATGCTTGCAAATTCAGGGAGACCCTTTCGGACTGGCTCGGGAAGCGCGACGTCCTCGAGGTAGAACCACTCGGAAAGCCATTCTTAGATGCCCTCCTAGGTGTGCCAGACGGGTATCCAGTATCGGTGATGAGCCACACTTCGGCCCCGCCCACTTCAAATATTGACCCCTCATGGTTACACGGGACAAGACAGAACAACTTTCTCCACAGTTCGAAATGGGCTTCAACACCCAGGAATAGCTCGCATAAAGCAACATAACCGGCGATGTGCAGGATGGAGGCGGGAGTGAAGTTGTGCAACTGGAGGCCGTAATATTCCAAAAGTCCTCGGAGGAACGGGTGGACGGGAAATCCGACGCCCCTTAGCAGATAGGGGATGAAGCACACTCGCTCCCTCCCGGATGGGTTGGGGAAGTCCTCCGACTGAGTCACGCCATTGAAGGAGACCGACCCTGATCGGACAGGGACCAGATCCGCGGGAGGAAGAAATCCCTACGTTTGCAGCTTTGCTAGCTGACTATTAGTCACAGAACACTTCTCCCACTCGCTTCTCTTTGGGCTTGAGTGGGAGGAAGAACTGGGAATGCTAGCCATGTTGGAATGGCTTCTCCTGGCAGTTTCTGGGGATTTCCTTGGCACGGTATCGCCTGGATCTAAGATCCAGTTCCATTAAATAGGCGTTCTGCCTTGTGTGGTCGGGGTGTTATTTGCAAAAATACCCTCACTTTCCGCATTCGCTCGACACGTGGAAGATGAAGTTATTAGCGTGCAGAAGCCGAGGAGAATAATATTGAGTCAACAGCCGAATATATTACTTGGAGAAGGGAACCCGCCTTGCAATGTCGAAGATTATTCGAGCGTCGAACACCTCCTCATTGAAGCCTAGTTTGGGGGCTACTGAGGGAGTCCTGGACTAAGGGGTCCTCAGGCATCCGGCCTGTTATCTGTTGTGCCGGACTGATGGGCTATGAAGACACGAAGACCAAAGACTATACCCGTGTACGGATTGGACTCTACTTGGCGTGGAAGGTAAGCTAGGCGGCCGATTATGAAGATCCCCTCTTATGTAACCGACCTCATGTAACCCTAGATCTCTCCGGTGTCTATATAAGCCGAAGAGCATCGTCCGGATAGGACAGATTCATTACCATATACTCATAGGCTAGACTTCTAGGGTTTAGCCATTACGATCTCGTGGTAGATCAACTCTTGTAATACTCATATTCATCAAGATCAATCAAGCAGGAAGTAGGGTATTACCTCCATAGAGAGGGCCCGAACCTGGGTAAACATCGTGTCCCCCGTCTCCTGTTACCATCGATCCTAGATGCATAGTTCGGGACCCCCTACCCGAGATCCGCCGGTTTTGACACCGACACCAGGCCCTGCCAGGGGAATCTCTGACTTGCCATTCGTCGGTCCTGCTGTTGCCACTGCCTCTTCGTCGACCTCCCTCTCACCACCAACGCGGTGCTGACCACTTGATTCGTCGCCGCCAGATACAGAAGCAACGGCTCTTGCGGTTTAGGCGCCACCAGTACTGGTGTAGAAGAGAGGTATTTCTTCATATCCTGCAGTGCCGCTTCGGCCTCCGGGGTCCACTCCATTGGGCCCGCCATTTCCAAAATCTTGAAAAAGGGAAGGGAGCGCTTGGCAGACTTGGAGATGAATCGGCTCATGGCGGCAACGCAGCCAGTGAGCCGACGCACATCCTTGATCCGCTTGGGCGTCTCAATCTGCTCGATAGCCTTGATCTTGTCTGGGTTTGCCTCGATCCCACGCTGCGACACGACGAACCCGAGAAGTTTACCGGACGGAACGCCGAAAGACACACTTCTCAGGGTTTAGCTTGAGGTTGATCTTGCCAGGTTGGCAAACGTCTCTCCTAAATCTTGTACCAGAGTTGCCTTGTCCTTGGTTTTGACCACTATGTTATCCATGTAAGCTTCGATATTTCTATGTAGCTGGGGCTCAAAACCAATTTGGACCACCCGCATGAACGTCGAGCCAGCACTCTTCAACCCGAAAGGCATTCGTAAAAAGCAATAAGTACCACATGGGGTGATGAATGTTGTCTTCTCTTCGTCTTCTCTTGTCATGAAGATCTGGTGGTAGCCCGAGTAGGCGTCGAGGAATGATAACAGATCACACCCGGCCGTGGAGTCAACAATCTGGTCGATGCGCGGCAACAGGAAGGGGTCCTTAGGACAAGCCTTATTGATATCTGTGTAGTCAATACACAGCCTCCACTTCCCGTTTTCTTTGCGCACCTCCACCCTCACCAAGCCTGCTGCTTCCAACTTCCTGATCTCCTCTGTGATGAACTCCTGCCATTCCAAAGCTTGCTTCCTGACCATCTGCTTGACGGGTCGCACATGGGGGCAGACAGCAAGATGGTGCTCAATCACTTCCTTGGGAATGCCGGGGATGTCAAATGCTTTCCATGAAAAGACATTCTCCCGCAGGAAAGTGACGAGCGCGCTTTCCTATTTGCTGTCGAGGGTGGAGCTTATGGTGAAAACCCCTCCCGTGCCATCCTCCTTGATGGACACCTTCTTGGTCTCTGGTGGCGCAGCTCTGGATTTCTTGCTCTTGTCGGTGGATCTCTATGGCACATCCTCGACGGTAGCACAACGCTCCGATGAGGTGCGCTTGCCGAAGTGGGTGTGAGAGGTCTTGTCGGTCTTCTTCTTCCCTCCCAGGGCTTCAGCGGCAGGAGCAAGTGCCTTGGCGGTAGCTGCTGCAACGGCTTCCCGGTAGAGTAGGTCGGCGCAGATCAATGCATCCTTCTTGTCGCAGGGAACAGTGATGATGGTCATCGGCCCAGGCATCTTCAGCGTGTTGTAGGCGTAATGCACCGCCGCCATAAACTTGGCTAGTGCCGGGCGGCCGAGGATCCCATTGTAGGGCAAAGGGATCTCGGCTACATCAAAGACAATCCTCTCTGTCCTGTAGTTCAACTCGCCTCCAAACATCACAGGCAGCGTGACCTTCCCCTTCGGCTGGCTCCTTCCCGGGTTCACCCCTTGAAACGTGCCCGTCTGCTCGAGGTCTCCGTCAGGAATTTGCATCCTCTTGATCACAACGGGTGAGATCAAGTTCAGACCGGCCCCGCCGTTGACCAGCATCTTGTTCACCTTGAGGTTGCATATCGTTGGTGAAACCAACAACGGCAAACACTCGACCGCAGTTGTGCGATCAGGGTGATCCTCGGCGTAAAAAATTATGGGCGTGCTGGACCACTTCAGCGGCTTCTGAGCGTCGAACGATGGCACCACTGCTGCGATCTCACGCGCCCACTGCTTGAGCTGGCAGTGAGAACTGTGCAGCGAGGCACCACCATCGACGCACATGGCCTCCGTAGCCTTCTGAAACTCTTGCTCACCGGACTCCTCGTCCTCGTCATGATCGCCGTCTTCCTGCTTCTTGTTGTGGCCCCGAGCGGGCCTCTCCTATTGGTTATCCTTGCCGCGGCGGCCTCCTTGGCCACCACGCTTCTTGCCGGATCCTTCGGCACCATCCTGACCCTTCTCCTTGTCCCGCCTCTCATACTCGGCCTTTTGCTTCTCAGCAAGCAGCTCGACTTGTCGGCAGTTCTGGAGGTCGTGGCCCTGGGTGCGGTGGATCTTGCAGTATTGCTTATCGGAGCCTCCTGGCTTTTCGGCAGCCGCCAAGCCCAGCAAGCGGCACACCCGACAATCTCCTTGCCGGGGTCATCTGCCTTGGCCTTCTTGGCAGCGCCGGTGTCATCGGATCCCTCGACGGCAATCACGACCTTGCCCTTGCGTTTCCTGTTGCGACGCCGACCCTTCTTCGTCGGGGCGGCGGTGTCTTCGTCCGTAGAGTCGGTTTCCACGCTGGCGCATCTATCAACCAGGACATAGAGTTCGGCCACATCCTTGACCTTGTTCATCGCCAGCTCTTCACGCATCTTGCGGTTGCGCACATGCTGATGGAACGCGCTGATCACGACAGCAGGATGAACATCTGGGATGTTGTATTGCACCCGGCTGAACCTCTGTATTTACTTGCGCAGGTTTTCACCTTCCTTCTGGGGAATGATATGCAAATTACTCGCTTGGCCATGAGCCTGGTGGCCTTCGGTGAAGGCACCAACGAACTCATGACACAGATCCGACCAAGAAGAGATGGAATCCCCCGGCAAGTGCATCAACCAAGACATGACATTGGGTTTCAGGGCCAACGAGAAGTAATTGGCAAGCACCTTGTCGTCGCGAGCTCTAGTGACTTGCATCGCGATGGTGTAGATGCTGAGGAACTTCGACGGGTGGGTCTTGCCATTGTACTTCTCGCTGATGTCGGGCTTGAACGTACGGTGGGATGGCCACCGGAACTGCCACATCTCACGTGTAAAGGCCGGGCAACCCACCTCGTAAGGTAGGCCGCCGGAGCCTCCCGGTGCCGGGTGGTCCATAGCGGGCCCTGCCCGCCTATCTGACTGGTGGGGTGTATCGCACCAGCGCTCGATGGTGGTTCGAGCGTCTTCATGGGCTCGCTCCCGAAGAACTTGGCGCTGGTCGCGGTGGGTCCGTGGGTTAGAAGACGCTATGGAAATGTTATCACAAGCGTCATCACAACAGATCGACACCCGCGGTGGCTGGCGTGGAGGAGGAGAGTTCAACGTGGCCGCAGCACCTCCGGCCCCTCCACCGCTGGCATGCGGTGGTTCAATGGAGCGCCGGCCTGAGGGCCCCGCTTGCCGTGGCTCGTCTTGATTGGCGACACCGACAAGGCTCCGGATGGTGGCCCTCCACTCATTGAGCTTTTCCGGAGCAGGAGGGAAGTCGAGGAGTAGCCGCTGCTGCGCCGTGAGCTTCACGGCATAGGTGGCGGCGAGAGCTGCGTGGACCGTGGCGCACTTCGACTTCTAACCACGTTAGAAGGAGCTCTATCACGGCCCAGTGGCTACATGCCATTTTCGCCTGCACTTCGGCGGGCATGTTGGCCTCCTTCGTCCCGCAGATGATGCACATGACTCTTCCCGCGGCGGCGTCCGGGGTCTCCAGCATGGTGGCGCTACTCGTCGCGCGCACCCTGGGAAGAGTGCGCTGTGGGCGCCGGCGTAGGCGTCATGGAGGTTGCTGCGCCACCCGTAGGGGGCACAGCGACACCCCTGGAGGGCCCTACGCCGCCTGCGGGGGCCCCAGCCCTGTCTTTGGATTTGGCGGTGTATGGAAGCGCATGAACGACACTGCTCGCCAGGCTCTAACTGCCAGAGCGATGCTGGTGCTCGCGGGCTGCGGCTCGGGTTCTGTCCGCGACCGGCCCGCTGCTCGCCCGCACTGGCATGGGCCATTCGGCTCCCGACGAGCTGATCACCGTGATCGTCTTCTTCTTGGGAGCCATGGCGATGAAGAACTGCTAGGCTAACTGCTAGACCAGATTGTCACAACTGCGCCCCCTACCTGGCGTGCCAAAGATGTCGGGCAAACGACACCTATGGGATCACTGGAATCCCTTCTACGGTTGGCGGGCGCGGGGTTGTGAGAAGAGCAGGTTTAGGAGCTAGCACGAAGATCGTTTACCCAGGTTCGGGCCGCGAGGATGCGTAATACCCTAGTCCGGCTTTGGTATGTATTTTAGAGTGTTCTTGAGCTCTCGAACTAGCTACGATGGCTGCATAGTTCCGAAGAGCCGAATCCTTCTCCAGTATGCCTCGGGCCTCCTTTTATAGTCGAAAAGGGGTTGCCACAGTGGCACACAGGAGGTGGAAAGGTGTACATTGCACGAGCTTATCGCCCGGCATTACGGGACAAGACGCATTTGATGCATCAGTTAGGTGTCCCCTTGCTTTATCGGGGACGGGAATGAGGCCCGTCCCGTCTGTCGCCGCTCCGCCTTGCTTCGACACGTGCCCAGGCCAGCGATGTGTGCAGCGCCATGTAGGTAGGCAGGCTGTTGAGGTGGCGCGGTGGTAGGGTCTTCACGAAGACCTACATGCCACCACGCAGGTGCTTGCTGGGTCGGTGTAGAGGCCGCCCGTCGCCACGCAGGTGCTTGCTGGGTCGGTGTAGAGGCCGCCCGTCGCCACGCAGGTGCTTGCTGGGTCGGTGTAGAGGCCGCCCGTCGCCACGCAGGTGCCTGCCCAGTTGGTTGAGCTAACAGCTGCTTGGGGACGGCGTGGAGTCTTGGCAGGCGCGGGCCTGGCTGTGGCCCCGCTAATGCCCTCGGCAAGGGTCTTGCCGGGGGCCGGCAAGGGTCTTGTCGTGGCGTTGCAGTCGTCCCCGGCAAGGCGTTTGCCGGGGGTCTTGTTGATTTCCTCGGCTAGGATCCCGCCAAGGGTCGCCGTCTTCTGGTCTTTATCTGATCTCATGTGTTTATGATCTTGACGAAGATCTGCATGCCACCACAGAGGCGCCTCCCGAGCCTTGGTTCTGATGTGGATAGTTGGTGGTGTTGGAACCTGTGGGCTCAAGGGTGGCTCGCTCTGCTGGCGTTGGGCAAGTTTCCCCAGCGAGGCTCTTGCCAGGGCCGCGGAGGCCGCCCCGGCAAGGGTCTTGTCGGGGGGAGTCCACCTCCCCTCTCTGCTCTTTGTGTTCTTGGTCTTGGCGTTGTTTTTGTTGGTCTTGTGCTTCGGTTTCCCTCCGGCATTCCTCCTCTGCCCTGCTAAGTGTGGCCGCCGGCATGGCTCCGGCTGCCCGTGCACAAGTAAAGGGGTTAAAAGGAGAGCCCCTACTTTTGTACACCGACAATGTGCATAGGGAAACCATGAGGGCCCTGCTGCTTCTGAAACAAGAGGGAACTATACAAGAGTACAAGAGAGAATTTCTTCAATTGGTGTACCAGATTAAACTCTATGAGCCAGCTGACAGTGACATTTTTAGTAACAAAGTTTCTGTTGGGACTCAATGAAAAACTCAAGGGGGCAGTAGAGATTTAGTTTCCAATTACCACATCAGCTGCAACAGCTTTTGCAATAGTGCAGGAAGCAACCTTGACCAGACAAAAGTCAAGTAAGTTTCAGTCTAAAACTTCTTTCAACAAAGTAGATAATAGATTCAACACAGGGTCTGTAGATTTGTGGAAAGACAAACAGCTAAAGGAGTATAGAAGAGCCAATGAATTATGTTTTAGCTGCCGAGAAAAGCTTGCCCTAGGACATATTTGTGCTAAAAAGCAGCTGGTGCCGAGCACATGCCATCACAGCAGAGAGGAGGACAATACAAGAATTCCTGATAATATACCTGACGCACTTGCGGTTCAAGAAGCAATTGAAGAGGATCTGCTATTGTGTGTTAATGCTTTGTCAAGATGAGCTGAACACACAAAAACTATCAGATTCAGAGCTCTCATCAGGTGTTGCTAATCCTACTAGACTATGGCAACACATAGTTTCATAGACTCAGTTGTGGTTCCTAGAATTACAGCAGAGACCAAACAGATACAAAAGCCTTCAACTGTTCAAGTGGCCAATGAAGAAACAATGGCTTGTAATTCTGAAGTTCCTGCTCTGACTTGGTGGTTTCAAGGTAATACTTTCATTTATCCAGCTAAGGTGGTGGAGCTGGGAGGTTATGGCATTATATTAGTCATGGATTGGCTGGAATAGTGTAACACTCCAAAAAAAATTATTTGGTTTTTATCAAATTCTTTAATTAATGGGAAGGAGGTTATTTAAATCTTTCTTAAAAGCCTCTCCTTCTCAAATCCTTTATGACAAATATTTTATGTGTTCTTCTCAACCTTGATTTTGGGTCTTGAGGGCTTTTCATTTAGTGCTGACTCAACACAAATAATTTTTGGAAAGTTTTTGAAATTCTTTCTATTAAAAAGAAACCCTATGGATCATGGATTTATTCTTTTCACATTGAAAAATTTCTCTTTTGCCATGACACTTATTGAAATCTTCCTTCCAAACCCACCTCCCTGCTTTGGGACAAGCCAAGCATCCAATCCATGCAAGTTTCAACTCCCCCTAAATTTTATTTCCATTTATTTTAATCTCAAAAGCATTTTCTATCATTTATTTGGGCCTTGATGATTTACAAAGAAACCACCAGAATCCCTTTGAGTCTTGACCCCAAATAAACTCCTCTGGCTAGTCCTTAGTACTCTCAACCAAGATCCATCAAGATCCACTAGTCCACAGTTCAAATTTTTCAAAATATGCTTGCTGCAAGTTTGAGCCAGATTTGCCATTTTTGTTGAAATTCATTCTTTTTCTTCTCCTAAAAATCTGAGATAAATCAGGCAGCCTCTAGATGCATCAAGAGATCACCTCACCAAACCCCAACTCCACAAAAAATTTCCACATGCCAAAATCATTTCGTCGAGCAGGTGGCCGGCACTGTTCTGTCAATTTTCAGAGTTTCAGTGTTTGGTTTCACTCGACATCGCCATTTTCTTCAGGGCGCGGTGTCAATCTCGCCAGTGCCCGCATTGGCACCTTGCTCACTGCTTCTCCTCCTTATCCAGTGTGCCGCACGGTCGTTTGGAGGGGCGCAAGCGTCGGTGGCGACGTGTCCCACCAACGCCGGCGTCATCCGCGGTGGCAGAATCACCCGTGGCGGTCAACAGTGGCCAGCCCTGCCTTTCGGCGCCGTCCAGCACCGGCCAAGCCACCAGGAGCCTCCGCATGGCCGTCCTTTCCCCCTGTGCGTGCTGCAGAGCCGTCGCCGTGGCCTGAGAGACGCAGAGCGCGCTCTCTGTCGCCGATGAGCCCGTGAGGCCGTTCTGTCGAAACCACGGGAGCAGAGCAAATCCAACCAAGGTTAGACGTTAAATGGAACCAGTGGACCAATCCACAGCTGCCCAGCCACCTAAACCACCTGCCCAACCACTGCCTCACCGTAATCGCTCACCGGAGATACCCGGTTCTCGGCAACCGCCTCGGACCGGCTATAAATAGCAACCCCGAGCTCGCCTTCAACCAAGCACCACCCCTCCAACCCAACAGAACCACACCCGGCCACTAGGAGGGCCTCGAGGATGTCTTCTTCCCCGACTCCGGCCGCCCCGATCCGCTTCACGCTCCGGCATGATCCTCTCTGGTGAGAGCACCTGCGCCTCCCAACCCGCGCCAGCAACCTCATGGTCCACTACCTAGTCTAACCCGAGCCTCAATTTGGCGTCTGCAGCCCCCCTCGGCGAGATCCACCACCGCCCGAACCACCGTCCGCCGGAGTGAAGGCCGCCGTTGACATGGTGCTCGCCGACAACCAACTCCACCACCCACAGGTGCGGAAAAGCCCCGTGAACCCGTAGGTACCCTCCTTTCCCCCTACCTCGCCGTGGATCGACGCCGGCGACCACCACGGCCCTCGGACGCCGCTGTGCTCTGTTTTGAATTTTAAACCTGACATGTGGGACCCCCTCGTCAGCCTCTATCTTTTATTCGAATCGTTTTCTGAAGAAAATGCCTTTGGGCCAAATACGTTTTTCCTTTGGGTTGGCGTATTACTATCCGAAGCGTTTTCTGTTTTTATAAACTAACCCTTGGAAACTTTCTGTTTCATTACCGATGAGTCCCTGGACTAAAAACTTTATAACTTTTTAACAAAAGATGATTTTGAATTGATTCTTTTTCTGTCATCTTTATTTTGCTGTCTAGTTTTTTATAATATTTAGTTGAAAAATATTTGGAACAATTTTTATGCACACACGGTATTTACGTTAGTATGCGATTTCTTTATAACGTAGATACCGGAGGAGGTGACTGAACCACAAACTTCGCCGAGCTAGACTCCGACTACTCCGAACCAGGCAAGCATGTTTGAACCATTGATATGATGAGTGTTTTGCATGTTTGCTTGAGTAGTCATTTCATGGCATGTTTATGTAAGCATCAGTGAGTGTTATATTGCATGCAAAGCAACTACGAGTGAGCTTCAAAACTTGATGCGTTCATTTGATGGGAGATAACATGATCATGTGGTGACATTAAAGGTGGTAAGCTGGTATTGTTGAAGCATGCCAGTCTTACCTCAACCGTTTAACTCTAGTGTTAACGTGGATCAAGTCACGTTACCGTCCGTCCCCTTTTTCGTGCTGCCACATGTTTTCTACAAAGAATACAGTTTAGTATGTTGCAAACCTCTTTCCTTGTACACACAAAATAGAGGGGCCGTGATGAGGGTTCCATGGCCCTAGATTAAAGCCCGTCATCCGGTCAGGGGGCATGGGTGTTTCCGGTTGGGACCGAGAGGGGGGCTCCCCTTAGAGCGCGCGATATAAATTTGATCCCATGCTACTCGAGGTTGTGGCCTCCCCGTCTTAGAGTTTTTCTTGAACGTTGCCTAGGGTGATTCCTTGCAGCGGAATGTGGAATGGGTGTGTCCTGGTTAGATGTGTTTCTCCTAAAATACCGTAAACGGAACTAGTCCTTTGTGACTACTGAAATCCGTTGGGTGTGGCACTCTTGTTATTTACTTTCGATATAAACCCTTTATGTGATGTCGCTCAGACGTCCGACTGTGGCACTCTTGTTATTTACTTTCGATATAAGCCCTTTATGTGATGTCGCTCAGACGTCCGACTGTAGCACCCTTGTTATTTACTTTCATTTTGAGCCCTTTTCGAGATGTCTCTTAGACATCCGACTAAGGCACGTTCTGTCTTTTACTTTCAATATAAGCCCTTTATGTGGTGTCGCCCTGACGCCCGACTGCGGCATGTTAATTTAATTTTACCTTTCGAGGCGTCGCTTGGACACCGATCGGTCTTGACTATTTTTTGGATTTCGGGAGGACTACCGCCTGACTTCCTTTTTATTTCACATGCAGTGCAATTTATTATCTGAGTGCGCATTACTAATCTACTCATGTGCATCATGTTTGCATTTGTTATATCTTATGTCCAAACTGTCTTGCGAGTACATTCAAAGTACTCACCTGGCTTGTTGATTTGGCGATCTTGTGGATGAAGAGTTCGATAGCGAGTCCGACGCCTAGAGGAGTCCCAGTCAGTCCCGTGCGATCCTGGAATTGGTCACTTGTATTATATACGCTTCCGCTACCCATAATAAAAATTCATCGAGCCTCACTCTGGCGCTTGATGAGTTGTAAGATTTAGGAGTCATGTCACCCACTTCACTGTTTCATATCCACCATCACTTTTATTACGAGTCCGTAGTTATGCCACCACACCCTTGTGTCATATCCGCCCTTATGTATAATATCGGCGTGCTTGTAATAAATTGTTGAGCAACCTCAGCTCAACCTTGTATGATATTTAGTACTTCTGGATTTCTGCATCAAGGATTTGTCTACCAGTAAGGAGGATTCTTCTACACTGGACTGATATAAGGATCGGTTTCTCAATAAATATTTTATTGGAAAACCGGTCCTGACAACCTTGGTATCAGAGCCAGGCTGACTGTAGGAAGCCACTAGGTACGATCACTAATCGGTTATTAGCGTCTGAAGTGCTATTTTTTTTACATTTTGCAAATGTAGAAATTTTCTGTTGGTCATCATAAATTTATGATTTGACTATTCGGAATTTTTGTCTACCTTTGTAGATGGCTGGCAATGACTATGAGTCACAGGTGTTCGCCAATGTACCTGAGGGGTTTATCAAGCTTCTCGTCTCCATTGTCAAGGTCGCGATTGGGCCATCAGCTCATCTAGAGTCCACACTCTAGCAGCACAAGATCAACGACAATGTGTCTATGCACCAGGCCGCGGTGCATTTCAAGGGAGGACGTTCCGAGTCACGCCGCTTCCGATTTGTGGGAAGGGCCATGCCTACGGAGAGGCACGCCATGCAGATGGCCGCCCGTGAGGCGATAGGTCGTCTCCGGGATGTTCTTCCTTCGATGAAGACTCATCGCTACCGCTACCTCCCATGCCACGTGCCATACACTTGTCACTATGCATTCGCTTGCCCTAGGGGAGAGAGAGATGAGGCTATTGAGATGCTTGTTGAGTATCTCAAAGCTCTTAAGGCAGCTCTTGATAACCTCGTGGACGATCTTGTGGCTGCTCGTATGGACTCTGTTCAAGGCTGTTCCGCCAACAGGAGGGAACTCCTCCGTACAGCACCACCACTGTCATACATCTCGTCCTCAGCATCCTATGCACCTGCCATCTTAGCCACCGCTCGCCGCCTGCCTACCACTGAGGAGTTTGACCAAGTCATTGCTCCTACTCCAGTCAGTGCTGCACCACCTGCCACGCCTGCACCAACTCCTCAGCTCAGTACTTCACGCTTGGAGCCTATTAGTGAGGAGGAGGTTGAGTCTGCAGCATCACTGGGTCTTACCCTCGGCAGGCCGAGGGAAGTTTTTACCATCTCCGACTGAGTGCGCCTAGTAGCCATGCGATGTACCGGCTTGTATGATATGTTTATATGTATGTAGGTTTGGTGAGAAGTAGTTTGTGTGCGCATCATGTAGGAACTCGGAGAAGTGAACTAGCCTAAATAACATGTCAGGAATGTGTACGCACATCCTGAGTGATGTATTGTATAATTATGACTCGCGTGTAAGATATGTACTGAGCAGTCCTTCTCCATGCGCAGTCAAATATTTTCTTGAAAAATCTTGGAGTCTTTAAAAAAAATTCTGCCTTTGCGAAATTATTTATTTTTGCGACTCAGATTTTTTTCTCATGAGTTCTGCAAAAATACCCCAGAGTGGAAAATGCCTCGTCCCTGGACCCGTTCCATGCCAAGTCCACCGGAAGAAAATTATGGTACCCAGACAAGCAACAATTTCACACAGGGGCAGTCAAGTCAGCAAGGTAGTGAAGCAATATTTTCTCAAGTATGTCGCCTTTATGAACAAAGCCAGCAGCAGCATCAAGAAATGATGAATTATGTTATCAATATGGGAAATCACCGTGAACCATATCAGCAGCATTCCAAATTGTCTGAACTACAAAAGACACGTCCCCCAACGTTCTCTCACACGGATAGACCTCTTGAGGCCGATGATTGGCTTCGGGATATTGAAAGGAAATTAATTATTTCACAATGTTCGGACCGTGAGAAGGTACTTTACGCACCTCACTACCTCCTTTGAGCAGCTGCATCATGGTGGGAAAATTTCCTACACATGCACCCCAATGAAAATAACATCACCTAGGAAGAATTTAAAGAAGGTTTTAAGTGGGGCACACATTCCCGAAGCATTATGAAGATCAAGAAAAGGGAGTTTGATGACCTCAAGCGGAGAAGCATGACAAAGGATCGGGTACAATAGTCAGTTTACTCAATTATCTCGTTATGCCAACGAAGAGCATATGACTGAAAATAAAAAGATGGAGAAATTTTTGGACGGTCTGGCGCCAGCACTTAAATGCCAGCTGGTCGTACACACCTTCTCGGATTTCAAAACACTTGTGGACAAGGCTATTATATTGGAAAATGAGCGCCGTAGCTTGGAGGATTTCTGCAAGCGCAAAAGGGATAAGACCACTCATGCTCGCAACATCCAGAACAAGACGAACTTTCAGAAGATTGGAGCGAACAAACCCACGACCAATGTTCCACGCCCAAACAAAAAATTTCTTGCAAGGGACAAGGATTTTACGTATCGCCCAGGTGTTACTTGCTATGCTTGTGGAGAGGAAGGACACTATGCCAAACAGTGCCCAAAACCAAGGAACTCGGCCCCCAAGCCGAACAACGGTGGAAATAATCCAGCTCCCAAGCGTAACAACTTCAACCCCAATAACAACCACAAGAAGGGTCACTTGAACCATGTGACCAAGGAGGAAGCACAAGATGCCCCGGATATCGTACTCGGTATGTTCCCTGTCAACACAATACCTGCCATGGTTTTGTTTGATTCTGGAGCTTCTCACTCGTTCATTTCAAAGAAATTTGCTTTGCAACATGATTTTTCGATGCTTCCCTTGGAAAAATCCATGATCATCAAGTCCCCCCGGTATTAAGCAAATTACTCAGAGTTACTGCCAAGGTGTGGTTATTGAGATTGAGAGATTAAAGTTTCAAGCAAATCTCATTGTATTGGAAAATAAGGGACTGGATGTTATTCTTGGAATGGACTAGTTAACCACCAAAAAGGGATTTATCGACTGCTTCAATCAGACTGTAATTCTTACTCATCATCACGGGAAGACGATAAAGGTTGCAGCTCAAGAAAGACCAATATCACGGCAACCAAGGTTGAACAAGGTGGACGTTTCAGAGTTAAGGAAAGTTCCAGTGGTGTGTGAGTTCCCTGATGTATTTCCCGAAGAACTACCATGCATACCACCAGACCGGGAAATAGAGTTCATCATTGAACTAGTACCTGGAACCACCCCCATTTACAAGAAACCTTACAGAATGGCACCCTCCGAGTTGGTAGAATTAAAGAAGCAAATAAAAGAATTACTGGACAAAGGATTTATACGAGCCAGCTCCTCACCTTTTGGTTCACCAGTTTTATTTGCCAAGAAAAAGGATGGGACACTGAGATTATGTATAGACTATCGAGCTCTCAACATGGTCACCATCAAAAACAAATATCCGATGCCATGGATAAATGATTTATTTGACCAGCTCGCACAAGCCAAGGTTTTCTCGAAAATTGATTTAAGATCGGGGTATCATCAATTAAAGGTACGGACAGAGGATATCCCTAAGACAGCATTCACCTCCAGATACGGATTATATGAATTCACAGGAATGCCGTTCGGGCTAACAAACGTCCCCGCATATTTTGTCCACCTCATGAACAAAGTGTTTATGGAATTTATGGACAAATTTGTTGTGGTGTTCATTGATGATATTCTGGTATACTCTAAGACACTAGAAGAACATGCAGAACATCTCAGAATTGTACTGGGAGAATTAAGGAAACATCAATTATACGCCAAATTCAGCAAATGTGAATTTTGGTTAAGACAGGTTGGTTTTCTTGGCCATGTATTAACCCAAGAAGGTGTTGCCGTGGACCCAGAAAAAGTCAAGGTCGTGCTTGGCTGGAAGCCACCAGCCAACGTGACAGATGTACGAAGTTTCTTAGGAATGGCTGGATATTACCGAAGGTTTATTGAGGGATTCTCCACCATAGCAAAACCAATGACACAGTTACTCAAGAAGCATAAGAAATTTGTATGGACTGAAGCTTGCGAGAAAAGTTTCCAAGAACTCAAGAGGAAGTTAACAACAACAGCAATATTGGTTGTACCGGACATACACAAAAGCTTTGAAGTATATTGTGACGCATCCCGGAAGGGCCTCGGATGCGTACTAATGCAAGAAGGCAAATTAGTCGCATATGCTTCCAGGAAACTACGAAAGCATGAAGAAAACTACCCTACTCACGACTTGGAATTGGCAGCAGTCATTCATGCACTCAAAGATTGGAGGCACTTTTTGCTTGGAAATCGTTGTGAAATATACGGACCATAAAAGCCTCAAATATATTTTCACACAACCCGAACTCAATTTACGACAACGACGCTGGTTGGAATTAGTGAAAGATTATGATGTTGGCATTCACTACCATCAAGGAAAAGCAAATGTAGTGGCAGATGCTCTTAGTCGAAACCCCAGCTCGGGCAACGACAATCTACAGAAGTTGAGACCTGAATTTCAACGGGAGTTCTCCAAACTCAACTTGGTGATGGTCACTGAAGGCAATGTGTGAAATTTGGAAATACAGCCCACCCTTGTGGAACATATTAAGAAGGCTCAGCATGGACATCCCAGCATCGAAGGCATAAAAAGAAAAGTGAGTATGGGCAAGGCCTCAGAATTTGTTGTAGACTATAAGGGAATATTATGGTACGGGGACAAACTTTGCGTGCCAAATATAGAGGACCTCAAACAGCAAATTCTAGCCGAAGGCCACACTGTTCCATATTCAATCCACCCTGGAGGAACCAAAATGTATAAGGACATTCAGGAAATTTTTTGGTGGCACGGTATGAAGAGGGATATAGCCACATTCATTGCATGTTGTGATTCATGTCAACGCATTAAAGCCGAGCACCAAAAACCAGCAAGGCTATTACAGCCAAATAGGATACCTGAGTGGAAATGGGACGAAATTGGAATGGATTTTATTGTCAGACTACCTCGGTTGCAACACGGAAACGATGCCATATGGGTCATCACAGATAGATTAACCAAGGTGGCACATTTCATTCCCGTAAAGACAACCTACACCACTCAGAAGCTTGCCAAACTTTATCTCTCCCGTATAGTTTGTCTGCATGGAATCCCAAAGACTATAATATCCGACAGGGGCACTCAATTTGTCTCTAAATTTTGGGATCATTTACAACAGGCTCTGGGAACTCAACTAGTATTCAATATAGCATACCACCCCCAGACTGATGGACAAACTGAACGCTTGAACCAAATTCTAGAGGACATGCTGTGAGCATGTGTTCTCACCTATGGAACCAGTTGGGAAGAAAGCTTGCCATATGCCGAGTTCGCATACAACAACAGTTACCAAGCCAGACTACAAATGGCACCTTTTGAAGCCTTATGCAGGCGGAGATGTCATACTCCATTAAATTGGTGAAACAGGAGGCGAGTCGTATCTTCGGCCCAGACATGCTCAAGGAAGCTGAGGAGAAAGTTAGACTAATCAGGGACCGACTCAAGACAGCTCAAAGCCGACAAAAGAGTTATTACAATCGAAAACATCGGGAAGTCAGCTTTGAACCCGGTGAATATGTGTATCTACGAGTATCTCCTATGAGGGGCCTGCAACGGTTCAAAGTTAAAGGAAAGCTAGCACCAAGATTTATCGGACCCTTCTGTGTGGTTGCACGAAGAGGCACAGTAGCCTACCAGCTAGACCTACTCAAAGAGCTGTCATACGCCCACGACGTGTTCCACGTCTCACAGTTGAGGAAATGCGTAAGCAACCCCAAGAAGCATGTATCACATGAGAGCATTGACGTGCAACCAGACCTCACCTACAGGGAACGTCCAATAAAAATATTGGAGGAGTCTGAAAGGAGGACCCGTCAGAAAACAATTAAATTTTTCAAAGTTTAGTGGAGCAATCACACCGTGGATGAAGCAACATGGGAAAGAGAGGATTTTCTTCGGACAGAGTACCCACACCTATTTGAGGATCAGCTGAAATCTCGGGGACGAGATTTTTCCTAAGGGGGTAGGTGTTGTAACACTCCAACAACTTTTATTTGGTTTTTATCAAATTCTTTAATTAATGGGAAGGAGGTTATTTAAATCTTTCTTAAAAGCCTCTCCTTCTCAAATCCTTTATGACAAATATTTTATGTGTTCTTCTCAACCTTGATTTTTGGTTCTTGACTCAACACAAATATGTTTTGGAAAGTTTTTGAAATTCTTTCTATTAAAAAGAAACCCTATGGATTATGGATTTATTCTTTTCGCATTCAAAAATTTCTCTTTTGCCATGACACTTATTGAAATCTTCCTTCCAAACCCACCTCCCTGCTTTGGGACAAGCCAAGCATCCAATCCCAGCAAGTTTCAACTCCCCCTAAATTTTATTTCCATTTATTTTAACCTCAAAAGCATTTTCTATCATTTATTTGGGCCTTGATGATTTACAAAGGAACCACCATAATCCCTTTGAGTCTTGGCCCCAAATAAACTCCTCTGGCTAGTCCTTAGTACCCTCAACTAAGATCCATCAAGATCCATTGGTCCACAGTTCAAATTTTTCAAAATATGCTTGCTGCAAGTTTGAACCAGATTTGCCATTTTTGGTGAAATTCATTCTTTTTCTTCTCCTAAAAATCTGAGATAAATCAGGCAGCCTCTAGATGCATCAAGAGATCACCTCACCAAACCCCAACTCCTGAAATTTTTTCCACATGCCAAAATCATTTCGTCGAGCAGGTGGCCGGCACTGTTCTGTCAAGTTTCAGAGTTTCAGTGTTTGGTTTCAGTCGATAGCATCGTTTTCTTCAGGGCGCGGTGTCAATCTCGCCAGTGCCCGCGTTGGCACCTTGCACACTGCTTCTCCTCCTTATCCAGTGCGCCGCACGGTCGTTTGGACGGGCACAAGCGTCGGTGGCGACGTGTCCCGCCAACGCCGGCGTCTTTCAAGGTGGCAGAACCACCCGTGGCGGCCAACAGGGACCAGCCCTGCCTTTCGGCGCCGTCCAGCATCGCCCAAGCCACCAGGAGCCTCCGTGTGGCCATCCTTTCCCCCTGTGCATGCTGCAGAGCCGTCGCCGTGGCCTGAGAGACGCAGAGCGCGCTCTCTGCCGCCGATGAGCCCGTGAGGCCGTTCCATCGAAACCAGGGGAGCATAGCAAATCCAACCAAGGTTAGATGTTAAACGGAACAAGTGGACCAATCCGCAGCTGCCCAGCCACCTAAACCGCCTGCCCAACCACTGTCTTGCCGTAATCGCTCGCCAGCGATACCCCGTTCTCGGCAACCGCCTCGGACCAGCTATAAATAGCAACCCCGAGATCGCCTTCAACCAAGCACCACCCTTCCACCTCACCAGAACCACGCCCGGCCACTAGGAGGGCCTCGAGGATGTCTTCTTCCCCGACTCCGGCCGCCCCGATCCGCTTCGGGCTCCGGCACGATCCTCTCTGGTGAGAGCACCTCCGCCTCCCAAACCGCGTCAGCAACCTCATGGTCCACTACCTAGTCTAACCCGAGCCGCAATTTGGCGTCTGCAGCCCCCCTCGGCGAGATCCACCACCGCCCGAACCACCGTCCACCGGAGTGAAGGCCGCCGTCGACGTGGTGCTCGCCGACGACCAACTCCACCACCCACAGGTGCGGAAAAGCCCCGTGAACCCGTAGGTACCCTCCTTTCCCCCTACCTCGTCGTGGATCGACACCGGCGACCACCGCGTCCCTCAGGCGTCGGTGTGCTCTGTTTTGAATTTTAAACCTGACATGCGGGACCCCCTCGTCAGCCTCTCTCTTTTTATTCGAATGTTTTTTGAAGAAAACGCCTTTGGGCCAAATACGTTTTTCCTTTGGGTTGGCGTATTATTATCCGAAGCGTTTTCTGCTTTTATAAACTAACCCCTGGAAACTTTCTGTTTCATTACCGATGAGTCCCTGGACTAAAAACTTTATAACTTTTTAACAAAAGATGATTTTGAATCGATTCTTTTTCTGTCATCTTTATTTTTCTGTCTAGTTTTTTATAATATTTATTTGAAAAATATTTGGAACAATTTTTATGCATACACGGTATTTACGTTAGTATGCGATTTCTTTATACCGTAGATACCGGAGGAGGTGACGAAACCGCAAACTTCGCCGAGCTAGACTCCGACTACTCCGAACCAGGAAAGCATGTTTGAACCTTTGATATGATGAGTGTTTTGAATGTTTGCTTGAGTAGTCATTTCATGGCATGTTTATGTAAGCATCAGTGAGTGTTATATTGCATGCAAAGCAACTACGAGTGAGCTTCAAAACTTGATGCGTTCATTTGATGGGAGATAACATGATCATGTGGTGACATGAAAGGTGGTAAGCTGGTATTGTTGAAGCATGCCAGTCTTACGTCAACTGTTTAACTCCAGTATTAACGTGGATCAAGTCACGTTACCGTCCGTCCCCTTTTTCGTGCCGCCACATGTTTTCTGCAAAGAATACGGTTTGGTAAGTTGCAAACCTCTTTCCTTGTACACACCAAATAGAGGGGCCGTGATGAGGGTTCCATGGCCCTGGATTAAAGCCCATCATCTGGCCAGGGGGAATGGGTGTTCCCGGTTGGGACCGAAAGGGGGGCACCCCTTAGAGCGCGCGATATAAATTTGATCCCATGCTACTCGAGGTTGTGGCCTCCCCGTCTTAGAGTTTTTCTTGAACGTTGCCTAGGGTGATTCCTTGCAGCGGAATGTGGAATGGGTGTGTACTGGTTAGATGTGTTTCTCCTAAAATATCGTAAACGGAACTAGTCCTTTGTGACTACTGAAATCTGTTGGCTGTGGTTAAAAAGTACAAACTCTGCAGAGTCAAAACCATTCAAGTATCCATGTCCATGATCAAGGACTTGAACAACATCTCAGTGTCAGTGTTAGTCTCAGTGTCGATCTCGGTGTCAACACCAGTGTCAGTCTCCGGAGAATAAGCATGAAAAACTGAGAGTGGTAAACCCGGCTGAATGTTATTCCTGTGAATGGACTAACCAATTTATTATTATGTGCTGAGTATTTCCTTGGGATGATTTAAATTCATGAAGCTGCTTGAATTCAAATGATGAAATATAAGCCCTTTATGTGATGTCGCTCAGACGTCTAGCTGTGGCACTCTTTTTATTTACTTTCGATATAAGCCCTTTATGTGATGTCGCTCAGACGTCCGACTGTGGCACTCTTGTTATTTAATTTCGATATAAGCCCTTTATGTGATGTCGCTCAGACGTCCGACTATGGCATTCTTGTTATTTACTTTCGATATAAGCCCTTTATGTGATGTCACTCAAACGTCCGACTGTGGCATTCTTGTTATTTACTTTCGATATAAGCCCTTTATGTGATGTCGTTCAGACGTCCGACTATGGCATTCTTGTTATTTACTTTCAATATAAGCCCTTTAGGTGATGTTGCTCAGACGTCCGACTGTGGCACCCTTGCTATTTACTTTCATTTTGAGCCCTTTTTGAGATGTCGCTTAGACGTCCGACTGCGGCATGTTAATTTAATTTTACCTTTCAAGGCGTCGCTTCAGACACCCGATCGGTCTTCAGCTTTTTTTTGGATTTCGGGAGGACTACCGCCTGACTTCCTTTTTATTTCACATGCAGTGAAATTTATTGTCTGAGTGCGCATTACTAATCTGCACATGTGCATCATGTTTGCATTTTTTATATCTTATGTCCAAACTGTCTTGCGAGTACATTCAAAGTACTCACCTGGCTTGTTGATTTGGCCATATGTTGATGAAGGCGATCTTATGGATGAAGAGTTCGATAGCGAGTCCGACGCCTAGAGGAGTCCCAGTCAGTCCTGTGCGATCCTGGAATTAGTCACTTGTATTATATACGCTTTCGCTACCCAGAATAAAAATTCATCGATCCTCACTCCGGCGCTTGATGAGTTGTAAGATTTAGGAGTCATGTCACCCACTTCACTGTGACATATCCACCACCACTTTTATTACGAGTCCGTAGTTATGCCACCACACCCTTGTGTCATATCCGCCATTATGTATAATATCGGCGTGCTTGTAATAAATTGTTGAGCAACCTCAGCTCAACCTTGTATGATATTTAGTACTTCTGGATTTCTGTATCAAGGATTTGTCTACCAGTAAGGAGGATTCTTGTACACTGGACTGATATAAGGGTCGGTTTCTCAATAAATATTTTATTGGAAAACCGGTCCTGACAAATAGTGGGGTGCTATGACCTGTCATTGGAAAGAGAGATGGGTGAATTTCAAGTACCAGGACAAACTGATAAAGGTACAAGGCATTCAGACTTACCAACAATCCGAATTAAAAGTAATGTCTATGGATCAAGTGGTCAAGTATTACAAAGGAAATTATATATGGGCCTATTTTATTTCCACAAGACCCTGCCAAATCAGATGATCCTCCTGTGGAAGTACAACAACTATTGCAAACATTTTTAGATGTGTTTCAAGAACCAACAATTTTGCCTCCGGTCAGAGCTCTAGATCATGCCATACACCTCATTCTTGGGGCCACACCAAGAAAGCTGCAGACCTAAAAATATTCCCCACTAAAAAAGATGAAATTGAGAAACAAGTTAGCAAGATGTTAGCTGAGGGTTTAACTACACCAAGTATGAGCCATTTTGCTTCACGAGTGTTGTTGGTCAAAAAGAAGGATGGCTCATGGAGGTTTTGTGTGGATTATAGGAACCTCAATGCCATCACAGTCAAAAACAAATTTCCAATGTCTATTGTTGATGAATTACTAGATGATTTGGCTAGAAATGCTTATTTCTCAAAAGTGGATTTGAGGTCCGGGTACCATCAAATCAGGATGATGGAACAAGATGAATACATGACAACTTTTAAAACTCATAATGGTCATTATCAATTCAAGGTCATTCCATTTGGGCTAGCTACAACTCCAGGTGCTTTCCAATGTGTCATGAACTTTATCTTTGCTCCTCACAATAGAAAATTTGTATTGGTATTCATGGATGACATACTATGTTTAGTAAGAGTTTTGAGCAGCATCTATATCATTTTTCCATTGTGTTATCTGATGTCTACTATGCAACCTTCTTCTTGTAGACTCGTGTTGGGCCTCCAAGCGTAGAGTTTTGTAGGACAGCAACAAATTTCACTGAAGTGGATGACCTAAGGTTTATCAATCCGTGGGAGGCGTAGGATGAAGATGGTCTCTCTGAAACAACCCTACAACCAAATAACAAAGAGTCTCTTGTGTCCCCAACACACCCAATACAATGGTAAATTGTATAGGTGTACTAGTTCGGCGAAGAGATGGTGATACAAGCATAATATGGATGGTAGATATGGGTTTTTGTAATCTGAAAATATAAAAACAGCAAGGTAGCAAGTGGTAAAAGTGAGCAAAACGGTATTGCAATGCTAGGAGACAAGGCCTAGGGTTCAGACTTTCACTAGTGCAAGTTCTCTCAACAATGATAACATAATTGGATCATATAACAATCCCTCAACGTGCAACGAAGAATCACTCCAAAGTTCCTATCGCGGAGAACATAAGATGAAATTGCTTGTAGGGTATGATACGTCTCCGTCGTATCTATAATTTTTTATTGTTCCATGCCAATATTCTACAACTTTTACATACTTTTGGCAACTTTTTATACTATTTTTGGGACTAACATATTGATCCAGTGCCAGTTCCTGCTTGTTGCATGTTTTTTGTTTCGCAGAAAATCCATATCAAACGAGATAAAAACTAACGGAGATTTTTTTGGAATGTTTATGAATTTTGGGAAGAAGAATCAACACGAGACGATGCCCGAGGGGGCCACGAGGCAGGGGCCACGCCCTAGGGGGGCAGGCGCGCCCTGCGCCCTCGTGGCCACCCCGTAAGGTGGTTGGTGCCCTTCTTTCGCCGAAAGAAAGCTAATATCCAGATAGAGACCGTGTCAAAATTCAGCCCAATCGAGATTCACGGATCTCGGGGATATAAGAACGGTGAAAGGCCGAATCTGAAAGCGGAGAGGAGCGAAGCAGAGATAGACAGAGAGACAGATCCAATCTTGGAGGGGCTCTCGCCCCTCCGCCGCCATGGAGGCCATGGACCAGAGGGGAAACCCTTCTCCCATCTAGGGAGAAGGTCAAGGAAGAAGAAGAAGGAGGGGGGCTCTCTCCCCCTCGCTTCCGGTGGCGCCGGAATGCCGCCAGGGCCATAATCATCACCGCAATCTACACCAGCACCTCCGTCATCTTCACCAACACCTTCATCACCTTCCCCCATCTATCTACAGTGGTCCACTCTCCCGCAACCTGCTATACCCTCTACTTGAACATGGTGCTTTATGCTTCATATTATTATCCAATGATGTGTTGGTATCCTATGATGTCTGAGTAGATTTTCGCTGTCCTATCGATAATGGGTGAATTGCTACGGTTGGTTTAATTTGCTTATGGTTATGTTGTTGTCCTTTGGTGCCCATCATATGAGCACGTGCGTGGACCACACCGTAGGGTTAGTTGTTTGTTGATAGGACTATGTATTGGAGGGCAAGAGTGACAGAAGCTTCAACCTAGCATAGAAATTGATGCATACGGGACTGAAGGGGGACCAATATATCTTAATGCTATGGTTGGGTACCTTAATGAACATTAGTAGTTGTGGATGCTTGCTAATAGTTCCAAACATAAGTGCATAGAATTCCAAGTCAGGGATGACATGCTAGCAGTGGCCTCTCCCACATAAAACTTGCTATCGGTCTAGTAAAGTAGTCAATTGCTTAGGGACAATTTCACAACTCCTACCACCACTTTTCCACACTCGCTATACTAACTTTATTGCTTCTTTATCTAAAAAGCCCCTAGTTTATATTTACGTGCTCTTTATATTCTTGCAAACCTATCCAACAACACCTACAAAGTACTTCTAGTTTCATACTTGTTCTAGGTAAAGCGAACGTCAAGCGTGCGTAGAGTTGTATCGGTGGTCGATAAAACTTGAGGGAATATTTGTTCTACCTTTAGCTCCTTGTTGGGTTCGACACTCTTACTTATCGAAAGAGGCTACAATTGATCCCCTATACTTGTGGGTTATCAGGGTATGAAACCACGTCAAACTTATTCTTTCCGATCAATCCATTGAGCTATTCCTATAAGTGTCACAAACAGCCCTAGAGTTCATAGTAAAATAACACCATATGACACACATCAACCAATCCTAATGTCACCTAGATACTCCAATGTCACCACAAGTATCCGTGGGTCAACTATACGATATGCATGAACAACTTCAGATTCATAATATTCAATCCAGCACAAAGAACCTCAAGGAGTGCCCCAAGATTCCTACCGGAGAAAATAGGATGAAAACGTGCATCAACCCATATGCAAATATTATCCCAATGTCACCTCGGGAATCCACGAGTTGAGTGCCAAAACATACATAAGTGAATCAATAGAATACCCCATTGTCACCACAGGTATCCCACACAAGACATATATCAAGTGTTCTCAAGTCCATAACAGTATTCAATCCAACATAACGAAACCTGATACGTCCATTTTGCATCATGCTTTTATATCGATATTTATTGCATTATGGCCTGTTATTACACGTTATGTTACAATACTTATGCCTATTCTCTCTTATTTTATAAGGTTTACATAAGGAGGGAGAATGCCGGCAGCTGGAATTCTGAGCTGGAAAAGGAGCAAATATTAGAGACCTATTCTGCGCAACTCCAAAAGTCATGAAACTCCACGACAGTCATTTTGGGAAATAATAAAAAAATTCCAGCGGAAGAAGTTCACCAGAGGGGGCCCCACCTGGCCACGAGGGTGGGGGCGCACCCTACCCCCTGGGCGCGCCCCTACCTCGTGGGCCCCCTGGTGGCCCTTCGATGCCCATCTTCTGCTATATGAGGTCTTTTGTCGAGAACAAAATCATAGTCAACCTTTCGGGATGAAACTCCACCGCCACGAGGCGGAACCTTGGCGGAACCAATCTAGGGCTCCGATAGAGCTGTTCTGCCGGGGACAATTCCCTCCGGGAGGGGGAAATCAGCGCCATCGTCATCACCAACGCTCCTCTCATCGGGAGAGGGCAATCTCCATCAACATCTTCACCAACACCATCTCCTCTCAAAACCCTAGTTCATCTCTTGTATCCAATTCTTGTCTCCAAGTCCGGGATTGGTACTAGTAGGTTGCTAGTAGTGTTGATTGCTCCTTGTAGTTGATGCTAGTTGGTTTATTTGGTGGAAGATCATATGTTCAGATCCTTTATGCATATTAATACCCCTCTGATTATGAACATGAATATGCTTTGTGAGTAGTTACGTTTGTTCCCGAGGACATGGGAGAAGTCTTGCTATTAGTAGTCATGTGAATTTGGTATTCGTTCGATATTTTGATGAGATGTATGTTGTCTATCCTATAGTGGTGTTATGTGAACGTCGAATACATAACACTTTACCATTATTTGGGCTAGAGGAAGGCATTGGGAAGTAATAAGTAGATGATGAGTTGCTAGAGTGACAGAAGCTTAAACCCTAGTTTATGCGTTGCTTCGTAAGGGGCTGATTTGGATCCATATGTTTCATGCTATGGTTAGGTTTACCTTAATACTTTTGTTGTAGTTGCGGATGCTTGCAATAGAGGTTAATCATAAGTGGGATGTTTGTTCAAGTAAGAACAGCACCCAAGCACCGGTCCACCCACATATCAAATTATCAAAGTACCGAACGTGAATCATATGAGCGTGATGAAAACTAGCTTGACGATATTCCCATGTGTCCTCGGGAGCGCTTTTCCTATTATAAGAGTTTGTCCAGGCTTGTCCTTTGTTACAAAAAGGATTGGGCCACCTTGCTGCACTTTATTTACTTTTGTTACTTGTTGCTTGTTAGAATTTATCCTGTCACAAAACTATCTGTTACCACTTATTTTAGTACTTGCAGAGAATACCTTGCTGAAAACCGCTTATCACTTCCTTCTGCTCCTCGTTGGGTTCGACACTCTTACTTATCAAAAGGACTACGATAGATCCCCTATACTTGTGGGTCATCAAGACTCTTTTCTGGCGCCGTTGCTGGGGAGTGAAGCGCCTTTGGTAGGTGGAATTTGGTAAGGAAAAATTTATATAGTGTGCTGAAATTACTGTCACTTGTTACTATGGAAAGTAATCCTCTGAGGGGCTTGTTCGGGGTATCTTCACCCCGACCAGTAGACCAAAGAGTTGCTCCTCAACCTAATGAACCTACTGAAAATGAATATGAAAATGTTCCCTTTGAATTTCCTTTTGTAGGAGATGGAACAAAGCATCCCGATGAGCACCTAGTATATGTGGATGAAGTTTGTGGACTATTTAAGCTTGCAGGTATACCCGATGATGTTGTTAAGAAGAAGGTCTTCAATTTATCTTTGAAGGGAGATGCATTGACATGGTATAGGCTATGTGATGATACGAGATCATGGAACTATAGAAGATTGAAATTGGAATTTCATCAAAAGTATTATCCTATGCATCTTGTTGATCGTGATCGCAATTATATATATAAATTTTGGCCTCGCGAAGGAGAAAGCAACGCTCAAGCTTGGGGGAGGATTAAATCAATGTTGTATTCGTGCCCCAATCATGAGCTCCCAAGAGAAACAATTATTCAAAATCTTTATGCTCAGCTTTCTGAAAACAATCGCACCATGCTCGATACTTCTTGTGCTGGCTCTTTTATGATGAAGACTATTGAATTCAGGATGGAATTTATTGGATTGAATTAAACGCAACTCTGAAGATTGGGATCTCGACGAAGGTAAGGAGTCAGGTGCGACACCTAAGTTTGATTGTGTTAAATCTTTTATGGATACCGATGTTTTCCGTAAATTTAGCACTAAATATGGACTTGACTCTGAGATAGTAGCTTCTTTCTGTGAATCTTTTGCTACTTATGTTGATCTCCCCAAGTAGAAGTGGTTTAAATATCATCCTCACATAGAAGTAAAATTAGCTGCACCTTCTAAAGTTGAAGAAAAGATTGTCACTTATAATGATCCTGTTGTTCCTACTTCTTATGTTGAGAAACCACCCTTTCCTGTTAGAATAAAGGATCATGCTAAAGCTTCAACTGTTGTTCGTAAAAGTAACATTAGAACTTATAAACCTCCTGAGCAAGTTAAAGTTGAACCTAATATTGCTATTGTTAAAGATCTATTTCCTGATAATATTGATGGGCATGTTATTCAATTCTACGGTGAAACTGCTAGAATTGCCAAACCTTGTGCTAAAGATAAACATAGACCTGTGGTAGGCGTGCCTGTTATTTCTGTTAAAATAGGATATCATTGTTATCATGGCTTATGTGATATGGGTGCTAGTGCTAGTGTTATACCGCATACTTTATATGAATAAATTAAGAATGAAATTGCACCTGCTGAGTTAGAAGGAATTGATGTTACAATTAAGCTTGCCAATAAAGATACTATATATCCTGCTGATTTTCTTGTTCTGGGTTCCCCACAAGATAGCTTTTGTCCCATTATTTTTGGTAGACCCTTCTTGAACACTGTTAATGCTAAGATAGACTGCGAAAAGAATGTTTTTACTATTGGCTTGGATGATATGACTCATGAGTTTAATTTCTCTAAATTTAGTAGACAACACCGTGAAGAAGAATTGCCTAGTAAGGACGAAATTTTTGGTCTTGCTTCTATTGCCGTACCTCCTAGTGATCCTTTAGAACAATATTTGCTAGACCATGAAAATGATATGTTTATGAATGAAAGAAGGGAAATAGATGAAGTATTCTTTAAACAGGAACCTATTCTGAAACATAATTTGCCTGTTGAAATCCTAGGGGATCCTCCTCCACCCAAGGGTGATCCCGTGTTTGAGCTTAAACCGTTGCCTGATAATATTAAGTATGCTTATCTTGATGAAAAGAAAATATATCTTGTTATTATTAGTGCTAATTAACCTTTCAGAGCATGAAGAAGAGATATTATTGAAAACTCTGAAGAAGCACTGTGCTGCTATTGGATATACTGTCGGGGAGGCTGATCGTACCCACGGACACCTATGGGGCCGGCGGAGCAGGCCCCTTTGTGGTTCGGAGTGGGGCGGAGGTCGCACGAAGAGCGGATCGAGGCGATGCACACGAGCGGTTTTACCCAGCTTCGGAAGTCTCTGGAGAGATAAAACTCCTACTGCTGCTTGCTTGATCTATTGTGTTCTTGCTAGGGAGCAATGCGAGCTACAAAACCTAGCGTGAGTGTATCTAGTCTATGGCCAGTCAAATGAACTGAACCTTGCGAATGACGCGAACCGAACCCCCTCTACGTTGCACTCGGGCCTCCTTTTATATGCTCAAGGGGTCTCCAACAGGTGGCAACATAGGCGGGGGTACAAATGTAAAAACAGGAGTTGGTACACCTACTTGAGCGATTATGCGATTGCAAAATACCTAACTCGACGCGGCAAGGGACAAAAGCAATAAATGCCCGTCGTTGTCGCCCAAACAGTGTAACAGAGACCGTCAGGTGCGCCTCCACTCGCCACGATGGCGAGCCTGTCAGCGCCGCTTATCGCTGCTCTCCGCTGGCTGCACAGCCGCTCGACACGCGCCCATGGAACGGTCCCATGGCGACACGTTGCTGGGTGAGCTGGAGCGGAGACGGAGAGAAGTTGCATGCCGCGGCAAGCGCCTTGCCGCGGCCGAATCCTTGTCGCGCTCGGGAACTTTTCGCGCCCCGAGCTTTCCCGGCAAGCTCCTCTTGCCGGGGCCTTGTCTTCTGCGATGTGCAGGTGGCCTTCCGACAAGCTCCTCTTGTCGGGCCTTGTCTTCTCAATCTAATACTTTGTTCTTGAATGGCCCCAAGGGAGCCACGGAGGAGATTGGCGGTGACGAGGCAAACCTTGCCGCAGGGTGTCAGCAATCTGTCCCCTGCACGGTACGGATACTAGGGTACCCCTACTCTAGTACACCGACAGAGCCCCGGCCTGGGCCAGACACGGTGCCGAAGCGCTTGTCGGGCCAAGCCCGTAACTGCAGACGGACACGCGCGGCCTCGACCACGCCGCAACCCGCCCCGGACCCACCACGATCCCCACTAACGGCACGCACCGGACGTGGCGTCGTGCGAGAGATCGTGGGCGCGGTCGTGGGGGGTTCTTTATTAATATAAGCGGAACGTCCGCCCCCCTCCTACCCTTTATAAGCGGAGGAAACAGAGGCAGGCCGACCACTCCTGCCATTGCCGTCTTGTCAAGAAACCACCGCCGCTCCCCTCGCCTTCTCCGGTGCGAAGAGAGCAGCGCCCCGCCCCCCCTTTCGCCGCAAGCACACTCACCACCGTCGACCTCCTCCGCCCTCCTCGCCATGGCTCCGAAAGCCGATAAGGAGAGGGGCGTTAAGTCAGCCGAGGCGCAGCGGCTCGCGGCGCTGCGCAAGGAGCGGGCCGTCTTCCCCCCACAGCTCGGCGCGCGGGAGCTGCGGGACGTCTTCTACCTTTTACGTCGACGGAGACTCGTGCGCATCCGCGCCGCGAGGGTGCTCCCGCCTCCGCCGCTGATCCGCCCCAACAGGTACCCTTTCATCGCCTTGTTCTTCTATTGCGGTCTTTGCCCGCCGTTTTCCGAAGTTCTTTTGCGACATAATGAACACCTTGGCCTCCACCTCCTTGATTTCACCCCCAACGCCATATCTTGACCATGTATTGCTGCACATTTGTGCGAAAACTTTGTCGGGTCCACCGAACGTGGCACTCTTCCGCCATTTCTTTGTTCCCAGCGTCGAGAGAGGAGAGCCACTTGCCGGAGGAATAGCCTGGTCTCTAGGATCGGCAAGAAGGAGGCCTACCTAGAGGGGGAATTCCGGAACAAGTGGGAGGAGTGGAGGGCCAACTGGTGCTGGGTCGTGGAGGAGAACCCACAGCCCTTCACCGCCGTGCGCCAAACCCCAATTCCGCGCGGCAAGGATTGGAGTAATTTGGCGCCGGAGGATGCGAAGCTGAAGATAGTTGTGACCCGAATTCTGCGCCTCAGGCTTGCCGGGTTGACAGTAGGAGCAGTTGGCGCAGACTTCATTCGCCGCCCGCGCCAGACGCTCCCTTGCAGGGAAAGCAGGAGGCCTGCTTGGGAATTCCAGAATGCGGCGGACATCATGAGGCTGCGCCCGGGCCTGAATTGGAACTTCACCGTCATGGAGCTGGATTCCGTGCTGCTCGAGCTGTTCAAGAACGACCCCGAACATCCCGAGTGGTTCAGGTTGCCGCGGGGGGTCGTCCCGTTGTGCAACAACTCGGCGCCGACCGCATCCAGCGCCATGATGCCACTGCTGTGACTCCCACGGGATCGTCCCGACCTGGCAGGAGCCCCCGACGAGGTCGCGTGCAGCAATTCTTCGACAACTTGCAAGAGGTGCCGATTCGCTCCGACGCAGCGAAGAGGCTCACCCGAGACACCACCGAGCAGGAGATGGCGCGGATTGCCACCAGGGTGGAGGAGGCGGCAGCAGCCGCTGCCGCTGGAGCCTTCGGGTTCACCGTGGAGGAGGCGGAGGCGGCAAAGGCGGTAAGCCTTGCGGCGAGGGAGGTCGCCGGGCGAGGACGAGCTTGTCGGGACCGAGGCCGGGTCGAGTGGACCCGCCGAGGGCGCTTCTTCTCCTCCGCTAAGCGACTTGCCGCCTGAGCCCTGCTCCGCCGAGGAGGCATCTCCGCAGGGTTGGAGACGAGTCGGGGCGGCAGACCGGCCCACAGCTGCAGCGCCGCTCGACGCGCTCCACCGCGGCAAGCGAGGTTGCCGCGGGAGCGCCCCAAACCGCAGCAACAACTGAGGCGGAATCTTCTCAGGCCGCCACCGATGCCTCCGCCAAGCGGCCAAGAGAGCCCACTCCCCCGCCTCATCGCACCGGAGGCGGGCCGGAGTTTGACTTCTCCGCGCTCAGCTCCGAGGAGGAAGGCGAAGAGTAAGCTCTTGAGACTTGTGCTTGTATTTCTTCAATTTTATTGCTTCATCTTGAATCTGATTTGCTTCGTTCTGGACTCTTTCCTTTGTAGGACGCTGGCCCAGAGAGCGGCGAAGAGGGCCAAGATCCCGACGATCGTCGTTGAGGACGATTCCCCTGTGACGACAGGGGACGCGTCCGAGACCGCCTTGCCGAACCCGGCGATCCTTCCTCTGAGCAGCCCCCAGCACAGCCCCCAGAGTAAGTGTGTAGTTTTTCTCCTTACTACTAGGTGTGCAGGGGTGCCCTTTCTTCGTTGATTTCTGACTGTTTGTTTGTGTAGGAGCGGAGCAGCCTCATCAGGAGGGCTCGGAAGCCGCCTCCGAGATCCTGCCCGTTGTCACTACGCCGCCAAGGGAGAACTCCCCGGCAAGGGAGCTCCCTCCGACAAGGGAGGCCACCCGACAAGGGAGGTTACTCCGGCAAGGGAGGCTACCCCGGCAAGGGACGGCGCCGGTGACCCTCCAGTGGTCGAGGCCATGGCTGCGGATCCCGTTGCAGGTAACTCCCTTACATGGAATTTTCCCTTGGGCTTGCTTTCTTTTGTTTCTCTTTTTGAACATCTGCTTGACTGCCCCTTCTTCGTCCGACGCAGACCCGATGGAGGTCGAGGCCACGGCGGAGGAGAAGCGGCAACACCGACGAGGCCACCGTCGAGGAAGAAGAGGTCATCGTCGTGGAGGAAGAGGCCGTCGCCGACGAGCCTGTTGGCGAGGAGGCCACCGAGGCTGCCGACATAGAGGCCGGCGAGGGGTCGGCCGATCGTACTGACGGCCCTGAGGCCGCATGAGCGGCAAGCGCTACACCGACAGCCGACTCCCCCGCCGCTGTCGCGGCGTCAGGCTCCGAGGAGCCCCAGCCCGGTGCCTACCTGAAGGCCGGAGAAGGCGTCTTCATCAAGCTCCCCTGGGAACCGAGTTCCAGGGCGCCGGTCGAGGGTGAGACCTTCGACGGCGAGCTACTCGCGTCATTGGCCGACGCTGGTGGATGCGCCAAGCAGCAGTGGCGAAGTCCGAGGAGGAGCAGCTGAAGAAGCTCTTGTCTCTCTACCGCACTCCGCCAGCCAAGTTAGAGACCCGGAAGCCCTTGTCGCGAGGGCGGAGCGGACATGGAGAAGCGGCCGAGGAGCTCGGGCGCCAACAAAGAAGCCCTCCGCGACGTGGGCGGAAGCGCTGGGGCAACTTCAGAAGAGCGCACGGCCTTCATCCTTGAGAAGGCCGCGGTGATGAGGGAGCGGCTGGCTGCCGAGAAGCTTCGCCAGCAGAAAGCGAGTTGGCGCAGCGGAAGGTCAACTGGACAGCCACGAGGAGGACCTTGCAGCGTGAGGAGTCGCTTGGCGGGCGCCAGAAGCGGCGACGCTGCCGCAGCCGCCGAGGCCGCCAAGGAAGAGCTGAAGGCGAAGGTGGCATAGCTGGAGGCCACCCTCAAGAAGAGCGGCGAAGAGCTTGCCGTGCTCAAGCGTGAGCGAGAAGGACGCCCACACGCTGGGCGGGCTGCAGGTCCGCTCTCGGCCGACAGGGCCAAGGAGCTCGGCGCCGCCAAGGACTCCAAGGCGGACTGGAGCTGAAACTGACCACTCGATCTGAGCGTTGGATGGTGCGGAGAGAGCGGAGGCGGGCTTGTTGGAGGCGATCAAGGCCAAGGAGGAGCTGCTGGCGAATGTTGCCTCCGTCCAGAACACCTTGAGGGAGAGCGTGGAGCACTGGACTGAAGGTCTTGTGGACACCGCTGCCGACATCCACAACGAGCTGATGGAGTTGGGGATGGCGGACCTTGCGTACTCCTCCGACGAGAATCTCCAACCCAGCGTCAAGCTCAGCCTGTTCTTCAAAGGCGTGGTGACGGGTCTCCGGCGACTCCGGGAAGAGGTCCCGAAGCAGCTGGCCGAGGAATCGCGCCAAGTTTGTGTGGGGGCCCTCGAGAAGGTGTTGATGAAGGTGGCCTTCCGCAACCCGGGCCTCAACCTTAACGGCGTCCTCAGATCCTTGCCGTCCGAAGCCAACGTGGAGGAGCTCAAAGCCCTTGTCGCACCCATTGTGGACAAGGTGAACATGATCAAGCGGATCGAGGGCGACCGCGTGGACTAGGCCGCCAACCTTATCTTTCCCTTGTCGCTGCTGATCATGTTTAGAAAACTTTGTTAGATCAACGACAAGTTATTCTGTAATATACTCTATCTTAGGTGAATCGATCAATGCCATGTTATTTCCTCTATTTGATTCCTTCCTTTGTACGTTATTGCCCCACGCTTTGTGGAAACTTGCGGTGCAGGCACCCTTGCCCTTGGCGCCGAGTGCGGAACTTCAACTTCTTTGGCGGGGTCGCTACCAACAAGCAACCTTGTCGCGGACTAGCCGCAGCTCACTTAAGTTGTTGAGCGGACTCGAAACAAAGTAAGGGCGCGACCAGTCACGATTTGGTTCCTCTGCGCACGGGTTTTCCATACAAAGTACTATCGTTCGAGGAAGATAACGAAAATTTAAAAATTGATTGCTCAAACTTTGGCAACTTAGCTTTTACATTTCTTGCTTCCCGATGAGGTGAAACTTCCTCGAGTGGTGCACGGTCCATAGTATTATCTCCTCCTCCCCTGGTTAACTTGTGCGCGAGGGAGCCTTCCTTTCTTTGAGAGAAGAGAAAGAAGAGGAAATAACGTTATGGAGCCTAGCGGCCCGATTCTGCTTACGGGTGTGGTTGCTGCACAAAGTGTTAGCCAAAGCATGCAATAAATTGATGAAAGCATGAACTTGACAAGTAAATGCGCAACACACGAGCTTCTTGATGCACGGGTCTGCGCCCGGCTTTGTCTGAAGGATTACATGCAACAACGGCAAGACTTGTACAAAAGGTGGTTGCGGAACGGATTCCGACAACCGCGCCCTATGGGTAAAACTTACGAAGATGCTCAATGTTCCGGGGAGTTGCTCACGGAATGCCATCTTCGGTCTCAAAGCGGACAGCGCCAGGCCTAGTGACTCGTTTCACCCGATAAGGGCCTTCCCACTTCGGTGTCAACTTGTTTGAATTCTTGGCGGACTGAGCGGCGAAGAACAAGGTCGCCTTCCTCGAGACTTCGGCACTAACCTCTGCGGCTATGGTAGCGATGCAGGGGCTTCTTGGTAGCGAGCGGCTCGCGACAGAAATGAAGACGATCCTCCTCGAGGAGCAGCGCGTCATCTTGTCGCAGCTGCTCTTGCTCAAGCTCATCATAAGCGAGTACTCGAGGCGACCCGTATGCGAGTTCCGTGGGGAGAACTGCCTCTGCTCCATAGACTAGAGCAAAGGGTGCCTGGCCAGTGGCTCGATTTGGCGTCGTCCTGATCGACCAAAGAACCACCGGCAGCTCCTCGATCTAGTTTCTTCCGCACTTGTGCAGCCTGTCGAAAGTTCTGGTCTTGAGTCCACGCAACACTTCAGCATTTGCCCTCTCTGCTTGACCGTTGCTTCTCGGGTGAGCAACGGAAGCGAAGCAGACCTTGGCGCCAAGGTCTTGGACGTACTGCATGAAGGTGCGATCAGAATTGTGTGCCGTTGTCGGTGATGATCCTGTTAGGGATTACGAAGCGGCAAACAATCGACTGAAGAACTTGACTGCAGACCGTCTGTCACCTTCCTCACTCGCTTCCACTTCCGGCCACTTTGTGAACTTGTCGATGGCGGCGTACAAGTACTCAAAGCCCCGACGGCTTCGGGGAAGGGGCCGAGGATGTCGAGCCCCTGCATCAAAAATGGCCAGGATTAAGGGATCGTCTGGAGAGCTTGAGCTGGCTGGTGTATCTGTTTGGAATGGGCCGCACGCTTCACACTTGGTTACTTGTGCGGTTGCATCACGGAGGGCTGTCGGCGGAAGAAACCTTGCCGGAAAGCTTTGCCGGCAAGTGCTCTTCTTGCCAATGTGGTGACCACATATGCCTCCATGTATCTCTGCCAACAGCTTCTGTCCATCTTCCCTGGGAATGCACTTCAATTTCACACCGTTGAGTCTTCTTCTGTACAGTATGCTATCGACAAACTGGTACATACTTGACTGCCAGGCTACTCTTTCCGCTTATTCCTGCTCTTCGGGAAGTTCTCCTGTCTGAAGGAAATGGACAATCTGCTGCGCCCATGCTGGAGCTTGCGGCTCGACAACAAGGACTAAAGGCGCATTTGCTGCTGCGGGAACATCAGCTTCCACGTCAAGAATCTACGGTCCTGCCGGAGCTTGATGTTCCCCGACAAGCTTGCCGGAACAAGACTTGTCGGGAGTGTCTGCTTCAACGAAACAAACCACAGGGTGCAGCCGGAGCAGACTGCTCCCTCGACTGCTTGTGGGTGTTGATCTTGGGGACCTTTGCAACGACGGCAGGAAGCTCTGGGAAAGTAATCACCAGAGGCCAACTTCCTCTTCTTGCTCATCCAATTGGCGGTGTTACGGTTGGTGAGTCGGCTTGAGCACGAAAATCCCTGGTTCCACAGTGTAACTTAAGTGCAGCGCACTTTGACGAACCGTCGGCAATATCATTACGAGCTCTTGGAACATGTTCCATTTGCAGGCCGTCAAAGTGCTCTTCTAGCTTCCTCACTTCATCAACGTAGGCTTCCATCAACGGACTCTGGTAATCTTTGTTGACTTGGCGGACTGACGAGTTGCGAGTCACCCCGACAATAAGCTTCTTGATCCCAAGGTCCGCTGCGATCCACGAGACCGGCAAGCAAACCTTCATACTCTGCAGTATTGTTTGTCGCTTGCTCCTTGGGAAAGTGCATCCGACGACGATTTGAGGTGCTCTCCGGTGGGTGCGATAAGCAAGACGCCGACACCGGCGCCTTGCAGCGAGAAGGCACCATCAAAGTACATCAGCCACTCTTTGCTTGCTTCTTTGACGGGAATGCTCGTCTCCGGAATCTCTTCATCCGGCGTTGGCGTCCATTCTGCTATGAATTCTGCCAAGGCTCGCTTTGGATAGTTGATGTGCTTTCAAACTTGAGACCAAAGCTTGACAGCTCCAAAGGCCCACTCGATAATCCTGCCTGCTGTACGGATTCTGCAGTATCCTCTTCAGCGGAAAGCGAGTGACAACTGTGATCTCATGTGCTTGGAAGTAATGGCGCAGCTTTCTCGAGGCCATGAGGAGGCCGAAAAGCATTTTTTGCACACCAGAGTACCTTGACCTAGCCCCCTGCAGAAGGGAACTAACAAAGTAGGTAGGCGCTGCACCATCCTTTTACGCATCTGCTCACGTGGTTCCGCGGACTCATCCTTGTCGGGACCAGAGCTTGTCGGCGAAGCCCCCTGCTTGTCGCTGGATGTGTTTGCCGTGGTCGCTGTCTCATCATCCGCCTCCCTCTCGGCCACTAACGCAGCACTAACCACTTGATTAGTTGCCGCTATATATAACAGCAACTTCTCTTGTGGCCTTGGTGCGACAAGTGTTGGAGTGGAGGACATGTATCTCTTCAAGTCCTGCATCGCAGCCTCCGCCGGAGTCCATTTCTTGGACCCGCCTTTTTCAAAATCTTGAAAAATGGCAGGCGCGCTCAGCAGACCTAGAAATAAACTCGCTGAGAGCAGCCACGCAACCGCAAGTCTTCAGACATCCTTGACGCACTTTGGTGCTTCAATCTGCTCAATGGCCTTGATCTTGTCGGGATTAGCTTCAATTCCTCGTTGAGACACGAAGAACCCGAGAAGCTTGCCGGAAGGGACTCCAAACACGCACTTCTCGGGGTTGAGCTTGAGGTTGATCTTGCGGAGATTTGCAAAGGTCTCGTCCAAATCTTGAACCAACGTTGCTTTGTCCTTGCTCTTGACCACTATGTCATCCATGTAGGCTTCTACATTTCAGTGCATTTGCGGCTCAAAAGCGTCATGGACTACCCTTGCAAATGTCGAACCAGCATTCTTCAAACCGAAAGGCATCCGTATGAAACAGTATGTGCCACATGGTGTGATGAATGCGGTCTTCTCTTCATCTTCTTCAGCCATGAAGATCTGATGGTATCCTGAGTGTGCATCAAGAAACGAAAGCAAATCACATCCGGCCGTGCAGTCAACAATCTGGTCAATGCGCGGCAAGGGAAATGGTTCTTTGGGACAAGCTTTATTAACATCCGTGAAGTCAATACAAAGTCTCCATTTCCCATTTGCCTTGCGCACGACTACAGGATTGGCCAACCACGTAGGATGGAGCACTCCTCTGACAAGGCCTGCTGCTTCCTGTTTCTTGATCTCTTCGGCTATGAATTCTTGGCGCTCCACTGCTTGCTTCCTGACTTTTTGCTTGACGGGCGCAGATGAGGACAAGCGGCCAGCGGTGCTCAATCACTTTCACAGGAACACCGGGATATCGACGGTTGCCATGCAAACACGTCGACATTCGCCCGCAGGAAAGCAACGAAGCGCCTTCCTATTTGGGGTCGAGAGAGGCAGCGATGGTGAAGGTACCACCAGCCGCCCTCCTTGGCGGGCACCTTCTTGGTCTTCGGCGGAGCCACCATCTTCTTGCACTTGCCGGTGGAGCTCGATGGTGCGTCCTCGACGGTAGCGCAGCACTCCGAGGAGGTGCGCTTGCCGGAGTGAGCATCAGAGCCCTTGCCGGACTTGGACTTGGTCTTCTTCCCCCCGGGAGCCTCAGCGGCAAGTGTTGGGCAGTCTGTCGCGGCTGCTGCATCCCGGTAGATCTTGTCGGCACAGATAAGGGCATCCTTCTTGTCACCATGGACAGAGATGACGCTTATCGGGCCTGGCATCTTGAGTAGGTTGTAAGCGTAATGAGAGGCTGCCATGAACTTGGCGAGTGCTGGATTTGCCAAGTATCCCATTGTAAGGCAATGGGAAATCGGCAACGTCAAATGTAACCCTCTCGATCCTGAAGTTCAGCTCAACGCCAAATGTGACCGGCAACGTAATCTTCCCTTCGGCTTGCTCCTTCCCCGGTTGATTCCTTGGAAGGTTCCGGTCTCTTCGAGCTCGCTGTCAGGGATTTGAAGCTTCTGGAGCACCGCGGAGGAGATCAGATTCAAGCCGGCCCCGCCGTCAACTAACATTTTTGTGACCTTGAGGTTGCGGATGGTTGGGGAGACCAACATCGGCAAGCACCCGACCGCAGTTATGCGATCAGGGTGGTCCTCAATATCAAAAATGATAGGCGTGCTGGACCACTTCAGAGGTTTGCACGACTCTACGGATGGTTCCGCTGCATTGACCTCCCGCACCCATTGCTTGAGTTGGCGGTGGGAGGTATGCGGGGAAGCACCTCCGTCAACGCAGAGAACCTCTGTGGCTTTCTGAAACTCCTGCTCATCGGGCGCTGCGTCCTCCATATCTTCGCTGTCATCATCATCTTCATCCTTGTCGCGCCGCGGGAGGTCGATCTCCTTGTCGCTGCTTGACTTTGCCGCAGGCGTCCTCCCGGCCGGACGCTTTCTTGCTTGCTCCCCAGCACCTTCTGGGCCTTCTCCTTGTCGCGCCGCTCGTACTCAGCTCTCTGTTGTTCGACGAGCTGCTCGACCTTCTTGCAACTCACGGAGGTCGTGGCCCTTGGTGCGGTGGATCTTGCAAGATCGCTTGCCGGAGCTGTCCCGCTTGTCGGGCGCCGCCACCGACCGGTGGTTGGCGTCGCCGGCAACCTCCTTGCCGGAGCCACCAGCCTTGGCGTTCTTGTCGCCGCCTCCGTTGTCGGACTGCTCGACAGCTAGCACTTCTTCCGCCTTCTTCTTCCTGTTGCCTCGCCGCCGGCCCTTCTTTGCCGGGGCGGTGTCATCACTGTCAGATCCTGCTTATGCATTCTCTCCTGGGAGTCTCCTCCCTTCCTCAGCGCGCGCACACTTGTCGGACAAGGCGTACAGCTCACTGACGTCCTTGACTTTGCACATCGCCATCTCCTCCCTCATCCTGCGGTTCCGCACATTCTGATGAAATAAGCTGATCACCGCGGCAGGGTGGACGTCTGGGATGTTGTAGTGCACACGGCTGAATCTCTGAATGAACTTGCGCAGGGACTCTCCTTCCTTCTGGGCGAGCAAGTGAAGGTCACTCTCTTGGCCATGAGGTTTGTGGCCACCCGTGAAGGCGCCAACAAACTGATGGCACAGGTCTGCCCAAGAGGATATGGAGCTGTCCGGCAAGTGCATGAGCCAAGATCTGACGTTGGGCTTGAGCACGAGCGGGAAGTAGTTGGCGAGGATCTTGTTGTCCCGTCCCCCCGCAGCCTGCACCGCAATGGTGTAGATGCTGAGGAACTCCGACAGATGCGTCCGGCCATCATACTTCTCCGACACGTCTGGTTTGAAGTTTTTCTGGCTGGGCCACTGGACTTGCCGCAGCTCACGAGTGAACGCAGGGCAACCTACCGCGTACGGCAAGTCGCTCGCCCCTCCGGCGCGTGCATGTCAACGAAGGCCCAGCGCGCTTGTCGGATTGATGTCGCGCTTCTTCGGCGCTCGATGCGAGTTCGAGCGTCCTCTTGTTGTCGCTCATGAAGAACTTGGCGCTGATCGCGGCGAGCTCACGGATCCGACGACGCAGTGGAGTCGCTGTCGAGGTGGATCCGTTGGGTCGGCGATCTTGGCCTTCTTGGCGGAGAGTGCACGGTGGTTGCACCTCCGACAGTCTCGTCGCCACCGGCTCGTGCCTTGTCGTCTTGCTGCGGCAACGATGGCGTTGGTTGCCGCGGAGCGTCGCGTTGGCAAAGCCGATGAGGCTCTGGATAGTGGCCCTCCACTCGTCGACCTTGTCGGCCGTTGGAGGGTAGTCGAGGAGCAGTTGAGCTCTCGCCAGCTTCTGCTGGAGTAGTAGGCGGCATTGGAGAAGCGGTGCGAGGAGCGGACACGCCGGACTTCTAACTACGTTAGAAGGAGCAGCGCCGTCCGGCGACCGTATCTCACTAGTGCCAGCATGTTGGCGCCCATGCTGGTCTTGAGGGTCTCGATCCAGCGAACGTATGGCGCCAGAACGCCATGACGTTGTTGGTCTCGCGTCTCTGAGATGGACGCGGGGATGCGCGTGACGCCGAGGTCTGCGGTGCCTTGTCCTTGGTCTTGGCAGCGTCGCGAGCACCTTCGTCGGCGCCCGTTCCTCCGCCAGTGTCTGCACCACCACACGTTTGCTGCGGTGAGGGTGGGTTCGACGCGGACGGCTCTGCTGCCGCCGAAGCCTTCTTCTTCGGTGGCATGTTGAGGAAGATGTTGATGACGCTGCTCGCATGAATGCCGGATCGGATTCACACGGCCTCGACGCCCCCTACCTGGCGCGCCAGAGATGTCGGGGAGGCTGATCGTACCCATGGACACCTATGGGGCCGGCGGAGCAGGCCCCTTTGTGGTTCGGAGGGGGGCGGAGGTCGCACGAAGAGCGGATCGAGGCGATGCACACGAGCGGTTTTACCCAGCTTCGGAGCTCTCCGGAGAGATAAAACTCCTACTGCTGCTTGCTTGATCTATTGTGTTCTTGCTAGGGAGCAATGCGAGCTACAAAACCTAGCGTGAGTGTATCTAGTCTATGGCCAGTCGAATGAACTGAACCTTGCGAAGACGCGAACCGAACCCCCTTCACGCTGCACTCGGGCCTCCTTTTATATGCTCAAGGGTCTCCGACAGGTGGCAACATAGGCGGGGTACAAATGTAAAACAGGAGTTGGTACACCTACTTGAACAAAGGTATGCAGTGCAAAATACCTAACTCGACGGCAAGGGACAAAAGCAATAAATGCCCGTCGTTGTCGCCCAAACAGTGTAACAAAGACCGTCAGTGCGCCTCCGCCGCCACGATGGCGAGCTGTCCCGCCGCTTATCGCTGCTCTCCGCTGGCTGCACGGCCGCCGACACGCCGCCCATGGAACGGTCCCATGGCGATCGCCGCTGGGTGAGCTGGAGCGGAGACGGAGAGAAGTTGCATGCCGCGGCAAGCGCCTTGCCGCGGCCGAATCCTTGTCGCGCTCGGGAACTTGTCGCGCCCCGAGCCTTCCCGGCAAGCTCCTCTTGCCGGGGCCTTGTCTTCTGCGTGTCTGGAGTGGCCTTCCCGACAAGATCCTCTTGTCGGGGCCTTGTCTTCTCAATCTAATACTTTGTTCTTGAATGGCCCCAAGGGAGCCGCGGAGGAGATTGGCGGTGACGAGGCAAACCTTGCCGCGGGGTGCTGTAACTGTCCGTGCATGAGTACGGGATACTAGGGTACCCCTACTCTAGTACACCAAGCTCTGATGCTCACTCCGGCAAGCGCACCTCCTCGGAGTGCTGCGCTACCGTCGAGAACGCACCATCGAGCAACACCGGCAAGTGCAAGAAGATGGTGGCTCCGCCGAAGACCAAGAAGGTGCCCGCCAAGGAGGACGGCGCTGGTGGTACCTTCACCATCAGTGCCTCTCTCGACCCCAAATAGGAAGGCGCTCGTTGCTTTCTGCGGGCGAATGTCGGCGTGTTTGCATGGCAACCGTCGATATCCCGGTGTTCCTGTGAAAGTGATTGAGCACCGCTGGCCGTTTGTCCTCATGCGCGCCCATCAAGCAAAAAGTCGAGGCAAGCGGTTGGGCGCCAAGAATTCATAGCCGAAGAGATCAAGAAACCGGAAGCAAAGAGCCTTGTCGAGGAGTGCTCCATCCTACGTGGTTGGCCAATCCTGTAGTCGTATGCAAGAAGGCAACTGGGAAATGGAGACTTTGTATTGACTTCACGGATGTTAATAAAGCTTGTCCCAAAGATCCATTTCCCTTGCCGCGCATTGACCAGATTGTTGACTCCACGGCCGGATGTGATTTGCTTTCGCTTCTTGATGCATACTCAGGATACCATCAGATCTTCATGGCTGAAGAAGATGAAGAGAAGACCGCATTCATCACACCATGTGGCACATCTTGTTTCATACGGATGCCTTTCGGTTTGAAGAATGCTGGTTCGACATTTGCAAGGGTAGTCCATGACGCTTTTGAGCCGCAAATGCACATAATTGTAGAAGCCTACATGGATGACATAGTGGTCAAGAGCAAGGACAAAGCAACTTTGGTTCAAGATTTGGACGAGACCTTTGCAAATCTCCGCAAGATCAACCTCAAGCTCAACCCCGAGAAGTGCGTGTTTGGAGTCCCTTCCGGCAAGCTTCTCGGGTTCTTCGTGTCTCAGCGAGGAATTGAAGCTAATCCCGACAAGGTCAAGGCCATTGAGCAAATTGAAGCACCAAAGCGCGTCAAGGATGTACGAAGACTTGCCGGTTGCGTGGCTGCTCTCAGCAGGTTTATTTCTTCAAACCGAAAGGCATCCGTATGAAACAGTATGTGCCACATGGTGTGATGAATGCGGTCTTCTCTTCATCTTCTTCAGCCATGAAGATCTGATGGTATCCTGAGTATGCATCAAGAAACGAGAGCAAATCACATCCAGCCGTGGAGTCAACAATCTGGTCAATGCGTGGCAGGGGAAATGGATCTTTGGGACAAGCTTTATTAACATCCGTGAAGTCAATACAAAGTCTCCATTTTCCATTTGCCTTGCGCACGACTACGAGGATTGGCCAACCACGAGGATGGAGCACTCCTCGACAAGGCCCGCTGCTTCGGTTTCTTGATCTCTTCGGCTATGAATTCTTGGCGCTCCACCGCTTGCTTCACGACTTTTTGCTTGACGGGCGCAAGATGAGGACAAACGGCCAGGCGGTGCTCAATCACTTTCCTGGGAACACCGGGATATCGACGGTTGCCATGCAAACACGCCGACATTCGCCCGCAGAGAAAGCAACGCAGCGCCTTCCTATTTGGGGTCGAGAGAGGCACTGATGGTGAAGGTACCACCAGCGCCGTCCTCCTTGGCGGGCACCTTCTTGGTCTTCGGCGGAGCCACCATCTTCTTGCACTTGTCGGTGGAGCTCGATGGTGCGTCCTCGACGGTAGCGCAGCACTCCGAGTCTTGATGATCTTAAGGGCATTAGTCCCACTCTATGTCAACATAAAATAAATTTGGAAGAAGATGCCAAACCGGTTCGTGATCATCAACGACGGCTGAATCCTAAGATGAAAGAAGTGGTAAGAAAAGAAATACTAAAACTTTTGGAGGCAGGTATAATTTATCCCGTTGCTGATAGTCAGTGGGTAAGTCCTGTCCATTGTGTCCCTAAGAAGGGAGGTGTTACTGTTGTTCCTAATGATAAAGATTAATTGATTCTGCAAAGAATTATTACAGGTTATAGGATGGTAATTGATTTCCGCAAATTAAATAAAGCTACTAAGAAAGATCATTACCCTTTACCTTTTATTGATCAAATGCTAGAAAGATTATGCAAACATACACATTATTGCTTCCTAGATGGTTATTCTGGTTTCTCTCAATTACCTGTGTCGGCTAAGGATCAATCAAAGACTACTTTTACATGCCCTTTTGGTACTTTTTCTTATAGACGTATGCCATTTGGTTTATGTAATGCACCTGCTACCTTTCAAAGATGCATGATGGCTATATTCTCTGACTTTTGTGAAAAGATTTGTGAGGTTTTCATGGACGACTTTTCCGTCTATGGATCCTCTTTTGATGATGGCTTGAGCAATCTTGATCGAGTTTTGTAGATATGTGAAGAAACTAATCTTGTCTTGAATTGGGAAAAGTGCCACTTTATGGTTAATGAAGGTATTGTCTTGGGGCATAAAGTTTCTGAAAGAGGTATTGAAGTTGATAAAGCCAAGGTTGATGCGATTGAAAAGATGCCATGTCCCAAGGACATCAAAGGTATAAGAAGTTTCCTTGGTCACGCCGGATTTTATAGGAGGTTCATTAAGGACTTCTCAAAAATTTCTCGGCCTCTGACTAATTTATTACAAAAAGATATATCATTTGTCTTTGATGATGATTGTGTAGAAGCATTTGAAATACTGAAGAAAGCATTGACCTCTGCACCTATTGTTCAACCACCGGATTGGAATTTAACCTTTGAAATTATGTGTGATGCTAGTGATTATGTTGTAGGTGCTATTCTAGGGCAAAGAGTTGATAAGAAATTAAATGTTATCCATTATGCTAGTAAGACTCTAGACAATAATGCTCAAAGAAACTATGCTACTACTGAAAAAGAATTTTTAGCAGTTTTATTTGCTTGTGATAAGTTCAGACCTTATATTGTTGATTCTAAAGTAACTATTCACACTGATCATGCTGCTATTAAATATCTGATGGAAAAGAAAGATGCTAAACCTAGACTTATTAGATGGGTTCTCTTGCTACAAGAATTTGATTTGCATATTGTTGATAGAATGGGAGCTGAGAACCCCGTTGCAGACAACTTGTCTAGGTTAGAAAATGTTCTTGATGACCCACTACCTATTGATGATAGCTTCCCTGATGAACAATTAAATGTTATAAGTACCTCTGGTAGCACTCCATGGTATGCTGATTATGCTAATTACATTGTTGCTAAATTTATACCACCTAGTTTCACATACCAGCAAAAGAAGAAGTTTTTCTATGATTTGAGACATTACTTTTGGGATGACCCACGTCTTTATAAAGAAGGAGTAGATGGTGTTATTAGATGTTGTGTACCTGAGCATGAACAGGAACAGATCCTACGCAAGTGTCACTCCGAAGCTTACGGAGGACACCACGCTGGATATAGAACTGCACATAAGGTATTGCAATCTGGTTTTTATTGGCCTACTCTCTTCAAGGATGCCCGTAAGTTTGCCTTATCTTGTGATGAATGTCTAAGAATCGGTAATATTAGTAGACGTCAAGAAATGCCTATGAACTATTCACTTGTTATTGAACCATTTGACGTTTGGGGCTTTGATTATATGGGACCTTTTCCTGCCTCTAATGGATATACACATATTTTAGTTGCTGTTGATTACGTTACTAAGTGGGTAGAAGCTATTCCAACTAGTAGTGCTGATCATAACACTTCTATTAAAATGCTTAAAGAAGTTATTTTTCCGAGGTTTGGAGTCCCTAGGTATTTAATGACTGATGGTGGTTCACATTTTATTCATGGTGTTTTCCGTAAAATGCTTGCTAAGTATGATGTTAATCATAGAATTGCATCCCCTTATCTCCCACAGTCTAGTGGTCAAGTAGAATTGAGTAATAGAGAACTCAAATTAATTTTGCAAAAGACTGTCAATAGGTCTAGAAAGAATTGGTCCAAGAAACTTGATGATGCATTATGGGCCTATAAAACTGCATATAAAAATCCTATGGGTATGTCTCCGTATAAAATGGTTTATGGAAAAACATGTCACTTACCTCTCGAACTAGAACATAAGGCATATTGGGCTATTAAAGAGCTCAATTATGATTTCAAACTTGCCAGAGAGAAGAGGTTATTTGATATTAGCTCACTTGATGAATGGAGAAGCCAAGCTTATGAGAATGCCAAATTGTTTAAAGAAAAAGTTAAAAGATGGCATGACAAAAGGATACAAAAGCGTGAGTTTAATGTAGGTGATTATGTATTGCTATACAACTATCGTTTAAGACTTTTTGAAGGAAAACTTCTCTCTAAATGGGAAGGCCCTTACGTTATCGAGGAGGTCTATCGTTCCGGTGCCATAAAAATCAATAATTTCGAAGGCACAAATCCAAAGGTGGTAAACGGTCAAAGAATCAAACATTATATCTCAGGTAATCCTATAAATGTTGAAACCAATGTTATTGAAACCGTAACCCCGGAGGAATACATAAGAGACACTTTCTAGAACGTTTCAGACTCCAAAAAGGAATAGGTATGTGATACGGTAAGTAAACCGACTCCCAAACTATTTTTAAGGCAATATTTCTCCGTTTTGGAATATTTAGAAAAATAGAAAAATACGTAGCAGTCCGGGAAGGACACGAGGGCCCCACGAGGGTGGAGGGTGCGCCCTACCCCCCGGGCGCGCCCCCTACCTCGTGGGCACCTCGTGTGCCTTCCATACTCCGTTTTCTTGCACGATACGTATTTTGGTTGGTAAAAATTCATAATATATTCTCCTAGAGGTTTTGACTCCCGTATCATGCAAATATCCTCTGTTCTTGTTTCTAGCTGTTTTTCTGACAGATCTAGATTATCATGACGTCCCCAAGTGCCTCCAAGGACAAGTTCTTCGAGAAAGTCATCAACCCTTACCTCGCAGAGGTGCTGCGACACCCTCAAACCATTGAAAGTCATCAACCCTTACCTCGCAGAGGTGCTGCGACACCCTCAAACCATTGAGATGCGTGATGGGTTGTTGCACATCCGCGATGAAGAGGGACCCAAGGGGACCAAAAGCGTGGAGACGAGGCTCGAAGCAGTGGAGCAACAAGTTTTCAAGTGCCAGGGGATGGTGGAATGTGGACTCAACTCCAACCACATGATGATCGCGGAGTTCACTAGCAACCACAAGTTGGACGCCAACAACATCGGGGAGGCCATCTTCAAGCTTCATGAGAAGATCGAGCACCTTCAAGCCCAAATCTATGACCTGCAAAACCAAAACTGTGAGTATGAATATAGATTCAAAAGTATGAGTTTGGCTGCTGATTTGAGGATCCTGGAGACTCGATCATCCTTCTATGATGGTGAGCTCATGCCTTGGAAGATGGACGACAAGCCCGCATCATCAACAACACCTCCACTTTCTTCACCAGCAAAGGAGACACAATCACATGGGTATGGTCACTCCCCTTGGCAACTGCCAAGCTTGGGGGAGGTGCCCCAGTATCGTATCACAATCACATCTCCTATCTTTACCCTTTTTCTTAGTTCGATCCTATTAGTAGTATCTTGATCTAGTAGAATAAAGTTTATGGCATGACTTAGTTTTTGAGTTTTTGCTTTATGATCTCTATGTAATCGAGTCCGTGAGCTATATAATAAATATTACTGTTGAGTCAAGGGCTTAATTATTTTGCCATGATCTTGAGTGAATAAAAGAAAAGAGAAAAAGAATAAAAAGAAACAAAGAGTTCATATTGATCTTATTGAGAGTAATGACTTCACATAGAAAGGGTATGATGATTGAAAGTTGTTGGGAGTTGGCAAACATAGTTTTGGTCATCGTTGCAATTAATAGGAAGTAATAAGGAAAGAGAGCTTTTACATATAGATATACTATTATTGACATCTTTTATGATTGTGAGCACTCATTAAAATATGACATGCTAAAGAGTTGATGTTGGACAAGGAAGACAACGTAATGGGTTATGTTTTCTTATATCTGTGATAAAGTATATTGTCATGGATCTCCCAACATGTTGACCTTGCCTTTCCCCCTCATGCTAGCCAAATTCTCAGCACCAAGTAGAGATACTACTTGTGCTTCCAAAAACCCTTAAACCAGTTTTGCCATGAGAGTCCACCATATCTACCTATGGATTGAGTAAGATCCTTCAAGTAAGTTGTCATCGGTGCAAAGCAATAAAAATTGCTCTCTAAATATGTATGGTTGATTGGTGTGGGAGAAATAAGCTTTATACGATCTTGTGATGTGCAAGAAATAAAAGCGACGAACTGCATAATAAAGGTTCATATCACAAGTGACAATATAAAGTGACGTTCTTTCGCATTAAGATTTTGTGCATCCAACCAAAAAAAGCGCATGGCAACCTCTGCTTCCCTCTGCGAAGGGCCTATCTTTTATTATTATCCTCTACCTTATGCAAGAGTCATGGTGATCTTCACCTTTTCTTTTTACATTTTATCCTTTGGCAAGCACAGTGTGTTGGAAAGATCCTGATTGATATATCTAATTGGATGTAGGGGGCATGAGTTATTATTGTTGACATTACCCTTGAGGTAAAAGGTTGGGAGGCGAAACTATAAGCCCCTATCTTTCTCTGTGTCCGATTAAAACTCCGTAAACACAAGTATCCCATGAGTGTTAGAAGTTATGAAAGACTAAATGATAGTTGAGTATGTGGACTAGCTATTAAGATCTGACATAGACTCTTTCTGATGTTATGATAAATTGCAATTGCTTCAATGACTGAGATTATAGTTTGTTGGTTCTCAATAAAGTTTAAGATTCGTACTCTGCATTGTGAATGGATTATTACTTGAACATAAGAAATCATATGACAATATATATATGTTGCTGTTATGAGAATAATCATGATGCCTTCATGTTCGTATTTTATTTTTATCGACGCCTCTACCTCTAAACATGGGGACATATTTATCGTTATCGGCTTTCGCTTGAGGACAAGCGAGGTCTAAGCTTGGGGGAGTTAATACATCCATTTTGCATCATGCTTTTATATCGATATTTATTGCATTATGGGCTGTTATTACACGTTATGTTACAATACTTATGCCTATTCTCTCTTATTTTACAAGGTTTACATAAGGAGGGAGAATGCCGGCATCTGGAATTCTGGAATGGAAAAGGAGCAAATATTAGAGACCTATTCTGCACAAGTCCAAAAGTCCTTAAACTCCACGAAAGTCATTTTGGGAAATAATAAAAATATCCAGCGGAAGAAGTTCACGGAGGGGCCCCACAGCCACGAGGGTGGGGGGCAGGCCCTACCCCCTGGGCGCGCCCCCTACCTCGTGGGCCCCCTGGTGGCCCTCCGATGCCCATCTTCTGCTATATGAGGTCTTTCGTCGAGAAAAAAAAAATCATAGGCAACCTTTCGGGACGAAACTCCGCCGCCACGAGGCGGAACCTTGGCGGAACCAATCTAGGGCTCCGGTAGAGCTCTTCTGCCGGGGCAATTCCCTCCGGGAGGGGGAAATCATCGCCATCATCATCACCAAGGCTCCTCTCATCAAGAGAGGGGAATCTCCATCAACATCTTCACCAGCACCATCTCCTCTCAAAACCCTAGTTCATCTCTTGTATCCAATTCTTGTCTCCAAGTCCGGGATTGGTACTAGTAGGTTGCTAGTAGTGTTGATTACTCCTTGTAGTTGATGCTAGTTGGTTTATTTGGTGGAAGATCATATGTTCAGATCCTTTATGCATATTAATACCTTTCTGATTATGAACATGAATATGCTTTGTGAGTAGTTACGTTTGTTCCCGAGGACATGGGAGAAGTCTTGCTATTAGTAGTCATGTGAATTTGCTATTCGTTCGATATTTTGATGAGATGTATGTTGTCTATCCTCTAGTGGTGTTATGTGAACATCGACTACATAAAACTTCACCATTATTTGGGCTAGAGGAAGGCATTGGGAAGTAATAAGTAGATGATGGGTTGCTAGAGTGACAGAAGCTTAAACCCTAGTTTATGCGTTGCTTAAAGAGGCTGATTTGGATCCATATGTTTCATGCTATGATTAGGTTTACCTTAATACTTTTGTTGTAGTTGCGGATGCTTGCAATAGAGGTTAATCATAAGTGGGATGTTTGTTCAAGTAAGAACATCACCCAAGCACCGTCCACCCACATATCAAATTATCAAAGTACGAACGCGAATCATATGAACGTGATGAAAACTAGCTTGACGATATTCCCATGTGTCCTCGGGAGCGCTTTTCCTATTATAAGAGTTTGTCCAGGCTTGTCCTTTGCTACAAAAAGGATTGGGCCACATTGCAGCACTTTATTTACTTTTGTTACTTGTTGCTTGTTACAAATTATCCTATCACAAAACTATCTGTTACCACTTATTTCAGTACTTGCAGAGAATACCTTGCTGAAAACCGCTTATCATTTCCTTCTGCTCCTCGTTGGGTTCGACACTCTTACTTATCGAAAGGACTACGATAGATCCCCTATAATTATGGGTCATCAAAACCTCAAAGGGCAAGACTCAATTCATCACAACAAGAGATAGAGAGGGAAGAAACACCATATGATCCAACTATAATAAGAAAGCTCGCGGTACATCAAGATCGTGCCAAATCAAGAACACGAGAGAGAGAGATCAAACACATAGCTACTGGTACACACCCTCAGCCCTGAGGGTGAACTACTCCCTCCTCGTCATGGAGACTGTCGGGATGATGAAGATGGCCACCGGTGATGGTGTCCCCCGTCAGCGGAGTGCCGAAACAGGCTCTCGATTAGTTTTTCATGGCTACAGAGGCTTGCGGCAGCGGAACTCCCGATCTAGGTTTATTTCTGAGGTTTTTGGGATTTATAGGAGGTGTTGGCGTCGGGGACAAGTCAAGGGGCCCACGAGGTGATGACAAGGTAGGGGGCGTGCCCTAGGGGGGGGCACCCTTGTGGTTGCCTCGAGACTCCTCTCCGATATCTTTTCGTTCTAGTATTTTTTATATTTTCCAGAAATATTCTCTGTAAAATTTCAGCTCGTTCCAAGAACTTATATTTTTGCACAAAAAAATGACACCACGGTAGTTCTGCTGAAAACAACGTCGTTCTGGGTTAGTTTAATCAAATCATACCAAAATCATATAAAATTATTATAAACATGGCATGAATACTTCATAAATTATGGATACGTTGGAGACGTATCATTGTCTACTCTAAGGCATTATCAGATGTATGCAAAGCTATACAAATGCTCTTTTGCAGAAACCAAGCCGGAATACTTGGGGCACATCATATCTGACCAGGGAGTGGCAACTGACCCTGCAAAAACTTAGGCAATGGTGGATTGGCCAACCCCGTAAATTTCACTGAGTTGAGAGGATTTCTGCGCCTATAAGTTACCACGGGAAATTTGTCAATGGGTATGACATTTTGGCCAACCCACAGACAACTCTGCCGAGTATTCGAATGGCCTACTGAGGCCCAAGTGGCTTTTGAAGTGTTAAAGTAGGCAATGGTTAACACTCCAGATCTGGCATTGCCTGACTTCCCCCAAACAGTTTACATTGGAGACTAGGGATGTAAATGGATTTGATTAGATCGAGTAATGCTTTTACCATATCCTTTACCACATTTTTCTGACAGATTCGAAGCGAAGCGAGTAATGATCGGATGTAGATTCGAATATGGATTATACCATACTACGGATTCAGAGCGGAAGCGGAGCGAACTCAGATTGGAAACGGACAAAAAACTATATGTAGATCTTTTCCATAATAGCTTACAGATACGTCACCAATGTATCTATAATTTTTTATTGTTCCATGCTATTTTATTATCAATCTTGGATGTTTTATAATAATTTTATAGTCATTTTATATCATTTTTTGGTACTAACCTATTGACATAGTGCCAAGTGCCAGTTGCTGTTTTTTTATGTTTTTTAAATCGAAGGAAATCAATATCAGACGGAGTCCAAATGCCACGAAACTCCACGATTATTTTTATGGGCCAGAAGGAAGGCAATGGGCCCTGGTTGCACTGGGGTGCCCGAGGGGCACAACCCACCAGGGCGCACCAGGAGGCCCAGGTGCGCCCTGGTGGGTTGTGCCCACCTCAGGTCCCCCCGGACCGCCTCTTTGCTCTATAAATACCCCAATATTTCAGAAACCCTAGGGGAGTCGACGAAATATTCATCCAGACGCCGCAGAGTCCAGAACCACCATATCCAATATAGACACCATCACGGAGGGGTCCACCACTTCCATTGGTGCCTCTCCGATCATGCGTGAGTAGTTCTTTGTAGACCATCGGTCCGAAGTTAGTAGCTAGATGGCTTCCTCTCTCTTGCTGGATTCGCAATACAATGGTCTCTTGGAGATCCATATGATGTAACTCTTTTTGTGGTATGTTTGTTGGGATCTGATGAACTTTGAGTTTATGATCAGTTATATCTTTTTATATCCATGAAAGTTATTTGAGTTTCTTTGATCTCTTATATGCATGATCTCTTATAGGCTCGTATTTCTTCTCCGATATTTGGGTTTTGTTTGGCCAACTTGATCTATTTATCTTGCAATGGGAAGAGGTTCCCGGTAGTGGGTTCGATCTTACGGAGCTCGATCCTAGTGACAGAAAGGGAACCGACACGTATGTATCATTGCTACTAAGGATAAAAAGACGAGATCTATATCTACCACCATATAGATAAACAGATCTTCTCTACATCATGTCATCGTTCTTATTGCATTACTCCGTTTTTCCATGAACTTAATACACTAGATGCATGCTGGATAGCGGTCGATGTGTGGAGTAATAGTAGTAGATGCAGGCAGGAGTCGGTCTACTCATCTTGGACGTGATGCATATGTAATGATCATTGCCTGGATATCGTCATAATTATTTGTAGTTCTATCAATTGCCCAACAGTAATTTGTTTACCCACCGTTTTCTATTTTTCTCGAGAGAAGCCACTAGTGAAACCTACGGCCCCCGGGTCTTCTTTCTCATATATTTGCCTTGTGGTCTACTTTTCCTTTGCGTTTTTATTCAGATCTATTAATCCAAAAATACAAAAACACATTGCTACATTTTATCTTTATTTATTTTATTTGGCGTTCGACCTATCAATCTACTACAATTTACCTCATGTCCGTTTGCCTATCTTGAGGCGTCGTACCCCGGAAGGGATTGGCAACCCCTTTAACTCGTCGGGTTGCGATGTGTTGTTGTTTGTGTGCAGGTGCTGTTTACGTTGTGTTGCTTGGTTCTCCTACTGGTTTGATACCTTGGTTTGATCACTGAGGGAAATACCTATCGTCGCTGTGCTACATCATCCCTCCCTCTCCGGGGAAATACCGACGTAGTTGCAGCAACCATCAAGGAGAATTTCTGGCGCCGTTGCCGGGGAGGATCTTCAACATAACCAGGTTCCTAATCACAAATCTCATCTCCTCGCAATTTACATTATTTGCCTCTCATTTTCCTCTCCCCCACTTCACAAAATTATGCCGTTTTATTCGCCTCTCTTTTTCATTCGCCGTTTTCTTGCCGGATCCGTTTTTGAGTGCAATCTTGTTGTGTAGTCATCATAACTCAAGAGAACACCAAGTTATGTGATTTCTCAAATACCAACAACAATGATTTCATTGGCACTCCGCTTGCTCCTCCCGCCACTAGTGCGGAGACTTGTGATATTAATCTTGCTTTCTTTGAATCTTGTTATGAAAGACCAATTTTCTGGTACTCCTAATGAGGATGCCGTGTCCCATCTTAATACCTTCGTGGAATTATGCGGTATGCAAAAGAAAAAAGATGTGGACAATTATGTGGTCAAAATGAAATTATTTCCATTTTCTTTGCGTGATTCTGCAAAATTTTGGTTCTCTTCTTTGCCTCGCAATAGTATTGATTCTTGGAATAAGTGCAAAGATGCTTTTATCACTAAGTATTTTCCGCCCGCAAAAATTATTTCCCTTAGAACCCAAATCATGAATTTCAAGCAACTTGAACATGAGCATGTTGCACAATCTTGGGAAAGGATGATAATGATGCTAAGGAACTGCACAACTCATGGGTTGAATCTTTGGATGATCATACAAAATTTTTATGCGGGGTTGGATTTTGTTTCTCATAATCTCTTAGATTCCGCTGCGGGTGGTACTTTTATGGAGACTACTTTGGGTGAAGCCACCAAATTGCTTGATAATATCACAGCAAATTATTCAGAATGGCATACCGAAAGAGCTCCTACTAGTAAAAAAGTTAATTCGGTTGAAGAAATTTCTTCTTTGAGTGATAAAGTTGATGCTCTTATGAAATTGGTTGCTAGTAAAAGTTCTCCTATTTATTATAATGATATGCCTTTGTCTACTTTTATTGAGCAAAATAGTGATGCCATTGATGTGAATCTTATCTCTCGCAATAATTTCAACAACAATGCTTATAGAGGAAATTTTAATCCTAGGCCTTTTCTTAGTAATTCCTCTAATAATTATGGTAATTCATATGGAAATAAATCTTATAATAATAATAGGAACACCTCTGATCTTGAGAATATTATTAAAGCATTTATCAACACGCAAAAAATTTCAACACTTCCATAGAAGAAAAGTTGTATAAGATTGATGATTTGTCTAGAAGTGTTGATAGAATTGCTCATGATGTGGAAAATCTCAAGATGATTTTTTTGTGCTTAAAGTCGATGAATCAATTAAAGATCTTTATGTTTCTATGGATGAAAGTAAGAAAAGAACTTCTATGCTTAGAGCTAAAAGAGAATTTTTAGAGAAAGCTTTTTCTAGTGATTATTCTTGCAAAAATGATGACGATATTAAAATGATTGGTGTTTCTTCTATTGATTCCTTGTTTAGTAAAGTTAAGAATGATGAAAAAGGGACTAGAGAAGAGTCAACTTTAGGTAGAAGGAGTCCCAATATTTCGGAGGGTGAAAATCTTGTTGAGAAAATTGATAAAAGTTTGTTTGGAGAGGTCAAAACTTTAGCTAGTGATGCACCCACTATTTTGGATTACAAAGATATTAATTATGATAGTTGCTCTTTGATTGATTGTATTTGTTTGTTGCAATCCATGTTGAATTCACCCCATTCTTATGAACAAAATAAAGCTTTTACTAAACATATTGTTGATGCTATGATGAAAGCTTTGGAAGAAAGTTGGAATTAGAAGTTTCAATTCCTAGAAAATTGCATGATGAGTGGGAACCTACTATCAAAGTTAAGATTAAAAACTATGAGTTTTTTTGCCTTGTGTGACTTGGGTGCTAGTGTTTCCGCAATTCCGAAATCTTTATGTGATGTGCTTGGTCTTACCAATCTTGAAGAATGTTCCTTGATTTTGCACTTGGCGGATTCTACTATAAAAAAGCCTATAGGAATAATTAATGATGTTCTTATTCTTGTAAATAGGAACTATGTGCCCATAGATTTTATTGTTCTTGATATTTATTGCAATCCGTCTTGTCTAATTATTCTTGGTAGACCGTTTTTACGCACTATCGGTGTCGTGATTGTTATGAAAGAAGGCAATATCAAGTTCCAATTTCCTTTCAGGAAGGGTATGGAACACTTTCCTAGAACAAAAATTAGGCCACCTTATGCATCAATCATGAGGGCATCTTATGGATATTGAACTAAAGATGACAAAGCTTAGATCCTTGCCTTACGCCTAGCTAAGGGCGTAAAACTATAGCGCTTGTTGGGAGGCAACCCAATGAATAAAGTTTATTTTTGCCTTTTGCTTTCTGTTCTTGAGTTTTTGCACAATTATTCTACTAGTATGATTGTGTTTTTTGTGTTTTAATTAGTGTTTGTGCCAAGTAAAGCCTTTAGGATCTTCTTGGGTGATAGTTGTTTGATCTTGCTGAAAAAGACAGAAACTTTTCGCTCACGAACATAATTTTAATAAATCACACAAAAGATCTTTTGCCCTGATTCTTTTTGAAGAATATTAATATACGAATTACCCTGGTCTTCCCAATTTGGTTGAATTTTTGTAGTTGCAGAAGTATTCGCAATAGTCAGATTACTACAGACTGTTCTGTTTTGACAGATTCTGTTTTCTTTGTATTGTGTGCTTATTTTGATGGCTCTATGGTTTTCTTTGATGAGTTTTTGCCATATAAAATTTGGAATATATTATATATAATGCAAAAACAAAATATGAATTTGTTTTATATAGCACTTATAGTAGTGGTTTGCTTTCTTATACTAATGGATCCCACGAAGGTTTTGTTGAGTTTTGTGTGATCGAAGTTTTCAAGTTTTGGGTTATCTTACGATGGATGAAGGAAGGATGTAAGAGCCTAAGATTCCCAAGCTATTATCCAAGAATGGGCAACCAACTAAGCTTGGGGATGCCCCTGAGTGGCATCCCCGCTTTCTTCCAACAACTATCGGTATTTTACTCGAGGCTATATTTTTATTCGTCACATGATATGTTTTTGCTTGGAGCGTCTTGTATGATATGTGTCTTTGCTTGTTTTATTTTGTGTTTTAAGTCATCATTCCTTGCTGAACTCACCTATTTGAGAGAGCCAAAATTATATCATGACTTGTTAGAATTGCTCTCTATGCTTCACTTAAATCTTTTATGAGCTAGGACTGGCTCTAGTGCTTCACTTAAATCTTTTTGAGCACGGTCTGCTTTGTTATTTTTGAAGAAATGCTCTCTTGCTTCACTTAGATTTATTTGAGAGTTAGTAAAATTTTGAAGAAATTCTCTCTTGCTTCACTTAATTATTTTGAGAGAAAGAAAATTGGTTATGCTCATGCTCTTCACTTATATTTGTTTGAGCTTATAAAAAGCAACTCATGAAAATTAGTCCCAAAGTGATAGATATCCAAGAAGAATAAAGAAAAAAATGTCATGAAGATCATTGGACAAAATGAACTTGATTCTTAGTAATAGTTTTGAGATATGATGATGTGATAGGTGAGTTATGTTCATGAGTAATTGTGCTCTAGTAAGAATATTGGTGTGAAGGTTTGTGATTCCTATGCATGCACGAAAATCAATAATCATGCAATGAAAATTATATCCTACTTGTGGTGCATTATTCGGTGTTAATTATGCTTAATGCTTGCTTATGAGATTATTCGTTTCTTGGTTGGTCGCTTCTCAATCTTTTGCTAGCCTTCACTTTGCACCAAGTATGATCTCTACTTGTGCATCCAAAATCCTTTAAACCAGTTTTGCCACATGAGTCCACTATATCTACCTATATGCGGTATTCTTTTGCCGTTCTAAGCAAATTTGCATGTGCCATCTCTAGTTTTCAAAATAAACTTCTCTTTTGTGTGTTTGTTTCGCTCGCGAAACGGTAATGGGTGGCTAATATTTTCCATGATGGATGTGTTATTCTCACGATGAGTGTTTATTCACTTGTCATTTCACGAGAGTAAGGCAAAGGTCTTAGGGATGCCCAGTCCTGAAATGCAAAAATGAATTTACTTTATGTTGTCAAAAAATAAATTCCTTGGAAAGTGTTGGTACGGAAGGCACCCGTGGATACGGCTAGCCATGGAAAGTGAAAGAACGGTGGAAAAAGGAATAAATTTTATTTTCTGTTTGGGAACCGCCTATGGCATATCTAGTATGGAACTATTCGTAGCTCTACGTCGTTTTTGTTAGTGAGATGGATACACCTCCCAAAATGTTTTTATCTCTATATATTTCATTTTGAGCTCTGGCACCTCTACAAATCCCTACTTCCCTCCACAAAGGGCCTTTCTTTTATTTTATGCAATTTTTATTTTGAATTTGACTCTCCATCTTTTCTTATAAAAGCACCAACTAGGATGCAATATGATCGTGCTCAAGTATTGGGTGTAGTTAATATTCTAGTGTGTTTCATGAATGGATCAATGTTTGAGCATGATGGGCTAGGGATAACTTATTTTAGCGTTGATATTTGGAAAGACATGGTTTCTTGTTGATATGCTTGAGTATCTAAACTATTATGTCAAAACTAGACTATTGCTTTGAATCACATAAAAGTCCAAATGTCCATGCTATAAAGAAAAGAATATGATATGACTTGATGAATAGCACTCCACATCAAAAATTCTGTTTTTATCACTTACCTACTCGAGGATGAGTAGGAGTTAAGCAGGGATCTTGATACGTGTCCAACGTATCTATAATTTTTGATTGTTCCATGTTGTTTTATTATCAATCTTGGATATTTTATAATCATTTTATAGTCATTTTATATCATTTTTTGGTACTAACCTATTGACATAGTGCCAAGTGCCAGTTGTTGTTTTTTATATGTTTTTTACATCACAGGAAATCAATATCAAACGGAGTCCAAATGCCGCGAAACTCCATGATGATTTTTATGGCAGGAAGGAAGGCAATGGGCCCTAGTTGCACCTGGCGGGTGCCCCGAGGGGGGAAAAACCCACCAGGGCGCGCCCTGGTGGGTTGTGCCCACCTCAGGTGCCCCCCGGACCGCCTCTTTGCTCTATATATACCCCAATATTCTAGAAACCCTAGGGGAGTCCACGAAATATTCATCCAGCCGCCGCAGAGTCCAGAACCACCAGATCCAATCTAGACAGCATCACGGAGGGGTTCACCACTTCCATTGGTGCCTCTCCGATGATGCGTGAGTAGTTCTTTGTAGACCTTCGGGTTCGTAGTTAGTAGCTAGATGGCTTCCTCTCTCTCGCTGGATTCTCAATACAATGGTCTCTTGGAGATCCATATGATGTAACTCTTTTTGCGGTGTGTTTGTTGGGATCTGATGAACTTCGAGTTTATGACCAGTTATATCTTTTTATATCCATGAAAGTTATTTGAGTTTCTTTGATCTCTTATAGCCTCGTATTTCTTCTCCGATACTTGGGTTTTGTTTGGCCAACTTTATCTATTTATCTTGCAGTGGGAAGAGATGCCCGGTAGTGGGTTCGATCTTACGGTGCTTGATCCCAGTGACAGAAAGGGAACCGACACGTATGTATCGTCGCTACTAAGGATAAAAAGACGAGATCTATATCTACCGCCATATAGATAAATGGATCTTTTCTACATCATGTCATCGTTCTTATTGCATTACTCCGTTTTCCATGAACTTAATACACTAGATGCATGCCGGATAGCGGTCGATGTGTGGAGTAATAGTAGTAGATGCAGGTGAGTCGGTCTACTAATCTTGGACGTGATTCCTATGTAATGATCATTGCACGGATATCGTCATAATTATTTGAAGTTCTATCAATTGCCCAACAGTAATTTGTTTACCCACCATTTGCTATTTTTCTCGAGAGAAGCCACTAGTGAAACCTACGGCCCCCGGGTCTTCTTTCTCATATATTTGCCTTGCGATCTACTTTTCGTTTGCATTTTTATTCAGATCTATTAATCCAAAAATACAAAAAATACCTTGTTGTGTTTTATCTTTATTTATTTTATTTGGCGTTCGATCTATCAATCTACTACAATTTACCTCACGTCTGTTTGCCTATCTTGAGGCGCCATACCCCGGAAGGGATTGACAACCCCTTTAACTTGTCGGGTTGCAAGGTGTTGTTGTTTGTGCATGTGTTATTTACGTTGTGTTGCTTGGTTCTCCTACTAGTTCGATACCTTGGTTTCATCACTAAGGGAAATACCTACCGTCGTTGTGCTACATCATCCCTCCCTCTCCGGGGAAATACCTACGTAGTTGCAGCAACCATCACTTACCACCCCAGATTGATGGACAAAGTGAGAGGGTGAACCAATGCTTAGAAATGTATCTCTGATGGTTAGCTCAAAAGTTCTCTACTAAATGGCATGCTTGGGGTACCTCTGGAAGAAGTATAGTATAACACTAGTTATCATACTTCCCTAGGATGCTATCCATACAAGGCCTTGTATGGACATGAATCAAATTATGGCACATTTTTGGCTAATCTGTCTCCAGAGAACACTGATGTGCAATAGTGGATAGCTGAGAACCAAAGTCATCAGGAGGAGCTGAAAGAAAATTTGAGCAAAGCCCAAACAAGGATCAAACACTATGCAAGTCAACACAAGGGTGAAAGATCTTTTTCTGTTGGAGATTATTCATATCTGAAGCTGTAGCCATATGCCCAACACTCTGTAGCAAACATACCATATCCTAAATTGGTAATGAAATACTTTGGACTATTTCAAATAGTGGAAAAAATTGGGTTTGCTGCATATAAGCTTCGGTTCCCTGACACTGCCATGATACATCCCATGTTTCATGTTTCTAGTTAAAGGAACATGTTCCAGACCATACCCCTATGGTCTCTACTCTACCTACTCAAGTTGACCTATCTGCAGCTGACTTGGAGCCAAAGATCTTCAAAAGGGTAGGGACCTACTAGTACCAACATGGACCTGACACGAGAAATTGCCAAGACAGACAAAACAAGAAGCCATGGCCCATGGCAGAGAAAGAGAAAAGAGTTGCATGGCAACCAAACTGGACAAGTGCCATGGCAGAGCAAAATAGCTACCATGGCAACATATCGGCAAGTCCTGGAGAGAATACTGAAGGTGGCTGAGAGTGGGCTAGGAGGGTGAAGATTCAGTGCTCTCTCTGTGGGCCCAATGTGGTTGGATATGTGTGCGTGTGGGGTAGGGTGTGTGAGGTTGAGCTGCAGCAGTGGGTTATAAACCATGGGAAACAATCTGTAAGAGGCATCAAAGAAATGAATTAAGATTCTGTTTTCCCTGTCTCCTTCCTTCTTCTTCTTACCCAAGCTTACCTCTGCCTCACCTACCCCTCCTCTATCGGATCCGATCGAGCCATGGCATCACACATCAAGATGATTGCTGCTGAAGAAGCCCTGGAGTAGAGGGCCCTGATTCCCACCCTAACTGGCAACCACTCCGGTGTCTCTTGTGATGAACTCGTTGCCATTCTCGCCTCCAAGTTTATGCTCGGCCCCGCTAACTTCTCCGTGCACCACCACCTACCGGAAGATTTCCTTATCGGGTTCTCTCTCCCCCTCAGGTGCGCGCTAGTGTTGCTCTAAAAAATGTGTGCTCCCTGTGATTCTGCCTGCTCATCTACCCATGGAGTTGCTCAGCAGGTTCAAGCCCATCGATCTGCGCTTGAAGGTCGGGATGGTGATCATGAGTATTCATGACCATCACTGGTACAACGAGGTGCTATACAAACGGTTTTATCCCCTTTCCGCGACGGCATTTGGAACCGTCACCAAGTGAGTGTGGGCGATAGGGGGGGTCCTTCCCACACGACCCAGAAATCGTTCGGGATAGGCCCTCCTGGGATACAGGCTGGGGCCGTGTGCGATCGGGCGAGGCATCGAAACCCAATCATTTCCGTAGGTATGTACATCCCACACGATGAATCCCAGAAAAACATTTCCATAGGTATGTACATCCCACACGGTGAATCCCAGAAAAACATTTCCGTTTGTATGTTTATCACGCACAGTCAATCCAAGGAATACATTTCCATTCTTATGTACATCCCACACAGTCAATCCAGGGAAAACGTTTTGATTCGTATGTACATCCAACACAGTTTTATGTATACGCTCGTGTGTGAAAGGTCTGACTATCACACACGCTCTGCCTTGGTTAACTGTTTGCTTTCATCAACTACATCACACACGATTTGATGTAGAAAACTGTGTGGCATTGGGCTATCCATCACAAGCGCTTTTACTGCCAGGACCGTTTGCAAAGTTCCATGCCCATCTGTTCTCTTTTTATTTTTTCCTGTAATTTATTATTCAAATTGGAAATTTTGAAATGTGAAACGTGAAATTCAAATTCTCAGCACAATGGTTCAACAACGAATCCATAAATAAAATTGCCAGTACAATATGTTCAGTAATTACAGGATTAGGCAGCAATTAACTATGATAAACCACAATATTTAAAGGCGGTAAAGGTGAAGAGACAAGTGTAAATCATTTTGACTGCCGACAGTGTTGAAGAAGAGGAATGCCCATAATGTGCCTTCCTGCATGCCATAGGCACGAACCACTTTTGTCCAACCCCTTGTGATGATCGCCCGCCCATCCGTCACCGCCTTCAGGAAGACTTCTAGAGCATTATCATGGTAGAATGAATTATATACTTTAACCTTAGTTGCCTCCACTCTGGTCATGTAGTTTGCAAGGCAATCATCAGTAAATAGCTTCAGAAACCACTGAAAAGAGAAAAATATGAGATACTGAGGTCTAATAGAGTAACTTGTTGTGGGCAGGGGGAAAAGGCAACACATTACTTACCATCCTAAAGTTCAATGTTGTCTTTGACAAAGTGTAAATAAAGAGCTTAATTCCAATCACCCGTTTCTTTCGCCTAACAATATTTCTTAGTTTCCTCACTTGACGCTTGTTCATGAATATCTCATTGCCCCATACGCAAAAGGGATCGAAGTGTGGATCAGTACCGCTCATATATGTACCTACAAGCAACCAGTAAATGTTAGAAGCTAAACTGAGATTGCACAAATGATGTAAAATACAACTACCTATGTTCCTAAGTACAAGTATTTTTTTTAGATTTCAATATGAACTACATACGGATGTATATAGAATTATAGATATAGTTTAGATGAGAATCTAGATTCACTCATTTTTCTCCTTATGTAGTCTATATTGGAATCTCTAAAAATACTTATATTTAGGAATGGATGGTGTATAAGACATGGGATGCAGCTAACCTCGACGGCAAACAACAACATTGCCTATTGTAGCCCTGTGTAAGTACCTGTAAAGCCAATGTTAACTACAACAGGGTTAACATCCACCAAAAATAGCAAATGGTAATAAAACGGCAGCATCTGTAGTGATCTCTTCATTTCGAAAGAGTAGCACGGTAGCAAAGGGACGGATTAAAAAGTGGATACAACTGTTAGTTGCAATAGGCTTAACAACATCCAGATTCATGTTTTGTAAGTTTGTAGCCATTGAAATACAACTCTTTAAAAATGGATACAAATGTTAATTGCAACAGGCTTAATGGCCATTGAAACCGGTACTGATAAAAATGCAATTGGCAGAGTTAAACATCATAGGGCAGGTGCTGCCAGAGCAGATAATGGCCCAGTTGTCTATTAAAAGGTAGAGAAAATAGCTAAAACGTGTTAGGCATGTTTACTACAACATGCTTAATACACCGACCGTACAAAACATAGCCATTAATTGCAACTGGTATTGGTAAGATTGAACTGGTGAGTACATACTTGGTAAGTCCTGCGAGGTAGTTGTTGGGGCACTTCATCTTGGCCAGAGCGTTCCCAAAGCCAGCGGAGGCGAGCTGTTCCTCCAGGTCGAAGTGTGGATCAGTGCCACTGACATGTGTACCTACAAGCAACCAGTAAATGGTAAAAGTTAAAATGCAATTGCACAAATGATGTGAAATACTATAAGACATGGGATGCAGCTAACCTCGATGGCAAACAACAACATCGGCCGTTGTGACCCTGCGTAAGTACATGGACAGGCATGTTAAGTAGAACAGGGTTAGCATCCACCAAAAATAGCAAATGGGCAGCATCTCTAGTATATCTTCATTGCGGAGAGTAGCATGGTAGCAAATGGACAGATTAAAAAATGGATACAACTGTTAATTGCAACAGGCTTAACAGCATCTTAAGTCCTGTTTTGTAAGTTTGTAGCCATTGAAATACAACTATTTTAAGAATGGATTCAATTGTTAATTGCAATAGGCTTAATAGACATTGAAACCGGTACTGATAAAAATGCAATTGGCATAGTTAAACATCACAAGGCAGGTGTTGCCAGAGTAGAGAATGGCCCAGATGTCTATAAAAAGGTAGGGAAAGTAGCAAAAACGTGTTAGACATGTTTACTAGAACATGCTTAATACATTGATCGTACAGAACATAGCCATTAATTGCAACTAGTATTGGTAAGATTGAACTGGTGAGTACATACTTGGTAAGTCCTGAGAGGTAGTTGCTGGGGCACTTCATTTTTGGACAGAGCCCGCCAAAGTCAGCAACGGCGGACGCGAGCTGTTCCTCTGGGTCAAAGCGTGGATCAGTGCCACTGACATGTGTACCTACAGGCAACCAGTAAATGGTAGAAGTTAAACTGCAATTGCACAAATTATGTGAAATACTGTAAGACATGGGATGCAGCTAACCTCGACGGCAAACAACAACATCGGCCGTTATTACCCTACGTAAGTACATGGATAGGCATGTTAAGTACAACATGGTTAGCATCCACTAAAAATAGCAAATGGGCAGCATCTCTAGTGATATCCTGAGTCATGTATTGTAAGTTGGTTGCTGGTATTGGTGAAATTGAGCTGGGCACGGTAATATTTGAACATCACACGATTATGCGATCTTTGAAATAAGCGAGGCAAGAACATGCTTTATACATCAACCGTACAAATCATAGCCGTTGCAAGTGGTATTGGTAAGATTTAGCTGGTCAGATCTTACCTGTGAAGTCCTGGGGGGTAGTCGCTGGGGGACTTCATCTGGGCCAGAGCCTGCACCATGTCGGCCATGGTGGTGGAGGCGAGGTGTTCCTCCGGGTCAACACGCACAGCAGCCATCGCGCCATGGACCGCTATCAGCTCCTGGCGGTGGGGATTAGGAGGCATGAGGATGTTTCGCAGGCGTCATTAAAGCAATCAGGCCGGGGCCGTGATAGAGATCGGTGGGTTACTTGACTGGATCCGAGCAGAACGTGGATGTGGTTGAAGTTGTGGTTGCAGCGGTGGCGGTTTGAGATGCCGGTAGGGGGAGGCGCGAGGGGGGATACTGAGGGTGGGCATGTGGTTGGAGGAATAAATTCTGAAATCGCGCGCCTAATGAAAAATTCGCTGCGAAACTTGAAACTTGGGCGGGGGAAACACACAACACAGACGAAGTGCGTAAAATACTCATGTGCGAGAAAAAAGAAAGTTGGCACCTCCCGTCTCCAAAAAATGTACACGTGTACTTGATTTTTTCGGTCAATGGTACGCCTGATTTATTAGGAAACATCGCACAGGTAACTGACTTATGGGTCATTAACGGAAAAAACGTAGACGGGTACGGCATGGAAACCATGTATTTTGTGATCTTCTAATGATTAACGCAAAAAAAAAAACACGGGCACACATGCTAATCGACGCTCAAAGCCCTCAACGGATGCTCTTACCGACATTGTACGTTAATACTACAAACTTAAAGTACTGCTGCCATCGGGGCATGCTGGCCAGACGCCTGCGTTTTCCTTGCCGGCCTTGTAGGCGGTAGCCCACCGTGCTTCGGTCTCGGCCAAGCTCTCCTCACCACGGTGTGCGGCCTCTTTTTTCTTGAGGCGGCGGGACTCTCTTTTCTTGACTGCTTTCTGCCTTTTCTGCTCATTCTATGCGGCTTTGGCCGCCTCTAGATCCACCACCCATTCGGCCATGGCAGCCTCAAAGTCTGTCCATGTAACCTTCTGGACGCCGGCGGCGATGAACTCGGCGTGGCGAGATGCCATCACTTCCTTACCATGTGTGCGGACGGCGAGGAACGCAGCGTGGCGGGATCCATCGCTTCCTTACCAGTTATTGTGCGCCGCGGTGCCATGGACGATGCCTGGAGAGAGCTCCAGGACGGAGGGGCTGGGCAGCCGTATAGTGCGGTGGAATTTGATACGTCTCCATCGTATCTACTTTTCCAAACACTTTTGCCCTTGTTTTGGACTCTAACTTGCATGATTTGAATGGAACTAACACGGACTGACGCTGTTTTCAGCAAACTTTCCATGGTGTTATTTATGTGCAGAAACAGAAGTTCTCGGAATGACCTGAAACTCCACGGAACGTCTATTTGGAAATAATTATAATCCTTGCAAAATATGAAGACCAAGGGGCCCACACCTTGTCCGCGAGGGTGGGGGCGCGCCCTCCCCCCTAGGGCGCGCCCCCTACCTCATGGGCCCCCTGGAGATCCTCCGACCTCAACTCCAACTCTATATATTTGTTTTCGGAGAGAAAAAAATCAGAGAGAAGGATTCATCGCGTTTTACAATACGGAGCCGCCGCCAAGCCCTAAAACCTCTCGGGAGGGCTGATCTGGAGTCCGTTTGGGGCTCCGGAGAGGGGAATCCGCCGCCATCGTCATCATCAACCATCCTCCCTCACCACCTTCAAGATGCTCCCCGCCGTGCGTGAGTAATTCCATTGTAGGTGTGCTGGACGGTGATGGGTTGGATGAGATTTATCATGTGATCGAGTTAGTTTTGTTAGGGTTTGATCCTAGTATCCACTATGTTCGAGATTGATGTTGCTATGACTTTGCTATGCTTAATGCTTGTCACTAGGGCCCGAGTGCCATGATTTCAAATCTGAACCTATTATGTTTTCAAGAATATATGTGAGTTCTTGATCCTATCTTGCAAGTCTATAGTCACCTACTATGTGTTATAATCCGGCAACCCCAAAGTGACAATAATCGGGACCACTCCCGGTGATGACCATAGTTTGAGGAGTTCATGTATTCACTATGTGTTAATGCTTTGCTCCGGTACTCTGTTAAAAGGAGGCCTTAATATCCCTTAGTTTACGCTAGGACCCGCTGCCACGGGAGGGTAGGACAAAAGATGTCATGCAAGTTCTTTTCCATAAGCACGTATGACTATATTCGAATACATGCCTACATTACATTAATGAATTGGAGCTAGTTACGTGTCACCCTATGTTATGATTGTTACATGATGAACCGCATCCGCATAATTCTCCATCACCGATCCAATGCCTACGAGCTTTTCACATATTGTTCTTCGCTTATTTACTTTTCCGTTGCTGCTTTTACAATCACTACAAAACACCAAAAATATTACTTTTGCTTCCGTTACTTTTGTTACTGTTACCACTACTATCATATTACTTTGCTACTAAACACTTTGTTGCAGATAATAAGTTATCCAGGTGTGGTTGAATTGACAACTCAGCTGCTAATACTTGAGAATATTCTTTGGCTACCCTTGTGTCGAATCAATAAATTTGGGTTGAATACTCTACCCTTGAAAACTGTTGCGATCCCCTATACTTGTGGGTTATCAAGACTATTTTCTGGCGCCGTTGCCGGGGAGGATAGCTCTATTCTTTGAGTCACTTGGGATTTATATCTGCTGGTCACTATGAAGAACTTGGAAGACTCTAAGATAACAATTTGTCCCTCAACTACGAGGGGAGGTAAGGAACTGCCATCTAGCTTTGCACTTGATTCACCTTCTGTTTTGAGTAAGCTTGCGACGCCTAAACCTGCTTCTGCTATTCGTTCTGATATGTCACATGTTATTGATGATGCCACTTATGCTATGCATGATACTTATGATGAGACTACTTCTATGCTTGATACTACTGTGCCACTTAGTGAATTTCTTGATGAACAAATTGCTAGGGCTAGAGATAAAGAAATTATTGAAACTGATTATATTGATGAAAGTGACGATGAAGACTTGCCTGTTATTCATGAGGGTTATGTTTTTGATAAAGAAGCTTCTTTAGCTATTTTAGCTTGCAAAGATAGATACGAACTCAAGAGGTTATTAGCTAAATGGAATCAGCAATCTCTTAATGATAAAATGAAACCTGGCCCTGCTTTTGCTACTTCACCTATCTGTGTTACCGATAAGGATTATGAATTGTCTGTTGATCCTGATGTAATTACTTTGGTTGAATCTAATCCTTTTCATGGCTATGAATCTGAAACTGTTGTGGCACATCTTACTAAATTAAATGATATAGCCACCCTCTTCACTAATGATGAGAGATCTCGCTACTTTTATATCCTTAAAATATTTCCGTTCTCATTAAAGGGTGATGCTAAGATATGGTTTAATTCCCTTGATCCTGGTTGTGTGCGTAGTCCCCAGGATATGATTTATTACTTCTCTGCTAAATATTTCCCTGCTCATAAGAAACAAGTTGCTCTGAGGGATATATATAATTTTGTGCAAATTCAAGAAGAGAGTCTCCCACAAGCTTGGGGGAGGCTTCTCAAGTTACTTAATTCTTTGCCTGATCATCCTCTTAAGAAAAATGAAATACTTGAAATATTTTATAATGGACTAACCGATGCTTCCAGAGATTACCTGGATAGTTGTGCTGATTCTGTTTTCAGGGAAAGAACACCGGATGAAGCTGAAATTCTACTGAATAATATGTTGAAATATGAAAATAATTGGACACTTCCTAAGCCAGCTCCTGAGCCAATTCCTGAGCCTATTCCTAAACCAACTCCGAAGAAGAGAGGTGTTCTATTTCTCAGTCCTGAAGATATGCAAGAGGCAAATAAATCTATGAAAGAAAAAGGTATTAAAGCTGAAGATGTTAAGAATTTACCTCCTATTGAAGAAATACATGGTCTTAATTTACCGTCTGTTGAAGAAACATATGATCTCAATCCATTACCTATTGAAGAAACTCATGGTCTTGATAACCCGACACAGGTAGTAAAGGTAAATTCTCTCTATAGATATGATAAAGCTGAAATCCCTCCTACTAAAATTGCTAGCCAATGCTTTGATGAGTTTGATAATTTTATGGTTAAGCAAGAAGATTTAAATGCTTATTTTGGTAGACAATTAAAACAAAATGCTTATATAATTGAACACTTGGGTTACCAAATAATATGTCTAGAGTTAAAGGTGAACTTAAACTCATTACTAAACATGCTTCTATGGTTACCACTCAAGTAGAACAAGTACTTAAGGCTCAAAATGATTTTCTCAATGAAATGAATAGTAATAAAAATGATTATGCTGTTAGAGTGGCTACTAGAACTAGTAGAATGACTCAGGCACCTTTGTATCCTGAAGGTCACCCTAAGAGAATTGAGCAAGATTCTCAGAGAAATAATATTGATGCACCTAGTCCTTCTAAAAAGAAGAAAAAGAAAAATGATAGGACTTTGCCTGCTTCTAGTGAACCTATTGCTGAACCACATGAGAATCCAAATAATATCTCTATTTCGGATGCTGAAACACAATCTGGTAATGAACATGAACCTAGTGAAAATGTTAATGATGATGTTCATGATGATGCTCAACCTAGTAATGATAATGATGTAGAAATTGAACCTGCTATTGATCTTGATAACCCACAATCAAAGAATCAACGTTATTATAAGAGAGACTTTGTTACTAGGAAACATGGTAAAGAAAGAGAACCATGGGTTCAGAAACCCATGCCTTTTCCTCCCAAACCATCCAAGAAAAAGGATGATGAGGATTTTGAGCGCTTCTTTGAAATGATTAGACCTATCTTTTATGCGTATGTGATTAACTGATATGCTCAAAATGAATCCTTATGCTAAGTATATGAAAGATATTGTTACAAATAAAAGAAAGATACCGGAAGCTGAAATTTCCACCATGCTTGCTAATTACACTTTTAAGGGTGGAATAAAGAAACTTGGAGATCCAGGAGTACCTACTATACCATGCTCCATTAAAAGAAACTATGTTAAAACTGCTTTATGTGATCTTGGAGCCGGTGTTAGTGTTATGCCTCTCTCTTTATATCGTAGACTTGATTTGAATAAGTTGACACCTACTGAAATATCTTTGCAAATGGCTGATAAATCAACTGCTATACCTGCCGGTATTTGTGAGGACGTGCTGTTGTGGTTGCAAAGCGTTGCTATTCTAACGGACTTTGTTATTCTTGATATTCCCGAGGATGATAGTATGTCAATTATTCTTGGAAGACCTTTTTGAATCTTGCAGGGCTGTTATTGATTGCAACAAAGGCAATGTCACTTTTCATGTTAATGGTAATGAGCATACGGTACACTTTCCAAGGAAACAACCTCAAGTTCATAGTATCAACTCTATTGGAAAAATTCCATCAACTATATTTGGAGGTTTTGAATTTCCTCTTCCTACTGTCAGGAAGAAATATGATATTCTTATTATTGGGGATGTGCATATCCCCGTTGAGGTAACATAGTGTTATTCGAAATTTCTCCGGTTCCATGTTAGTCGAAATGAGTTTGTTAACAAGACCTGATCAACCTTGTTAGTGAATTCCTTTTGATGAGCAGGAGATGGATGAAACTAGAAGCACAACCTTCTGTACTTTCTTTCTACTTTCTGTTATTTAGTTGAAATAAAGTAAAAATAGTATTTTCTGTCTGTTTTCTGATTTATCCGTGCAATATAAAAATACCCCGAAAGTAAAATTTCTCCAAATGCCCTGAAAATGGAATATGATTTTTCTAGATTTTTTGAGAATATCTGGCACTGAGACCACAACAGGAGGGGCAAGCACCTGGCCACGAGGGTGGAGGGCGCGCCCTACCCCCCAGGGCGTGCCCCTACCTCGTGGGCCCATGGTGGCCCTCCTCCACTCATTCCTGCACCCATACACTTCTTCTTCCTCCCACAAACACCAATATCCAGCTCAAGCACGAGTTCTAGCTCATTTTGCTGCGATTTTTTATCTCCTTGCTCAAAGCACCTCTCACAAAACTGCTTGGGGAGATTGTTCCTTGGTATGTGACTCCTCCATTGGTCCAGTTAGTTTTTGCTCTAGTGCTTTATTCATTGCAAATTTGTGCTGCCTAGGTGACCATGTTCTTGAGCTTGCATGTCAAATTTATATGGTTCCAAGTAGTTCTAATGCATGATATAGGCTCTAGACACTTGTAGGAGTAGTTGCTATCAATTTCATTGAGTTTGGTTTACTTTTGTTTGAAGTTACTAAAAATTTCAGAATATTTCAGAAAATAATGAAGAGATTTTTGAGGGGTTCATCGAGCCGAAGCTCAAACGAAAAGCAAAATGAAGAAGCACAGAGGCGCAAATATAATTTGCCTCGCCCCACGGAGGTTCGGCCATGTGAATGGCCTTCCGATAATTTCTTGAGAGAAGCCGGGATTTATGATGATTTTTATTCATTGGCTGAGAACGCTGGCCTCACCGACTTCCTCTGCGACCAACGTCATCAATATCTCTTACTCACTAATACTTTTGTGCAAAACTTCTACTACTTTCCTAAAGAAACACCTCCTTAAGTAGAGTTTCATTTATACGATGTTGAAAATGCCACTAGAATAATTTTGCAAGGTTTGCAAAATACCTTTCGAGGGTACCTTAGATGAACCACATCGTAAAGATGTGGACGGGTTTATTAACACAATTACCGTGGGGGAAACTAGGAAGGTTTCCGATGCAAGAATCACTAGCATACATTTTCCTGTTTTACGCTACTCTGCCATATTTGCTAGTCATTGCCTGATTGGTCACGGAAACTGTGGAAACCTTAGTGTTCCTGATATTATCATTTTGTTCCATGGTTTATTTTCTGATAACTCTGTTAGTATGGGTGGTATTATTGCTAAACGGTTAAGTTTGAACCATACTAAGGGTCCCATCTTTGGAGGTATTTATGCTTCACGCCTTGCTGCACATTATAACATACCTATTAGGCTCTATGAGAAAGAAGAAAAATTGCTGCCCAATGCTTATTTAGATTATAAGAGTATGGTAGCGCATGATTTCATTGTTAAGAATAGGGAAGGGGAGCTTAAATACAAATTGTTCTTTGATAAACATCACCATGAGACTATTACCTTGCCTGCTCCCTCCTTGTTTAATTTATCGAAGGTTCGTATCTCGTTAAGGTGGCTGGCATTCAAGCTTACCGGAACCCTACACCAACCCCGGAGCCGGAACCACAATTTGAGCCTCCACGACAGTCTGATTACTTTTGGGATCCGGAGATGACTGTCAGCCAGTGGCAGTCAGAGTCCCCTTCATCTCAGTATGACCCCAGCTACACCTACGGGTATCCGCCAGGCCATCCTTGGCAATGAACCAACTTAGGCTAAAAGCCTAAGCTTCGGGGAGTACGTATTTCCCACCGACATTACACTTATGTTCACACACTCATTGCTAAATGTCGGTGCTCATACTCTTTCACTGTAATATCCATGCTAGTTTATTTTCTTTTTCTTGCTTTCTTCTTGTGTGTGTTGATAAACCTTAAGAAAATCCAAAAAAATTAGTGTAGTTTTTAGTTAGTTTACTTTTCTTGCTGTAGTAGTAATAATTAAAAAGAAAACCCAAAAATATTTCCCGTTCTTCTTTTTCTTGTTGGGAGCTTTCCCGTGTAAATAGTTTTTATTTCTTTTCTTTTATTTGGGGGTTGATAGGAGAAGACCATGATTAAATTGATGAAGTTACTCTTATATGCATTATTGTTAATTTTACCAAGAGCCCATATTGCCTTGTCTTCTCCTGTTTACTAAATGCTCGCAAATTCCAGCTTAGTCCAATGCACGTGCACTCTTATTATTATTCACATCGTTCAATCATGCAAGTGAAGGGCAATTATGACGATATATGATGAACTGACTGAGATGAGAAAAGCTGGTATGAACTCGACCTCTCTTGTTTTTGTAAATATGATGAGCTCATCGTTCCTGATTCAGCCTATTATGAATAAACATGTTTGCAACGACAATTAGAGATCATAGTTGCTCGTTCCATGCTTGATTAGCTATGAGTTATAATGGTTTACCTTGCGTGCCAACATGCTATTAAAATGGTTGTGATGTGGTATAGTGGGGTGGTATCCTCCTTTGAATGATTTAAGTGACTCGACTTGGCACATGTTCGCACATGTAGTTGAAACAAATCAACATAGCTTTCACGATATTTATGTTCATGGTGGATTATATCCTACTCATGCTTGTACTCAATGTTTATTAATTTTAATGCATGTTCATGACTGTTGTCGCTCTCTAGTTGGTCGCTTCCCAGTCTTTTGCTAGCCTTCACTTGTACTAAGCGGGAATACTGCTTGTGCATCCAATCCCTTAAACCCCAAAGTTATTCCATATGAGTCCCTATATGCGGTATCTAACTGCCATTCCAAGTAAATTTGTATGTGATAGTATTCAAGGGCTCAACGACAAACGACAACAGAAATTTGGCTTCCCTTACAATTTTGCTCGTTCATTATCGCACACGGTTCATCATCGCCGCTTCCGGAAACAGTGTGCGCTGAGCCTATTCTGTGTTGCATTATGATTGGCCGAAACCCCAGCCATGCGGATCGCGCGTGTGCATCGTAGGATGCGCCGAGATCGAACGGCAATCCACGGCCCTCACATCACACCCGTGCACCTGTAGCTGGATTGGATTTATATGCGCTAAATACCTAGAAAATGCACATAATCCCCTAAATATGGTAAATGAGTTCGGAAAAATGTCAAATTTGAACATGTTGCATTTGAGGCGGTATGTTGATCGTTGGAAAACAACTGAATGACAAACTAGGACGGAAATTTGGATTCCCCTTCAATCTTGGTGATTTCCCTCTCGAAAGCATTGAACTTCCTCTGTGATGGTTCGATTTATGAAGGGCGTGCATGACGACATAAATCAAATCTTCTCAGCTTTTAACTAGGGTACGGTGAGGCCATACCATGGCACCATGCCAGGCGTCATGTTTTTCAAGCACATATTTCATTGTTCTATAGTTGATAACCCAGTAAATGACGCGTTTGTGGTTGACTATTGCCACGCATTCCATTGAAATCTCTGCCCATTCCTTGTAAAAGGCTTGAGAAATTACTAAATACCACGAGTATGGTTTTTCCAGACCGTTCTTGTGCACCTTTTCAAGCACCAATTGTTTGAATTTGAATTATGTGCATTAATGCCTACAAAATGCACGTAATCCCCTAAAGATTGTAAATGAACCCGGAAAAGTGTCAAATTTGAACACGGTGATTAGCAGGGTTTATGTTCATCATAGAAAAAACTCATGGATGAAGGACAAAGGAAATTAGGATTCCCATTCAATGTCAATGATTTACTATCACACATGATTCATCTTCGTTGCCTCTGCGAACCGTGTGTGTTCACTCACACATGCAAAAGCAAAAAAGAAAACCCTCGCCCACTTCATCCCCACTCACTCGCCGCGGACTCCTCCGCAACTCTACACCCTAAGCTTGATGGCTGTTGGCGACAGGCGTAGGTCACGCTCTAAACGGCACGGGGTTTCGCCTCTACCGCTTTCCGCCGCCTATCTGCATCGACATTTCAGACTCTGGTCGACTGGGGTTTTCTGCAGGATTGGGCCGGGGATTTTTCTCATGGAGAAGGTAATCAACTTAATTAGCAAAATATTCACTCATCTCTTATCGCAGTCCGTCCATCGATGTTAATCAACCGGTGGAAATCGTCGTGGAATCATTTTTGTTCTAGCTGATTCGTGGGTGTTCCTTCATGTGTCCATAGTGCGAGCACAAATCGGGCAACTGTGGTCGTGGCCAGTTGGAAACGATGTTCTATCTTACCATTCCGGATGACTTCAGGGAGCGCTCGGTATGTTCAATCTCAACCTACCACGGTCGGCATGGCCTAAATTTGTGAACATATACCGTCTATTAATACATTATGTATATATTTGCATCAAATCTTTGTTACATTATCTATTTTTAATTCTATATTTTTGTACTTTGCTTTCATCTATATATTGATATGTTCTGTCAGTTACTCCCATATTTGCATCTTGCTCTATTATTTCAATATATCTAATTTACGACCTTAATTTTCATTTCAAGCAGTACATCCCTTGCTTTGCAAGAACAGGAGTAGAATGAAATCTTGGGCTTTACTTTGCTGATGACTCCCAGGATGTCATATTGACAACGCAACATGGATTTACAATAACGGTTAGCGTAAAACTTGATAAAGATGGTCACTCCTATTTCAATGCGGACCTTTGGAGAAAAATGTCTAAGTGTTATGAACTGAAAGCTGGCAATAAAATTCTAGTGCGGGCACCACATCCTGGTGTAATTAACATGGATGTTTACTTCCCCAACATCATCAGCCGATCAAAGTCTGATCGAGGTTAGTGTCCTTTCAACTTTCTCCATGCTGTCATATTACTTAGCAAAATCGGGGTATTTGTTCTGACTAATTGATTCACTATTGAAGCAACCAATTCTGATTTCATATTCTGACTCTGTTCCTAGGCAGTAACAAATTCTATTTACCAATTTATGCGCACTATATATTCTTCTGCCATGTTCTGAATAAATAATACATTTGCACATTTTAAGCAGGATATGTTGGATGCATAGTGAATGATCTGTATGTTACTAACCGTACCAAATTTCACTGGAACGAATTGAAGCATGTCATAAACTTTGTTGATAATCTGACAGAGATAGCACAATGTATGAACGCTGGATTTTGGATGGGATTGATTAGACCTATGGTGCACACACTGAACAAGACCAATTGTGTGCACGAAACGCTGGTAAAAAATCTTATTTTAATGTTGATGCTCATAAAATATATATATCTTCAATGATATGTTACAATTGATTTTTATTCTACATGTCAGCAGAAATTGCCCCCTGTAGCAGTTCCTGGATCGATTTCCCGACGTGGTCAAATTAGACTTGTGCCTGCTAATAATGCCAAAGTGATTGCAAGGTACTGCATTTCCCGCAGAAAAGGAACCATTCAAATTAACAAGCTCTCACTTCTCATGGCAATGCATCCATATTGGAAAATTGGAGACACTATTCTACTCATGCTCTACCAAGGCACAGGAGGGATCTTCCTTTTCATTGACGAGATGCCGAGTCGCCATGATCAAGCTGCTTCCAGCGGATAGTTGTGGTTGTTGGCCCTCAGCCTCTTCAAATGTGCTAGTTGTTACTATATATGTTTAAGTATGTAGATTTGGACCATATGGTTGTTGGCCCTTAGCCTCTTAAAATGTGATAGTTGTTACTATGTTAAGTATGTAGATATGGACCATATGGTTGTCAAAACCGTGTTACGAAGATCCTCCTTTTGTCGAATAGTGTAACCACTATATATATGTTACTCAAATGATGTTACCCAAGTTCATAAATTTTCATGGAAAGTATTAGTATCGTACACCGTTCATTGAGTTTAAGCGTGTGCCCGATGTACAGAAGGCATTTGCATATTAACTGTCCATATTGCAAATTCACACACATGTTAACATTAGGAAACATATGTGTAACATACTAATCATCGCACATGAGTACTCGCAAATGCATCGTGTGCGATACTCCCTGCCACCGCAAGCAACTAGTTTGCATTTTCAAAGTTTTTTGTACAAATGAAATCGCACACGAAGTAACTATATTTCCCGTCTGTGTTGTAATTTCTCATAGCAAACAGTTCATCCAAGTCGGCTGTTTGCCACGTATCACACACATCTTGTTTACACGACTCGTTTGTGTTCTTTTGCCTCATCACAAACAGTTCATCCATGTGAACTGTATGCCGCATATCACACACATCTTTTCAAGTTGAACTGTTTCTGTTGTGTTCCCTAATCGAAAATAGTTCGCCCGAGTGAACCGTATGCCGTATATCGCACACACATTGATATGGCTGCCCGTTTATGTTGTTCAACCTCATCGCAAACAATTCGAAGGGATTAACCATGTGTCATGCATCGCACACACATTGTTATGGCTGCCCATTTCTGTTGTTCTGCCTCATTGCAGGTAGTTTGAATGGATTAACCATGTGCCCTTCATCGCACACGCAACTAAAATCTGAACCGTGTTTGATGGCTCCGCCATCGCAAACGTTTTGCACCTTTTTTGACGGGTTTTTACACCACCGTTTGCGATTATTGCATCGCACACAGTTTCGGCAAAGGGTCTCTGATCGTAGTGTCGCGTTAGCAGTATCCTGCGGTAGTGCATGCCTAGTTCTGTTCCTGGAAACCCTCCTCGCGCTGTTATGCGACATTGAGAGCTTGGAGCCAGAAACGCGCTCTGGCTCCAACGTGTCGGCGGTCAGACTCTCGGCTTGGACGGCAAACCCTGATGCTATCATGTGCGACTCTGACCTCCTGCTCCCGGTGTCAGATGCTGTCCACCACAACGTCGTCCCAGCCCGTGCGGAGCGCTTTGCTTTCCCCTTGTTGTGCCACGCTGTCAAGATCTTCTTCACCCATTCTACGGACTACCTCCTTCCCCTTCTGCCACGACCGCCTCTGACATCGGCCGCTAATGATGCTGCTTCCGATGATGGCTTGATACTTGTGACCGCGTTGGGATTTTCCCGAAGAGGAAGGGTGAAGTAATATAGTAGCAGAAAGTATTTCCCTCAATTAAGAACCAAGGTTTATCGGAGATTCACGCAAACAACTTTTAGTAGTACCTGCACACACACACAAACAAATACTTGCATCCAATGCGGGCAAGAGGGTTGTCAATCCCTTTGTCCTCGTTAATTGCAAGGATTAATTCTGATAGTGGGAGATATATAAATTGCAAAACTAAATAAAAGAAAATAAACTGTCACTACAAAAAAATACACTTCCGTGATGATACATGTTTGTCACAGTAGGTCATGTTTTCTGTCATGCATGTACATCCATGACAAATTTATGACAGAATCAAGATAGTCATACGTGTGTTGTCGTAGAAGTGTTCCATGACATTAACAAAACTATCATCACGGAAGTGTCCACTTCCATGATGATAAATCGTGCGTCACAGAAGTGCTTTCGTCAAGGGTGACCGACACGTGGCATCCACCGTAACGGAAAGCCGTTAAGCTATTGGGTCAGGTTTTCGATCCGATAACCCGTTAACAGCCCCGACCAATGGGAAATTTCCACGTGTAAAATTCTTATTGGCCAGACGAAACACGTGTCAGCTCGTCAGTGGGTCAGATAGGCGCCTATGATATCTCGACACGTGCCACGCCCACCATCGCCCATTTAGCTTACAAAGCCGGCCCGTTTGACTTGGTCAAAAGTTATGACCGCCCATGAAAAGCACGTTAACGGTCTCTTCACAAATAGCCCATTTCACGGCCCGTTAACTCACGACCCGTTAGGCCCTAAAGGAAATCGGCCCAACAACGTCATGTGGGCCGTCGAATATAACACCAGCCCATTTCACTTTCGGCAAATGTATGGCCCATGATGTCTTTCGGCCGATATGAGGCCTTCGTATCTTTCGGCCCTTTACAGGCCCACGGTGACTCTAGCCCATAATGAACAGTAATTTTCTTTGTACCCGTTAACGGCCCGTGATTTACATGGGCCGTTTCCAGCCCGTGTTAGCTTTCGTCCTATTGACGGCCCATACGTTCTTGGGCTCCTTTTCGGCCCTCGATTACTTCCGGCCCGTTACTGGCCTGTTCCCCTAATGGGCCATATTCAGCCCATGGCAAGAGTCGGCCCGTTACTAGCCTGTTCCCCTAATTGGCCAAATTCGTCCATGGCAAGAGTCGGCCCATTACTGGTCTGTTACCCTAATGGGCCAAATTCGGCCCATGGCAAGAGTCAGCCCGTTTCTGGCCTATTAACCCGTTGCACCGTTTCTAGCCCGTCCTATATTCTGGCCCATTAACAACCCATTATGCCTGTGACAGAATTAAGCCTTTGCTGTCCTACGGCATGTTAACGGCCCGTTACCGTGCTGTGCCGATACCAATTATGCCCGATTACGGCCCATGTAGACCCATTTATCCGACGGCCCGAGGCCCACCGATTACAGGCCCATTTATCGACGGCCCGAGGCCCACCGATTACAGGCCCATTTATCGACGGCCCGTAGGAGACCCATGGATCCTACGGCCCGTATATGGCCCATGGTAGTTGCGGCCACTAGAAAACCAGGGAAAAAGAAGACTAGGAAATAAATAATGCCGAAACTAACGCTACGCTATTAAGGCGATTGCACAGATTACATCCACTCGGCATCAAAGATCGCCACCAGTGCAATATAGGGAACACCCTACACTATACAAAAATGGCTTGTTGTTTTCTTGACGGTGGCTGCACATTAAGAATAAATTTTGTATCGCACCAAAACAAATTACAACTATATAACAAAAGGAAGGTTGGCATAAAACTTAACAGTCTAGCAGATAAATGCACCACCATAAGTTCAGAAGCTCGGTTCATTTGACCTGACTGTTACGTTTTCATGTTGTATTATCCGATGGAGCACCATAACCCTCGCCTTCATTTCCCCTAGGCTCCTGAACAACATAGCAAATGTGAGATAGTCTGGTTTCAAAACCATGCATATCTTGACGACATTGAGCAATATTTCTCCTTGTTTCACAAAGGGTCTCTATTAGGGAATGGACTTGTGTCTGAAGTGCAGATACAACATTGCTTTGAGCTTGCATATGTTGATCATGAGGCAGTTTGGACGATATTGCCCTAACAACCAACCCAGTATTACGCAGGAACGTGCTTTTGGCACTGTTAGTGGATAGGTACTGACCCACTGCAGCAAGAGCTGACATGGCGGTTATAGTTGCCTCGCCACCTTCAGAAGGTGGCGGTTCCACCATTTTTTCCATAGCTCGCTGAATAATTGAGATTTTACACTAGTAGTACCAGAACAGAAGATATTAAGGAGCAGCACAATCAAACAAAATAGTTTCGGTCTATATACAGAACTTATTCTGGTGAACCCATGTAAAATATTAGTTGTATTTTATTGCAAAGTACATAATAAAACCAGGTTCCAAACATATGACCATGTACCATCGCTAATGTATTGTCTATTTCTTCACATTGTATTGAGGGCTAAGGATAAAGAGACGAAGTTTATAATACGGTAAGCATAGTATGCCATCATTCATATCACAAAACAACTAAGAACAGACAAACAGGCAATTGTAACGTTGTGTGGGCAAGTCCAGCACGGAACTAGATTACGGGTCAAGATCAAAGGAACATCACTCCTCTCTTTTAAACCTTGTAAGGTGCAATGATATGCTAAGACAATTGTGTATAAAATTGAAAAGAGTAATAGACATTGGCTGCAAACCATGCAGTTCAAGGCACAAGTCAGAGTAAGTAGTAGTTAAAAGGCATGAGGATTAAGGACTTACAACAGCGACTTTGACTAGTGTAGTCATGCCCTTCTTCTTGCTGGTGTGAAAGTCCTTGAAGATTTCCACAACATTTGGTTCAGGTGCTTTTTGGTCCTTGTGGGCTTTCCTCTGCATTTCGAACAAGTCAATATTGATCTGATAATATGGTACAGCGAAAAGAGTGAAACATCAGCTAATTACAAGAGCCTCGCAGTGTGCAATATAGCTACGAGATCCTGTCATCTGTTGGAATTTCACTTTAAATGCAGTTGGCCTTGTTCTTTGAACAGTTCACCTACAAGAAGATAGATTCGTGTGGCACATGCGTTAGGACTTCAACATGTGATCTGATCACATATATATAATGTACCTGATATTTCGGATCAGACCAGTGTTTAACAAGGCCCCTCAAGTCTTCATCCGATATATTTTCCACTAGAGATGTTTGGGAAAGTTCACTTTATTAGCCTTGCCTTCAAAGTGAGTTTTCCTCAAGTTATACCGAAATCTTGTCATAGAGCAGACTTGAAAACATGGGTGCAAGCTTGTCTGGTTGCATCATCTTGGCTATCCAACTTGAACCTCATCTGTTGAAAATTACGGGAGTCTCATTATCAGCAACCTAGAAAGTATGGGACAGAGCAAGACGATATTACTAGTTTCCATACATAAGCATACTTACAGATAAATGGTCGAGGAAGGTGTTGAACTGGGTTTCGTCTTGGTCATTCCTGTACTGAATCCATGTTGAGAGGATCGTACATGACACCTAACGGCAACCGCTGCCTCTGATACTAACTTGGCTGACTCTGTAGCATCACGTGGCCTTTTTAAACTCAAGGCCAAAACGGATCTCCATTCTTCCTCCTCTAGATTTAGTTAACCTATCGAGCATTATCCACGATGTTTTTTCCTCTTACGCCTAGGTGCTAGTCCAACAACAAACATAGGAAGTGTTAGTGTACATCAAACTGTGAGACTACATATAAAGAAGCATGCAACTGTAACTTGACTCCAGCAACTACCTTCTTGCTGTTGAAGCTCACAAGGTTCATCTGATATTGCCAACTTGTCTTGTGTCAAGAGTGCTTGGGAAGTAGTGTCAGGTGGCAAGGGAGCTTGCGAACGTGCTGCTAGCTCAGTTGACGCATGAGTAAGTCGTGCAGCTGATAGTACTATGGTAAGTGTTGCAAGAACTAGGGCTGTCTCTACTTGTTTGGTGGCAGCTATTTGTTTCTGTTTGGCTTTTTTTGCAAATCGTGTAGCATGGGATGCCGTGTTTGTAGAATTTTCCGCTGGACTTTGACCTTCTATTGCACCATCAGTACCAGCAGAATCTACAGGATTCATCCGATTCTCATTCCACCGCCATTACTGTGTTTCTTCCTCTTTCTACGTGCCATGTTAAGTCAAGCCGACGGAAAAAGCGAATAACAATTTAGTTCTTCGTAACAAATTGATGCGTGATGCGCATTTAACCGAGCTTTGATGTTAGACAACCACATGATAGGAGGATGTAATATGTATGAAAAACTGGACGGAAGAGATAACCAGAACTATGATGTGTAAACTAAGAAGAAGACATTTCACCAAATTAGAGGCAATGCAATGGAAGGTAGACACCATATGAAAGATGCTACAAATATCACTCTGCCAAGTTAACAGTGTCTCATCATAAATGGCGTTTAAACAAATGTGAAGCAGTACAAGAAATAAATCATATGCAAGATGCAAACAACATCACACTACCATGTTAGAGGTCTTTCGTCATTAGTGCCATTGCATATTCACAGCTTATGATGTGTAAACTAAGGAGAAGGCATTTCAACAAATTAGAAGCAATGAAAGCTAGACACCATATGAAAGATGCAACGAATATCACTCTACCAAGTTAAAATTGTCTCGTCATAAGTGCCATTTCAACAAATTAGTAGTACAAGCTAGAATAGAATGTGAGATGTAACCTATATCACACTCTGAAGTCAAATGTGTCTTATGATAAGTGAATGTTACAGGTTACACAACAGTACTAATTTGATGTAAGAACATGGTGTGATAGACAGATATTGTATGTTCTAGAAACAGGAACACGTGTCTTATTCAAGTATAATGTGTAAAGTAAGCAGATGGAATTCAACAAAATTATAAGCAATACAAGCTAGACATCGCACATAACATGCAACCACATATAACAATGCCAAGTTAGAGGGAGCACCGGTGATGCTGCACTAGGGGAGACGTGCTCATCTTAAACACAGCTTTGTTGAGTGTCTATGCATGTGTTGTCTTGGAAATCATCTTGGGGTGTGGAGGAGTAGAAACTGTAGAGGCCCTCCGTTCGGAAGGAGAACCTTTATCCGCTGCCTTGCTAACTTCCTTCCGCTTTATTGATTTTGAATTGTCAAGTAAAACCAGCAAGAAAAAGCAATAAAATTCTCTCTTCAGAACTCATTCATGCATGATACTGACAATCACTACTTTGATGTAAGGCAAACACATGATACCAGGATGGAATATGTACGAAAAACAGGACGGCATGCCATGTTCACAACTGTTTGTGTAAACTAAGCGTAAAACCATTCCAGCAAATAAGAAGCAATGCAAGCTAGACACCACATGAAAGATGCAACCAATATGACTCGCCAAGTTAAAAGCGTCCCATCATAAATGGAATTTCAACAAATTAGAAGCAACGCATGCTATAAATCATATGAAAGATGCAACTAATATCGCACTTTGCATATACTAAAGGTGTCTCGTCCTATTGATTGATGCGGGATACAAAAAACAATAGTTTTATGTAAGGACATGCTTAATAGACAGATGTACTATGTACTAAATACAGGAAGGCATGTCACATTAACAGGTATAATGTATAAGCTAAGCAGACTAGCACATGCAGTTCAACCAGATTTGAAGAATTACAATCTAGACACCATATGCAACATGCAACAACATATCACACTGCCAAGTTAGAGCAAGCACCTGCGATGCTAGTGTAGGGGAAATGCTGTAATCAACTATAGAGCTACTTTCACTATCTTCATCTAGCATTTCTGTTTCTTGAGAGTCATGTCGGGAGGCTGACACTGCATTCTTTAAATGAGGAGTAGTCCCCTTGCCTGTCTGCCTCGTCATAAGTGATTGATGAGGATACACAAGAACATTAGTTTGATGTAAGAACATGGTTAATACACATATGTACTAGTATGTACAAAAAATAGTAAGGCATGTCATATTCAAAGGTATAATGTGTAAGCTAAGCAGATGCAATTTAACCAAATTGGAAGCAATACAAGCTAGACATCCGGCTAGAGTGGTGAGCATGATCATCTAGGACCTGAGAGCCTGGTAGGAGGCGGGCTGCTTCGCCACCATCACAGCTTTTTAGTTGGCTTCCAGGTGATGCCTATCTTTGCTGGGCTTGTCCTTTGGCTCGGCCAGTGCTCTGACTAGCTATTTGTCTTCTGGTGCTCACGGGATGGTGGTTCATTTAAAAAAATATCTTTCCTTATCTTACCGACTTCGGCCTTTCGAATACAAGCTAGACACCATATGGAACATGCAACCACATATGACACCGCGAAGTTAAAGCAAGCACCTGGGATGGTGGTTCATTGCGAGCGAGGTCATCAACTCCAGAGCTACGTTTACTGTCTCCATCTGCTGACACTGCACCCTTTATAGCGCTGTAACGTGTCTTGCCTACCCGCATACGAAGCTGGAGCGACTTATCTCTTTTCTTTTCTGCTTCTCTCAAGGCAGAGTTTGAAATACCCTTGCATAAAAACACAATATTGAGAGTATGGGTGAAGTGTGTGCAGAACTAGTGCACTGTAAAAGTAGCAGATAGCAGGTGGCAGAAAAATAAATGACAGGAGACATATGATAGCTCTACAACATTGCATGGCAAACAAAATTAGATTCTACTCCGTATGATTTTGTAATATATGAGCACAGGAAATGCAGGTACTCCTCCAGCACACCACCACATGTGGTCATATCTAAGATAATAGTCGACTGAAAATAAATAGGTCAGTCGATTTTTTTAATGAACCATCCAATCTATAAGGAACGGGCAGATGGCCTTCGTCTACCTCCCGCCAGTCACTGTGGACGATCTTTCTCGAACCGCTAGCAACCATCGGCCCAGACCCCTGCCTCCGTCGCCCCGCCCTCCCATCAACCTCACACCACCGCCGTGCTTGGCAGCGCCCCCAGGACATCCCTTTAATCCCGGTCGACCTCCAGATCGGGCGCCAGTATCTCTAGGCCGCACACGCCCCTAAGATAAACACCAAGGCGCTGCTTCCCTGGCGTAATAGGCGTACTAGCGCCTGTTACGCCGGGGAATGCTTCCGTTAATTGGGAATCAACTAGCCAGAAATTGAAATGTGGGGGCGACGGACCTCTAGCTAAGGTGAAATAGTATATGAGGAGAAACCTTGTGCATCGCGAGTTACTAGGAACATCTAGTATCAAGAAGAAGCTGTCAACTAGTGTCTTATGTGGGATGAATACCATGCAAGCAGAGACGTAAGATTTGCACCTAATAAGGGAAGAGGAGTACCTTTTTCGGTTGCGGTGTGGTCACCTCCACATGTCGCTACCGATCTTCTTCTTTTACCGAGGAAACCGATGTTACGGAGGGTGCAGGCTTGGATGAACCCATGGCCAAATTGTTGATCGTGTTCTTTGTGGCCGTATGTCGGCGGAGGAAGCAGAGCCGAGGCGGCGAAGGACGGCGTAGCAGGAACAACTCCGGTGCGGTGGAGGGTGGCAAAGTTGGAGCGGCAGCGGTGAGGCGCAGGACGGCGTGATTGAACTGGCTCGGGTACGGATGGCTCGGCCTCGGCTTCAACTACTAGCCGTGGAGGGCTTTATGTTGAGGTTATGTGGACGACGACGCTGTGGTAACGGCTCCGGCGTGATGGAGGAGGGCGGCGGTTGATGGGTGGGATGGGGTGGCGGACGGAGGATGCCGGGTTTCACTACTGGTGGAGAGGTAGTTTTGGCGCCCACGGAGTACAAATGGGGAATCGGACGGTGGGGGGAACCATGTTTGATGCAGGATGCACTTGTTTTTGGCTTTTTTGAACAGAAGATGGGACGCACTTGTTTGAAATTTGAGGAAAGTACAAACTTTGCCCCCCTCTTAAATTTCGGACCTACTGCGGGTCGGAGGTAGGATGGTAATCCCAGGTGTCCCAAATAGTGGGCGGGAGCGATTTCGGCCGCGCGCATGTGTGCTTAGGCGACCATTGTGTATGAATGTTTTTCGGAGGCAGTTGCATGGCGTCTAGATGAAGCTACAAACCTACCCCGGTTTAGACCTTTGGACGTCGGGCCGGTAGGTTTGACGGGTCAGAGTTATTAGAAAAGTAATTTGCTTGTACTACCAAACATTGGTCTCACGCGGTTTCGAGCGAGTAGAGGCTCCTTTGGCGCTTCGTTCAAAATTTGGAAACACAAGTATTCATGTTTAGAGTACTCTTGAACTATGAGGATTAACCTAAATAGACAATGTTATATTTGACCTTGTATGTTTGAAAACCTCATTAAATTATCCGCTTCTTTTTTGAAATTTTGACACTTGAAAATCCTATAACTACGACTATTTTGGAATGGAGGAGCTAAATTTGAATCTATTTTGTACACGACTACATATGCTATTATTTACAAAATCAGAGCAAAGATTGGTGCCCCCATAATTTAGGTATGGTTTACAAATGCCATGATATCAAATTCAAATAATTGAATGGACTTCACGTTGAATTCAATTTTTTAAACCACCTTAAGTTGAATTCAAATGTATGCTAGTTCATAGGTAGCTATTTATAATGTCCATTTTGTAACTTTCGTATGTATAATGTGCTTTACACACACAACATGAACTATATATACTCACGTTTATATTCGATTGCTAAAGCGATGCATTGTATGGAGTTCAATATACTAACTATGTGGATCAATTGTGTCGAATAATAACATAGACATGTTCAAATTCGATAGAATCTAGATGTCTGATGGATCAATGACCGCTACTTACATGAATTGCAAATATCATGATCCCATCCTAATATTTGGATACAATTTATATCTTTAATCAATGTGTAGAGCAGTCTTTTACGTGTAGATTCACTCTCCATCGGTGGTCTCTCACACATGCTCACACACTCTCTCCCGAGGTGTCTTTCTCGCACACATGCTCTAGATATAACCCTCCCTCCCTCTCGTAACCATTTACAACTATTTTTACTAACCTTTATCACAAGCACTCTTCCTCGCAAACATACACACGCACAATCCTCATCGACCCTTTCTATATACATGGACCTGCCTACGTGTCTCATGTACGCACATTATCTTCACGCTTTGTCTCTCACGCATTGTCTCACACCTCTCTTCCTAATCGACGAGTATGATTCTAGCAGAGCATTCTGTAGGATGCCCCTTAAAGTTAGGTTGGATGAATAGTAATATCAGAGATAAAGGGGTTACCTTAGTCCAGCTTTGTTAGTGGACACAGAGTCCTTCACAATTCTGCTATCTTTGTCTTGTACGACTAGTCATCCATGGGTCTTCCTAAACGCGTCACTGGCTGACCAATGTGGCGCAGGACAGAACCGAATGAAGGGCCTCACCTCGACCCACTAGACCTCACGCGGTGACACACCCTCTGCCCCCACGTCTCATTATCTTCTCACACCCACACATACCAACACAAACACCACACACACAGAAAATTTCTCCTGGTGCCTCTATTCCCTCCCCCTTGCATATACACACTCAAGGGAATGGAATCTCTCGTCGTGATGTCATATTCATCTCTCTCTCTCTAGACCACTCTCATTTCTCGTGCTATCTCTCCCACGCCCCCCTGTCAGCCCCTCTATCCATGCCTCTCTCGAATACGTAATACACACATATCTCTCTAGGGCCCGCCAAATGCATCAACTACACATTCACACATGTTACATCACGTACCCCATTGATCTAAAAAGCCCTCTCTTCCCGTTTATTTCGCATACAACATTCCTTTTGAATAAAGTGTGGCCAAAAAATTATTTTAGACTTTCTACATATATACAACATTACAAAGTTATATGGAGGAGTACGAACGGTAATTTGCATTGCATGGTGACCACAATGATATTTATTCCGCACTGTGAATTTGTATATTTTATACTATATACAAATTTAGTCATAATAAAGAGAAACGAAGAGCATCTCTCTCTCCATCGCATACCCCCTGTCGCCCCTTTCACATATGCACACAAAACTATCTCCGTGTCCTCTAAAAGTAAGCCCCGGAAAATTCACGCATGTTTCATCTTTCTCTCGCGATATATGTAATGACGATCATTGTATTTGAAGCGAAAGCACGATACGCATACATTGGACTTCAGAATCCACTCATTACGGTCACCATTTACGTTCTTGGTTATTATATGATCCACGGGCTCACCGTACAACTCTGTATTTGCTCATGACATGACTAGTTGACGATTAAACGCTCCACGTGGCACCTCTAGTGTTGCATCACATTATCTCACTACCGTCGTGCCCACCTGTCGACTGTATCTACTCTACATCTACACTCTTATAAAATACATAAAATACACTCCTATAAAAAAACAGAGTTTGTGATGATGGTGTGCCTGCCATCCTGCAATATAGGCTATCTGATTTATCTGACAGATAGGAAAGAAACTATGGCAATTTTGCAAAAAGGTACCCACACACCTCTCCACATTTGCAAATAAGGCCTTCCCTCGTTCATCCTTTTCTCTCACAAGATAAACAAGTCATACAAATGCATCTTGATGTTACGTGCAACGCACGGGCATCTTGCTAGTAAGAATGAAAACAAACGACAAAAAAATATTTGGACGATGGTTCGAAGTCATGACCGCGGGCGCAGCGGACAAGGTGGCCTTGTATTGATATGTTGAGCCGTCAGTTTTAACACACATGAGCTGGTGTGGTGATTATACACACACACACACACGCATGCACATGAACTGCATCCACGCAACACTCACACAAACACATGCACCCACGCTCGCACGCAACACTCACACGTACACACGCAGCCAAGCACGCACGCAACACTCACACACACACACACACACGCATGCATGCACACACCAGTACACAACACGACCAACACACACTCTCACGCTCAAGTGCTCAACCTACACGTGCATGCGCACACATCAGGCCACAGCAGACACATACACAACCAGGTGATTCCAGCGCACGGGTTGGAGCCTTGTCGCACTGCGTAGAATTTGTGTTTACGACCTTTTCCCTATGTGAATCGGCAGGTGGGACCCACAAGGAACATAGTCAATTTAACTAGTCAACATGGCTCCATGCAGACTATTTGGCCGGTCAACAGAGTGCAATCCGATGCTGAACTGTGAGCAAGTGACCGTATAATCACCGACAAACATATATAGTGGATGTAATCAGCTTATTCTGAAGTTGATTGACCATATTACGCTTTTCTCTCTGTAGGCCCTCCAAAACTACATCTCTACACATTCTCGCATGTTACATCTAACAACTATGCAATACAGCACTACTACTACACTCTAACACAATAAATCATATGTGTTTTTAGTTTTACTAGATATCATATTGTTACTTATAATTATTCAGTTTGCATACTTAAAATTGCCTTTGAAATGTATGGCCAGTATCATCTACCGTGCGGGAAAAATCCCGCCCTTTCCTTCTTAATCGGGTTTGTATCGATGGATCGTGCGAAACAGCAAAACTATAGTACTATGATTGCAAGTAGCAGTTCAACTTTGGGCGTCGTGTAAATCTACTCCTCCGTGTAAGAGTGGAGCGCTCGCTTTCATAAATCTTCTAGTCCCTTTCGCCGACATGTGGGACATCAAGCTACCTGGTCCATGTGCCATACCGGAATATAGTGCAGAGCAGCCGGGGTGAAGCAACCCAGTCATGGCGCCGGCGTAGTAATGAGCAATGAGGCGTCAAATCACAAAGCTGCACCTTTCCTGCAGTTAAGTTGGAGGGACGAAGTAATAATGCTAAAAAAATAAGTTGGAGGGACGAAGCAACCATCATTTCACTCGTTGCTGAATCCGCTTCTCCCTCATCTTCTTCAACTTAACCACATGTTGCTTCTGTCGTTGTTCTTCCTCATGTGGGACGCAGATCGGCTTGGTAAAGCACTGGCATGTGGGACCGCATGTTAGCAAACCACCAGGACAACGTCCTCTGAAAATAAGAAGCCTAATCCTAGACTTACAAAGGGCTATGTAGCTGCTACGTATACTTTCCATCTAATCTATATATGCCCCCTTGATTTTCAGGTGGGGTGGGCGTAATCTCTCCTTTAATCCAATCAAATAGTCCCACATCACATCAGTTCGTAACTTTACGTAAACCATCACGTGGATGTAGCATTGCTCAAATAAGAAACCTCCCCCGCCATCCGCGCGGCAAAATCACCTCCTTTTTACTAATCTTGATTCTATATTTTTTAGATCAATATAATTGAGATTTGTATAGATAGCACACAGGAGCAAAACCAAGTGGTACGGTTAAGGGCATCCACAATGTGTAGCCAAATGTGAAAATAGCTTTTGGCATCGTGGGAACCATTGTGGCAGGTGTTGCCAAACCCAAAAAGATGGAACCGAAGCTCCATGATTGATTGATTGAAGGAATAAAAAAATGCAACGTCTCTCCTCTTTCTCCCATGCTTGGACGCATGTAGTAGAGTATAGAGCACAGAGTATACTCCCCTGTCCCTTCTATCACAAATCACAAAGCAGTGAGGCGTCAAATCACAAAAGCACGGACGAAGCAACCATCATTTCACTCTTCGCTGACTCCGCTTCTCCATCGTCTTCTTCGAGAAACCATCTCACCGCACTAGTACTCCTAGTAGTACTAGTAAAGGACTTCTTGGATGCAAATAAGGCGGTTGTCTCGTCTTGCAGGCGGCACTTGTGAACGACTTACCGTGGTCTCCCTCAATGGTGTTCTCCGTCGAACGCACTTCACCAAACCACAAAAAAATATATCATCGACGTCACCGCAATGGGGAAGGAAGTCAAATATAGTTACTACCTCCATTTTTTGTACACAAGGCCAGTATATCAAAATTACAATTCGCAAAGGGCCACTAACACTGATCAAGGCAAAATTGATGGGATTAGCAACCAAGGACATTAATATCCCCTGCATGCATGCAGAAGTGAGAAGGTTGGTTTGCATGGCGCTGCATTAATCAAGCGATGATGAGTGGGATGGTTAGCTCTTTGGTCCTTGGAGAAAAAAATACGCATTAATTGACATGTGAAACGAGGATTTGTATCGATTAAATCCCGTGAAGGAAAACCCCGCCTTTCTTTTTTAACACTAGTACTCCTAGTACGTACGTACTTATCCTGTTTGGGCCTAGGCCTTGCATTGCCAAACTTCGCCACACATTTTTGCCAAGCTTGCGCACGGCTGTCGCGGTTGCACCGCACCCTCACACAGTTTCTCCTGCATGCCGCGGTCGCACCGCACCCTCACACAGTCGCTCCTGCATGTCACAAACCCAACCAAGGGAACACACCCTCACTGACACGTGCTCTCGCATGTGAACAAACCAAACTCAGCCATCCTATCACTGACACATAATTTTCGTTCATAGAGTATGTTTATCCAACCGCATGTTGGGGAGTATCCGTACGGCCCGTGCGGTGGTCTGTTGGGGAAGTAGAAGAGGTGAGGAAGAAGGAAAGAAGGGTTAGGAGACGTAGGATATTCATCCAACCGCCTCTAATGGTAGACTGACCCAAGTCAGGCGACTTTCATAACAAATATATGTTTTTACACAGCAAAAGATCCATAAAAACAACAACATAAAGAAAAACTATCAATGCTCGCAGAAAGAGACGGCCTCGTTGTCTTTGGCTGCCGATGCGAACCAGCCGTTGCTGCCGACGTGTGTCTCCGCACCGTGGTTGTCCTCGGCCTCCAGCTACTCGTTCAAGCGGAGCGTGCGGGCACTCTACACGGACAAGAGCACAGCCCGGTTCAAGTCGAGGACGTCCGGTTCCGCCTGCAGGAGGGCCTCGATGGCAGCAGCATCCGCGCGCTCCGCGTCGAGTCGAGCCTCGGCCGCCCGGTTCAAGTCCAGACGTCGGTTCCGCTGCAGGAGGGCGTCGATGAGCGGCATCTGCGGCGCTCTGCGTCGAGTCGAGCCTCTGCCACCCGGTTCAAGTCCAGGACGTCCGGTTCCGCCTGCGGGAGGGCCTCGATGGCAGCGGCATCCGTGCGCTCCGCCTCAAGTTGAGCCTCCTCCGCCCGGTTCACATCCACGACATCTAGTTCCGCCTGCAGGAGAGCCTCGATGGCAGCGGCATGTGCGCGCTCCGCGTCGAGTTGAGCCTCTGCCTCCCGGTCCTCCTTTAGTATCGCCATGTTGAACCGCTGGTCCGCCTGCACCATGGGGGACTCAGACACCGGCACGAAGTCGACGTCCATCGTCTCATACCCATCGGGGGCCTTCTGCATCGCAACCTCCGCCATGAACATTGGATCGGCTTCCTCCTCCTCGTAGCTTGGCTCTAGAGAACTCGGGGATTGGCCCGCCGCAAAGCGAGCTTGGGAACGGAGTGCGTGGCGCCCGCCGCCTTGATTTCTGTGCGGCGCTCCGGCGTCAGCATCTTGTAGTAAGTGATCTTGCGGCGCACCATGGCTTTCCTGCGAACTAGGGGACGCTTGATGCGGGCTAGGGGATCGAAAGGTGGGGGAATGGGCTGGAGATTTGGTGTGGATTTAGGGCGGTGGCTGGCGTAGGCCAAGCAGCGAAGGTTCTGGTGTGAATAGTGGTTCCGGTGACGACCGGTCAATCGGTTTTGACTGTACATCGCTCTTGTCGCGTTCGCGTTGCAGCCCGGCACGCTGGACCCTCCACGTTGCTCACCAAATGGAACGCGCTTCGTCTTGCGTTTTCGCTCGCTTGTGGGACCGCAGTTGAGAGCAAACTGACGTCCCTCCCCCTCCCCCACCCGCGTCATTTATTATACCACCACTCCCTCGTTTTATGTGGAGTAAATAAAAACAGAGGTTGTATACTACGGATGAGGATCCCCTGACGTGGCCGAACCCATTGACTAACTAACATGTGGGGCGTAGCAAGCATGGGGTCCGCCAGTAAGTGACCGAAAGGGAGGGTAAGGCAGGGATACCTATGTCAGAGGATCCACTTCCACTATACTACTTTGACCAAATGTTAGAGTAATAATATATGACATGCAACTTACACAAATGTTAGGGTAATAATATATGACATGCAACTTACACAAAGCATACAGGGTCTAATGCGTTTCGAGGCTAACTTTGACCAAATGTTAGAGTAATAATATATGACATGCAACTTACACAAAGCATACGGTCAAATTCGTATGTGAAAGGAGTTTCCGATGATATAATTTTCACATTATACATCTCATGTACTATTAATCTTGTCAATAGTCAAATTGGAAACCATCTCGAGTACAAATCTAGGAGTACGTACGAATCTAACAATATTGATTGGGCGTTGTTGAATGTTTATACCTTTTTTATCAAAGTAGAGATACTTTGACTACACATAAAACTTACATGTAAACTAGAAAGGATAGGAGGGAGTATATTGTACGTTCAAAAACGAAACAAACATTGAATACCCTTTATATATGATTTGCAGATGCTATGATCACCGGTTCAAAATTTTGAATCCGCCTTAGGTATCACGTGCCCCCACTCGTTCCCTCTCGATTTCATCTCGGGGTCCGGAGATCTATTGAAAGAGGACTAGGGTGGGTACATGCAAATGATACTCGGCGGAATGTTCAAATGAGGCATGCGGGAGGATGGACTCGACTGGAGGGCGACATGATTGATGGAGAAGAGGGTTGGAGAGGAATGAGAAATAAGCAAATGCCACATGATTATACTTGAACGGCTCAAATAAACAATAAGTTGTCTCGCTTGGCCTACATAGTGAAAGGCCTAATGCGCAACGCGAGCAATCGGCCTTTCGAATATGGCTGGGAAAACAGGGAAACCGACATGTGGGGCACACCCGTCGGGACGACGTAGCGCAGACTAGTCCAATGGAGGAGCTGGCCCACGACCTCCTCGCCATCGACAACAGTTCATGTGGGTCGTTGGGGACGACAACGGGGCGCAGCTCCAGCACCGCCCCTAGACACGGCGACCGCGGTGAGCGACACGCTCATATCGTTGCTAGACACGGTCGGTTTCATTGTGCCGAGGGTGGCGTTAGTGCTGTGGCACGACCAACGGTATGTTTGGTTTGTGCCCAAGGTTGCCCCATCAAAGCATTGGGTAGCCAAAATTTTGGTTGAGGTATTGGTTGCCCATGATTTGGCCGACATTGGCAAGAAAAATGAACTAGAGTTGGCTAGAGTTCATTGGCATGCCAAAGAAATGGCAACCATCCAAACAAAGACCAATCATTGGGTCATGACCAAAATTTTGGTTGAGGTATTGGTTGCCCATGATTTGGCCGACATTGGCAAGAAAAATGAACTAGAGTTGGCTAGAGTTCATTGGCATGCCAAAAATGGCAACCATCCAAACAAAGACCAATCTTTGGGTCATGACCAAAATTTTGGTAAGGTGCACTTTGGCCACAATCCAAACACACCCCAACACCCAGCTCGTCAAGGATGCACGGGGCGCCGTGACGCGTCCGCGGAGTGGTGTAGCGTGGCCAACTGCATCCTCTAGACCTGAGATCATGTCGGGTCGTCTTGCTTTTTCAATGACATGCGGGGATCGCATGTGAGCAAAGGGCATCTCCAACATTGCCACGACCGCAGCTGACTACCCTGGCACACCAAAACCTTCATCCCTCGCACCGTCGCGCGGTGCGTTCCCAGCCGGCGCCAGCTGCCCGCATTCATGCCATCCGTTCGTATGTCGTCTTTAAGAGGCTCGGAACCAATGCCGGCGACTTAATGACGCACCCGGACGCTTGGCCTCACCGAAATGCGCTACTTAAAGCGGCAACACCCAGCTAACCTCCACACCATAGCGCATTGTCCTCCTACCTGGCACCACATCCGCCATGACCGCAAGTGCGAACGCTCTGCGGGAGAGCTTGTCTTCGGGGATGAAGCTCGAGGTCGCCGCCCTCGCTCAAGTCGCCTCTCGCGACGCAATAGCGGCGTAGCCGGACGCGGACGCGACCGCACACGCGGTGGCCACACTGGCGGCCGATGACGGGAGCACCGTCAGCCACGCGTCCTAGTTGCCGTCGTCCAACGTCCGGCACCGCCGAGGTCGGGGACTGCTCCAAGGATGAGTAGGGCATGGGAGGCGGCAGGGCATGGTGTGCGAACTGGCCGGTCCGTAGCCCGTGTTCTACTCTTCCTCGCCGGAGACCGCACCTTCACTTCACGGGTCTTGAACCCCGCCCGCGTACATAGAGATCGCAGATGGAGGACGTCGGTCGCCGCCATAGAATAGGTTTAGGGTCAGGTTTCTTTTATTTTTCTGTCCTATAAAAGTTCGAAATGTAGTGAAAATCTGCCGTGTTTGCATTAATCTCGGCCGGTGTATATGAACTTTCACAATAATATACATATTGTAGGAGTACTAGCAAGATGCTCGTCGTTGCACGGAAGATCAAGATCTTGTGGGAGAAAAGGATGAACGAGGGAAAGCCTTATCTGCAAATGTGGAGAGGAGTGCGAGTAAATTGTCATAGTTTCCTTCCTATCCGTTAGATATAGATCGGATGGCCTATATTGCAGGATGACAGGCACACCATCATCACCAACTCTGCTTTTTATTGAACCGAGAAAAATCTAAAATGCGAAGTAAAATAAACACATAGGGTCTATACATACATAAATTATCTTAGGCACTCCAATAGTACGTCCACTACACATTCACGCATTTCACATCTTTCTACATCTACGGGAACCTACGAAAGGGTTAAGGTAAATTGCCTCTCTCTCCCCTCCCCTGATTTTCATGGTGGTGGGCACCTCCTTCCCCCAATCTACAATCAACAACTCACACGTTTCACATTACGTTAATTACGTAACTGGGATTACGTAGGTGTAGCATTACTCGTCCTAAAAAACCCAATTAAGCCAACCTCCCAGCATATCCGCGGGAAAAGACCCGGCCGCGTCGTTTTAGTCGGGATTACCGGATTACTAGTAGTAGTATCGATGGATCCCGCGAAGCAACAAATTTTTTTTGAGGGGGCGAAGCACCTAGTTTAAAAGGAAAAAAGGCGGTACACTCACAACACTCCTGTCATGGTCGTGCATTGCACCCCACACACGCTCGGTCTTGCACACGGCTCACGCATAAGCGGGCAGCGCTTCACCTTGCCTCTTCACTGACACGTGGGACTGCACTTGGAGAAACCGACCATGTGCCAAACTCCCCCCGCCCAGGCGCGCGAAAATCCTCCCCCCCCCCCCACACACACACAAAAATTCCCCCCAAATCCGATTCAACCGCCCTTCAGCCAACTAGCCAATAATATCCCCAAACCCCCCTCCCCCCCCCCCCCCGTACCCCTCCACTCCATTCTCTCCACCAAAGCCGCCCTCCCCGCTGCGCCGATACGTCGGTGCCGTGGTTCGGCGATCCTCTCGCTCCCATAGTACGCTCTCGTAGACTGCCATCCTCTAGCCGTGCCGCCACCTCTGGCTACGTTCTTGTGGAGGTGCACGGCGGTCAGCGCCGCCACCGCTGGCGATGTTCGTGTGGAGATGCACGGCGGTCAGCTTCTCCCATGGTACGCACATTCTATACTAAGGCCCCGTTCATGTCGGTGTAGCGCTGAATGTTAGCTGATAGACGATGTTAATGTCACTGTTTGCCTAACAGATGGACATGACTTGGATAACTTCTGCTCGAAGATTCTCCACTGCATATGTCGAGGGGGTTGAAAACTTCATGAACTTTATCAGAGCTGAGTACGGTGGTCCGAAATCAGATGTGCTCCCGCCCGTGTAGCGCTTGTATGGATTCGATTACAAGACCCGACCAACTGTGCAAAATCATTTACACTTGTATGGGATGTCGGTCACATATACTAGGTGGGTTCATCATGGTGAAGCTGTGAACGCCAATGTTATTGACTACGTGGAAGCAGCAGATCACCATCTTGATCTCGCTGATGCTCGAGTGGAAGAGGAGGAGGAGGTGGTGGTGGCGGAGCCAGTGAGTTTGACCAACATTGAAACAATGCTACGAAATGCTCGTGCATTCCGTGAACTTTCACCTACAGAAGAAAAACGGTGGGCCCGCATGTTGGAACAATGCAATGTTGCTGTCAACCCAGGACATAAGTTGTCAGTATTCTCAGCTATGGTCACCTTTCTTCAGGTGAAGACATCTGAGCGGATGACCAACAAATCATTCGATGCAATGTTGGCTGCTTTCCGCAAATCTTTCCCAGATGCGTCTGAGCTGCCACACACCTACAGTAAAATAAAGAATTTCCTTCGTGCAGTTGGAATTGGATATGATATGATCCATGTTTGTAAGAATAATTGTGTTCTGTTCTGGAAGGATTATGCCAACTTAAGTGAATGCCCGAAATGCAAATCATCAAGATGGAAAGATGGCGATGCTATGAAGAGGATTCCTCATAATGTTCTGAGACATTTTCCAATTACACCAAGATTGCAAAGGTTGTTTCATGATGCTGAAACAAGAGAGGATGTACTGTGGCATTCTAGGAACCAGGAGTACAGAGATCAGATTATAATGAGCCATCCATCTCATGGTAGTGAGTGGAAAAGCTTCAATCATAAACACAAAGAGTTTGCTACTGACCCGAGAAACATTAGACTTGGCTTAGCTTCAGATGGATTTAACCCATTTGGCTACCAGAGCGCCACATATAGCATGTGGCCAGTGCTTGTTATCCCTTACAACATGCCTCCAAATATACGCACCAAAGAATCAAACTAGATGATGGCCTTGCTCATCCCAGTCCAAAAAGTCCCGGAAAGGATTTTGATTTGTTCATGGAGCCTCTTGTGGAGGAACTTCAACAGCTATGGAAGGGTGTTCTCACCGAGACCTATATAGCAGCCCACCAGCTGATTTCTTTCTGCGTCTTTGTTATAATTTGGTGCATCCATAATTATCCGGCTTTGGGCACTATGTCGTGGCTTAACGACACATGGTTACAATGCATGTGTTCACTGTGAGGAATCATTTGTCATACGCAATACTTAGCAAGATATGTTACATTGGACACGGTCGCTTTCCTTGCCAAGGACAAGCCGCATCCTAGAAAATACTGAAGACATGTGTTCAATGCAAAGCATGAAAACCGTGATGCGCCAAAGAGGCTCACCGCCGATGAGTTGCAAGTGGAATTAGAGAAGGTCAGGCATATTACACCAGGAAACCATCCTGGTAATGGTAGCGGGAAAAGGAAGCGTGGCAGGGCAGAAGAGAGATTATTGTTTACCCGCAGGTCCACTTTGTGGGACTTGGAGTATTGGAAAGATTTGGATCTGCGGCATAATCTTGATGTGATGCACATCGAGAAAAATATATGTGACAGCATTATCGGCACACTTCTTAATATTGAAGGCAAGACGAAAGATACCTTAAAATCTAGGATTGATTTGACACACCATTGGTATCAGAAAGGATTTGCAGGTGCAAGATGAAGGTAAACCACGGGATATGGCACCACTTGGTAATGCCTTTGGACAAGGTAAAAAGAAAAGAATTCTACGAGGTCCTATCATGTGTGAGATTCCCACATGGATATGCTTCCAACCCTGAAAGGAGAGTCAGTGCAGATGGAAACAAGGTACAAAGGTTGAAAACTCATGACTGCCACGTCCTACTTCAAAGGGTTTTACCTGTTATCCTTAGAGGATTGGGCTGCCCTGACTTATACAGAGTAGTTGCAGAGTTGGGAAAATTCTTCAGGGAACTCTGCAGTAGAAATATCAGGATAGATGCTTTGGAGCGTCTTAGAGACAAGATACCAACTATCCTATGCGACCTTGAGAAGATATATCCTCCAGCCTTCTTTGATGTGATGGTGCATTTGGCTGTTCATCTACCTGATGAGGCACTACTTAGAGGTCCAAAGACAAGATGGCTGGATGTACTCTATTGAAAGGCGGCTAGGAACTTTCAAGGGCTATGTTAGGAACAGAGAGCTAGACACGAGGGTTCCATTGTAGAGGCCTACATTGCTTTCTGAAGCGTTGCTGATACTGCTCAAAATACATTGAAACAACTGATCGGCTTAGCAAAGAGGTGGGTGAAGACAATTCCGGCTCAATGTTTTGATTATTCTGCTCGAGTTACAGGTGGAAGAGTCGACAAGAGGACAAACCTAAAGATTTGAACAAAATGGTTTGGTATGTGTTGAATAACTGTCACGACATACTACCTTATATCAAGTAAGTGCGATCTTGCAGCTTATACATCGTAATCTACTAAACTTGGCAGCACATTCTTATATATTTAGATGTTTGACGTGATCACTATGTTGTGCAGCATCTACAAAGAGGAGTTACTGCCGCAAAATCCAAGAAACATTGACAAATTGGTTATGGCAGGATTTGCGAAATGGTTCAAGAACCATGTAAGCTTTTGAAGTGCACTGTCAATTTTTTTTAATATATTGAGTACATAAGATGAGCAGCTTGTCTATTTTCTAACCATAGGTTAAGAAGACGCGGGAGAATGGGCAGGCAGTTGATGATGCCCTTTACTCACTAGCAATGGGTCCTGATACTCGGGTAAGACATTATGAATCTTGCGTTGTGGGATATGTGCGCTACAACACCCTTGCACGAGACGAAGGCAGGAAGACACAAAACAGTGCCATCATGAGCACGGATACGTATGACAAAGAGACAACTGAAATGTATGCTAACATAACAGGCATTGTTCAGCTTGCAGATATCTCGATTCGAGAATCATCGGTGTGTGGTTACTGTTGCTTGTCATTGGTATAACCTGTTTTCCAGGATCGCAAAAGCTAGAGCTGATGATTATTTCAAATCCATCAATGTCAAGACGGCGTACCAGACCAACGAACCTTTTATTTTGGCAAATCAAGCAACACAGATATTTTTCTTGGAAGACACATTTGCACGTAGCAATGGTGGAGAGTATTGCAAAGGTTTGAGCAGAGGAATTCGTTTAATGAAGTTGCACAACAAGATGATGCTTACTTGCTTCCCGATGTACAAGATAACACAGATGTTCCTAATATCTTTGAGAACCATCACATCAATGACGCCCGGAGAAAAGATTGCCTGTCGTCTTTGTGGACATACAAGAGTTGATCAAGAAGAAGCCAACGTTCGAGGACGTTGAGGACGACGAAGAAGATGACACCGTGGGGAATTACGATTCAGACCGATACACATGGCGAAGATGTTGACGCTGCTGCTGCGGATGATGATTACATTGCTTTTGTCGTATTTGCTCTGTCGGAAGACGCGTTTTTTATCTACTATGTGAAATTGTGTTCTATGACAAGCTGAAACACGATGAACATGTTGTTTAGTATTTTCTGTGAGAACATCACTTGTTATGTATGTTGATTTGTGTTTGCTGATTGTATGACAACTAAAACATGATGGCATTGTTGTTTAGTTGTACTCATATTTGGCTGTGAAACTTGAATTTGATGACATAGTTTGCTATTGGACTGCAATTTGCTCGACGTCTTCGAATGAGAAAAAAGCTGACCCGACAGGGCCTCTGCTATTTATTTATTTATATGAGCAAAACAGGATAACCCCTGATTTCCGTTAATACAAATCATTAGATGTTCACAACACTACGCCCAAATTGCTACATGTGTTTCATTCATTACTAGTTTGATAAAAGTGCTCATGTCGTAGCCCTTTGAATAGATCACGAGTGCTACATACACTGCAAATAAAGAGACAATCATCCTATAGAGCACATCGATTTTGCCCATTATCTTCACAAGCTCTTTCATCTCCTCATTCTTTGTCAAGGCCGTTCAGCAAATTGTTGCTTGGCCATGATCGAGAGGAACCGCATCTTTAACCTTACGCTCTGCATCTTCCTGCTCATCATTCCTTGATTTACTTGTCCAACACCCCAACCTGCTTTGGTATTGGGATTCCTCGGCTAACCAAATAATCAGCGTGGTTGCATTCCCCCACATCGACAACTTCCCAGAAATACAAATCACACGAATCTTCCCTTTTCTGCATGAATCAAATTGGAAGATCATCAACCAAACTATTAAAAAAATCAGCAACTGAAAGCAGCAGAACAACACTTAAACGTATTATTACCCCATGATTAGGGCATTTGTAGAAGACTCGACCAGGGTTGCGGATTGTGGTTGAGACTCGATGGATGACTCTGCGTGATTTGCAGCACTGGCACCACATCAACAGCAGCGGGTTGCGATGAGCAATCGGCTGCGGTGCTTGGCCGGGCAGGGTGTGATGAGACCCACAGGCGATGAATGCGGGTGGCGACTTGGCGCATATCTGGTTGTTACTGCTTGAAGAGCGGTGGACGAGCAGCCAGCGGACATGGTTCTGCGGCCGGAGCTTCGATGCTAAGCGAGTAAGTAGAGAAGGCGAAGCGAACGTTGGATATGTCAGTTTCATTACTTGAAGAGTAGCATAGCACCATATATAGTCATAGTTTAGGTTTGGATTCGAACCAGCTACAGGAGCACGTCTTTCTTTTTTCTAAAACTCGGCAACGTCTCTTTACTGGTACACTAGCTTGTTATGTACGCCTTCCCAAGTCTTTGATTTTATTTCACTTTTTTTGCGAGGAAGGAAGGAGGAAAAAATTGAGAGTTCCTGGGACTCGAACCCAAGACCTCTCGGTTGAAAACCAAGGGTGCTAGTCACTTATGTGGCGAACGTTCCCTGTGAGGAGGACGGCAGACGAACGCATTTTCCTCGCATTTTTTCCTATATATAAAAAAGTATGCTACTTGGTGTCCGCTTAGTCAACAAACGATTGTGCCAACCTTGACCATTTGATTGACATTCAACGTCTGTCGCGTTTCTTCAGTCTCTTCTTCCTCGAGCCGCCAAAGCCAAACCAGCACTGGCGGGACCGCCTGCTCCCGCCTCCCATGGCTGGTTGTGATCTTCCCCAGCTCCTGTGCGTTCCCGTCCGAGGCCTCACCATCGTCCTCCGCCTTGGTTCACTCGCCGCGGCGCCGCCCTCCGGCGTTGTCAACATGGTCAACAACCGGGAGGAATAAGGAGATGACTGTACATGGTGAGGATGATAGTAGGGACCCAGCAGTGCACGCAGTAATTTTGTTTTTTTTGAGACGGAGAAAGGTATCAACTGGGTTGTGCGGGACCCGTGGCCCGTCTAGCCCAGGCTTTTATTTCATATGTTTAGCACATGACCAGCCCAGTTTGTTTTTTTCCTTTCTGAAAAATGGCTAGCCAGCTATTTTGTTTTTTTGCAGAATAACCAACATAGGCCTACTTGCTTTTCTACGCCCTGCTGGGCCAGAAATCTTTCAAGACGAGGAGGGATGCATTTTCCCCAGAAAATGGGCTATAAGTAATAAGAAATGGGTTATAAGTAATAAGAAATGGGCTATAAGTAATAATAAATGGGCTGTAAAATGATAAAATACAGCAAACAGGCAATTAGTTCCAAAATATTGTTTTCTTTCGGATTTTGATATTTTAAATTTCATTGTTTTTGTGCGGGTAAAATTTCATTGAATTTAAATTAAGGTATATTTGGATTTAAAATTAATTTGAATCTGGCTAGAAATTTCGGGTTGTATGTCGCTTTGGGGACAGTTTTGGAGGCTGACTTGTGTGTCTACTTGTTTGTCTTGTACTTTGGCTTTGTCATCTTAGTCCACAAACGATTCTTGCAGAAGTGACCGTTGGATGTTAATCCAACGGCCGTGCTGCTTCTTCAATATCTAATCTTCTTGCTCCGGCCGCCCAAACCAGCTCCGGTGGGAATGCACTGCTCCGCCTCCCGTGGCGGCTGTCTTTGCCGCGCCCCTTACCGCCCACCCTACTTCATTGCTCGCCATCCATTCCTCTACTCACCCACACCTCCTGTTATTTTCTCGGCGACGGCAGCAGACGATAAACCCTCGTACTCCCTGCGTGGCAACCATTGTCGAGTCTTCCCCGGCTCCGTGTCGTTCCCTTCCTAGGCCTCGCCATCGTCCACTGCCATGGTGCTCTCGGCGCGGCCTGGTCAATGTGGTCAACGAGCGATATCCATCGGCCGTGGACTGTACGCAAAAACTAATGATTCCTCCACCTGACAGCTGGGACCCACCGGAAGGGCCTCTGTATTTTGCGAAAAAAACGTTCCCCCCGCTGACATGTCGGACCCACCAGCTATATCTTCGCACGCAAGGAAGTGCCTCCTTATTACACACAAAAAAATGAATACCCCCTGCTAGCTGGGACCCACCATAGTGGGAGGATGACTTGTGGGCCAACTATGTTGACAGGGACGGAGGGCTTTGTCAACTTAGTCAATATGAACAATTCTAGCTCCAGTGACCGTACGATGTCCGTCCAACGGCCGTAGTCAGTCGTGCCGCATGCTCCTGCCTCTCGTGGCCGGCTGTGCTACCGTAGAGGCCTCACCGCCACCTACTATTCCCACCGCTGGACAGGCCCTGCAGCGACGGCAGCCTGACACTGCAGCCGAACCAGTGAACCCTCGTACTCCTCTCCGCGCGGGCTTCCACTGCCGCGTCTTCCCCGGCTCCGCGTCGTCCCCTTCCTAGGCCTCGCCGTCGTCCACCGCCGTGGTGCTCTCGGCGCGGCCTGGTCAACGTGGTCAAGGAATGACTTCCATCGGACGTGGACTGTACGTGGAGAGGCTGACAGCTGGGTCCACGGCCGCAGCAAGGAAGTGCCTCCTTATTACGCGGAAAATAATGATTCCTCCACCTGACAGCTGGGACCCACCGGACGGGCCACTGTATTTCGCGAAAAAAATGTTTCCCCCTGACTGCTGGGACCCACCAGCTTCATCTTCGCACGCAAGGAAGTGCGTCCAGGCAAAAAAAATGATTCGCCCCCTGACAGCTAGGACCCACCAGCTACATCTTCGCACGCAAGGAAGTGCGTCCGGGCAAAAAAAATGATTCGCCCCCCTGACTGCTGGGACCCACCGACTACATCTTCACACGCAAGGAAGTGCGTCTGGGCAAAAAAACGATTCGCCCCCCTGACTGCTGGGACCCACCAGCTACATCTTCGCACGCAAGGAAGTGCGTCCGGGCAAAAAAAGCGATTCACCCCGGATGCTGGGACCCACCAGCTACATCTTCGCATGCAAGGAAGTGCGTCCGGGCAACAAAAAAAAACAAAACGATCCCCCCCCCGACTGCTGGGACCCACCAGCTACATCTTCGCACGCAAGGAAGTGCCTCCGGGCAAAAAAAAACGATTCGCCCCCCTGACTGCTGGGACCCACCAGCTACATCTTCGCACGCAAGTGCTTGACAGTTGGGACCCACCTGGTCGAAGCATGCGTACATATATACTGGTGGATGTAGAGGCGCGCACGTGTTGTAGTAGAGGCGCGCACGTAGCATGTACACGTACGTACAGCGGCCATGGTGCAAGAAAGAAAATACAGCCATGTATGTGTTCATACGGGCGGGGTCTCGAACGCCTACTCGCGCATACGTACGGCCAGGGCTCGTGTACATGGTTGGGTCAGAACGGAGAAACAGGGTCGTCATCATGTTCATGGGGAGGCAACGGAATGCGTCGTGTTCATGGGGAGGCAACGGAATGCGCCGTGTTCACCGGTAGGCAACGGAACGCATGGGAGCCAACCGGCTGATTCGGAACGGAATCCGTCGTCGTGTTCATCGGGAGGGCTTGGACGGAACAGGCGATGGAAACGAGGCTTGGCGTACCGCAGAACGGAGGAAACGGCCTTGTGTTCGACCGGCCACGTTCGAAATGAGGGTCCTCTTGATCGGGAGGGGTTTGGCGTACCGCAAAACGGAGGAAACGGACCTCCTACGGTCGAAACGGGGGTCCTGTTGATCGGGAGGGGTGTGGCGTACCGCAAAATGGACGAAACAGACCTCCTACGGTCGAAACAGGGGTCCTGTTGATCGGGAGAGTGTGGCGTACCGCATAAAGCAGGCAAGCGGACCTCCTACGGTCGAAACGGGAGTCCTGTTCATCGGTTGGGGTGTGGCATACCGCAAAACGGGACTCCACGGGATACTGTTCATCTCCACCGTCGACCTCCTCCAGCCTCCACGGGCTACTGTTCATTCACCATCGACCTCCTCCAGCCTCCACCTGCGACTGTTCATCCACGAGCTCCTGTTCATCCAGCCTCCACCACGCGCTACTCCACCGGCTACTGTTCAACCACCCCTCCACCGTCTACTATTCATCCAGCCCTCCACACCACGGGGTCCTGTTCATCCAGAGGCAATGCCACCACTCACTGTTCATCCAACTGAAGGAAATATGCCCTAGAGGCAATAATAAAGTTATTATTTATTTCCTTATATCATGATAAATGTTTATTATTCATGCTAGAATTGTATTAACCGGGAACATAATACATGTGTGAATACATAGACAAACAGAGTGTCACTAGTATGCCTCTACTTGACTAGCTCGTTAATCGAAGATGGTTATGTTTCCTAACCATAGACATGAGTTGTCATTTGATTAACGGGATCACATCATTAGGAGAATGATGTGATTGACATGACCCATTCCGTTAGCCTAGCACCCGATCGTTTAGTATGTTGCTATTGCTTTCTTCATGACTTATACATGTTCCTGTAACTATGAGATTATGCAACTCCGTTTACCGGAGGAACACTTTAGGTGCTACCAAACGTCACAACGTAACTAGGTGATTATAAAGGAGTACTACAGGTGTCTCCAAAGGTACATGTTGGGTTGGCGTATTTGAGATTAGGTTTTGTCACTCCGATTGTCGGAGAGGTATCTCTGGCCTTCTCGGTAATACACATCACATAAGCCTTGCAAGCATTACAACTAATGAGTTAGTTGTGAGATGATGTATTACGGAACGAGTAAAGAGACTTGCCAAGAACGAGATTGAACTAGGTATTGGATACCGACGATCGAATCTCGGGTAAGTAACATACCGATGACAAAGGGAACAACGATGTTGTTATGCGGTTTGACCGATAAAGATCTTCGTAGAATATGTAGGAGCCAATATGGGCATCCAGGTCCCGCTATTGGTTATTGACCGAGAATAGTTCTAGGTCATGTCTACATAGTTCTCGAACCCGTAGGGTCCGCACGCTTAAGATTTCGATGATGCTTATATTATGAGTTTATGAGTTTTGATGTACCGAAGGAGTTCGGAGTCCCATATGAGATCAGGGACATGACGAGGAGTCTCGAAATGGTCGAGACGTAAAGATCGATATATTGGACGACTATATTCGAGTTCGGAAAGGTTCCGAATGATTCGGGTATTTTTCGGAGTACCGGAGAGTTACGGGAATACGTATTGGGCCTTATTGGGCCATACGGGAAAGAAGGAAAAGGGCCTCAAGGGTGGCGCCACCCCTTCCCTTGGTCTGGTCCGAATTGGACTAGGGAAGGGGGGCGCCCCCTTCCTTCCTTCTCCTTTTCCTTCCCTTTCCTTCTCTCCTACTCCTACTACATGGAAGGTTTCCTAGTTGGACTAGGAAAGGGGAATCCTACTCCGGTGGGAGTAGGACTCCTCCTTGGTGCGCCTCCTCCTAGGCCGGCCACCCCTCCCTTGCTCCTTTATATACGGGGGCAGGGGGGCACCCTAGAACACACAAGTTGATCTACGTGATCGTTCCTTAGCCGTGTGCGGGGCCCCCTCCACCATATTCCACCTCGGTCATATCGTCATGAGCTTAGGGCGAAGCCTGCGCCGTGAAGTCATATCGTCGCGAGCTTAGGCGAAGCCCCGCGTCGGTGGAGCATCATCATCGCTACCACGCCCGTCGTCTTGTGGAACTCATCCCGACACTTTGCTGGATCGGAGTCCGGGATCCTCATCGAGCTGAACGTGTGCGTAACTTCCGGAGGTGCCGTGACGTTCGGTACTTGGATCGGTCGGATCGTGAAGGCGCACGACTACATCAACCGCGTTGTTATAACGCGCTTCGCTTACGGTCTCACGAGGGTACGTGGACATACACTCTCCCCTCTCGTTGCTATGCATCACCATGATCTTGCGTGTGCGAGGGAAAATTTTTGAAATTACTACGTTCCCCAACGGTGGCATCCGAGCCTAGGTTTTTATGGTTTGATGTTTTGCACGAGTAGAACACAAGTGAGTTGTGGGCGATACAAGTCATACCGCCTACCAGCATGTCATACTTTGGTTCAGCGGTATTGTGAGATGAAGCGGCCGGACCGACATTACAGCCAGACGCTTACGCGAGACTGGTTTCACTGCTACGAGCACTCGTGCTTAAAGGTGGCTGGCGGGTGTCTGTCTCTCTCACTTTAGTTGAACCGAGTGTGGCATACGCCCGGTCCTTGAGAAGGTTAAAACAGAGTCTATTTGACGAAGTATCGTTGTGGTCTTGATGCGTAGGTGAGATTGGTTCTTGCTTAAGCCCATAGCAGCCACGTAAAATTTGCAACAACAAAGTAGAGGACGTCTAACTTGTTTTTGCAGGGCATGTTGTGATGTGATATGGTCAAGACGTGATGCTATATTTTATTGTATGAGATGATCATGTTTTGTAACCGGAAGTTATCGGCAATCGGCTGGAGCCATATGGTTGTCGCTTTATTGTATGAAATGCAACGCCTGTAATTGCTTTACTTTATCACTAAGCGGTAGCGATAGTCGTAGAAGCAATAGATGGCGAAACGACAACGATGCTACGATGGAGATCAAGGTGTCGGCGCGGTGACGATGGTGATCACGACGGTGCTTCGGAGATGGAGATCACAAGCACAGGATGATGATGGCCATATCATATCACTTATATTGATTGCATGTGATGTTTATCCTTTATGCATCTTATTTTGCTTTGATTGACGGTAGCATTTTAAGATGATCTCTCACTAAAATTATCAAGTAGTGTTCTCACTGAGTATGCACCGTTGCCAAAGTTCGTCGTGCCGAGACACCACGTGATGATCGGGTGTGATAAGCTCTCGTCCATCTACAACGGGTGCAAGCCAGTTTTGCACGCCAGAATACTCAGGTTATACTTGACGAGCCTAGCATATGCAGATATGGCCTCCGGAACACGGAGACCGAAGGTCGAGCGTGAATCATATAGTAGATATGATCAACATAAGATGTTCACCATTGAAAACTACTCCATCTCACGTGATGATCGGGTTATGGTTTAGTTGATTTGGATCACGTGATCACTTAGATGACTAGAGAGATGTCTATCTAAGTGGGAGTTCTTAAGTAATATGATTAATTGAACTTTAATTTATCATGAAATTAGTCTGGTAGTATTTTGCAAATTATGTTTGTAGATCAATAGCTCGGCGTTGTTGCTTCCCTATGTTTTTATATGTGTTCCTAGAGAAAATTGTATTGAAAAATGTTAGTAGCAATGATGCGGATTGGATCCGTGATCTGAGGTTTATCCTCATTGCTGCACGTAAGAATTATGTCCTTAATGCACCGCTAGGGTAGCGGACCTATTGCAGGAGCAAATGTAGACGTTATGAGCGTTTGGCTAGCTCAATATGATGACTACTTGATAGTTTAGTGCACCATACTTAACAGCTTAGAATCGGGACTTCAAAGACGTTTTGAGCGTCATGGACCATATGAGATGTTCCAGAATTGAAGTTAATATTTCAAGCAAATACCGAGTTGAGAGATATGAAAACTCCAACAAGTTCTATAGCTAAAAGATGGAAGAGAATCGCTCAACTAGTGAGCATGTTCTCAGATTGTCTGGGTACTTCAATCGCTTGAATCAAGTGGGAGTTAATCTTCCAGATAAGATAGTGATTGACAGAATTCTCTAATCACCAACACTAAGTTATTAGAACTTCGTGATGAACTATAGTATGCAAGGGATGACGAAAACGATTCCCGAGCTCTTCGTGATGTTGAAATCGACGAAGGTAGAAATCAAGAAAGAGCATCAAGTGTTGATGATTGACAAGACCACTAGTCTCTAGGACAAGGGCAAAGGGAAAAAGGGGAACTTCAAGAAGAGCGGCAAGCAAGTTCTTTGCTTTCGAGTGAAGAAGCCCAAGTCTGGACCTAAGCCTGATACTAAGTGCTTTTGCTGCAATGGAACTGGTCACTAGAAGCGGAACTACCCCAAGTATTTGGCGGATAAGAAGGATGGCAAAGTGAACAAAGGTATATTTGATATACAGATTATTGATGTGTATTTTACTAGTGTTCGCAGCAACCCCTCGGTATTTGATCTTTGGTTAGGTTGCTAAGAATAGTAACTTAAAACGGGAGTTGCAGAATGAGCGAAACTAGTTGAAGGGAAGTGACGATGAGTGTTGGAAGTAGTTCCAAGATTGATATGATCATCATCGCACACTCCCTATACTTTCGGGATTAGTGTGGAACCTAAATAAGTGTTATTTGGTGTTGAGCATAAATATGATTTGATCATGTTTATTGCAATACGGTTATTCATTTAAGTAAGAGAATAAATTGTTGTTCCGGTTACATGAATAAAACCTTATATGGTTACACACCTAATGAAAATGGTTCATTGGATCTCGATCATAGTGATACACATATTCATAATATTGAAACCAAAAGATGCAAAGTTAATAATGATAGTGCAACTTATTTGTGGCACTTGCCGTTTAGGTCATATTGGTGTAAAAGCGCATGAAGAAAACTCCATCTTGATGGACTTTTGGAATCACTTGATTATGAATCATTTGATGCTTGCGAACCGTGCCGCTTTGGGCAAGATGACTAAAACTCCGTTCTCCGGAACAATGGAACAAACTCTTGACTTATTGGAAATAATACATACCGATGTATGCGATCCAATGAGTGTTGATGCTCGTGGCAAGTATCGTTATTTTCGACTTTCACAAGATGATTTGAGCAGATATGGGTATATCTACTTGATGAAACATAAATGCGAAATAGTTGAAAGGTTCAAAGAATTTCAGAGTGAAGTGGAAAAATCATCGTAACAAGAAAATAAAGTTTCTGCGATCTAATCGCAAAGACGAATAATTGAGTTACGAGTTTGGTCTTCAATTAAAATAATGTGGAATAGTTTCACAGCTCACGCCACCGGAACACCACAATGTTATAGTGTGTCCGAACGTCGTAACCGCACTTTATTTGATATGGTGCGATCTATGATGTCTCTTATTAATTTACCATTACCGCTTTTGGGGTTATGCATTAGAGACAATTGCATTCACGTTTAATAGGGCACCATCTAAATCCGTTGAGACGACACCATATGAACTATGGTTTAACAAAGAAACCTAAGCTGTCATTTCTTAAAAGTTTGGAGTTGTGATGCTTATGTGAAAAAGTTTTCACCGATAAGCTCAAACCCAAATCGGAGAATCGTCTTCATAGAATACCCAAAGGTAACTATTGGGTACACCTTCTATCACAGATCCGAAGGCAAGTTTTTCGTTGCTAAGATGGATCCTTTCTAGAGAAGAAGTTTCTCTCGAAAGAAGTGAGTGGGAGGAAAGTAGAACTTGATGAGGTAATTATACCTTCTCCCTTATTTGAAAGTAGTTCATCACAGAAATCAGTTCGGTGATTCCTACACCAATTAGTGAGGAAGTTAATGATGATGATCATGAAACTTCAGATCAAGTTGCTACCAAACCTCGTAGAGGTCTTCCAGAGTAAAGATCCGCACGAGTAGTACGGTAATCATGTTCTGGAAGTCATGTTACTAGACCATGATGAATCTACGAACTATGAGAAAGCGATGATGAGCCCAGATTCCGCAAAATGGCTTGAGGCCATGAAATCTGAGATGGGATCCATGTATGAGAACAAAGTATGGACTTTGGTTGACTTACCCGATGATCGGCAAGCCATAGAAAATAAATGGATCTTCAAGAGGAAGACGGACACTGATAGTAGTGTTACTATCTACAAAGCTCGACTTGTCACAAAAGGTTTTCGACAAGTTCAAGGTGTTGACTACAATGAGATTTTCTCAACTCAGAAGCGATGCTTAAATCTGTCCGAATCATGTTAGCAATTGCCACATTTTATGAAATCTGGCAAATGGATGTCAAAACTACATTCTTTAATGGATTTATTAAAGAAGAGTTGTATATGATGCAACCAGAAGGTTTTGTCAATCCTAAAGGTGCTAACAAAATATGCAAGCTCGATGATCCATCTATGGACTGGTGCAAGCATCTCAGAGTTGGAATACATGCCTTGATAAGTTGATCATAGCATATAGTTTTATACAGACTTGCGGAGAAGCCTCGTAATTACTAGAAAGTGAGTGGGAGCACTACAACATTTCTGATAAGTATATGTAAATGACATATTGTAGATCGGAAATAATGTAGAATTATTCGCAAAGCATAAAGGAGTGTTTGAAAGGAGTTTTTTCAAAGAAAGACCTCGGTGAAGTTGCTTACATATTGAGCATCAAGATCTATAGAGATAGATCAAGACGCTTGATAAGTTTTTTCAATGAGTACATACCTTGACAAGATTTTGAAATAGTTCAAAATGGAGCAGTCAAAGAAAGAGTTCTTGCCTGTGTTACAAGGTGTGAAATTGAGTAAGACTCAAAACCCGACCACAATGAGAAGATAGAAAGAGAATGAAAGTCATTCCCTATGCCTTGGCCATAGATTCTATAAAGTATGCCATCTTGTGTACGGATCTATTGTATACCCTACACCGAGTTTGGCAAGGAGTACAATAGTGATCTAGGAGTAGATCATCGACAGCGGTCAAAATTATCCTTAGTAAAATAAGGATATGTTTCTCGATTATGGAAGTGACAAAAGGTTAAATGCGTAAAGGGTTACGCCGATGCAAGTTTTGACACCGATCTGGATGACTCTAAGTCTCGATCTAGATACATATTGAAAGTGGGAGCAATTAGCTAGAGTAGCTCCCTGCAGAGCATTGTAGACATAGAAAAATTGCAAAATACATAACGGATCTGAATATGAAAGACCCGTTGACTAAGATTCTCTCACAAGCAAAACATGATCACACCTTAGTACTCTTTGGGTGTTAATCACATAGCGATGTGAACTAGATTACTGAATCTAGTAAACCCTTTGGGTGTTGGTCACATGGCGATGTGAACTATGGGTATTAATCACATGATGATGTGAACTATCGATGTTAATCACATGGTGATGTGATCTAGATTATTGACTCTAGTGCAAGTGGGAGACTGAAGGAAATATGCCCTAGAGGCAATAATAAAGTTATTATTTATTTCCTTATATCATGACAAATGTTTATTATTCATGCTAGAATTGTATTAACCGGGAACATAATACATGTGTGAATACATAGACAAGCAGAGTGTCACTAGTATGCCTCTACTTGACTAGCTCGTTAATCGAAGATGGTTATGTTTCCTAACCATAGACATGAGTTTTCATTTGATTAACGGGATCACATCATTAGGAGAATGATGTGATTGACATGACCCATTCCGTTAGCCTAGCACCCGATCGTTTAGTATGTTGCTATTGCTTTCTTCATGACTTATACATGTTCCTGTAACTATGAGATTATGCAACTCCGTTTACCGGAGGAACACTTTGGTGCTACCAAAGCGTCACAACGTAACTAGGTGATTATAAAGGAGTACTACAGGTGTCTCCAAAGGTACATGTTGGGTTGGCGTATTTCGAGATTAGGTTTTGTCACTCCGATTGCTCGGAGAGGTATCTCTGGGCCTTCTCGGTAATACACATCACATAAGCCTTGCAAGCATTACAACTAATGAGTTAGTTGTGAGATGATGTATTACGGAACGAGTAAAGAGACTTGCCAAGAATTTAGATTGAACTAGGTATTGGATACCGACGATCGAATCTCGGGTAAGTAACTATACCGATGACAAAGGGAACAACGTATGTTGTTATGCGGTTTGACCGATAAAGATCTTCGTAGAATATGTAGGAGCCAATATGGGCATCCAGGTCCCGCTATTGGTTATTGACCGAGAATAGTTCTAGGTCATGTCAACTCTTAAGGTTTCGATGACAGTTATATTATGAGTTTATGAGTTTTGATGTACCGAAGGAGTTCGGAGTCCCAGATGAGATCAGGGACATGACGAGGAGTCTCGAAATGGTCGAGACGTAAAGATCGATATATTGGACGACTATATTCGGAGTTCGGAAAGGTTCCGAATGATTCGGATATTTTTCGGAGTACCGGAGAGTTACGGGAATACGTATTGGGCCTTATTGGGCCATACGGGAAAGAAGGAAAGGGCCTCAAGGTGGCCGCACCTTCCCTTGGTCTGGTCCGAATTGGACTAGGGAAGGGGCGCCTCTTCCTTCCTTCTCCTTTTCCCTTCCCTTTCCTTCTCTCCTACTCCTACTACATGGAAGGTTTCCTAGTTGGACTAGGAAAGGGGAATTTACTCGGTGGGAGTAGGACTCCCCATGGTGCGCCTCCTCCTAGGCCGGCCACCCTCCCTTGCTCCTTTATATCACGGGGCAGGGGGCACCCTAGGACACACAAGTTGATCTACGGATCGTTCCTTAGCCGTGTCTGGTGCCCTCCACCATATTCCACTTCGGTCATATCGTCATGAGCTTAGGCGAAGCCTGCGCCGTGAAGTCATATCGTCATGAGCTTAGGCGAAGCCTCGCGCCGGTGAAGTCATATCGTCGCGAGCTTAGGCGAAGCCCTGCGTCGGTGGAGCATCATCATCGTCACCACGCCGTCGTCAGGCCGACGGAACTCATCCCGACACTTTGCTGGATCGGAGTCCGGGATCGCCATCGAGCTGAACGTGTGCGTAACTCGGAGGTGCCGTGACGTTCGGTACTTGGATCGGTCAGATCGCGAAGACGTACGACTACATCAACCGCGTTGTCATAACGCTTCCGCTTACGGTCTACGAGGGTACGTGGACATACACTCTCCCTCTCGTTGCTATGCATCACCATGATCTTGCGTGTGCGTAGGAATTTTTTTGAAATTACTACGTTCCCCAACACCAACCCCCCCCCCCCCCGCAACGCTCACTATTCATCCAGAGAGGCAGCATCCATCGGCTTCAGTTAGCAGCAGTAGTGAAGGAATCACTCGATCGGGTTCAGTTAACAGCCATCGATCGATCTCTCGGGTTCAGTAACGCGTAGCCTACAGTGCAATCGCTAGGGTTCAGTTAGAGCTCAACGCCTCGCTCGGGTTCTGTTAGAGCCAATGCCTCGCACACACACGCGTACGTGTACGAGAGAAACGCGCATCGCTCGGCCCCCGACCTCCCACCGTAACCGGGAACTCCCCGAAATTTTCCTCGCCCTCGCTTCTACCACAGCTTTTTCCGTCATGGACAGCCCAAAGAATGTCATGCAGCTGCGTCTCCGACCCGCCCAGGACGAAAAGCCCATTTTCTGTGATGATTTTTTGTCATAGAAGTAGGAGCCTACCACATCTATGATGATATCGGGTTTTGTCACAATTATCGTCATAGAAGTGTCATATGTATGACAGAAAAAAAATTCGTTCGGCCCAAAATGTCACGGATGTGTCTTTTTTTAGTGTGTAGCAAGGTATTTAGGGTTTTTGCAATATGATTTAAATGGACCTAGGGGCATAGCTTTCACTAGAGGCATGTTTCTCAGGAACATAGCAATGGTGGGTACACAAATTACTGTTGGGCAATTGATAGAAAAGTGCATTGCTACGATGTTATTCATGGCATGATTAGTACATAGGCATTACATATGTGACAAGCATATCGTTGAACTTACTGACGCCTCCTACTATTACTCCACTTCGAGAGCGCTTCTATGCTTGCCTCTATACATATTAAGTTCATAACAAACAGAGTAATGCTTGAAGTATGATGACATAATGTAGACAAAATAATACCAACCGATATGATCGAACCCCATTGTTTTGTCCTTACTAGCAAAAATATAAATATGCCTCGCTACTCCTCCCGTCACGGAGTGAGGACACTGCAAGATTGAACCTACCGCAAAGCACCTTTCCCGCTGAAGATAAATCATTCTAGTTGGCCAAACCAAACAGATAGATTAGAGAAAAATACAAAGCTGTATAACAAGCACACATAATAAGGCTTATAAATAACTCAGTTACTTTCAAGGAACAATCTAATCATAAACCCATAGTTCATCGGATCCCAACAAATACACCGCAAAATATTGCATCGAATCGATCTCCGAAGAGAATATTGTATTGAAAATCAAGAGAGAGAGAGAGCCATCTAGCTACTGCTATGGACCCTTAGGTCATGTGGGGAACTACTCACACATCATCATGGAGGCAGTAAGTGTCGGTGTACAAAAGTAGGGGCTCTCCTTTTGACCCGTTTACTTGTGCACGGGCAGTCAGAGCCTCCCGCCACGGCCGCACATAACATGGCAGGGAAAGGGAAGCCGGAGAGAAGCCGAAGGCACAAGACGAAGCAAAGCAACGACAAGGACCAAGGCCACAAAGAACAGATGGACGAAGCAGGTTTCCCCAGCAAGACCCTTGCCGGGGGCAGCCTCAGCGGCCCCGGCAAGACCCTTGCCGGGGCAGCTCGCCCACGCCAGCCGAGCGAGCCACCCTCGAGCCCACCAACATTCGACAAATGCATTGGGACAAGGCTCGGGAGGCACCTCTGTGGTGGCATGCAGATCTTTGTGAAGACAAAGAATAGTCAAGATCAAATGAGGATAGGAAGGCAGCCATCCTCACCGAAGAAACCCACAAGACCCCCGGCAAGATCCTTGCCGGGGACGCCTGCGCGCCACGGCAAGACCCTTGCCTGGCCACCCAGCAGGGCCCTCGCCAAGCGCAGCAGCACGCCCACCCAGCAGGGCCGTTCGCATGCAGCTGCCGACCCAACCAGCTGGGCAGGCACCTGCATGGCAACATGCAGCCCTTCGTGGAGGCTCCACCACCGCGCCACCTCAGCTGCCTGCCTGCCTACATGGCACTACATGCATCGCTGGCCAGGGCACGTGTCGAAGATTGGAGGAGCGGCGATGGACGGGACGGGCCTCGCCCCCGTCCCCGATAAAGTGAAGGGACACCTAAGCCTCGCATTAAATGCGCTTTGTCCTGTAATACCAGCGATAAGCTCATGACGCTGTAGCACTTTCCACCTCCTGTGTGCCACTGTGGCAGCCCCTTTCGCCTACAAAAGGAGGCCCATGGCACACGGGAAAAGGATTCGGCTCTTTCGAACCTCGCAGCACCTAGAGCTAGTTCAAGAGCTCAAGAACACTAAATACATCCACCAAAGCAGGATCGTAGGGTTTTACGCATCTTTGCGGCCCGAACCTGGTTAAATCCCTTTGTGTCGTCTGCTAGTCCCGCTCTTCTCACGGTCCCCGCTCCCCGCAACCGTAGAAGGGATTCCAGTGATCCCATAGGTGTCGTTTCCCACCGACATCTTTAGCCCACTAGGTAGGGGGCGCAATTGTGAGAATCTGGTCTAGTAGTTGACCTAGCTGTTCTTCATCGCCATGGCTCCTAAGAAGAAGGCGGCCACGGCGATCGGTTCATCCGGGACCAGGTTGCCAGCACCGGTGCGGACCAGTAGTGGACCAGTCGCGGAGAGAACCCATGGCATGGCCCGCGAACATCCACATCACCCTGGCGGTTCAGGCCTGGCGAGTGGCGTCGTTCGCGCGCTAGGCGACAAGCTTCCTGTCGCGGGCTCCAGAGACGCAGTCGGGCTCCCCGCAGGCGGCGCGGGGCCCTCCAGGGGCGCCGCCATCCCACCAGACAGCGGCACGGCGGCCTCCAAGATACCAACACCAACGCCCACGGCGCGCTCTTCCCAGGTTATGCGTGATGAGCAGCGTCACCCAGCTGGTGACCCTGCGCGCCGCCCTGGGAAGAGTCACGTGCGCCCATCACATGATGAGCAGGGCCAGCATGCGCGGCGAGGTGCTGACGGAGGTGGCGAACGGCTGCGGGGCCATGACGCAGCTCCTTCTAACATGGTCAGAAGTCGAGGTGCATCGCGGTCCACCCAGCTCTCGCTGCCACCCACGCCAGCGGAGGCCCTAGCACGCGCGCAACTGCTCATCGATTTTCCTCTCGCCGCGGAAAAGCTTGATGAATGGAGGGCCACCGTCCGGAGCCTCGTCGGCATCGCCAACAACGATGAGTTGCGGCCGGCAGGACCCATAGGCCGTCGCTCCACCGGGCTACCGCGTGCCAGCGGAGGCCCTGCCGGTGGCGACGCGGCCACGATGTACTCCCCACCTCCATCCCGACCGCCCCCGGGCGTCGGTTCATCGCGACAACGCTCGAGACGACATCACCATCGCGTCGTCCGACCCGCGCACCAACCGCGATCAGCGTCAAGTCCTTCGGGAGCGGGCTCATGAGGACGCTCGAACTACGATCGAGCGCCGACGAGACGCCCGCCACCAGTCGGACAGGCGGGCAAGGCCCGCTACGGACCACCCAGCGCCGGGAGGCTACGGTGGCCTACCTTACTAGGTGGCTTGTCTGGCTTTCAGCCGTGAGCTGCGGTAGTTCCAGTGGCCCTCTCACCGTACGTTCAAGCCCGACGTTGGCAAGAAGTACAATGGCAAGACTCACCCGTCAGAGTTCCTCAGCATCTACACCATCGCGATGCAAGCTGCTGGGGCCCGTAATGATAAGGTGCTTGCCAACTACTTCCCGTTGGCACTCAAGCCTAATGTTATGTCATGGTTGATGCACTTGCCGGTGGATTCCATCTCTTCTTGGGCGGATCTGTGCCATGAGTTTGTTGGCGCCTTTACCGGAGGTTACCAAGCTCATGGCCAGGCGAGTGATTTACACATCATCCCCCAGAAGGAAGGAGAAAACATGCGCAAGTATATCTAAAGGTTCAGCTGGGTGCAGTACAACATCCCCAATGTTCATCCCGTCACCGTGATCAGTGCGCTCCATCTGAACGTGCGCAATCGCAAGATGCGCGAAGAACTAGCGATGAACAAGGTTAAGGATGTGGCCAAGCTCTATGTTCTGGCCGATCGATGCGCTCGTGCTGAGGAGGGAAGGAAGTACCCCGGCGAAGATGTCTGTGCGGAAACCGACTCCACTGGCGACACCGCCACCCCAGCGAAGAAGGGCCGACGCCGTAACAGGAAGCGCAAGGGCAAGGCCGTGCTTGCCGTTGAGGGATCCGACGACACCGGCGCCACCAAGAAGACCAAGGCGAGCGACCCCGGCAAGGAGGTTGCCGGGTGTGACGCTTGCCGGGCCTTGGCGGCTGCCGACAAGCCAGGAGGCTCCGACAAGCAGTACTGCAAGATCCACCGCACCAAGGGCCACGATCTCCAAAACTGCCAGCAGGTAGAGCTGCTCGCCGAGAAGCAGAAAGCCGAGTATGAGCGGCGGGACAAGGAGAAAGGCCTAGATGGTGCCGAGGGATCCGACAAGAAACGTAGCGGCCAAGGAGGCCGCCGCGGCAAGGATAATCAACAAGAGAGGCCCACCCAGGGCCGTGACAAGAAGCAGGAAGACGATGATCATGACGAGGACGAGGAGTCCAGCGACCACAAGTTCCAGAAAGCCACAGAGGCCATGTGCGTCGATGGTGGCGCCTCGCTGCATACATCCCACCACCAACTCAAGGAGTGGGTGCGTGAGGTCACAGCGGTGGAGCCATCGTTCGACGCGTGGAAGCCGTTGAAATGGTCCAGCACACCCATCATCTTCGACACCGAGGACCACCCTGACCACACTACTGCGGTCGGGTGCTTGCCATTGCTGGTCTCACCAACAATCCACAACCTCAAGGTGACATAGATGTTGGTTGAGGGCGGGGCCGGCCTGAACTTGATCTCGCCTGTTGTGGTCAAAAGGCTGCAGATCCTTAATGAAGACCTCGAGGAGACGGGCACGTTCCAAGGGGTTAATCCGGGGAGGAGCCAGCCAAAGGGAAAGATCATGCTGCCCGTGACATTCGGAGGCGAGCTGAACCACAGGATGGAGAGGATTGTTTTCAATGTAGCCGAGATCCCCTTGCCTTACAACGGGATCCTCGGCCGCCCGGCACTAGCCAAGTTCATGGCGGCTTCGCACTACGCCTACAACATGCTGAAGATGCCCGGGCCGATGAACATCATCACCGTCCCCTCCGACAAGAAAGATGCATTGGTTTGCACCGACCAACTCTACCGGGAAGCAGTTGCAGCAGCTGCCGCTAAGGCACCTGCTCCTGTCGACGGAGCCCCAGGGGGGAAGAAGACCGGCGAGACCCCTCGCACCCACTCCGGCAAGCGCACCTCTTCGGGGTGTTGCGCTCCCATTGAGGACGTGCCAGAGAGCTCCGCCGGCAAGAGCAAGAAGTCCAGAGCCACACCACCAGAGACCAAGAAGGTGCCCGTCAAGGAGGACGATACGGGGGGAGATTTTACCATAAGCTCCACCCTTGACGGCAAATAGGAAAGCGATCTCGTCACCTTCCTATGGGCGAACGTCGATGTGTTTGCATGGCAGGCCTCCGACATCCCCGGTGTTCCCAGGGAGGTGATTGAGAACCACCTTGCTGTCTGTCCTCATGCGCGGCCCGTCAAGCAAAAGGTGAGGAAGCAAGCTCTAGAGAGACAGGAGTTCATCACGGAGGAAATCAGAAAGCTAGAGGCGGCAGGTTTGGTGAGGGGAGTACTCCATCCAACGTGGTTGGTCAATCCGGTGGTAGTGCACAAGGCAAACGGGAAGTGCAGGCTGTGTATTGATTACACAAGCATCAATAAGGATACCACCAGATCTTCATGACAAAGGAAGACGAGGAAAAGACAGCATTCATCACCCCATGTGGTACGTATTGCTTTTTACGGATGCCTTTCGGGTTGAAAAGTGCTGGCTTAACCTTTGCAAGAGCAGTCCAAATTGGTTTTGAGCCCCAGCTACATAGAAATATGGAAGCTTATATGGATGACATAGTGGTCAAAACCAAGGACAAAGCAACACTTGTACATGATCTGGAGGAAACATTTGGGAACCTGCGCAAGATCAACATCAAATTGAACCCTGAGAAGTGTATCTTCGGCGTCCCGTCCGGCAAGCTTCTCGGGTTCTTTGTGTCCCAGCACGGGATTGAAGCAAACCCAGATAAGATCAAGGCCATCGAGCAGATTGAGGCACCCAAACGGATCAAGGACGTGCGTCGGCTCACTGGTTGCGTTGCTGCCATGAGCTGGTTCATCTCCAAGTCTACGGAGCGTGCCCTTCCTTTTTTCAAAATCCTGAAGAAGGCAGGGCCGTGGAGTGGACCCCAGAGGCCGAGGCAGCACTGCAAGATTTGAAGAAATACCTCTCATCTACCCTAGTGCTGGTTGCGCCTAAACCACAAGAACCGTTGCTGCTTTACCTAGCGGTAACAAATCAGGTGGTTAGCGCCGCACTAGTGGCGCAGAGAGAGGTTGATGAGGAGATAGTAGCAGCGGCGGAACCGACGGTTGACGGGCCGGAACCCTCCCCGGCAGGGCTCAGTCCCAGCAAGACTGAGTCCCCGGCAAGGCTCGGTCCCGGCAAGACTTGCGCCAGTACGATGGGACCCACACGACTAGGTGAAGGGGCGCAGAAGAAGAAAATGGTACAACACCCAGTTTACTTCGTCAGCTCCCTCTTGCAGGGGGCTAGGTCGAGGTACTCAGGTGTGCAAAAGCTGCTCTTCGGCCTCCTTTTGGCTTCGAGGAAGCTGCGCCATTACTTCCAAGCGCACGAGATCACGGTAGTCACCCGCATCCCATTGCAACGGATACTACAAAACCGAGATGAAACAGGGAGGATCGTGGAATGGGCCCTGGAGCTGTCAAGTTTCTGTTTGAAGTTCGAAAGTACCTCGACGATTCAGAGCAGAGTTTTGGCAGAGTTTGTTGCGGAATGGACCTCGACGCCCGATGAAGAGGTACAAGAGACCGCTCTCCCCGGCAAGGAAATGAGCCGCAACTAGGTTATGTACTTTGATGGTGCCTTCTCACTTCAAGGTGCTGGTGCTGGTGTGCTGCTTGTCGCACCCACCGGAGAGGACCTCAAGTATGTCATCCAGATGCACTTCCCCCGGGAGATGTCAACCAACAACACCGCCGAGTACAAGGGTTTGCTTGCCGGTCTCAGGATCACGGCAGACCTCAGAGTTAAAAAGCTCATCGTCAGGGGCGACTCACAGCTTGTCGTCAGGCAGATCAACAAAAATTATGAAAGTTCATTGATGGAAGCTTACGTAGATGAGGTGAGGAAACTGGAGGAGTGCTTTGACGGTATACAAGCGGAGCATGTCCCTCGGGCGGAGAACGACATCAGCGACTACCTGACAAAGCGCGCTGCCCTCAAGCTACCTATGGAACCAGGTACTTTTGTGCTTCAGTTAACCCAACCATCCGTTGAGCCGTCAACCGGGCAGAACAAGCGGAAGAAGCTAGGCCCCGGCAAGTACTTCCCCATCAACCTCCCCGGAGCCGCCGGCGAAGATGTTGCCGCGGATGCCGACCCTGCCGCGGGACAGCCGACTCCGGCAGGACCTCAGGTCATGGCCGTGGAGGCTGCCGCTCCCGTGGTAGAAGAGATTCCTTTGATCCTTGTCGTCGAGCCACAGGCTCCGGCATGGGCGCAGCACACCGTCCGATTCCTTCAAAAAGGAGAGCTTCCCGAGGAGCAGGTAGAGGCAACAAGAGTAGCCTGCCGGTCTGCTCTGTACCAATTCGTTGATAACGTATTGTACAAAATAAGACCGAATGGGGTGAAATTGATGTGCATCTCCCGGGAGGAAGGACTAAAGCTGTTGGCAGAAATACATGGAGGTATATGTGGCTCCCACATAGGGTCAAGAGCCCTTGTCGGCAAGGCTTTCCGGCAAGGTTTCTTCTGTCCCATCGCCCTCCAGGATGCAACGGCACTAGTAACCAAGTGTGAAGCGTGCCAGTTCCATTCAAAAAAGCTCCATCAACCAGCTCAAGCCCTCCAAACTATCCCTCTCTCCTGGCCCTTCTCGGTCTGGGGGCTCGACATATTGGGCCCTTTCCCCGTCTTTGTCGGGGCTTTGAGTACTTGTACGTTGAAGTCGACAAGTTCACAAAGTGGCCAGAAGTGGAAGCAGTGAGAAAGGTGACAGCGCAGTCAGCCGTCAAGTTCTTCAGGACTAGTGTGCCGTTTTGGGGTGCCCAACAGGATCATCACCGACAACGACACACAGTTCACAAGCCATGCCTTCATGCAATACATTGAGGATCTCGGCAGCAGGGTCTGCTTTGCTTCCGTGGCACACCCACGGAGCAATGGCCAAGCAGAGAGAGCAAATGTTGAAGTCCTGCGAGGCTTAAGGACGAAGACTTTTGACAGGCTGCGCAAGAGCGGAAGGCGCTGGATTGATGAGTTGCCGGTGGTTCTTTGGTCAATCAAAACGACGCCAAATCGAGCCACCGGCCAGACACCCTTTGCCCTGGTTTACGGGGCAGAAGCAGTTCTCCCCACAGAACTCATATACGGGTCACCTCGAGTGCTCGCTTATGATGAGCTTGAGCAAGAGCGATTGCGGCAAGATGACGCGACGCTCCTTGAGGAAGATCGTCTCCGGGCGGCTGTGAGAGCAGCACGCTACCAGCAAGCCTTGCACCGCTACCATAGCCGCAAGGTTCATGCCCGGAGCTTTGAGTAAGGCGACCTTGTTCTTCGACACGTTCAGTCGGCCAAGAATTCCAACAAGTTGACGCCGAAGTGGGAACGCCCCTATCGGGTAATACGAGTCACCAGGCCTGGCGCAGTCCTCCGGGAGACCGAAGATGCCGTCCCAGTGAGTAACTCCTGGAACATCGAGCATCTTCGCAAGTTTTACCCGTAAGGCGCGGCTTGCCGGGCCTCCCGGCAAGCCACCTTTTGTACAAGCTTTGCCGACCAGGGATGTGACCCTTTGTACAAAGCCAGGCGCAGATCCTGAGCATAAATAAACGAAGCGCTGGCGCCCTAAGTTATAGCATGCATGCTAGGTTGAGTCTCTTCCTTGGTTAGGGTTGATAGTGCTTAGCGGCAGCTAACCCCTAGCTTAGAGGTCGAGTGCGCGTCTCTCTGTTCTTCTTTGTCTTCTTTGGCTCGCAGGACAAATGAATATCCTTGCCGAGCTGCTTTGGAAGAAAGGGGACGGACCGACGTCCAGGCCCCGGCAAGCCAGTATTGCCGGGGGCTACAAGAGCAAAGATCCACCCGCGGCAAGCCAAGGTTGCCGGGGGCTGCAGATTCAGATAAGTTCTCTATCCCTTATCATGGGTTTCGTTATGGACTAAGGTATGTGAAACCTCGTTTTATCCTTAGGCTACCGCGCTCCCCTCATTCCGGACCCTAGGACTCGTCTCCTGGGACCGAGTTTGGTCAGAGTCATGGCAAAGAAGGAAATGAAACGAGGAGCCTAAACCCACCTCATCCCTGCCTCCGCCAAGGGCGTGAGAAAGGTCGAGCGAAGTGGGGGGACGGCAAGGCCTGTTGCCGGGCGAGAAAACGTTTATCTTAAAGGTAACAAGGATTTACTCCTTGTCGTGGGTTTCACCTGCGAACGAAAAACCCGGCAAACATCCCTTTTTCATTAAAAAACATCCCGTACAGGTACAGTTCATACGAAATGAAAAACATGAACAAGGGGATTACAAGTTCTAAATTTAACAAAGGCCCGCAGGCTTACAGACTAAAAAGAGATAAGGTGCCCGTAATCCTTTTCTTGTCCCTCTCCTCAGGAAATGGCATAGGAAAGCAGAAGGGCAAAAGGGGCGCCTAGGCGAGCTATGAGTGGCAGAAGACACCAAGAGAACATCTTGGTGGCCGTCCAAGGGCTGGATGGTGATGGCGGCGCCGGAGGCAGAGCTCGAAGACGAGGCGGTAGGACGTCGGTACGTGACGAAGGCGTCGGTGCCCGCGTACTCCGACTTGACGACCTTGCCGCCCGCCCTCTTCCTCTTCCACAGCCTCCCAACGCCAGCCGCCCAAGGAGACGACCCCAAGAAGTTCAAGGAGCCGGCGAGACGTATGATGGGGTCGCCGGTGCTGCTCGGAGCGGCGCCCGACGCCTAGTCGGACCCGTCATCCTGCCGCCCGCTGGCCTCGTCGTCGTTGCCGTTGTCTTCCTCGCCACTCTCGCTCGAGGAGGAATCTTCATCGTCAGAAGAGCTCTCCACGCAGCACCTTACGCGAGTCCTGAAGTGCCCGAAGATCTTGACAGAGAGGAGGCCACCCTCCATTAGTTTTAAATGGAGAGTGAGCCCATCCGTCAAGCTGTGAAGACGAGCGAAGGTCTTCCACCCCTGATGAAGATACATGACGTGAGGGGCAGGGAACTCGACGTCGGCCCATGTGCCGCCGTTCCCGCAACCCCTCATGTGCAGCCACAACGCCTGCGGTGGATTCAGCTCCATCTCCCACGCGAATGGAGTCGGGAGGCGAAGGCGACGGCGCGGTGGCTGGTGCAGACTGATGAAGAATTCGCAGGGGTTGTCCCCAGCGTGGCCCTCCATCGGAGGAGGGGCTGCTGGCGGAGGCGAGGCTGATCTGTCGCCCCGTCCTCCTCTCCCTCGAGCACCACGACGGCCTCGACCTCGCCCCCTCCCCCTTCCTCTAGCGGCTGGCTCTGCCACTATGAGCTCTTAGGGAGGAGCGATGCGCTATCTGGCCGAAACCCTCGCCGCCACCAAAGAAGCGTCGCCACGCCCCCTCGCCATGGCAGAAGAAGAAAGGAAGTAGGAATGGGGAGAGGCAGATGGCGAAAGGCTGAGAGGCACCGTTCCTCCCGCTCCCCTCCTTATAAAGGGGCGGGGGCGGGGCTCGGCCGCCCCCTCTCGGCCAATCCGTCTTGTTGAAGTGACCACAAGCGGGGCCGTCGACCGCCCTCCCCGCTCCATTGAAGGCGTGTGGGAATCAACCCATGCACGCGCACAACTTCCCACATCCCGCGCGCCTGTCATTTGCTCTGCATGCAGCGAACGTGGCGCAGGTGGGCGGGCGCAGTGAGATGCGTGGAGCGACGGTTCCCAAGCGAAGGCAGTAAATGGGAAGCGGCTCTACGGTCTCAAAGAGACACGCAAGCCGCCTCTTTACTGTCCACCATAGGAGGACGCCAGCATGCTTCTGTCATGCGCGCGCACAACCCCCCACGTCGCGCGTTCAACACAGGTCGTGGAGAAGTGTAGCAAACGGAGCAGTTACCGCGGTAAAAATCTGCCCCAACTGCCCGCGCACCATTCTGGGCCTAGCCCAACAACGTGCTGCGCTTATGTGTGGCCCAGGCCCGGGGGCTCCTGTCGGTGTACAAAAGTATGGGCTCTCCTTTTGAACCCTTTACTTGTGCATGGGCAATCAGAGCCTCCCGCCACGGCCGCACATAACAGGGCAGGGAAAGGGAAGCTGGAGAGAAGCCGAAGGCACAAGACGAAGCAAAGCAATGACAAGGACCAAGGCCACAAAGATCAGATGGACGAAGCAGGTTTCCCCGGTGTAGGATCGAAAGTATGTCTAGAGGGGGGTTATTAGACTACTTGACCAAACAAACATCTAGCCTTTTCCCAATTTTAGTTCTTGGCAGATTTTAGCAACTTTAGAACAACTCAAGCAATCTTAACATAATTCAACCAAGCATGCAAAGAGTATATGAGCAGCGGAAAGTAAAGCATGCAACTTGCAAGAATGTAAAGGGAAGGGTTTGGAGGATTCAAACGCAATTGGAGACACGGATGTTGTTTTCGTGGTTGCGATAGGTGGTGCTATCGTACATCCACGTTGATGGATACTTCAACCCACGAAGGGTAGCAGTTCTGGCGAGTCCACGGAGGGCTCCACCCACGAAGGGTCCACGAAGAAGCAACCTTGTCTATCCCACCATGGTCGTCGCCCACGAAGGACTTGCCTCACTAGCGGTAGATCTTCATGAAGTAGGCGATCTCCTTGCCCTTACAAACTCCTTGGTTCAACAACACAATCTTGTCGAAGGCTCCCAAGTGACACCTAGCCAATCTAGGAGACACCACTCTCCAAGAAGTAACAAATGGTGTGTTGATGATGAACTCCTTGCTCTTGTGCTTCAAATGATAGTATCCCCAACACTCAACTCTCTCTCACAGGATTTGGGTTTGGTGGAAAGAAGATTTGAGTGGAAAGCAACTTGGGGAAGGCTAGAGATCAAGATTCATATGGTAGGAATGGAATATCTTGGCCTCAACACAAGGGTAGGTGGTTCTCTCTCAGAAAATGTAAGTTGGAAGTGTAGGTTCGTTCTGATGGCTCTCTCCATGAATGAAGAGGAGGCGGAGGGGTATATATAGCCTCCACACAAAATCTAACCGTTACACACAACTTGCCAAACTCGGTGGGACCGAATTGTTAAACTCGGTCGGACCGATTCAGCAAATCTAGTGACCGTTAGGATTTTCGGTGGGACCGACACGCAACTCGGTAGGACCGATATGGTTAGGGTTAGGCAATAACGTAATCTCGGTGAGACCGATTGGTAATAAGCTAACCAGAGAGTTGGTCAGGTTAACTCGGTGGGACCGATTCGCTTATTTCGGTGAGACCGAAATGTTACAAAAGGGAAACAGAGAATTTACATTGCAATCTCGGTGGGACCGATCACTCATGTCGGTAGGACCGAAACGTTACGAAGGGAAATAGAGAGATTACAATCCCATCTCGGTGAGACCGAGATCCCTATCGGTGAGACCGGTTTGCCTAGGGTTTGTGGCAGTGGCTATGACATCTGAACTCGGTGGCGCCGGATGGAAAGAATCCGTAGGGCCGAGTTTGACTTTTTGGTTTAGGTTATATGTGGATGTGAGAAAGTAGTTGAGGGCTTTGGAGCATATCACTAAGCATTTTGAGCAAGTAAGCCATTAAGCAACACCTCATCCCTCCTTGATAGTATTCGCTTTTCCTATAGACTCAATGTGATCTTGGATCACTAAAATATAAAATGTAGAGTCTTGAGCTTGAGCCAATCCCTTTGTCCTTAGCATTTTGAGGGTCCACTTTTCTCATCCATGCCATGCCAATCATTGAGCTTTCCTGAAATATTAGTCTTGAAATAGTGTTAGCTCAATGAGCTATATGTTGTTATGAATTACCAAAACCACCTAGGGATAGTTGCACTTTCAATCTCCCCCCTTTTGGTAATTGATGACAACATGTAGATAAAAGCTTTGACAAATGATAATAAGAGTGAAAAACATTGTCGCTTTGAGAAGTATGTGAAAAGCAAGAGCTCCCCTTAAATTTGTGCATAGTTTAAGATTTGCTTTGGACTGCAAATGCACAATGAGTTAGGATCATGGGTTACTCTTCCATGTCACATACATCTTGGTGGAGCGCTCAAAATGATAATAAATAAATACATGCACTCATCACCAAGCAAAGTGAATGATCATATGGGAGATAAAAGGATAAAATCATCCAACAAGCAAGTAAAGTAGCATATGATCAAACACATGATCTTCCAAGTATCTCACAAACGCATAAAGTATCTCAAACAAGCAAATAAAGTTCAACCACGAAAACAAGAGAGAACAAAAGCAACACACTCTCTCTCTCTCGAAGCCTATGATCTATACATTTTTCTCCCCCTTTGGCAACAAGTTACCAAAAAGTTCATAGAAAATGCATAGTACTAAATCGACTCTCAGGCTTGGTCTTCAGGTGGTGGTGTAGACAGAACTCCAAGAATGAAAGCATCAGTCGATGTGGATGGTGCTGGAGGAGTAGGTGCTGGAGCTGGTTGCACAGAAGCTATAGCTAATGCAGATGAAGTTGCTCTGCTATCTGTGACAGGCACTGCAACTGATTTCTGGCTCCTGTGCACTCTGGCAAAAGCATCAGTAGTAGTCTTGCCCTTCCTCTCCTGCATATCATCCTGAAGTTGCTGAACAACTGACTGTATCTCAGTGACCTTCACATCCAAGTCATAGAACTTCTGCTCCATGATCCTCTCCAGGCTCTCCTGGTTTTGAGTCAGGGTGGCCAGTCCCTTCTCAATCCTCAGAGTGGAGGCAATCAAGTAGCCAAGCTAATCTTGTTTGCTCTTCAGAAGATACTGAGATGCCTCATCCATGGTTGGCATCTTTGCAGCCTTTTCAGTCTTTGCCTTCTCCCTTTTTGCTTGTGCTTGCACAGAAGATGGTTCATCTTCATCCATCACCACTGTGTTGTCCTCAAAATCTGGATAGATGGGCATGTGTTCCTTGTCCAAGAGGTATGTGACTGTGCCCATCTTGGAGTTGATGAGCTCCTGGATCTGTGGGGCATACCCACAACATCTCTTCTCGATCCGCATTTGTCCTCTTGATAGTTTCCACTATGAGGCTCATGACTTTGAACTTCTGTGGGACATCAAATATGTGCAGCAAGTTGATGGAGTGTCGTCCGATCATTCTATGATAACCTGACTTGGGAAGAAGTGTGTGCCTGAGGATCCAGTTGATTGTAGGCAGTCCAGATAGCAAGTGTTTCACATAACCAAATTGGTGAGTCTCAAGATCTGCATCTGGAATCTCCTTGTACATGCTAGCCATTGAGTTGTGATCCTTCTTCTTCTTGGCATACACATCCAAGACATCTTCTTGTTCTTCTGGGGCATTGATCAACTGAGCCCATTCTTCAACTGATGATTGGTACCTAGTACCTTCAGGCATCCAGACAATCCTTCCATCTGGGTAGAAGTGAGTTGTGGAGTAGAACTACATAATAAGCTCATCATTCCACTTTGTGAGCTTCTGCCCAACAAAGGCATCCACTCCACAAGCATTGAAACTATCATACACCCCTGGATAATGCTCTTCATTCTTCCTGATGTTCTCCTAGTCTACACATCTCATATCACAGACTATAGGCTTCTTGTCAAGCAGAATTGTCTCATAGAAGTCCTGTTGTTCCTTAGTGTGGAATCTATAGTCCACAGCAGTCCTTCTCCTAGTGGCATATGGATCTGACTCTCTCCATAGTCTCAGTCCTGAATGTTTCCTGATTTTCATGTTCTCAGCTACTCGATGAGCATCATTATGATATGGAATTTTTGGCTTCAGCTTTCTCAAGACATGTGACTCATCATCTTCTTCTTCCATTGCAGCTTCAGGCATTGGGGCCTTGTTCTTCTCTGTAGCTGGAATGTTCCTGGTGCTTCTCTTAGGTGCAGTTTTGGGTTTTGGAGCAGCTGGCTTGGGAGCTTCTTTGGGCTTAGATGGAGCAGCCCCTGATCTTATGGCATCTCCCATAAGCTTTTGTGCCTTAGGTGGTGGTGCAGCAACCTCTTCCTCTTCATCTTCCATCATTGAGGGCTTCCCAATTACTCTGGCCATGGTCTTCTTGACCCTTTCTTTTCTTTTCTTGCCATCTCCAGTTTCTTTAGCAACAGTTTTTGAGGCTTCAACAGTTGAAGCTCCGGCTTTGGACATTGGAACTCTTCTTGCTGCCATTTTTGTATTCATACCTGGCTTTAGTGGAGCTGTTGTGCCAACTCCTTTCTTCAGCACTTTCTTCTTTGAGGTAGCTTCTTCCTCCTCAGCCACATAGTCCTCATCCTCTGAATCTGAGGTTCTTTTCTTGTTGACTCTCGTGGCAGCCTTTGGCAAGTTGCTGGGTGTGCTCCTGCTTCCATGATCTGAGCTGCTAGAGGGACTAGTTCCCTCACTCATTTGAACTTGCTCCTCAGACTTGTTCTGACTGTCACTCTGGTCTGACATGATGCAAACACTGGCAGCTGACCTTGTGAATAGTTTATAGATGAGGTAGAGTGGATGAGCATCACAAAATTCAGAGGTATTTGCAAAAGAATGACTCGAAAACTTAGTTTTAGTTTTCCACAGAAAGCATTTCGGATCTACCGATTTGTAAACTCGGTGATACCGAAGCAGCTTTTGGAACCTAAACTGGTGAACTCGGTCAGACCGAGTCACAGTTCGGTGGCACCGAGACTGCTAGGGTTTCACAAAGTCCTGAACTCTGTCACACCGATTTGCAATTCTCGGACAGGCCGAGAATTACATGTGCAATGGCCTTAGCCGAATTGGTGGTACCGAGTTCTACAACTCGGTTGGTCCGAGATGGTTTCGGCGGAAACCTGACCCTAAATTTTCAGTTCACATCTAATCTACGGAGTGTTTTCTGTGGATAAGATGATCTCAATCATGGCAAGATTAATGACAAAACAATGTGCTAGGCATTTGGAGTTAGGAATAGCACATATATCAAGTCCATACCCTAGTTTGGCGATGGACTTGCTACGGCGGCAACGGCGGAGACGATTCCCGTTGACGGTGGCGGAGACCAGCGGCAGGAGGCAGCTAGCGACGAGGAGGACAATCTGGAGACCCAGGGAGGCAGAGCAGGCTGAGCGCGGGCGAAAGAGTTCGGAGAAATTTCCAAAATTTGACCAGTGGATATATATAGCCTGACCCTGTTGGTGTGACCGAGTGGAACAACTCGGTGGCACCGAGAAGCATGACTGCTGTCGGTGTCAAAACCGGCGGATCTCGGGTAGGGGGTCCCGTACTATGCATCTAAGGCGGATGGTAACAGGAGGCAGGGGACACGATGTTTACCCTGGTTCGGGCCCTCTCGATGGAGGTAATACCCTACTTCCTGCTTGATTGATCTTGATGATATGAGTAGTACAATAGTTGATCTACCACGAGATCGTAGAGGCTAAATCCTAGAAGCTAGCCTATGGCATGATTGTTGTTGGTCCTATGGACTAAACCTCCGGTTTATATAGACACTGGAGGGGGCTAGGGTTACATAGAGTCGGTTACAATGGGAGGAGATCTACATATCCAGACGCCAAGCTTGCCTTCCACGCCAAGGAGAGTCCCATCCGGACATGAGACGAAGTCTTCAATCTTGTATCTTCATAGTCCAATAGTCCGCCAAAGGATATAGTCCGGCTGTCCGGATACCCCTAATCCAGGACTCCTCAAGAGCCTGAACCAGGCTTCAATGACGATGAGTCCGGGCGCCAGATTGTCTTTGGCATTGCAAGGCGGGTTCTTCTCAGATTCGAATACCTGTTAAATAGTGTCCGGCTTCTCATAAATGTTAAGCTTCTTGGCTTCTACGTCCAATAATGGCTACCTTCTACGTGTCGAGCGAATGCGAGAAGCCAGGGCGTTCTTACTTTTACCACCCTAGCTATGTGAACAAACCGTCTATTTAGAGAGATGGGGATTCTCAGACCCAAATCACACCATCATCCTTCAGCGAGCATTCATCGGAGCGCGCCCGAAAAAATCCATTCCAACATGGCCGGCCAGCGCCGCTCCTCATCTCGCTCTCGTAGCCCTAAGCCCGGAGATTGGAAGAAGTGTTCCGTCCCGCACAGTCAATTAGTGGAGCTACAGATCCAGTGTAGCTACCCGACCCGAATGGATCAAGTCTCTGTGCTCAGGCGTCATCCCTGGATCAGTAATCGCGACACCACACAAGATTGAAGGATTTATAACAGTAGCAATCACACACTTATTACATCGTTGCCCAAAAGAGGACTTATTACAATAAATATGGCTTAAGGCCATCTAATAACGATAACAGCAGAAGACTTGGAAGATAAGTGAGTCCATCAACTCCAGCGGCATCACTGAGTATAGAACCACGACCTAAAGCACCTTACTCGACGTCTGAAAAGTCTGCAACATGAAAGTTGCAGCCCGAAAACGGGTCAGCACATGGAATATGTTGGCAATGTAACACATAGAGAATAATGAATGATAAGCCTGTACTACATGCATATGTGGCTGGTGGAAAAGCTCTACGGTTACAGTTTTTGCGAAAAGCCAATTTTTCCCTACTACAAAGGAATATATTTATTTAACTATCATGGTGGTTGTGAAACATTGAGAATGGTTGACAGCATTCTCAATCCCAATTAAAGTACTCATTAAAAACCCAACAATATTAATTAGAGTAACATGTTGAGATTCACATGATATTCAAGTACTAGATACTCAAGATGTCCATAACCGGGGACATGGCTAATCATGATTAGTTTATACACTCTGCAGAGGTTTGCGCACTTTTCTCCACAAGACTCGATCGCCTCCGTTGGATTTCTCGCACTACATGATGTTTGAGAAGCGGATGACCGAGACATAGTCTTTCGAAGCGCTAGCACCTTACATAGGGTAGACCGGTACACCTACTTTCCCCTACATATGCTAGTCTACCCGTAAGAGTTCGCACAACTTAATCAACTATGCCAGAGCCCATAATGGCTTGTGGCTGCACACGGAAGTTACTAGCATGAATGATCTTATGATCCCTTTGAGCCTGGGTGGCGGTCCGAAGAAATACAGGCAAGTCCAGATAGAAACCAGGTGCCTCAATCCACCCAGATGTGTGTTTAAGTTGCCACCTTAAATAAACCATTAAATAACAACCTCACATCGGTCATGGATACACTCACCCAATCCACGTCTACTAGCATAGCATGGCATAATAAGCAAACGTAGAAGTAACTCCCAAAGGTTTGATAATAAAACAGGTAATAGGTACTACCTCATCTACTTCCCATCCCACAATTTAATTAGATCCTAATCATGCAAGTGTTTGAGGAATAGATCTAATGCATAAACTGGGTAGTAGAAAAAGTATGATCAAGTGTTACTTGCCTTGTCGATGATCCATGAAACCTAGAGATTCAAGTAACAAGCGGCGCACTCGGGTGATCTATCGCAGACAACAACAAGCATACAATAAGTACTCATCTAATGCACGGTAAAACTCGAATAAAATATCTGACCAGAAATTTCAACTTAAGAACCACAGTTTGCAAAAGAAAACGAATCAACAAAACAATGTAAAACAACCGGCGGAAGAAAACAGCTCGGTTCTAGCAAGTTGAAACTAGGTCAAATTTTACAGTAGCAAAACCTTGTTTAAGTTGATTAATCGAACGGCGGTTTCAAACGAAACTCCAGCGCTTGAATCACCTGATTCCGATAAACGAGCGGGAAGATAAACTAGAACGAAGATCGGATCTGAAATCGTGATCAGAAAAATAGCGGAATAAATCCGATTAAAAGAAAAACTACGAACGGTTAAACGAACGGACGTTCGTTAACCGGGAATAACCGGTGATCACGTTCGTTAAGACGAACGGTCCGGCGAACGCTCGCTAAACAACAAAACCGGAAAAAAAACGATCTAGGGTTTAAAAAAACCGAACAACGGAAAAAGAAAACCGGAACGGTTTTTTTTAATAAAAAACCGAACCGAGGGGGAGGGTGGCGCTGACTACCTCGACGAGGTGGGGCTCCGTGGGCGGCGGCTAGGGCGGCGGGCGGCGTCCTGCGGCGGGCGGCGATCATGGCGGCGGCGACGCAATGGGCGGCGGCGGCTACGGGTTGGGGACGGCGGCTGCGGTTGGGGAGGAGAGGGGGGGTGAGGGGGTATTTAAAGGGGGGGAGGTGGCTTGGGGGAGGGGGCAAGCAAGAGGAGGAGGAGGAGGAGTCCTCCTCGGAGTCGGCCGGCGGCGGCGGCGCTGTCAAGGGCTGGGCCTTTGCCCAGCGGGCGTCATGATTTTTTTTTTAATATATAGTGTGCAGAAAAACGAATAAAATAAAATCTAAACGAACTCCAAAATTTACAAAGTAAATTTTTCCCGACTCCTAAAAATGAGTCGAACAAAATGAACTTTTACACGGGGCCTAAAATGCAATTTTTGAAAACACGCATTTTTCCCTAAGGCAAATAAAAAGTGAAAAACTCCGAAATAAAAATCTTATTTGATTTTTTTATGGAATCTTCATTATTTCTTTATTTTGGGAAAGTCATTTTATTCCCTCTCTCATATTTTGATAGTAGAAATAATTGAAGATAAAATAAATAAAAATCAAATGATCCTATTTTCAAAATTTGAGAAAACTCAATTATGAAAATAACGAAATCTCCAACTCTCTCCGAGGGTCCTTGAGTTGCGTGAAATTTCTAGGATCGGAAAAATGCAAGAAAATATGTAATGCATGATGACTTAATGTATAACATTCCAAATTGAAAATTTGGGATGTTACAAACCTACCTCTTAAGATGAATCTCGCCCTCGAGATTCGGGTTGGCTAGAAAATAGGTGAGGTGGTCCTTGAACAAATATTCTTCTCTTTCCCGTGGCTTCATCCTCAGTGTGGTGGCTCCACTGAACCTTGCAAAACTTGATAACCTTGCTGCGAGTAACTCTGCTGGCATAATCGAGAATCTTGACTGGTTTCTCCTCATATGTCAAATCATCCTTCAACTGAACTGCTTCAAGTGGCACTGTATCTCTTAATGGTATCTCTGCTATCTCGGAGTGACATTTCTTCAGCTGAGAAACATGGAATACATCATGAACTCCTGACAGTCCCTCTGGCAATTCCAGCTTATAAGCAACTTCTCCCATGCGTTGCAAGATGCTATACTGATCCAACGAAACGTGGTGCCAATTTTCCTTTAACTCCAAAACGCTTAACTCCTCAAGTGGGGATACTCTAAGATAAACTCTGTCTCCAACTTCATATTCTATCGCCTTATGCGTTTGAATCCGCATAGCTTTTCTGGTTCGGATCGGGCTACCTTGAGCCAATCGCGAATCAACTTAACCTTCATTGAGACTCCTTAACCAAATCTGGTCCAAACAAGCGATGGTCTCCAGCTTCGTCCCATGATAACGGTGTCCTGCACCTCCTTCCGTACAAAGCCTCGAAAGGTGCCATATTCAAGCTGGTTTGGTAACTGTTGTTATAAGAAAACTCTGCATACGGCAAGTTATCATCCCAACTAGATCCATAATCTAGTGCACAAGCTCTCAGCATATCTTCCAAAATCTGATTGACTCTCTCAGTCTGTCCATCGGTCTGTGGGTGGAAAGCTGTACTGAATTCCAGCCTGGTTCCCAATGTTTCGTGCAACTGATTCCAAAACTTTGAGGTGAATTGGGTTCCTCTATCTGATACGATACTCCTCGGAACTCCATGTAAACACACAATTCTGGTCATGTATATCTTTGCCAACTTAGCACTGCTATAGGTAGTCTTGACTGGAATGAAATGAGCTACCTTCGTCAAGCAGTCGACTATAACCCAAATCGAGTCATAGCACGAACGAGTCTTTGGCAAACCTGTGATGAAATCCATGCCTAGTTTATCCCACTTCCATTCGGGTATCGGCAATGGTTGCAACAATCCTGCTTCTCGATGTTCTTCCTTCACCCTTTGACATACATCACAAACTGCTACATACTGCAATATCCTTCTTCATTCCGGTCCACCGTAACGTTTCCTTCAAATCTAAATACATCTTGGTATTTCCTGGGTGAATCGAGTAGGGCGAATCATGTGCCTCTTGCAGAATCAACTTCCCGATCTCCGGTCATTTGGCACATAAACACGGTCCTCAAACCATAGGGTATCGTGGTTCATCCTCACGAAATCCCTTTAGCTTTTCCTTCGCTCATTTTCTCCTTTATAGAGGCAACTTCCTTATCGCCTTTTGAGCTTCTCTCGATTTTGTCCATCAACGTAGACTGAATCTCCAATGCTGCTACATAGCCTCTCGGAACTATTTCCAAACAAAGCTCTCAAGGTCCTCGGTTAACTCCTTGGGTATTCCTCCCATCATTAGTGTATTGACGTGGCTCTTACGGCTCAATAAATGCTGCTACAACGTTAGCCTTCCCGGGTGATAATGCAATCTCATATCATAATCCTTAATAAGCTCCAACCATCTCCTCCGTTCGAGGTTTAATTCCTTCTGCGTGAAGATGTACTTCAAACTCTTGTGATCCGTGTACACCTCACAATGATTTCCAATGAGAAAATGTCTCCAGTTCTTCAATGCATGCACAACGGCTGCTAACTCCAAATCATGGGTGGCATAATTCAACTCATGAGGCTTAAGCTGTCGTGAAGCATACTGAAACAACTCTTCCTTCCTGCATAAGCACCGCTTCTCCAAGTCCTCGACGAGAAGCGTCATAAAACACCTCATAATCCTTGGTCCGATCTGGCAAAATTAACACTTGGTGAGGTAACCAATCTTTTCTTCAACTCCTGAAAACTTGCCTCACAATCCTCAGTCCATATGAACTTGGTATCCTTTTTCAGCAATTCCGTCATAGGCTTTGCAATCCTTGAGAAATTCTCAATGAATCTTCGGTAGTATCCTGCGAGTCCAAGGAAACTCCGGATCTCTCCAACCGTCGTTGGTGCTTCCCATTTGGTTACGGTCTCAACCTTTGTGGGGTCAACTGCTATCCCTTCTCCGGATATAACATGTCCAAGAAATCCAACTTCCTTTAGCCAAAACTCACATTTGCTGAACTTGGCATATAGCTGATGTTCCCTTAGTTTCTCCAAAACCAATCGCAAATGTTCCTTATGTTCTTCTTCATTCTTCGAGAAAACCAAAATATCATCTATGAACACCATGACGAACTTATCCAAAAACTCCATAAACACTTTGTTCATCAGGTTCATGAAATAGGCAGGCGCGTTAGTCAGTCCAAATGACATAACGGTATATTCATACAATCCATATCTCGTGGTAAATGCTGTCTTAGGTATGTCTTGCTCTTGAATCTTCAACTGATGGTACCCTGATCGCAAATCGATCTTGGAAAACACTTTAGCTCCTTGCAAACGATCAAACAGATCATTTATCATTGGTAGTGGGTACTTGTTCTTGATTGTTACTTCATTTAAACCACGATAGTCAACAACCATCCTTAACGATCCGTCCTTCTTCTCTACTAAAAGTACGGGTGATCCCCAAGGCGAAGAACTTGGGCGTATATAACCTTTATCCAATAGCTCCTTAATCTGCTTCTTGATTTCCGCCAAATCCTGTGCGGGCATCCTGTATGGTCGCTTCGATATTGGGCCCGTACCTGGCAAAAGCTCAATCAAAAACTCAATGTCTCTATCCGGTGGCATTCCTGGCAATTCCTCAGGAAATACATCAGGGAAATCCTTCACCACTGGCACCTCTTCCTGCACAACTCCTGATAAGGAATTTACTTGATTCCTATTTGGTCCATGTCGCGATACATACCTAATCCTTCTTCCTTCTGGTGATGTGAGCAAAATCGTCTTACTAAGCGCCAATCGATGTTTCCCCATACATCGACAGCCAATCCATACCGAGAATCACCTCCAATCCTTGGGATTCCAGAATGATTAAATCCGTCGGGAACACATGCCTTCCTATACTTAATGGTACTTGGAAACATCCTTGTCTGGCCATATATTCCGCTCCTGGTGAGCTTACTATCATTGGGGTTTTAAGAATCTGAGTAGGCAGGCTTTTCTTTTCTACAAATCCCCTTGATATGTATGAATGCGTTGCACCAAAGATCGAAAAGAACTAGTGCAGTAAATGACTTAACCAAAACTTACCGATTCGCATCGGGCTGATCTTCAACCTCCTCCACATCAATGTGGTTCACATCCTCTGTTAAAAGGGTTTGGCTTCTTTCAGAGCTTCCATTTCCACCTTGGCCTTCTGGACACTCGTTTGCATAATGCCCAGTCTTGCGGCACTTAAAGCAAGTTATGTGGCTTAGGTCTACCTTGGATGGTGTTGACGGGTTGGTGCGGTTTTGTCCGTTGCTTCCTCCATTCCCATTCCCATTCTTGGTGCCATTATGGTTGTGCGAACTACCTCCTCCATGGGTATGCTGAAACTGAACTCCCTGTTTAGGGGTATAACGGGGCTTCTGCTGGGCTCCAGAGTTATACTTCCCCTGCCCATACTTCATCTTGCGATTTTCAATTTGCTGTTGCTTTCCTTCAATCATGAGGGCATGGTCTACCAACTCCTGGTAGTTATTAAAACTTGCTACCATCAACTGCATGCTTAACTCATCATTCAGTCCTTCCAGAAACTTCTCCTGCTTAGCTGCATCTGTAGCAACGTCATCTGGGGCATAACGTGCTAACTTACTAAAATCATCCACATACTCGCCAATCCTTCCTCCTTGGCGTAAATTGCGAAACTCAAGGCTTCTTCATGGCCATAGCTCCTGCCGAGACATGGGCAAAGGCGGAAAGCTTCTTGAAACTGATCCCATGTGACAAAGGTGTCTCTGTGGTAAGTGGCTGTAAAATTCTCCCACCATCTGCTGCGGGTCCTTCAAGCTGATGTGCAGCAAACTTCACCTTCTCTCCATCTGTACATCCTACAGTGGTCAACTCCCTCCCTACCTTACGGAGCCAATCATCTGCTACTATCGGCTCGGTGCTACTGGAAAACACCGGCGGGTTCAGCCTTAAGAAATGAGTCAAGTGATCCGCAGTTGGTGGTGGCGGTGGGTTGTTGTTGCTGTTGTTGTTGTTGTTGCCTTGGTTCTGTACCAGTGTTTGGATCAAAGTGTTCTGCTGCTGAATCAACTGGGTGATCTCTGGCGAGAAAACAAACCCGGGGTCGCGTCTCGGAGGCATCTGATGGGTTTAGAAAAGACGAGAAATTAAGAATAGAGTGAGGTCTAAGGAGAAACACTACCCAAATGTATATGAGCAAATGCACACAAAATCACTTCATTCAATTCAAACAAAGGGCTTACAACGGTCTAACTATCGCAAAAGTGCTTGAACTAAAATGTTACATGGAGGAATACTACTAATATGTGGGGTCATCTATTAATTTGAACCGGTGGAAGACTCCATGATGTCTGCTCCAGCTTCGTCTTCAAAGTCGGGTTCACTTGGATCCGAATCGGTGTCGTTGATGATGATGTAGTTGCTCGGACAACCGACGTACTTGTCTTCATTCTTGAGTGCTAATTTCTTCCTGAGTTCTTCAATCTCATACTTAAGATCGCTATTGTGCCTTGCTACAGCTACGATCTCGTCCATGTAGTCCTTACGTGTAGACTCTAGTTCTTCTTCAAGTTCGATGATCCTTCCCTTCGCATCCTTCAATTCGATCATATCATTGCACATCTGGTTCTCCTGGCGTCGAATGTGTTGGTTTAACTCCTGGATGAAAGCTGCAATGGATCTATCCTTCTTGGTGCTGACTATCTCCCATTGTTCATCTCGGCGTCCGCAAATCTGATAGATGGTGTCCTTGAGGTCTTCTTGGTAAACTTCTCCAATGCGTCCCATGGTGATATGAGCTTCCATGCTCTTTCCCAGACTCCAGGTTGGTGCACTGAAAACACTATCTATAGGCTTGGTGATTGGGGCGAATGTCCTTCCCGGAACGTGATCTTGAATCTTCCAAAGGCCTCTTCTTCAGAGTGGCGCTGAAAGTCCGGTGAAGCTTGGTAGTCCAATGTTCGTGTACTTGGTGACTTCCTTCAAGTGAAATCCAAAAGGTGTGCCTTCATCTGGTTGGGCGTACTTGATCTTCGCGTCCTTCATCCTAAAAGAGTAGAAAAGATGAGGAGTTAGAAAATGTGGAGAGAGTAGTGATCTATGGCTTTAACTTAGTGGTCGTGTCCTACAGTCAGCGTGTGCTCTGATACCATCTCTCAGAGCGACCCGACCCGAATGGATCAAGTCTACGTGCTCAAAGGCGTCATCCTGGATCAAGAATGCCGACACCACACAAAGATTGAAGGATTTATAACAGAGTAGCAATCACACACTTATTACATCGTTGCCCCAAAAGAGGACTTACTACAATAAATATGACTTAAGGCCATCTAATAACGATAACAGCGAAAGACTTGGAAGATAACTGAGTCCATCAACTCCAAATGGGCATCATCGAGTATAGAACCACGACCTAAAGCACCTTACTCGTCGTCTGAAAAGTCTGCAACATGAAAGTTGCAGCCCGAAAACGGGTCAGCACATGGAATAAGCTGGCAATGTAACACATAGAGAATAATGAATGATAAGCCTGTACTACATGCATATGTGGCTGGTGGAAAAGCTCTACGGTTACAGTTTTTGCGAAAAGCCAATTTTTCCCTACTGCAAAGGAATAAATTTATTTAACTATCATGGTGGTTGTGAAACATTGAGAATGGTTGACAGCATTCTCAATCCCAATTAAAGTACTCAATAAAAACCCAACAATATTAATTAGAGTAACATGTTGAGATTCACGTGATATTCAAGTACTAGATACTCAAGATGTCCATAACCGGGGACACGGCTAATCATGATTAGTTTATACACTCTGCAGAGGTTTGCGCACTTTCCCCACAAGACTCGATCGCCTCCGTTGGATTTCTCGCACTACATGATGTTTGAGAAACGGATGACCGAGACATAGTCTTCGGAAGCGCTAGCACCTTACATAGGGTAGACCGGTACACCTACTTTCCCCTACATCTGCTAGTCTACCCGTAAGAGTTCGCACAACTTAATAAACTATGCCAGAGCCCATAATGGCTTGTGGCTGCACACGGAAGTTACCAGCATGAATGATCTTATGATCCCTTTGAGTCTGGGTGGCGGTCCGAAGAAATACAGGCAAGTCCTGATAGAAACCAGGTGCCTCAATCCACCCAGATGTGTGTTTAAGTTGCCACCTTAAATAAACCATTAAATAACAACCTCACATCTGTCATGGATACACTCACCCAATCCACGTCTACTAGCATAGCATGGCATAATAAGCAAACGAGAAGTAACTCCCAAAGGTTTGATAATAAAACAGGTAATAGGTACTACCTCATCTACTTCCCACCCCACAATTTAATTAGATCCTAATCATACAAGTGTTTGAGGAATAGATCTAATGCATAAAACTGGGTAGTAGAAAAGTATGATCAAGTGTTACTTGCCTTGCTGGTGATCCGCGAAACCTAGAGATTCGAAGTAACAAGCGGCGCACTCCGGGTGATCTATCGCAGACAAACAAAAAGCATACAATAAATACTCATCTAATGCACGGGTAAAACTCGAATAAAAGATCTGACCAGAAATTTCAACTTAAGAACCCTGGTTGCAAAAGAAAATGAATCAAACAAAACAACAGAAAACAACCGGCGGAAGAAAACAGCTCGGTTCTAGCAAGTTGAAACTAGGTCAAATTTTACAGTAGCAAAACCTTGTTTAAGTTGATTAGTCGGGCAGCGGTTTCGAAACGAAACTCCAGGCGCTTGAATCACCTGATTCCGATAAACGAGCGGGAAGATAAACTAGAACGAAGATCGGATCTGAAATCGTGATCAGAAAAATAGCGGAATAAATCCGATTAAAAGAAAAACTACGAACGGTTAAGCAAACGGACGTTCGTTAACCGGGAATAACCGGTGATCACGTTCGTTAAGACGAACGGTCCGGCGAACGCTCGCTAAACAACAAAACCGGAAAAAAAAAACCGATCTAGGGTTTCAAAAAAAACCGAACAACGGAAAAAGAAAACCGGAACGATTTTTTTATAAAAAACCGAACCGAGGGGGAGGGTGGCGCGGCGCGGCTACCTCGACGAGGTGGGGCTCAAGGGCGGGCGGCTTAGGGCGGCAGGCGGGCGGCCACGCGGGGCGGTGGCGAGACCGGGCGGCGGCGACAAGGGGCGGCGGGCGGCACAAGGGCGGCCGCGGGTTGGGGACGGCAAGGCACAAGGGTTGGGGAGGAGAGGGGGTGAGGGGTATTTAAAGGGGGAAGGTGGCTTGGGGAGGGGCAAGCAAGAGGAGGAGGAGGAGGAGTCCTCCTCGGAGTCGGCCGGGGCGGCGGCAAGGCTGGGCGCTGGGTGGGCCTTTGGCCCAAAGGGCACCGCATTTTTTTTAAATATATAGCGCAAGAAAACGAATAAAATAAAATCTAAACGAACTCCAAAATTTACAAAGTAAATTTTCCCGACTCCTAAAAATGAGCTCGAACAAAATGAACTTTTACACGGGGCCTAAAATGCAATTTTTGAAAACACGCAATTTTCCCTAAGGCAAATAAAAAGTGAAAAACTCTGAAATAAAAATCTTATTTGATTTTTTTATTGAATCTTCATTATTTCTTTATTTTGGGAAAGTCATTTTATTCCCTCTCTCATATTTTGATAGTAGAAATAATTGAAGATAAAATAAATAAAAATCAAATGATCCTATTTCCAAAATTTGAGAAAACTCAATTATGAAAATAACGAAATCTCCAACTCTCTCCGAGGGTCCTTGAGTTGCATGAAATTTCTAGGATCGAAAAAATGCAAGAAAATATGTAATGCATGATGACTTAATGTATAACATTCCAAATTGAAAATTTGGGATGTTACATCTAGGGATTTCTCCCTCCGGCGTAGATGGTCCCCGTTCAAGCCGGGCTCGCCACCTACAATGGCAGGGAGCAAGCGGAGAGCTTTCCCAACCCCTCCAAGGGGGAGCGGGTATGCCTCGTCCCTTATTTATTAAGGGGACTCAGATTTCCAATCCATCCGTTCCTCCGAGGGCTCCTGGAGTTTTACGGCCTCTAGTTGCATAATCTCAGCCCTGCCTCCATGTCGGTATCAAAATCGGCGGATCTCGGGTAGGGGGTCCCGAACTGTGCTCCTAGGCGGATGGTAACAGGAGACAAGGGACACGATGTTTTTACCCAGGTTCGGGCCCTCTCGATGGAGGTAAAACCCTAGTCCTGCTTGATTAATATTGATGATATGGGTAGTACAAGAGTAGATCTACCACGAGATCAGAGAGGCTAAACCCTAGAAGCTAGCCTATGGTATGATTGTTGTTCGTCCTACGGACTAAAACCCTCCAGTTTATATAGACACCGGAGAGGGTTAGGGTTACATAGAGTCGGTTACAATGGGGGGAGATCTGCATATCCAGACGCCAAGCTTGCCTTCCACGCCAAGGAAAGTCCCATCCGGACACGGGACGAAGTCTTCAATCTTGTATCTTCATAGTCCGAGTCCGGCCAAAGGTCATAGTCCGCCAACCGGACACCCCTAATCCATGACTCCTCAAGAGCCCTGAACCAGGCTTCAATGACGACGAGTCCGACGCGCAGTTTGTCTTCGGCATTGCAAGGCGGGTTCCTCCTCCGAATACTTCATAGAAGATTTTGAACACAAGGATAGTGTCCGGCTCTACAAAATAATTTCCACATACCACCGTAGAGAGAATAATATTTACACAAATCCAATCTGCTGACATATTTCGCAGCGTGACACCACGGCCAAGCCTTTATTCGAATCGTTTTTACTGTTCCACCTCAGCGCACTTAGCGAGGCGGTTTCCTTGGCACGTCGCGTTGAAGGAGAGATTGCGTCCCCTTATTCTGGGATTCTCATCAATACGGGCATGGGTAACCCAACCGTGCCATTAATTTATGGCGCTTGGGAGATAAGCGAGTTTTACCAGGCTGGTGGGGGCACATAGTTTCGTCCGCCCATATAAGGGGATAAGGATCCACCTTTTCCATCTACGCCTTCTTCCTCCCTTGCTTATCCATTTTTGCAAGACTTTTCGAGCCCAGGCGCCCAAGTCCGCACATCCCACCTCTACCTTCTCCAGCCATGTCCGGAGCGGGAGGCAATTGGATGGTCTCCTCACTCACGGAGGGACACATCAAGAAGCTGAGGAAAGCCGGATACTTGTCCAATAACATCGCGCACCGGCTCCCTGACAAGGGGCAGCTCATCCCCACCGCCAGGCCCCATGAGAGGGTGGTGTTCCTCACCCATTTCCTCCGCGGACTTGGTTTCCCACTTCACCCATTTGTCCGGGGACTCATATTCTACTACGGCCTGGATTTCCACGATCTGGCCCCGAACTTCATCCTCAATATCTCTACGTTCATCGTCGTGTGCGAGGCCTTCCTCTGCATCTAGCCCCACTTCGGCTTATGGTTGAAGACCTTCAATGTCAAACCGAAGGTAGTGGGCGGCCGCCAAGCGGAGTGTGGAGGCGCCATGGTGGGCAAGATGCCCAATGTTACATGGCTCGAGGGCTCCTTCATGGAGACCATAAAGGGGTGGCAATCGGGGTGGTTCTACATCACCGAGCCGCGTGACCCTGAATGGGCAGCAGCCCCAATTCGATCTGGCTTCCCTACACGGCTCACCTCACGGAAAGAGACGGGCTTGTCGTGGGGTAATTGGAGGAGCTGACCGGACTCCAAACCTGCGTCCAAAACCTGGTGAGCAAGAAGCTCAAACTCGTCAACGTAGTCCAGGTCATGCTCATCCGCCGGATCCTCCCGTGCCAACAACGGGCTTTCAGTTTGTGGGAGTTCGATCCGGCACAGCACCGAACCCTGAATAGGCTCTTCGACACTATGTACGAAGACGCCTGGAAGGTGCTGCTCAAGGGCGCCGAGGCCCCCGCATCCGCTACCGAGGATCACGGATTCAACGCGTAGCATCAAGCCAACGCGGTAAGCTATTTTACACTTTACGGGTTACTTGTTTTCCATAGTTTGGTTCTATGTGGGATCTAAACTCCCTTACCTTTGACAGGATTGGCAGAAGACGTCCGGACAGATTGATTGTCCGGCTCCCTTGCCCGAAGACCCAGCGGATGCCCTCTTGACGGGGCTGCTGGTCCCGGCACCTTACGTGGTGCCGGAGAAGAAGGCCAAGAAGAAGGCCACGGGAACTCGAAAGAGTTCCCGGCGCCCGGTGGTGCCGGATTCATCGTCCGATGACTCCGAGGCGCACTCCTCCTCCGAAGACGAGGAGGAGGAAGAAGAAGCCTCTTCCCCTCCAGAGGGGGGAGGAATGTAAAGGAAGGCCGCCCCAACTAGGGGGGCCGGAGGGTCCAAGAAGGGAAGGACCCTTCCTCTAGACTACTCCACCAACGTCGACGACGGCGAAGAGGAGTGGCCATCCATTGCCAAGCCCCTGGCAAAATCGTAAGTATCCAGATACCAGAATATCTCATGACATTCCTTTATTGCACAGTATCTTCTGACGCCGAATGTAATCATGCAGTCCGCCCGCGGCCCATTTCGGCAACCGTCGGCGGATCCCTGGATTCGTCGGATGTGAATAGCCTTTCACTTCCGACTGCTACCTCCCCTCGTCCTACGGACGATGCCGAGGTGGAGTCCCAAAAGGGTCCAAGCCGGGAGGGATGGTCCTGGAGGCGCCGCAAGGCGACCTCCCACACTCCAGGCTCAAAGGGGATAAAACCCTGAAGGGCTCTAAGACCGACCCTGGGCCGGACACCGCACCGGAACCTTCAACGGTTCCGGCATCTGGCAGGCAGCCCCCTACTAAGAAGGGCAAGCCTACGAGGCCGGTGACCTCCGTCCAACCAGAGGCACCGGATAATCTGCTGGAGGTGCTTAACGGCGCCTCCATCGACGAGGAGCACCGCACTATTATGAGTGTGGTGATCCAGAAGGTTCAGTCCGCCAAGAGCGGGCTGACTGAAGCCTATGCCAGCCTTCTAACAGGCTTTGAGGTATGTATTTAAGATATGTAAAAATATTACCGCATAGACAGTAGCCCCTGATGCTCAGTTTGGTGTTCGGAAAGAAAAGCCGAACTGAGGATCAAAAAGATATACGCAGGAGTCTAATATAAGTGTGTCAATATGGGAATGCATGCTGACCTCTGCCGCACTGACTGCGGAGGTCAATGCATTGAAGCAGAGCCTCGAGCGGTCCGAGAGCAAGCTCGGCCTTGCCAAGAAGCAGCTCGAGGACAAGGAAGGTAAGTAATACCTTATGTAAGTATATAAAAATATGTGGTTGCAAAAAATGACAGGACCAACGTGAGTATTACAGGGGCCACAACCTGTGGCGACCACGAAGGAAGCGCTATCCAAGGTCAAGAAAATGCGGCCGTGGAGCGTACCAATGAGAAAAGCAGGAGGCGCGGGTGGCGGAGGTGCAATAAGAGCTCCAGGCTCTCATGGAAAAACACGAGAGTTTGGAGCTTGACTCAAAGACTCGAGAGTCCGAGCTCGCCTCGGCGCTTGACAGCGCCTGCCAAGGCCGAAGCCCAAAAAGCCCTCCAGGAAATTGAGGCGATGAAGAAGATAGCGGCGGGTAAGGCATTCTTTATGCAAAGCAAGCACGTGAAAGTGAATTACTTGTTACTTACCTAAGTCCGGAGCTTTCCAGGAGCATTCGCAGATCTTCCCAGCATGGTCCGGCTACCGCATTCTACCGAGCCGAGGAGGGGAGCTCGACGGAGAAGGTGTTCTGGTCTCAGTATGCTGAGGCCGGACACCCGGTGCCCTTGAGCGACCAGCTGAAGCAGTTGGTCGAGCTCCATAAAGTGGCCGAGCAGGCCATAAAGGTCTCGTAGTCCGGCTGTGGCCTGGGGAAGCCATGCCTGGGAGCTACTTCGGGCTGGTGAGGCGGGTGGTGGATGCATGTCCATGGCTTGAAGTCATCAAGCGCTCCGTATGCATCGGAGGTGCCCGTAGGGCCCTTGCCCATGCTAAAGTGCACTGGGGCAGGATGGACGCTGAGAAGGTTGTGACGGACGGACCACCGCCGGGCAAGGAGCATCGCAAGCCCGAGATGTATTGAGAGTGTCCTGAAGGGTGCCCGCCTTATAGCGGATGAGTGCTCCAAAGATGTAATTTTTTAGTAAACTCGCATTTGTGATCCTGTACGCTGAAAACTTGTTCATATGCGCTAAGCAACACTTTTGAATTTAAAATATTACCTTACGTGCGGCCGTTTATTAAAATTGAGAGATGGTGAGTCGTCAACGCCCCCATGTCATGAAAGTCTTTGGGATGTTCGGGATAAACTTGAGCGCTCTTTTTCCCATTATTGGTTCCTTCGAGGGAGGCGCTCAACACAACGAACAAGGCAATCGGACTATAATGCTTGAACACTCTCACTTAGCCATAGAATTCCATAATTTTAAATTTCGGCGAAGCCCCTAGTATTCGGAAGACCGAGTTCGGGCCGCTATCCACGCCTGGGCCGGACAAAGCCAACTCCTCGCTCTAAGCAGCATAAGTCTTTAGGGACTCGAAAACCTCTCGAACAGCAACCAGCTCTCGCCCTATCATGACGGTCAGTTTTAGCTTTCTCCACTGAGGTGCTTAGCCCAGCTCAACCGGGGCACAATCGCGATGGTTCTCCCGGCTACCTTAGCCGATATAACGGTACATAAGGTACCAAAACATGGGAGCCGGGCAAACCCAACTATTGACCCAAGACATGATTCGGAGCCGATGCACATAATGCTATAAGTTCGGAGTGCCGCACTCATGAGAGTGTTCGGACTTTTCACACCATATTCTGGGGTACGTAAGCCCTTGGTGTATTGGCCGTACCAAAGTGTACGGTTGCATAATGTCATAACTGAACATATTTTTATAAAAAAGGAATGCAATAATAGACAAAAGCTATGTATTGTTTATTAAAAAAGTCTACGGTAAAAGCAGAACAATACAAATAGTGCGATAAGCAAGAGATGGGACTATTTGACATGTCCCCCTCCAGGGGCGAGCTGCGGGATGATATGTGAAACAAGTATACTGCTCGTTATAGAGACCACCTGGACACTCGACGTAGCTTTCTGCCTCCTTGGTTGTTGCATCGTGTGTTCGGAGATTGTACTGCCGGACCGGCCTTCCGGAAAGTGGAGTCCTGAAAGTAAGAAAAAAATGGCAAAATCGGGAGCCCCTGGTGCGGTTGAGCCGCATTTTGGGCATGTCGTGGTCGTGCCCCTCCCCCTATGCCCATGGTATTTCCGGAGCGTAGTTATGTGCGCGTAGTACTGGTTTCGCAATTTTCCAAGGGCAGGGGTTGGGGCCGCATTGCTATGCGTGCTCGGAACATGCCAGGCGGTCTTGTTGTCGGTTACTCCGGGCGCTCTTGACGGTGTCCGGACGTTTAATGGCCGGACTGGAGAATTTCCTTGAGAGGCTGCTTTGTACCTCCACCGCGAGGGCCGCCGTATGCTCCTCCGTTCGGAGAGAGTGTTCGGTGTTTCCATTGACCATAATGACTCCTCGAGGGCCTGGCATCTTGAGCTTGAGGTATGCGTAGTGTGGCACCGCATTGAACTTTGCAAATGCGGTTCGTCCGAGCAGTGCGTGATAGCCACTGCGGAACGGGACTATGTCGAAGATTAACTCCTCGCTTCGGAAATTATCCGGGGATCTGAAGACCACCTCAAGTGTAACTGAGCCTGTACAGTTGGCCTCTACACCTGGTATGACGCCTTTAAAGGTCGTCTTTGTGGGTTTAATCCTTGAGGGATCTATGCCCATTTTTCGCACTGTATCCTGATAAAGCGAGTTCGAAGCTGCCGCCGTCCATAAGGACTCTAGTGAGGTGAAATCCGTCAATGATTGGGTCTAGAACCAATGCGGCGAATCCGCCATGGCGGATGCTAGTGGGGTGGTCCCTTCGATCAAAAGTGATCAGGCAGGAGGACCATGGGTTGAACTTTGGGGCGACTAGCTCCAACGCATATACGTCCCTGAGTGCATGCTTCCATTCCCTTTTGGGTATGTGGGTTGCGTATATCATGTTCACCGTCTGCACTTGTGGGGGGAAGCCCTTCTGTCCCCTATTGTTCGGCGGCCGGGGATCCTCCTCGTCATCGCTATGCAGCCCCTTGTCATTGTTTTCGGTATTTAACTTGCTCGTTTGCTTGAACACCCAACAATCCTTGTTGGTGTGGTTGGCTAGTTTTCGGTGCCGTGTATCCGCATACAGTGATCGAGTATTCAGTCCAAATTGGACGGGCCCGGAGTATTTATTTTGAATGGCTTTTTCCGCTGACCGGGTTTAGAGCCTCTGAATCTGGCATTAACTGCCGTATCCTCAGCATTGTTGCCGTTAATGCGGCGCTTTTGCTTGTTGCGACGCGACCTGCCAATGTTGTCCTTAGTATCCGAATTACCAGGGCTCTTGGTCATGTTATTACTACGAGCTAGCCAGCTGTCTTCTCCCGCGCAAAAGCGGGTCATGAGTGTTGTGAGGGCTGCCATGGATTTCGGCTTTTCCTGTTCTAGGTGCCGGGCAAGCCACTCTTCACGGATGTTATGCTTGAAGGCTGCAAGGGCCTCTACGTCCGGACAGTCGACTATTTGATTTTTCTTGGTTAGGAACCGTGTCCAGAATTGTCTGGCCGATTCCTCTGGCTGCTGAATTATGTGGCTTAGGTCATCGGCGTCTGGTGGTCGCACATAGGTGCCCTAGAAGTTGTCAAGGAATGCGGCTTCCAGGTCCTCGCAACAACCAATTGATTCTGCTGGCAAGCTGTTAAGCCAATGCCGAGCTGGTCCTTTAGGCTTGAGTGGGAGGTATTTGATGGCGTGTAGATCATCGCCGCGAGCCATGTGGATATGAAGGAGATAATCCTCGATCCATACCGCCGGATCTGTTGTGCCATCGTATGATTCGATGTTTACGGGTTTGAAACCCTCAGGGATTTGATGATCCATTACTTCATCTGTGAAGCATAGTGGGTGTGCGGCGCCTCTGTATTGGGCTATATCACGACGTAGCTCAAATGAGCTTTGTCTGCTTTGTTCGGCCCGGCCGGATTTACCATATCCGGCATGACGGTTATCGTCACGTGTCGTGGGGCGTCCACGCAATCCATAGATCGATATTGTTTGCCTTGCCCTGTCCTCCAATATATCTTGCAGGTCTAGCGCATTTCCCCCGTGCCTTGGTATTCTTTGAGCTACGCCGGGGTGCGTCTTGAGTGGAGGGCCGAGAGGCCTCTCTGTCGCGGCCACGAGGTGGTCGGTCAGCCGCATCATGCGCTGGTGATGTAGGTCTTTGTGCTTCCTCCTCTAATCGGGGTAGCAGCCTGCGTTTTGGGTAGCTCTTGGAGGGGCGTTCGAGTTCGTACTCTTCAGCCGCAAGGACATCAGTCCATCTGTCGGCTAGCAAGTCTTGGTCAGCTCTAAGTTGTTGCTGTTTTTTCTTGAGGCTGCTCGCCGTGGCCATAAGCCCGCATTTGAAACAATCTTGTTCGACGGGATCCTCAGGAACGACAAATTCATAGTCGTCGAGGCTTGCCTCATCTTCGGAGGGAGGCATGTAATTATCGTCCTCTACCTCTCTGTCTGCCGCTCTCTCATGAGGGTTGGTTTCTCCATCCTCCTGCGCTGAATCCCGCTGGAGGGGATTGTCTTCGGCACTGCCCGGGGTGTTATTATCTCCCGTGCCGGAATCGATGTTTTTGCTGTGGTGGGATTTAGAGTGGCGCCGCTGATCCCGGCGCTTAGGTTGTTTCTTGGAGGGGTCATCCTCCGTTGTTCCATCGCCGTTCCCTTCTTTTGGGGTGTCCACCATGTATAAGTCATACAATGAGGTGGCCTTCCAGTACCCTGTAGGCACTGGTTCTTGGTCGCCTCCTGCATCGGCATCCATACCGTCGATGTCTTCGGTGTCGAAGTCGAGCATGTCGGTTAAATCATCGATTGTGGCTATGAATTGGTGGGTGGGTGGGCTTTGAATTTCTTCGTCGTCCGCATCCCAACCTTGCTGACCATAGTACGGCCAGGGCTCTCCTGATAAAGGGAGAGACTTTATTGAATTCAGAATGTCGCCGAAAGGAGAGTCTTTGAAAGATGTCATGGCGGTGAACTCCATGATCGGCGCCCAATCGGATTCGATTGGCGGTAGCGGAAGGTTCGGAGTCCGGAGAGGAGTCCGACACCTTGGAGTCACGAGCTTCGCAAAGGACATGTATGGTGTTCGTCTCGATCGCCGTAGAGATTGCAGCCCCCGAGGCGGTGTCCAGCCACCCGTCCTCGATTGGCGCAGTCGGCTCCGAGCTAAGGGTCGGAGTGGACACTGGTGCGGCCTCCAGGGCACTGTTCGGTGCCAGAGCTAGATCATGCCCATCGTGACAGTGCGGCGCGCTTGGCTGTGGCTCGAACCCGTCGAAGATCAAGTCTCCGCGGACGTCGGCCGTGTAGTTCAAACTTCAAATCTGACTGATGGCTGGGCGTAACTTTTCGATCTGCTCCGGATGGCTGCGAATTGGCCCATGATGCAAAGCCGCCGAATACGAAGATCTGTTCGGGGAGAAAAGTCTCGCCCTGGACCGCATCATTGTTGATGATTGGAGGAGCCATTGGGCCTAAAGATGACGACACAGAGGAACTCTTAATGAAAGCACCAATGTCGGTGTCAAAACCGGCGGATCTCGGGTAGGGGGTCCCAAGCTGTGCGTCTAGGCGGATGGTAACAGGAGACAAGGGACACGATGTTTTTACCCAGGTTCGGGCCCTCTCGATGGAGGTAAAACCCTACTCCTGCTTCATTAATATTGATGATATGGGTAGTACAAGAGTAGATCTACCACGAGATCGAGAGGCTAAACCCTAGAAGCTAGCCTATGGTATGATTGTTGTTAGATCCACGGACTAAAACCCTCCGGTTTATATAGACACCGGAGAGGGTTAGGGTTACATAGAGTCGGTTACAATGGGAAGAGATCTACATATCCATATCACCAAGCTTGCCTTCCACGCCAAGGAAAGTCCCATCCGGACACGGGACGAAGTCTTCAATCTTGTATCATCATAGTCCAGGAGTCCGGCCAAAGGTCATAGTCCGGCCATCCGGACACCCCCTAATCCATGACTCCCTCACTCCATATTACACATCGCTGGTTATGTGGCCTTTTGCGAGCTGTTCCTGGGCTGCGAAGCTCACTTCACGTTGTGGAAGAAGTTATTCTGCCTTGTGCCCCGTACTCAGAGGGGGTCGATATATCAAGTGGGCGGGGCCGAAATATGGTGCATCGCCGGGACCGGATACCTATCCGGTACCCCGAAGAAGACGTCTGAAGACTGGCCTTCAGAGTGGTTTTATATGGAGGACGTCCCCCTTCTGGATTGGCCTTCCTGAGTTTGATAATGCCCCTTTGAAGAAGCGCCTAAACTGGCGACCACGGAGCCCTCAGGAGGAAGATGACAGAGACATTTTATACCTGATGGGCCGGATAAAGGTGTTGGCTGAATCAGGACTGACCATAACCGAGGTTATGTCGATATGCATTATGCGGGGGGTGCAGCCACTTCAATATCGAGGCCACCCCATCTGGCAGTTCAACGGGGAAGATGATGCCACCCGCTGCGGTCGTAAGGGGCCGGACTCAGTTGCTGTTCTAGCAAAAATTCTATTCGGTTTGTACAAGGGAGAAGAAGAGGAGTTCCTTCGCATCAAGCCACGGGACGGATTCTCCATGTACAATCCTCCGAGCTGGGTAAGCTGCCACTTTTTATACCTATCCTTTCCATATTATTGCAATAAATATTTTATCCCTTGATTCATCACAGGAGCTGCGTAAGGCTGTAAGGGAGATCAACAGCCTACCTCCACAACCAGAGGATCCTGAACGGTCCCTCGACCCCGGCCTAAAAGAGGATCAGGACATATGTGTGGAGCTTATTGACAGGATATTCTATCAATTAAGCTGCGATGAGGCCATGGTGGCTATTATAGCCGACTATCCTGGGCTACTCCCAGCCTCGCGGGTAAGTGAGACCAGAGTCCCACCCTTTGAGAAGCATCCCTTTTTACGCACTTCACCTACCGTATCTGTACGGTGTTTTATAGGGAAGGCCCTCGGGACACCATGCTGAGCCCGTGGTGAATCGCCAACGAGGGGCGCCGAAGCCGGGCAGGCTGAAAAGGAAGGCGGTCCGGACGGAGACGGTGGCACAGATGTATTATACAAAGCCTCACTCCGTGACCATCATATTTTAAAATGTAATAACACCCATGTTTCGACGAAGGAAAAGTGCCCGCCGGACTATATCCGGAGAGGTCGCCGATCACGCCTCTACTAGCAGGGCTCCGTGGCCGGACACAGAGGCGGAGGCTAACACGGGGCACCCGCCATATGTTCCTCCGACAGAGGATGTGAATAAAATATCCGCTGCAAATTCCGGAGTGGAGAGCGCAATGAATCAGGCGTCGTCGGGTCGTATTCTGTGACGCTTGTTTCTCCCAAGAGGATTTTGATGCCTTTAACTCAGGATATGCGTACATCCGTGCTGCTCAAAATGGTCTTGCCAGAGTCACGGATCAGTATGTAAAGGATATACGGGTAAGAAAATTTGATGATTATATGTATCAGTAGCCCCTGAGACTTGAAACAGTTGGCACAACTGATTGAAGGATCGTTATTTGTGCAGGTACTTATAGAGAAGAATACCCAATTGTCTCAAGAGCTAGAAGAATGCAAAGCCCAACTTCAGGCCGCAGTTGCGGCAGGAAAGGAGTCCAAGAAGGCCCCCGCTAGTAACTATTGTTTCCATTGCAAAGAATAGCAGGTACTGGAGAGTAAGCGGCGTGCATGCAATTCTAACGATAGATGGTGTAGATGACTCTGGAGTAAATCCGGACGTCGTGCCAGGGGATGAGCAACATGCTGGTCGACAGCTAAATGCTGGCGAGCGCGTGCTTACGTGCGTCATTCAGGAGAAAAATAATCTCCAAGATGCCAATACCCAACTTAGTGTGGAACTAAAGGATGTTCGCGCCCAGCTGTCGGACTCCGTGAAGGAGAATAAGAGGCTTCGACGCGGCATTTTCAGTAAGTGCTTGAACGAACTTTAAAAAGGGTTCGGCGAAGAAGCCGGCTAATAGAGTTCTGTCTGCAGGTATGCTGACGGGTCGTCCCGCGGAGGAGATGCCCGGGTCTGCAGGTGATCTTCTACCAGAACTCTCACAACTGCACGAACAAGTTCGGCAGGTGAAGAAAGGTATTGCCCATGCCTTGTGGCCATCCGTCTCCCTGTCCGAAGGCATTGGAGAGCTTGCAGAGAAGCTCAAGGGAGCGCGGCGGCGTTTCCGATTATGGAAGATATCGGCCTGCCATCAAGGTGCCAGGGAAGCCTGGGCCATGGTGAAGACGCGGTATACCAAGGCTGACCCAAACCACATGGCCGAGGTCGGACCTGTGGGGCCTGATGGAAAAGAGATCCCCATCAGTTTGGTGTACCACCAAGTAGAATTAGGCGCAAAGTATTCCCAACAGGATTGTAGGCTAGACAGCCTGTTGGATGGTATAGAAGAAGAATTTAATCAGTCTAAGTGACTACGTAATTTAAATGACATGTAGAATGTCTCTAGCCGAATTGTAAATCATTTGTCATGGCGGACCTTTTCGCTTCGTCCTCGGGACCCGATAGTCCGGAGTGTATCCGAATACCGCTCAGTTATGTAAAAACCGGGGTATGCGTGGAGACCAGGCGTAGGGGTCATAAGTGATTGAACAGACAAGTACCCAACTAGTTATGTTATATTACATGGATAGTAAGAAACATCTTCGAGGGAGAATAGTTCCGTTAAGGGTTCCTTTCCCTGGGTACGCATGCCCTAATGTGCATGTCCGAACTGCGAGAAGGGACGCAGGTAAAAAACATCTGGGGGCAAGTGGAAAAAATAAATAAAAGTCATCTTTTGTTCACCGACCGAATATTCCCTTAAGAACGCTAGCTTTCGGCTTCACCCAGTCTGAGGTACACATCCGGCTGACCCGGCAGTAACAATCGCAGAGGTGCTTCCCTTATTCCCTAGCCGAATTAACAGGAACGTAGGGCATAAATACAAGAGCCAGGCAACCCAACTTGGCCAAAACTTAAGTCATATCGATGCATATAATGGCGAAAAAAGGTACATGCGGAAGAATAACACATGTGCGGGGCATGAAGCCAAGAAAAATAATTAAGCTTCTGTGTAAGAAGCCCCCAGGTATAATGAGCGCGGTTAGCGCGTCAAGATTGTGTAGACAAGACACAAATTAGCCTTTTAAGGCCGTGGGGAGAAAGGAGAAAAAAGAGAGAGAAGACAGATAACTTATATGTAAAAAATGGACATGGGTAAGGAGACGAACATAGAGTCCAGCACTAGGCGTAGAATCTTCGGAGTCTGGCAGCGTTCCATGGGTTTGGCTCAAGTCGATTGTCCGATGCATCCCGCAGACGGTACGCTCCGCCGGTCAGAACTTGGTCGATAATGAAGGGACCTTCCCATTTGGGCTTGAGCTTGTTCTTTTTCTTCTCCGGCACGTGTAGAACTAACTCGCCAACGTTATAAGTTTTGGCCCGTACTTCTCTGCTTTGGTACCTTCGAGCCTGTTGTTGATAGAATGCGGAACACGCTTTTGCCACATCACGCTCCTCGTCGAGGGCGTCCAAACTGTCCTGCCGATCGAGCTCAGCCTATCTTTCTTCATACATGCGCACTCGAGGTGAGTCATGAATTATGTCGCAGGGCAGAACCGCCTCTGCGTCGTACACCATAAAAAATGGTGTGTATCCGGTAGTGCGATTCGGTGTGGTCCGCAGCCCCCAGAGTACGGAGTCGAGCTCCTCTACCCAGTGCGTGTTAGATTCCTGTAAGGACCGCACTAATCTGGGTTTGTGGGTGATAGACAGAAGCATAATCGAGCTTTATGCCCATGTTGCCGCACCATAGTTTTACCTCATCGGCAGTGAAGTTAGTGCCGTTGTCAGTGATGATGCTGTGGGGGACACCATAACGGTGTACAACCCCGGATATGAAGTCTATCACCGGTCCGGATTCGGCCGTTTTAACGGGTTTGGCTTCTATCCATTTGGTGAATTTATCCACCATGACCAGTAAGTATTTTTTCTTATGGGTTCCTCCTTTAAGGGGTCCAACCATGTCAAGCCCCCAGACCGCAAAGGGCCAGGTAATGGGGATTGTTTGTAGGGCAGTGGGCGGCATATGGCTTTGGTTTGCAAAAGGCTGGCGACCGACGTAGCGTTGGACCAAGTCCTGTGCATCCGCCCGGGCCGTAGGCCAATAGAATCATGTACGGAAGGCCTTACTTACGAGGGCCCGGGCTGCGGCATGGTGGCCGCCGAGTCCGGCATGTATTTCTGCTAGAAGCTTCCGCCCTTCCTCTTCGGAGATGCACCTTTGGAGGACTCCAGTGGTGCTTTTATTATAAAGCTCTCCTTCGTGGACCTTGTAGGCTTTAGATCGCCGCACAATGCAGCGTGCCTCATTTTGGTCCTCTGGAAGTTCCTGTCTGGTTAGGTAGGCCAGGAATGGTTCAGTCCATGGGGCGATGACGGCCATTATTACGTGGGCTGAAGGTGTTATTTTGGTGGCGGAGCCTCCGATTATGTCAGAGTGTTCGGTATTTGGCGTCGTGGCCGGGTCCGGACTATTGTTACCGGCGTCCCCTTCCCATACCACGGATGACTTGAATAGTCTTTCCAAGAAGATGTTGGGTGGGACCGCATCGCGCTTAGGGCCGATACGGGCGAGGATATCCGCCGCCTGATTGTTTTCCCGAGCCACATGGTGGAATTCGAGCCCCTCGAACCGAGCTGACATCTTGAGGACGGCGTTGCGATAAGCCGCCATTTTCGGATCCTTGGCGTCGAAGTCTCCATTTATTTGGGATATTGCGAGGTTCGAGTCCCCACGCACCTCCAGGCGTCGAATGCCCATGGAAACTGCCATATGGAGACCATGTAATAGGGCCTCGTATTCGGCTGCATTGTTGGAGTCTGTGTACAGTTTTGGAGTACATATTGGACTGTATCTCCGGTAGGGGACGTCAGGATGACGGCAGCCCCCAGACCAGCCAACATTTTAGAGCCGTCGAAGTGCATAATCCAATTGGAGTATGCGCCGTACTCTTTAGGGAGTTCGGCTTCTGTCCATTCGGTGATAAAATCGGCCAATACCTGCGACTTAATGGCTCGCCGAGGTTTATATGTTATGTCGAACGGGAGGAGCTCAATGGCCCATTTGGCAATCCGGCCCGTGGCGTCGCGATTGTTTATTATATCATTCAGTGGCACTTCCGAGGCTACTGTAATTAAACACTCTTGAAAGTAGTGTCGTAGTTTTCGGGATGCCATGAATACCGCATATGCTATCTTTTGATAATGTGGGTATCGTGATTTGCATGGAGTGAGGACAGAGGATACATAGTATACCGACTTTTGAAGGGGGAATTTATGTCCATCCATTTCTTGTTCGATGACGAGCACTGCGCTTACAACTTGATGGGTTGCCGCTATGTACAGCAGCATTGGTTCGTCGATGCTTGGTGCGGCCAGGATTGGGTTGGTGGCCAAAATGGCCTTTATGTCTTCCATCCGGCGTGGCGCGTCAAATCCCACTCGAAGTGTTCGGTGCGCCGAAGGAGGCGATAAAGCGGTAATGCCTTTTCTCCTAAGCGGGAGATAAAGCGGCTTAGGGCCGCCATGCATCGGGTTAATTTCTGGATTTTCTTTAGGTCATTTGGGATAGCCAACTGTGATAGGGCTCGTATTTTAGCCAGATTTGCTTCAATTCCTCTGCTGGAGACGATAAAACCCAGGAGCTTTCCGGCGGGTACGCCGAAAACACATTTTTTTTCGGGTTGAGCTTGATGTCGTATGTTTGGAGATTGTTGAACGTGAGCCTCAAGTCGTCTATTAAAGAGTCGATGTGTCTAGTTTTAACGACCACATCGTCTACGTATGCCTCGACTGTTTTGCTGATTAGTTTTTCAAGACATGTCTGAATCATTCGTTGATACGTTGCACCGGCGTTTTTAATCCCAAAAGGCATTGTGTTGAAACAGAAGGGGCCGTATGGCGTGATAAATGTCGTTGTGGCTTGGTCGGACTCCGCCATCTTGATTTGGTGGTAGCCGGAGTATGCGTCGAGGAAGCACAATGAGTCTCCAGCGGTGGCGTCGATAATTTGATCGACGCGGGAAGCACAATGAGTCTCCAGCGGTGGCGTCGATAATTTGATCGATGCGGGGGAGGGGGAATGGATCCTTTGGGCAGGCCTTGTTGAGGTCCTTGAAATCGACACATAGGCGACATGATTTGTCCTTCTTTGGTACCATCACCAGGTTTGCTAGCCAGTCCAGGTGTTTTATTTCTCTGATGAGTCCGGCCTCCAATAACTTGGCCAGTTCCTCCCCCATAGCTTGTCTCTTAGGTTCAGAGAAACGCCGAAGAGTCTGCTTGACTGGCCTGAATCCTTTTAGAATGTTAAGGCTATGTTCGGCCAGCCTGCGTGGGATTCCTGGCATATCTGAGGGATGCCAGGCAAATATGTCCCAATTCTCAAGCAGGAACTCCGTGAAAGTCTTGGCGTCCACAGCGGGGTTTAATTGTGCCTCGATGGAGGTTGTTTTTGTAGGGTCCATTGGATGGACTTGGAATTTGACTATTTCATCCGCTGGTTTGAAAGAGGTGGACTTGGATCTCTTGTCGAGTATCACGTCATCCCTGTCCACGGTGGAGCATAGTGCAGTTAACTCCTCTGCCGCGAGGGCTTCGGATAATGCCTCGAGGGCCAGTGCGGCTGTTTTGTTTTCGGTGTGGAGCGCTGTGTCCGGGTCACTGGCTAGAGTGATGATTCCATTGGGCCCAGGCATTTTGAGCTTCATGTATCCCGGTAATGGGGTATGGCTTGGAAGATCGTGAATGCCTCCCGCCCTAAAAGGGCGTGGTATCCGCTACTGAACGGGGCCACTTGGAATGTGATTTCTTCGGACCTATAATTCTCCGGCGTGCCGAATACCACATCTAGTGTGATTTTCCCAGCGCAACGTGCTTCCCGACTAGGGATGATTCCTCTGAAGGTTGTGCTGCTTTGCTCAATGCGGTTCCTGTCTATTTCCATTTTTTGAAGAGTTTCTTCATAAATGGGGTTTAGTCCGCTGCCGCCGTCCATGAGCACTTTAGTGAGCCGAGAGCCATCCACAATTGGACTAAGGACCAATGCGGCTGGTGCTCGGGTTGTTCAGAATTTAGATTCATCACTAGCATTGAAGGTTATAGCCGTGTCGCTCCATGGATTCATTGCTGCCACCTGGCAGATTTCGGCAAGGTTGCGGAGTGTTCGCTTGCACCTATTATTTGAGGCAAATGCCTCGAAGACTGTTAATACTGTATTGTAATCCACAGGATGGTGTTCTGCGGTATTTTGAATGAGGAGATCCTCACCGCTCTTGGCCACCTGCCGGAGTACCCAACATGCTCTAAGGCTGTGTGTTGGTATGGTATCTGCTGTACTATGAATTTTGCAGGGTCCGTTAAGCTGTCCCTCCAATACGGTTCCATGCCCTGTAGTGGGCTTTTGCTTTTTTGGTAATTGAATCAGGCGAATTACAAGGATGCACCCTTTTAATTCGGACTGGGTGTTTAGTCAGAGTCGGATTATCCCAAAATTGTTTTTCGGTTTTCCAAGCACTTTCCATCGCACAGTACTTCCGTACTATGGCCGCCAAGTCAGCGAAGTGTGCTATGTCACGGCGACTTATAGCGTTAAGGATTCCCTTGTTCGTGCAATTATTGCAGAAGAATGAGATTGCGTCTTCCACGCGACAGTCCTTGACCTTGTACACTACAAGGAGGAATCTGGCCCAATAGTGATGTACTATTTCCTGGGGCTCTTTCCTAATATGGGAGAGATCGCTTATATATGGGTGGGTGGGTGGATTTGAGTCCGAACCCTGACCCGATCTGAGATCCAGGGGCAGGGGAGTTTCCGATCTTGGAAGTTCGGGCTCCGGGATGTTGCCCGATAGGTCTCGCCACGCCTCGATTCTAGGTTCGAGGCTTGGCGACGCCCTCCCAGAACGGGTATCCGGCTCGGAGAGCTCGGGAATCCGGACATAGTTTGTCCTCAAGATAGAGGAAAAATTGCTGCATCGTTCCTCCACCACCGCTATCTGATGGGTGACCGGCGGAGAGTTAATCTCCCTTTGGTCGGGTTTAAGCCCAATCTGATCATAGTCCGTAGCGACTCCCAAGGAGGCGATGCGATTCTAGAGCTCGTTTAGGGAAGAGAGCTCCATTGGATCCATCTGCTCGGCAAGTTCCGAGCCGAGGTGGAGGCTATTTTCGATGACCCGAGAAGTCATCGTCGGTGCAGCAGCCAAACGGGCGGTCATGACGAAACCGCCTAGCCGGAGGGTTTGGCCGACAGCCAGGGCTCCCCAAGAGGTAACGTTGTCCTCGACAACAAGACGAGGCATCCTTCCTTGCGACGACGGCACAGTGGAACTCTTAATGAAAGCACCAATGTCGGTGTCAAAACCGGCGGATCTCGGGTAGGGGGGCCCGAACTATGCATCTAAGGAGGATGGTAACAGGAGGCAGGGGACACGCTGTTTACCCAGGTTCGGGCCCTCTCGATGGAGGTAATACCCTACTTCCTGCTTGATTGATCTTGATGATATGAGTAGTACAAGAGTTGATCTACCACGAGATCATAGAGGCTAAACCCTAGAAGCTAGCCTATGGTATGATTGTTGTCGGTCCTACGGACTAAACCCTCTAGTTTATATAGACACCGGAGGGGGCTAGGGTTACACAGAGTCGGTTACAATGGGAGGAGATCTATATATCCGTATCGCCAAGCTTGCCTTCCACGCCAAGGAGAGTCCCATCCGGACACGAGACGAAGTCTTCAATCTTGTATCTTCATAGTCCAACAGTCCGGCCAAAGGATATAGTCCGGCTGTCCGGATACCCCCTAATCCAGGACTCCCTCAGTAGCCCCTGAACCAGGCTTCAATGACGATGAGTCCGGCGTGCAGATTGTCTTCGGCATTGCAAGGCGGGTTCTTATCGAGATTCCAAATACCTGTTAAATAGTGTCTGGCTTCTCATAAATGTTGCGCTTCTTGGCTTCTACGTCCAATAATGGCTACCTTCCACGTGTGGACCGAATGCGAGAAGCCAGGGCATTCTTACTTTTACCACCCTGGCTATGTGAACAAACCGTCTATTTAGAGAGACGGGGATTCTCAGACCCAAATCACACCATCCTCCTTCAGCGAGCATTCATCGGAGCGCACCCGAAAAAATCCATTCCAACATGGCCGGCCAGCGCCGCTCCTCATCTTGCTCTCGTAGCCCTAAGCCCGGAGATTGGAAGAAGTGTTCTGTCCCGCATAGTCAATTAGTGGAGCAACAGACCCAGGGATTTCTCCCTCCGGCGTATATGGTCCCCGTTCGAGCCGGGCTCGCCACCTAAATGGCGGGGAGCAAGCGGTGAGCTTTCCCAACCCCTCCAAGGGGGAGCGGGTATGCCTCGTCCCTTATTTATTAAGGGGACTCGGATTTCCAATCCATCCGTTCCTCCGAGGGCTCCTGGAGTTTTACGGCCTCCAGTTGCATAATCTCACCCCTGCCTGCATATTACACATTGTTGGTTATGTGGCCCTTTGCGAGCTGTTCCTAGGCTGCGAAGCTCACTTTGCATTGTGGAAGAAGTTATTCTGCCTTGTGCCCCGTACTCAGAGGGGGTCGATATATCAAGTGGGCGGGGCCGAAATATGGCGCATCGCCGGGACCGGATACCTATCCGCACTCAAGAAGACGTCCGAAGACTGGCTTCAGAGTGGTTTTATATGGAGGACGTCCCCCTTCCGGATCCCATTCGGATTGGCCTTCCTGAGTTTGGTAATGCCCCTTTGAAGAAGCGCCTAAACTGGCGACCACGGAGCCCTCAGGAGGAAGATGAGAGAGACGTTTTATACCTGATGGGCCGGATAAAGGTGTTGGCTGAATCAGGACTGACCATAATCGAGGTTATGTCGATATGCATTATGCGGGGGGTGTAGCCACTTCAATATCGAGGCCACCCCATGTGGCACTTCAACGGGGAAGATGATGCCACCCGCTGCGGTCGTAAGGGGCCGGACTGAGTTGTTGTTCTAGCAAAAATTATGTCCGGTTTGTACAAGGGAGAAGAAGAGGAGTTCCTCCGCATCAAGCCACGGACGGATTCTCCATGTACAATCTTCCGAGCTGGGTAAGCTGCCACTTTTTATACCTATCCTTTCCATATTTTTGCAATAAATATTTTATCCCGCCAGTTCATCGCAGGAGCTGCGTAAGATTGTAAGGAAGATCAACAGCCTACCTCCACAACCAGAGGATCCTGAACGGTCCCTCGACCCCGACCTAAAAGAGGATCGGGACATATTTGTGGAGCTGATTGACAGGATATTCTATCAATTAAGATGCGATGAGGCCATGGTGGCTATTATAGCCGACTATCCTGGGCTACTCCCAGCCTCGCGGGTAAGTGAGACTAGAGTCCCACCCTTTGAGAAGCATCCCTTTTTACGCACTTCACCTACCGTATCTGTACGGTGTTTTACAGGGAAGGCCCTCGGGACACCATGCTGAGCCCGTGGTGAATCGCCAACGAGGGGCGCCGAAGCCGAGTAGGCTGAAAAGGAAGGCGGTCCGGACGGAGACGGCGGCACGGTATTATACAAAGCCTCACTCCATGACCATCATATTTTAAAACGTAATAATACCCATGTTTCGATGAAGGAAAAGCGCCCGCTGTACTATATCCAGAGAGGTCGCCGATCAGGCCTCTACTAGCAGGGCTCCGTGGCCGGACACAGAGGTGGAGGCTAACACGGGGCACCCGCCAAATGCTCCTCCGACAGAGGATGCGGATAAAATATCCGCTGCAAATTCCGGAGTGGAGAGCGCCATGAATCAGGCGTCGCCGGGCCGTACTCCGTGAAGCTTGTTTCTCCCAAGAGGCTTTTGATGCCTTTAACTCAGGAGACGCGTACATCCGTGCTGCCCAAAATGGTCTTCCCAGAGCCACGGATTAGTATGTAAAGGATATATGGGTAAGAAAATTTGATGATTATATATATCAGTAGCCCATGAGACTTGAAACAGTTGGCACAACTGATTTAAGGATCGTTATTTGTGCAGGTACTTACAGAGAAGAATACCCAATTGTCTCAAGATCTAGAAGAATGCAAAGCCCAACTTCAGGCCACAGTTGCCGCAGGAAAGGAGTCCAAGAAGGCCCCCGCTGGTAACTATTGTTTCCATTGGAAAGAGTAGCAGGTACTGGAGAGTAAGCGGCGTGGATGCAATTCTAACGATAGATGGTGCAGATGACTCCGGAGCAAATCCGTACACCATGCTAGGGGATGCGCAACGTGTTGGTCGACAGCTAAATGCTGGCGAGTGCGTGCTTACGCGTGTCATTCAGGAGAAAAATAATCTCCAAGATGCCAATACCCAGCTGAGTGTGGAACTAAAGGATGTTCGCGCCCAGCTGTCGGACTCCGTGACGGAGAATAAGCGGCTTCGACGCGGCATTTTCAATAAGTGATTGAACGAACTTTAAAAAGAGTTCGGCGAAGAAGCCGGCTAACAGAGATGTGTCTGCAGGTATGCTTACGGGTCGTCCCGCGGAGGAGATGCCCGGGTCTGCGGGTGATCTTCTACCGAAACTCTCACAACTGCACGAACAAGTTCGACAAGTGATGAAAGGTATTTCCCAGGCCTTGTGGCCATCCGTCTCCCTGTCCGAAGGCATTGGAGAGCTTGTAGAGAAGCTCAAGGGAGCTGTCGGAGTAAATGACCACGGGTAGCATAGCCGGCTCCCCCTGGGACCTCTGAAAAAATTATAAACCAATCAAGCCATCCAACATCCAAGACACGGGGCCGCCTTCCTCGGCCGGCTGACCCTCAGGCCGGCTGTCAGGAGGCGGCCCGGCCCCAAAACCCACAGGAAGAAGGCCACAAGAGGGTCGGCTTCCAAGGAGCCGGCTACCAGAGGGCCGACTCCGCGGAGCCGGCCACGAGAAGGCTGACTCCAAGAAGCCGGCCCCCTGGCAAGCGGCCAAGACCGCACCCTCAGAATCTGCGCCCACATAACGGTGATGGAACGGGGCATGGCTACAGTGAAGCCTGCCACCCCCGTATCCTGGAGCACGCATGGCCACAGTGCGCCGTACGGGGTGGCCATCTCCCGTCCGGCGTGACACTGTTGCCATGTTAACCATGACATCAGACACGACGGGTTGTCAGTACGACCCACAAGCGGCGGGCCCCACCGGCCAGAGAGATGCCCGAAGGCGGCTCGGCCTCCCCCAGTCGGCCTTAGATATGGCCAACTTCCCATAGCCGTCTTACTCCCTCCCTCGAAGGAGGCGCCTCATTAAGGAGACAAGACGAAGTGAGGCTACAGTGATCGCCGCCAAGACGGCGGCACTATAGCCATGCTTACCCCGACAAAGCCCTCGTCATCAGGATTGAGGCAACAAGAACCAGCCCGACTGTGCCCTCGCCGTGGGACCAGCTTGTCGACCAAGAAGCCGGCAGCCGGCGGGACCCACCAGCCGGCGGACCCCAGCGGCCGGCGGAGAAGCCGGCGAACGTAGACACTGACGGCTAGGGCCCGCGCCTAGTCGGATTACCATTGTACCCCTGGGGGTAGGCCTATATAAACCCCCCCAGGGCACCCATGCAAAGGGTTGATCTCAGAGATTTTTTAGACACCACATAGAGGGAAGAGGAGAGCTAGCCTAGCCTTTCTCCTTCCTCTCATCAAACAGCTCAAGGAGCACCTTGTAGCCACTTGTTCATTTAGTGACCATGCGGAGACCCCGCGGAGCAACAGTAGGGGTGTTATCTCCACGGAGAGCCCCGAAGCTGGGTAAGATTCACTGGCGTGCATGTCTACGCCTCATCCCGCTTCTGTGCACCGCGACGTCTTATTGGCTCCCACAATGATAAGCCACCCGTTGGCATATGTCGCACCTACCACCCGACATTTGGCGCCCACCGTGGGGCCAGGTGCACCGTCGTCCGGAGATCTGTTCTGGACGGGAACCTTCTTCCTCCCCAGCGAGCGTAGCCAGCCCGGCACGCCCGATGGTGCTTACCCCGACGCGCTGCAAGGCGTCACTGACGCTTGCGCGGCGAGCTGCCTCGCCAATCTTCTTGGCGAGGCTTGCATCTCCGACGAGCCCGCCTCCGACGCGGGCACAGGCTGCCCTGAGAGCCACCTCGTCAGCCTCCTTGACCAACTCCACGTCTCCAGCAAGCCTGTTGTGGATTTGGAGTCGGTTGGCTCCACCGACCCGATGCTTCTCGACTCCGACACAGCATCACTAGACGCTTTCCCCACCAACGTTGTGATCTTCAACGACCCGCTCCCCCAAGCCGACAGCTGTGGCAGTGCCATCACCGAGGTGTTGGTCATCAGTCACGGCGGCCCCTCTGGCGAGAACGCCCACGACGCCCTGCAAGCGGCCCTGCACGACCTGTCCGCCCCTCTGCCGGCCGACGCCGACGCCAAGGCACTGGAGGCGCGTCGCCTCGCCCTCCACACGGAGGGCCAGAGGATAGCTTCCATGAGACGCCTCACTGAGGCTCACCACGCGAAGTCGACCGCGCCGCCTTTGGCACGCCCCCCCTGACGGGCCGAGCCGAATCGGCGTCGTCAAGAAACGTGGCGTAGTCATCGCCGACATGCTAGGAGCGGACCGCCCAGTCTACACCATGCCCCTCGAGAAACTACGCGCCGCCCAGGCGGCCGTAGAAGAGCTGAACCGACTAGGGCCCGACGAGCTCCCCCATATGGCTAGACGCATCCAGCAACTGATTGGCGCGGCTGCAGAGCGGCATGAAGACGGCGCCCGTGTCACGCCCTCGATGCGGCTATATCTCCCACGTGTCGAAGCACGACTTAGAGGCATAACCGCATTGAAAGCAATGTCGCAAGTGAGGTAATCTTCACACAACCCATGTAATACATAAGGGAAAGTGATACATAGTTGGCTTACAGTCGCCACTTCACACAATGCATAAATAAACATCCATCATCCAGATTACACTCAAGGTCCGACTACGGAACCAAAATAAAAGAAGACTACCCCAAATGCTACACAGATCCCTGATCGTCCCAACTGGTCTCCACTATCGATCATCGGAAAAGACACATAGTAACGACCACGTTCCTCGTCCGAACTCCCACTTGAGCTCGGTTGCATCATCTCAGACCAAGGCGTCGTTGACATCTCGCAACTGTTTTTGGTAGAATCTGTGAGTCACGGGGACTCAGCAATCTCACACCCGCGAGATCAAGACTATTTAAGCTTATAGGTAGGACAGAGTTGTGAGGTGGAGCTGCAACAAGCGACTAGCATATATGGTGGCTACATTCGCAAAAGAGAGCGAGAAGAGAAGCAAGGCACGGTCGTGAAGCTAGTAGCGATCAAGAAGTGATCTGAAACTACTTACGCCAAACATAACTCCAACACCGTGTTCACTTCCCGGACTCACCGAGAAGAGACCATCACGGTTACACACGCGATTGATGTATTTTAAATAAGGTCAACTTCGGGTTTTCTACAACCGGACATTAACAAATTCCCATCTGCCTCATAACCGCGGGCACGGCTTTCGAAAGATAATACCGTGCAGGGGTGTCCCAACTTAGCCCATTATAAGCTCTCACGGTCAACAAAGGATATTCCTTCTACCGGAAGACCCGATCGATCTCGGAATCCCGGACTACAAGACATCTCGACAATGGTAAAACAAGACCAGCAAAGCCGCCCGATTGTGCCGACAAATCCTGATAGGAGCTGCACATATCTCGTTCTCGTGGCACATCCGGATGAGCAGTCCGCATAACTAAAACCCGGCCTCAAGTTTCCCCAAGGTGGCGCTGCAAAGGGCTCTAGTTTGGACCAACACTCAGAGGAGCATTGGCCCGGGGGGGTTAAATAAAGATGACCCTCGGGCTCGCGAAAACCCGGGGGAAAAGGCTTAGGTGAAAAATGGTAAAACCAAAGTTGGGCCTTGCTGGAGGAGTCTTATTCAAAGCGAGCTGTCAAGGGGGTCCCATGAATCACCCAACCGTGTAAGGAACGCGAAATCAAGGAACATAACACCAAGATGATTTGAAACTAGGGCGCAAAGAGTGGAACAAAACACCAGGGCATAAAGCCGAGTCTTCCACCCTTTACCAAGTATATAGGTGCATTAATTAAATAAGAGATATTGTGATATCCCAAAATATCCATGTTCCAACATGGAACCAACTTCATCTTCACCGCAACTAGCAACGCTTATAAGAGGGGCTGAGCAAAGCGGTAACATAGCCAATCAACGGTTTGCTAGGAAAGGATGGTTAGAGGTTTGACATGGCAATATGGGTGGCATGATATAGCAAGTGGTAGGTAACGAGCATAGGCATAGCAAAAGAGCGAGCATCAAGCAAGCAAAGATAGAAGTGATTTCGAGGGTATGGTCATCTTGCTCGCAAAGTTCTCAGAGTTGTCGAAAGCTTGATCCTCGTAAGCGTTCTCAACAGGTTCCTCGTTCACGTACTCGTCTCTCGGCTCTACCCAAAGCAAGAACACAAGCAATGGAACCACAATAAATCACGGGCGATGCACAAACAACATGATGCAATACATGACATGATATGCGAGATGTGATATGCAATGCATATGCGTGCTTCGGAAGGAAAAAGATGAACAAGGCATAATCTTGGCAAACCAAGTATGCGGCTGGAAATGTGAGATGATTTCGGTTGAAATCAATATAAAGATCACCGGAATCGGATGCACGGTTTGCAAATGACAATCAAAACAAGATATGATGCAAACTGCTTAAAAAAGCAACATGGCCACTTTGATGCAAAGTATGAATATGCTACAGCATCCAAACATGTGAACAAAATGCATAGCAGTGATGTACATGAGATGCTCTACAAAACATGAACACTGAGCTAAATCTATAAACCACTAGAGCATGACTAAAACAGCATGGCAATAATGCAAAAGATAACAGTTTCACAGACTTAGTAAAATATCGAACATGGCAGAATCAGCATCGTGAAGCAATGTTTAGAGCAAGCAAACATCATGCTACAGGAACATAACGTAGCAAAACAAGGCATGGCATGAATCTACTCAAAGCATAGAACAAAAGTCCCTTACTGACCATGAGCCAGAAAGGATCAAAAGATGTTATTACACCCATGCAAACATAGCAAGTTCAATAACCGTATTCAGACTTGGTGAAATTTCAGGACATGGCAAGACAGATTCATGTTGGCATGTTAACAAGCTTGATTAACTCACTACATAGCATATCATGGGATGAAATAAGTCCAGCATGGGGTAGGCATGAAAAAGAAGCTATCACAGCAAAACAACCTCATAGCATGCTTGGAATAAACCACAAAAATGACAAGACAACATCATGATGTAAAATGACAAGTTCATGAACTTGCTCAAATGCAGAAACTAATGCCACCGCTGGATTGGTGGGATTTTTCTACCCCAAAAACATATATAATATATTAGGGTTGCTGTAGAAAAATCATCACAAATGCACAAAGATACAACCTGCCCTAAATGGTAAATAACAGAAATGGCATTTTCCATATTTGGAAACGTCCAGAAATGGACTTGCCCGAAAAGGACAGATTCCATATGCCAGAAATGGAATATTCGCTGGGAACCAAAAATGAAACAAATAATAATAATAAAATAAATAATAATAAAAAACAAACAGGCTAAGAGAGTATGACAGGTGGGGCCACCCTGTCATACTCACAGTGCAAGAAACGGGAAAAAAGGGGGGAAGTAATATGCACCATGGGGATCGAAACCGGTCTCCCGGTGTGGCTCTCATCGGCAACCACTGGGCTAGGCAAGCGCATCGATAGGAAAAGGGTTCGCCCCTTTTAGATAGACAACAGATCGAGCAACTCTGGTAAACAGAGAAGACGACGGTGCCGACGAGGGCAACGGGCGGCAACCAAGGCACAGGACTCCGGCGGTGTGCGGAAAGGGTACGGATGCATGCGCCTATCGGGGAGGTAGGGCGCCGAGCTCGAAAGCAGCTTGCTCGACTTCGGGGCCATGGCGTCTGGCGGGCGAACGGCAGCAGTAGCCACGGCGACACCAGTGAAAGGCCGGGTGCTGGCGGGAGCGTGAACGAGCGGCGCGAGCGAGCTGCGGGAGCACGACAAGGGGGAACCAGCGCGGGGACACGAAAACACGCACGGTCGAACAACACTGCACAACTAAATTCAGAGTACGCCGGAGCACTGCGAGCGCGGGAAAGACATGGATCAGATGCGATCTACGGGCGCCTACATGCCATGGGAAGGATGGGAGAGGGAGGTGCGTTACCCAGCTCACCCAAGGACGCGAAGTGGTCGACGGAGACGTGCTGGAGGCGACGAGAGGGAGCTCTGAACTTGGCGGGGCTGCTGTCCACGAAGCAGGGGAGGAAGAGGACGACGGGGAAGTAGCCGGACTTGACGATCCCAAAGCGAGGAAGAGGACGACGGGACGTAGTCGACGTCGTGGAGGAAGACAGACGACGTTGGCGAGGCGGAGGTGGTCGGGTGCACGCCGGCGACGGCTATCTCGAGCTCGAGCTGAAGCTCGGTCGGTTCATGGTGGGCGTGGCGACGGCGAGGCGCGACTCGGCCATTCGGCGCGGCGAGGGAAGGAGAGGAGGGGATCGGTTGAGGGGAGACCCTAGGGCACCGGGGACAACTTTATAGGGGTCTAGGGAGCTCCTCCGGCCGTCAAATCAATGAGGTTGTCGACGTGGACATGCTGGATGCTCTGCCGTACAGGAGGTTGACGATGCCTCTGTACTCGTGGGCTGGATGGGCTGCTGGGCTGCGCCTGGCTGCGGTGCCTAGGTGGGCTGCTGGGTGGAAAAGGCCTCGGCTGGGCTGCTAGCTGTTGCTCTTCTATTTTCCCATTTGCTCAAACAGGAAAAGAAACAGAAAATCACAGGGTAAAGGAGAGGAGTTTGAGAATAAAGAAAATATACCCAAACTCCTGGAATTGTGATCTAAATGAATAAATTGCAATGGGCCTTTTTAGAGGTATAAAAATAAGACAAGTCTGAATTATATTCAAACTTGAGGCATTTTTTAACCGATCCAAAGCAATTCCAAAAAGCATGTGATTTGGTAGAGAGGTTGTAGGCATGGTGCAAGATTTACAGGAAGAAGATGAACATTAAAAGAGAAGGGAAAATGGCACTTGTCAAAAGAAGGAAGTAGAGGGAAGGAGGAGGTGGTGATGCATAGAACAATATTATGGGCATCTCAAGGCATATGTTGAGCATGTAAGAAAAAGATGCAATAAGACAAGGATGGCATGAGATGAATATGCACTATATGATGATGACATATGATGGCTAAAAGGAATATGACAAGAAGCACAAATGCAATATGACCAGTAAGCATGGCAATGAAATGAGTAGAACAACATAATCAAAACAAAAAGAGACCAAAAGATGGGACCCCGAATGGAATTGGATGGAGACCAACATAGATATATTGCCAAATATGGAAGTTTTACATCTGGGGTATTACAACACTCCACCACTACAAGAGGATCTCGTCCCGAGATCTAGGACTAAAAGAACTCCGGATATTCGGAACGGAGGTGATCCTCGCGCCCTGTGTGGCTTCTCGGTCGAATGGTGTGACCACTTCACTTTTAGGAATTTGATTGACTTGTTGCGTAGTCTTGCGCCGGTTTCTTCAAGAATAGCAACGGGGTGCTCATGATAAGAGAGATCTTCTTGGAGGTCAATTTCTTCGAAGTTGATAGTGCGTTCAGGAGTCTTGAAGCACTTGTGAAGCTGAGACACGTGAAACACATCGTGCACATTCGCGAAGTTGGACGGAAGTTCAAGTTGATTGGCGAGATCGCCTCTTTTGCCAATGATCTTGAAAGGACCCACGTATCTGGGTGCAAGCTTCCCTTTGATACCGAAGCGACGAGTGCCTTTCATTGGAGAGACGCGGAGGTAGACATGGTCTCCGATTTCAAAAGCCACGTCATGGTGCTTGTCATCATAATAGCTCTTCTGGCGCGATTGCGCAGCTTTGAGATTCTCACGAATGACTTTGCACATTTCTTCGGCTTCTGTGATCAAGTCGTTGCCAAGAAGTTGGCGTTCAATTGCCTCGGACCAATTGAGAGGAGTACGACACTTTCTCGCCATAGAGAATTTCGAATGGGGCCTTGCCTGAACTCGCTTGGAAGCTGTTGTTGTAGGAGAACTTCGGCATAAGGAAGACAATCTTCCCACTTCATACCGAAAGAGATGACACAAGCCCTGAGCATATCTTCGAGGATTTGATTGACTCGCTCGACTTGGCCACTTGTTTGAGGATGGAAAGCTGTGCTGAAACGAATGTTGGTGCCCATGGCCTTTTGAAAGGAGTCCTAGAACTTAGAGGTGAAAATACCGTGCAAGGAGACAATCCTGGAGGTGTATAAATCTGCCAGCTGAGCTGCTGTGATAGATTCTTTGATAGGAAGGAAATGAGCCACTTTAGTGAGCTTGTCAATGACAACGAAGATAGCATCATTTCCACGCTTGTGTTGGAGATATGCCCTAGAGGCAATCATGTATGATGATATTTCCTATGTGTTTATGAATAAAGATAGTCCTTGGACATTATCAATGATGTGTATCAGCAAGTATGTGACTTGTTTGTGGGACTATGCATTGTATGATGACTGTCCTAAAAGGTCCCTAGTCAAAAGGGCTATGTGGACGCCAAGACCGACTAGGCTGGCATATGACACGGTCGATGGCTTGGTCTCACTAGCCATGGAGCATTGGATGCTAACCGGATAATATGGACTTGGAAAGGTCTGGTCGGATTCGACATAGTCGGATCCGAGTCGAGATAAGGTCTGAGTCGGACAGACCCAACTATGAGACGCAGCGATATGTCATCTCTGAGTCTCTCCTAAGACCTGAGCTGACACATGTACTCTGGATGGTGACAGACTTGCTTTGGGCCGACCAAACGCTACTCCGTGACTGGGTAGTTACAAAGGTAGGTTTCAGGTTTGTCCAGTCCCATCTTTGCGAGACATGGTCGAGCAAGATGGGATTTGCCCCTCCGATCAGGAGAGATATACTCTGGGCCCCTTGTGTGATCTGACCAGGAATAGCATGGCCATGCGACAAGGATTATGAGATAATCCGGATTGTGGTCGGTATCACTAGAACGAGAAAGAGGTCGGGTTAGCACAAGGATGACAGTCTCGCCTTGAGCCCGACAACATATATCGTGCGGCAAAGGGAACAGAAGTGTGACACGTTGTACAGGTTCGCCTAACCAGCTTCATCGTCTGCTTGGTGGTCGGAACGCCTTGCTAGAGGCCGCTACCAACCGGGTCGGAGGTGATCCGAACTGTGACCAAGCCGACTTGAACCTAAGGGGTCGCGCGCTTAAGGGAAGGAACCTATGAGGTCAGTTCATAGGACACTGGTCGGATGTGATCCGAACTGGACTAGGAACGTGACCGAATAGACTTTGGGCTTTAGGGTCCGTGCGAGGCCCAAGTGTTGAGCCCGCGACGGACGCCTATATAAAGTGGAGGTGCAGCACACTCGTGCAGTTGATCGCTTGGCGCTGCGACTAGGGTTTGCATGTGTTGCGAATAGCCACCTCCACTCGCCGATCGTGGTGATCGGACCTAGCAGTCCGCCGCGACGACGTTCCTCCCGCACGCGCGGATACCATTAGAGGCGGTACACTTGCGCCGCTCCGGCGAACTTCGTGACGTCGGATCGGACGACCGCCGCCGAGGGAGATCGAACGAGGAGGAGGCGATCCACGCAGACGCCGCTGCCCCAACTCTTCTTCCGCTGCACGCATCGCTGCTGCCTAGTGGTAACGAACTGTGATCCATCTCCCGTAGCATGTTCCTGGATGTTCTGCGCGTAGGAATTTTTAATTTGCAGTCGACGCACCCTACCGTGTGCGTAGCGCCGTGTATTTCGTACCCGACACACAAACCGGTAGAATGCGATTCTATGCATAACTTTGTTTTGCAGGTTTGATGTGAATAGTATGGCTCATGTGTATGTGATGCATGTGTGTAATTTATACGTGGCTGCGTGTCATGTTTGTCACCGGCAGAGCCAAAGTGCTGTCATTATATTGTATAACGACCTGCGTGTCGACTTGTGACTCTATGTAAAATTCATTACTAGTTGTAGTAGTTGGATAATAGAGATCAGGTTGGTGGCTTGGCGTCGGCGTGACAAACAAGATGGAGGTCTTAGATGGTCATCGGAGTCGGAGCCGCCCGTAAGAACGTCCATGAAAGGAGCCATACTATTTCACAATATATGTTTATTTGTGATTGTTATGCTTCTTTGTTTCTATGCATGTTAAAATGATAGAATGATCCCTCATGAATATCAAGCTTAATTGCCATCCCGATGTTGCACATTCGCACGCCAAGACGCCTAGTAGTGGGCTCATAAAATTGGGGTGCTCTTTGGGTGCCTTGAATCAAGGGTTCGTGGTCGGACACGGACATGCACTGCATCGGAGTTAACTTGACAAGGCTATCAAAAGCGGTTTTGGGCCTTGTGGCAAAGGAGGTTGGGAGCCGGGTATGAGATACCTTCCCGATCGGCTGTGAGTCGTATAGAGATGCGATTAGCAAGGAGTTGCTTACCGAATAGGTATGTTGGCTAGCGTGATGCTAAAGCTCACTAGTCGCATGCGCTTAGTCGGATCCTGAATCACCGAGAGTTTGCGGAGGGATGTCGACTTGATGGGAGTATTTCTGTTTAGGCTAGAATTACTCTACATAAACACATTGCTTAGTGATTGCATGTTTTCTGTTGTAGATCAATGGCACCACCTGCTCAACCCAACTTTGCATTGAAATCAATTCGGAAAAGGATAAACTGAATGGAACAAACTTTACCACTGGTATAGAAATCTGAGAATTGTTCTCAAGCACGATAAAAGGAACATGTTCTAGAGGATCCACTTCCGGAGGAACTGCTGATAATGCTAGTGCCACAACTAAGAATGCCTACTGTAAACTCGTTGATGAATCAACAGAGATCACCGTTCGATGTCGGCTTGTATGGAGCCCAATTTGCAACAGCATTTCAAAAGCGTTGAGGCTTACGATATGATCGAGAGTCTCAAGAGCATGTTTCGTATACGTGCTAGGACCGAAAGGTTCAACGTCTGGCGATCCTTGATGGATTGCAGGTTGAAGGAAGGTGATCCATCGAGCCCACATGTGATCAAGATGATCGGATATGTGCAAGCTTTGGATCGTTTGGGCTTCCCGCTCTTGGATGAGCTGGCATCGATGTTGTTCGGGTTCTCTTCCGCCCAGCTATGGGACGTTCATCTCGAACTATCATATGCATGGCATGGATAAGAAGCTCACTGAATTGCATGGGATGCTCAAGGTGGCAGAGCAGGATATTAAGAAAGGCACGCATCAAGTGTTGATGGTGCAGAAATCGGCTAAGTTCAAGAAGAGTTGGTCCAAGAAAAGGCTAAGGCAAAGGGCACGAAGACGGTAACCTCCGCTGCTACCAAGTCTGGACGGACTCAAGACCGCTTGCTTTCACCGCAAGGAGACCGGTCACTGGAAGAGAAATCAGTAGCAAGTGGCTTGCGAGCATGGCAAGAAGGCCGGAAATGCTCCTTCGTGCAAAGGTACACTTGTTGCATATGTTATAGACATTTACCTTCTTGACATACCTAGTAGCTCTTGGGTATTTGATACCGGATCGGTTGTTCATATTTTCAACTCGATGCAGGGGCTGGTAAGAACTAGGCGTGTGGCACAAGGGGAGATTGACATCAGGGTCGGCAACAAAGAAAGAGTTGCTGCGTTGGAGGTCGGCACGATGCAGCTCCAGCTTCCTTCCGGATTCATTATGGAATTGAATAATTTTTATTACATTCCTGCACTTAGTCGGAACATTATTTCTGCCTCATGTTTGATGAGTCAAGGTTATGAATTCAATTTAAAGGACAATGGTTGTTCGATATTTTTGAATGGTATGTTCCACGGCTATGCACCCATTGTTGATGGGCTATTTATATTGAATCTAGAACAGGAACCGGTCTATAACGTAAATGTCAAGAGGCATAAGCCTAATGAGATAAATCCGACATACTTACGGCATTGCCGGGCTTGGACACATTAGTCTGAAACGCATGAAGAAGCTCCATGATGATGGGCTCCTAACTTCGTCCGACTTCGGTCGTTCGAGACTGTGAATCATGCTTGCTCGGCAAGATGACTAAGTCTCCTTCGCAAAGAGTTGCGAGAGGCGTCCGAGCTATTGGAACTTATACATAGTGATGTGTGTGGTCCAATGAGCACAACCGCCAGAGGTGGCTATCGATGCCATTGACTTTTACCGACGACTTGAGTAGATATGGATATATCTATTTGATGAGGCACAAGTCGGAGACTTTTGAAAAATTCAAAGAGTTTCAGAATGAGGTTGAGAATCAGCTCGGCAAGACTATAAAGCTTCTGCGATCTGATCGTGGAGGTGAGTACATGAGTCTCAAGTCGTCTATTAAAGAGTCGACGTGTCTAGTTTTAATGACCACATCGTCTACGTATGCCTCGACTGTTTTGCCGATCTGTTTTTCCAGACATGTCTGAATCATTCGTTGATACGTTGCGCCAGCGTTTTTAAGCCCAAAAGGCATTGTGTTGAAACAGAAGGGGCCGTATGGTGTGATAAATGTCGTTGCGGCTTGGTCGGACTCCGCCATCTTGATTTGGTGGTAGCCAGAGTATGCGTCGAGAAAGCACAATGAATCGTGTCCTACGGTGGCGTCGATAATTTAATCGATGCGGGGGAGGGGAAGGGATCCTTTGGGCAGGCCTTGTTGAGGTCCTTGAAATTGACGCATATGCGCCAGGATTTGTCCTTCTTTGGTACCATCACCAGGTTTGCTAGCCAGTCTGGGTGTTTTATTTCTCTGATGAATCCGGCCTCCAATAACTTGGCTAGTTCCTCTCCCATAGCTTGTGTCTTAGGTTCAGAGAAATGCCGAAGAGTCTGCTTGACCGGCCTGAATCCTTTTAGAATGTTAAGGCTATGTTCGGCCAGCCTGCGTGGGATTCCTGGCATATCTGGGGGATGCCAGGCAAATATGTCCCAATTCTCGCGCAGGAACTCCCGTAGTGCCGCGTCCACGATGGAGGCTGTTTTCATAGGGTCTGTTGGATGGACTTAGAATTTGACTATTTCATCCGCTGGTTTGAAAGAGGTGGACTTGGATCTCTTGTCGAGTATCACGTCATCCCTGTCCACGGTGGAGCGTAGCGCAGTTAACTCCTCTGCTGTGAGGGCTTCGGATAATGCCTCGAGGGCCAGTGCGGCTGTTTTGTTTTTGGCGCGGAGCGCTGTGTCCAGGTCACTGGCTAGAGTGATGATTCCATTGGGCCCAGGCATTTTGAGCTTCCTGTACCCGTAATGGGGTATGGCTTGGAAGATCGTGAATGCCTCCCGCCCTAAAAGGGCGTGGTATCCGCCATCTTGAACGGGGCCACTTGGAATGTGATTTCTTGACCCATAATTCTCCGGCGTCAATACCACATCTAGTGTGATTTTCCCAAAGACAACATGCTTCTCGACTAGGGATGATTCCTCTGAAGGTTGTGCTTCTTTGCTCAATGCGGTTCCTGTCTATTTCCATTTTTTGAAGAGTTTCTTCATAAATGAGGTTTAGTCCGCTGCCGCCGTCCATGAGGACTTTAGTGAGCCGAGAGCCGACCACAATTGGACTAAGGACCAATCCGGCTGGTGCTCGGGTTGTTCGGAATTTAGGTTCGTCACTGGAATTGAAGGTGATAGCCGTGTCGCTCCATGGATTCATTGTTGCCACCTGGCAGATTTCGGCAAGGCTGCGGAGTGTTCGCTTGCGCCTATTATTTGAGGCGAATGTCTCGAAAACTGTTAATACTGTATTGTCCACGGGATGGTGTTCTGCGGTATTTTGAATGACGAGATCCTCACCGCTTTTGGCCACCTGCCGGAGTACCCAACATGCTCTAAGGCTGTGTGTTGGTATGGTATCCGTTGTACTGTGAATTTTGCAGGGTCCGTTAAGCCGTCCCTCCAATACAGTTCCACGCCCTGTAGTGGGCTTTTGCTTTTTGGTAATTGAATCAGGCGACTAACAAGGATGCACCCTTTTAATTCGAACTGGGTGTTTAGTCAGAGCCGGATTATCCCAAAATTTTGTTTCGGTTTTCCAGGCACTTTCCATCGCACAGTACTTCCGTACTATGGCCGCCAAGTCAGCGAAGTGTGCTATGTCACGGCGACTTATAGCGTTAAGGATTCCCTTGTCCGTGCAATTATTGCAGAAGAATGAGATTGCGTCTTCCTCGCGACAGTCCTTGACCTTGTTCATTATAAGGAGGACTGGCCCAATAGTGATGTACTGTTTCCTGGGGCTCTTGCCTAATATGGGAGAGATCGCTTATATATGGGTGGGTGGGTGGATTTGAGTCCGAACCCTGACCCGATCTGAGACCTGTGGGGGAGTTTCCGATCTTGGAAGTTCGGGCTCGGGATGTTGCCCGATAGGTCCGCCCACGCTCGATTCTAGGTTCGAGGCTTGGGCGACGTCCTCCCGTAAACGGGTATCCGTCTCGGAGAGCTCGGGAATCCGGACATAGTTTTTCCTCAAGATAGAGGAAGAATTGCTGCATCGTTCCTCCACCACCGCTATCTGATGGGTGACCGGCAGACTCCCTTTGGTCGGGTTTAAGTCCAATCCGATCATAGTCCGTAGCGACTCCCAAGGCGGCAATGTGATCCAAGAGCTCGTTTAGGGAAGAGAGCTCCATTGGATCCATCTGCTCAGCAAGTTCCGAGCTGACGTGCAGGCTGTTTTCGATGACCCGAGAAGTCATCGTCGGCGCAGCAGCCGAACGGGCGGTCATGAAGAAACCGCCTAGCCGGAGGGTTTGGCCGACAGCCAGGGCTCCCCCAGAGGTAACGTTGTCCTTGACAACGAGACGAGGCATCCTTCCTTGCGGCGATGGCACAGTGGAACTCTCAATGAAAGCACCAATGTCGGTGTCAAAACCGGCGGATCTAGGGTATTACCTCCATCAAGAGGGCCCGAACTTGGGTAAACATCGTGTCCCCTGCCTCCTGTTACCATCTGCCTTAGACGCACAGTTCGGGACCCCCTACCCGAGATCCGCGGTTTTGATAATCGACAACCGCAAGCGATTCTGACAACTCGGTGTGACCGAAAAGTTCAAATCGGTTGCACCGAGATTGAAAAACCTAGATCGACTTAGTGATCTCGGTATGACCGAAATGGAAGAATCGGTCGAATCAAACGCACAAAGAAGTTTTGGAAGTTTAAGTCTATGACGAATCGGGGACTCCGAGTGCTCCTCACACAGAGTGGTTCGAAACTGACTAGATCAAATTTTGTGATGTAGCATGAATAGAGTTTTGAGACAAGAAAAGCATAGATAGCTAGAGAAGGTTCTTAGGCATTCTTGTCCATCCACTTGGCAAAAGAAAAAAAAAAGGAGCCAAACAATCAAAATAACAGGTGGATGTCCTCGAATGAGTAAATTATGCAACCAACATGCTCACACAATAAAATGGCAAATGAAATATGTGGCAAAGCATGCACAACCAATTCTAGCATATATCAAGCAATTGGCGATGACTAAGTCATCTGTATATATGGGTATATTGACTTAGGAGTCAAATGAGAATATTTGATCATAGGTCATACTCATCGTTTAAGCACAAGTGGGGTTACCACTTTTACATAAAGCGTTGTTGTGTTCACACCATTAGAGTTGCTTTAGCTCAATTCTTAGAGTAAAGCTCCCCCTAGATGTGAGATCCCCCCTTAGAGGGATGAACTAACCTTGGGTTTTGTCGACGATGACTTCATGTAGGTGTTGAAGATGTGGGTGCTCAATGTTATTGTAGATCATTTGGAGCCATCCTTTGGAGTGAGTTGCACTTTCAATTCCACGGGTTAGTCCCACAAGGAACAAGCAAGGATATCCATAGACATAGAGTGATGCACACGCAAGATGATGTCTATGAAAGCATTAGGTTACCTTGTCCCTTGTCTGACCAACAAGAGGGTTTGTGACTCCTTGAACTAGTGCAAGATGTGGAGGTTGATTGCACTTGTTCTTGCCAAAATGATAAGAGTGAAGTATGTTGGCGGAGTCACCCTCAAGAACTCTCTAGTTCTTCTTCTTTGGGATCCACATCATCTTGATGGGAATCCTTGGAGTTGTAGTCGTGCTTGATGAAGTAGAACTTGATGTAGTCTTGGGAACCCACTTGACCAAGGCCTTAGGAGCTTCTTCAAATGCATCAATTTCTTCTTGAAGCTTGTACTTGCCATTTTCCTTGTGGTCTTGTGGTGGAAGATCATCTTGAGCTTGTGTCCCTTTGAAAAAAGTAGGATCATACTTCTCTTGTTGAGGAACAAACTTCGTCTTGGGGTATTGATCTTCTTCCCACTCAACTCCATTGGCATTGAACTTTCGTTCAAAACCAACACCTTGGTTCTTCCGGTGCCTTCCTTGCTTATGCATAATTTCCTCGAATTGCTTACTCCCGGCAAGGCTCTTGTAAACACCTTTCTCTACAATTCCCTTCAATAAGCTATTTTCTTGCTCAAGTGTAACTTGGCTAAGAGAATCATTAGTGGAATCAAGAGAACTACTAGAAGCAACAACATTGGATTTAGCATGACTATTGTTACTACTAGAGGAAGAATCTTTCTTGTTCTTGTTACTAGACTTGACTTGAGGCATGTAAGTGGATAAGAGTAAACGCTTGGAAATGTAAGAAGAACTTTTCTGGCGAAGATCATCATTGATTGCCTTTAAGAACTCGTGCTCTTGCTCAAGGTTGAGCTTTTCAAAGCGTAATTTCTCATGAGTCCTTAAAAGTTCTTGATGATCTCCTAAGATAGTTTCATGAGCTAACTTAAGAGTGTTTAGGTCTGTAGTTAGAGACTCAATCTTCTCCTTATCATTGTCATTCATTTTATCTTGATTATCATGATTAATTGACGTTTCATCATAGTATTCATCACTAGAGTTGTCAACAAGTAAATCATTATCACCTAACAAGTCATCTTCATCACTATTGAAATCAACATACTCGAGGTGTGATACCTTTGGACCTTTGGCCATGAAGCATCTTCCAATTCCTTCATTTGGTGAATCAAATATGTCGTAGGAGTTAGTTGACACAAGTGCTAGACCGGCAACACCTTCATCTTTAGTATATTCGGAGTCGGAGTGATAGCTTCTCTCGGAGTGATTGTCGGATTCAGAGCCGGATACCCATTCACCAACATGAGCTTGATGTCTTCGTTTTGTGTAGCTCCTTGATGACTTGTCCTTCCTTTCCGAATCCTTGCTTCTCCATGAGGGTCTTCGTTCATAACGATCATCCCTACTCCTTCTTTCTCTTGATGGTGATTCTTATCTTCTACTTCTCCTCTTAGGTGATTCTTCTCTTCTTTTATAGGGTGTCGTACACTCATTTGAATAGTGTCTGGGTCTTCCACAATTGTAGCAATTACGCTCTCGACTAGAGGATCTTTTGTCATTGTAGGACCTTGACTTGGAGCTTCTCTCTTTGCTTCTACTCTTGTAGAATTTGTTGAAGTTCTTCACCATTAGGCTCAATTCTTCAATGAAGGTTTGTTTCTCACTTGATGATGTGGGGGCTTCACATGAGGCTTTGTAAGCACCACTTGACTTGTTGTGAAGATCCTCCTTATCCTTGAGTGACATCTCATGAGCAACAATTCTTCCAATGACTTCCGTTGGCTTGAGATCTTTGTAATTTGGCATCATTTGGATCAATGTGCACACGGTATCATATTTTCCATCCTAGGCTCTTAGGATCTTCTTGATGATGAATCTGTCGGTCATCTCTTCACTTCCTAAGCCGGCGATCTCATTTGTGATAAGAGCAAGCCTAGAGTACATTTCAGCGGCACCTTCACCATCCTTCATTTTGAACTTGTCAAGTTGACTTTGAAGCACATGCAACTTGGATTCCTTGACGGAGTCGGTACCTTCATGCATATCAATCAAAGTATCCCAAATTTCCTTTGCATTCTCAAGACGGCTGATTTTGTTGAATTCTTCGGGGCACAATCCGTTGAAGAGGATATCACAAGCTTGAGCGTTGTATTGCAGCATCTTCAACTCTTCCGCGGTAGCTTCACGGCTCGGTTCTCTCCCATCAAAAAATTCACCTTGCAAGCCAATACACACAATAGCCCAAACGGCGGGGTTATGTCCAAGAATATGCATTTTCATCTTATGCTTCCAACTAGCAAAATTAGTACCATCAAAGTAAGGACCTCTACGGTGATAATTTCCCTTGCTAGACGCCATACTCTCCTAGGTTGTGAAACCAAGGCTATGACCACCAAAAGCTATGGAAATCAAAGCAAATGGAGACTAAAGCTCTGATACCACTTGAAGGATCGAAAGTATGTCTAGAGGGGGGGTGATTACACTACTTGACCAAATAAAAATCTAGCCTTTTCCCAATTTTAGTTCTTGGCAGATTTTAGCAACTTTAGAACAAGTCAAGCAATCTTAACACAATTCTAGCAAGCATGCAAAGAGTATATGAGCAGCGGAAAGTAAAGCATGCAACTTGCAAGAATGTAAAGGGAAGGGTTTGGAGGATTCAAACGCAATTGGAGACATGGATGTTTTTGTCGTGGTTCCAATAGGTGGTGCTATCGTACATCCACGTTGATGGAGACTTCAACCCACGAAGTGTAACAGTTGCGCGAGTCCACAGAGGGCTCCACCCACAAAGGATCCATGAAGAAGCAACCTAGTCTATCCCACCATGGCCGTCGCCCACCAAGGACTTGCCTCACTAGCGGTAGATCGAAGTAGGCGATCTCCTTGCCCTTACAAACTCCTTGGTTCAACTCCACAATCTTGTCGGAGGCTCCCAAGTGACACCTAGCCAATCTAGGAGACACCACTCTCCAAGAAGTAACAAATGGTATGTTGATGATGAACTCCTTGCTCTTGTGCTACAAATGATAGTCTCCCCAACACTCAACTCTCTCTCTCACAGGATTTGGATTTGGTGGAAAGAAGATTTGAGTGGAAAGCAACTTGGGGAAGGCTAGAGATCAAGATTCATATGGTAGGAATGGAATATCTTGGCCTCAACACAAGTGTAGGTGGTTCTCTCTCAGAAAATGTAAGTTGGAAGTGTAGGTTCGTTCTGATGGCTCTCTCCACGAATGAAGAGGAGGTGGAGGGGTATATATAGCCTCCACACAAAATCTAACCGTTACACACAACTTGCCAAACTGGGTGGGACCGAATTGTTAAACTCGGTCGGACTGATTCAGCAAATCTAGTGACCGTTAGGATTTTCGGTGGGACCGATATGGTTAGGGTTAGGGCATAACGTAATCTCGGTGAGACCGATTACACAAAGTCGGTGAGACCGATTTTGGTAATAAGCTAACCAGAGAGTTGGTCAGGTAAACTCGGTGGGACCGATTCGCTCATTTCGGTGAGACCGAAATGTTACAAAAGGGAAACAGAGAGTTTACGTTGCAATCCTTGTGGGAGTGATCGCTCATCTCGGTAGGACCAAAACGTTACGAAGGGAAACAGAGAGATTACAATCCCATCTCGGTGAGACCGATTTGCCTAGGGTTTGTGGCAGTGGCTATGACATCTGAACTCGGTGGCGCCGGATGGAAAGAATCGGTAGGGCCGAGTTTGACTTTTTGGTTTAGGTCATATGTGGATGTGAGAAAGTAGTTGAGGGCTTTGGAGCATATCACTAAGCATTTTGAGCAAGTAAGCCGTAAGCAACACCTCATCCCTCCTTGATAGTATTGGCTTTTCCTATAGACTCAATGTTATCTTGGATCACTAAAATATAAAATGTAAAGTCTTGAGCTTGAGTCAATCCCTTTGTCCTTAGCATTTTGAGGGGTCCACTTTTCTCATCCATGCCATGCCAATCATTGAGCATTCCTGAAATATTAGTCTTGAAATAGTGTTAGCTCAATGGGCTATATGTTGTTAGGAATTACCAAAACCACCTAGGGATAGTTGCACTTTCACCCGGCAAGGACCCTTGCCGGGGGCAGCCTCAGCGGCCCCGGCAAGACCCTTGCCGGGGCAGCTCGCCCACGCCAGCCGAGCGAGCCATCCTCGAGCCCACCAACATTCGACAAATGCATTGGGACAGGGCTCGGGAGGCACCTCTGTGGTGGCATGCAAATCTTTGTGAAGACAAAGAATAGTCAAGATCAAATAAGGATAGGAAGGTAGCCATCCTCACCGAAGAAACCCACAAGACCGCCGGCAAGATCCTTGCCGGGGACGCCTGCGCGCCACGGCAAGACCCTTGCCGGGCCACCCGGCAAGACCTTTGCCGGGCCACCTGGCAGGGCCCTCACCAACGCACCAGCGGGGCCACTGTCAGGCCCGCACCAGCCAAGTCTCCGCCGCCGTTCGCATGCAGCTGCCGACCCAACCAGCTGGGCAGGCACCTGCATGGCAACATGCAGCCCTTCGTGGAGGCTCCACCACCGCGCCACCTCAGCTGCCTGCCTGCCTACATGGCACTGCATGCATCGCTGGCCAGGGCGCGTGTCGAAGCTTGGAGGAGCGGCGACGGATGGGACGGGCCTCGCCCCCGTCCCCGATAAAGTGAAGGGACACCTAAGCCTCGCATTAAATGCACTTTGTCCTGTAATACCAGTGATAAGCTCGTGACAATGTAGCACTTTCCACCTCCTATGTGCCACTGTGGCAGCCCCTTTCGCCTATAAAAGGAGGCTCGTGGCACACTGGAAAAGGATTCGGCTCTTTCGAACCTCGCGGCACCTAGAGCTAGTTCAAGAGCTCAAGAACACTAAATACATCCACCAAAGCAGGATCATAGGGTTTTACGCATCTTTGCGGCCCGAACCTGGGTAAATCCCTTTGTGTCGTCTGCTAGTCCCGCTCTTCTCACGATCCCCGCGCCCCGCAACCGTAGAAGGGATTCCAGTGATCCCATAGGTGTCGTTTCCCACCGATAGTAAGGTTGATGAAGACGGTCTCCATGATCCATTCCCCCTCCGATAGACCGGAAAGGGCCTCCATATGGGATCATAGAAGAATAGAGATTCGCGGCGGCGAGAGAATTGTTTCAGGTCTCACTCTGGTGGTTTCTCGATTTTAGGGAATTTATAGCTTAGAATTAGGTCAAACGGAGCTGCGAGGGGCTCACACGCCCGAATGGCGCGTCACCTGAGCTTGTGGCCCTCTCATGCATCGTCTGGTCTCCTTCCGAAGTTTCTAGGGTCCCTTCTGGTTCAGAAAAAAACACCGTAAAGTTTCATCGTGTATGGACTTCGTTTGGTACGGTTTTTCCACGAAACAAAATAATAGGCAAAACAGAAATTGGCACTGGGCACTAGGTTAATATGTTAGTTCCCAAAAATAATATAAAATTGCATATAAAACATACAATATTAAATAATATAATAGCATGCAATAATCAAAATATATAAATATATACGTTGGAGACATATCATGGCTCTCCACCCATGCCACCGGCTTGGTCTCATTGCCATAAAAGAAGGATTTCTTCCTCCTTTGACTTCACCTCTTACCCCCCCCCCCCCTCCATCTCCTCCATTGTTGGCAAAAAGTTTATCTTGCCTGATCTCTCTCGTTATCCAATCAAACTTGTTGATTTGCTAGGGATTGGGAGAGGATACCTAGATATACACTTCCGCAAAAGGAAATTTAATTCACCCTTACTTTCTTTTGTGGATCTTGTTACTCTTGGATGTTGGGGCACCCTAGATGGAATAGGTCACCTCGGGGCCACAATCCATTATGGTGAAGCTTCATGGTGGTGTTGAGAGCCTCCAATTAAGTTGTGGAATCTTCCCTACCTTTTTTGTAAAGGCTTCGGTCACCGCCTTCAAGGGCATCGCATAGTGGAATCATTGCACCTTGTATTGTGTGAGGGCGCGAGAAGGATAGCGTGAGACATTGTGACATTTGGTGAGCATCATGCTCCCATGACCCTCCAAAATAGATGTAACTCCCCAAAAGGGAACTCTAGGAACTACATCAACGTCTCCATTTGTGGTTACTTAATTTATAAATTTACTTCGTTCCTGCAAGTTTGTGTTATTGTGTTCACCTTCTAGCATGTTGTTATCTTGTTGAGCTTCTCATATAAGTTGTTGGCCTAGTTGCATATCTTGACAATTTATATTCTTGATGTATCCCAAAAAAGGCTAAACAAAAACAAAAGGCATTAAGAAAACAAAAGAACTAGAAATATAAAAAAGAAGAAGACCGGTCTAGGGAGCAACGCCTACACGGAACAAACATACACCCCACCGTGCTCACTAAGTGAATTGGGTCGGTCAAGCGCTGAAGGAAATATGCCCTAGGGGCAATAATAAAGTTGTTATTTTATATTTCCTTATATCATGATAAATGTTTATTATTCATGCTATAATTGTATTAATCGGAAACTTGATACATGTGTGGATACATAGACAAAACACCGTGTCCCTAGTAAGCCTCTACTAGACTAGCTCGTTAATCAAAGATGGTTAAGTTTCCTAACCATAGACATGTATTGTCATTTGATGAACGGGATCACATCATTAGGAGAATGGTGTGATGGACAAGATCCACCTATTAGCTTAGCATATTGATCGTTCAGTTTTATTGCTATTGCTTTCTTCATGTCAAATACATATTCCTTCGACTATGAGATTATGCAACTCCCGGATACCGAAGGAATGCCTTGTGCTTTATCAAACGTCACAACGTAACTGGGTGATTATAAAGATTCTCTACAGGTATCTCCGAAGGTGTTTGTTTGGTTGGCATAGATCGAGATTAGGATTTGTCACTCCGAGTATCGGGGAGGTATCTCTGGGCCCTCTCGGTAATACACATCATAAGAAGCCTTGCAAGCAATGTGACTAATGAGTTAGTTGCGGGATGATGTATTATGGAACGAGTAAAGAGACTTGCCGGTAACGATATTGAACTAGGTATGAAGATACCGACGATCGAATCTCGGGCAAGTAACATACCGATGACAAAGGGAATAACGTATGTTGTCATTACAGTACGACCGATAAAGATCTTCGTAGAATATGTAGGAGCCAATATGAGCATCCAAGTTCCGCTATTGGTTATTGACCGGAGAGGTGTCTTGGTCATGTCTACATAGTTCTCAAACCCGTAGATTCCGCACGCTTAACGTTCGATGACGATTTGTTATTATACGAGTTATGTGATTTGGTCACTGAATGTTGTTCGGAGTCCGGGATGAGATCACGGACGTGACGAGGATTCTCGAAATGGTCGAGAGGTAAAGATTTATATATATGACGATGATATTCGGACACCGGAAGTGTTCCAGGAAGCACCCGGTACAGGGGCGGAGCCAGGATTTGGACATAGGGGGGCAAGTGATGACAATCAAAAGTGTAGTACTACAGTACGATATATCAATCAGAAGTAGTGTATCAACATATGTTTGGAAATATATAGGTAATATCAAATCATCTCAAATACTTAGACTCATAATACTAGTTTCTGAAGAAGAAAAATTAAAACTTGCCATACTTTGTTTGGCTTTTTTTAAACAAAAATATAGCTCTACTGTCACTATTACCAATGTCTAGATCCAAATTTTCCGGCACTAGCATAGATTTGAGATTGAGGCAACTAGCGTGAAAAATTATATTTGTTTTCCAACTAACAAAGTATACAGCCAAACAAAAGCAAAAATGGGTTATATCATCCTAGCAAAACTTCTGTATATATAGGATAATACTGTGTATGTACCTTGCCTAACTATCTGGTTGTGTGTGGGCGTACGCAAGCGACCAAGGGCGATCAGCGGCAGCCGCCGTATTCGCGGGGTACTCGGCTGCCTCGACAAGCCAGCAATCAAGTCCATGGTCAGCCACTTGGGGCCGGCGGCAGACGTCCTAGCGTCCTGGCGGCGAGATAGTTGGATCTATCGATCTGTTCGCGAGGCAAGAACAGACCTAATGAACGACCAGGAGTCCACGATCTATCATCTATATATGTGGGCATCAGGTAGATGGGCTATTTTTGTTGCATCTTGGGCTTTGGTGCGTGCAAAACTACGTGACTATGGGCTTAAATAACAAAATTAGGCAGTAATCTTCGGCCATTAGCGCATACACATGCACGTGTTAGTATTGGAACCTACTGTATTTCTTTGCGGGGGTGATTGCTTTGGGGTCTAGCCTGCCGCCCCCCCCCCACCCCCCTGTCTCCGCCCCTGACCGGATACTTATCAGGTCACCGAAAGGGGTTCCGGGCACCCCAGGCAAAAGATATGGGCCTTATGGGCCAAGAGGGGAAACACACCAGCCACAAAGGGGCTGGTGTTCCCCCCCCCCCCATATGGGCTAGCCAAATTGGAGAAGGAAAGGGAAAGAGGAAAGGAAAAAGGGAATAGGATTCCCCCTTCCCATCTTCCCTTCCTACTCCGAATAGGAATAGGAAAGGGGGGAGGCCGAATTGGGAGGTGCCCAAGTAGGATTCCTCCTACTTGGGGCGCCTCCTTGGCTGCATCTTCTCCCCTCCAACCTATATATATGAGGGGGAGGCACCACTAGAACACACACCAACCATTGTTAGCCGTGTGCGGCGCCCCCCTCCACAGTTTACGCCTTCGGTCATATTCACGTAGTGCTTAGGCGAAGCCCTGCGTGGATCACTTCACCATCACGTTCGGTGCTTGATCGGTCGGAACGAGAAGAAGTTCGACTACATCAACCGCTTTGTCAAACGCTTGCGCTTTCGGTCTACGAGGGTACGTGGACACAGTCTCCCCCTCTCGTTGCTATGCATCTCCTAGATAGATCTTGCGTGAGCGTAGGAATTTTTTTGAAATTGCATGTATGTTCCCCAACAGTGGCATCTGAGCCAGGTCTATGCGTAGATGATATGCACGAGTAGAACACAAAGAGTTGCGGGCGGTGATAGTCATACTGCTTACCACCAACATCTTATTTTGATTCGATGGTATTGTTGGATGAAGCGGCCCGAACCAACCTTACATGACCACGTTCATGAGACCGGTTCCACCGACAGACATGCAACTAGTTTTGCATAAAGGTGGCTGGCGGATGTCTGCTTCTCCAACTTTAGTTGAATCAAATTTGACTACGGTCGGTCCTTATTGAAGGTTAAAACAACAAACTTGATGAAACACCGTTGTGGTTTTGATGCGTAGGTAAGAACGGTTCTTACAAGAAGCCCGTAGCATCCACGTAAAACTTGCAACAACAAAGTAGAGGACGTCTAACTTGTTTTTGCAGGGCATGTTGTGATGTGATATGATCAAGACATGATGTGATATACGTTGTTGTATGAGATGATCATGTTTTGTAGAAGTTATCGGCAACTGGCAGGAGCTTTATGGTTGTCGCTTTATTGTATGAAATACAATCTCCATGTAATTGCTTTACTTTGTCACTATGCGTTAGCGATAGTTGTAGAAGCAATAGTTGGCAAGACGACCACGACGCTGATGGAGATCAAGGTGTCAAGACGATGACGATGGAGATCATGATGGTGCTTTGGAGATGGAGATCAAAGGCAAAAGATGATGATGGCCATATCATGTCACATATTTTGATTGCATGTGATGTTTATCTTTTATGCATCTTATTTTGCTTAGTACGGCGGTAGCATTAATAGATGATCCCTTACTAAAATTTCAAGGTATAAGTGTTCTCCCTGAGTATGCACCGTTGCGACAGTTCGTCGTGCCGAGACACCACGTGATGATCGGGTTTGAGAAGCCCTACGTTCACATACAACGGGTGCAAGACAGTTTTGCACATGCAGAATACTCATGTTAAACTTGACGATCCTAGCATGTACATACATGGCCTCGGAATACTGGAGACCGAAAGGTCGAACGTGAATCATATAGTAGATATGATCAACATAGAGATGTTCACCATTGAAAACTACTCCATATCACGTGATGATCGGACATGGTTTAGTTGATTTGGATCACGCGATCATTTAGATGACTCGAGGAATGTCTATCTAACTGGGAGTTTTTAAGGAATATGATTAATTAAAATTCAATTTATCATGAACTTAGTCCTGATAGTATTTGCAATTTATGTTGTAGATCAATAGCTCGCAACGTAGATCCCATTTATTTTTGATATGTTCCTAGAGAAAAATAAGTTGAATGATGATAGTAGCAATGATGCGGACTAGGTCCGTGATATGAGGATTATCCTCATTGCTGCACAGAAAAATTATGTCCTTGATGCACCGCTAGGTGACAGACCTATTGCAGGAGCAGATGTAGACGTTATGAACGTTTGACAAGCTCGATATGATGACTACTTGATAGTTTAGTGCGCCATGCTTTACGGCTTAGAACTGGGACTTCAAAAACGTTTTGAACGCCACGGAGCATATGAGATGTTCCAAGAGCTGGAATTGGTATTTCAGGCTCATGCCCGAGTCAAGAGGTATGAGACCTTTGACAAGTACTTTGCCTACAAAATGAAGGAGAATAGCTTAACCGGTGAGCATGTGCTCAGAATGTCTGAGTACTACAATCGCTTGAATCAAGTGGGAGTTAATCTTCCATTAGATAGTGATTGATAGAGTTCTCTAGTCACTATCACCAAGTTACTGGAACTTCGTGATGAACTATAATATGCAAGGGATGACGAAAACGATTCTCGAGCTGTTTGTGATGCTGAAATCGACGAAGGTAGAAATCAAGAAAGAGCATCAATTGTTAATGGTTAACAAGGCCACTAGTTTCAAGAAGAGGTCAAAGGCAAAGAAAGGGAACTTCAAGAAGAATGACAAGCAAGTTGCCACTCCCATGAAGAAGCCCAAAGCTAGACCTAAGCCTGAAACTGAGTGCTTCTACTACAAAGGAATGGTCACCGGAAGCAGAACTACCCCAATTACTTGGCGGATAAGAAGGATGGCAAAGTGAACAAAGGTATATTTGATATACATGTTATTGATGTGTACTTTACTAGTGTTCATAGTAAACCCAGGGTATTTGATACCGGTTCGGTTGCTAAGATTAGTAACTCGAAACAAGAGTTGCAAAATGAAGAGAGACTAGTTAAGGGTGAGGTGACGATGTGTGTTGGAAGTGATTCCAAGGTTGATAAGATCACCATCGCACACTCCCTCTACCTTCGGGATTAGTGTTGGACCTAAATAAATGTTATTTGGTGTTTGTGTTGAGCATGAATATGATTGGATCATATTTATTGCGATACGGTTATTCATTTAAGTCAGAGAATAATTGTTGTTCTGTTTACATGAATAAAACCTTCTATAGTCATACACCAAATGTAAATGGTTTATTGAATCTCGATCGTAGTGATACACATATTCATAATATTCATGCCAAAATATGCAAAGTTGATAATGATAGTGCAACATATTTGTGGCACTGCCGTTTAGGTCATATTAGTGTAAAGCGCATGAAGAAACTCCATGCTGATGGGCTTTTGGAATCACTTGATTATGAATCATTTGATAGTTGCGAACCATGCCTCATGGGCAAGATGACTAAAACTCCGTTCTCCGGAACAATGGAGCGAGCTAATGACTTATTGGAAATAATACATATCAATGTATGCGGTCTGATGAGTGTTGAGGCTCGCGGCGGGTATCGTTATTTTCTGACCTTCACAGATGATTTGAGCTGATATGGGTATATCTACTTGATGAAACACAAGTCTGAAACATTTGAAAAGTTCAAAGAATTTCGGAGTGGAGTGGAGAATCATCATAACAAGAAAATAAAGTTTCTATGATCTGATCACGGAGGTGAATATTTAGTTACGAGTTTGGCCTTCATTTAAAACAATGTGGAATAGTTTCACAACTCATGCCACCTGGAACACCACTGCGTAATGGTGTGTCCAAACGTCATAACCGTATTTATTAGATATAGTGCGATCTATGATGTCTCTTACTGATTTACCACTATCGTTTTGGGGTTATGCATTAGAGACAGCTGCATTCACGTTAAATAGGGCACCGTCTAAATCCGTTGAGACGACACCGTATGAACTGTGGTTTGGCAAGAAACCTAAGCTGTCGTTTCTTAAAGTTTGGGGTTGTGATGATTATGTGAAAAAGCTTCAACCTGATAAGCTCGAAGCCAAATCGGAGAAATGCGTCTTCATAGGATACCCAAAAGAAACTGTTGGGTACACCTTCTATCACAGATCTGAAGGCAATATATTTGTTGCTAAGAATGGGATCCCTTCTAGAGAAGGAGTTTCTCTCGAAAGAAGTGAGTGGGAGGAAGGTAGAACTTGATGAGGTAATTTTACCTTCTCTCGAATTGGAAAATAGCTCATCACAGAAAACCGTTCCCGTGATGCCTACACCAAATAGAGAGGAAGCTAATGATAATGATCATGAAACTTCAGATCAAGTTACTACTGAACCTCGTAGGTCAACCAGAGCACGTTCCACACTAGAGTGGTACGGTAATCCTGTTATGGAAGTCATGTTACAAGACCATGATGAACCTACGAACTATGAGGAAGCGATGATGAACCCAGATTCCGCAAAATGGCTTGAGGCCGTGAAATCTGAGATAGGATCCATGTATGAGAACAAAGTATGGACTTTGGTTGACTTGCCCGATGATCGGCAAGCCATAGAGAATAAATGGATCTTCAAGAAGAAGACGTTGATGGTAATGTTACCGTCTACAAAGCTCGACTTGTTGCGAAAGGTCTTTGAAAAGTTCAAGGAGTTGACTATGATGAGACTTTCTCACTCGTATCGATGCTTAAAGTCTGTCTGAATCATGTTAGCAATTGCCACATTTTATGAAATCTGGCAAATGGATGTCAAAACTGCATTCCTTAATGGATTTATTAAAGAAAAGTTGTATATGATGCAACCAGAAGGTTTTGTCAATCCTAAAAGTGCTAACAAAGTGTGCAAGCTCCAGCGATCCATCTATGGACTGGTACAAGCATCTAGGAGTTGGAATATATGCTTTGATGAGGTGATCAAAGCATATGGTTTTATACAGACTTTCGAAGAAGCCTGCATTTACAAGAAAGTGAGTGGGATCTCTGTAGCATTTCTAATATTATATGTGGATGACCTATTGTTGATTGGAAATGATATAGAATTTATGGATAACATAAAAGGATACTTGAATAAAAGTTTTTCAATGAAAGACCTCGGTGAAGCTGCTTACATATTGGGCATCAAGATCTATAGAGATAGATCAAGACGCTTGATAAGATTTTTTAATAAGTACATACCTTGACAAGATTTTGAAGGAGTTCAAAATGGATCAGTCAAAGAGGAGTTCTAGCCTGTATTGTAAGGTTTGAAGTTGAGTAAGACTCAAAGCCCGACCACGACAAAAGATAGAGAGAGAATGAAAGTCATTCCCTATGCCTCAGCCATAGGTTCTATAAAGTATGTCTTGCTATGTAACAAACCTGTTGTGTACCTTGCCATGAATTTGGCAAGGGGGTACAATAGTGATCCAGGAGTAGATCACTGGACATCGGTCAAAATTATCCTTAGTTACCTTAAAGAGGACTAAGGAAATGGTTCTCGGTTATGGAGGTGATAAAGAGTTTGTCGTAAAGAGTTACGTAGATGCATGCTTTGACACTGATCCGGATGACTTTGAGTCTCAATCTAGATACATATTGAAAGTGGGGGCAATTAGCTAGAGTAACTCCGTGCATAGCATTGTAGACATAGAAATTTGCAAAATGCATACGATCTGAATGTGCCAGGCCCGTTGACTAAACCTCTCTCACAAAGCAAAGCATGATCACACCTTAGTACTCTTTGGGTGTTAATCACATAGTGATGTGAACTAGATTATTTACTCTAGTAAACCCTTTGGGTGATGGTCACATGGTGATGTGAACTATGGGTGTTAACCACATAAAGATGTGAACTATTGGTGTTAAATCAAATGGTGATGTGAACTAAATTATTGACTCTAGTGCAAGTGGGAGACTGAAGGAAATATGCCCTAGAGGCAATATAAAGTTGTTATTTTATATTTCCTTATATCATGATAAATATTTATTATTCATTCTAGAATTGTATTAACCGGAAACTTGATACATGTGTGGATGCATAGACAAAACACCGTGTCCCTAGTAAGCCTCTACTAGGCTAGCTCGTTAATCAAAGATGGTTAAGTTTCCTAACCATAGACATGTATTGTCATTTGATGAACGGGATCACATCATTAGGAGAATGATGTGATGGACAAGATCCATCCGTTAGCTTAGCATATTGATCGTTCAGTTTTATTGCTATTGCTTTCTTCATGTCAAATACATATTCTTTCGACTATGAGATTATGCAACTCTCGGATAATAAAGGACTGCCTTGTGTGCTATCAAATGTCACAACGTAACTTTTTTAGAATCCATCAACATGTTTTGAATCAGACAACATTTTTTGGATGAATTGTTGTGTAATTCACAAATATTTTATGAATTTTCTGAACATTCTCCCAAACCGTGAACACTTTTTTGAACTCGTGAACACTTTTGGAAGTCCCAAAAAAAATTTAATTCCTGAACATATTTTTCAATTCAAGGAAATTTTTTTGAATCTGAGAACATTTTTTGAACTCACAATTTTTTTTGAATTTGAGAATATTTTTCCAAACTCGTGCAGATTTTTCTGAAATTCAAGTTCTATTTTGAAATCCTAACCATTATTTAAATTCATAACTATTTTTAAATCCTGAACAATTTTGTAGAAAAAAAACAAAAATAACAAAAGATGTAGGGGAGCAGGGTGAGTTCTAGGTCGCTACCCAACAACCCGTGCAAGATGTAGGAACTCGCTCTTAGAGTATAAAGTCTATTCGTATTGTAATCTATCTCTATTAGTCTAGTCTTGGAGCCCAAGCTTTGTAATCTATATAAACAGCCCTTGAGGCCCCAATCAATACAACAATTACTTCTACAATATCTCAATCTATCATGGTATCTGACGCCTAGGTTTTCCGCACCTGGTATGGCTCCGCCACCCGCGCCGCCGCCCCGGCCGATTCGGCCCCTCTTCTCCATGGCCGAGTTCCGCGCCGCCGGCGCCCCATCCCCTACCTCTTCCTCTACAACTACCCAAACACCTCCCCCCCCAAACCCGTCATCCACCGCTCCCGCGCCACCAGCTCCGTTGTCATGGCCTCCTCAGCATGATCCTTGGGTGGCCTCGTCGAGCTTGGTCGATGCCTTGGTCGGCCCCCTCGCCGTATGGTGCCCCTCCTGCGTACACGGGCACGTGGAGCCCCGGTTTTTGTTTTCGTCCAGCCACCGGCTCTCGGGACTCCTTGGACCCAGGCCGCCGACGCACGTCTACACCGCCACTCCCACTCCGCCTACCCGGCCACGCCGGGACCGCCGTCGCCTCCAACACCATGCCGGTCTTCTACGGCAACATGCAGCCCCAATCGCATACTACCCATCCGCTATCCCCTACGTCAACATGCAAGCTCCTGGCCCCTCTGCTCCTCCCCAACAGCGGCTTGGGACCAAGCCGCCTTCATCAACGCCATGAACAATTTTGTCCTCAACGACGCAGTACGGATTGGATTTTCGATTACGGTGCATCAATGCATATGTCTTCAAATATGAATTTATTGTCAGCTTGTTTTCATACCTTTTTCCACTATCACCATTGGCGATGGCTCCACCATCCCTGTTTCATGCACCGGTCACTCTTACATCCCTTCCTCTCATGCCAATTTTCTTCTCCGCAATATTCTTGTGGTTCATTCCATCATCAAAAATCTTATTTCTGTTAGACAATTTTGCATTGACAACAAAGTTATCCTGGCCTTTGACCCTTTTGGTTTGTGCGTGAAGAATCGACAACGGGGCAGTCCTCGCTTCGATTACAATAGCAGGCGATCTTTATCCTCTTCATGGCGCCCACATCCACCCTCGTGCCATGCTCGCATCGGTTGATCTATGGCATCGTCGCCTCGGTCATCCCAAAAAACACTTTGACGTCTTTACTCCAAGAATTTTGTATCCCTAGTTCTAGCAGTCCCCATAATCCCTCTCTACGTAATGCATGTCAATGCGGCAAACATGTTAGATTACCTTTTGGAACCTCTACTACCATTAGTACTTTTCCTTTTGAGTTACTTCACCGTGATTTATGGACCTCCCCGGTCCCTAGTGTTTACGGTTATAAATATTATCTTGTGATCTTGGATGATTATTCTCACTATACTTGGACCTTTCCTCTCCGCTAAATCTGAAGTACCTGCAATCTTTCTCAACTTTCGACAATATGTAATCACACACTTTGGCTTGCCAATTCGATTTATTCAATGTGATAACGGTCGTGAATTTGATAACACCCAAAACCGCACCTTCTTTCTCTCCCAAGGCATTCTTCTTCGCTTTTCATGCCCTTATACATCTTCTCAAAATGGTAAAGTTGAACGCCGTCTTCGCTCTATTAATGATGTTCTTCGCATATTGCTTTTACAAGCCTCTCTTCCTTCCCGTTTTTGGGTTGAAGCCCTTCGCACCGCCACACTCCTTCTTAATATTCGACCAACTAAAACTTGCCCTCTTTATTCGCCTTTCCAATCTCTTTTCTCTCCCACCGACTATTCTTTTCTGCGTGTTTTTGGTTGTCTATGCTTTCCCAACATCGCCTCTACCGCCTCCAACAAACTAGAACCACGCTCACTACCTTGCATTCACCTTGGTCTTTACGATGATCACAAAGGATATCGTTGTTTGAACCATCTTCCGGTCGTATCATTCTCTCTCGTCATGTCACATTCGATGAAAATACTTTTCCTTTTTCTGTCACTACAACCACAACACCAATTCCACCACAATCCGCCACCACCAAAACCCCTTCCCTAGTTCGGCCTTCGGTCATCTCTGTTGCCATGGAATCTTGTTCCGTCTCTCAGCTGGAATCGCCCAACGTTAGCCACCCTCCTGCCCGTCCCCCACCTCTCCATAGCTGCATCCTCTATCCCAGCCGTCTTTCCCTCACCACATCCTACCACGGCAACCCCTCGACACCCACCACCTCTGATTCTTCTTCCTCACCGTCCTCTTCAACCGAAAACCCACTGCCACCCAATGCCGTTCTTATACCACCGCTCACCAATGATCATGTCATGTGCACCCGTGGAAAACGAGGATTTGTTCTCCCCACCAACCATCTCTCCTATTTCAACCAGTTATAAGTGAGCTCTTCTTGACCCTCTCTGGCTTTCTGCTATGCGCGATGAATTTGAAGCTCTTCAGCAAAATAATACATGGACTCTTGTTCCCAAACCTCCTGGTGTTAACATTGTTTCTGGCAAATGGATTTTTCATCATAAATTTCATTCCTATGGCACTCTCGCTCATTACAAAGCTCGTTGGGTGTGTCGTGGTTTCTCCCAGTAGCCTGGTATTAACTTTGATGAGACTTTTTCTCCTGTTGTTAAACCAAGCACTATTCGTGTTGTTCTTAGTCTTGTTGTTTCCTCTTCTTGGTCTATTCATCAACTTGATGTTAAAAATGCTTTTCTTCATGGCACTCTCAATGAAAATGTTTATTGTCAGCGACCCTCTGGTTTTGAGAATCCTTCATCCCCAAATTTTGTTCGTCTCCTCAACAAATCTCTTTATGTCCTTAAACAAGCTCCTCGTGCATGGTTTCAATGCTTTGCTACTTTTATTCAAACCATAGGCTTTATTCCCTCCAAATCCGATTCTTCTCTCTTTGTTTATCAGTCTTCTACTCACACTGCCAACCTCTTGCTTTATGTTGATGATATCATTCTCACGGCTAGTTCTGATTCTTTTCTTCAACATACCATCTATTCTCTCAATCGGGAGTTTTCCATGACTGATCTTGGTCCTCTTCATCATTTTCTAGGTATTCATGTTTCTCGCACAAAATCTTCCCTCTTTCTTTCTCAACGGTCATACATTTTGGACTTGCTTTCTCGTTACGGTATGTCCGATTGTCAACCCTCTCGTACTCCGGCCGGCGTTGGTGCTAAACCGTCGGTGATGGAGATCCTCTTCGATCCTACTTTATATCGTAGCATCACCGGGCGCTCTTCAATATGCCACTCTTACTCGTCCTGAAATCTCCTATTCAGTTCAGCAAGCTTGTCTCTTTATGCATGATCCTCGTGCTCCTCATCTGGCTCATGTCAGACGCATTCTCCGCTATTTAAAAGGCACTCTTGATCACGGTATCCTTATTAATTCTTCTTCACCTACAAGCTTGACGGTTTATTACGATGCGGTAGGCGGGTTGTCCGGATACTCGACGATCTACATCCGGATTTTGAGTTTATTTGGGTGATAATCTTGTTTCTTGGTGTTCTAAAAGGCGAATGCTTGATTTCGAGGTCTTCTCAAATTTGAGTATAGGGCGGTTGCTCACGCTGTGGCCGAGGCGGTGTGGCTACGGCAGCTTCTCGTTGAACTTCATTGTCCGCTCCCACGTGCTACCATTGTTTACTGTGATAACATCTCTGAAGTATACATGGCTTCCAATCCAGTTCAACATCGTCACACAAAGCACATTGAGATTGACATTTACTTTGTTCGTGAAAAGGTGGCTCTTGGCGAGGTTCGCGTTCTTCATGTTCCTACAAGTGCCCAATTTGCTGACATTTTTACCAAAGGACTCCCGATGCATCGCTCACCGACATACGCTCCAGTCTCAACATTGTTTCACCTGACGTTGAGACTGCGGGGGAATCTTAGAGTATAAAGTCTATTCGTATTGTAATCTATCTCTATTAGTCTAGTCTTGGAGCCCAAGCTTTGTAATCTATATAAACAGCCCTTGAGGCCCCAATCAATACAACAATTACTTCTCCAATATCTCAATATATCACTTGCATCATGCTAGTTGGCAAATAAAAGGTAGCAACTAAGGATACCCCTTGTGGGAACCCCACAAGGGTCACTTCGCATGCTCTGGTTCCCGCAAGGGTCACTTCGCGTGCTCTCCCGAGATTTTATTTTTATATGTCGATAATGTTTTCTGATTATATATACTTTTGTTTTTATATGGCCTTTCTGTTTTACCCTGTTTCCCCTAGGTTCCGGAGAAACGAAATTGCGCGAAAAACCATGTTTTCTTTTGTTGCCGCGAGAGGCATAAATTTTCTTCTTATGGAGGCACTGACTTGCGTCCACGAGAGGCAAGACTGTGCTTCTCGGAAAGAAAAAAAAACATATTTTTTGGTTCTGCGAGAGACGTGATTTGCTTATCGTGGAGGAAAAGACTTGTTTTGTGAGAGACACAACTGTGAACCTCGGAAAGGAAAAAAAACGTTTTCCTTTCATGAGAGGCACGGATTTATTTCTGGTGGAGACACAGATTTGCTTGCTCGAGAGGTGCTTCTCCGAAAGGAAAAAACACGTTTTTTTTCTTCCATGAGAGTAGTGGCGGAGCTACAACAGAAAACCAGGGCGGGCCACGTTAGGCATTCACTCATACATTGGACATTGTTTTGCTCACTGACCACACTTTTACTCATGCATATGTTGTAAGTTGGGCGGGCCATGGCATAGTTTAGCCCCAACTAAGCTCCGCTTGTGCATGAGAGGCACCGATTTTCTTCTCGTGGAGGCATATTTTTTTTCTTTAGGTTTCTTGACTACAAAGTTTGTCCAAACTTATTACCATGAATCTAGTTTTGATGATCTCGACGCGAGAAATCCAACGGTGAAAACAGTTCACTATTTAGACGCGCAGTTTATGAGATAAAACGTTTTGAATAAACGAATTTACGAAAAAAACCTCATGATTGCGACAAGTCACGCACATGCAGTGCACTACTTGTTGCAACCTGACAAGATAGGAGTGACATTTGCAAAGGGTACCCTTAATTAATGATTTCATAAATAAAAGGTTCCCAATGGGGGCGACGAGCAAAGCACGAGAAGAAAACCAAGAAAGCCTTTTACTGGGTTGAGGCCCATATACGAGAGCATGTATGCGAGATTTAATATGAACTTGTAATACATGAGAGCTATGGGAGGGGCTTCCTATTTATACCAGCGCGATGCGAAGCGCTTAAACGTGAACGCCATTTTGATGGTTGAGATTAAATGGATCTTTCCCTTGGGGTATTTTTTTATTGGTATAGATGCTTATAAGTTTGGTAAAAAGTGCACCAAGTTCCAAAACAATCTATGAAATCAAAGAAAATATTAATGACACGAAACGTTCACCCAATCAAAACATATCCATGAATTACCATAAGTGAATTTTTTTATATTACATTAACAAATTTTAAATTTGACAAACTTCTTGGAAATTAATGAGTGTTTTGAAATTCATGAATTTTTATGAAAATATTTATCAACATAAAAAAATTATATTTGATGAATACATTTTCAATTTGATGATTAAAATTTGAATTTTATGAAAAGAAACTGAATTCGATGAATATTTTTTGAAATTCATTAACATTTGCAAAAAAAATGTGATCAACTTTTTTTGTACTTGATGGTTTTCTTATAATTCGGTGAAAACTTTGAATTTTATGAACAAAATTTGAATTCGGTAAATATTGTTTTGAATTTGATGACATGTTTTTGAAATTTGTGAACAATTTTGATACTTGACGAACAAAAAATGTTAGCAATATGAAAAATAAAGCAAAAACGAAAAAAAGTAAAGAAAAACAAACATGAAAAAGTGAAGAAATACGAAAATGAAAAAGGAAAGAAAAAACGAAAATGAATGAAAAAAAATGAAACTTTCTACAACTTTGCCATAACTAAAGAGGTATCCTGCGCCAGGCCGGCCTATTGGAAATCGTTGAGGGCGGTGACTATCGGGCCGCCGAGTAGCATAGGTAGGTTCACTCTGCTTCGATTTTCTTTGTTTTTTCCTTGTTCGTTTTGTTTGGTTTTCCATCGGTTTTCTTTGGGTTTTTAATTCTTCTGTCTTTTTTCCCTGCTTTTATTATGTTTTCCTTCTTTCTTCATTACACTCTGGTTTTATTTATTTCTTTTTTGGGTTTCTTTGTTTTCTGGTTTTATTTGTTTCTATTTTTGTTTCTTTCTCGGCTTTCTTTTTGTAACACATGACAATTTTTTCAGTATTTTTTTGCATACACATTTAATATTTTTTGATATCAGTGTACATTTTGCAAAAATGTGATGTACATTTTCTCATAAACAACATATTTTGAACACTTTCTCAAATATACAATATCATTTTTCTAATACACATTGTACACTTTTTATTTGCAATAAACATTATTTTAACCATGCTGACTTTTTTTACATTGTATAAACATTTTTAACTTTAAAAGAATTTTTTTGGAAACATGTGAACATTTATTTGAAATGTCACGTACTTTTTTTAGTGGAAATAAAGAAAAACCGTATGAGACCATTGGTTTACATTGTATAAACATTTTCTCAAATTTTACAAACATTTTTTAGAAACAAGCGAATAATTTGTTAAAATGTCATGTACTTTTTTTGAATGGTACGAACATTTTTTCACATTACGCTAACATTTTTATACACTGTGTACACATTAAAAAAATCGGATATATATTATTTGAAATGCTGGAACATCCTTTCATTGCCCTGAATATTTTTCTTGGAACTTATCAACAATTTTTTAAGGTGTGCTAACAATTTCTTTACTATGTTAACACTTCTTAAAATTCATGGTTTACAATTTTTTAAGTAAATTTATGTTTTTGAAATATATGGTTTTAAACTGAAATTCAAGTGGCATCCGCATGACGACCCACGTCCCTACTAGGTCGGACCACCACCGGCTCCCTGTAGCATGCCGGCTGTTTCGCTAGAAGCGAGACTTAGACGCACCCTTTGCAATAGGCAAGTCTTTGCGGTTTCTTCATGGTAAATGACAACACTGCCTCTGTTTTCGATGAAGATTCTGTCGCAGAGAAATTAAACTATTGCAGTTCTACCTGTGTTTTTGGCGTGGTTATTATATCAGACAGTCAGTACACATGTAGTGTTTTTGGTTCTCGGCTCTAGATCTAGCAGAATCATGTCTGGTGATCCTTCCACATGTCCAAAGGTGGTGTGTGAAGATTGTGATGTTAAGTTTGATACGTATTCTCAATGGTTCTCTTGGTTTTTGTTCCTTTGTGCTAAAATAATCTTCCAATAGTACAACACGTGTGTGTAGTGGCACATCCTCAGCGACTCTGCATTAAGTTTTATTAGATTTTTACCTTTTGTACCCGCAAAAAAGAAAGATTTTTACCTTTTGGAATGGATAACTCATGCTGTTCTTCAAAATCTTTGAGGTTTTCTATTTTTGCGGGACAAAAATCTTTGATGTTGGTACAATCTATACATTCTTATCGAGAGGTTTGAAGAAATGTCCGGATGCAAAAGATGAAGCTAGAAATGACAACTTGTAGATTTTTATCAGAGATCTATGTTGCGCATGTCTGCTTCAATTTATTTTTTCGATATGTACATCGTTAGTCAATATATAGTCATATTTTGTTGCTCAATAATCAAGGAAAGTGTGAAAATTATGACGAAAAATGTGAAAACTTGTTGGCGTAACATGGTCAGAATTTTAGAAAGCTTCCCACCATGGCGACGTTCTTCCTAGTGGCGCCGCTGAGCCGATTGCCTCGTCTGCTTGCCGTTCGTTCGAATCGGTAGACCCTATGTTTCCTGTGTCTGGCGGTTGTCATCTCTTCTGGCGGCGCGGGCAAGTGGGAAAGATTGGTGTGGGTACAAGGTTGGTGGCCCGACGGCGGCGGATTTGGCGTTCTTCCCCGACAACAGTGGTGGGATGCATCAGATCTGGATCCAAGTCGGCGCGGGGAACATCCTCGGCTGACACGCCACATCGTCAAGCACCTGCATTACAGATCTGGTCATCGACTCACAACGCCTACAAGGCTATGGCGCTAGCTTGGATTTTGGTTTATTGGTTCTCCACCTCTTCACTTAGTGTGTGCGACGCTGGCGATAGACGGCGATTTCAGATTTGGTTGTTTGCAGAAACTCCAATGGGCTTAATTGTAATAGTCTTTTGTGCGAGTTTCTTTCTGCAAAGTTTCCGGGACACTTGTCATGTCCCGGTATTTTTGGTAGTATCCGCATGTATGTATGGAAGTGTACTCCGTATTATTGTTTAATATAATATATGTGGTAAAAAAATCAGAAAGGAAAGCATGAAAAACTATGACTAAAAATATGAAATCATATCCGGAACATCAATACCAAAATTTAACCTTTTTTCATAGCGGGATTATTCACTCGGAATATATATGTACGCTTTCATACTTGATAGTTATCTAAACTCAAAGATAAGGTCATGAGTTCATGAGCTTACCATTTCAATGTTTTATTTGACTTATCTACCCATTTTACTTGTGGCAGTAGGTTATACTCGCATGTAGTTAGCGTTGCTAACGGATTTATCCAAAAAAGGACAACATCTTCATGGGTCATGTGCGGAGTTGGAATAAAAACATTGGTTCCTAGTGAATCTAATGAAATCGTGTCATCTTACACAACTTTTACTTTTTATTGTTGTTTATCAGTGAAAGATGACATTATAAGCAATGACAAATAGGATTCTGAACTGTATATGAAAAATGCAAGAATATGATACAAATACATGTGCAAAACAGAGGACTGCAAAATACATGAAATCTGAATTGCGTGTTTGCTTTGCAAGAATGGGATCGTAGAAATTTTAATAACCAAAGTAAATCAAAAGTCAAAGTCCAACCACATGAAAAATATTTTTTGAGACGTTATTATGACACAAAGACCCCTGTTGTCATACTTCATGCGTAGGAATTCTGAAAAAGATCCAAGTGGATTGTTAAATTCGTACTTTTTTTCAGAGTGAGATCAAAAGGATTTTTTTTCACCTTTATTGTGCTTCATCATTGGAACCAAATGAATGAAAAGTGCTACCGAAGGAAATAAATTTATATTCCTATACTTTTCTTCTAAATTTCTATGAATCGGATTAGCCCCAACGAAACCATGTTTTGCTGGTATTCTAATTTGTATGTATTCGTTGACTATGTTTACAGCTGAACCGTAAATCATAGATTTTTTTTTCTTTAAAAAGAGAAGGATAAGTCCGGCCGAATTCTAAATCCTACTCCCTCTATGAAACAATCTTATATTCTGGGACGGAGGGAGTAGTATCTTGGTGAAAAATTACACTAGCTGACAAATCAATGTGTGTATATTAGTAAGAGACAGAGAAAAACACGAAACGAAACTACTCAACTTTGAGTAAGAACTGGATCTGTGGTTGACAGCGATTGCTAGTTATGTCCAAGTCGGTTTATTTGCATAAATAAACCTAAGCTGACTTGTCTCGACACACTCCAAGTTTTCAGCCAAAATAATCTAGGAGCAAACAGTTGCATACGTATTCTTCTATGTAGCAGTTAACTGTACTGAAAAACTCCAAACATAACACAAGAAAAAAAATATAAATGTCTGGTATTGCACATGAAATTACTTCACCAACGTGCCCCAGAGTCGTTCCCGAAGAGATCCAAGAAAACCATGGCACACGTACTCCAAACATAACACGAGTCACCGAGTCAGCAATCATATGTACTAGTTCCAAGTAGAGAGTCTTGGCCTATTGGCGCTACAATCATAGCCAGGTCACCAGCAACCAATAAACCCTCTGCGTCTTTTCCGGCATCTAGCTAGCCTAGGATAGCAACCCAGTGGTTAACTCCCGACGTCCATGTCGTTTTCGCAATCTACTGCCTTTTGTTCCATCTGTGTGCGCAGGATCGGATCTCGCTTTCTCGTTAATCATGTGCTCTTATTTATCTTATCTATCCACTAGGGTCCATACAGGTGTTCGACCGGAGCCGATGCACTAATTTAAGACCATAGCGAGTGGGAGTATATGCGAATCATTCCTCGCAAAAAAAAAAGAGTATATCATTGAGACGAACGCAGGAGTTTTTCCTTTTTCAATCAGAGAGATGCAGTACCATATGTGTTGGAGAAACCATTACCGTCGTAGCTGAAGCCATTTCTATACTTTTTTAAAAAGAAAGATAACCCTTGGTCTCTGCATGGAGTGATGCACAGAGCCGCTTCTATACCTGCATTGTTTTAGCTAGAGAAAGCGTGCGATCGCGATGGAAATCATGGCCGATCTGCACACGCTTTACCAAAGCGAAGCTTTCTGGCGAGTTGATTAAGTAGTGGCGCGCAGTTGCCTGAAGCAAAGCAAAGATGGATCGGTAAGCTGGCGAGGGCACGTGCACCTGCCTTATCGACTAAGCTATGGCCGCCGGGCGCAAAGACGAAGCGCATGATCGACGAGCAGTACGACGGCGTCCTTCCTTTTGGATGGACGGACGGAGGATATGCAGTACTAAGGACGTGCGTGCCACTCGTTTCAGTGGCGGGGATATTCCGCCCCCGCTTCGGCGAAAATTCCGAAACGGAAAGGGGAGAAGAAAAAGAAGGAGAAGAAGACGACGCGTCAAACCAAATGTGAATGTGATTGTGACGAGTGGACAGGACTACGTACGGGCTTTCTGGCTCGGTGGTCGACGGCTGTTGCCTTGCAAGTCGGGACAAAAGTTCAACCCAAAATCGAAACTTGGGGTTCAGAATTGAGCGTTGAAAGCGTGAGGGGGAGTTCATGACGCTGAGAGCTTCTATAGCCCAACCTCCCCGAACGTCCACGGATGTCTTTAAATTAACAGTTTGTCTAATTCACATTTAGATTTTATTTAAAAATGTCACATCTAAGCTCTCATATAATGCAACAACAAGAAACAGAAAAAAAATAAAAAAATAGACCACAAACAGAGTGTACACCAGTTTAGATGTGACATAACTATGTCACATCTAAATGTGTCCTAGACAGACCCTTAAATTAACCTCATAAATTCATATTAAATCATGCAACACACAAAAGATACGTAAATACATGCCACATAGATGGCCGAACCGAAAAAGCGCACCTCCGACATGCCAGCGACCAAATGGCGGATGGCCGTCTCCAAAAGCGACTACGGCTCCTTGTCGGACTCCATGTCTGCAAAGATTGCATCCACCTCCGGCCATCGGTCGTGGATGTAATAGTGGTTTTCCTTCACCTCCGCTGATGGAGTCCAGAATGGCCCATTGCTGCACCGCATCCTCCGCTTGGACAACCTCAAACTCGGCCAGTGCGTCAGCCATGCCGAATCCGGCTTGGGCAACCAGAACTCCTCCTCCTCCTCCTCTAGAGAGTCCGGAGATAAGCCGGTTGCAAACCGAGCGGCGTGCCGTGTCCAGATCTGCTCTAGGAGCATCAGTCGGCGCTCCGGAGTGAGCAGAGTGTAGGTAGTTATCCGTTACCCGGCCATAGCTACGGATGACGAGCTACGAACGGATGGGTGGATGGCGGCGCGGAGGGGAGAAAAATGGGATCCAACTAGGGTTGTTGGTCGTTGTCCGGCTTAAATAGTCAGACTTGGGTCCTTAGGCGGCATGCCGTAGTGGCGCCACGTGGTGCTTCCTCATAAAAAATTCGAAGGAGATGCCGTAGGCCCGATGGGTTTCTGAGTGTTTTCCTGTGGGCCCCTGCAGACAGTCTGATGTGACACACGCGTTCGGGCCTCCCCATATCCTCTCAGATATGGACTGGCTATAAAGGGTATCGATCAGCCTGGACGTATGAAATTGGTATAAGGAGTTCGTCTATATCGGATTTTTTTGATCGATCAGTAACCGGTCTGTCCATTCAGACCTAAAGGAGGTTTGGGAAGCTCTGTTGTAGATGCTCTGACGCACTAGTTCCTTTCCTCTCTTTTTCCAGCGATGGAGAAAGAAGTTGATGACATGACCGGTTAACAAGCGACGCGGACGACACACGCATGAGGGCGACACAGGCGACACGGGCGACGCCCGCGGTGATCGCCGCAATCTGGACGCCGGCTTCCGTCGTCCCTGGACTTGGGCACGTCAGCGGCAGGTTTTGGGCTCTCGTGGAGTCAGACGAAGAGGACGACGACAACGAGGACTGCACCGGAGACTCGCCGGAGTTGTACTCATCGACGCCTTCGATGTGATCTGTGAGGCGTTCAATCCCGGATATTCGGAGGAGGAAGTCGCCACGATTGTGGATGACGTCGTGACGCTTGACGATCCGGCACGGCAAGGACTGCACCCCGAGGACAAGGTGGAGTTGGTTCGCCGGATTGTTCACCGGAGGACGGCGGCCTCCGCGATCCGGCCATGGAAAGTCCCTCTACCCAAGGTATGTATCAAGCCAATCACTTTGTCAGATTTCTTTTTGCCGGATTCTTGGACTCGCGTGATTAGAAAGAAGAAGAGGAAGGTTTGGCCTGTGGCGGCGCCGCCGGCCCCGGAGACCAGCACGGCGGCTGAGATCTGGGCGGCCAGGGAGTCCCGTTTGAATCAGCTTCTGGGCCAACCTGGGCATGTGGCTGAGCGGGCCGTCATGGGCTCTTGCATGCCTGGGTATGTGGCCCAGCATGTGAGATGTGAGGCACGGTGGATCGGACCGGGAGTTACTGGGTATGAGGCCCAGGAAACACCGGTCTCATCTACAGATCACGTAGCTGCATGCTCGTCGCCCGGTCGTCGTGTTCGTGATCGTAGTCTACTGCTGCCGCCGCCTAGGGTTCGTCCGCGTTGCGCCGTTCCCGGGTTTCTTAAGTGTGGAATTGGTCGCGCTGCCCGTGTCCCTCCTCTCGCGGCCATGGCGGGGCGTGGAGTTGGTCCGCCGGGACCGAGGCCTCCGGTGCCTGTGCCGGCCGCTATGGGTCGCGGCGGCGGTGCGCAAGGGCCTAGGCTGCCGGCGCTTGGGCCGGCTGTGGTGGCGCCAGTGCCTGCCGCTACTGATCGCGGCGTGGGAGCGCAGGGGCCAAGGTCTCCGGCACCCGGGACAGGCTCGGTGGCGCCCCGGAAGCAGCAGCCGTCGGCGCGTGTGCACCAGCACAAGGCTGCGCCGCCGCCTCACTTCATCGCGCGGCCGCCTCACTTCGTCGCGTGGCCGCCGCAGAAACAGGTTGGGCCGGTGCAGACGACGCACGCACCACCGCCTCAGAATTCGCGGACGGGGCCTCCTGAGCATGTGGGCGATGGAGGCGCGGCGCATGCTCGTTTCCCGGCAAATCGTGGTGTTAATGGACCGCCTCGGGGACAATGGGGTGACGATGGCTACAATGCTTATGGTGATGGACAACATCGTGCCTCGTCGTCGGCGGGCGGCGGCCCTGGATATGCATGGCAGAGTGATGGAACGGCAGAGAGACCTTTTCACGGCCCTCCGGGAGGCTTTGTTGAGGGGGCATCTGGCCCAGATTATCGGCAGAGAGGTGGTTACCGTGGTCATCATGGTGGTCGCGGTGGTAGGAACCGTTACCGTCAGCCTCCTCCGCCCGTCGTTGTTGAGCCGACGGCCTCCTCGGAGGTGGCTGCTTCCGGACAGACACCGGAGTTGTCCGGTCAGGTTATGGACACGGTGACGACGCTGGCTAATGCTGAGGTGCCTGAGACTAAGCCCATGGTGACGGGCTCTGTCGGTGCTGTTGACAAGTCAGATGGTGACAGAGCTTCCAAATGGGATCGTAAAAAGAAGATGTTGTGTTATCGTTGTGGTGAGAAGGGCCACTTTATTGCTGAACGCGTGACCGAGTTATGTGATACCTTCCTCAAGCCAGCGCATGATACGGGGGAGTGCACGATACAACGTGAACAGATGCCGAGTATTACCATTATGGAGTTTGCTGTGCCGAGTTGATGTTCTTTGAGTCTCCTAGTGCGAGGGAGATCCCAGAGGAGTCCCAGAGCACGACCACGGGGGTTGTGGAAGTCACCAAAGGTGATGTGTCTGAGGCTCAGATTATGCAGAGGCTTAATGAGTTAGCTACAGGTGACTTTCAGTGGGAGCTTATCAGACTCGAGGCCAACATGTATAAGGTTGACTTCCCTTCAGTTGAGGACTTGCAGCGACTTCTGAGTTTTGGGTTGTGCAGAGTGCCTGGAACAGAGTGCATCCTCGAGTTTCATGAGTGGACGAAGGTAGAGCCATAGGGCAAGCCTCTTACTCAGGTCTGGTTACGATTCTTGGGGGCTCCTTCAAAGCCGTTGCAGGATTCTCGGGTCGCTGCTAGCTTGGGTATACTGGTCGGGAAAACTAAGAGAGTGGATATGGCCTTTACCCGAGCTAACGGGGTGGCTAGATTGCTGGTGAGTGTCCTGGATATTGAGTTTGTGCCAGATGTGGTTAAGTGGACACATAGGGGCCAGATATACAACCTTGAGATTGAGTTTGAGGACATCGATCTTTTCGCTAAGGCTCTGGCAGGGACTGATGTGGATATGCAGGATAAGGATGATGGTTCGGGTAATAAGGAGGCACGAGTGGACGATGTTGGGCGAGAGTTATCCAACGGCCCGGGTTCCGCCTCACAGACGACCGGGGATGGGGCTGCACCATTATCTACGGTGCCTATGAACACTCTGAGATTTGGTTCGTTTGAGCCAGCTTCTGCTCCTCCCAGACTTTGGAGCGATCGGGTGGAGTGTGATGATGTGCTAGAACGCACACTCCCTCCCCTGGACTTTGCTGATGCAGATGGCTCTGTGGATGGGTGCTTGGATGCGATTGCCACTGATATGACTTTGGTCGGGGGGGGGGGGGGGGGGAGGATCGTGGACAGGAGGCCCCTCGTTCTCCCACTCCTACCGTTGTTTCGCCACGGGTGAGCACTCCGACGATGCCGGGCGCGGCAACGTCTGCATCACGGATCGGTGTTGGGACTAGTTTGGGAGGGGGACCCAGGCAGGTGGCCTCGGTCCCTACTTCTCCTGTGGCGGTCATGGTGGCCACTCCAGCGGTGTCCACGGGCTCTAGGAGCCAGCCAACGCCCGCTGAGCTGCAGGTGGTGATCCAGGCGACACCGCCCGTGGTGGTCGCGTCTCCCTCCAGTCAGAAGGCCGGGTCGGGTGGGGAGCGTGGGCAGGCGGCCCCCACACTCAACCCCCCTTGCACGCCTTTGGGTGGGGCGCCCCTCGCTGAGTCCCCGGGTGTCGGGTGCCGACTGACGACGCCGGGTGCGTTGGGTACCTCGCCGATGCATGCCACGGCCCTTGGCGCTTCTCCGGGTGTTGCAGCCCGGTTGTGCGTTGGGGTGGGGCTGGAGGCCTTACCCCAAACGGGGCCACTCGGGAGGAGATCATCTCTTTTGGAGGGATTCCGGATCCTGTATCTGAGGGGTGACGGATGCGCTGCCGCCTCTAGGATCAGCCGGATGTTGATGACATGCAGCAAAGGTGCACCATGCGGGCGGCCAAACTTCGTGACATTGAGGTCACTACTGGTATGTGGGTCAAGACTTCCAATTCCATTGTACATTTTCTAATGATGAGATTATTCATAATGCAAATCAGTTAGGAGTTTCACTAGGTACTAACGATAGTGAGATCTCTAATTCCGTTAATGATATCCTGGATATTGAAGTGGAACGAGCTTTAGAACTGATTTGAAACTTAGAAGCGGTCAAACCTATGAACGATTCTGACAAAGATGCGTTGGGAGTCAGGGTGCTCGATAATTTTTGTGGGGATCTTGCCCCATCCCTTCCTGAGACAGAGGAGGAGGATGGTTCTATCGAGGCTCCGGCAGTTAGGTCCATGGAGCCCGGTTGTGAGGACCGGGTGGAGGATCCAACCCTAAATGCAAGTGGAAGCGAAAGATTTATCCAGCTTCGGCGGTGCGTAGAAGTGCTAGGAACCATACTGCTAAAAAATTGGAATCTTTTGGAATAGCAGAGGTCTGACAAACTTGGCTCAATGAAGGTTTCTAGCGGATGCTTCTATCGAACATAAGTTGGATTTTATTGCCCTCTCTGAAACTGGAAGAGACAATTTCTCTCCCTAGTTTCTAAGTACTTTATCGTGAGGTGTCGATTTTGATTGGCACTGCCTACCTCTGAGAGGAAGATCGGGTGGGATCTTACTTGGGGTTAGATGCGATTCGCTGGAATTCCGAAGCGTGGTTATGGGAGATTTTGCCATTAAGTTTCGGGTTAGATCGAAGGCCGATGGGTTTAATTGGGCACTAGTGGCGGTATATGGTGCCGCGCAGCCAGAACTCAAACCAGATTTTTTGGCAGATCCTGTCTGTATTTGCGGTTCTGAGCAGCTTCCAATCTTGGTTGGGGGCGACTTTAACATTATTAGAAGGAGAGAGGAAAAGAACAACGATAACTTTGACGGCAGGTGGCCGTTTATGTTTAATACCATTATTGAAAGCTTGGATCTGAGAGAGATAGAGCTTTCGGGTAGAAAATTCACTTGGGCTAATACTTTGCCAAACCCAACGTTTGAGAAGTTGGATCGAGTCCTCGCGAGCGTCGAATGGGAGCAGAAATTCCCCCTGGTAACAGTCCAAGCGTTACGCGCGGAATCTCTGACCACACCCCTTTGCTTGTTGACTCTGGTGAGGCAACATATGTGGGGAATAAAAATACCTTTTCTTTCGAATTGGCATGGTTTGAAAGAGAAGGTTTCTTGGATCTGATAGCCAGGGAATGGGCTAAAGATGCAGGAGGTAGGACTTCTGTTGAAAGATGGCAGAATAAGATGAGGCACTTGAGAAGTTTATTACGTGGGTGGGCTAAGCATCTTAGTGGGATTTATAAGGTTGAAAAGGAAAGGCTTCTTACACTTATTCAGTCCCTAGATTTAAAAGCCGAGTCCACAATTCTAGAGACCACGGAGCTTCATGCTAAAGTTGATGCGGAGATGAGATTGAAAGAACTCCTGCGAGAGGAGGAATTGAAGTGGGCATTGCGAGCTAAGGTTCGCAAAGTTGTCCAGGGGGACACTAACACTCAATTCTTTCATATGATCGCCAACGGCAAGCACCGAAAGAAAAGAATATTTTAACTTGAGCAAGACGAAGGAACGATTTTAGGACAGAAAAACCTAAAATTATACATAACCGAGTACTACAAGCAGCTGTTTGGGCCTCTGGAGGATAATTTCGTATCCTTGGATGAGTCGAGAATTGAGGATGTTCCTCAACTTGCTGCAGATGAGAATGATATTTTGACCGCCCCATTTTCAGAGAAAGAGGTGTTTGAAGCTATTTCACAGATGAAAAATAATAAAGCTCCAGGGCCAGATGGATTTATGGCGGAGCTCTATAAAAAGTGATGGCATATTATTAAAGGGGATTTGTTACCGATGTTCCATGATTTATTCTCTAGACAGCTTCAGTTGTTTCATCTGAATTTTGGAACGATAACCTTGCTTCCTAAGAAAACAGAGGCTGTGAGAATTGAGCAGTTCAGGCCGATCTGTCTTCTTAACGTTAGTTTCAAAATTTTCACCAAGGTTGGGACTAATAGACTCACGCAGATTGCGCACTCTGTGGTGCAGCCGTCCCAAACTGCTTTCATGCCGGACAGAAACATCCTAGAAGGGGTTGTGGTCCTTCATGAAATGCTCCATGAAATTCACACGAAAAAACTAGACGAGTTGTTTTCAAAGTGGATTTCAAGAAAGCGTACGATAAAGTCAAATGGCCATTTCTTCAATAGGCCTTGCGTATGAAAGGTTTTGATCAGGCCTGGCGACACCAGGTAGAATCTTTCACGCAAAAAGGAAGTGTTGGAATTAAAGTGAATGATGACATAGGTCACTACTTCCAGACACACAAGGGCCTGAGACAAGGAGATCGGATGTCACCTATTCTGTTCGACATAGTAGTCAACATGTTGCCGATTCTAATAGGAAGGGCTAAGGATGCTGGTCAGGTAGGTGGCCTGGTTCCTCATCTAGTTGATGGAGGCATGTCTATCCTACAGTACGCCGATGATACTATCATCTTTATGGAGCATGACTTGGCAAAAGCGAGAAACATGAAGCTGGTGCTATGCTTATTTGAACACTTGACCGGGTTAAATATTAACTTCCATAAAAGCGAATTGTTCTATTTTGGAAGAGCTAATGAGGAACAAGACGCTTACAAGCAATTGTCCGGGTGCAAATTGGGGGCTTTTTTTTACTATAAACAGTAGGGTAAACACCCCACTGCAACTTTTCTTAATAAAAAATTAATCAGAGTAGTCTTAAGGGCTTGAAATAAGCCCTAAAACAAATAAAAGAAGAAAGAGAAAAAAGAAGACATCAAGAGAAACTAGAAAAAAATACTACAACATGAAAAAAGAAAAGAAGGAAGAAATTACAACAAAGAATCCAACCAGGTAGAGAACATTCTCTCATGCTTTAGCTTCATTCTATATTTCAGTAGTTTGAGCTCCTCTAGATATATGAACTTCCATCCCTGGAAAGTTGGAGTAATATTCTCAAATATCTTGTTATTTCTGGTTATCCAAATGGCCCATGATCCAAGAATGATGATCTCCATAAAGAATGGAAAATGCAACTTATTTTTAAGATCCTGAAAAGCTTCGAGGACTGATAAATTTGGAGTTCTGGTAGGACAGATGTAGTCCCAACATTGCTGTGCAAAAGAACAGCCCCAAAATAGATGATGTAGAGTTTCTTCCTGTTGACAGTCTCTGACAGCACAACTGTAAACTTCCAGCACGAAGTTTTTTCTCCTGAGTAGGTTCCTTGTATTTACTCTATCATGAAGTAGCTTCCAAAAGAACACCTTATGCTTTGGCTGACAGGAGCAATTCCAAATCCAATTGAAGTGTGGTGGGACTTGCTTGTGTCCAATCAGCACTTTGTATGCCTTGATTGATGAATATAATGCATTTCCCCAAATGTAACTCCAGGTGTCCAGAGAATCTATATGCTCAGATTGCCTTAGTTGGATGCATATGTCTTCCACTTGCAAGAATTCCTCATAAGCTTCAGTTGTGAGTGGTAAATGAAACAAGTCCTGTAAGTAGTCAGTGTTGATTACTACTTGAACAGTGACTTGTGTGTTTCTGACAAAAGAGTGCAGATGGTGGTAAGTATGTTTGAAAATGGATGTGTGCCACAGGTCATCCCGGAAAAAAGCTGTCCTACCATCTCCCACATTACATCTTGCTATTTCTTTGTATTGATCCATAAGAGCCAGGTTTGATTTCCACCAGAAAGAGCCAATCATGTTATCTCCTGGAATTTGCCCATCCGAATAATAAGTTTCCCAAATTAATTGCACCCAAGGTATATCATGTCTGTTGAAGAATTTGTGCAGGTTCTTCATTAGTAGGGTTTTGTTGTGAGTGTAATATCCAATATGCCCAATCCTCCCCGATTCTTTGGTCTGCATACTGTGTGCCAGGCCACCAAAGCTGGTCTTCTATCCTCCATGTCAGAGCTCCTCCATAGACAGTGTCTTAAATATTTGATGATTTGCTTCTTAATTGTTACTGGGATGTCCAAACAGCTCATGAAGAAGACAGATAAGGAAGAAAGCACTGATTTTACTAAAAGAACTTTCCCTGCTTGTGTCATGAAGATAGGAAGGCCTGCAAGTCTCTTTGCAATTCTGTTAGCTAGGGGAAGACACTGCTCCACAGTTGGTTTATAAATACCCAAAGGTAGCCACAGGTATGTAAATGGGAATTGCCCCCCTAGCACAATGCAGTGTGTTAGTGAAGATGTCCACTCTGTCTTCCTCAATGTTCAGAGGTACCATTATATTTTACATAGTTGACCTTAAGACCAGTTGCTGAGGCAAATGTATTTAAAAGAGCTTTGAGACAAATCAAGTGTCTGGCATTTGCTTGCATGATGACCAAAGTATCATCAGCATACTGAACAATTCGGAAATATGGGCAAGAGGTGACCTGTAGTGGAGATGTAATAAGATTTAGTCTCATAGCCCTGTTCAAAATAGTCTGTAGCAAGTCAGCAGCAAGGACAAAGATTAGGGGAGAGTAAGGATCTCCCTGTCTCACTCCTCTCTTAATGTAAAATTTCTTCCCAGGCACTCCATTTAACATGACAATGAAGAGGCAAGAGAAAAGAGCATCTGCATCCATGATATCCATTTATCCCCAAACCCTTTTGCTCTGAAAATCTCAATGATTGCTTGTTGTTCAATTGTATCAAAAGCCTTTTCAAAATCCAGCTTAATTACCAACATTTCCTCCTTTGATTTATGGCATTGGTGTATATATTCATATGCCCATCCTAGGCAGTCTTGGATCACTCTGTCCTTGAGGAAACCATATTGGTTGATGTGAACCAATTTCAGAATTATTTTTTGCAGTCTATTGGCCAGTAGCTTTGTGATGATCTTAAGCACCCCATTTAGCAAAGAGATAGGCCTGAAATCATTTGGTGTGAGAGGAACTTCTTTTTTGGAATCAGAGTAATGTAGGAAGTATTTATACTCTCCAGGTTCACTGTACCAGCATGGAAAGCCATAATTAGATCAATAACATCCTCCTTGATAATATCCCAGTAAGCTTTAATGAACTCATTGTTGAAACCATCAGGACCTGGTGATTTATCAGTTGGTAGATTTTTGACCAGCTCCTCAATCTCCTCCTGGGTGAATTGTTCCTCTGATTGAATAAATACTTGAGGATCAATTGTGTGATCATAAAGATCATGGAGTTCAAAATGCATTGTGTGTCCAGTAGATTGCCCCAATCTGTCTCTGAAAGCTTCCCATAAAATTGCAGCTTTTCCTTCATGGTATGTAACTTCCACTTGGTCCTTATTCAACAACATTGCAATTTTATTATGCCTATGATTAATGGAAGCTTTTGTGTGGAAGAACTTGGTGTTTTCATCCCCAAACTTAACTCCTTTAATTTTGCCTCTCTGCTTCCAATAAATCTTTTGGTTATTAAGAACAGTCAACAAGTACTCCTTGAGCATAGTTCTGCAGTTGGCCTCAAACAAAGAAAGGTTCCTGAATTCTTCAATCAAGTCCCAAAAAAAGATGCAGGCATTGAGATCCTCAATTTGTTTTTTCATGCAAGATAGACTTCTAGCCCACAACTTCAGAGCTCTTCTGAGGTTTTTTAATCTGGCATTAATACTTCCAAGCTGACTGTACCACTTGTTTAAAAGAGTTGTGTTTTAACCAAAAGTTTTCAAATCTGAATACCTTGGATTTTGGAATATTTGTGCGAATCTTGATCATGCATGGAAGGTGATCAGAGATAGGTTTTGCCAAGGGAAGGGCCATGGAGTTAGGGTAACTGGTCATCCAGGCTGCAGAGGTGAAGAACCAATCTAACTTTTCAAGGAGAGGAGAGTCCTGCATGTTGCTCCAGCTGTACTGCCTTCCTTTCAAAGGTAATTCAATCAATCCCAGGTTACTGATGGCCTCATTAAATAAAAGCATCTCATTGACATCTCCTCCTGGTTTGTTTCTATTCTCTAGTGACCTGATGAAATTAAAATCGCCCATGACTATCTAATCGACTTCATTTGGCATTTGAATATTGCTAGAGCAGTCAATAAATTCAATTTTTTCCTCATGTCTGGAAGGCCCATATATGTTTGAGAGAATCCACTTGTTTGCAGAAATATTACAGGTGAATTGTATGGAAAGAGAGAATTTGTTCTGAAAAAGTAATTCTCCTGTGAACATAGAACCATTCCATGCAGTCAGAATGCCACCAGAGGCCCCAATAGAAGGCAGGAATTCAAATTTATTGAATCTTTGAGGGCAAAAGTTGTGAATGTAGGCAAGATCAAAATTCTCTCTCTTTGTTTCTTGGATACACACAACTCCAGCAGCACTTTCCTCCACTTTTTGCCTAATAGCCAGCCATTTTTCTTATGCATTAATACCTCTTATATTCCAGTTAAGAATGTTCCAGGATCTGGTGTTATTTATTGTTAAACTGTAATAATTTATAGTGCTGTATCAAGGTCCATCCCTTGATAACCTCCTGAATAGAGCATAAAATCTGCAAGCATAGTTGTATATAAAAAGTGTAGAGAACATGAGTATGCAACAACCATAAACGAGAGGTCATTTGCAACCATTTCAACATAACCAGGAAGGATGTCATAGCAATTATCTCAGATAGCTTAATCCCAGGAATATTACTGAAGTGGCATAGCTCAGAATCAAACAAAATATGCCTCACAGGGCCATGGTTCACCAGATTACAAAAGCTGCTAAACCCATTCCATAACACAGACAGTCTAAAGATAATAACATAGCATTATGCAGCAGCAGGGCCTATAACTATTAAACCATCCTATCATTATGCAAAGTTTGGTTGAGTTCCAGATCCAGTGGCCTTGGGCACCTCCTCTTGCCCCTTCTTCTTGGGCCTCTTGGATAACTTCTCTTGGAGTTCATCTTCAGCCACCTTAAAGAAAGATTTGGTCAGGTTCTTAACCACTTTATTTGGAATAACTGGAGGAATGGCATTGCATGGTAAGCAAGACTGAGTATCACAAATTTTCCTCCTATATCCATTGTTATCTTTCTTAATTCTATCACTTCTTCTTACCTCAGTTTCAACCAGAGGCTCTTTCTCTCTTCTTTTCTTAGATGTGGCTTCTCCAGGGGGCAGCAGGATGATTTTGTTGGGAGACACCTGCTGCAAGGGGCTACCAACTCCACTTGAAGAGTGTGCAGCTGGGCTTATCCCTTCATTTTCTTTGCCCATACCCTGCAAGATCTCCTTACATTGGAGCCCGTGAAGTTATGCAGCCATCAGGAATATGGAAGAGGATAGTCTCTTCAGTGTCACAGTTTTCAGTAAGCAGTTTCCATAAATCAGATTTAAGCAGATGCATTGTCCAACCAAACTTATCTGGTGTCAGCAGCAGATGAATTATGAAGTTGAACCAACTTACAGGTATTTCAATCTTGAAAGTGTTTTTCTCTCCTTGAGTTGTTGGAGCAAAGTTTTGAATCCAAAGGTCCAGACCTTCTTCAGAAATTAAGTGAGGACCATCAATAATATCTCGAGCATGTTTCTCAGCAATTGAGTGTAAATCAAACATAGGTGAAGATACTGAGGTTAAGTTAATCCCAGAAATACCTTTGTTGCTGAAATTGGAGGATGTTCCCCCCTGAGGGATTGGCACATCTTCTTTCGCTTTGTCTAATGCAGACAATGGCTGTGTGGTTGTGGTGTGTGTTTCTTCAGCAGCAGTGTTAATAAAAGGGGCAGAAGTTTGTTCCATTGGAGCATGACCAGTCCCCTCATCTGACTGAGTCTGCTGCAGCTGGTTATGCTGATTCACAGCAAATGATTCTCCCCCTTCCTTGATAGTGGGTATCATCTCAGCAGTTTGGTTAATGGCAACATAACCAACCTCTTGTCCTTCAGAAATGTTCTGTTCTTCATCATTTAGCTGCAGATTATTAGCCACCTGCTGATCTTCCTCTTCATCTTCAGCCTGGTATGCCAAAGCAATATTCAGCAGTCCCATGGCCATTGGCTGAATATGCATGGCCTGATTGACCTCTTCACTTGCAGAATGAGTGAGAGACAGCAGGCCATCTGACAGAGAGACAGTTGTAGTAATGCTGCTATTAGGGTGTCCATCATCCTGCTGAACTGGAAGCTCAACCTATTGCTGCTGTGGTGCCACTGGATCTGGCTGTGGAAAAGCCCAATGTTTCTCATGGTCATCCTGCTCAACAGGTTCCTCCCATGCATCCCAGCCCTCATTCTAAATATGAACATTGTGCACTGGCAGAGGTTGAAAACCTGGGAAGTCATTTGCATGTTGAGGTAGTGGGTGTGGGTCCACACCATCCGACGGGATAGGGTCCTCATCTGCTGGCCCACCACCTAGCATCTCCTCCAGAAGGATTTCAACAGAACTAGTCCATGATTCTTCTTCAAATCTCTCTCCCTCAGACCACCTGATACTTTTTGGTATGTCAATGAGCTCTGTCACCCGAGCTTTAACCAGGATTTTCCCCCTCAAAGCATCCTCCCTTTCCCAGCTAATGATTCTCCCCCATTTGGAAATGGCAGCAGCAATGTCTTTTACATAAATCGAAAGGAACTCCAATGAACAGCAGCCAGCAAATCCTATTGAAATTAAACCTACGCCAGTTTCTACCCTCATTGTTCTTAGTAAAAGAGATAAACACATCTCCAAATGCGTGCGGGCTCTGCCTAATGACCCGGTCTCGGTCTCTCACATGCAAGAACTGAACGTAAGCCTCACCAAAGGGGCAGGGTTGGATCTCTCTGAACCCCACATGAGCATCCTCTTGAAAAAATTCCTCTAGAACCTCTGGGACATTAGGAAAAAATAACTCATCAGGATGTGGATGGATGGAAACTATCGCCCAATCTTCGTGTCTTCGAGGGCGGTGAGGAAGAATGGCATGAGAAACCCCAGTTCTTCCCTTGATTTCTTGTATCTGAAAACCTTCTGGCACAAACGGGAGCGGGTCGATTGGAATGTTGGACATCAGATCATCCACCGACGATGCGGCAACCACAGCCCTCACCGGCGACGAGGAAGAACCAGGCGAGCTTGTCGAGGCGGGAGCAGAGGAAGTAGCAGAGTTGGTAGGTGCAGTGGAATGCGAGGAGGCAAGCGATGGTCTCGGTTGGAAATTTGGGAATTGGTCCTTGACTAGCTCCTTAAATGACGAGACCTGCCTAATTGGTGCTGCCGGCCTAATACAGTGGAACCAGGCCTCAACGGCTCCCTCAGCCCATGCTTCTTCAGGTGGGCTAGATAAAGAATCAAATTTAATGAAAGGCCAAAGCCCAGGAAGGTTTGGGTTTGGGAATTTGCGCGCAAAATGTCCCGTGTCTCCGCATGCATAGCAAATAACATGCGGCGCCCCATGCAGACGTGAAGAAACTTGTGGCTCAATTTGAGGCCGATTAACACTGTGATTAGGTAGTGATGAAGAGGGGATAATTGCTTGATTATTGCCATCATGACTAGGCTCCGATAACCGCTCAAAAACTGACCGGCCTCCCTGGACCACCGAACTGTAACTCCGGCGATCGACGGAGTTAGGATCCACAACACGGCCATTCCTACCCACTAGAGTCCACTCATTGTCGAGTTCAGCATAATAAGCACGTTCTTCTCTGATCCAATTAGGACCACCAAAGTTCCAAAGGCTAAAAACCATCTCAAAGTCCTTTTTCCACAATTTTACCCGCATTGTAAATCTCAAAACCCACTGACTCGGAAGCCACCGAAAGTTTGTAAGATCTATTCCTCAAGAAGCGGACTCTAAAACCTTGAGCATAACCTCCAAACATAGCAATTAGAGAGACACTAACTGTGTGAGCATCAAGCTTGAAAGATGCCCTTGAGAATGAAACCACCATGGTGAACTCCTCTTGACGAAAGCCCAGTGAGAAAACCACTGGATGGCCAAACTTGGTTCTCATGTCTGCCTGGAACTTCTTGCCACGGTCAAAGTTGAGAGCAACATGAGCCATCGTGGAGCTTGTGGTGGCTGCCGAGGCCGGAGTGGCCACCGGCAAGGGGAGGGGTGGTCGCCGGAGCCGGAGTGGCCACCGGCGCGGGGGGTGGAGAGTCTAGGAGGAGAGGCTAGGAAGAGAGGCTAGTGAATTGGGGGCTTTACCTTTCACGTATTTGGGTATACCAATTCACCATCGTAAGCTGACAAACAGAGAATGGAAGTGCATTGAGCATCAATTTGAGAAGAAACTGAGCTGCTGGAAGGGCAAGCTGATGTCATACGGAGGCCGATTAGTTCTTATTAATTCAGTTCTCATGAGTATGCCCATGTTTCTCTTGTCCTTTTTCGAGATACCAGTTGGAGTTCAAAAAAGGCTGGACTTCTATCGACCCTGCTTCTTCTGGCAGAGTGATGAACTGAAGCCAAAATACAGACTCGCCAAATGGGATATTATTTGTGGATCAAAAGACCAAGGGGTCTAGGTATTGAAAATCTTGAGGTGAAGAACAGATGTCTTCTCAGTAAGTGGCTGTATAAGTTATCTGCAGAGACGGAGGCTACACGGGCGCAGATTCTGCGTAATAAGTACCTTCATTCCAAAACATTGTCCCAGGTGACAGTGAGGCCGACGGACTCGCCTTTTGGAAAAGGACTGATGAGAGTTAAATCAGTTTTTTTCAATAGGACAAAGTTTATAGTCGGAAACGGTACCACTACGAGATTCTGGGAGGATACATGGCTAGGGGAAACACCCAACTCTTCAATATCCTTCACTTTATAGCATTGTTCAACGAAGAGACGCTTACGTTGCGACAATACTTCAGTCCATCCCTCTCAATATTCACTTCTGGAGGATGCTAGCCGAAAACCATTGGGAAGCCTGGCTCCATCTTGTGAGGAGACTGATGGATGTTCAGCTTTCTCAACGGCCCGACCAGTTGTGCTGGAAGCTAACTAGGAATGGATAGTTTATGGTTAAATCCATGTATATGGATGTTATCGATTCTAAGTCCATTCCTAGTTCAAAACATGTTTGGAAAGCTAAAGTTTTTATGTGGTTTGTACATACACAAGTCATTTTAACTAAGGACAACCTGGCAAAACGCAACTAGACATGACCTACAAGATGTAGTTTTTGTGATCGGGATGAATCCGTAAAACACCTCTTTCTTGACTGCGCGTTGGCAGAATTTTTATGGTGGACAGTTCACATAGCTTTTAACATTACTCCTCCGAATACTGTCAGCACGTTATTTGGGATGTGGCTTGACAGGATAGATTCCAAAACAACGAGGCACATTCACGTAGGAGTATGTGCTTTATTTTGGGAAGTCTGGAACTGCAGAAATGATTTGGTCTATAACAGAACAACAAATATTCATTTTTTGCAGGTTATCTTCCGATCCACTGCGTTGATCTGTATGTGGTCGCTACTGATGTCTACTACACAACCTACTTCTTGTAGACGTTGTTGGGCCTCCAAGTGCAGAGGTTTGTAGGACAGTAGCAAATTTCCCTCAAGTGGATGACCTAAGGTTTATCAATCTTTGGGAGGCGTAGGATGAAGATGGTCTCTCTCAAACAACCATGCAACCAAATAACAAAGAGTCTCTTGTGTCCCCAACACACCCAATACAATGGTAAATTGTATAGGTGCACTAGTTCGGCGAAGAGATGGTGATACAAGTGCAATATGGATGGTAGATATAGGTTTTTGTAATATGAAAATATAAAAACAACAAGGTAACAAGTAATAGAAGTGAGCGTAAACGGTATTGCAATGCGTTGAAACAAGGCCTAGGGTTCATACTTTCACTAGTGCAAGTTCTCTCAACAATAATAACATAATTGGATCATATAACTATCCCTCAACATGCAACAAAGAGCCACTCCAAAGTCACTAATAGCGGAGAACAAAAGAAGATATTATTGTAGGGTACGAAACCACCTCAAAGTTAATCTTTCAGATCAATCTATTCAAGAGTTCGTACTAGAATAACACCTTAAGACACATATCAACCAAAACCCTAATGTCACCTAGACACTCCAATGTCACCTCAAGTATCCGTGGGTATGATTATACGATATGCATCACACAATCTCAGATTCATCTATTCAAACCAACACAAAGAACTTCAAAGAGTGCCCCAAAGTTCCTACCGAAAAGTCAAGACGAAAACGTGTGCCAACCTCTATGCATAGATTCCCATGGAACCCGCAAGTTGATCACCAAAACATACATCAAGTGGATCAATAGAATACCCCATTGTCACCACGGGTATCCCACGCAAGACATACATCAAGTGTTCTCAAATCCTTAAAGACTCAATCCAATAAGATAACTTCTAAAGGAAAACTCAATCCATTACAAGAGAGTAGAGGGGGAGAAACATCATAAGATCCAACTATAATAGCAAAGCTCGCGGTACATCAAGATCGTGCCAAATCAAGAACACAAGAGAGAGAGAGAGAGAGAGAGAGAGAGAGAGAGAGAGAAAGAGAGAGATCAAACACATAGCTACTGGTACATACCCTCAGCCCCGAGGGTGAACTACTCCCTCCTCGTCATGGAGAGCGCCGGGATGAAGATGGCCACGGTGAGGGTTCCCTCCGTGGTCTTGGGAACATGGTCCCGATTGTTTTTTGGTGGCTACAGAGGCTTGCGGCGGCGGAACTCCCGATCTATTCTTCTTTCTGGAAGTTTGGGGTTATATAAGAGGTGTTGGAGTCGGGAACAAGTCAGGGGGGTCCCCGAGGCGGCCAAGAGGCAGGGGGCGCGCCCAGGGGGTAGGGCGCGCCCCCCACCCTCGTGGTGGCCTCGGGACTCTGCTGGCCCACTTCCGGTACTCACTGGGCTTCTTCTGGTCCAAAAATGATCTCCGTCAAATTTCAGCTCAATTGGACTCCGTTTGGTTTTCCTTTTCTGCGATACTCAAAAACAAGGAAAACAGTAAACCGCATGGACTCTAGGTTAATAGGTTAGTCCCAAAAATCATATAAAATAGCATATAAATGCATATAAAACATCCACGGTTGATAATATAATAGCATGGAACAGTAAAAAATTATAGGTACGTTGGAGACGTATCAAGCATCCCCAAGCTTAATTCCTGCTCGTCGTCGAGTAGGTAAATGATAAAAACAGATTTTTTTTATGTGGAATGCTACCTAACATATTTATCAATGTACTCTTCTTTATTGTGGCAAGAATATTCAGATCCATAAGATTCAAGACAAAAGTTTAATATTGACATAAAAATAATAATACTTCAAGCATACTAACTAAGCAATTATGTCTTCTCAAAATAACATGGCCAAAGAAAGTTCATCCCTACAAAATCATATAGTTTAGTCATGCTCCATTTTCGTCACACAAGAATGCTCTCATCATGCACAACCCTGATGACAAGCCAAGCAATTGTTTCATACTTTAGTAATCTCAAAGTTTTTCAACCTTCACGCAATACATGAGCGTGAGTCATGGATATAGCACTATGGGTGGAATAGAATATGATGATGGGGGTTATGTGGAGAAGACAAAAAAGGAGAAAGTCTCACATTGACGCGGCTAATCAACGGGCTAGGGAGATGCCCATCGATTGATGTCAATGCAAGGAGTAGGGATTGCCATGCAACGGATGCACTAGAGCTATAAATGCATGAAAGCTCAACAAAAGAAACTAAGTGGGTGAATCCAACTTGCTTGCTCACGAAGACCTAGGGCATTTGAGGAAGCCCGTTGTTGGAATATACAAGCCAAGTTCTATAATGAAAAATTCCCACTAGTATATGAAAGTGACAAAACCAGAGACTCTCTATCATGAAGATCATGGTGCTACTTTGAAGCACAAGTGTGGAAAAAGGATAGTAGCATTGTCCCTTTTTATTTTCTTTTTTGCCTTCTTTTTTTGTCCTTTCTTTTTTTCTTTTTTATTGGGACAATGCTCTATGAATGATGATCAACACACTTCTATTTATTTACAACTCAATGATTACAACTCGATACTAGAACAAAGTATGACTCTATATGAATGCCTCCGGCGGTGTACCTGGATAGGCGATGAATCAAGAGTGACATGTACGAAAAATTATGAACGGTGGCTTTGCCACAAATACAATGTCAACTACATGATCATGCAAAGCAATATGACAATGATGAACGTGTCATGATAAACGGAACGGTGGAAAGTTGAATGGCAATATATCTCGGAATGGCTATGGAAATGCCATAATAGGTAGGTATGGTGGCTGTTTTGAGGAAGATATAAGGAGGTTTATCTGTGAAAGAGTGTATCATATCACGGGGTTTGGATGCACCGGCGAAGTTTGCACCAACTCTCAATGTGAGAAAGGGCAATGCACCTGCATCAAGAGGCTAGCAATGATGGAAGGGTAAGAGTGCATATAATCCATCGACTCAACATTAGTCATAAATAACTCACATACTTATTGCAAAAATCTACAAGTCATCAAAAACCAAGCATTACGCGCATGCTCCTAGGGGGATAGATTGGTAGGAAAAGACCATCGCTCGTCCCCGACCGCCACTCATAAGGAAGACAATCAAAGAACACCTCATGTTTCAAATTTGTTGCATAACGTTTACCATACGTGCATACTACGGGACTTGCAAACTTCAACACAAGTATTTCTCAAATTCACAACTACTCAACTAGCACAACTTTAGTATCACCATCTTTATATCTCAAAACAATCATCAAGTATTAAACTTCTCTTAGTATTCAATGCACTTATATGAAAGTTTTTATTATATCCCTCTTGGATGCCCATCATATTAGGACTAAATTCATAACCAAAGCAAACTGCCATGCTGTTTACGACTCTCAAAATAATATAAGTGAAGCATTATAGTTCAATAACTTCTACAAAATAAATCCACCGCCGTGCTCTAAAAGATATAAGTGAAGCACTAGAGCAATAACACACTACTCCGAAAGATATAAGTGAAGATCAATTAGTAGTCGAATAATTATGCAACTATGTGAAGACTCTACATTTAGGAATTTCAGATCTTGGTATTTTATTAAAACAGCTAGCAGAGCTAAAGAAAATAAAATGACGCTCCAAGCAAAACACATATCATGTGATGAATAAAATATAGCTCCAAGTAAAGTTACCGATGAACGAAGACGAAAGAGGGGATGCCATCCGGGACATCCCCAAGATTAGGCTCTTGGTTATCCCTGAATATTACCTTGGGGTGCCTTGGGCATCCCCAAGCTTAGGCTCTTGCCACTCCTTATTCCATAGTCCATCGAATCTTTACCCAAAACTTGAAAACTTCACAACACAAAACTTAACAGAAAATCTCGTGAGCTCCGTTAGCGAAAGAAAACAAAACACCACTTCAAGGTACTGTATTTAACTCATTATTTATTTATATTGGTGTTAAACCTACTGTATTCCAACTTATCTATGGTTTATAAACTATTTTACTAGCCATAGATTCATCAAATAAGCAAACAACACACGAAAAACAGAATCTGTCAAAAACAGAACATTCTGTAGTAATCTGTAACTAACGCAAACTTCTGGAACTCAAAACATTCTACCAAAACAGGACGTCCTAGATAATTTGATTATTGATCTGCTGCAATTGGAATCAGTATTTTATCACGTTCTGGTGATTTTAAACAATTGTTTTCGTGAACGGGAAGTTTCTGGAATTTTCAGCAAGATCAAATAACTATCATCCAAGAAGATCCTATAGGTCTTACTTGGCACAAACACTAATTAAAACATAAAACCGCATCTAACCAGAGGCTAGATGGATTATTTATTACTAAACAGAATCAGAAAGCAAGAAACTAAAATAAAATTGGGTTGCCTCCCAACAAGCGCTAACGTTTAACGCCCCTAGCTAGGCATGATGATTTCAATGATGCTCATGTAAAAGATAAGAATTGAAACATAAAGAGAGCATCATGAAGAATATGACTAGCACATTTAATTCTAACCCACTTACTATGCATAGGGATTTTGTGATCAAACAACTTATGGGAACAATAATCAACTAGCATAGGAAGGCAAAGCAAGCATAACTTCAAAACTTTTAGCACATAGAGAGGAAACTTGATATTATTGCAATTCCTACAAGCATATATTCCTCCCTCATAATAATTTTCAGTAGAATCATGAATGAATTCAAGAATATAACCAGCACCTAAAGCATTCTTTTCATGATCTACAAGCATATAAATTTTACTACTCTCCACATAAGCAAAATTCTTCTCTTTCGGAATAGTGGGAGTATCATAAGAGACTTGAATACTAAAAATTGTTTCCAGATTAAAAGAGTAATGTTCAGAAAAAGGGTAATCATAATCATGACAAGTTTTATGAATATAATCATCACTACTTTTTATAGCATAAGTTTCATTACAATAATCATCAGTAGTAGCAACTTTGTTCTCATCATAATCGATTGAAACCTCTTCCAAGATAGTGTACTCCTCACTAAATAAAGTCATGACCTCTCCAAATCCACTTTCATCAATATAATCATGATAGGTAGAAGGCATGCTATCATCATAACAACTTCGCATATCAAAACTTGGGAGGCTAAAAATATCATCTTCATTAAACGTAGCATCCCCAAGCTTGGGACAAACATTAATTTCAGCAAATATATTCTCAAATATGTGATTCTCATCAAACATAGCTTCCCCAAGCTTGGGCGTTTTCATATCATAAGCATAATCACTCTCATCATTAATAATATGGGTAGCACCAATAGTATAGCAATTATCATATTCTTCCAAGCAAGTGCCAAAAATATTTTCAAGATCATAAGAAGTATCATTATCTTCCCAATCATAATCATCACAACAAGCAATAGGCATAACGAGATCATCATCAAGTGCATCATCTTCCACAATTATTTTTGATTCATTTTCATGAGGCACAACAATAATAGGAGCAACATTATTTGAGAGAGATATCTTTTTACCTCTCTTAATTTTTCTTTTCTTCTTCTTCACCACATCATGTGTGGGTTCAATCCTCTTTTTGGAGCTCCTTATCAATGAGATTGGTTGAATAGAAGGCTCCTCCTCGTTACCTGATTCATCATAAGAAATAATAGGAGGATATTGGGAAGTATCTTCCCTTTTATTAGTATTCTCTTCATCTTCTATTTTTTTTCTTGTCTTTATGTAATTGGCAATATAAAGATTTTCAATGCAATTCACCGCTCAATACATATAAATTTTCTCTAGGTCAAAATCAAGAAGTTTATAACAGGAAAATTCTGGGAGATGCTTAGTTATACGTTTGATTTCTTCGTAACCCATAAGCAAACTAAGTTCATTATAATGTGCAAGGGAAATCAAGTCATCACAATTTTTGGTCACGATTAGATCATGAAACAATTTGCATCGGGTAGTTAAATGACCCCGTTCATTGCAAAGTTCACAAGTACGGCTAAGAAAATTTAAATTTTCAGCACAAACATCTAGCCTTTCTTGAAACAATTTAGTTTCTAAATACTTATGCCTCTTGGAATATCTATCTTCCCTATTTGGTGTGTACTTGCAAACCCAGTGCACTCCACAAAAATCGATATGCTTATAAGAAATATTTTCATCATAACTAGTGCAATCATCATTAGTACTATGGATATTCAGCGAGTTCATACTAACAACGTTGCAATCATGCTCTTTGTTCAAAGATTTAGTGCCAAACATTTTAATGCATTCTTCTTCTAACACTTTGGCACAATTTTCTTTTCCATCATTTTCAAGAAAGACATTAAAAAGATGAAGCATATGAGGCACCCTTAATTCCATTTTTTTGTAGTTTTATCTTATACACTAACTAGTGATAAAACAAGAAACTGAAAGATTCGATTGCAAGATCTAAAGATATACCTTCAAGCACTCACCTCCCCGGCAACGGCGCCAGAAAAGAGCTTGATGCCTACTACACAACTGTCAGATGTCGGGTTCTGGCAAACCCTTAAGGTTCGAACTCTGGGGTGCGCACGAAGATATCTCCCCTACCGATCTACGTCCGATCGCCTCGTGAGATCTAAGCTGAAAACGATGAATAACACAAGGGACACAAGACTTATACTAGTTCAGGCCACCGTTGTGGTGTAATACCCTACTCCAGTGTGCGGTGTGGTGGATTGCCTCAGGGGCTGATGATGAACAGTACAAAGGACGAACAGCCTCACGAGAGGTGTTCTTGAGCTGGTGCAATGAACTGCTTGGGTGAGTTCGATCGCCTCTCTCCCTCTGGCTAGGGCTCTATCCGATCTCCCTGTCTACGGTGGTGGCTAGCTATATTTATAGAGGCGCTGGTCCTCTTCCCAAATATTGAGCGGGAAGGGCGCCAACAACGGCCATTTTGAAGGGGAACATCTAGTACAGGTTATCCTAACTAAAGTTGGTCTTCGACTGCCAAAAGCACTGGTGATGACGCCGTCTTGGGCTCCACGGTGACCTCGATCCTGCCGCTCCGCTGGTCTTGGTCTCGTTGCACTGAAATGGCAACCTTTGTCTGATGCCTTGGTATTCCACGTCTGTGCTTGCCCCCTTTGCACCAAAGAGGAAACAAGGACACAGCGCAGGCCGGCACCCGCCTGGTCTCGATCGTCATGGCTTGCGTCACGAGCACCTTGCGAGGTACCCTGCCTTGATCTCTCCGCCTCCTCGCGAGCCTGCCTGGCGAGGCCGCTCCTGAGGAAGTTTTGTGTCGTTCGCCTCATGAGGCTTGGCCTCGCGAGGTCTTGAGTCTTGTCTTGATGAAGATGAGCGTCTTGGGCCACCACTTGAGCCACGTCGCAGGCTGCAGTGCAAGTCTGGGGACCCCGTTCCTGTAACGCCGACAAGAGCCCCGCCCAAGGCGCGCCGGACTTGGCTTAGCGGAGAAGCGAAGGGGCAAGTGCGGAGCACCGCGGGCCCCATCAGCCTGCGGCCTTGGGCGCCGCATGGCGTTTGATTGGACGTGGGCATATTCGCTTCCCCACGCTTCCCCACGCTTCCCCATTATGCGCCTGGCTAGGCAGCCACGAGGCTTGTACACAGTTATCCTCCCTTCACAGCCCGCTCCTTGTTCCAGGAGCCGTCGCAGGGAGGCAAGCATCGGCAGGAGCTGGGGGGCCTGATGTCGAGGTGCTGATGTCGCGTGGGACTCCCGAAGCATCATCCTCCGGAGCTTATGGAGCCCCTAGCGAGGTGATGGATGACGAGGGGGCGCGGCCTGCCACTCCCGAGGCCGAAGTCCCCGAGGCCTCGGCAGGCCACCAAGAGGTGACACTTGGTTGCTCCTCTCAGGCTGGTGCCCTTGATGTAGGCCGTCCCGATGCTTCGGCTCCCATGTTGCGCGCCGGCCCGCACGTCACGAGCCTGGGCCGGTTCCGCATAGATTTCGAGGCCCTTCGCAAGAAGAAGGAGGCTTCCGGTGGTGATGATCGCCCATTCCGCCCACTGAAGCACAGGAAGTAATTTGCCATGGACAAGTAAGTCCCTCCTTCTCACAGTTCCTTGTCTAAATCTCCCTTTGTTGATCGTGGTCTTTCAGGATTCCTTCTGACGAGCCCGCGGAGCCGGCTGACGAGCCGCTTCCTCAGGCTTCTCCTCCCTCACCGACCTTGGTCGCCCCGAGTCTGCGTGCTGCCCTAGGTGCAAGCTCGACTGGAGATGCAGGCCGGCTTGCGGCGTGCCTCAATCCTGTCGGCGCGCCGCTCTTCCTTCGTGATCTCTCCTCGGGCACCACCAGCTTGCCCCGAGCTCCTCCACTGATCATAGGCGGCGAGTGGCTGAAGCCGATCTTTGGGTCCTCAGCGGGAGGTGGATCGACGCCCGGCTGGGTCCCCTGCGGGGCCCGCCCGGCGATCGCAGGGGCACCAGCCCCCAGCCCCCTGCCGAGAGGGGGCGAACCACTCCAAGGCCCTCCGCCAGCATCGACGGCGGAGGATGGTGTTGACGACGTGCTTGGGCATGCGCGGGGGCGCAGCGCACTCCGCCAAGAGTTCCTCCAGAGGGCAGCCGATGTAGTGAGCCAGCTCGGCGTAGAGCTGGCGGCTGAAGACGCGCGTCTCGAAGCTGAAGGCTTGAGGCTGGTCGAGGAGCAGCACAAGCTGAAGGCGGCCGTTGGTCTCGCGCGCCACCAGCGTGACCTTAAAATTGCCAGTGCCGAGGCATCCCTGGCAACCTCTCGGGAGGCCTGTTCCCGGGCTCTTGAGGAAGCTCAGGAGGCAGACAAACGACGCGAAGCTGCGGAGGAGCGCGCGTGGGAGCTCCAAGACTGGTGCAACTCCACAGGCGAGGTGGAGCTGCGCCGATCTGCCCTTACCTTCTTTGAAGGGGGCCGCCGAGGAGGAGGAGCTCGAGGCGTAAAGAAGCGCCGACGCTGAGATCGCCGAGCGCAACCTCGATCTGGAGCGGTTGAGATTTAGGGAGCGCCAGTCGCTGGGCGGAGGACGACGTTGGCGCGGGAGGCCCGGATCCAGGAGGAGATCGACCGTCGCAAGTGAGGCTCGCACCGGCCTTGAGCGCGAGTACGAAGAGCGGCTGGAGTTGATCAGGGCTGAAGCTGCGGGCAGGACTGCTGCCCTCCGGACCAGGTTGACTGAAGCCACACAACGAGCTGAGGCCACCGCTGCTACGCCAGGCTCGGCGCAGGCTGAGCTAGCCTCCTCCCGCGCCGAACTGCTCCTTCTTCAACGGTGGGTTGATGATGCCGAGGCCGTCGCGGAGCAGAATGCGGACGAGATCCGCCAGCGGCAGACGTTGGAACACATGCACGGCCCCATGCTCCGAACGCTCAGGGAAAGGGCTAACACGACCTTGGGCAACATCTGCGAGGCTGCCGCCGAGGAGCCGAATGTGACCAACTACGCCGGCAACCTCCAGTTCTTCACTGACGTGGTGACGCATCTGGAGAACCGCTCTCAGAGGTCTCGCTAGCTGGTGGAGGAACGGAGCCGCGGCCTGCTCGCGCGGGCATTCTCCCGCGTCTTTAGCCATCTTCAGAACCTCGATCCCCTCTTCGACTTTGATGCCGCCATCGCCCGGTGCTCGAGGCCGTCCGAGGCGACCTGGCGTGGTGGGTGGAGGACAATGCTGATGCGCTCGTCCGGGCCTTCACTTCCGACGATGACAGGGTGATCGTTGCTGCCGATGAAGGCGTCGTAGTGAACGGTGGTGGAGACGGCGCCAACAACGGTGATGAAGAGGCTGGTGGCGACGACGGTGGTGCCAGCGACGCCTCCGGGGACGCCCTGGGAGATGCGGCGAGCGATTTGTCCGATTGATCCCGCGCTTCCTCCCGCTGCTTGCCCTGCACAGGAAGAGACTTGGGCATGGCCCGGAAGGTTGTGAGAGCATTTTTGGGAGGGGAAGCCCCTCGTGTAAGAAGATTGTTGCCTAGGTGTTGTTAAGATGGGCGCCGGATGAGTGCCTACATGATACCGTGATTGTCACGATGAATAAGTTGTCGTGGTTTTACCTTTGTCTTGGCGAGCCTCGAGTGGGCCTGCGGTGTCCATTCAGGGGCCCCGTGGGGGTCCCATTTGACCTTGCGGCGAGAGCCTGGCTGGAGCGAACACCGGCCGCGGGACGGCGAGCGCACGTGCTGGGCCCTGCCCTACTCGCGAGGGGCCCGCGAGAGGGAGGCAGCTAGTGTGAATTCCAACTTGAACAGAAATCGGGGCACGAGAAAGCACACGAATAAGACACGACACCCCTCCCCGCACACACAAATGCAAATTCGACTTCAACTTTAGATCCGAGACGAGAAAACTTGTTCGCACGAAAAAGAAAGCAAAAGCAAAAGGCCGCGTCCAGCACCTAGTCTAGTCTTCGACGGCTTCTCACCAACGCGGAGCTAAGTGCTGCCACTGGGCGTGGGAGGGAGCCCCCGAGGCCCGAGGGCGGCTCTCCGGAGACTCTGGGGCGTGTACAACCCCAACTCATTATTACATGAGAGTGTCCCGGGCGGCGAGCTTCACAGGCACTGGGCCTTCTTCACAGGTACTGGCCTTGCTTCATATTGCCAGATGAGGGCCCCGCCTTGCGCCACCCTTGGCCCCATCGACGGCGACCGGAAACCAGGACGACGCCAATGGGGAAAAGTGGACGCCAGCTGTTCCCCCGACAACCATGGGTCCTCTGCCGGGGGCAGGCCCTGGGGCACCTCCCCGGCAGAGGGCCTACCTCCGAAGAACTCCTTGCTCCGCACGCCATGGGGGGGAACCTGGCTCCCGACCCCTCTCCTGCTGCCCCCAGTGCCCTCCTCCTGAGGGGAAGGAGATTGCCGCACTGGGGCAGCCATCCGCTGTGGTGACCTGAACCTCCTGCGTGTTGGGGAACGTAGTAATTTCAAAATTTTCCTACGCACACGCAAGGATCATGGTGATGCATAGCAACGAGAGGGGAGAGTGTATGTCCACGTACCCTCGTAGACCGTAAGCGGAAGCGTTATAACAACGCTGCGGTTGATGTAGTCGTGACGTCTTCACGATCCGACCGATCCAAGTACCGAACGCACGGCACCTCCGAAGTTACGCACACGTTCAGCTCGATGACGATCCCCGGACTCCGATCCAAAGCAAAGTGTCGGGATGAGTTCCACAAGACGACGGGCGTGGTAGCGATGATGATGCTCCATCGACGCAGGGCTTCGCTTAAGCTCCGCTGACGATATGACTTCACCGGCGCAGGGCTTCGCCTAAGCTCATGACGATATGACTTCACCGGCGCATTGCGCCGCTAAGCTCATGACGATATGACCGAAGTGGAATATGGTGGAGGGGCACCAGACACGGCTAAGGAACGATCCGTAGATCAACTTGTGTGTCATGGGGTGCCCCTGCCCCGTATATAAAGGAGCAAGGGAGGGGTGGCCGGCCTAGGAGGAGGCGCACCAAGGGGAGTCCTACTCCCACCGGGAGTAGGATTCCCCTTTCTAGTCCAACTAGGAGTCCTTCCATATATTAGGAGTAGGAGACAAGGAAGGGAAGAGAGAAGGAAGGAAGGAAGGAGGTGCGGCCCCTCCCTAGTCAATTCGGACTAGGCCATGAAGCGCGCGGCCTGCCCTAGGCAGCCCCTCTCTCTTTCCCGCAGGACCCAATAAGGCCCAATACTTCTCCCCGGCGAATTCCGTAACTCTCCGGTATTCCGAAAAATACCCGAATCATTCGAACCTTTCCGAACTCCGAATATAGTCGTCCAATATATCGATCTTTACGTCTCGACCATTTCGAGACTCCTCGTCATGTCCCCGATCTCATCCGGGACTCCGAACTCCTTCGGTACATCAAAACTCATAAACTCATAATATAAGCATCGCCATCGAAACCTTAAGCTTGCGGACCCTACGGGTTCGAGAACTATGTAGACATGACCTAGAACTATTCTCGGTCAATAACCAATAGCGGGACCTGGATGCCCATATTGGCTCCTACATATTCTACGAAGATCTTTATCGGTCAAACCGCATAACAACATACGTTGTTCCCTTTGTCATCGGTATGTTACTTGCCCGAGATTCGATCGTCGGTATCCAATACCTAGTTCAATCTCGTTACCGGCAAGTCTCTTTACTCGGTCCGTAATACATCATCTCGCAACTAACTTATTAGTTGCAATGCTTGCAAGGCTTATCTGATGTGTATTACCGAGAAGGCCCAGAGATACCTCTCCGACAATCGGAGTGACAAAACCTAATCTCGAAATACGCCAACCCAACATGTACCTTTGGAGACACCTGTAGTACTCCTTTATAATCACCCGATTACGTTGTGACGTTTGGTAGTACCCAAAGTGTTCCTCCGTAAACGGGAGTTGCATAATCTCATAGTTATAGGAACATGTATAAGTCATGAAGAAAGCAATAGCAACATACTAAACGATCAAGTGCTAGGCTAACGGAATGGGTCATGTCAATCAGATCATTCTCCTAATGATGTGATCCCGTTAATCAAATGACAACTCATGTCTATGGTTAGGAAACATAACCATCTTCGATTAACGAGCTAGTCAAGTAGAGGCATACTAGTGACACTCTGTTTGTCTATGTATTCACACATGTATTATGTTTCCGGTTAATACAATTCTAGCATGAATAATAAACATTTATCATGAAATAAGGAAATAAATAATAACTTTATTATTGCCTCTAGGGCATATTTCCTTCACTGCGACCCATGGTTAGCATAAGCCTGCTCCTGAGGAATTAGCGGTACCCGGTAGTTGTCGAGGCTCCCGTGAGGCTCCTGAAGGAGCTCGCCTTCTGGCGCCTCTTCCTCCCAGCCTGACCCGAGGAACGAGCCGTGGTCTTCCTCCAGCGTGTACCCTCGATCCACCATGTGGGGCACATATGCCTCCGGGGCCACCACCCCAAAGGCCTCGCCGTGGTGCTCCACACGCCATGCAGCTCGACTTGAAGCTCCGTCTTGGGGACGGTAAGGTGGCGGCCCGTTGGGACCAAAGGCAGCGACGCACATGCTCTCGCTTACAGTGGGCGGTGCCGCAGACAGCTTTGCTTCAGCCGATGGCTGTGCCGGTGTTGATGAAGCCTTGAGGCGTGCTGGGGCGTGGGTGCGGATCGGTCCGCCCGTGATCCTCCGGGGCTCGGGCTGGAAGCTGGACGCAGAACGGGGAGCCCACGACGCAGCGGCATCCAGGAGCTCGGCGACGCGTTACAGCAGCACGTCGCGGCCGCTCTCTTGCAGTCTGCACCGCAGCAGCTCTCGCGACACCGTGAGCGCGGCCTTCATGTTTGCCTGCTCCCATCGGGTGTGCGGCGCCGTGGCCGTAGCGTGTCTTGAGGCCCTTGCTGCCGATTGTACTTGCCGTGGAATGAGGGCAGGGGACGCCTGACCGCGCCGCCCGCATCCCGCAGTGTTCTGCGGGGCGCGGGCTGCCTGGGGTGCGGGGTTGAAGTCACCTTGAGCAGGCAGCACGGCATGGGCAGGCCATGCCGCCCAGCGGTCAGAGTTGGCTGTCGGGTCGCCGGACATGGAGGCGATGACGCGGCGGAGCGTAAGACGGAACAAAGAAGATTCCGGTGCACCCCTACCTGGCGCGCCAAATGTCGGATGTCGGGTTCCGGCAGACCCTTAAGGTTCGAACTCTGGGGTGCGCACGAAGATCTCTCCCCTACCGATCTACGTCCGATCGCCTCGTGAGATCTAAGCTGAAAACGATGAACAACACAAGGGACACAAGACTTATACTGGTTCGGGCCACCGTTGTGGTGTAATACCCTACTCCAGTGTGTGGTGTGGTGGATTGCCTCAGGGGCTGATGATGAACAGTACAAAGGATGAACAGCCTCGCGAGAGGTGTTCTTGAGCTGGTGCGATGAACTGCTTGGGTGAGTTCGATCGCCTCTCTCCCTCTGGCTAGGGCTCTATCCGATCTCGCTGTCTATGGTGGTGGCTAGCTCTATTTATAGAGGCCCTAGTCCTCTTCCCAATTATTGAGTGGGAAGGGCGCCAACAATGGCCATTTTGAAGGGGAACATCTAGTACAGGTTATCCTGACTAAAGTTGGTCTTCGGCTGCCAAAAGCATTGGCGATGACGCCGTCTTGGGCTCCACGGTGACCCAGAGATACCTCTCCGACAATCGGAGTGACAAAACCTAATCTCGAAATACGCCAACCCAACATGTACCTTTGGAGACACCTGTAGTACTCCTTTATAATCACCCAGTTACGTTGTGACGTTTGGTAGTACCCAAAGTGTTCCTCCGTGGCGGGAGTTGCATAATCTCATAGTTATAGGAACATGTATAAGTCATGAAGAAAGCAATAGCAACATACTAAACGATCAAGTGCTAGGCTAACGGAATGGGTCATGTCAATCAGATCATTCTCCTAATGATGTGATCCCGTTAATCAAATGACAACTCATGTCTATGGTTAGGAAACATAACCATCTTCGATTAACGAGCTAGTCAAGTAGAGGCATACTAGTGACACTCTGTTTGTCTATGTATTCACACATGTATTATGTTTCCGGTTAATACAATTCTAGCATGAATAATAAACATTTATCATGAAATAAGGAAATAAATAATAACTTTATTATTGCCTCTAGGACATATTTCCTTCAGTCTCCCACTTGCACTAGAGTCAATAATCTAGTTCACATCATCATGTGATTTAACACCAATATTCACATCCGTATGTGATTAACACCCATAGTTCACATCGTCATGTGACCAACACCCAAAGGGTTTACTAGAGTCAATAATCTAGTTCACATCGCTATGTGATTAACACCCAAAGAGTACTAAGGGATGATCATGTTTTGCTCGTGAGAGAAGCTTAGTCAACGGGTCTGTCACATTCAGAGCCGTATGTATTTTGCAAATATTCTATGTCTACAATGCTCTGTACGGGGCTACTCTAGCTAATTGCTCCCACTTATAATATGTATCCAGATTGAGACTTAGAGTCATCTGGATCAGTGTAAAAAGCTTGCATCGATGTAACTCTTTCTGACGGGCTCTTTTATCACCTCCATAATCGAGAAATATTTCCTTAGTCCTCACTAAGGATGTTCTTGACCAATGTCCAAAGGATCTACTCCTAGATCACTATTGTACTCCTTGCAAAATTCAGAGCAAGGTATACAATAGGTCCGGTACATAGCATAGCATACTTTATAGAACCTATGGTGAGGCATAGGGAATGACTTTCATTCTCTTTTCTATTTTCTCATTGTGGTCGGGATTTGAGTCTTACTCAATTTCACACCTTTGCAACACATGCAAGAACTTTTCTTTGACTGTTCCATTTTGAACTACTTCAAAATCTTGACAAGGTATGTTCTTATTGAAAAAAAACTCATCAAGCGTTTTTGATCTATCTCAATAGATCTTGATGCTCAATTTGTACGCAGCTTCACCGAGGTCCTTCTTTGAAAAACTCCTTTCAAATACTCCTTTATGCTTTGCAGAATAATTCTACATTATTTCCGATCAACAATATGTCATTCACATATACTTATCAAAAATGTTGTAGTGCTCCCACTCACTTTCTTATAAATACAGGCTTTTCCAAAAGTCTGCATAAAACCATATGCTTTGATCACACTATCAAAGTGTTTATTCCAACTCCGAGATGCTTGCACCAGTCCATAGATGGATCATTGGAGATTGCACATTTTGTTAGCTCCTTTAGGATTGACAAAACCTTCTGGTTGCATCATATACAACTCTTCTTTAATAAAACCATTAAAGAATGTAGTTTTGACATCCATTTGCCAGATTTCATAAAATGTGGCAGTTGCTAACATGATTCGGACAGACTTTAAGCATCGCTACAGCTTGAGAAAATCTCATTGTAGTCAACACCTTGAACTTGTCGAAAACCTTTCTGCGACAAGTCGAGCTTTGTAGATAGTAATACTACTATCAGCATTTGTCTTCCTCTTGAAGATCCATTTATATAATATGGCTTGCCGATCATCGGGCAACTCCATCAAAGTCCACACTTTGTTCTCATACATGGATCCCATCTCAGATTTCATGGTCTCAAACCATTTCATGGAATCTGGGCTCATCATCGCTTCCTCATAGTTCGAGGTTCATCATGGTCTAGTAACATGACTTCCAGAATAGGATTACCGTACCACTCACAGTGCGGACTGTACTTTGGAAGACCTACAAGGTTTTGTAGTAACTTGATCTGAAGTTTCATGATCATCATCATTAGCTTCCTCACTAATTGGTGTAGGAATCATCGGAACTGATTTCGTGATGAACTACTTTCCAATTCGGGAGAAGGTACAAATTACCTTATCAAGCTCTTACTTTCCTCCCACTCACTTCTTTCGAGAGAAACTTCTTCTCTAGAAAGGATCCACCTTAGCAACGAAAAAACTTGCCTTCGGATCTGTGATAGAAGGTGTACCCAATAGTTACCTTTGGGTATTCTATGAAGACGCACTTCTCCGATTTGGGTTTGAGCTTATCGGTGAAAACTTTTTCACATAAGCATCACAACTCCAAACTTTTAAGAAATGACAGCTTAGGTTTCTTTGTTAAACCATAGTTCATACGGTGTCATCTCAACGGATTTAGATGGTGCCCTATTAAACGTGAATGCAGCTGTCTCTAATGCATAACCCCAAAACGATAGTGGTAAATCGGTAAGATACATCATAGATCGCACCATATCCAATAAAGTGTGGTTACGACGTTCGGACACACCATTATGCTGTGGTGTTCGGTGGCGTGAGTAGTGAAATTATTTCACATTGTTTTAATCAAGGCCAAACTTCGTAACTCAAATATTTTTCCTCTGCGATCATATCGTAGAAACTTTTATTTTCTTGTTACGATGATTCTTCACTTCACTCTGAAATTCTTTGAACTTTTCAAATGTTTCAGACTTGTGTTTCATCAAGTAGATATACCCATATCTGCTCAAATCATCTTGTGAAGGTCAGCAAATAACGATACTTGCCACGAGCATCAACACTCATTGGATCGCATACATCGGTATGTATTATTTCCAATAAGTCAGTAGCTTGTTCCATTGTTCCGGAGAACGGAGTTTTAGTCATCTTGCCCAAAAGGCACGGTTCGTAAGCATCAAATGATTCATAATCAAGTGATTCCAAAAATCCATCAGCATGGAGTTTCTTCATGCGCTTTACACCAATATGACCTAAACGGCAGTGCCACAAATAAGTTGCACTATCATTATTAACTTTGCATCTTTTTGGTTTCAATATTATGAATATGTGTATCACTATGATCGAGATCCAATGAACCGTTTTCATTGGGTGTGTAACTATATAAGGTTTTATTCATGTAAACAGAACAACAATTTATTCTCTTACTTAAATGAATAACCGTATTGTAATAAACATGATCAAATCATATTTATGCTCAACACCAAATAACACTTATTTAGGTTCCACACTAATCCCGAAAGTATAGGGAGTGTGCGATGATGATCATATCAATCTTGGAACTACTTCCAACACTCCTCGTCACCTCCCCTTCAACTAGTTTACATTCATTACGCAACTCCTGTTTCAAGTTACTACTCTTAGCAACTGAACCAGTATCAAATACCGAGGGTTGCTACGAACACTAGTAAAATACACATCAATAATCTGTATATCAAATATACCTTTGTTCACTTTGCCATCCTTCTTATCCGCCAAATACTTGGGGTAGTTCCGCTTCTAGTGACCAGTTCCATTGCAGCAAAAGCACTTAGTCTCGTGCTTAGGTCCAGACTTGGGCTTCTTCACTCGAGCAACAACTTGCTTGCCGTTCTTCTTGAAGTTCCCCTTCTTCCCTTTGCCCTTTTCCTTGAGACTAGTGGTCTTGTCAATCATCAACACTTGATGCTCTTTCTTGATTTCTACCTTCGTCGATTTCAACATCACAAAGAGCTCGGGAATCGTTTCGTCATCCCTTGCATACTATAGTTCATCACGAAGTTCTAGTAACTTAGTGATGGTGACTAGAGAATTTCATCAATCACCGCCTTATCCGGAAGATTAACTCCCACTTGATTCAAGCGATTGAAGTACCCGGACAATCTGAGAACATGCTTACTAGTTGAGCGATTCTCTTCCATCTTTTAGCTATAGAACTTGTTGGAGATTTCATATCTCTCAACTCGGTATTTGCTTGAAATATTAACTTCAATTCCTGGAACATCTCATATGGTCCATGACGCTCAAAACGTCTTTGAAGTCCCGATTCTAAGCCGTTTAAGCATGGTGCACTAAACTATCAAGTAGTCATCATATTGAGCTAGCCAAACGTTCATAACGTGCATACGCTCCTGCAATAGGTCTGTCACCTAGCGGTGCATTAAGGACATAATTCTTACGTGCAGCAATGAGGATAAACCTCAGATCACGGATCCAATCCGCATCATTGCTACTAACATTTTTCAATACAATTTTCTCTAGGAACACATATAAAAACATAGGGAAGCAACAACGCGAGCTATTGATCTACAACATAATTTGCAAAATACTACCAGGACTAAGTTCATGATAAATTTAAGTTCAATTAATCATATTACTTAAGAACTCCCACTTAGGCAGACATCTCTCTAGTCATCTAAGTGATCACGTGATCCAAATCAACTAAACCATAACCGATCATCACGTGAGATGGAGTAGTTTTCAATGGTGAACATCTTATGTTGATCATATCTACTATATGATTCACGCCGACCTTTCGGTCTCCGTGTTCGAGGCCATATCTGCATATGCTAGGCTCGTCAAGTATAACCTGAGTATTCTGCGTGTGCAAAACTGGCTTGCACCCGTTGTAGATGGACGAGAGCTTATCACACCCGATCATCACGTGGTGTCTCGCACGACGATTTAACTTTGGCAACGGTGCATACTCGGGAGAACACTACTTGATAATTTTAGTGAGAGATCATCTTAAAATGCTACCGTCAATCAAAGCAAAATAAGATGCATAAAGGATAAACATCACATGCAATCAATATAAGTGATATGATATGGCCATCGTCATCTTGTGCTTGTGATCTCCAAAGCACCGTCGTGATCACCATCGTCACCGGCGCGACACCTTGATCTCCATCGTAGCATAGTTGTCGTTACACCATCTATTGCTTCTACGACTATCGCTACCGCTTAGTGATAAAGTAAAGCAATTACAGGTATGCTTTGCATTTCATACAATAAAGCGACAACCATATGGCTCTAGCGATTGCCGATAACTTCGGTTACAAAACATGATCATCTCATACAATAAAATATAGCATCACGCCTTGACCATATCACATCACAACATGCCCTGCAAAAACAAGTTAGACGTCCTCTACTTTGTTGTTGCAAATTTTACGTGGCTGCTACGGGCTTAAGCAAGAACCAATCTCACCTACGCATCAAGACCACAACGATACTTCGTCAAATAGACTCCGTTTAACCTTCTCAAGGACCGGGCGTAGCACACTCGGTTCAACTAAAGTGAGAGAGACAGACACCCGCCAGCCACCTTTAAGCACGAGTGCTCGTGAACGGTGAAACCAGTCTCGCGTAAGCGTCACGCGTAATGTCGGTCCGGGCCGCTTCATCTCACAATACCGCTGAACCAAAGTATGACATGCTTTGGTAGGCAGTATGACTTGTATCGCCCACAACTCACTTGTGTTCTACTCGTGCAAAACATCAAACCATAAAAACCTAGGCTCGGATGCCACCGTTGGGGAACGAGTAATTTCAAAATTTTCCTACGCATTGCGCAAGGATCATGGTGATGCATAGCAACGAGAGGAGAGTGTATGTCCACGCACTCGTGAGACCGTAAGCGAAGCGTTATAACAACGCGGTTGATGTAGTCGTATCGTCTTCACGATCCGACCAATCCAAGTACCGAACGTCACGGCACCTCCGAGTTCTGCACACGCTCAGCTCGATGACGATCCCGGACTCCGATCCAAAGCAAAGTGTCGGGGATGAGTTCCACAAGACGACGGCGTGGTGACGATGATGATGCTCCACCGACGCGGGGCTTCGCCTAAGCTCATGACGATATGACTTCACCGGCGCAGGGCTTCGCCTAAGCTCCGCTGACGATATGACTTCACCGGGCGCAGTGCCGCCCTAAGCTCCGCTGACGATATGACCAAGTGGAATATGGTGGAGGGGCACCAGACACGGCTAAGGAACGATCCGTAGATCAACTTGTGTGTCATGGGGTGCCCCTGCCCCGTGATATAAAGGAGCAAGGGAGGGTGGCGGCCTAGGAGGAGGCGCACCAAGGGGGGAGTCCTACTCCCACCGGGAGTAGGATTCCCCCTTTCCTAGTCCAACTAGGAGTCCTTCCATATATTAGGAGTAGGAGACAAGGAAGGGGAAGAGAGAAGGGAAGGAAGGAGGGGGTGCGGCCCCTCCCCCTAGTCCAATTCGGACTAGGCCATTGGGGGGCGCGCGGCCTGCCCTAGGCAGCCCCTCTCTCTTTCCCGCAGGGCCCAATAAGGCCCAATACTTCTCCCCGGCGAATTCCCGTAACTCTCCGGTACTCCGAAAAATACCCGAATCATTCGGAACCTTTCCGAACTCGAATATAGTCGTCCAATATATCGATCTTTACGTCTCGACCATTTCGAGACTCCTCGTCATGTCCCCGATCTCATCCGCGACTCCGAACTCCTACGGTACATCAAAACTCATAAACTCATAATATAAGCATCGCCGAAACCTTAAGCGTGCGGACCCTACGGGTTCGAGAACTATGTAGACATGACCTAGAACTATTCTCGGTCAATAACCAATAGCGGGACCTGGATGCCCATATTGGCTCCTACATATTCTACGAAGATCTTTATCGGTCAAACCGCATAACAACATCGTTGTTCCCTTTGTCATCGGTATGTTACTTGCCCGAGATTCGATCGTCGGTATCCAATACCTAGTTCAATCTCGTTACAGGCAAGTCTCTTTACTCGTTCCGTAATACATCATCTCGCAACTAACTTATTAGTTGCAATGCTTTCAATGCTTATCTGATGTGTATTACCGAGAAGGCCCAGAGATACATCTCCGACAATCGGAGTGTAAAAACCTAATCTCGAAATACGCCAACCCAACATGTACCTTTGGAGACACCTGTAGTACTCCTTTATAATCACCCGATTACGTTGTGACGTTTGGTAGTACCAAAGTGTTCCTCCGGTAAACGGAGTTGCATAATCTCATAGTTATAGGAACATGTATAAGTCATGAAGAAAGCAATAGCAACATACTAAACGATCAAGTGCTAGGCTAACGGAATGGGTCATGTCAATCAGATCATTCTCCTAATGATGTGATCCCATTAATCAAAATGACAACTCATGTCTATGGTTAGGAAACATAACCATCTTCGATTAACGAGCTAGTCAAGTAGAGGCATACTAGTGACACTCTGTTTGTCTATGTATTCACACATGTATTATGTTTCCGGTTAATACAATTCTAGCATGAATAATAAACATTTATCATGAAATAAGGAAATAAATAATAACTTTATTATTGCCTCTAGGGCATATTTCCTTCATCATGACCCATGGTTAGCATAAGCCTGCTCTCGAGGAATTAGCGGCACCGGTAGTTGTCGAGGCTCCCGTGAGGCTCCTGAAGGAGCTCGCCTTCTGGCGCCTCTTCCTCCCAGCCTGACCCGAGGAACGAGCCGTGGTCTTCCTCCAGCGTGTACCCTCGATCCACCATGTGGGGCACATATGCCTCCAGGGCCACCACCCCAAAGGCCTCGCCGTGGTGCTCCACACGCCATGCAGCTCGACTTGAAGCTCCGTCTTGGGGACGGTAAGGTGGCGGCCCGTTGGGACCAAAGGCAGCGACGCACATGCTCTCGCTTACCAGGGGCGGTGCCGGCACAGCCTGCTGCTCAGCGCTGATGGCCAGGCCGGTGTTGATGAAGCCTTGAGGCGTGCCAGGGGGCGCGTGGGTGCGGATCGGTCCGCCCCGTGATCCTCCCGGGGCCTGGGCTGGAAGCTGGACGCAGAACGGGGGAGCCCCTGACGCAGCGGCATCCAGGAGCTCGGCGACGCGTTACAGCAGCACGTCGCGGCCGCTCTCTTGCAGTCTGCACCGCAGCAGCTCTCGCGACACCGTGAGCGCGGCCTTCATGTTTTCCTGCTCCCATCGGGTGTCGGGCGCCGTGGTCAGAAGCGTGTCTTGAGGCCCTTGCCGCCGATTGTACTTGCCGTGGAATGAGGGCAGGGGACGCCGACCGCGCCCGCATCCCGCAGTGTTCTGCGGGCGCGGGCTGCTGAAATCGCGGGTTGAAGTCACCTTGAGCAGCAAAGACGGCATGGGCAGGCCATGCCGCCCAGCCGTGATCGAGTTGGTCGCCGGTCGCCGGACATGGAGGCGATGACGCGCGGAGCGTAAGACGGAACAAAGAAGATTCCGGTGCACCTACCGGCGCGCCAAATGTCGGATGTCGGGTTCGGCAGACCCTTAAGGTTCGAACTGGGTGCGACGAAGATCTCTCCCTACCGATTCACGTCTGATCGCCTCACGAGAATCTAAGCTAACACAATGAACAACACGAGGGACACAAGATTTATACTGGTTCGGGCGACCGTCATGGTGTAATACCCTACTCCAGGGTGTGGTGTGGTGGATTGCCTCAGGGGCCGATGATGGACAGTACAAAGGATGAACAGCCTCGCGAGAGGCGTTCTTGAGCTGGTGGCGATGAATTGCTTGGGTGAGTTCGATCGCCTCTCTCCCTCTGGCTAGGGCTCTATCCGATCTCGCTGTCTATGGTGGTGGCTAGCTCTATTTATAGAGGCCCTAGTCCTCTTCCCAATTATTGAGTGGGAAGGGCGCCAACAATGGCCATTTTGAAGGGGAACATCTAGTACAGGTTATCCTGACTAAAGTTGGTCTTCGGCTGCCAAAAGCATTGGCGATGACGCCGTCTTGGGCTCCACGGTGACCCCCATCCTGCCGCTGCGCTGGTCTTGGTCTCGTTGCACTGAAATGGAAACCTTTTCCTGATGCCTCGGTACTCCACCTCTGTGCTTGCCCCCTTTGCACCAAAGAGGAAACAAGGACACAACGAGCCGGCGCCCACTGGTCTCGATCGTCATGGCTTGCGTCCACGAGCACCTCGCGAGGTACCACTGCCTTGATCTCTCCGCCTCCTCGCGAGCCTGCTGGCGAGGCCACTCTGAGGAAGTCTTGTGTAAATCCGCCCATGAGGCTTGGCCCCTCGCGAGGGTCTTGAGTCTTGCGCTGATGAAGATGAGCCGTACTGGGCCACCACTTGAGCCACGCTGCAGGCCACAGGCAGGCAAGTCTGGGGACCCCCGTTCTCAGAACACCGACAACAACCTTCTTCTTGTAGACGTCGTTGGGCCTCCAAGTGCAGAGGTTTGTAGGACAGTAGCAAATTTCCCTCAAGTGGATGACCTAAGGTTTATCAATCCGTGGGAGGCGTAGGGTGAAGATGGTCTCTATATAACAACCCTGCAACCAAATAACAAAGAGTCTCTTGTGTCCCCAACACACCCAATACAATGGTAAATTGTATAGGTGCACTAGTTCGGCGAAGAGATGGTGATACAAGTGCAGTATGGATGGTAGATATAGGTTTTTGTAATATGAAAATATAAAAATAGCAAGGTAACAAGTTATAGAAGTGAGCGTAAACGGTATTGCAATGTGTTGAAATAAGGCCTAGGGTTCATACTTTCACTAGTGCAAGTTCTCTCAACAATAATAACATAATTGGATCATATAACTATTCCTCAACATGCAACAAAGAGTCACTCCAAAGTCACTAATAGCGGAGAACAAACGAAGAGATTATTGTAGGGTACTAAACCACCTCAAAGTTATTCTTTCGGATCAATCTATTCAAGAGTTTGTACTAGAATAACACCTTAAGACACATATCAACCAAAACCCTAATGTCACCTAGATACTCCAATGTCACCTCAAGTATCCGTGGGTATGATTATACGATATGTATCACACAATCTCAGATTCATCTATTCAAACAACACAAAGAACTTCAAAGAATGCCCCAAAGTTTCTACCAAAAAGTCAAGACGAAAACGTGTGCCAACCTCTATGCATAGATTCCCACGGAACCCGCAAGTTGATCACCAAAACATACATCGAGTGGATCAATAGAATAACCCATTGTCACCATGGGTATCCCACGCAAGACATACATCAAGTGTTCTCAAATCCTTAAAGACTCAATCCGATAAGATAACTTCAAAGGGAAAACTCAATCCATTACAAGAGAGTAGAGGGGGAGAAACATCATAAGATCAACTATAATAGCAAAGCTCGCGGTACATCAAGATCGTGCCAAATCAAGAACACGAGAGAGAGAGAGAGACCAAACACATAGCTACTGGTACACACCCTTAGCCCCGAGGGTGAACTACTCCCTCCTCGTCATGGAGAGCGCCGGGATGATGAAGATGGCCACCGGTGAGGGTTCCCCCCTCCGACAGGGTGCCGGAACAGGGTCCCGATTGGTTTTTGGTGGCTACAGAGGCTTGCGGCGGCGGAACTCCTAATCTATTCTTCTTTCTGGAAGTTTGGGTTTATATACGAGGTATTGGAGTCGGGAACAAGTCAGGGGGTCCCCGAGGTGGCCATGAGGCAGGGGGGCACGCCTTGGGGGGGTAGGGCGCCCTCCACCCTCGTGGTGGCCTCTAGACTCTTCTGGCCCACTTCCGGTACTCCGTGGGCTTCTTCTGGTCCAAAAATGATCTCTGTCAAATTTCAGCTCAATTGGACTCCGTTTGGTTTTCCTTTTCTGCGATACTCAAAAACAAGGAAAAATGTAACCTGCACTGGGCTCTAGGTAATTAGGTTAGTCCCAAAAATCATATAAAATAGCATATAAATGCATATAAAACATCCACGGTTGATAATATAATAGCATGGAACAATCAAAAATTATAGATACGTTGGAGACGTATCAGCTACTCACTCCGATGGAGGCCACAGAGCGTATGGTTATTGGATCTATCCGATGGGAGATGGTAGCACGGGGTATTTTCAACCGGTTTGGGTGGTGGTCATGTAATAGGGTAGGCAATTGGTTTTCCTATCTTCCTTATGCCAGTCGGTTGTGGCTTTACTTTTTGCTGCTCTTTGTGGGCATTTTTTGTTCTTTTGTTTGAGACATCAAGACTTGTGTTGAACCTATTTGCTTATTAATTAAGTTGGCCGTATGCATCGTTCTGATGCAGAGGTCGGGGAGCTCCCTCTTTTCGAAAAAAAACTAGCAACTTCGATGAGCGAGAAGATGGCTGGGAAGTTTTTGTGCCGAAGCTAGGAATCGCTGTTGTGATTTAGTGACGGTTGGATTGCCACGGTAATATTTCGATGCCTAGGCGGCTAAGTTTAAGGCCAACTCCAACGAGTGATTCTATTTGGTCCGACGGCGTCTTTTTGGGTCGAAACAGATAGAAATCGCGGCTCAACGCGCGCGTGTAAACGGATGGGCGTCTGTTTTTTGTCCTTCATCGACCCATTTCCGATCCAAATTTAGGACGCGTTTGCAAATAAACGGATAACGCGCGAACGGGCGGGGGCGCTCTCTTTGCCCTCCCCTAGCCCGCCCGTCGGTGAGAAATTTCCCTTTTCCCCCTTCCCTATTTGGCTTTACACCTCCCCCTCCCCCCTCGTCATAGCCACCGCCCATGTTCCAGCCACTCCATCACTGTGTAGGCCAGCCGCCCAAGCCCCGACGAATACACACAAATCCTTCCGCCCTGTCGGCCGCTTTCGGATGATTTCTTGCCAGTGTTTGTAAGCTTTCTTTGCCACCTCCGGTACCAGAGAAACCAGCACCGCCAACGACACCCATCGGCCCCAACACCGTCTGCCTCGTGCTGCAAGGCCGCCTGCCGCTGCCCGTCTCTGCTTCTAGAGGCCTGCTTCCTTCACGAGGCGGTCGGGTTGCTCTTCATTGGCCGCATCTCCATCATAACCATAAGGTGTTCGACACTTTGCTCGCAAGGTACCATGGATAGTGGGAATGCATATTTTTTCAACAACTTCATTTGTTCATCGGATGACGAAGAGCTTGTGTTTGCTACACTGATCGTCAATGACCACATTGCTAGGCAACAGCCAAGGTTCATGGGGTCAATCTCGGGCCATGCTCCGGCGTTGAACCACAATAGAGAGAGAGAGAGAGAGAGAGAGAGAGAGAGAGAGAGAGTTGCCATGCCCTGCTCTATGCAATTACTTTGAGGATTCCGCGCTCTTCAAACACCATCTTTTTCGGCGCCACTTCCGGATGGCTTATGTGTAAATAGATGATAATTAATGCACCACAATCATGTAAATTTATGTATATAATACCATGGAAACTTTGAACTTCGGGGAGGAGAAGAGGCGTGAAACATACTTGATTTTTGTGGAGTACTCATTTTTGTGTGTAAATAGCATGTTACTTTTACGCACCGCTGATCTACTAAGTTATGCACAAGCACTGTGGTAACATTGACCTGAGGAAGGAGGGTTGTTGAAGTATACACCGGTAATTTCTATGTAAATAACATGGTAGTTTTTGAATGACGGACCTGATAACTTACGTTTAAAAATCATGGTATCTTGGAAATTAACATTTAACAACCTGGTATGTTGAGCATGAGTAGCCTGATAAGTTTAGTGGGAATTACCAGATAAATCTAGCACGAGTAGCCTGGTACCTCTAGCATGAGCAGTCTTGATTCAGTTAATTCAAACTTAGTTATACATATACAAATTAGATGTCAATCAATAAAACTGCTTATATGATTTGTTAGTCCAGTTGGTTACCAGAGGTAGCCTTGGAAGGGGAGATCCTGAGTACAACTCCTGCTTTGTACACTCTTTTTTTCAAAGAAGTGTGCGATAGGCGGAAACGTCTTACCTCAACCTGAGGCAACGTGCTACGTGTTTATAGGCAGGGGCGCACCTGCCTAGAAGTGCATACATCGTTGGAGATTTTACATGAGGGATACAACTTGGAGAACAAGAGATAGAGGTAGTTACAGGAGATAAGATTACATCAGAACCAACTATCTATCCTCACTACTGCAGGAGACTACTAACACGACACTACGATCGGGGACCCTTTGCCGAAACTGTGTGCGATGCATAATCGCAAACTATGGTGTAAAAAACCCGTCAAAAAAGGTGCAAAACATTTGCGATGATGTATGCATCAAACACGATTCAGGTTTTAGTTGCGTGTGCGATGAAGGGCATATGGTTAATCCATTCAAACTGTCTGCGATGAGGCAGAACAATAGAAATGGGCAGCCATAACAATGTGTGTGCGATGCAGGACACACGGTTAATCCATACGAACTGTTTGCGATGAGGTAGAACAACAGAAACAGATAGCCATATCAATGTGTGTGCGATATATGGCATACGGCTAACTCGGACGAACTGTTTTTGATTAGGGAACACAACAAAAATAGTTCAACTTAACAAGATGTGTGTGATATGCAGCATACAGTTCACATGGATGAACTACTTGCGATGAGCCAAAAGAACATAAACGAGTCGTGTAAACAAGATGTGTGTGATACGTGGCAAACAAATTTCGGATGAACTGCTTATGCGATGAGAAATTACAACCACGTATTTATCAATACTGATTACTTCGTGTGTGATTCTGTGTGTACAAAAAACTTTGGAAAATGCAAACTAGTTGCTTGCGGTGGCTAGGAGTATCGCACACGATGCGTCTGCGAGTACTCGTGTGCGATGATTAGTATGTTACACATACGTTTCCTTATGTGAACATGTGTGTGAATTTGCAATATGGACAGTTAATATGCAAATGCCTTCTGGACATCGGGCACATGCTTAAACTCAATGAACTGTATATGATACTAATACTTTCCATGAAAATTTATGAACTTGGGTAACAACATTTGAGTAACATATATATAGTGGTTACACTATTCGACAAAGTAGGATCTTCGTAACACGGTTTTGACAACTATATGATCCATATCTACATACTTAACATAGTAACAACTATCACATTTTAAGAGGCTAAGGGCCAACAACCATATGGTCCATATCTACATACTTAACATATATAGTAACAGCTAGCACATTTTAAGAGGCTGAGGGCCAACAACCACAACTATCCACTAGAAGCAGCTTGATCACGGCAACTCGGCATCTCATCAATGAAAAGGAAGAGCCCTCCTGTGCCTTGGTAGAGCAGGAGTAGAACAGTGTCTCCAATTTTCCAATATGGATGCATTGCCACGAAAAGCAAGAACTTGTTAATTTGAATGGTTCAATTTTTGCGGGAAATGCAGTACCTTGCAATCACTTTGGCGTTATTAGCAGGCACAAGTGTAATTTGACCATGCCGAGAAATCGATCCAGGAACGGCTACATGGGGCAATTTCTATTGACATGTAGAATAAAAAACAATTGTAACATATCGTTGAAGATATATATAGTTTATGAGCATCAACATTAAAATAAGACTTTTTACCAGCGCTTTGTGCACACAATTGGTCTTGTTCAGTGTGTGCACCATAGGTCTAATTAATCCCATCCAAAATCCAGCATTCATACGCTGTGCTATCTCTGTCAGGTTATCAACAAAGTTTATGACATGCTTCAAGTCCTTCCAGTGAAATTTGGTACGCTTAGTAACATACAGATCGTTCACTATGCATCCAACTTATCCTGCTTAAAAGGTGGAAAGGTATTATTTATTCAGAACATGGCAGAAGAATATATAGTGCGCATAAATTAGTAAACAGAATTTGTTACTGCCTAGGAACGGAGTCAGAATATGATATCACAATTGGTTGCTTAAATAGTGATCAATTGGTTGCTTAAATAGTGATCAATTGGTTGCTTAAATAGTGATCAATTGGTTGCTTAAATAGTGATCAATTGGTTGCTTAAATAGTGATCAATTGGTTGCTTAAATAGTGATCAATTTGTTGCTTAAAGAGTAATATGACAGCATGGAGAAAGTTGAAAGGACACTAACCTCGATCAGACTTTGATCAGCTAATGACGTTGGGGAAGTAAACATCCATGTTAATTAGACCAGGCTATGGTGCACGCACTAGAATTTTATTGCCAGCTTTCAGTTCATAACACTTAGACATTTTTCTCCAAAAGACCGCGTTAAAATAGGAGTGACCATATTTATCAAGTTTTACGCTAACCGTCATTGTAAACCCATGTTGCATTGTCAATATGACATCCTGGGAGTCATCAGCAAAGTAAAGCCCAAGATTTCCTTCTACTCCTGTTCTTGCAAAGCAAGGGATGTATTGCTTGAAATGAAAATTAAGATCGTAAATTAGATATATTGAAATAACCGAGCAAGATGCAAATATGGGAGTAACTGATAGAACATGTCCATATATAGATGCAAGCAAAGTACAAAAATATAGAATTAAAAATAGATAATGTAACAAAGATTCGATGCAAATATATAGATAATCATTACAAAAAAATGCACTTTCGTGATGATACGTGTTTGTCACAGTAGGTCGCGTTTTTTGTCATGCATGTACATCCATGACAAATTTATGACAGAATCAAGATAGTCATACATGTGGTGTCATAGAAGTGTTCCATGACATTACCAAAATTATCATCACGGAAGTGTACACTTCCATGACGATAAATCGTGGCGTCCGCGAAGTGCTTTTCGTCAAGGGTGACCGACACGTGGCATCCACCGTAACGGAATCTTTGTTAAGCTATCGGGTCGGGTTTTGGATCCGATAACCCGTTAACAACCCCGACCAATGGGAAATTTCCACGTGTAAAATTCTTATTGGTAGGACCCGAAACTGCGATGTCGGCTCGATTGGGTCGAGATAAGGCGCCTATGATATGTCGACACGTGCCACGGCGCACCATCGCCCATTTAGCTTACAAAGCCGGCCCGTTTGACTTGGTCAAAAGTTAACGGGCTGGCCCATGAAAAGCCTATTAACGGTCTCTTCGCAAATAGCGAATTTTACGGCCCGTTAACTCACGGCCCCTTAGGCCCTAAAGGAAATCGGCCCAACAACGTCATGTGGGCCGTCGAATATAACACTAGCCCATTTCACTTTCGGCCCATGTATGGCCCACGACGTCTTTTCAGCCCATATGAGGCCTTTCAGATCTTCGCCCTTTACAGGCCCACGGTGACTCTAGCCCATAATGAACAGTAATTTTCTTTGTACCCGTTAACGGCTCGTGATTTACATGGGCCGTTTCAACCGTGTTAGCTTCGGCCTATTGGCGACCCATACGTTCTTGGGCTCCTTTTCGCCCTCGATTACTTCCGGCCACATCGCGGCTGTTCCCTAATGGGCCAAATTCGGCCCATGGCAAGAGTCGACCCGTTCTTGGCTCGTTCCCCTAATGGGCCAAATTCGCCCATGGCAAGAGTCGACCGTTCTTGGCCTGTTACCCTAATCGGCCAAATTCCGCCCATGGCAAGAGTCGGCCCGCTTCGCTCGTTAACCCGCTATGCCGCTTTCCGGCCCGTCCTATATTCTGGCCCATTAACGACCCGTTATGCCTGTGACAGAATTAAACCTTTGCTGTCCTACGGCCTGTTAACGGTCCGTTACCATGCTGGGCCGATACCAATTACGCCCGATTACGGCCCATGTGGACCCATTTATCCGACGGCCCGAGGCCCACCGATTACAGGCCCATTTATCAACGGCCCGTAGGAGACCCATGGATCCTACGGCCCGTATATGGCTCATGGTAGTTGCGGCCACTAGCAAACCAGGGAAACATAAGACTAGGAAATAAATAAAACCGAAACTAACGCTAGGCTATTAAGGCGATTGCATAGATTACATCCACTCGGCATCAAAGATCGCCACCAGTGCAAACATAGGGAACACCCTACACTATACAAAAATGGCTTGCTCTTTTCTTCGGTGTGGCTGCGTTAAGAATAAATCTTGTATCACACCAAAACAAATTACAACTATATAACAAAAGGAAGGTTGGCATAAAACTTATGATCTAGCGAGATAAATGCACCACCGAAGTTGAAGCTCAGTTCATTTGATCCGACTATTACGTTTTCATGTTGTATTGTCCGATGGAGCACCATAAGCCTCGCCTTCATTTCCCTAGGCTCTGAACAACATAGCAAATGTCTGATAGTCTGGTTTCAAAACCATGCATATCTTGACGACATTGAGCAATGTTTCTCCTTGTTTCACAAAGGGTCTCTGTTAGAGAATGGACTTGTGTCTAGAGCGCAGATACAACATTGCTTTGAGCTTGCATATCTTGATCATGAGGCAGTTTGGACGATATTGCCTTAACAACCAACCCAAAGATACGCAGAACGTGCTTTTGGCCTTTGTTAGTGGACAGTGCAGACCCACCGCAGCAAAGAGCCGACATTGTGGTTATAGTTGCCTCGCCACCTTCGTAAGGTGGCGGTTCCACCATTTTTCCATAGCTCGCTGAAAAGTTGAGGTTTTACATTAGTAGTACGAGCAATGTAAGATATTAAGGAGGCAGCAAAACAAAACAAAATAACTTTGGTCCATATACAGAACTTATTCTGGTGAACCCATGTAAAATATTAGTTGTATTTTATTGCAAAGTACATAAATAAAACCAGGTTCCAAACATATTACCATGTACCATCGCTAATGTATTGTCTATTTATTCACATTGTATTGAGGGCTAAGGATAAAGAGACGAAGTTTATAATATGGTAAGCATAGTATGACATCATTCATATCACAAAACAACTGAGAACAGACAAACAGGCAATTGTAACGTTGTGTGGGCAAGTCCAGCACGGAACTAGATTACGGGTCAAGATCAAAGGAACATTGCTGCTCTCTTTTAAACCTTGTAAGGTGCAATGATACGCTAAGACAATTGTGTATAAAATTGAAAAGAGTAATAGACATTGGCTGCAAACCATGCAGTTCAAGGCACAAGTCAGAGTAAGTAGTAGTTAAAATGCATGAGGATTAAGGACTTACAACAGCGGCTTTGACTGGTGTAGTCATGCCCTTCTTCTTCCGGTGTGACAGGTCCTTGAAGATTTCCACGGCATTTGGTTCAGGTACTTTTTGGTCCCTGGGCTTTCCTCGCATTTCGAACAAGTCAATATAGATCCGATAATATGGTACAACGAAAAGAGTGAAACAACGACTAATTACAAGAGCCTCATAGTGTGCAATATAGCTACGAGATCCCGTAAATGCATTGGAATTTCACTTTCGTACGGTTGGCCTTGTTCTTTGAACAGTTCACCTACAAGAAGATAGATTTGTGTGGCACATGCGTAAATAGGACTTTAACATATGATCTGATCACATATATATAATGTACCTGATACTTCGGATCAGACCAGTGTTTAACAAGGCCCCTCCAGTCTTCATCCGATATATTTTCCACTGGAGATGTTTGGGAAAGTTCATTGTTAGCCTTGCCTTCAAAGTGAGTTTTCCTCAAGTTATACCGATACTGTCGCAGAGCAGACTTGAAAACATGGGTGCAAGCTTGTCTGGTTGCATCATCTTGGCTATCCAACTTGAACCTCATTTGTTGAAAATTATGGGAGTCTCATTATCAGCAACCTAGAAAGTATGGGACAGAGCAAGACGATATTACTAGTTTCCATACATAACCATACTTACAGATAAATGGTCGAGGAAGGTGTTGAACTGGGTTTCATCTTTGTCATTCCTGTACTGAATCCATGTTGGGAGGATACATACATAACACCTAACGGCAACCGCTGCCTCTGATACTAACTTGGCTGACTCTGTAGCATCACGTGGCCTTTTTAAACCTGCCTCAAAACGGATCTCCATTCTTCCTCCTCTAGATTTAGTTAACCTATCGAGCATTATCCCTGATGTTTGTTTCCAATTGCGCCTAGGTGCTAGTCCAACAACGAACATAGGAAGTGTTAGTGTACATCAAACTGTGAGACTACATATAAAGAAGCATGCAACTATAACTTGACTCCAACAACTACGTTCTTGCTGTTGAAGCTCACAAGGTTCATCTGATATTGCCAACTCGTCTTGTGTCAAGAGTGCTTAGGAAGTAGTGTCAGGTGGCAAGGGAGCTTGGGAACGTGCTGCTAGCTCAGTTGACGCATGAGTAAGTCGTACCGGTAGTAATCTTGTGGTAGGTGTTGCAAGAACTAGGGTTGTCTCTGTTTGTTTGGTGGCAGCTATTTATTTCTGTTTGGCTTTTTTGCAACTCGTGTAGCATGGGATGCCATGTTTGTAGAATTTTCCGCTGGACTTTGACCTTCTATTGCACCATCAGTACCAGCAAAATCTGCAGGATTCATCCGCTTCTCATTCCCTGCCATTCTGTGTTTCTTCCTCTTTCTCTGTGCCATGTTAAGTCAAGCCGACAAGAAAAACGAATAACAATTTAGTTCTTCAGAACAAATTGATGCGTGATGCATTTAACTGAACTTTGATGTTAGACAACCACATGATAGGAGGATGTAATATGTATGAAAAACTGACGGAAGAGATAACGAGAACTATGATGTGTAAACTAAGAAGAAGACATTTCACCAAATTAGAAGCAATGCAATGGAAGGTAGACACCATATGAAAGATGCTACAAATATCGCCTCCGCCAAGTTACCAAAGTGTCTCATCATAAATGGCTTTTAAACAATTGTGAAGCTGTACAAGAAATAAATCATATGCAAGATGCAAACAACATCACACTACCATGTTAGAGGTCTCTCGTCATTAGTGCCATTGCATATTCACAGCATTGCATATTCACAGCATTGCATATTCACAGCATTGCATATTCACAACTTATGATGTGTAAACTAAGGAGAAGGCATTTCAACAAATTAGAAGCAATGAAAGCTAGACACCATATGAAAGATGCAACGAATATCACTCTACCAAGTTAAAACTGTCTCGTCGTAAGTGCCATTTCAACAAATTAGTAGTACAAGCTAGAAAATAATGTGAGATGTAACCTATATCACACTCCGAAGTCAAACGTGTCTTATGATAAGTGATTGTTGCAGGTTACACAACAGTAGTAATTTGATGTAAGACATGGTGTGATCGACAAATATTGTATGTTCTAGAAAAAGGAACACGTGTCTTATTCAAGTATAATGTGTAAAGTAAGCATATGGAATTCAAAAAAATTAGAAGCAATACAAGCTAGACATCACACACAACATGCAACCACATATAACAGTGCCAAGTTAGAGGGAGCACCGGTGATGCTGCACTAGGGGAGACGTGCTCATCATAAACACAGCTTTGTTGAGTGTCTATGCATGTGTTGTCTTGGAAATCATCTTGGGGGCGTGGAGGAGTAGAAATCAGAGAGGCCCTCCGCTCGAAGGAGCACCTTTATCCGCTGCCTTGCTAACTTCCTTCCGCTTTATTGATTTTGAATTGCCAAGTAAAACCGACAAGAAAAAGCAATAAAATTCTCTTCAGAACTCATTCATGCATGATACTGACAATCACTACTTTGATGTAAGGCAAACACATGATACCAGGATGGAATATGTATGAAAAACAGGACGGCATGGCATGTCCACAACTGTTTGTGTAAACTAAGAAGAAACCATTCCAACAAATAAGAAGCAATGCAAGCTAGACACCACATGAAAGATGCAAACAATATGACTCTGCCAAGTTAAAAGTGTCCCATCATAAATGGAATTTCAACAAATTAGAAGCAGCAAGATGCTATAAATCATATGAAAGATGCAACTAATATCGCCGCATATACTAAAGGTGTCTCGTCATGTTGATTGATGCGGGATACAAAAAACAATAGTTTTATGTAAGGACATGCTTAATAGACAGATGTACTATGTACTAAATACAGGAAGGCATGTCACATTACTTGGTATAATGTATAAGCTAAGCAGAATACCACATGCAGTTTAACCAGATTGGAAGAATTACAATCTGGACACCATATGCAACATGCAACCACATATCACGCTGCCAAGTTAGAGCAAGCACCTGCGATGCTAGTGTAGGGGAAATGATGTAATCAACTAGAGAGCTACGTTCACTATCTTCATCTAGCATTTACATTTCTTGAGAATCATGTCGGAGGTCAAGGCCAGCATTCTTTAAATGAGGAGTAGTTCTCTTGCACCTGCCTCGTCATAAGTGATTGATGAGGGATACACAAGAACATTAGTTTGATGTAAGAACATGGTTAATACACAGATGTACTAGTATGTACCAAAAGCGAAAGGCATGTCATATTCAAAGGTATAATGTGTAAGCTAAGCGGATGCAATTTAACCAAATTGGAAGCAATACAAGCTAGACATCCTTTGGAGTGGTGAGCATGATCATCTAGGACACGAGAGCCTGGTGGGAGGCGGGCTGCTTCGCCACCATCGCAGCTTTTTAGTTGGCTTCTAGGTGATGCCTATCTTTGCATGGGCTTGTCACTTTGGCTCGGCGATTCTCGACTAGCTATTTGTCTTCTGGTGCTCACGGGATGGTGGTTCATGTAAAAAATATCTTTCCTTATCTTACCGACTTCGGCCTTTCGAATACAAGCTAGACACCATATGCAACATGCAACCACATATGACACCGTGAAGTTAAAGCAAGCACCTGGGTTGGTGGTTCATCGCGAGAGAGATCATCAACTCCAGAGCTACGTTCCTCGTCTCCATTAGCTGACACTACACCCTTTAAAGCCTTGAAATATTTTTGGCCTAGCCGCGTACCACGCTAGAGCGACTTCTCTCTATTCTTTTCTGCTTCTGTCAAGGCAGGGTCTGAAATACCCTTGCATAAAAACACAATAGTGAGAGTAAGGGTGAAGTGTGTGCAGAACTAGTGCACTGTAAAAGTAGCAGATAGCAGGTGGCTGAAAAATAAATGACAGGAGACATATGATAGCTCTACAACATTGCATGGCAAACCAAATTAGATTCTATTCCGTATAATTTTGTAATATATGAGCACAGGAAATGCAGGTACTCCTCCAGCACACCAGCACATGTGGTCATATCTAAGATAACAGTCGACTAAAAATAAATAGGTCAGTCAATTTTTTTAATGAACCGTCCGATCTATAAGGAACGGGCAGATGGCCTTCGTCTACCTCCCGCCAGTCACTATTGACGATCTTTCTCGAACTACCAGCGACCACCGGCCCAGACCCTGCACGCCGCCCGCCCTCCCATCGACCTCACACCACCGCCGTGCTTGGCAGCGCCCAGGCCATACCTTTAATCCCGGCCGACCTCGGATCGGGCGCCAGGTAGCTCTAGGCCGCACGCCCCTAAGATAAACACCAAATGCTGCTTCCCGACGTAATAGGCATACTAGCGCTGTTACTGGGAATGCTTCCGTTAATTGGGAATCAACAGCCAGAAATTGAAATTGAGGCGACGGACCTCTAGCTAAGGTGAAATAGTATATGAGGAGAAACCTTGTGCATCGCGAGTTACTAGGAACATCTAGTATCAAGAAGAAGCGGTCAACTAGTGTCTTACGTGGGATGAATACCGTGCAAGCAGAGACGTAAGATTTGCACGAATAAGGGAAGAGGAGTACCTTTTTCGGTTGCGGTGTGGTCACCTCCAAATGTCGCTACCGATCTTCTTCTTTTTACCGGGAAACCGATGTTACGGAGGGTGCAGGCTTGGACGAACCCATGGCCAAATTGTTAACTGTGTTGCCGTGGCCGTATGTCGGCAGAGGGGAAGCAGATCCGAGGCGGCGAAGGACGGCGTAGCAGGAACAGCTCCGGTGCGGTGGAGGGTGGAAAAGTTGGAGCGGCAGCGGTAAGGCGCAGGACGGCGTGGTTGAACGGGCTCGGGTACAGACGGCTCGGCCTCGGCTTCAACTAATAGCCGTGGAGGGCGTTGCGGTTGAGGTTGCGGTGGACGACGAGGTCGGGGTATCGGCTCCGGCGTGATGGAGGAGGGTGGCAGTTGATGGGTGGGATGGGGTGGCGGACGGAGGACGCCGGGGTTTCGCGGCTGGTGGAGAGGTAGTTTTGGCGCCCACCGATGCGAATGGGGAATCGAACGGGTGGGGGAGAAACCATGTTTGATGCGGGGCGCTTGTTTTTGGCTTTTTCGAACAGAAGATGGGACGCGCTTGTTTGAAATTTGGGGAAAGTACAAACTTTCCCCCCTCTTAAATTTCGGACCTACTGCGGGTCGGGGGTAGGATGATAATCCCAGGTGTCCCAAATAGTGGGCGGGAGCGATTTCGGCCGCGCGCATGTGTGATTAGGCGGCCATTGTGTATGATTGTTTTTCGGAGGCGGTTGCATGGCGTCTAGATGAAGCTACAAACCTACCCCGGTTTAGACCTTTGGACGTCGGGCCGGTAGGTTTCACGGGTCGGAGTTATTAGAAAAGTAATTTCCTTGTACTACCAAACATTGGTCTCACGCGGTTTCAAAGTAGTAGAGGCTCTTTTGGTGCTTCGTTCGAAATTTTGAAACACAAGCATTCACGTTTAGAGTACTCTTGAACTATGAGGATTGACCTAAATAGATAACGTTATATTTGACCTTGTATGTTTGAAAACCTCATTAAATTATCCGCTTCTTTTTGAAATTTTGGCACTTGAAAATCCTATAACCACAATTATTTTGGAATGGAGGAGCTAAATTTGAATCTATTTGGTACACGACTACATATGCTATTATGAACAAAATCAGAGCAAAGATTGGTGCCCCCATAATTTAGGTATGGTTTACAAATGCCATGATATCAAATTCAAATAATTGAATGGAATTCATGTTGAATTCGATTTTTTAAACCACCTTAAGTTGAATTCAAATGTATGCTAGTTCATAGGTAGCTATTTATAATGTCCATTTTGTAACTTTCGTATGTATAATGTGCTTTACACACACAACATGAACTATACTCACGTTTATATTCGATTGCTAAAGCGATGCATTGTCCGGAGTTCAAAATACTAACTATGTGGATCAATTGTGTCGTATAATAACATAGACATGCTCAAATTCGATAGAATCTAGATGTCTGATGGATCAATGACCGCTCCTTACGCGGATTGCAAATATCATGATCCCATCCTAATATTTGGATACAATTTATATCTTTAATCAATGTGTAGAGCAGTCTTTTACGTGTAGTTTCACTCTCCATCGATGGTCTCTCACACATGCTCACACACTCTCTCCTGAGGCGTCTTTCTTGCACACATGCTCTAGATATAACCCTCCCTCCCTCTCGTAACCATTTACAACTGTTTTCACTAATCTTTATCACAAACACTCTTCCTCTCGCAAACATACACACGTACAATCCTCATCGACCCTTTCTATATACATGGACCTGCCTACGTGTCTCATGTACGCACATTATCTTTACGCCTGTCTCACACCTCTCTTCCTAGTCGACGAGTATGATTCTAGCAGAGCATTCTGTAGGATGCCCCTTAAAGTTAGGTTGGATGAATAGTAATATCAGAGATAAAGGGGTTACCTTAGTTCGAGAACCTAGGGTTACAAATCCTAGCTGGCTTTGTCAGTGGACACAGAGTCCTTCACAATGCTATCTTTGTCTTGTACGACTAGTCATCCATGGTTCTTCCTAAATGCGTCACCGGCCGACCAATGTGGCGCAGAAAGGAACCGAACGAAGGGCCTCACCTCGACCCACCGGACCTCACGCGATGACAAACCCTCTGCCCCCACGTCTCATTATCTTATCACACCCACACATACCAACACAAACACCACACACACAGAAAATTTCTCCTGGTGCCTCTATTCCCCCCCCCCCATGCATATACACACTCAAGGGAATGGAATCTCTTGTCGTGACGTCATATTCGTCTCTCTCTCTCTCAAGAACACTATCATTTCTCGTGCTATCTCTCCCACGCCTGGCCGGCCCCTCTATCCATGCCTCTCTTGAATACGTAATACACACACATACCTCTCTAGGCCCCGAATGCATCAACTACACATTCACACATGTTACATCACGTACCCCATTGATCTAAAAAGCCCTCTCTTCACTTTTATTTCGCATACAACATTCCTTTTGAATAAAGTGTGGCCAAAAAATTATTTTAGAGTTTCTACATATATAAAACATTACAAAGTAATATGGAGGAGTACGAACGCTAATTTGCAGTGCATGGTGACCACAATGATATTTATTCCGCACTGTGAATTTGTATATTTTTATACTATATACAAAGTTAGTCATAATAAAGAGAAACGAAGAGCATCTCTCTCTCCATCACATACCCCCCTGTACGCCCCTTTCACGTATGCACACAAAACTATCTCAGGGTCCTCTAAGAGTAAGCCCCCATAAAATTCACGCAACTTTCATCTTTCTCTCGCGATATATGCAATGACGATCATTGTATTTGAAGCGAAAGCACGATACGTACATTGGACTTCAGAATCCACTCATTACGGTCACCATTTATGTTTAGTGGTTATTATACAGTCACGTGCTCACCGTACAACTCTGTATTTGCTCATGACATGACTACTTGACCAGTTAAACGCTCCACGTGGCACCTCTAGTGTTGCATCACATTATCTCACTACCATCATGCCCACCTGTCGACTTGTATCTACTCTACATCTACACTCTTATAAAATACATAAAATACACTCTTATAAAAAATAGAGTTGGTGATGATGGTGTGCCCGCCATCCTCAAGAATATAGGCCGTCCGATTTATATCTCGACGGATAGGAAAAAACTATGGCAATTTTGCAAAAGGTACCCACACACCTCTCCACATTTGCAAATAAGGCCTTCCCTCGTTCATCCTTTTCTCTCACAAGATAAACAAGTCATACAAATGCATCTTGATGTTACATGCAACGCACGGGCATCTTGCTAGTAAGAATGAAAACAAACGACAAAACATATTTGGACGGTGGTTCAAGTCATGACCGCGGGCACAATGGGACAAGGTGGCCTTTGTATTGGTATGCTGAGCCGTCTGCTTTTAACACACAAGAGCTGGTGTGGTGATTATACACACACGCACGCATGCACATGAACTGCATCCACGCAACACTCACACAAACACATGCACCCACGCACGCACGCAACACTCACACGTACACACGCAGCCACGCACGCACGCAACACTCACACGCACACACACACGCATGCATGCACACACCAGTGCACCACATGACCAACACACACTCTCACGCTCAAGTGCTCAACCTACACGTGCATGCGCACACATTAGGCCCCGATGCATACATACACAACCAGGTGATTCTCAAGACAGGTTGGAGCCTTGTCGCGCTTGCGTAAATTTGTGTTTATATGACCTTTTCCCTATGCGAACTGACAGGTGGGACCCACAAGGAACGTGGTCAATTTAACTAGTCAACATGGCGCCACGCAGACTATTTGGCCGGTCAACAGAGTGCAATCCGATGCTGAACTGTGAGCAAGTGACCGTATAATCACCACAAAACGTATATAGTGACCGTAATCAGCTTATTTTGAAGTTCGGTGACCGTATTACGCTTTTCTCTCTGTAGGCCCTCCAAAACTACATCCAACAACTATGCAATACAACACTACTACTACACTCTAACACAATAAATCATATGTGTTTTTAGTTTTACTAGATATCATATTGTTACTTATAATTATTCAGTTTGCATACATTAAAATTGCCTTTGAAATGTATGGCCAAGATTATCATCTACCGCTGGGAAAAATCCCGCCTTTCCTGTTTAATCGGGTTTGTATCGATGGATCATGCGAAACACCAAAACTATAGTACTATACAGTACAAGTGACAGTTCACTAGGCCGTCGTGTCGTCTACTCCTCCATCTTAAGAGTGGAGCGCTCGCTTTCATAGATCTTCTAGTCCCTTTCGCCGACATGTGGGACATCAAGCTACCGGGTCCACGTGCCATACCGGAATACAGTGCAGAGCAGCCGGGGTGAAGCACCCCAGTCATGGAGCCGGCGTAGTAATGAGTAATGAGGCGTCAAATCACAAAGCTACACCTTTCCCGCAGTTAAGTTGGAGGGACGAAGTAATAATGCTAAAAAAAGAAGTTGGAGGGACGAAGCAACCATCATTTCACGCGTTGCTGAATCCGCTTCTTTCTCATCTTGTTCAACTTGACCACGTGTTGCTTCTGTCGTTGTTCTGCCTCATGTGGGACGCGGATCGGCTTGATAAAGCACTGACACGTGGGACCGCATGTTAGCAAACCGCCAGAACAACGTCCTCCGAAAATAAGAAGCCTAATCCTAGACTTACAAAGGGCTACATAGCTGCTACGTATACTTTCCATCTAATCTATATATGCCCCCCTGATTTTCAGGTGGGGTGGGCCTAATCCTCTCCTTTAATCCAATCAAATAGTCCCACATCACATCAGTTCATAACTTTACATAAACCATTACGTTGATGTAGCATTGCTCAAATAAGAAGCCTCCCCCGTCATCCGCGTGGCAAAATCACCTCCTCTTTACTAATCTTGATTCTATAATTTTTTAGATCAATATAATTGAGATTTGTATAGATAGCACACAGGAGCAAAACCAAGTGGTACGGTTAAGGGCATCCACAATGTGTAGCCAAATGTGAAAATAGATTTTGGCATCGTGGGAACCATTATGGACGGTGTTGCCAAAGCCAACAAGATGGAACCGAAGCTCCCTGATTGATTGATTGAAAGAATAGAAAAATACAACGTCTCTCCTCTTTCTCCCATGCTTGGACGCATGTAGTACATTATACAACACAGAGTCTACTCCCCTGTCCCTTCTATCACAAATCACAAAGCAGTGAGGCATCAAATCACAAAAGCACGGACGAAGCAACCATCATTTCACTCTTCACGACTCCGCTTCTCCATCGTCTTCTTCGAGAAACCATCTCACCGCACTAGTACTCCTAGTAGTACTAGTAAAGGACTTCCTGGATGCAAATAAGGCAGTTGTCTTGGCTTGCAGGTGGCACTTGCGAACGACTTACCGTGGTCTCCCTCAATGGTGTTCTCCATCGAACGCACTTCGCCAAACCAAAAAAAAAAGATATCGTCGACGTCACCGCAATGGGGAAGGAAGTCAAATATAGTTACTACCTCCATTTTTTTGTACACAAGGCCAATATATCAAAATTACAATTTGCAAAGGGACACTAACACTAATCGACGCAAAATTGATGGGGTTAGCAACTAAGGACATTAATATCCCCTACATGCATGCGGAAGTCTGAAAGTTGGTTTGCATGGCGCTGCATTAATCAAGCGATGAGGAGTGAGATGGTTAGCTCTTTGGTCTTTGGAGAAAAATATATGCATTAATTGACACGTGAAACGAGGATTTCTATTGATTAAATCACATGAAGGAAAACCCCGCCTTTCTTTTTTAACACTAGTACTCCTAGTACGTACGTACTTATCCTGTTTGGGTCTAGGCCTTGCATTGCCAAACTTCGCCACACATTTTTACCAAGCTTGCCTAAAGTTTTCAAAATGAGAAGTAGGTACACTTGCGCGTGGTTGTCGCGGTCGCACCGCACCCTCACACGGTCGCTTCCTCGCACGCCATGTCGCACCGCACTCACACGCCGCTTCCCGCACGCTGCAAACCCAACCAAGGGCAGCACCCTCAGCGACATGTCTTTGTGCATGTGAACAAACCAAACTCAGCCATCCTATCGCTGACACATAATTTTCGTTCATAGAGTATGTTTATCCAACCGCATGTTGGGGAGTATCCGTCACGTCTGCAAGCGGTGGTCTGTTGGGGAAGAAGAAGAGGTGAGGAAGAAGGAAAGAAGGGTTAGGAGACGTAGGATATATTTATCCAACCGCCTGAAATGGTAGACTAACCCAAGTCAGGCGACTTGCATAACAAATATATGTTTTTACACAGCAAAAGATCCATAAAAACAACAACATAAAGAAAAAACTATCCTGCCGCGGAAAGAGACGGCCTCGCTGCCTTTGGCTGCCGGCGTGAACCAGCCTGCCGCTGCCGACATGTGTCTCCGCACCGTGGTTGTCCTCGGCCTCCAGCTACTCGTTCAAGCGGAGCGTCTGGGCGCCTGCACGGACGAGAGCACAGCCAGTTCAAGTCGAGGACGCCCGGTTCCGCTGCAGGAGGGCCTCGATGGCGGCAGCATCCGCGCGCTCCGTGTCGAAGTCGAGCCTCCGCCGCTGGTTCAAGTCCGGGACGCCCGATTCCGCCATTGGAGGGTGTCGGCGAGAGCGGCATCCGCGGCGCTCGCGTGTCGAGTCGAGCCTCGCCGCCCGGTTCATGTCCACGACGTCCGGTTCCACTGCAGGAGGGCCTCGATGGCAGCGGCATCCGCGCTCCGCCTCAAGTTGAGCCTCCGCCGCCAGTTCACATCCACGACATCCGGTTCCGCTGCAGGAGAGCCTCGATGGCAGCGGCATGCGCGTGCTCGCGTCGAGTTGAGCCTCCGCCTCCGGGTCCTCCTTTAGTATCGCCATATTGAACCGCTGGTCCGCTCGCACCATGGGGACTCGGACGCCGCACGAAGTCGACGTCCATCGTCTCATACCCATCAGGGGCCTTCTGCACCGCGACCTCCGCCATGAACATTGGATCGGCTTCCTCCTCCTCGTAGCTTGGCTCCAGAGAACTCGGGGATTGGCCCGCCGCAAAGCAAGCTTGGGAACGGAGGTCTGTGGCGCCGACCGCCGCCGTGATTTCTGCTGGCGCCCGGCCAAAGATCTTGTAGTAAGTGATCTTGCGGCGCACCATGGCTTTCCGGCAAACTAGGGGACGCTTGATGCAGGCTAGGGGATCGAAAGCGTGGGGGAATGGGCTGGAGATTTGGTGTGGTTTTAGGGCAGTGGCTGGCGTAGGACGAGCAGCGAAGGTTCTGGTGTGAATAGTGGTTCCGGTGACGACAGGTCAATCGGTTTTGACTGTACATCTCTCTTGTCGCATTCGTGTTGCAGCCCGGCACGCTGGACCCTTCATGTCGCTCACCGAATGGAACGCGCTTTGTCTTGCATTTTCGCTCGCTTGTGGGACTGCAGTTGAGAGCAAACCGACGTCCCTCCCCCTCCCCTGCCCGCGTCATTTATTATACCACCACTCCCTCCGTTTTATGCGGAGTAAATAAAAACAGAGGGAGTATACTACAGATGAGGATCCTCGACGTGGCGAACCCATTGAGTAACCGACATGCGGGGCATAGCAAGCATGGGGTCCGCCAAGAAGTGACCGAAAGGGAGGGTAAGGCAGGGATACCTACGCCGAGGATCCACTTCCACTATACTACTTTGACCAAATGTTAGAGTAATAATATATGACATGCAACTTACACAAATGTTAGAGTAATAATATATGACATGCAACTTACACAAAGCATACAGTGGTCTAATCGTTTTTCGAGGCTAACTTTGACCAAATGTTAGAGTAATAATATATGACATGCAACTTACACAAAGCATACGTTCAAATTCGTATGTGAAAGGAGTTTCCAATGATATAATTTTCACATTATACATCTCATGTACAATTAATCTTGTCAATAGTCAAATTGGAAACCATCTCGAGTACAAATCTAGGAGTACGTATTTAATCTAACAATATTGATTGGGCGTTGTTGAATGTTGATACCTTTTTGATCAAAGTAGAGATACTTTGACTACACATAAAACTTGTATGTAAACTAGAAAGGATAGGAGGGAGTATATTGTACGTTCAAAAACGAAACGAACATTGAATACCCTTTATATATGATTTGCAGATGCTATGATCACCGGTTCAAAATTTTGAATCTGCCTTATGTATCACGTGCCCCCACTCGTTCCCTCTCGATTTCATCTCGGTGTCCGGAGATCTATTGAAAGAGGACTAGGGTGGGACATGCGAATGATACTCGGCGGAATGTTCAAATGAGGCATGCGGGAGGATGGACTCGACTGGAGGGCGACATGATCGATGGAGAAGAGGGTTGGAGAGGAATGGGAAATAAGCAAACGCCACATGATTATACTTGAACGACTCAAATAAACAATAAGTTGTCTCGCATGGCCTAGATAGTGAAAGGCCTAATGCACAACGCGGAGCACTGACGCTCGAATATGGCCGGGAAAATAGGGAAATCGACATGTGGGGCACACCCGTCGGGACGACGTAGCGCAGACTAGTCCAATGGAGGAGCTGGCCCACGACCTCCTCGCCACCGACAACCATTCATGTGGGTCATTGGGGCCAACAACGGGGCGCAGCTCGAGCACCGCCTCTGGACACGGCGCTCATATCGTTGCTAGCCACGATCGGTTTCAGTGTGCCGAGGGTGGCATTAGTGTTGTGGCACGACCAACGGTATGTTTTGTTTGTGCCCAAGGTTGCCCCATCAAAGCATTGGGTAGCCAAAATTTTGGTTGAGGTATTGGTTGCCCATGATTTGGCCGACATTGGCAAGAAAAATGAACTAGAGTTGGCTAGAGTTCATTGGCATGCCAAAGAAATGGCAACCATCCAAACAAAGACCAATCTTTGGGTCATGACCAAAATTTTGGTTGAGGTATTGGTTGCCCATGATTTGGCCGACATTAGCAAGAAAAATGAACTAGAGTTAGCTAGAGTTCATTGGCATGCCAAAAAATGGCAACCATCCAAACAAAGACCAATCTTTGGGTCATGACCAAAATTTTGGTAAGGTGCACTTTGGCCACAATCCAAACACACCCCAACACCCGGCTCGCCGAGGATGCACGGGAGCCGCGACACGTCCAGCTGGAGTGGTGTAGCGCGGCCAACTGCATCCTCTGGAGCTGAGACCATGCCGGGTCATCTTGCTTTTTCAATGACATGCGGGGATCGCATGTGAGCAAAGGGCATCTCCAACGTTGCCACGACCGCAACTGACTACCCTGGTACACCAAAACCCTCGTCCCTCACGCCGTCGCGCGGTGCGTTCCCAGCCGGCACCAGCTGCCTGCATTCATGCCGTCCATTCGTATGTCGTCGTTAAGAGGCTCAGTGCCTGAGGAACCAACTGCGGCGACTTAATGACGCACCCGGACGCTTGGCCTCACTGAAATGCACTACTTAAAGCGGAAACGCACAGCTAACCTCCACATCATAGCACATCGTCCTCCTACCTGGCACCACATCCGCCATGACCGCAAGTGCGAACGCTCTGCGGGAGAGCTTGTCTTCGGGGATGAAGCTCGAGGTCGCCGCCCTCGCTCAAGTCGCCTCTTGCGACGCAATAGCGGTGTAGCCAGACGCGGACGCGACCGCACAAGCGGTGGCCACGCTGGTGGCCGACGACGGGAGCACCGTCAGCCACGCATCCTACTTGCCGCCGTCCAACGTCCGGCACCGCCGAGGTCGGGTACTCCTCCGAGGATGAGTAGGGCATGGGAGGCGGCAGGGCATGGTGTGCCAACTGGCCGGTCCGTATTCCGTGTTCTACTCTTCCTCGCCGGAGACCGCACCTTCACTTCACGGGTCTTGAACCCCGCCTGCATATAGAGATCGCAGATGGAGGACGTCGGTCGCCGCCGTAGAATAGGTTTAGGGTCGGGTTTCTTTTATTTTTCTGTCCTATAAAAGTTCGAAATGTAATGAAAATCTGTCGTGTTTGCATTAATCTCGGCCGGTGTATATGAACTTTCACAATAATATACATATTGTAGGAGTACTAGCAAGGTGCCCCCGGAAGATCAAGATCTTGTGGGAGAAAAGGATGAACGAGGGAAAGCCTTATACGCAAATGTGGAGAGGAGTGCGGTAAATTGTCATAGTTTCCTTCCTATCCGTTAGATATAGATCGGACGGCCTATATTGCAGGATGACAGGCACACCATCATCACCAACTCTGCTTTTTATTGAACCGAGACAAATCTACCATGCGAAGTAAAATAAACACATAGGGTCTATACATACACAAATTATCTTAGGCTCTCCAATAGTACGTCCACTACACATTCACGCATTTCACATCTTTCTACATCTATGCGAACCTACAAATGGGTTAACATAAATTGCCTCTCTCTCTCCTCCCCTGATTTTCATGGTGGTGGGCCCCTCCCTCCCCCCAATCTACAATCAACAGCTCACATGTTTCACATTACGTTAATTACGTAACTGGGATTATGTAGGTGTAGCATTACTCGTCCTAGAAAAACCAAGTAAGCCAACCTCCCAAAGATATCGCGGGAAAAGACCCGCCGCTACTGCTTTTAGTCGGGATTACCGGATTACTAGTAGTAGTATCGATGAATCGCGAAGCAACAATTTTTTTTGAGGGGGCGAAGCACCTAGTTTAAAAGGAAAAAAGGCGGTACACTCACAACACTCCTGTCGCGATCGCATTGCACCCCACACACGTTCGGTCTTGCACACGGCTCACGCAAACGGAGCGCGCTTCGGCTTGCCTCTTCACTAACACGTGGGACTGCACTTGGAGAAACCGACCATGCGCCAAACTCCACCAGCCCACCGCGCGAAAATCCTCCCCCCCCCCACACACAAAAATTCCCCCCAAATCCGATTCAACCGCCCTTCGGCCAACTAGCCAATAATATTCCCCAAACTCCCCTCCCCCCGTCCCCCTTCCACTCCATTCGCTCCGCCAAAGCCGCCCTCCCCGCCCGGCCGACACGCCGCCCGCTGTTCGGGCGATCCTCTCGCCCCACAAGACGCCTCAGAGATTGCCGTCCTCTAGCCGCGCTGCCACCTCTAGCTACGTTCTTACGAGGCGACGGCGGTCGGCGCCACCACCGGCGGCGACGTTAGGTGGAGACGCACGGCGGTCGGCTTCTCCCACGATGCACGCATTCTAGACCGAGGCCCGTTCATGTCGGTGTAGCGCTGAATGTTAGCCGATAGACGCCGTTAATCTCACTGCTTGGTCAAGTAGTTTATCGTCAATATGCTCTGCTTAAGAAGCTTCCTTGCCATGTTCTGCACTCAATCTGTTTAGCTGAGATGGCATGCCATGGCCGATTAGTTGCTAAAATATCCTGCCATATATTTATTGTGACGTAGATTGACATGGTCTAGTAGCCAATCTGTTAGGTGAAATGGCTCTACACCGTTTTATACTCGATCTTTGTTGCTGCGATGGCCTTCGATAGTTTGATGGCTGTGTGCTCGGCCTCATTGACTGCTGAAATAGCCTGCCATAATTTAGCACTCAAATCTGTTTGCTGAATTAGCTTTACATATATTTTGTTACTTAGATCTGCTCGTCCAAATATCTTGCCATAGCTTTAGAAATCGACCTAGGTATTTTTTACGGACTTCATAAAAAGCATATATGTTTTTCCTGTAATATCTAGTAGAAGAACTAATTTGTATGTCTAATGATGGACAAGACTTGGATAACTTCAGCTCAAGATTCTCCACCGCATATGTTGAGGGGGTTGAAAACTTCATGAACTTTATCGAGCTGAGTACGGTGGTCCGAAATCAGATGTGCTCGCCTGTAGCAGTTGTATGAATTCAGTTACAAGACCTCACCAACTGTGCAAAATCATCTACACTTGTATGGGATGTCGGTCACATATACTAGGTGGGTTCATCATGGTGAAGCTGTGAACGCCAATGTTATTGACTACGTGGAAGTAGCAGATCGCCATCTTGATCTCGCCTCGATGCTCGTGTGGAAGAGGAGGAGGAGGTGGTGGTGGCGGAGCCATGAGTTTGACCAACATTGAAACAATGCTATGAAATGCTCGTGCATTCCGTGAACTTTCACTGCAGAAGAAAAACGGTGGGCCCGCATGTTGGAACAATGCAACATTGTCATCACCCCAGGAAATAAGCTGTCAAGATTCTCAGCTATGGTCACCTTTCTTCGGTGAAGACATCCGAGCGGATGACCAACAAATCATTCGATGCGATGTTGGCTGCTTTCCGCAAATCTTTCCCAGACAAGGCCTCGAGCTGCCACACACCTACAGTAAAATGAAGAATTTCCTTCGTGCAGTTGGAATTGGATATGATATGATCCATGTTTGTAAGAATAGTTGTGTTCTGTTCCGGAAGGATTATGCCAACTTAAGTGGATGCCCGAAATGCAAATCATCAAGGTGGAAAGATGGCGATGCTGTGAAGAGGATTCCTCATAATGTTCTGAGACATTTTCCAATTACACCAAGATTGCGGAGGTTGTTTCATGATGCTGAAACAAGAGAGGATGTACTATGGCATTCTAGGAACCAGGAGTACAGAGATCAGAATGTAACGAGCCATCCATCTCATGGTAGTGAGTGGAAAAGCTTCAATGATAAACACAAAGAGTTTGCTGCTGACCCGAGAAACATTAGACTTGGCTTAGCTTCAGATGGATTTAACCCATTTGGCCACCAGAGCGCCACATATAGCATGTGGCCAGTGCTTGTTATCCCTTACAACATGCCTCCAAATGTTTGCACCAAAGAATCAAACTACTTGATGGCCTTGCTCATCGCAGTTCCAATAAGTCCTGGAAAGGATTTTGATTTGTTCATGGAGCCTCTTGTGGAGGAACTTCAACAGCTATGGAAGGGTATTCTCACCGAGACCTATATAGCAGCCCACCGGCTGATTTCTTTATGCGTCTTTGTTGTAATTTGGTGCATCCATGATTATCCGGCTTTGGGCACTATGTCAGGCGAGCGACACATGGTTACAGCATGTATGTGTTCGGCCAGACAGAATCATTGTCATACGCAATACTTAGCAAGATTTGTTACATTGGACACCACTGTTTCCTTGCCAAGGACAAGCCACAACCTAGAAAATACCGAAGACATGTGTTCAATGCAAAGCATGAAAACCATGATGCGCGAAAGAGGCTCACCGCCGATGAGTTGCAAGTGGAATTAGAGAAGGTCAGGCATATTACACCAGGAAACCATCCTGGTAATGGTAGCGGGAAAAGGAAGCATGGCAGGGCAGAAGAGAGATTATTGTTTACCCGCAGGTCCACTTTGTGAGACTTGGAGTATTGGAAAGATTTGGATCTGTGACATAATCTTGATGTAATGCACATCGAGAAAAATATATGTGACAGCATTATCGGCACACTTCTTATTATTGAAGGCAAGACGAAAGATACCTTAAAATCTTGGATTGATTTGACACACTGGTATCAGAAAGGATTTGCAGGTGCAAGATGAAGGTAAACCACGAGATATGGCACCAGCTGTGTACGACTTGGAAAAGGTAAAAAGAAAAGAATTCTACGAGGTCCTGTCACATGTGAGATTCCCACATGGATTTGCTTCCAACCCTGAAAGGAGAGTCGGCGCAGATGGAAACAAGGTACAAGGGTTGAAAACTCATGACTGCCACGTCCTACTTCAAAGGGTTTTACCTGTTATCCTTAGAGGATTGGGCCGCCTACGACTTATACAGAAAGGGCTTGCAAGAGTTGGGACAATTCTTCAGGGAACTCTGCAGTAGAAATATCAGGATAGATGCTTTGGAGGCTGACTTATACCAACTATCCTATGCGACCTTGAGAAGATATATCCTCCAGCCTTCTTTGATGTGATGGTGCATTTGGCTGTTCATCTACCTGATGAGGCACTACTTAGAGGTACAGTACAGTATGGATGGATGTACCCTATTGAAAGGTGGCTAGGCACTTTCAAGGGCTATGTTAGAAACAGAGCTAGACCCGAGGGTTCCATTGCAGAGGCCTACATTGCTACAGAAGCGTTGACATTCTGCTCAAAATACATTGAAACAGTTGATCAGCTTAGCAAAGAGGTGGGTGAAGACAATCCCGGCTCAATGTTTTGATTATTTTGTTCGAGTTAAGGGAAGAGTCGACAAGAGGACAAACCTAAAGATTTGGACAAAATGGTTTGGTATGTGTTGAATAAGCATTCCGAGATACTACCTTATATCAAGTAAGTGCAGTACTGCAGCTTATACATCGTAATCTACTAAACTTGCATCACATTCTTATATATTTAGATGTTTGACACGATCACTATGTTGTGCAGCATCTACAAAGAGGAGTTACTGCCGCAATATCCAAGAAACATTGACAAACTGGTTATGGCAGGATTTGCGAAATGGTTCAAGAACCATGTAAGCTTTTGAAGTGCAATCACGCTTTTTAAATATATTGATTACATAAGATGATCAGCTTGTCTATTTTCTAACCATAGGTTAAGAAGATGCGAGAGGATGGGAAGGCAGTTGATGATGCCCTTTACTCACTAGCAATGGGTCCTGATACTTGGGTAAGACATTATGAATTTTGCGTTGTTGGAGATGTGCGCTACAACACCCTTGCACGAGATGAAGGCAGGAAGACACAAAACAATGCCATCATGAACACGGATACGTATGAAAAAGAGACAACTGAAATGTATGCTAACATAACAGACATTGTTCAGTTGCAGTATATCTCCAGTTTCGAGGATCATCGGTGTGTGGTTTTGTTGTGCTGTCGTTGGTATAACCTGTTTTCCAGGATCGCAAAACCCAGAGCTGATGATTATTTCAAATCCATCAATGTCAAGGCGGTGTACCAGACCAACGAGCCTTTTATTTTGGTAAATCAAGCAACACAGATATTTTTCTTGGAAGACACATTTGCACGTAGCGATGACTGGAGAGTATTGCAAAGGTTTGAGCAGAGAAATTCATTTAATGAAGTTGCACAACAAGATGATTCTTGCACTGCTCCTGATGTACAAGATAACACGGATGTTCCTAATATCTTTGAGAACCATCACGTCAATGACACCGGCGAAAAGATTGCCTGTCGTGCTGTGGACATACAAGAGTTGATCAAGAAGAAGCCAACGTTCGAGGATGTTGAGGACAAAGAAGATGATGACACCATGGGGAATTACAATTCAGACTGATACGCATGGCGAAGATGTTGACGCTGCTGCTGCGGATGATGATTACATTGCTTTTGTCGTATTTGCCTATCAGAAGACGTTTTTTATCTACTATGTGAAATTGTGTTTGCTATGACAACTGAAACCTGATGAACATGTTGTTTAGTATTTTGCTGTGAGAACATCACTTGTTATGTATGTTGATTTGTGTTTGGTGATTGTATGACAACTAAAACATGATGAAATTGTTGTTTAGTTGTACTCATATTTGGTTGTGAAACTTGAATTTGATGACATAGTTTTGTTGGACTGCAATTTTCTCGACGTCTTCGAACGAGAACAAAGCTTACCCGAAAGGGCCTCTGCTATTTATTTATTTATATGAGAAAAAGGGTATACCCCCTGATTTCCGTTGATAGAAATCATTAGATGCTCACAACACTATCCAGCCTGCTACACAGGTTTCATTCATTACTAGTTTCAGCAAAGTGCTCATGTCGTAGCCACTGAATACATCACGAGTGCTACATACACTTCAAATAAAGAGACAATCATCCTCTGAGCACATCGATTTTGCCCATTATCTTCACAAGCTCTTTCATCTCCTCATTGCTGTCAAGGCCGTTCAAAGAGCTGTTGCTTGGCCATGATCAGAGGAACTGCATCTTTAACCTTCTCGCTCTGCATCTTCCTCTTCATCGTTCCTTGATTACTTTGTCCAACACCCCAACCTGCTGGTATTGGGATTCCTCGGCTAACCAAATAATCAGCGTAGTTGCATTCCCCCACATCAACAACTTCCTAGAAATACAAATCACACGAATCTTCCCTTTTCTGCATGAATCAAATTGGAAGATCATCAACCAAACTGTTAAAAAATCAGCAACTGAAAGCAGTAGAACAACACTTAAACATATTATTACCCCATGATTCGGGCATTTGTAGAAGACTCGGCCAGGGTTGCGGATTATGGTTGAGACGCGACGGATGACTCTGCGTGATTTGCAGCAGTGGCACCACACCTACGGCAGCGGGTTGCGATGAGCAATCGGCTGCGGTGCGCATGCCGACGGGGGTGTGATGAGACCCACAGGTGATGGTACGGGTGGCGACTTAGCGAATATCTGGTTTTTGCCTGCTGAAGAGCAGGTGGACGAGCAGCCAGCAGACATGGTTGCTGCGGCCAGAGCTTCTGATGCAAGGCAGAGTAAGTAGAGAAGAGGAGAAGCGAACGTTGGATATGTCAATTTCATTACTTGCAGAGTAGCATAGCACTATATATAGTCATAGTCTAGGTTTGGATTCGAACCAGCTGTAGGAGCACGTCTTTCTTTTTTCTAAAACTCGGGAACGTCTCTTTACTGGTACACTAGCTTGTTCTGTACGCCTTCCCAAGTCCTTGATTTTCTTTCCCTTTTTTGTGAGGAAGGAAGGAGGACAAAATTGAGAGTTCACAGGACTCGAACCCAAGACCTCTCGGTTGAAAACCAAGGGTGCTAGTCACTTATGTGGCTAACGTTCCTCGTGGAGGAGGACGCGGCATTTAACGCATTTTCCTCGCAGTTTTCTTCCTATATATAAAAAAGTATGCTACTTGGTGTCTGCTTAGTCAACAAACGATTGTTCCAACCTTGACCGTTGGATTGACATTCAACGTCTGTCGCATTTCTTCAGTCTCTTCCTCCTCGAGCCGCCAAAGCCAAACCAGCCAAGGGACCGCCAGCCTCCGCCTCCCACGGCCGGGCTGTGATCTTCCCGGCTCTGTCCATTCCCGTCCCGAGGCCTTACCATCGTCCCTCCGCCTTGGTTCGCTCGCATGGCGCTCGCCCTCGGTGTTGTCAACATGGTCAACAACCGAGAGGAATAAGGAGATGAGTGTACATGGTGAGGATGACAGTAGGGACCCAGCACGCAGTAATTTTGTTTTTTCGGGACGGAGAAGGGTATCAACTGGATTGTGCAGGACCCATGGCCCGTCTAGCCCAGGCTTTTATTTCATATGTTTAGCACATAACCAACCCAGTTTGTTTTTTTTTCATTTCTGAAAAATAGCTAGCCAGCTATTTTGTTTTTTGCAGAATAACCAACATAGGCCTACTTGCTTTTCTACGCCCTACTGGGCCAGAAATCTTTCAAGACGAGGAGGGATGCATTTTGCCCAGAAAATGGGCTATAAGTAATAAGAAATGGGCTATAAGTAATAAGAAATGGGCTATAAGTAATAATAAATGGGCTGTAAAATGAAAAAATACAGCAAACATGCAATTAGTTCCAAAATACTGTTTTCTTTCGGATTTTAATATTTTAAATTTCATTGTTTTTGTGCGGGTAAAATTTCATTGAATTTGAATTAAGGTATATTTAGATTTAAAATTAATTTGAATCTGGCTAGAAATTTCGGGTTGTATCTTTGTTTGGGACAGATTTGGAGGCTGACTTGTGGGTCTACTAGGTTGGCGTGTACTTTGGCTTTGTCAACTTAGTCCACAACGATTCTAGAAGCGATGACCGTTGGATGTTAATCCAACGGCCGTGCTGCTTCTTAAATATCTGATCTTCTTGCTCCAGCCACCCAAACCAGCTCCGGTGGGACTGCCTGCTCCCGCCTCCCATGGCCGGCTGTGCTGCCGCACAGGCCGCACCACCCCACCCTACTTCATTGCTGGCCAGGCCATTTCTCTACTCACCCACACCTCCTGTTATTTTCCGGCGACGGCAGCCGGACCAGTAAACCCTCGTAGTCCCCACCGCATGGGCAACCATTGCCGAGTCTTCCCCGGCTCCTTGTCGTTCCCTTCCTAGGCCTCACCGTCGTCCACCGCCATGGTGCTCTCGGCGCGGCCTGGTCAACGTGGTCAACGAACGACATCCATCGGCCATGGACTGACGACAAAAATAATGATTCCTCCACCGATACCTGGGACCCACCGGAAGGGACTCAGTATTTTGGCGAAAAACGTTCTCTACCGACATGTCGGACCCACCAGCTATATCTTCGCACGCAAGGAAGTGCCTCCTTATTACGCACAAAAAATGAATACCCTCGCTAGCCGGGACCCACCATAGTGGGAGGATGACTTAGGGCCAACTAAGTTGACGGGGACGGAGGGCTTTGTCAACTTAGTCAATATGAACGATTCTAGCTCCAGTGACCGTACGATGTCCATCCAACGGCCGTAGTGCTTCTTCAACCTCTGGTCTTCTTGCTCCAGCCACCCAAAGCAACGCCGGTTGTGCCGCATGCTCCTGCCTCCCGTGGTCGGCTGTGTTGTCGCGGAGGCCTCACCGCCCCTACTATTCCCACCGCTAGCCAGGCCCTACGGCGACGGCAGCCTCACACCGCAGCCGAACCAATGAACCCTCGTACTCCTCTCCGCGCGGGCTTCCACTACCGCGTCTTCCCCGGCTCCACGTCGTCACCTTCCTAGGCCTCGCCGTCGTCCACTGCCGCGGTGCTCTCGGCGTGGCCTGGTCAACATGGTCAAGGGACGACTTCCATCGGACGTGGATCAGACGTGGAGAGGCCGATACCGGGTCCACGGCCGCAGCAAGGAAGTGCCTCCTTATTACGCGGAAAATAATGATTCCTCCACCTGACAGCTGGGACCCATCATACGAGCCACTGTATTTCACGGAAAAAACGTTTCCCCCTGACTGCTGGGACCCACCAGCTTCATCTTCGCACGCAAGGAAGTGCGTCCGGGCAAAAAAAAAACGATTCGCCCCCCTGACTGCTGGGACCAACCAGCTACAGCTTCGCACAAAAGGAAGTGCGTCCGGGCAAAAAAAAAACGATTCGCCCCCTGACTGCTGGGGCCCACCGGCTACATCTTAGCATGCAAGGAAGTGCGTCCGGGCAAAAAAACGATTCGCCCCCCTGACTGCTGGTACCCACCAGTTACATTTTTGCACGCAAGGAAGTGCCTGACAGTCGGGACCCACCTGGTCGAAGCGTACATAGCGTTGTCATTCTGGTCGCGAACGTGTACGTACATATATACTGCTCGATGTAGAGGCGCGCACGTGTCGTAGTAGAGGCGCGTACGTGTCGTTGTAGAGGTACGCACGTAGCATGTACACGTACGTACATCGGCCAGGGTGCAATAAAGAAAATACGACCACGTACGTACATATGGGCAGGGTCTCGAACGCCTACTCGCGCATACGTACGGCCAGGGCTTGTGTACATGGCTGGGTCAGAACGGAGAAACAGCGTCGTCGTCGTGTTCATGGGGAGGCAACGGAATGCGTCGTGTTCATCGGGAGGCAACGGAACGCGTGGGAGCCAACCGGCTGGGTCGGAACGAAATGAGTGGTCGTGTTCATCGGGAGGGCTTGGATGGAACAGGCGATGGAAACGAGGCCTGGTGTACCGCACAACGGAGGAAACAGACCTCCTACATTCGGAACGGGGTCCTGTTGATCGGGAGGGGCCTGGCGTACCACAAAACGGAGGAAACGGACCTCCTACGGTCGAAACGGGGGTCCTGTTGATCGGGAGGGGTGTGGCGTACCGCAAAACGGAGGAAACGGACCTCCTACGGTCGAAACGGGGTCCTGTTGATCGGGAGAGGTGGCGCATCGCAAAAACGGATTTAAACGGACTTGTGTTGGAGCGCCACAACAAAGCGGGGTCCTGTTCATCGGGAGGGGTGTGGTGTATTGCAAAACAGGACTCCACGGGATACTGTTCATCTCCACCGTCGACCTCCTCCAGCCTCCACGGGCTCCTGTTCATCCAGCCTCCACCGCGTGCTACTCCACCGGCTACTGTTCAACCACCCCTCCACCGTCTACTGTTCATCCAGCCCTCCACACCACGGGGTCCTGTTCAACCACCCCTCCACCGTCTCATCGCTCATCCAGCCCTCCACCACACCAAGGGGTCCTGTTCATCCGCAGGCAACGCCACCACTCACCGCTTATCCAACCCCCCGCAACTCTCACCGCTCATCCAATCGATCGGCTTTAGTTAGCAGCAGAGCGGGCGAATCGCCGATCGGGTTCGATTAACAGCCATCGATCGATCGCTCGAGTTCAAGAACGCCAGAGTTCGCAAAGGCAATCGCCGGGTTCAGTTAGAGCCCAACGCCTCACTCGGGTTCAGTTAGAGCCAACACCTCGCACACACGCGCGTACGTGTACGAGAGAAGTGCACATCGCTCGGCCCCCGACCTCCCACCGTAACCGGGAACTCCCCAAAATTTTCCTCACCATCGCTTCTACCACGGTTTTTCCCGTCATGGACGGCCCAAAGAATGTCATGCAACTGCGTCTCCGGCCCGCCTAGGACGAAAAGCCCATTTTCTGTCATGATTTTTTGTCATAGAAGTAGGAGCCCACCACATCTATGATGATACCGGGTTTTTTCACAATTATCGTCATAGAAGTGTCATATGTATGACAGAAAAAAATTCGTTCGGCCCAAAATGTCACGGATGTGTCTTTTTTTGTAGTGAATGTAGCAACAGACGGTATATGTTCACAAATTTAGGCCATGCCGACCGTGGTAGGTTGAGATTGAACATACCGAGCGCTCCTTGAAGTCATCCGGAATGGTGGGATAGAACTTCATTTCCGGCTGGCCACGACCACAGTTTCCTGATTTGTGCATGCACTGTGCACACATGGATGAACACCCATGAATCAGCTAGAACACAAATGATTCCATGGCGATTTCCGCCAGTTGATTAACAGCGACGGACGGACTGCGATAAGAGATGAGTGAATATTTTGCTAATTAAGTTGATTACCTTCTCCATGAGAAAAATCCCTGGCCCAATCCCGCAGAAAACCCCAGTCGACCAGAGTATAGAATGTCGGTGGAGATAGGCGGCGGAAAGCGGTGGAGGCGAAATCCGGTGCCGTTTGGAGCGCGACCTACGGCCGCCGCCAACAGCCGTCGAGCTTAGGGTACAGAGTTGCGGAGGAGTCCGCGACGAGTGAGTGGGGACGAAGTGGGCGAGGTTTTTCTTTTTCCTTTTGCATGTGTGAGTGAACACACACGGTTTGCAGAGGCGACGGAGATGAACCGTGTGCGATAGTAAATCACCAAGATTGAATGGGAATCTAAATTTCCTTTGTCTTTCATCCATGAGTTTTTTTCTATGATGAACATAAACCCTGCTAATCACCGTGTTCAAATTTCACACTTTTCCGGGTTCATTTATTATAATATTTAGGGGATTATGTGCATTTTGTAGGCATTAATGCACGTAATTCAAATTCAAACAATTGGTGCATGTAAGGGTGCACAAGAACGGTCTGGAAAAACCATACTCGTGGTATTTAGCAATTTCTCAAGCCTTTTACAAGGAATGGGCAGAGATTTCAATGGAGTCAACCACAAACGCGTCATTTACTAGGTTATCAACTATAGAACAATGAAATATGTGCTTGAAAAACATGACGGCTGGCATGGTGACATGGTATGGCCTCACCGTGCCCTAGTTAAAAGCTAAGAAGGTTGGATTTATGTCGTCATGCACGCCCTAAATAAATCGAACCATCACCGAGGAAGTTCAATGCTTTCGAGAGGGAAATCACCAAGATTGAAGGGAATCCAAATTTCCATCCTAGTTTGTCTTTCAGTTTTTTCCCAACAATCAACATACCGCCTCAAATGAAACGTGTTCAAATTTGACATTTTTCCGAACTTATTTACCATGTTTAGGGGATTGTGTGCATTTTCCAGGCATTAATTATGCACATAATTCAAATACGAACAATCGGTGCATGAAAAGGTGCACAAGAACGGTCTGGAAAACCATGCTCGTGCTATACAAAAAATGGAAAACATGGTTGGAAAACATGACACCAGGTGTGGTGCCATGGTATGGCCTGACCATGCCCCTGGTAAAAATTGGAGAATGTTTTCCTTATGTCGTGATGCACGCCTTTCATAAAATGAACCATCATCCGAGGAAGTTTCATGGTTTCGAGGGGGAAGATTGAAGGGGGATCCAAATTTCCTTTGTCCTTTGTCCACGAGTTTTTTTCTATGATGAGCATACAACCTGCAAATCACCGTGTTCAAATTTGGCAATTTTCCGGGTTCATTTGCCATATTTAGGGGATTATGTGCATTTCCTAGGCATTAATGCGCATGATTCAAGTTCAAACAATCGATGCATCAAAGGGTCCACAAGAATGTCCTAGAAAACCATGCTCGTGCCATTTAGTAAATTCTCATGCCTTTTACAAGGAATGGACATATATTTCGATGAAATGTGTGGCAATAGTCAACCACAAATGTTTGTTTGTTGGGTTTTCAACTATAGAAAAATGAAATAAATGCTTAAAAACATGATGTTCGGCATGGTGCCATGGTATGACCTCACCATGCCCTGGTAAAAATTTGAGAAGGTTTGGCTTATGTTGTCATGCATGCCCTTCATAAATTGAACCATCACCGAGGAAGTTCCATGCTTTCTAGAGGGAAAATCCCCAAGATTGAAGGGAATCCTAATTTCCTTCCTAGTTTGTCATTCAGTTTTTTTCCAACGATCAACATACCGCCTCAAATGCAACGTATTCAAATTTGACATTTTCCCGGACTCATTTACAATATTTAGGGGATTATGTGCATTTTCTAGGCATTAATGGACATAATTCAAATTCGAGCAATCGATGCATGAAAAGGTGCACAAGAACGGTCTGGAAAACCATGCTCGTGTTATTTAGCAGATTCTCATGCCTTTTACAAGGAATGGGCAGATATTTCAAGGAAATGTGTGGCAATAGTCAACCATAAACGCGTCGTTTACTCGGTTAACAACTATACAAAAATGAAACACATGGTTGGAAAACATGACGCCTGGCTTGGTGCCAAGGTATGGCCTCACCATACCCTGGTGAAAATTGGAGAATGTTTTCCTTATGTCGTGATGGGCGCCTTTCATAAATCGAACCATCACCGAGGAAGTTTCATGGTTTCAAGGGGGAAATCACTAAGATTGAAGGGGGGGTCCAAATTTCCTTTGTCCTTTGTCCAAGAGTTTTTTTCTACGATGAACATAAAACCTGCAAATTACTGTGTTCAAATTTGGCACTTTTCCGGGTTCATTTGCCATATTTAGGGGATTATGTGAATTTCCTAGGCATTAATGCGCATAATTCAAGTTCAAACAATCGATGCATTAAAGGGTCCACAAGAACGGCCTAGAAAACCATGCTCGTGCCATTTAGTAAATTCTCATGCCTTTTACAAGGAATGGACAGATATTTCGATGAAATGTGTGGCAATAGTCAACCACAAATGTTTGTTTGTTGGGTTTTCAACTATAGAAAAAATGAAATAAATACTTAAAAAACATGTCGCCTGGCATGGTGCCATGGTATGACCTCACCATGCCCTGGTAAAAATTTGAGAAGGTTTGGCTTATGTCATCATGCACGCCTTTCATAGATCGAACCATCACCGAGGAAGTTCCATGCTTTCGAGAGGGAAAATACCGAAGATTGAAGGGGAATCCTAATTTCCATCCTAGTTTGTCATTCAGTTTTTTCCAATGATCAACATACAGCCTCAAATGCAACGTGTTCAAATTTGACATTTTCCCGGGCTCATTTACAATATTTAGGGGATTATGTGCATTTTCTAGGCATTAATGGACATAATTCAAATTCGAACAATCGGTGCATGAAAAGGTGCACAAGAACGGTCTGGCAAACCATGCTCTTGTTATTTAGCACATTCTCATGCCTTTTACAAGGAATGGGCAGATATTTCAAGGAAATGTGTGGCCATAGTCAACCATAAACGCGTTATTTACTCGGTTAACAACTATACAAAAATGAAACACATGGTTGGAAAACATGACGCCTGGCTTGGCGCCATGGTATGGCCTCACCATGCCCTGGTAAAAATTGGAGAATGTTTTCCTTATGTCGTGATGCGCACCTTTCATAAATCGAACCATCATCGAGGAAGTTTCATGGTTTCAAGGGGGAAATCACCAAGATTGAAGGAGAGTCCAAATTTTCTTTGTCCTTTGTCCACGAGTTTTTTTCTACGATGAACATACAACCTGCAAATCACCGTGTTCAAATTTGGCACTTTTCCAGGTTCATTTGCCATATTTAGGGGATTATGTGCATTTCCTTGGCATTAATGTCCATAATTCAAGTTAAAACAATCGACGCATTAAAGGGTCCACAAGAACGGCCTAGAAAACCATGCTCGTGCCATTTAGTAAATTCGCATGCCTTTTACAAGGAATGGACAGATATTTCGATGAAATGTGTGGCAATAGCTAACCACAAATGTTTGTTTGTTGGGTTTTCAACTATAGAAAAAATGAAATAATTGCTTAAAAAACATGTCGCCTGGCATGGTGCCATGGTATGACCTCACCATGCCTTGGTAAAAGTTTGAGAAGGTTTGGCTTATGTCGTCATGCACGCCTTTCATAGATCGAACCATCACCGAGGAAGTTCCATGCTTTCGAGAGGGAAAATCCCGAAGATTGAAGGGGAATCCTAATTTCCATCCTAGTTTGTCATTCAGTTTTTTCCAATGATCAACATACAGCCTCAAATGCAACGTGTTCAAATTTGACATTTTCCCGGGCTCATTTACAATATTTAGGGGATTATGTGCATTTTCTAGGCATTAATGGACATAATTCGAATTCGAACAATCGGTGCATGAAAAGGTGCACAAGAACGGTTTGGCAAACCATGCTCTTGTTATTTAGCACATTCTCATGCCTTTTACAAGGAATGGGCAGATATTTCAAGGAAATGTGTGGCTATAGTCAACCATAAACGCGTTATTTACTCGGTTAACAACTATACAAAAAATGAAACACATGGTTGGAAAACATGACGCCTGGCTTGGCGCCATGGTATGGCCTCACCATGCCCTGGTAAAAATTGGAGAATGTTTTCCTTATGTCGTGATGCGCGCCTTTCATAAATCGAACCATCACCGAGGAAGTTCCATGGTTTCAAGGGGGAAAACACCAAGATTGAAGGAGAGTCCAAATTGTCTTTGTCCTTTGTCCATGATTTTTTCTACGATGAACATACAACCTGCAAATCACCGTGTTCAGATTTGGCACTTTTCCAGGTTCATTTGCCATATTTAGGGGATTATGTGCATTTCCTTGGCATTAATGTCCATAATTCAAGGTCAAACAATCGATGCATGAAAGGGTCCACAAGAACGGCCTAGAAAACCATGCTCGTGCCATTTAGTAAATTCTCGTGCCTTTTACAAGGAATGGACATATATTTCAATGAAATGTGTGGCAATAGTCAACCACAAATGTTTGTTTGTTGGGTTTTTAACTATAGAAAAAATGAAATAAATGCTTAAAAACATGAAGCCGGGCATGGTGCCATGGTATGACCTCACCATGCCCTAGTAAAAATTTGAGAAGGTTTGGCTTATGTCGTCATGCACGCCCTTCATAAATCGAACCATCACCGAGGAAGTTCCATGCTTTCGAGAGGGAAAATCCCCAAGATTGAAGGGGAATCCTAATTTCCGTCCTAGTTTGTCATTCAGTTTTTTTCCAACGATCAACATACCAACTCAAATGCAACGTGTTCAAATTTGACATTTTCCCGGTCCCATTTACAATATTTAGGGGATTATGTGCATTTTCTAGGCATTAATGGACATAATTCGAATTCGAACAATCAGTGCATGAAAAGGTGCACAAGAACGGTCTGGAAAACCATGCTCGTGTTATTTAGCACATTCTCATGCCTTTTACAAGGAATGGGCAGATATTTCAAGGAAATGTGTGGCTATAGTCAACCATAAACACGTCGTTTACTCGGTTAATAACTATACAAAAATGAAACACATGGTTGGAAAACATGACGCCTGGCTTGGTGCCATGGTATGGCCTCACCATGCCCTGGTAAAAATTGGAGAATGTTTTCCTTATGTCGTGATGCGCGCCTTTCATAAATCGAACCATCACCGAGGAAGTTTCATGGTTTCAAGGGGGAAACCAGCAAGACTGAAGGGGGGGTCCAAATTTCCTTTGTTCTTTGTCCACGAGTTTTTTTCTACGATGAACATACAACCTGCAAATCACCGTGTTCAAATTTGGCACTTTTCCGGGTTCATTTGCCATATTTAGGGGATTATGTGCATTTCCTAGGCATTAATGCGCATAATTCAAGTTCAAGCAATCGATGCATGAAAGGGTCCACAAGAACGGCCTAGAAAACCATGCTCGTGCCATTTAGTAAATTCTCATGCCTCTTACAAAGAATGGACAAATATTTCGATGAAATGTGTGGCAATAGTCAACCACAATTGTTTGTTTGTTGGGTTTTCAACTATAGAAAAAATGAAATAAATGCTTAAAAAACATGACGCCTGGCATGGTGCCATGGTATGACCTCACCATGCAGAAGGTTTGGCTTTTGTCGTCGTGCACGCCCTTCCTAAATCGAACCATAACCGAGGAAGTCCCATGCTTTCGAGTGGGAAAATCCCCAAGATTGAAGGGGAATCCTAATTTCCGTCCTAGTTTGTCATTCAGTTTTTTTCCAACGATCAACATACCACCTCAAATGCAACGTGTTCAAATTTTACATTTTCTGGGCTCATTTACAATATTTAGGGGATTATGTGCATTTTCTAGGCATTAATGGACATAATTCAAATTCGTACAATCGGTACATGAAAAGGTGCACAAGAACGGTCTGGAAAACCATGTTCGTGTTATTTAGCACATTCTCATGCCTTTTACAAGGAATGGGCAGATATTTCAAGGAAATGTGTGGCAATAGTCAACCATAAACGCTGCTTACTCGATTAACAACTATACAAAAAATTAAACACATGGTTGGAAAACATGACGCCTGGCTTGGTGCCATGGTATGGCCTCACCATGCCCTGGTAAAAATTGTAGAATGTTTTCCTTATGTCGTGATGCGCGCTTTACATAAATGGAACCATCACCGAGGAAGTTTCATGGTTTCAAGGGCGAAATCATCAATATTGAAGGAGGGTCCAAATTTCCCTTGTCCTTTGTCCACGAGTTTTTTTCTATGGTGAACATACAACCTGCAAATCACCGTGTTCAAATTTGGCACTTTTCCGGGTTCATTTGCCATATTTAGGGGATTATGTGCATTTTTCCTAGGCATTAATGCGCATAATTCAAGTTCAAACAATCGATGCATGAAAGGGTCCACCATAACGGCCTAGAAAACCATGCTCGTGCCATTTAGTAAATTCTCATGCCTTTTACAAGGAATGGACATATATTTCGATGAATTGTGTGGCAATAGTTAACCAGAAATGTCTGTTTGTTGGGTTTTCAACTATAAAAAATGAAATAAATGCTAAAAAACATGTCGCCTGGCATGGTGCCATGGTATGACCTAACCATGCCTTGGTAAAAATTTGAGAAGGTTTGGCTTATGTTGTCATGCACGCCCTTCATAAATCGAACCATCGCCAAGGAAGTTCAATGCTTTCGAAAGGGAAATCCTCAAGATTGAAGGGGAATCCAAATTTTCTTCGTTCTTTGCCCTGGAATTTTTTCACGATTTAAAATACACCCCGCAAATCACCGTGTTCAAATTTGGCATTTTTCCGGGCTCATTTACCATATTTAGGGGATTATGTGCATTTTCTAGGCAGTTAGCGCATATAAATCCAATCCAGCTAAAGGTGCACGGGTGTGATGTGAGGGACGTGGATTGTCGTTCGATCGCGGCGCATCCAACGGTGCACACGCGCGATTCGCGTGGCTGGGGTTCCGGCCGATCATAACCCTGTTTGCTACCATGCTACTCTCCGCAATGAAGATATACTAGAGATGCTGCCCCATTTGCTATTTTTGGTGGATGCTAACCCTGTTGTACTTATCATGCTTGTCCATGTACTTACGCAGGGTCATAACGGCCGATGCTGTTGTTTGCCGTCAAGGTTAGTTGCATCCCATGTCTTACATTATTTCACATCATTTGTGCAATTGCATTTTAACTTCTACCATTTACTGGTTGCCTGTAGGTACACATGTCAGTGGAAATCATCCACGCTTCGACCCGGAGGAACAGCTCGTTTCCGCCACCGCTGACTTTGGGCGGGCTCTGGCCAAGATGAAGTGCCCCAGCAACTACCTCTCAGGACTTACAAAGTATGTACCCACCAGTTTAATCTTACCAATACCAGTTGCAATTAATGGCTATGTTTTGTACTGTCGATGTATTAAGCATGTTGTAGTAAACATGCCTAACATGTTTGAGCTATTTTCCCTTCCTTTTTATAGACAACTGGGCCATTATCTACTCTGGCAGCACCTGCCCTGTGATGTTTAACTCTGCCAATTGCATTTTTATCAGTACCGGTTTCGATGGCCATTAAGCCTGTTGCAATTAACAGTTGTATCCATTTTTAAAGAGTTGTATTTCACTGGATACAAACTTACAAAACATGAATTAGGATGTTGTTAAGCCTGTTGCAATTAACACTTGTATCCATTTTTTAATCCGTCCCTTTGCTACCATGCTACTCTTTAGAAATGAAGATATCACTACAGATGCTGCCGTTTTATTACCATTTGCTATTTTTGGTGGATGTTAACCCTGTTGTAGTTAACATTGGATTTCCATGTACTTACACAGGGCTACAATGGGCGATGCTATTGTTTGTCGTCGAGGTTAGCTGCATCCCATGTCTTATACACCATCCATATATTCCTAAATATAAGTATTTTTAGAGATTCCAATATATATTACATAAGGAGCAAAATGAGTGAATCTAGATTCTAATCTAAACTATATCTATAATTCTATATACATCTGCATATAGTTCATATTGAAATCTCAAAAAAACTTGTACTTAGGAACATAGGTAGTTGTATTTTACATCATTTGTGCAATCTCAGTTTAGCTTCTAACATTTACTGGTTACTTGTAGGTACATATATGAGGGGTAATGATCCATGCTTCGACCCCTTTTGTGTATGGGGCAATGAGATATTCATGTATAAGCGTCAAGTGAGGAAACTAAGAAAGATTGTTAGGCGAAAGAAACGGGTGATTGGAATTAAGCTCTTTATTTACACTTTGTCGAAGACAATTGTGAACTTTAGGATGGTAAGTAATGTGTTGCCTTTTCCCCCTGCCCACAACAAGTTACTCTATTAGACCTCAGTATCTGATATTTTTCTCTTTTAAGTGGTTTCCGAAGCTATTTATCGATGATTACCTTGCAAACTACATGACCGGAGTGGAGGCAACTAAGGTTAAAGTATATAATTCATGCTACCATGATAATGCTCTAGAAGTCTTCCTGAAGGCGGTGAAGGATGGGCGGGCGATCGTCACAAGGGGTTGGACAAAAGTGGTTCGTGCCTATGGCATGCAGGAAGGCACATTATGGGCATTCCGCTTCTTCAACACCGTCGGCAGTCAAAATGATTTACACTTGTCTCTTCACCTTTACCGCCTTTAAATCTGCGGTTCATCATAGTTAATTGCTGCCTAATCCTGTAATTACTCAACATATTGTACTGGCAATTTTATTTATGGATTCGTTGTTGAACCATTGTGCTGAGAATTTGAATTGCACGTTTCGTATTTCGAAATTTCCAATTAGAATAATAAATTACAGGAAAAAATAAAAATCGAACAGACGGTCATGGACCTTTACAAACGGTTCTAGCAGTAAAAGCGCTTGCGATGGATAGCCCAATGCCACACAGTTTTCTACATCAAATCGTGTGTGATGTAGTTAATGAAAGCAAACAGTTAACCAAGGCAGAGCGTGTGTGATAGTTACACCTTTCACACACGAGAGTATACATAAAACCGTGTGGGATGTACATCTGAATGGAAACGTTTTCCCTGGATTGACTGTGTGGGATGTACATAAGAACGGAAACCTATTCCTTGGATTGACTGTGTGTGATATACATACGAACGGAAATGTTTTTCTGGGATTCACCGTGTGGGATGTACATACCTACGGAAATGATTTCTGGGATTCACTGTGTGGGATGTACATACCTACGGAAATGATTTCTGGGATTCACCATGTGGGATGTACATACCTACGGAAATGATTGGGTTTCGATGCCTCGCCCGATCGCACACGGCCCCAGCCTGGGTCCTAGGAGGGCCTATCCCCGACGATTTCTGGGTCGTGTGGGAAGGACACCCTATCGCACACACTCACTTGGCGACGGTTCCATATGCCGTCGCGGAAAGGGGTTTTAAACCGTTTGTTTAGGACCGACGCGCACCAGTGCCTAGCTCATCACGCCAAGTCTGGACTCTCCATATGTGACATATGGCACAATGTATATTGTGTTTAACACCCTCCCTTAATCACAACTTCATCAAGTTGAGATTATGTTTGAAGTCTTCAAAGCTTCTAGTGGGTAAGGCCTTGGTGAATCCATCTGCAATCTGATCTTTGGAATGCACAAAGCGAATATCAAGTTGTTTTTTAGCCACTCATTCTCTGACAAAGCAAAAATTAATTTCAATGTGTTTTGTCCTAGCATGAAAACGGGATTAGCACATAAATAAGTAGCACCCAGATTATCACACCATAGTCATGGAGCTTGTTTACTTTTTACACCAAGCTCTTTCAATAAAGACTGCACCCATATGATCTCAGTTGTAGCATTTGCTAATGCTTTGTATTCTTCCCCAGTACTAGGCCTGGAGACAGTAGCTTATTTCCATGCACAACACAAAATCAAGTTAGGACCAAAGGACACTGCAAATCCCCCAGTGGAACGTCTGTCATCCAAAAATCCTGCCCAGTCAGAGTCTGAGAAAGCACTAATAAGTGTGGATGATGACTTGCTGAAATTGAGACCAATGCTAAGAGTGTTCTTGACATATCTAACTATTCATTTTGCATCAGTCAAGTGAACAGTAGTGGGTGCATGAAGAAACTGACAGACTTTGTTAACAGCAAATGAAATATCAGGTCTTGTAAGGGTGAGATATTGAAGTGCACCTACTAGACTCCTGTATTTGGTGTTGTCTTCTTGACTCAAGGCTTTCCCTTCTGTAAGAGACAATTTTTCTGAATTGGATAGTGGAGTAGGTGAGGGTTTACAACCTTGTAAGCCAGCCTTCTTTACTAGATCGGTTGCATATTTTTCTTGGGATAGATGAAGTCCATCCTCATATTTCTTCACTTCTATCCCTAGGAAATAGTGCAAATTTCCAAGATCCTTAAGAGCAAACTCTGTACTGAGATCCTTCAACAGTCATGTGATGGCTTCATCAGATGAACTTGTGACAATAATATAATCAACATTGATAAGAACAAATATGTGGGTATTACACTTGTTGTAAATAAATAGTGAAGTGTCAGACTTAAAAGGAACAAAGCCAAGTGTTTGCATTTTGTGACTGAGACGTGATTACCACGCCCTTGGAGCTTGCTTTAACTCATATAATGTTTTGTCAAGCTTGCACACATGCAAAGGTGCATGTTGGTTTTCAAACCCAGGAGGTTGTTTCATGTACACTTCCTCTTCCAGAACACCATGAAGGAACGCGTTCTGTACATCTAGCTGTCTGAGACTCCAGCCCCTGGATACAACAATAGACAAAACAAGATAGATGGTGGCAGCTTTTACAACTGGACTAAATGTGTCCTCATAGTCTATACCATACCATTGTATGAATCCTTTGGCCACAAGTCTTGCCTTGTAGCAATCAATAGTGCCATCAGATTTTCTCTTGCTCCTGAACGCCCACTTGCAATCAATAAGATTTTTACCTTGTTGTGGAGGAACCAAGTGCCATGTTCTGTTTCTCTTCAATGCCATGTACTCTTCATGCATGGCCTTCTTCTAGTTTTCATCAGCAAGGGCTTCTTCAAGTGTGTGTGGTTCACCTGTAGAACACACCATGCCATATTTGGTAACATGCTTATAATTAACTGGTTTTATTACCCCTTGTTGTAGCCGTGTACAACATGGAGGTGAAGTGGTCTGCTTGGATGGCACAAAGGATCCCATGCGATCTGTAGAAGTTGCTGCAAACTCTGATCCCGAGGCGGAGCGAGGCGAAGCAGCAGCAGGTTCGACGGCAGGATATGCTACTGGATCCTCTGCGACTGCTGATGAAGATGTGCAACGTAGTGGCTCCGCAGAAGATCCCGTCTAGCGGGACTCATCATGGCGCCCTGATGAGGGACCAGCGTCCTTTGCGCCAGAGGTGGGTCCCATACCTATCGGCGGGCGTAGATCACGCCACTTGTAGCACACGGGTTGGGCCGGGAACCGGACGCCTGTAGGTCCAATCGGAGGCGGACAAGTAGCATCGTGCGGTTCGCTCGAGTTGGTGGAGGCACCGCCATGAATTGCAGGGGGGCTGCGTGGCAGACGAGGGCTCGCTCGCAGGCGCGCGGTCGGAGGCTCCATGCGCGGCTCATTGCGCGGACTCCCAAGGTGATTCTGCTATCTTGCCAGCGGTTGCGGATTTCGAAGCCAATTCGCTGAGCAAGTCTGCCGCTGCTGCAGGAACTGATCCCAAGGCGGATTTGCTCCCTGGGCCATGACACATGGAATATGGCACAGTCACGCCATTTTCTTCACCATTTTCAGTCATGTTTTTTCTATATCATCATACAACTCATGCATACTGGTTTGAGGGTTAGTCAACATATAATCATCACGGTTTCGTTCCCCTTCATCAAGGCCGGTGAGACAAGGTGGTAGAAGAAGGATTTCTTTACGAAGTAAAGCACCGGCATTGGGATGGAGATCGGCAAAAGGAAATTTGGTCTCATCAAAAACGACATCTCGAGAAATATAGACACGCCCAGTAGAGACATCTAGACACTTAGCCCCCTTCTGTTGGGCACTATAGCCAAGAAAGGCACACTGTTTTGATCGGAACATGAGTTTGCGAGGATTGTATGGACGGAGATTGGGTCAACACGCACAACCAAAGACACGTAGGGATGTGTAGCTTGGTTTGACGTGAAGAAGCCGTTCGATGGGAGTTTCATTGTTTATGACACGGCTAGGGAGCATATTGATGATGTGAACATCAGTGAGAAATGCTTTGTCCCAAAATTTTAGGGGCATGGAAGCACCTGCTAGAAGAGCTAGACCAACTTCAAGTATATGCTTATGCTTGCGTTCGGTAGAACCGTTTTGTTGGTGAGAATGGGGGCACGACTCATGGTGTGATATGCTAAGTGTTTGGAATAAGGAATTTAATTTCTCGTATTCCCCTCCCTAGTCGGATTGGACAGCAATGATCTTGCTATCAAACTTGCGTTTAACAAGTGCTTGGAAAATTTTAAAGACTTGGAAAACATCGGATCTTTTCTTAAGAAGATATATCCAACAAAATTTGCTATAGTCGTCAATGAAGCTTATGTAGTATGTGTGCCTACCAACAGAACTAGGGGCAGGACCCCAGATATCAGAAAATATTAATTGAAACGGTTGAGTAGAAACACTTGTAGAAATAGGGTAAGGTAAATGATGACATTTTTCTCTTTGGCAAGAATCACGAATGGTTTCAACATTGCGCTCACCAACAAACGGGAGTATATTTTTCCTAAGCAAACGTTCAACAAGAGAAAATGAAGCATGCCCTAAATGATCGTGCCAACGTGTTGAGGAAAGTTTGACAACACCATAGGCTTGTTTATTGAATCTTCTAAGCTCCGTAATCAATGGGTAAAGCCCTCGAACGCATCTACCTCGATATAATACCTTCTTCGTGGCCTGATCCTTAATCAGAAAGAAAAAAGGATGAAACTCAATGAAAACATGGTTGTCAATGATACGTCTCCAATGTATCTATAATTTTTTATTGTTCCATGCTATATTATATTTTGTTTTGGATGTTTAATGGGATTTATTATACACTTTAATATTATTTTTGGGACTAACCTATTAACCGGAGGCCCAACCCAAATTGTTGTTTTTTTGCCTATTTTAGTGTTTCGAAGGAAAAGGATATCAAACGGAGTCCAAATGGAATGAAACCTTCGGGAACGTGATTTTCGGAACAAACATGATCCAGAGGAGTTGGAGTCTACGTAAAGCAATCAACGAGGAGAGCACGAGGCAGGGGGCGCGCCTACCCCCTGGGTGCGTCCTCCACCCTCGTGGGCCCCTCGTTGCTCCACCGATGTACTTCTTCCTCCTATATATACCCATATACCCTGGAAACATCATATACGGAGCCAAAACCCTATTTCCACCGCCGCAACCTTCTGTACCTGTGAGATCCCATCTTGGGGCCTTTACCGGCGCTCCGCCGGAGGGGGCATTGATCATGGAGTGCTTCTACATCAACACCATAGCCTCTCCGATGATGTGTGAGTAGTTTACCTCAGACCTTCGGGTCCAGAGATATTAGCTAGATGGCTTTATCTCTCTTTGGATCTCAATGCAAAGTTCTCCTCGATTCTCTTTGAGATCTATTTGCTGTAACTCTTATTTTGCGGTGTGTTTGTCGAGATCCGATGAATTGTGGGTTTATGATCAAGTTTATCTATGAACAATATTTGAATCTCCTCTGAATTCTTTTATGTATGATTGGTTATCTTTGCAAGTCTCTTCGAATTATCAGTTTGGTTTGGCCTACTAGATTGATCTTTCTTGCAATGGGAGAAGTGCTTAGCTTTGGGTTCAATCTTGTGGTGTCCTTTCCAAAGGATGTTAGGGCAGCAAGGCACGTATTGTATTGTTGCCATCGAGGATAAAAAGATGGGGTTTATATCATATTGCATGAGTTTATCCCTCTACATCATGTCATCTTGCTTAAAGCATTACTCTGTTCTTATGAACTTAATACTCTAGATGCATCTTTGGATAGCGGTCGATGTGTGGAGTAATAGTAGTAGATGCGTAATCATTTCGGTCTACTTGTCGCGGACGTGATGCCTATATACATGATCATACCAAGATATTCTCATAACTATGCTCAATTCTATCAATTGCTCGACAGAATTCGCTTACCCACCGTAATACTTATGCTATCTTGAGAGAAGCCACTAGTGAAACCTATGGCCCCCGGGTCTATTTTCCATCATATTAATCTTCCAACACTTAGCTATTTCTATTGTCGTTTATTTTACTTTGCATCTTTATTTCTCTTTATCATGAAAATACCAAAAATATTATCTTAGCATATTTATCATATCTCACTCTCATAAGTGACCGTGAAGGGATTGACAACCCCTTTATTGCGTTGGTTGCGAGGTTCTTATTTGTTTGTGTAGGTGCGTGGGACTCGAGCGTGGTCTCCTACTGGATTGATACCTTGGTTCTCAAAAACTGAGGGAAATACTTACGCTACTTTACTGCATCACCCTTTCCTCTTCAAGGAAAACCAACACAGTGCTCAAGAGGTAGCAAGAAGGATTTCTGGCGTCGTTGCCGGGGAGTCTACGCACAAGTCAAGACATACCAAGTACCCATCACAAACTCTTATCCCTCGCATTACATTATTTGCCATTTGCCTCTCATTTTCCTCTCCTACACTTCCCCTTGTCGTTTTATTCGCCCTCTCTTTTCCGTTCGTCACTTCCTTGCTTGCCTTGTCATTATGGCTAGTCCTCTATCTACTCCGTTGTCTCCCGAGTTTGAAGTTCTTCACTTCAAACGAAGACAAGGAGAAAACTTAAAAGATGCTTAGTTTAGAATGATGGAATCTTATCATAATTGTACCCTAGAGGTGAACTTTAGAATTTTGCTTCGCAATTTTTATGTTGGACTGAATATGTCTCATAGACAACTCTTGTATTGCGTTGCCAAAGGCAGTTTTATCAAAATTGATCCCAGTATTGCACATGAAATTATAGAGGGTATAGTGGGAACACTACCTCAACAAAAGGGGCCTCATCATACCCAGGTAGAAACACAAGTTTATGAGAAAATTTGCGAAGTAACGAAAATTTTACAAAAATCTCTTGAACCTCTTAAGAGTGTTAGTGGAAATCTTCACCGCATGAATATGTTGATTGCTCTTTGTAATAAGCGGTTGGATTCTTTAGATCTAAAAATCTCGGAATATGAAGGGAAGCGTAAAGAACCTTCCGGATTCGAGCATAACTCCGCTAAAAAATTAAAGACCCAAGATGATAATACTTAGATATATCCTTGTTTTTATGCCTAGCTAGGGGCGTTAAACGATAGCGCTTGTTGGGAGGCAACCCAATTTTATTTTAGTTTTTAGCTTTTTGCTTCTGTTTAGGAATAAATATTTGATCAAGCCTCTGGTTAGGTTTATTTTTATGTTTTAATTAGCGTTTGTGCCAAGTGAAAGATATAGGATCTTCTTGGATGATAGTTATTTGATCTTGCTGAAAATTCCAGAAACTTTCTGTTCACGAAAACAATTGTTAAAAATCACCAGTACGGGTAACCGAATGACCAACGTGACATATGCTCATACCTGCACCACCAGCGGTGTGAATCTGATTCTTCCGGTGATACTTCTCGCACAGGGTTACCTTCTCAAGCTCCCCCATGAGGTGGTTTGTCACGCCGTTGTCAAGATACCAGTTGGTATCGACGCCATAGGATCCATCAGCGGCAGCAGCGACCTTATCATCATCTTCAGAAGAGGCATCGTCTTTATCAAAACGATACCAGCAATCTTTTGCAGTGTGTCCAGGTTTCCCGTAGATCTGGCAGCGAATGACATCAGGGCGTGATCGGCCCGAGCCGCCGCAGCGACCCCTGTTGTTGGTGGAGATGGGGCGTCCGATGTGGGAGTGGAGTTGCTGGTGTTGTTTCTGCCTTGCTTGCCCTTGGAACGAGGAGTACCGTGATGACGGGAGGAGTACCCACTGCATCCGCGAGTCGCCGCGTTCGCAGAAGACTTGAACCCGCCATCGACTGTGGTATTGGGCGATGCGCTGATCAAAGTTGCTCATCATGGCGTAGAGCTCGTCGAGGGGGACCTGAAGGAAATGTTCCCTAGAGGCAATAATAAAGTTGTTATTTATATTTCCTTATATCATGATAGATGTTTATTATTCATGCAAGAATTGTATTAACTGGAAACTTAGTACATGTGTGAATACATAGAAAAACAGAGTGTCCCTAGTATGCCTCTACATGACTAGCTTGTTTATCAAATATGGTTATGTTTCCTAGCCATAGACATGTGTTGTCATTTGATGAACGGGATCACATCATTAGAGAATGATGTGATGGACAAGACCCATCCGTTAGCTTAGCACTATGATTGTTTAGTTTATTGCTATTGCTTTATTCATGACTTATACATGTTCCTCTGACTATGAGATTATGCAACTTCCGAATAGCGGAGGAACACTTAGTGTGCTATTAAACATCACAACGTAACTGGGTGATTATAAAGATGCTCTACAGGTGTCTCTGATGGTGTTTGTTGAGTTCGCATAGATCGAGATTAGGATTTTTCACTCCGATTGTCGGAGAGGTATCTTTGGGCCCTCTCGGTAATGCACATCACTATAAGCCTTGCAAGAAATGTGACTAATTAGTTAGTTACGGGATGATGCATTAAGGAACGAGTAAAGAGACTTGCCGATAACGAGATTGAACTAGGTATGGTGATACCGATGATCGAATCTCAGGCAAGTAACATACCGATGACAAAGGGAACAACGTATGTTGTTATGCGGTTTGACCGATAAAGATCTTCGTAGGATATGTAGGAACCAATATGAGCATCCAGGTTCCGCTATTGGTTATTGACCGGAGAGGTGTCTCGGTCATGTATACATAGTTCCTGAACCCGTAGGGTCCGCACGCTTAACGTTCGATGACGATTGGTATTATGAGTTTATGTGATTTGATGTACCAAAGGTTGTTCAGAGTCCCGGATGTGATCACGGACATGACGAGGAGTCTCGAAATGGTCGAGACATAGAGATTCATATATTGGAAGGCTACATTCAGACACCGGAATGGTTCGGGTCGTTTCAGATAAGTTTCGGAGTACCGGGGGTTACCGGAACCCCCTCCCGGAAGTTATTGGGCCTCATGGGCCTAGTGGTGGAAGAGAGGAGGCAGGCCAAGGTGTGGCCCCCCCCCCCCCAGCCCAAACTAAACTGGACTAGTGCTAGGGGGCCGCCCCTATTTCCTTCTCTTCTTCCTCTCCTTCCTTCTTCTCCTACTTGGACTAGGAAAGGGGGAAACCTACTCCTACTAGGAGTAGGAATCCCCCCCTTGGGCGCGCCCCTTGTGGCTGGCCCTCCTCCTCCTCCCCTCCTTTATATACGGGGGAGGGGAGCACCCCATAGACACACAAGTTGATCTTTAGCCGTGTGCGGTGCCCCCCTCCATAGTTTTACACCTCGGTCATATCGTTGTAGTGCTTAGGCGAAGCCCTGCGCCGGTAACTTCATCATCACCGTCACCACGCCGTCGTGCTGACGGAACTCTCCCTCGGCCTCAGCTGGATCTAGAGTTCGAGGGACGTCACCAAGATGAATGTGTGCAGATCGCGGAGGTGCCGTGCGTTCGATACTTGATCGGTTGGATCGCGAAGACATTCGACTACATCAACCGCGTTACTTAACGCTTCCGCTTTCGGTCTAGGAGGGTACATGGACACTATCTCCCTGCTCGTTGCTATGCTTCTCCTAGATAGATCTTGCGTGATCGTAGGATTTTTTTTTTGAAATACTACGTTCCCCAACAGTGGCATCCGAGCCAGGTCTATGCGTAGATGTTATATGCACGAGTAGAACACAAAGAGTTGTGGGCGATAATAGTCATACTGCTTACCAGCATGTCATACTTTGATTCGGCAGTATTGTTGGATGAAGCGGCCCAGACCGACATTACTTGACCGTGTTCATGAGAGTGGTTCTACCGCCGTGCTTTGCACATAGGTGGCTAGTGGGTGTCTGCTTCTCCAACTTTAGTTGAATCGAGTGTGACTACGCCCGGTCTTTGTTGAAGGTTAAAACATCACGCTTGATGAAAAATCGTTGTGGTTTTGATGTGTTGGTAAGAACAGTTCTTGCTAAGCCCGTAATAGCCACGTAAAACTTGCAACAACAAAGTAGAGGACATCTAACTTGTTTTTGCAGGGCTTGCTGATGGTCAAGACGTGATGATATATAATTTGTTGTATGAGATGATCATGTTTTGTAACAGTTATCGGCAACTGGCAGGAGCCATATGGTTTTTGCTTTATTGTATGAAATGCAATCGCCATGTAATTGCTTTACTTAATCACTAAGCGGTAGCAATAGTCGTAGTAGCAATAGTTGGCGAGACTGTTGGGGAACGTAGTATTTCAAAAAAATTCCTACGATCACGCAAGATCTATCTAGGTGATGCACATCAACGAGTCGGGAAGAGTGTGTCCATGTACCCTCGTAGACCAAAAGCGGAAGCGTTATATCAACGCGGTTGATGTAGTCGTACGTCTTCACGATCTGACCAATCTTAGTATCGAATGTACGGCACCTCCGTGTTCAGCACACGTTCAGCTCGATGACGTCCCTCGTACTCTTGATCCAGTTGAGGCCGAGGGAGAGTTCTGTCAGCACGACCGCGTGGTGACGGTGATGATAAAGTTACCGGCAGGGCTTCTCCTAAGCACTACGACGATACGACCGAGATGTGTTTCGGTGGAGGGGGGCACCGCACACGGCTAATAGAAAATTCGGTGTGTCTTTGGCGTGCCCCCTGAAGGAAATATGCCCTAGAGGCAATAATAAAGTTATTATTTATTTCCTTATATCATGATAAATGTTTATTATTCATGCTAGAATTGTATTAACCGGAAACATGATACATGTGTGAATACATATACAAAACAGAGTGTCACTAGTATGCCTCTACTTGACTAGCTCGTTAATCAAAGATGGTTATGTTTCCTAACCATAGACATGAGTTGTCATTTGACTAACGGGATCACATCATTAGGAGAATGATCTGATTGACATGACCCATTCCGTTAGCCTAGCACTTGATTGTTTAGTATGTTGCTATTGCTTTCTTCATGACTTATACATGTTCCTATGACTATGAGATTATGCAACTCCCGTTTACCGGAGGAACACTTTATGTGCTACCAAACGTCACAACGTAACTGGGTGATTATAAAGGTGCTCTACAGGTGTCTCCGAAGGTACATGTTGGGTTGGCTTATTTCAAGATTAGGATTTGTCACTCCGATTGTCGGAGAGGTGTCTCTGGGCCCTCCCGGTAATACACATAACTTAAGCCTTGCAAGCATTGAAACTAATGAGTTAGTTGCGGGATGATGTATTACGGAACGAGTAAAGAGACTTGCCGGTAACGAGATTGAACTAGGTATTGAGATACCGACGATCGAATCTCGGGTAAGTAACATACCGATGACAAAGGGAACAACATATGTTGTTATGCAGTTTGACCGATAAAGATCTTCGTAGAATATGTAGGAGCCAATATGAGCATCCAGGTTCCACTATTGGTTACTGACCGGAAACGAGTCTCGGTCATGTCTACATACTTCTCGAACCCGTAGGGTCCGCATGCTTAAAGTTTCGATGACAGTTATATTATGAGTTTATGTGTTTTTTGATGTATCGAAGGAGTTCGGAGTCCCGGATGAGATCGGGGACATGACGAGGAGTCGTGAAATGGTCGAGACGCAAAAAATTGATATATTGGACGACTATATTCGGACGTCGGAAAGGTTCCGAGTGATTCAGGTATTTTTCGGAGTACCGGAGAGTTACGGGAATTCGTATTGGGCCTTAATGGCCATACGGGAAAGGAGAGAAAGGCCCCAAAGGGTGGCCGCACCCCTCCCCATGGACTAGTCCGAATTGGACTAGGGAGGGGGGGCGCCCCCTTCCTTCCTTCTCCTTCTCCCTTCCCTTCTCCTACTCCAACAAGGAAAGGAGGAGTCCTACTCCCCGCCTCCCCCCTTGCTCCTTTATATACGGGGGCAGGGGGCACCCCATAGAGACAACAATTGATCGTTTGATCTTTTAGCTGCAGCGGTGCCCCTCCACCATAGTCCACCTCGATACATCAGAAGCGGTGCTTAGGCGAAGCCCTGCGTCGGTAGAATATCAACATCGTCACCACGCCATTGTGCTGACAAAACTCTCCCTCAACACTCGGCTGGATCGGAGTTCGAGGGACGTCATCGGGCTGAACGTGTGCTGAACTCGGTGGTGCCGTACGTTTGGTACTTGATCGGTCGGATCGTGAAGACGTACGACTACATCATCAACCGCTACAGTTAACGCTTCCGCTTTCGGTCTATGAGGGTACGTGGACAACACTCTCCCCTCTCGTTGCTATGCATCACCATGATCTTGCGTGTGCGTGGGAAAATGTTTGAAATTACTACGTTACCCAACAGTGGCATCCGAGCCTGGTTTTATGCGTAGATGTCACATGCACGAGTAGAACACAAGTGAGTTGTGGGCGATATAAGCCATACAGGTTACCAGCATGTCATACTTTGGTTCGGCGGTATTGTTGGATGAAGCGGCCCAGACCGACATTACGCGTACGCTTACGCGAGACTGGTTCTACTGACGTGCTTTGCACACAGGTGGCTGGCGGATGTCAGTTTCTCCAACTTTAGTTGAACCGAGTGTGGCTACGCCCGGTCCTTGTGAAGGTTAAAACAGCACCAACTTGACAAACTATCGTTGTGGTTTTTGATGCGTAGGTAAGAACGGTTCTTGCTAAGCCCATAGCAGCCACGTAAAACTTGCAACAACAAAGTAGAGGACGTCTAACTTGTTTTTGCAGGGCATGTTGTGATGTGATATGGTCAAGATGTGATGAGATATAAGTTGTTGTATGAGATGATCATGTTTTGTTGAAGTTATCGGCAATCGGCGAAGCCTTATGGTTGTCTCTTTATTGCATAAGATGCAAGCGCCAAATAATTGCTTTACTTTATCGCTATGCAATAGCAATAGTTGCAAGAGCAATAGTTGGCGAGACAACCATGTGACGACACATTGATATAGATCATGATGATGGAGATCATGGTGTCATGCCGGTGACGACGGAGATCATGATGATGCTTTGGAGATGGAGATCAAAGGAACAAGATGATGATGGCCATATCATGTCACATATTTTTGATTGCATATGATGTTTATCTTTTATACATCTTATCTTGCTTTGATTGACGGTAGCATTATAAGATGATCTCTCACTAAATTTCAAGATAAAAAGTGTTCTCCCTGAGTATGCACTGTTGCCATAGTTCGTCGTGCCCAGACACCACGTGATGATCGGGTGTGATAAGCTCTACGTCCATCTACAACGGGTGCAAACCAGTTTTGCACACGCGGAATACTCATGTTAAACTTGACGAGCCTAGCATATGCAGATATGGCCTCTGGAACACTGGAGACCGAAAGGACGAGCGTGAATCATATAGTAGATATGATCAACATAGTGATGTTCACCATTGAAAACTACTCCATCTCACGTGATGATCGGTTATGGTTTAGTTGATTTGGATCACGTGATCACTTAGATGACTAGAGGGATGTTTATCTAAGTGGGAGTTCTTAATTAATATGATTAATTGAACTTAAATTTATCATGAACTTAGTCCTGGTAGTATTTTTCAAATTATGTTGTAGATCAATAGCTCGCGTTGTTGTTTTCATATGTTAATTTTGATATTTTCCTAGAGAAAACTATATTGAAAGATGTTAGTAGCAATGATGTGGATTGGATCCGTGATCTAAGGATTGTCCTCATTGCTGCACAAAAGAATTATGTCCTTGATGCACCGCTAGGTGACAGACCTATTGCAGGAGAAGATGCAGACGTTATGAACGTTTGGCTAGCTCAATATGATGACTACTTGATAGTTTAGTGCACCATGCTTAACGGCTTAGAATCGGGACTTCAAAGACATTTTTGAATGCCATGGACCATATGAGATGTTCTAGGAGTTGAAATTAATATTTCAAGCAAATACCCGAGTTGAGAGATATGAAGTCTCCAACAAGTTCTATAGCTAAAAGATGGAGGAGAATTGCCAACTAGTGAGCATGTGCTCAGATTGTATGGGTGCTACAATCGCTTGAATCAAGTGGGAGTTAATCTTCCAGATAAGATAGTGATTGACAGAGTTCTCTAGTCACCATCACCAAGTTACTGGAACTTCGTGATGAACTATAGTATGCAAGGGATGACGAAAACGATTCCCGAGCTCTTCGTGATATTGAAATCGACGAAGGTAGAAATCAAGAAAGAGCATCAAGTGTTGATGATTGAAAAGACCACTAGTTTCAAGAAAAGGGCAAAGGGAAAGAAAGGGAACTTCAAGTAGAATGACAAGCAAGTTGTCACTCCCGCGAAGAAGCCCAAAGCTGGACCAAAGCCTGAAACTGAGTGCTTAAACTGCAAAGGAAATGGTCACTGGAAGCGGAAATGCCCTGAATATTTGGGGGATAAGAAAGGATGGCAAAGTGAACAAGGGTATATTTGATATACAGGTTATTGATGTGTACCTTACTAGTGTTTATAGTAGCCCCTGAGTATTTGATACTTGTTCGGTTGCTAAAAATTAGTAACTCGAAACAGGAGTTCTGAATAAACAGAGACTAGTTGAGGGTGAAGTGATGATGTGTGTTGGAAGTGGTTCCAAGATTGATATGATCATCATTGCACACTCCCTATACTTTCGGGATTAGTGTTAAACCTAAATAAATGTTATTTGGTGTTTTCGTTGAGCATGAATATGATTTGATCATGTTTATTATAAAACGGTTATTCATTTAAAGTCAGAGAATAATTGGTGTTCTGTTTACATGAATAAAACCTTCAATGGTCATACACCCAATGGAAATAGTTTGTTGGATCTCGATCATAGTGATACACATATTCATAATATTGATGCCAAAAGATGTAGAGTTGATAATGATAGTGCAACTTATTTGTGGCACTGCCGTTTAGGTCATATCGGTGTAAAGCGCATGAAGAAACTCCATACTGATCGACTTTTGGAACCACTTGATTATGAATCACTTGGTACTTGCAAACCGTGCCTGATGGGCAAGATGACTAAAACGCCGTTCTCCGGTACTATGTAGAGAGCAACAGATTTGTTGGAAATCATACATACAGATGTGTGTGGTCCGATGAATGTTGAGGCTCATGGCGGATATCGTTATTTTCTCACCTTCACAGATGATTTAAGCAGATATGGGTATATATACTTGATGAAGCATAAGTCTGAAACATTTGAAAAGTTCAAAGAATTTCAGAGTGAAGTTGAAAATCATTGTAACAAGAAAATAAAGTTTCTACAATCTGATCGTGGAGGAGAATATTTGCGTTACGAGTTTGGTCTACATTTGAAACAATGCGGAATAGTTTCGCAACTCATGCCACCCGGAACACCACAGCGTAATGGTGTGTCCGAACGGCGTAATCATACTTTACTAGATATGGTGCGATCTATGATGTCTCTTACTGATTTATCGCTATCATTTTGGGGTTATGCATTAGAGACAGTTGCATTCACTTTAATAGGGCACCATAAAAATCCGTTTGAGACGACGCCTTATGAACTGTGGTTTGGCAAGAAACCAAAGTTGTCGTTTCTTAAAGTTTGGGACTGCGATGCTTATGTGAAAAAGTTTCAACCTGATAAGCTCGAACCCAAATCGGAGAAGTGCGTCTTCATAGAATACCCAAAGGAAACTATTGGGTACACCTTCTATCACAGATCCGAAAGAAAGATATTCGTTGCTAATATGGATCCTTTCTAGAGAAGGAGTTTTCTCTCGAAAGAAGTGAGTGGGAGAAAAGTAGAACTTGATAAGGTAATAGTACATTCTCCTGAATTGGAAAATAGTTCATCACTAAAATCAGTTCCAGTGATTCCTACACCAATTAGTGAGGAAGCTAATGATGATCATGAAACTTCAGATCAAGTTACTACATAACCTCGTAGGTCTTCCAGAGTACGGTCCGCACCAGAGTGGTACGGTAATCCTATTCTGGAAGTCATGTTACTAGACCATGATGAACTTAGGAACTATGAGGAAGCGATGCTGAGCCCAGATTCCGCGAAATGGCTTGAAGGCCATCAAATCTGAGAAAGGATCCATGTATGAGAACAAAGTGTGGACTTTGGTGGACTTGCCCGACGATCGGCAAAGTCATAGAAAATAAATGGATCTTCAAGAGGAAGACGGACGTTGATAGTAGTGTTACTATCTACAAAGCTCAACTTGTCGCAAAAAGGTTTTCGACAAGTTCAAGGTGTTGGCTACAATGAGATTGTAACATCCCAAATTTTCAATTTGGAATGTTATACATTAGGTCATCATGCATATCATATTTTTCTCGCATTTTCCGATCCTAGAAAATTTCACGCAACTCAAGGACCCTCGGAGAGAGTTGGAAGTTTCATTATTTTCATATTTGGGATTTCTCAAATCTTGAAAATAGGATCATTGGATTTATTTAATTATCTTCATAAAGTTTTTCCTATAAAAATCTCAAGAGAGGGAATGATATGACTTTCCCAACATTTAGGAAAAATGAAGATAATTTAAATAAATCAAATTTGGTTTTTGAAAGATTTATTTTGCTTAGGCAAAAATGAGCATTTTAAAAAAAATTATGCATGTTTGCCGTTTTTAAAGTTCATTTTGTTCGACTCATTTTTAGGAGTCGGGGAAAAATTGTTTTATTTAATTTGGAGTTCATTTGGTTTTTTTTTTAATCCGTTTCGTTTTAAAAAAACGCCTGGGCAAGGCCTAGCTGCCCAGCCAGTTCGCCGCCCGCCTCCTCTCCTCACAAGACGCCGCCTCGAGTCCCGCTGGGACGACCTCACTGGCCGAGTCCGGCTCCGCCTGCCCTGCTGTTCTTCCCCAAGCCGAGCACCCTCCTATTTAACCCGACGCCTCTCTCCTCACATCGCCTCACGCCCGCCAAGCCGAGCCGCCGCCGAGGACGCCGCCACGGAGCCCGGAGCCTCACGCCTCGTGCCGCCTCCCGACCCCGCCACCCACCCACCGCTCGACTCACGGAGCTCTTGAGCCCCGCCGCGACCGCACGAGGTAGCCACCGCTGCCCGATCCGGTTTTCCCTAGAAAACCGGTCCGTTTTTTTTATGATATTCGGTTTTTTTTCAAAACCTAGATTGGTTTTATTTTTTCGGTTTTCTTAATTAACGAACGTTCACCGACCCGCTCGTTTCAATGAACGTGTTCGTTGGATTAGTTCTGTTAACGAACGTCCGCTATTTAATCCGCTCGTCGCTTTCTTTTAAATCGGATTTAATCCGCTATTTTCAGATTCGATTTCTGATCCGATTTTCAAATCTGTTTTATTTCTTGCTCGTTTATCGGAATCAGGTGATTCAAGCGCCTGGAGTTTCGTAACGAAACTGCCGTTCCGACTAACCTACTTTTACAGAGTTTTGCTACTGTAAAATTTTGACCTAATTTCAGATTGCTAAACCGAGTCGTTCTCTCTCGAGTTCCGACTTTCGATGTTTTATTTGATTCGATTCTTTTGCAACCAGGGTTCTTAAGTTGAACTATCTGGTTAGATCTTTTATTCGAGATTTACCTGTGCATTAGATGAGTACTTATTGTATGCTTGTTGAATGTCTGCGTTAGATCACCCGGAGTGCGCCGCTTGTTACTTCGAATCTCTAGGACTCATGGATCATCGCTAGAAGGCAAGTAACACTTTGATCATACCCTTTCTACTACCCAGTTTTATTGCATTAGATCAAACCCTCAAACACTTGCATGTTTAGGATCTAATTAAATTGTGGGATGGGAAGTAGATTGAGGTAGTACCTATTACTGCTTTTGCTTATGAAACCTTGGGAGTTACTTCTCGCTTGCTTGATTATGCCATGCTATGCTAGTAGACGTGGATTGGGTGAGTGAATATCCATGACAGATGTGAGATTGTTAATTAATGGTTTATCTAAGGTGGCAACCTAAACACACATCCGGGTGGATTGAGGCACTGGTTTCTATCAGGACTTGCTGTATTTCTTCGGACCGCCACCTGTGCTCTAAGGGATCATAAGATTATTCAAACTAGAAGCTTCCGTGTGCAGCCACAAGCCAATTATGGGCTCTGGCGTAGTTGACTAAGTTGTGCGAAGTGTGTGATTGCTACTCTGCTATAAATCCTTCGAAGTACTGTGTGGTGTCAGCATTACTGATCCAGGGATGACACTGAGCACAGAGCGCTAGATCCATTCGGGTCTGGTCCCGACAGAGATTTTCCCAACTGTAGCGATGCTTAAGTCTGTCCAAATCATGTTAGCAATTGCCACATTTTATGAAATTTGGCAAATGGATGTCAAAACCGCATTCCTTAATGGTTTTCTTAAAGAAGAGTTGTATATGATGCAACCAGAAGGTTTTGTCAATCCGAAAGGTGCTAACAAAAGGTGCAAGCTCCAGCGATCCATCTATGGACTGGTGCAGGCATCTCGGAGTTGGAATATACGCTTTGATGAGTTGATCAAAGGATATAGTTTTATACAGACTTGTGGTGAAGCCTGTATTTACAAAGAAAGTGAGTGGGAGCACTACAGCATTTCTGATAAGTATATGTGAATGACATATTGTTGATCGGAAATATTGTAGAATTATTCTGCAAAGCATAAAGGAGTGTTTGAAAGGAGTTTTTCAAAGAAAGACCTCAGTGAAGCTGCTTACATATTGAGCATAAAGATCTACAGAGATAGATCAAGACGCTTGATAAGTTTTTTCAATGAGTACATACCTTGACAAGATTTTTGAAGTAGTTCAAAATGGAACAGTCAAAGAAAGAGTTCTTGCCTGTGTTACAAGGTGTAAGATTGAGTAAGACTCAAAGCCCGACCACGGTAGAAGATAGAAAGAGAATGAAAGTCATTCCCTATGCCTTAGCCATAGGTTCTATAAAGTATGCCATGCTGTGTACCGGATCTATTGTATACCCTACACTGATTTTGGCAAGGGAGTACAATAGTGATCTAGGAGTAGATCATTGGACATCGGTCAAAATTATCCTTAGTGGAATAAGGATATGTTTCTTGATTATGGAGGTGACAAAAAGGTTCATCGTAAAGGGTTACGTTGATGCAAGTTTTAAAACTGTTCCAGATGACTCTAAGTCTCAATCTGGATACATATTGAAAGTGGGAGCAATAAGCTAGAGTAGCTCTGTGCAGAGCATTGTTGACATAGAAAATTGCAAAATACATATGGATCTGAATGTGGCAGACCCGTTGACTAAACTTCTCTCACAAGAAAAACATGATCACACCTTAGTACTCTTTGGGTGTTAATCACATAGTGATGTGAACTAGATTATTGACTCTAGTAAACCCTTTGGGCGTTGGTCACATGACGATGTGAACTATGGGTGTTAATCACATGGTGATGTGAACTATTGGTATGAAATCACATGGTGATGTGAACTAGATTATTGACTCTAGTGCAAGTGGGAGACTGAAGGAAATATGCCCTAGAGGCAATAATAAAGTTATTATTTATTTCCTTATATCATGATAAATGTTTATTATTCATGCTAGAATTGTATTAACCGGAAACATGATACATGTGTGAATACATAGACAAAACAGAGTGTCACTAGTATGCCTCTACTTGACTAGCTCGTTAATCAAAGATGGTTATGTTTCCTAGCCATAGACAAAGAGTTGTCATTTGATTAACAGGATCACATCATTAGGAGAATGATGTGATTGACTTGACCCATTCCGTTAGCTTAGCACTTGATCGTTTAGTATGTTGCCATTGCTTTATTCATGACTTATACACGTTCCTATGACTATGAAATTATGCAACTCCCGTTTACCGAAGGAACACTTTGTGTGCTACCAAACGTCACAACGTAACTAGGTGTTTATAAAGGTGCTCTACAGGTGTCTCCGAAGGTACATGTTGGGTTGGCTTATTTAGAGATTAGGATTTGTCACTCCGATTGTCGGAGAGGTAATACACATCACTTAAGCCTTGCAAGCATTGCAACTAATGAGTTAGTTGCGGGATGATGTATTACGGAACGAGTAAAGAGACTTGCCGGTAACGAGATTGAACTAGGTATTGAGATACCGACGATCGAATCTCGGGCAAGTAACATACCGATGACAAAGGAACAACGTATGTTGTTATGCGGTTTGACCGATAAAGATCTTCGTAGAATATGTGGGAGCCAATATGAGCATCCAGGTTCCGTTATTGGTTATTAACCGGAAATGAGTCTCGGTCATGTTTACATAGTTCTCGAACCCGTAGGGTCCGCACGCTTAAAGTTTCGATGACAGTTATATTATGAGTTTATGTGTTTTGATGTACCGAAGGAGTTCGGAGTCCTGGATAAGATCTGGGACATGACGAGGAGTCTCGAAATGGTCGAGATGTAAAGATCGATATATTGGACGACTATATTCGGACGTTGGAAAGGTTCCGAGTGATTCGGGTATTTTTCGGAGTACCGGAGAGTTACGGGAATTCGTATTGGGCCTTTTTGGGCCATACGGGAAAGGAGAGAAAGGCCCCAAAGGGTGGCCGCACCCTTCCCCATGGACTAGTCCGACCGACCAGGAGGGGGGCGCCTCTTCCTTCCTTCTCCTTCTCCCTTCCCTTCTCCTACTCCAACAAGGAAAGGAGGAGTCCTACTCCCGGTGGGAGTTGGACTCCCCCCCTTGGCGCGCCCTCCTCCTAGGCCGGCCGTCTCTCCCCTTGCTCCTTTATATACGGGGGCAGGGGGGCACCCCATAGACACAACAATTGATCGTTTGGTCTTTTAGCCGTGTGCGGTGCACCCCTCCACCATAGTCCACCTCGATAATACTATAGCGGTGCTTAGGCGAAGCCCTGCGTCGGTAGAACATCAACATCGTTACCACGCCGTCAGGTCGACAAAACTCTCCCTCAACACTCGGCTGGATCGGAGTTCGAGGGACGCCATCGGGCTGAACGTGTGCTGAATCGGGAGGTGTCAGACGCTCGGTACTTGATCGGTCGGATCGTGCAGACGTACGACTACATCAACCGCGTTGTGCTAACGCTTCCGCTTTCGGTCTACATGGGTACGTGGACAACACTCTCCCCTCTCGTTGCTATGCATCACCATGATCTTGCGTGTGCATAGGATTTTTTTTTAAATTACTATGTTACCCAACACCCCCTCCCACATATATAAAGGGGGGAGGGAGGAGGAGGTCGGCCAAGGAGGAGGCGCGCGCCAATGGGGGCAATCCTACTCCAAGTAGGTTTGCCCCCCTTTCCTATTCCTACTAGGAGAAGGAGGAAAGAGGAGGAGGGGAGAAGGAAAGAGGGGGCCGGCCCCCCAAACCCTAAACCAATTCGGTTTGGGCCTAGGGGGGGCGCGACCCACACCTTGCTTGCTGCCCTCTTTCTCCACTAGGGCCCAATAAGCCTCATAAACTCCCCGGGGGGTTCCGGTAACCTCCCGGTACTCCAAAAATACTTGATACACTTCAGAACCCTTCCGGTGTCCGAATATAACCTTCCAATATATCAATCTTCATGTCTCTACCATTTCGAGACTCCTCATCGTGTCCGTCATCTCATCCGGGACTCCGAACAACCTTCGGTACATCAAATCACATAACTTATAATACAAATCGTCATCGAACGTTAAGCGTGCGGACCCTACGGTTTCGAGAACTATGTAGACATGACCGAGACACATCTCCGGTCAATAACCAATAGCGGAACCTGGATGCTCATATTGGCTCCTACATATTCTACGAAGATCTTTATCAGTCAAATCGCATAACGACATACATTGTTCCCTTTGTCATTGGTATGTTACTTGCCCGAGATTCGATCGTCTGTATCTCAATACCTAGTTCATCTCGTTACCAGCAAGTCTCTTTACTCGTTTCGTAGTGCATCATCCCGCAACTAACTCATTAGCCACATTGCTTGCAAGGCTTATAGTGATGTGCATTACCGAGAGGGCCCAGAGGTACCTCTCCGATACACGAAGGGACAAATCCTAATCTCGGTCTATGCCAACCTAACAAACACCATCGGAGACACCTGTAGAGCATCTTTATAATCACCCAGTTATGTTGTGACGTTTTATAGCACACAAGGTATTCCTCCGGTATTCGGGAGTTGCATAATCTCATAGTCTGAGGAACATGTATAAGTCAAGAAAGCAGTAGCAATGAAACTGTAATGATCATAATGCTAAGCTAACGAATGGGTCTTGTCCATCACATCATTCTCCTAATGATGTGATCTCGTTCATCAAATGACAACACAAGTCTATGGTTAGGAAACTTAGCCATCTTTGATAAACGAGCTAGTCAAGTAGAGGCATACTAGGGACACTTTGTTTTGCCTATGTATTCACACATGTACTAAGTTTCCGGTTAATACAATTCTAGAATTAATAATAAACATTTATCATGAAATAAGGAAATAAATAATAACTTTATTATTGCCTCTAGGGCATGTTTCCTTCAGAGACGACAACGATGCTTCGATGGAGATCAAGGTGTCAAGCCGGTGACGATGGTGATCATGACGGTGCTTTGGAGATGGAGATCAAAGGCACAAGATGATGATGGCCATATCATATCACTTATTTTATTGCATGTGATGTTTATCTTTTTATGCATCTTATTTTTCTTAGTACGGCGGTAGCATTATAAGCTGATCTCTCACTAAATTTCAAGGTACAAGTGTTCTCCCTGAGTATGCACCTTTGTGACAGTTCGTCATGCCGAGACACCACCTGATGATCGGGTGTAATAAGCTCTACGTTCACATACAATGGGTGCAAGCCAGTTTTGCACACGCAGAATACTCGGGTTAAACTTGACGAGCCTAGCATATGCAGATATGGCCTTGGAACACTGAGACCGAAAGGTCGAGCGTGAATCATATAGTAGATATGATCAACATAGTGATGTTCACCATTGAAAACTACTCCATATCACGTGGTGATCGGACGTGATTTAGTTGATATGGATCACGTGATCACTTAGATGATTTGAGGGATGTCTATCTAAGTGGGAGTTCTTAAGTAATTTGATTAATTGAACTTTAATTTATCATGAACTTAGTACCTGATAGTATTTTGCATGTCTATGTTGTTGTAGATAAATGGCCCATGCTACTGTTCCGTTGAATTTTAATGCGTTCCTAGAGAAAGCTAAGTTGAAAGATGATGGTAGCAACTACATGGACTGGGTCCGTAACTTGAGGATTATCCTCATTGTTGCATAGAAAAATTACGTTCAGGAAGCACCGCTAGGTGCAAGACCCGCTGCAGGAGCAACGCCGGACGTTGTGAGAACGCTTTGGCGAAAGCAAAAGCTGATGACTACTCGATAGTTCGAGTGTGGCATGCTTTATGGCTTAAACCGACTTCAACAACGCTTTTGAACATCATGGAGCATATGAGATGTTCCAGGAGTTGAAGTTAATATTTCAAGCAATTGCGGATTGAGAGATATGAAGTCTCCAATAAGTTCTACAGCTGCAAAATGGAGGAGAATAGTTCACAAGCTGAACATATACTCAAAATGTCTGGGTATCATAAACACTTGACTCAACTAGGAGTTAATCTTCCGGTTGATAGTGTCATTGACAGAGTTCTTCATTCACTGCCACCAAGCTACAAAAGCTTCACAATGAACTATAATATGCAAGGGATGGATAAGACAATTCCCGAGCTCTTCGCAATGATAAAGGCTGCAGAGGTAGAAATCAAGAAGGAGCATCAAGTGTTGATGGTCAACAAGACCACTAGTTTCAAGAAAAAGGGTAAAGGGAAGAAGGGGAACTTCAAGAAGAATGGCAAGCAAGTTGCTTCTCAAGTGAAGAAACCCAAGTCTGGACCTAAGCCTGAGACTGAGTGCTTCTACTGCAAAGGGACTGGTCACTGGAAGTGTAACTAAGCCAAGTATTTGGCGGATAAGAAGGATGGCAAAGTGAAAGGTATATTTGATATACATGTTATTGATGTGTACCTTACTAATGCTCACAGTAGTGCCTGGGTATTTGATACTGGTTCTTTCGCTCATATTTGCAACTCGAAACAGGGGCTACGGATTAAGCGAAGATTGGATAAGGACAAGGTGACGATGCGCGTGGGAAATGGTTCCAAAGTCGATATGATCGCCGTCGGCACGCTACCTCTACATCTACCTTCGGGGTTAGTTTTAGACCTGAATAATTGTTATTTGGTGCCAGCATTAAGCATGAACATTATATCTGGATCTTGTTTGATGCGAGACGGTTACTCATTTAAATCAGAGAATAATGGTTGTTCTATTTATATGAGTAATATCTTTTATGGTCATGCACCCTTAATGAGCGGTCTATTTTTATTGAATCTCGATAGTAGAACATATTCATAGTGTTGAAGCCAAAACATATAAGTTTAATAATGATAGTGCAACTTATTTGTGGCACTGTCGTTTAGGTCATATTGGTGTAAAGCGCATGAAGAAACTCCATGATGATGGGCTGTTGGAATCACTTGATTATGAATCCCTTGATGCTTGCGAACCATGCCTCATGGGCAAGATGACTAAGACTCCATTCTCCGGAACTATGGAGCGAGCAACAGACTTATTGGAAATAATGCATACCAATTTATGCGGTTCGATGAGTGTTGAGGCTCGCGGCGGGTATCGTTATTTTCTGACCGTCACAGATGATTTGAGCAGATATGGGTATATCTACTTGATGAAACATAAGTCTGAAACATTTGAAAAGTTCAAAGAATTTCAGAGTGAAGTGGAAAATCATCCTAACAAGAAAATAAAGTTTCTACGATCTGATCATGGAGGTGAATATTTGAGTCACGAATTTGGTCTTCATTTGAAACAATGCGGAATAGTTTCGCAACTCACGCCACCCGGAACACCACAGCATAATGGTGTGTCCGAACGTTGTAACCGCACTTTATTAGATATGGTGCGATCTATGATGTCTCTTACTGATTTACCGCTATCGTTTTAGGGTTATGCTTTGGAGACGGCTGCATTCATGTTAAATAGGGAACCATATAAATCCGTTGAGACGACACCATATGAACTGTGGTTTGGCAAGAAACCCAAGTTGTCGTTTCTTAAAGTTTGGGGCTGCGATGCTTATGTGAAAAAACGTCAACCTGATAAGCTCGAACCCAATTCGAAGAAATGTGTCTTCATAGGATACCCAAAGGAGACTGTTGGGTACACCTTCTATCACAGATCCGAATGCAAGATATTCATTGCTAAGAATGGATCCTTTCTAGAGAAGGAGTTTCTCTCGAAAGAAGTGAGTTGGAGGAAAGTAGAACTTGATGAGGTAATTGTACCTGCTCCCTTATTGGAAAGTAGTTCATCACAGAAATCAGTTCTAGTGATTCCTACACCAATTAGTGAGGATGCTAATGATGATGATCATGAAACTTCTGATCAAGTTACTACTGAACCTCGTAGGTCAACCAGAGTAAGATCCGCACCAGAGTGGTACGATAATCCTGTTCTGGAGGTCATGTTACTTGACCATGACGAACCTACGAACTATGAGGAAGTGATGATGAGCCTAGATTCCGCGAAATGGCTTGAGGCCATGAAATCTGAGATGGGATCCATGTATGAGAACAAAGTGTGGACTTTGGTTGAATTGCCCAATGATCGGCAAGCCATAGAGAATAAATGGATCTTCAAGAAGAAGACTGACACTGACGGTAATGTTACTGTCTACAAAGCTCGACTTGTTGCAAAAGGTTTTCGACAAGTTCAAGGAGTTGACTACGATGAGACTTTCTCACCCGTAGCGAACTTGAGCAGACTTTGAAATTTAACGGCAGAGGGGCAAACGGAACAGAAGGGCATTTCTGTAAGGTCACTTAACGGCAGAGGGGCAAATTTGAGCAGACTTCAAAATTAGGGGTAAATGTGAGTAGTGGGTCCGAGTTAGGGACACAAATGTAAAAGACCCTTACAAGAAATTCTCATCGTAGTCAACTCCTTGAACTTGTCGAAAACAAATTTGAGCAGACTTCGAAATTAGGGGCATATCTGAGTAGGTGGTTCGACTTAGGGACAGAAATGCAAATGGCCCTTACAAGAAAGTGAGTGGGAGCTCTGCAGCATTTCTAATATTATATGTGGATGACATATTGTTGATTAGAAATGATATAGAATTTCTGGATAGCATAAAAGGATACTTGAATAAGAGTTTTTCCATGAAAGACCTCGGTGAAGCTGCTTACATATTGGGCATCAAAATCTATAGAGATAGATCAAGACGCTTAATTGGACTTTCACAAAGCACATACCTTGATAAGATTTTGGAGAAGTTCAAAATGGATCAGTCAAGGAAAGGGTTCTTTCCTGTGTTACAAGGTGTGAAGTTGAGTAAGACTCAATGCCCGACCACTGCAGAAGATAGAGAGAAAATAAAAGGCATCCCCTATGCTTCACCCATAGGTTCTATCATGTATGCAATGCTGTGTACCAGACCTGATGTGTGCCTTGCTATAAGTATAGTAGGGAGGTACCAAAGTAATCCAGGATTGGATCACTGGACAACGGTCAAGAACATCCTGAAATTCCTAAAAAGGACTAAGGATATGTTTCTCGTTTATGGAGGTGACAAAGAGCTCGTTGTAAATGGTTACTGTCGGTGTCAAAACCGGCGGATCTCGGGTAGGGGTCCCGAACTGTGCGTCTAAGGTTGATGGTAACAGGAGAAGGGGGACACGATGTTTACCCAGGTTCGGGCCCTCTCTATGGAGGTAATACCCTACTTCCTGCTTGATTGATCTTGATGAATATGAGTGTTACAAGAGTTGATCTACCACGAGATCGTAATGGCTAAACCCTAGAAGCCTAGCATGTATGACTATGGTAATGAGTATATCCTTTCTGGACTAACCCCTCCGGTTTATATAGACACCGGGGGGATCTAGGGTTACATAGAGCCGGTTACATAAGAAGGAATTTTCATAGTTTGGTCGCCAAGCTTGCCTTCCATGCCAAGGAGAGTCCAATACGGACACGGGTACAGTCTTCGGCCTTCATGTCTTCACAGCCCATCAGTCCGGCCCGAGGATAACAGGTCGGACGCCCGAGGACCCCTTAGTCCAGGACTCCCTCAAGAGCCCCGAACTCGGCTTCAATGACGAGGAGTCCGGCGCGCAGATTGTCTTCCGCATTGCAAGGCGGGTTCCCCTTTCCGTACTCCAAGATAGTCTTCAGATACAATGAGTGTATCCGGACTTGTATACTCAACTACAGAGGATATAATATCTCACGAGTTAAATCCGCTGACAACTTTGGGTAAGATGATATCACGCCTGCTCGGCCATTATTTACGAACTGTTAGCTGGGGCACCGTCCCAGGTCTCAAGACTTGGTTTTATTGGCATGTCTTATCCAAGCGGAGATCGTGTCTCCCTTTTTCGAGGGATTCGTATCAACCCGGACGTGGGTAACCCAACCGTCGTTTGGGTACAACTCCTTGGGAACAGGCAGGTCCTGAGGCCCAAGAGGGGACGTTCGATATTCGCGGCCTTTATATCGGGATTCAGACCCGTCTTTTTCTTTCACGCTTGCTTCTTCCTCAACCCTTGCCACCCCGAGTTCCAACACCCAGGTTCGAAGCACCACAAATTCCAATCATGTCCGGATCTAGCCGTCAAGGCCGGTGGGTGGCTTCTTCTATCACGGAGGGCAATATTGCAAAGCTTCAGGCAGCGAGATTTCTGACTGCAGAAATCCTTCATCGGCTTCCTGCCGAGGGGCAGGTTATTCCCACCCCTAGATCCGGCAAGAGGGTCGTGTTCGTGTCCCACTTCCTCCGCGGGTTAGGGTTTGCACTTAATCCCTTCGTCCGAGGACTCATGTTCTATTACGGGCTAGATTTTCACGATCTGGCCCCGGACTCTATTCTTCTTATCTCGGCGTTTATCGTCACGTGCGAAGCCTTCCTCCGAACTCCTCCGCACTTCGGCTTGTGGATCAAGACCTTCGACGTGAAGCCGCAAGTGATAGAGGGGGAGCAGGCAGAGTGCGGTGGTGCCATAGTGAGCAACCTCACTAGCGATGTTTGGTTGGAGGGATCCTTTGTCAAATCTTCCAATTTATGGCAGCAGGGGTGGTTCTATATCACCGAGCCCCATGGTTCCAAGTGGGCAGCTGCGCCCGCATTCCGATCCAGCCCACCAACTCAGCTTGCATCATGGATTAACAAGGGGTTGGACTGGGGATCAACGGGCGAGGTACGGACTTTGCAAAGTCGCATCCGAAGCCTCATTGAGAGGGATACTAATATCGTCAACGTTGTTCAAGTGATGCTAGTCCGCCGAACCCTGCCGCGCCAGCGATGGCCTCTCCGCATGTGGGACTTCAATCCAGAAGGGCCGCAGACTCTTCAGCACTTCTTCGGCACCACGCACGAATGAATGTGGAGATTATTTTTCGGGAAACAAAAGCAATGGCCGGACACCACCGAAGACATCGGCTTAGACTGTAACCATCCGACACCCCGGTAATTACTCGTTCGCCGAACACCTCATAGTCAGACACTCAGTGGTACTGGCCAAATCATCCTTTTTTAGGGCTGGATAAAGAAAGTGGAACGGATCAGGATGCTGGCCTCGGCACCATACCAGGCGCTGGCGAGGGAGGGTAAAGAGGAGAATGAGAAGACCCGAGATGACCTTTGTTCCGAAGGTAAGTTGGATGCAGAGTCCGGAGAAATCGATCTTTCTTCGCCTGAAGACAGAGGCGAGATAGGACCCAGTATCCCTTCTCCAAACAGGAGGAAAAGGGCCGCCTCCGAAGGCTCGGAGGGGCGGTCTCCCAAGAGGGGAAAGATGCCACCGTCGAGCGGCTTGGGTTTGGAAAGCAACGCTGTTGTACAGCTCCATTATGGGGACAAACCCTCAACCAAATCGTAAGTGAATCCGGGGTACTTTGATAGCGGCCCGCTCCTTTGTCGTTACCGAAGATATACATAACGCGTCCGTGCATTTTTAGAGGTCAACACAGAGTTTTCCGAGCAATCCTTTTCTTCGGGAGATCTCCTCCCAGAGATGATGGAGAGTGAGACGCCTCCCCCAACCTCCTCGCCTAATAAGGCGGACGATTCTGAAGTGTCATCGCGGAGGGTTTTTCTTGATCAACAAGCTATGCAGGGGTTAAAAGAGGCAATACCCGAAGGTGGATCTCTGACCGTCCGAGATTCTGGGGCTGATAATAAAGGCCCTGAACTGTCCGGCTCGCAGCCGACGGTGATTCTGGAGACGGGTGACCAGATTCCTTCAAAGGATGGTGGTGCTCCTAGAGCGGCTTCCGGAGACACGGAGGCTCCGGATATATTGTGGGCAGGTTGCGAAAAGCATCTGTCTCGGGGGATCATCGTACCTTGATGGGTACGGTGGTTGAGAACATTTCGTCCGCGAAGAGCGGATTGAATGAAGCATTCATGAGCCTGCTAAAAGGCTTCAAGGTTTGTGACATAATGTCTTCAGCTATGTTTTATTTGCAAAGATGCACCTGTGTATAGGTAGTAGCCCCTGAGACTCAGGTCACCTTCCACTAGGAAGCGAACGGAGGATCGAAAAGAATTACTCAAGGACTAATCTGGTGAACTTGAACACAGGCTGCTTCCTCCTTGTCCACTTCCCAGACTATGGATATTGCCGAGCTGCAGCGAAAGCTGGATGTAGCAGGGGACAATGTTGCGTTAATCAATATGCGTCTTGACGAGTCGCAAGATATGTATTCCGGGCAATACCCGTACATTTGTGTGGTATAAGCATGATGCTAAAATTTATATGCTGGGATATTCGTGGTTGCATATGGTGCTGCCGCCGTTGAAGTTCTTCGAGCGGAGCTGGCCCGGACCAAGGAGCAGGCCCGGAGTAGCAATGCGGCTGCCGAAAAGGCATCGGCTGAGTTAAAAGCCGAACAAGCTGCCCGGCGCCAAGTCGAGGAGAAGATATCCACGATGGCGCTCAAACTGAATAATGCTACTGGCCGCTGTGAATTTCTGGAGAAGGAGAATAAAGCCAAAACGGCTGAACTGGACAAGGCCTTACAAGAGGCGAGAGAAGCGCGGTCGGAATCCAGAGCAGCCCGTGAGGAGATCCGCTGTCGGGAGATTGCGGCCGGTAGACCTTTCACTATGAGACTAAGTTCGGCGATCCGAACTATGCTCAGCTGGACCGAGTGTGGAGTTCTCCAGACGAGTTTTTAAACTTGCCAAAGAGTTCTTCCGATGCGGCGTAGTATTATCAAGCGCAAGAGGGGTACGCAACGGAGAAGCTTTTCTGGTCACAGTTTGGCGCATTGATGCGCCCTCTGTTGCTGAATGAACAGATGTCCCAGTGGCCGAGCTTCATAGGGTATCCGGCGCTGCCATGAAGAACGTCGTAATCCGGTTGTGGCCAACCGAGCCTGTCCTGAATAGCTACTTCGGTTTGGTGCAAAGGCTTGTTGACGCGGTGCCGCGTATTGACGCTATGAAGCGGTCGACGTGCATTGAGGGTGCACGGATGGCTTTTGCCCGAGTCAAGACATTCTGGGGGAAGATGAAGACCATCGATGTTGCGGCGAAGAGTCCACCCATGGGCAAGGACCGTCCTGAACCAGAGCATTATTTTGAAGACGTCCTAGAGGCCGCCCGCTTGATAGATGGTCAGTGCTCGAAAGACATAATGTTCGAGTGAGGCGTATGAGAATTGTAAAAGACAATTTGATGGCTAATCTATTTTTATGTTTTGCTCGAGAGCTTGCATTCCTCCTGTGGCCGTTTTAATATAATCTGAAAGTTTTCCGGTCGTCGGCTTCAGCCCCCTCGTAGGAAGTACGGGGGTGTTCGAAAAAGCATTTAATCACTCTGTATCCAACGTCTTGGTCCATGAAGGAGGTGATAATGCGGCGAACCAGGCAATCGGACTATAGGGCGTTAACACTTTCACTTAGCCATAGGAGTTTTATGGTGGGGCTACGACATAGCCCCTGGTATGTATGCGGCGTACTATAGTATGGTGCCTTACATATTTGATCGGAAAAAGATCCTTCGTGTGACATGGAGAATCGCTAAAGATTCCAATAAGTCGTCAAGTGGTTGACCAGCTCTTTCCGCATCATGACAGTCAGTTTTCGGCTTTCTCTACTGAGGTGCTCCTCCGGTTTAGACCAGGGCACAATCGCAGTAGTCCTCCCTTTACTACCCTAGCCGATGGAGCGGAACGTAGGGTAGCAAGCACAGGAGCCGGGCAACCCAACTATTGACCCAAGACAATGATTCAGAGCTGATGCATATAAGGCCAAATTTTCTACCCCGAAGTATGCTATAGAGCTGTTCAGACTTTTGCTGGCAACCCATTTGTTCCCATTCCGAGCCCCTGGCAGGTTATGCCAAGGTATATCTGTGAAATAACCATAGGGGCCATATTCATCGGTCGAAACAACACGGATGATTGATTCAGATATTTGTTTACTGGGAGTTGAGCGATATGCCAATGATTACTTTATATATATAAAGACCACGTCCCCGGCTATTTGACATGCTCGGGGTCGGAAGAGGAGGAAGAGGCATAGTACAGGCTCGAAATAAAGAGTGCGGTCTACAAAAAGTTATTTTGGACCTCCTGTCGCACGTCTGCGCCGCCTGTCCTCGGGGAGGGGGATCCTTGATGGAAGTAGCCCCTTAGGTGAGTGTACGGATCCCAACTTCAATAGAGTCAGTTTTAGATATTTGCCCTGTTCGTCACCTGTTTTTAAGAGATAGTGAAGGAATAAAAAAGAAAATAGATAAAAAGTACTACGGGAATGCTTGTAGGCTTGTCCGTAGTGTGCTTCCGCCGACGCCCATGGTATCTTGAGTGTGTAGTGATGTATGCGCGGTACCCATTTTGCAGGTGTACTAGGTGGGCAGCGGAAGCCGGACTGCTATTTCCGCTCTGGGAGTAGTCGACCCTCTGGTGGAAATTGTTTCTGGCCCCCGGTATTTCGTTGGTGAACCTCTCCGTCGTCCCTGTCGCCTAGCGGCGTCCTCCCCTTGTGTTCGCATTGATCTTGTCGGCCTGCTTGAAGACCCAGCAGTTTCTATTTGTATGATTAGCTGGCTTATCGGGGTGTCCGTGAATCTGGCAGGGCCGGTCCAATATCCTGTCTAGGTTGGATGGTTCATCTCAGTTTGCCTTGAATGGCTTCTTCCGTTGACCGGGCTTGGGGTTGCTGAATCTGGCGTTGACCGCTGTGTCGCGTGACATTTCATTGTGACTGTTGTGTTTGCTTCGTCGTGGCTTGCCGTTGCCGTCTCGGATTTCGGAAGTGCCCGGGTCGCTGGCATTGTTGCTTCTACGAGCGAGCCAGCTGTCTTCTCTCGCGAAAAAGCGGGTCATTAGAGCAGTAAGGGATGTCATGGATTTAGGTCCTTCTTGGCCGAGGTGGCGTGCAAGCCATTCGTCCCGGACGATGTGTCTGAAGGCTGTGAGGGCTTCCGCGTCCGGGCAGTCGATGATTTGGTTCTTTTTGACTAAGAACTGAGTCCACAGCTTCCTGGCTGACTCTCCGGGCTGTTGGACAATGTGACTTAGGTCATCGGCGTCCGGTGGCCGGACATATGCTCCTTGGAAGTTGCCGAGGAAGGCTTCTTCTAAGTCTTCCCAGCTGCCTATGGAGTTATCAGGCAGGTTGTTCAACCAGTGCCGAGCTGACCCTTTTAGCTTTAGCGGGAGGTATTTAATGGCGTGGAGGTCGTCTCCACGGGCCATATGGATGTGGAGGATAAAATCTTCTATCCATACCGCGGGATCGGTTGTTCCGTCATGTGATTCAATATTGACGGGTTTGAATCCTTCGGGGAACTAATGATTCATTACTTCATCGGTGAAGCAAGAAGGGTGTGTGGCGCCTCTATGTAGGGCCACACTGCGACGTACCTCCGAAGGAGTCCATTTGTGGTTTTCGGCTCGGGCGTGGCTAGGTTTGTAACGTCCGAATAGGTGGCCGTCGTCGTGTGTCGAGGCATGCTCTCGCGATGCGTAGATCGATCTTGCGTGTCTTGCTCTACTGTCCAAGTCCCGTCGAAGGTCGTATATACAACCATCAGTTGTGTTATTCCTGCCTTTACGGCGAGGTGGGGCGTTCTGGTGTTCTGCTTGAGTTTCCTCTTTATTCGGGCAGAGTTGTCGACGACCTGCCACATTGTGTGATGGTGGTACGGGCTCCAACGCCTCGTCATTGAATTGAGGTAGCAATCTATGCTTCGGGTAGCTTTTGGGTGGGCCCCTGAGGCCGTATTCTTCGGTGGCCAGGACTTCGGTCCATCTATCGTTGAGTAGGTCTTGGTCAGCTTGAAGTTGTTGTTGCTTCTTTTTCAGGCTCCTTGTAGTGGCTATTAGCCTGCGCTTGAAGCGCTCCTGCTCGAGGGGCTCTTCGGGCGTGATGAAGCCTTCGTCGCCGAGGCTTACCTCATCTTCGGAGAGCGAAAGGTAGTTGTCGTCCTCTGAATTATCGCTGAGCAGGGCCTATTCATCGGGGTTGTCTTGCCCGTTTTCTTGTTCCTTCTGTTTGGATCTTGCTCCAACAGGGTCTTCATTGTTTTCGGCGTCATCCGGAGTACTGTTTTTTCCGGTGCCATCGTTGCTGCGATGTGACTTGGATCGGTGTTTAGGGCGCCGGTACTTAGACGGTGTCTTAGGAGATTTATTCTCAACTGGACCTTCCTTGTCAGCATCGCTAGCTTTTGTAGGTGTATCAACCATGTACACGTCATATGAAGAGGTGGCCATCCCACGTCCCATGAGCGGTGGGTCTTGGCCTTGCTCTTTGTCGGCATCGTCATCTATACCGTCAATGTCTTTGGAGCCATAATCAGGCATGTCGGTTAAGTCCTCGACAGTGGCTATGAAGTGGGTGGCGGGTGGGAAGCGAAATTCTTCATTATCGACCTCTAGCTCGAACCGGATAGAGTTCGGCTGTAAGTCCCCTGCCAGGGACAGGTTCTTAAAAGATTTAAGCACATCGCCCAAAGGTGAGTGCTGAAAGATGTCTGTGGCGCTGAACTCGAAAATCGATAACCGATCCAGCTCGGTGTCAGCAGGCGTACGTGGTCCGGAACTTATAGCCGAAGACGAGTCCGGAGTTCCGTTGACGCGAATATTGCAGGGTGTCGAGTCTGTGTATGGCTCCAACGCCGCAGACTCTATGGCCTCGGATGGCACGATCTGCTCCAGCTCTAAGGCCGCTGCAACAACAGGAACCATCTCCTGGATGTGATCCGATGACAGATTTAAGTCATGTTCATCGGAGCGAGGGGGAGCGACCGCCGTGGTCTCAAATCCATTGAAGATCAGGTCTCCACGGACGTCCGCGATGTAGTTCAAGCTTCCGAATCTAACCTGGTGGCCAAAGGCGTAGCTATCGATCTGCTCCAGATGGCGAAGCGAGTTGGCCCTCAGTACAAAGCCGCTGAATACAAAAATCTGTCCGGGGAGGAAGGTTTCTCCTTGGACAGCGTCACTATAGACGATCGAAGGGGCCATCGAACCTTTCATCGACGACACAGTGGAACTCTCAATGAAAGCACCAATGTCGGTGTCAAAACCGGCGGATCTCGGGTAGGGGGTCCCGAACTGTGTGTCTAAGGTTGATGGTAGCAGGAGACGGGGGACATGATGTTTACCCAGGTTCGGGCCCTCTCTATGGAGGTAATACCCTACTTCCTGCTTGATTGATCTTGATGAATATGAGTGTTACAGGAGTTGATCTACCACGAGATCGTAATGGCTAAACCCTAGAAGCCTAGCCTGTATGACTATGGTAATGAGTATATCCTTTCCGGACTAACCCCTCCGGTTTATATAGACACCTGGGGGGTCTAGGGTTACATAGAGTCGGTTACATAAGAAGGGATCTTCATAGTTTGGTCGCCAAGCTTGCCTTCCACGCCAAGGAGAATCCAATCCGGACACGGGTACAATCTTCGGCCTTCATGTCTTCACAGCCCATCAGTCCGGCCCAAGGATAACAGGCCGGACGCCCGAGGACCCCTAAGTCCAGGACTCCCTCAGTTGCGTCGATGCAAGCTTTGACACTGATCCGGATGACTCCAAGTCACAAACCGGATACGTATTTATATTGAATGGTGGAACTGTCAGTTGGTGCAGTTCCAAACAGAGCGTCGTGGCGGGATCTACGTGTGAAGCGGAGTACATAGCTGCTTCGGAAGCAGCGAATGAAGGAGTCTGGATGAAGGAGTTCATATCCAATCTAGGTGTCATACCTAGTGCATCGGGTCCAATGAAATTCTTTTGTGATAATACTGGTGCAATTGCCTTGGGAAAGGAATCCAGATTTCACAAGAAGACCAAGCACATCAAGAGACACTTCAATTCCATCTGTCATCAAGTGTCGGAAGGGGACATAGAGATTTGCAAGATACATACAAATCTGAATGTTGCAGACCCGTTGACTAAGCCTCTATCACGAGCAAAACATGATCAGCACCAAGACTCCATGGGTGTTAGAATCATTACTATGTAATCTAGAATATTGCCTCTTGTGCAAGTGGGATACTGAAGGAAATGTGCCCTAGAGGCAATAATAAAGTTGTTATTTATATTTCCTTATATCATGATAAATGTTTATTATTGATGCTAGAATTGTATTAACCGGAAACTTAGTACATGTGTGAATACATAGACAAACAAAGTGTCCCTAGTATGCCTCTACTTGACTAGCTTGTTTATCAAAGATGGTTATGTTTCCTAGCCATAGACATGTGTTGTCATTTGATGAATGGGATCACATCATTAGAGAATGATGTCATGGACAAGACCCATCCGTTAGCTTAGCACTATGATCGTTTAGTTTATTGCTATTGCTTTCTTCATGACTTATACATGTTCCTCTGACTATGAGATTATGCAACTCCCGAATACCGGAGGAACACTTAGTGTGCTATCAAATGTCACAACGTATCTGGGTGATTATAAAGATGCTCTATAGGTGTCTCTGATGGTGTTTGTTGAGTTGGCATAGATCGAGATTAAGATTTGACACTCCGATTGTCGGAGAGGTATCTCTGGGCCCTCTCGGTAATGCACATATAAGCCTTGCAAGCAATGTGACAAATGAGTTAGTTACGGGATGATGCATTACGTAACGAGTAAAGAGACTTGCCGATAACGAGATTGAACTAGGTATGGTGATACCGACGATCGAATCTCGAGCAAGTAATATACCGATGACAAAGGGAACAACGTAAGTTGTTCTGCGGTTTGACCGATAAAGATCTTTGTAGAATATGTAGGAACCAATATGAGCATCCAGGTTCCGCTATTGTTATTGATCGGAGAGGTGTCTCGGTCATGTCTACATAGTTCCCGAACCCGTAGGGTCCGCACGCTTAACGTTCGATGGCGATTGGTATTATGAGTTTATGTGATTTGATGTACCGAAGGTTGTGCGGAGTCCCGGATGTGATCACAGACATGACGAGGAGTCTCGAAATGGTCGAGACCTAAAGATTCATATATTGGAAGGCTACATTCGGACACCGGAATGGTTCGGGTCGTTTCAGATAAGTTTCGGAGTACCGAGGGTTACCGGAACCACCCCCCGGGAAGTTATTGGGCCTCATGGACCTAGTGGTGGAAGAGAGGAGGCATGCCAAGGTGTGGCGCCCCCCCCCCCCAGCCCAAACCGAATTGGACTAGGGCTAGGGGGGACGCCCGCCCCCCTTCCTTCTCTTCTTCCTCTCCTTCCTTCTTCTCCTACTTGGACTAGGAAAGGGGGAAACCTACTCCTACTAGGAGTAGGAATCCCCCCCTTGGGCGCGCCCCTTGTGGTCGGCCCTCCTCCTCCTCCCCTCCTTTATATACGGGGGAGGGGAGCACCCCATAGACACACAAGTCGATCTTTAGCCGTGTGCGGTGCCCCCTCCATAGTTTTACACCTCGGTCATATCGTCGTAGTGCTTAGGCGAAGCCCTGCGCCGGTAACTTCATCATCACTGTCACCACGCCGTCGTGCTGACATAACTCTCCCTCGGCCTCAGCTGGATCTAGAGTTTGAGGGACGTCACCGAGCTGAACATGTGCAGATCGCGGAGGTGCCGTATGCTCGGGTACTTGATCGGTTGGACCGCCAAGACGCCGACTACATCAACCGCGTATTTAACGCTTCCGCTTTCGGTCTACGAGGGTACGTGGACACACTCTCCCCGCTCGTTGCTATGCTTCTCCTAGATAGATCTTGCGTGATCGTAGGAATTTTTTTGAAATACTACGTTCCCCAACAGGACCAGCGTGACGCGGGCATCAAGGGCGGAGACAAGGGGTTGGTAGTCATGTCCAGCCCATGGAGCAAATAGGAGATCAGTTAGTCGTCCTGGATGGGCTTGCCGGCGGCGGCGAGTTCATCGGCAAGACCACAGATGGAGGCGAAGTAGGCGGCCACCGATTGATTCCCCTTTTGCGTAATGATCAAGGCAGTGCGGATGCTATTGACGCGGCTCGAAGACTGCAGCGAGAACATACCTGCCAGCACCGCCCAGAGGGCGTGCGTGGTGGTGATCGCAGTCACCGTGACGAGCACCTCTTTGGAGAGGTTATTGAGCAGGTAGCCAAGCACCTGCTAGTCCTCCCTGACCCAGATGGGATGGAGAGGGTTGGGCTTGGACGTCTCCTTCCCGTCCTTGTCCTTGGTGACGAGAAGGCGGGGCGGCTCCGACATGGTGCCGTCGACGTAGCCGAAGAACCTGCCCTCACCAAGTGCGGCATGACTTGGGTGCGCCACAGGACGTAGTTCGTCCGGGAGAGCTTCTCCATGACCTGACCACTTAAGTTTGATTGGATGGCACTGGAGGAAGAAATGGCTGGCACTAATGGAGATCAAAAGTTAGGGTTTGGAAGAGGAGGCTCTGATTACCATGTGCGATAGGTGAAAACGTCTTACCTCGACCTGAGGCAACATGCTACGTGTTTATAGGCAGGGGCGCACCTCCCTGAAAGCGCATACATCGTTGAAGATTTTACAGGAAGGATACAACTTGGAGAACAAGAGATAGAGGTAGTTACAGGAGATGAGATTACATCAGAACCAACTATCTATCCTAGCTCATCACGCTAAGTCTGGACCCTCCATATGTGACATACGTGACAGAATGTATATTGTGTTTAACAAGAAGAACAAAATAGGTACTCCCTCCGTTCAGAATTACTTGTCACAGAAATGTATGTATCTAGACATATTTTAGTTCTAAATATATCCATTTTCGCGACAACTAATTCCGAACGGAGGGAGTAGTTCGGATCTGTCCCTAAAAACGGAACGTTTGGACGTTAGTCGCGTCCTTTTAAAAACTTGATTAAACATGGCAAGGTTTGTCTTTTAAGAAAATGCCTTATTTCCAATTTCTATTTGGCGAGGGTAATAGCCCTTTTTTGAAACAAAAAGTATTAGGGCAATGATCTGCGCCGGCGCACCGGCCCAAACACTCGGCCGGTCGTCCGCGGGCTGTTGGATCTGACCCGCACAGGACCGCAATGACTGTTGGATCACACACACGCTCGCATCGAAAAAAACGGTTCGCTCTGGAATCGGTCGCCTCCTTCCTCGCTCCCATGAACTACCCCGTATCTCCCGTCTGACCCACTCCCCCACGCATGTCCTGCGCGCCCCCGCACCTCCACCCCTGCCGCCGGCTCGCCCCTCGCCGTCGTCCCGTAGCTACCCCGCCGTCGCAGGCCGCCGTCGTAGCACGCTGATGTTACCCAGATCGCCGAGGCCGCCGCAGCTCGCCGGATGTAGCTCCGCCTTGCATCTCGACGTGTGTCACACCCCCTGATTGCAGCACCACCGGATGTGGGTTCCAGCGTCGCCACCGGCCTGCTGTCGTAGCTCACCATGGGCCCATCGTAGCACCGCCACGCAGCACCGTCGTCGCCGGTCGCCATTGTTATCTAGCTGTTTTCAGTTTGAAGCTTTTTTAGAAGCGGATTGTAGCTATTCTCGACGCCGGTTGCAGCTTTTTTTCGGCTGCGCAGTAGCCGACCTCCAGCTACCCCATATCCAGTTGAAGCTTTTTTCAAAATCGGATGTAGCTTTTTTGGTTGCCGGACGTAGCATTTTTCAGTATGGTTGCAGCGATGATGCACGTCTGTCGAAGCCTATTATTTCTCTGGTTCCAGCAAAAAATGCCACCAGTCGTAGCATTTTGGGTTGACGGTTGTAGCTCCGATGTGCACCGGTTGTAACACCTGCTTCTCTCTTGTCCCTGCAAGAAAGAATGACGCATGTAGCAATTTCGGTCGCTGCTTGTAGCTTCATCGAGTGTCGTTAACAGCTTTTCCGTAGATGGTTGAAGCATCCCCGTGCAGCACGTCGGCGCCTGCGGGCGCTGGTCCCAGTTCATGCTTGTAGCATCGTCATCCCCACTGTTGTGGATTGCAGCTCCTTATCGAAAAAGATGTTGTCGCCGGATGCAGCAAAAGAAATTGCTGGTTCCAGCTCCCTCTCCGGCCGGTTCCAAAGAAACAGTGCTGGTTCCAGCTCCGGTGACGGTCGGTTGTAGCAAAAAATGCGGCCGGTTGAAGCTTTTCTGAAGCCGGTTGAAGCTATTAACGATGCCTGTTGTATCATCTGCACATGCTTGTTCCAGCCATGGGGTGTTCGTCATCTCCAGCGCCGACAAGTGTTGATTGCAGCACGCTCGCGTCTGGGGCTCTTCGTCTCCGGCACCAGTGGGGACCAGATGCAGGACCCGCCGACCCCTATGCATGTCGTCTCCAGCGGCACAAGTGCCACAAGTCACCGGCCGTGGAGTGCACGACGACCTCACCGGCGAGATTGGGCTGCGGAGGGGTAGGGACCGATGCAGGGGCAGACGCGGGGGCAGGGGGTAGACGGCGGCCTCACCGGCGTGACGGGGATTGCAGCGGCAGGAAAGTGGGAGATGCATGTGTCGCAGGGAAAGAAATGAATGGACAGGGAGAAGGATAAGGTCGGGCTGACTCATCTCGTGTGGGACCCCCCGCGAAGTAGGAGCGCGTGTGAGGGGGCGACCGGCCGTCTCCAAACGTTTCCCAAAGTATTAGTCATATGCAATTTTGATCTATATAGTCAGCTATTTATTAATCTTCCAAGTTTACCTCTTTATTAATCTACATAGTACTCCGCCTTCACTACGCACTCTGAAACGTCCACGTGTTTGAGTAGCGCGCGCGTACGTACCGCAGGAGGCTGCTGCTAGGAAGCTGGGATCGAGGAAGATGAAAGCAGACGCATGGAAGGATAGGGAGAAGCATCCAAAAGCTAGCCAAAGTCGGCATGGATCCAAGGCAGCTAGCGCGCGCATAGGGTGAGCCTGAGCCAGGAAGTCAGAGATGCTTACTTTCTAGTACCCACATCCCATAGCTTTCGATCATGTGCATGGCACGAAAAGCAGCCGTATTATATCCAGATCAGATGGCGCTGTGTGAACCTCTTTTCTTCTTCTTTTCTTCCATCGGTTGGCCTTTCCAATAAGATAAGAAAACTAGAAAAGCTCATCGTCTCGGTGCATGCATGCATGCACGCACGCACGCACGACACGGGAAGGACGGAAAAGAATGGGAATGCCGTGCCCGTGCGTGCTACACGTACATGGGCAGCCTCGCATGTGAGGTGAGCCGACCCACATGCATGCATGGATGCCAAAAGTTTGGAGGAAGTCGATCGATCCACCCCGATCGATGCGATGTGATGTGATGCGGACCGTGCAGTGGACGCCAGCATACGTGTGTGCTTTGTTGGGGCGCGCGGGGTACGCCATGCAGGTCGACCGGCACGTCGCCTCACCTCACCATGGAAAAAACTTCGAACCCACGTGCACCAGCACCAACGATCGACACCTCTCTTCGGTACACATATGTTATGCACCGTCCATGGTAATTACGTGAACTTCACCGGACATACATGGCTTTACTTTGAGAAGAAAGGATGCGTGGATGCATGGGGTTGATTAACGTGGTAGTGGTGGTGTAATGATGAGCGTGACGCCGACGGCCGGCCATGGCCCAGGGCACAAGTGTCCGGCTGTCCGCGATCACGGGGAACTAAGTCGAGCCGTGCACGCCGGCGTGCCACGCCCGCCCTACGTACGCGCCGGAGACGGGATGAGATGACGCGCCGGGTCGGTCGGTCGATGGGTCAACCTGCCCCGCGCTGCGCTGCGCTGCGCTGAGAGCACGTTGTGCGAGCGACGTGTGCGGCTCTCCGTGCGCCTCTTATCGCCTTCGAACCGCTAAATTCTCTAGGGGAGCTGCAGCTGCTGCACCATGCCCTGCCAAGCACTCGTGTCTATAGAAAAATGGCTACAGATATTTTATGCCCGGTTACCAAAACAAAATGTCGAAGGCAGTTTGGGAAAAACATAGTGCGTACTTAATTTTAAAGTCAAACTTTGTACCTAGCAAAAAAAGAGTCAACTCAGGTTTATAGAAAATTTTATCAATATTTAGAACATCAAATAATTAAGTACCATTAGATTTTTATGAAATGTTTTTTTGAATGGACATTATGAAATATATTTTCATATGATATACTCCCTCGGTTCCTTGATATAAGGTGTATAGATTTTTGAGAAAAAGTCCGAAATATAAGGTGTATTACGTTGCACCACTCATTTAGGTAACTTTTTTAGGGATTTAATTACATTTATTTATATTAGGCAAGCTCCTCTATTTTCTCATGTCAATTAGTCAGGTGTAATGTCGCTCAAAACATGTGCATTTTGCACTTCACATGTGTTCTTTAATTTTCGTGCCAAAAACTATACACCCTATACTTAGGAACGGAGGGAGTAGTACATATCAGTATTGTAGATATAGATAAAGTTTCCCCCCCAAAAAATATAGATAGTTTTCTCTATAAAATTGGTCAGAGTTTGGGAAGATTGACTTTTGCAAAACAAAAAGACACTATATTATGAGACAGAGATGGTATAAATGAAGAATCACATAAAGTCACCCGTTTGGAACAAAAGATTTTACAGTTGTGTAGTGTCAAAAAAGTCTTACATTATGGGATAGAGGAAGTAGTATAGTAAATAATTCGAGCAAGAAGAGTCCCGTGTCGGTCACCAACACATTTGCTATGTGTCCTCATGGGCCCCACATGGCGCTCTCCCCTCTGCCACATCCTCCCCATGTTTGTTTTGTCCTCACATTTTCTTTATTCCCAGCCCGAGGGCGCACACACCAATCCTCGTCGATCAACCACCATTTTGCAAGCAAGCTTGTCGTTGTTGCCATCGTGTGTTGCCGTTGGACCACGATGCCACTAGGCTATTGCACACCTCGAACAACGGCGTTGCAAGGCTACTTTCATGCATCTGTGGCCTCCCCATGGTTCTTCTTAGATGTTGCAAAGGTGCAACTGAGAGAGGGAAACGATCCCGACAATGAGGAAGAGGGGGAGGGGGACGTTGTTGTTGCAGGGGGTACCTGTTGTGCAAGGCCCATTCAATGATGCTGCCACTACAAGGGGGACACTTGCCGGTGCTGCAAGGCTAGGGGCTGATTGTTGCAAGCTTGAGTTCGTCGTCCCTCGTTGCTGGAAGATTGTCGTTGTGAGTCGGGATGCATGTTCCTATGGGCGCTCGGTGGATCCTATGAGCCGGCGCCACTGCTGCAAAGGCGAGTTGCCCCTACTTTGTACCACCGCTATAAAGCTCACTAGCATAGTTGCAAGAGGTCCTCCGCTATTGCAACTATTTGATTACTTGGTGGCAAACATACATCAAGGCAGAGCGGCATCCAACGCCTAAGGGTTCACATAAGCGTGTTAGGGTGGATGCGGGGGGGGGGGGGGGGCAGGAAGATGGAGCAATGGTTCTCAAGGTGTGTGAGTAGAAGAGGACAACGCAGGGAGCCGGTCTCGTGGCTACCATCATCGCAATCATATGGTACGATCTATGCATTACCAACGACTAGCACTTCCCATAAAGGATTGGCTTTTAAATTTTGTACATGAACCATTCCGTTCCTTCAAATTTTAATGGATTCTAAACATCTCATCAAACCTCGTCTGTTTTTTTACTTTACTTGATAAGCACAATGCAACATGTGTTTTCATCTCTCTTCTTGAGAATATACACAAGCCTTTTGAAACCAGGTTATCGTAATCCACCATTCCACCTCGATACCAAATGACAGATGCAACTTGAGAGCAACTTTAGTAGAGTCACCATATTGGTAGCCTCCATAATGCTATGAAGCACGCTCCATATAGTAATATGGAGGCTATGGGCGAGATGCGCAAAGTGAGAATCATCATGTGTGGCTTCCAACAGTGGCATGTGTTTTGAGATCCCAATTCGCCCACTCATTGAGGAGCATGGGATACTCATGCGCGGCTTCCAACGCGTGACACTCCTCTTCCTCGGCGAGGAGGGCGGCCACCTCATGTTGTTCCTCCTCGACCAGGATCCGCTTCTCCTCCTATGCGATCTGCCTGTCCGACCATAGAGGAAGCTGTGGGCGACGAGGATACGAGCTAGATCATTCATGGCGATGACCTTTTTATAGCTGCAGCCTGCAGGCGGCAGGGAAAAGTGGCTGAAAACATGGTTGTAATTGTCGTGGGCAGTTGGCATGCGACGACCGTCATCTTTAGCTCACTTCCATATGAGATTGGCGTCTACCCATCCGCGCCATTAGCAGTGATGGAAGATTGGCCATGTACGAGGATGAGAAGAGGGGTGATTCCCCTTCCGCGCGAGCGGTTGACAATAGAGCATGCTCCAAATCAACACCTCACAACCTTCAAATACAGAGGCTTTGAAGTGTGTTTCAAAATTATGATGATCGGGAGGGCGGAGTGGCGACTCTTCTGAACCATCTATTTTGATCAAAATTGCTGAACCAATGATCATTATGTCGATCGGGCCGATATGCCGAGTCATTTAGGGTTGCACCGAGCGAGTGTGCGTCGCCGTTCACCTGCTCGAAGGTTGGCGTCGACTTAATATAAAAAAAGCTAATCCTCAGAAAAAAAACTTTATATAAAAAGCTTAAAATGCACACTGATTGCGTTTTAGCAAGTTACGATAAAGGGAAGAAAAAAAAGCACACGCGAGGTCCTCGGATACCGCAGGGCGGAGTGGTTGTGCACAAGTGGAGTTTACCGCCATCCATCCATCCATCCGTTAATAAAAGAAGGTCATGGCCGTTCTTGTCATTTCCTCCCAAGGCTCAACCCCTCCTCTCATTGATAAATACCCAAAAATATCACCACCCCTCCCTCCGGAGAGAGAGAAGGAGGCAACGAACTGAACGCGCACGGCGACACATCTGGCGCTACGCTTCCTTTGGCTCCCAGCGCTCCTCGTACGCACGCACGCACGAGCACGCCTTGGGGCGCCTCGCCGGCGGTGGGGATGACGAGGCGGTGCTCGCACTGCAGCAACAACGGCCACAACGCGCGGACCTGCCCCGCCCGCTCCGGCGGTGGCGGCGTGAGGCTCTTCGGCGTGCACCTCACGTCGCCGCCGGTGGCCGCGATGAAGAAGAGCGCGAGCATGAGCTGCATCGCGTCGTCGCTCGGCGGCGGCGGGTCCGGGGGCTCGTCGCCGGCCGCGGGTCCGGGGGGCGGCGCCGCCAGGGGAGGCGGCGAGGGTGCGCCGGGGTACGTCTCCGACGACCCCATGCACGCCTCCTGCTCGACCAATGGCCGGGCCGAGCGCAAGAAAGGTACTTCTAAGATCTTCCCTCAATGCCTTGTTTGCTCGTACCTTGCCTATTGTCTTCCCGTTCGACGAGTGAAATGCTTGGCTGGGCGGTAGAGCATTCCCTCTCTCCTCCTCGGCGAATTACCTCCGTGAGCGACCCAGGAAAATGGCGTCTTAGTCTTCCGCCATTAGCGCCCCGTACCGTCTCCGCATCTGTTTGCTTCTGGTTAACTCATCGCCTTCAGGTGCATCTACCTACCGCGGCGCCTCATGCAGCGCATAGCCTTAGCGTATGAATGAATAAAATAGAACCCGCAGCTAGGAGAGGAAAGAGACGATTTTCTTGTCGTCTTGCACAATTATTAAGTGTTTTTAATCTCCAATCATTTAGTTAGCTTGCTTCAAATTCTGTACTATATTACTTCAGGCATCGCATCTTGTGTACGAGAGAAAACATAATTTTGTGGGTTAATCGCATAGTTCACCCTTCTTTTTAGTTCCTCGTATACTTTCGCTTCTCCGGAGATTCATATGCAACCAAGATGCCAACTAATGATAAGCAAATCTCCTTTAAATATCAAAGCGTGCCAAGTCCCAGTTCCATTGAAGAAACCAACAAGCGCTCCAAAAGTTTTCTATTTTTTGTGTTTCCTATAAGAAATTATTTTGAATGGGTGTCAATAATTTGAACACATGCTTAGAATTTGTTGGTTTGCCTGCTGATACCATTGTTACCATGCGATATTTATGAACCGTCCAGACTAGCCGACACAAATCAACACAAACGTACTACCTCCATATCTTTTCTCACCTGATTAACTTGCATGCACATGTGCATCACACACAGGGCCTGTATAGATCACATTGCGGAGCGACAGTGACTGGCCACGAATAAAGAGCCCCACAAGTCCCGCCCTGATGTCTCTTTGACCTTTATTTAATCACCTGATCCTAAAAGAATCTAGCCATATTAATTTCCAGCTGGTTTGACCAGTCCTAGATGTTTGCAGTGATATGCTATTTTATTGTATTATTGTACTCCCGCCCTGGGGTACTTTATTATTGGCACTTGGCTTCAAAGGGACTGTAGGAGCCAAGTGCCCTTTTAGTTGCTTATAGACTAAGGTAGGTCTGTTAGAGTGTTAGATGTCAGCTTTCCTTTTCCTGTTGTGATATTGTATTTTGGTGTTAAGTCTTCTGCGCTAATGGTTCTGAAATTAATTGAAATATGCCGCTACAAACATAAGGAAAATACTTATGATGGAGTGCCCTTGTTTTATATGGGGCAACATCTTAGTAGTTGATATAAAAGTGCCTACCTCTTCCATGACCACATCATGTAACTGTGCTGTGCTGTAGAACTTTCCAGTTGAATCACTCATGAATTGAATCAGGGGAGATTTAGTGGGACAGCGATACAGATTAAGTAGGTGACACTTTCTTTTCTGCTTTAGTCATTCAGGAATGCTAGAATGGTTCTTTCGGTCTGTTTCACATTTTGGACGTTGTGGTGGTGTGGAATGCGCATGAACTTTGTGACCGACTGCGTAGAAAGCTGAGGCCAGACACAATGGTTTTCTGAACTGACCTTTTCTTTTTAAGGTAACAAAGCCAAAAGCTCGTGGTTTATATCAAGTTCAGATAGCAATCATGATTTTCTTTTTTGAAATGTACATGGGCAAGTCTGCTTCTCTATGTTATTATTGTCAGTTCAGCTTCCAATCATAGACCTATTTGTGCTTCAGGTACACCTTGGACTGAAGAAGAGCATAGGTTGTTTCTACTGGGTCTGCAGAAGCTTGGCAAAGGAGACTGGCGTGGGATATCTCGTAGTTTTGTTGTCTCAAGGACCCCAACTCAGGTGGCCAGCCACGCCCAGAAGTACTTCATTAGACAGACAAACTTCTCAAGGCGGAAGAGGAGGTCAAGCTTGTTTGACATGGTCCCGGAAATGGTATGCAATTTTTTGCTGTGCATAATAACAGGGATTGTCTGCCTTCTCCACATATGTTAAACTATGTGCTGATACTTGTGCTTTCCTCTTCAACCTGAAGCCAATGGATGAGTCCCCCGATGGCGCGGAAGAGTTTACGCTCTGCAGCACTCAAGATGAAACAACAAGTTCAAATAAATTGTCACTGTTTCATCTTGGGCGACAGAAGGAAGCAGAGTGTGATAAAGATCTGCCAACTTTGCAACTAAGGCAGCACGAGGAATCTGAATATGCTGGGCCTTCATCGGAAGCACCAGGTTTCGAGATGAACAATGGTGTATCATTCAAGGCCGCATCTGTCTCGACAGTTCCAGCGTTCTACCCTGCATTGCTCCCTGTTCCACTAACACTTTGGCCTGCGAATGTTTCTAATGCGGAAGTAGCAAACGCAACCCATGAAGTCCTAAAGCCCACTCCTGTGAATTTAAAGGAGGCAATTAAGGCGGATGAGGTTGTCAGTATGTCCAAGCTCAGCATTGGTGGGGGTACCTCTGGTTCAATGGAACCTTCTGCTCTTTCCCTTCAGCTTACCGGGCCGACAAATACAAGACAATCAGCTTTTCATGTGAGCCCACCAATGACTAGAACTGACCTTAGTCAGGGAAACAACAGCCCAATCCATGCAGTTTGAAGAGCCATGGAATGGGCCTTCCTGGTCAAGTCTTACAGATTGTATTAATGGTCCTGATACTCTATAATGTTGCGTAAGCTCCTGTGCTTGTACTTTTGTACCGTAACAGCTTCTAAGCTAATGTATCACCATCTTATTTATTTTTTCATTAATAAAGGTAGAGGTACACATGTCAATGAAAATATCCTATATGCCTGTCAGTAAACTCGCACTATTGCTACCTTTACGGATACAACTTCACTACTTTGGAGATTTTTGTATGCAAACTTTATAATTAGACATATGACTTCTTTCAGTCTACAAATTTACATAGCTATGTGGGTTTACTAATAAAATAAATATTAATATTCCTGTATTTTCTTTCGAAATTTGACAGATCTGCTTGAAACATAAAGCTAATAGAATGATTTATGTAGGTTGTTGGTATATATGTTTTTGTAGACTGTTAAATTCCTTGACTTTTTTTTCTGAAACTGGGTTGTCGGTATATTAGCTTTTAATTACCAAGGGATGGAGATTTTGCAGTTTTTCTGTTCCTTTTCTGTATTCGTCTTTGTTTGTGTCTTTGTAAACTCGATCCTCAGGAGGGAGGGCTTTACCCTCTCTTCCTATTTTTTAGCACTAAAATGTCAGTTCTCATGCCGATTTTCACTAAAAAGGAAGCTGAGATGAAGAAAACTGAAGCACTAGATCGGCAGCAGTATTCCTTTGGTTTGTCGCATTGTTTTTACGAAACATCTCTTTGCTCAATTTTAGTCTTGCAAAAGTTCGAGTTGAAGTATTATGCGAATGCGAATCATTCTGTGTTTGACTTGATATGGTCTTCTTGATAGCCTATTTGCAGAACGTTAAATGTCTGGAACGCCTGTCTCATGTGCAATTGTGTCCTCTGCTGCTATCCGTTAACCACCTCTCTTGCTTACTGATATTACCAATAATTATTCTTTATTCTCAAAGGAAGGCACTTATGCTCTATGTTTGATATGGATGCCACAGGTCACTTCAGAAGATGAAAGGGGATGATGCCGCAGTGCAACACAGGTCAGAGACTCATTTCTCAGTAATGAAGCAAGAAGCCAAGAATTTGTACCAAATCGAACGAAGTACTCATGCGAAAGCAATCTAGTGCACCACTGAGTACATGGAACAGAGGAAATGCTGACCGCTGACTCGTCACCAACCTGTGCAATGTCTGTCTTCATTAGCCACTCATACCGAAAAGCAAGAAGAACGTTTTCCTTGCGCCGATTTGAAATGATCACGGCTGTTCCCTTTCAAGAAAGAGTGAATTGCACATAACCGTAGGAATTGGGTCATCAGTTTCACATTACCACAACTTTTCTACTGTCAGCTTTCACAAAATCACACCTTTTGTGGCAAATTCACTAACCAGGCAGCTAACTTGACAAAGCTGGCCCACATGCCAGGTTCTAGATGGATCGGCACTGATATGTGGGCCAGCCTCGTCAGTTCCGCTAGTAACCGCACAGTTAGTGACTTGACTTCAGCACAAAAGTTGCTGTTTTGTGCAAATTGGCATCCACACAAGTCATGGTTCTGTAAAATAGTGGCACAATTGTTGTCGACTCAGATTTTTGTTGTTCCTGCCCACCAGGCACCAGCAAGAGAAGGGCTGTCAAAGTGTCCAGTGATGCCCACAAGAACTCACACAACGGTAAATCTGGCTGCCCCAGCTAGTGGCAAGCCAACATTAACAAGTATGCAAGGCAAGAATTGCACCAGGACATAGTGTCGAAACGCATACAAAAATAATAATCCAGATGTCATGTGTCTTATGAATGCACTTACAGGGGAATTATATTTGCTACTACCAAGTCTGAACATGTCCCCAGTATAATGACAATACTTTCTTGTGATGAGAATCAGTCTAAAGAAACCACAGGGGGCATCCAAACATGAGCATCAGAAAATCAAACACAAACAAGTAGAGGTACCAGCAAACCACAAAGTGCGGCTATTTCACATACACATAGACATAGGCATTCAGAAATGACATAGACACCCAGATAACAAACATCCTACTATAATACTTAATTAGTTAGGACTAGGGAGTGAGGACACCCCATCAAGAGAAAGTGCTATTCAGTCACCTTCATACTCAACCTCCTCAGCTGCCATGAACTCCCACTGGAAGCAATTTGGGCCCAAAAGGCTTATGGGGATGTCCAGAGTCGACCAGGTTACCTTCACCTCGATAGTGGCCAGCCCAAGCTTGAAAACGGAGACATGGTTTCCATGCTTTTGAACAGGGAAGGTGCAGGTACGACTGAAAGCACAATCACCCGAGCCACCAGTCTGATCGAGCATCAACGATACAAGCAACTGACCTCCCTTCGCCACGGCAAGCACAGTCCTGCTCAGCTCAGACGCCTCGGCGGCGACAACTCCGTCAAACAGCTGGATCTGCGCGCTCAACTCCTTGGTGTAAAACAATGCTGCGTTCAGCCTTATCAAGCCACTGTCCTGTGCCAGCTCTGATATCCCAACCTGCACGGTGGCCTCCGCGGCGCCCCTCAGAAGTGAATAGGTTATGTCCACCGCCCCGCAATCGCCGTCGATCCGTCTTCTGTTCTTCGTAGCATGTCTCGAGGTTATGTCGTTGAGGCAGGCAACGCAATCGACGAGCTGTAAATCATCTTCTGCTTCTCCGACACCTCTCTTGACCTTCATGTCGAACTCAATCAGCACGGGAGCCCCCATTCTGATGCCCCTCTTAGGGCCAGTCATTTGTATAAGGCCGTCATGCTCCACGACGAAAGGATCATCCCTTGTGCGGTTGAAGATGTAGTTACGCATAGGGTTCAAAAGATCCCTGACAGCCACGTATCCATACAACTGGACTGGGCCAGTAACATGTGAAGAAGTGTAAGCTAGCTTCAGGGAGAATATCTGCAGCATGGTGCGAAAATGTTTCCTTTCACAAACCATCCCGTCAGGCATGCAGGAGGCTAATGGCTCGGTCATCATCATTGGCTCAAGACAAGCTGATTGAGAAGCAATGGGAATTGTACATGCAGTAGATTATAAAAATTGTTAACCACATAATTTCAATTAAAAGGAGATGAAGAGAACAAGTGGCAGGATACATAGATTGGTGCAAGCAAGGCTAGAAAGTGGAATCAAAACAGAAATATGATAATATTAAGCTTACAAATTATCAACGCAATATTATCGATATCCTGAAGTTTAGGTAAAAAAAACATATATCAAGCACAGTTTGCACTAACTGTGCATATATATTTCTGTGGTCCGGTCACAAAATAAATTGATGACTAGAGAAAATCAGAGGAAACTAAATATTTGGAGCATTTGTCTTTCATGAGAATGAGAAAGTTCAAACATTTGTGCAGAATATATAAATGCAAGAGCTTTCTGAAATATAGCTGCACAGTTTTTTTAATCTAGAAACTGTGACAATCACGTGGTCTCTTTAGGATAAGCAATACAAAATTTGAAAACAGTGGGTCGAGATTGATTAAAATGGGGTTGGATCCTCCTACTCATCCAAAAAGACAATCTTGATTTAATAATAGGCAAGCTAAATAAAAAAAGAAATACAATGCAATGATGAGGATCCATGCGTTTAAATGGTCTATAATAAACAGAACAAGTGCTTACAAATGCTCAGTAGCACCATTTCTTGAAATCATATAGCATCCCTACTTCAATCAATAGGTGCCGTTTAATCAACAGAAACAGTGCATGTAGATGCTCTTAGCCATCTTTTTAGATCATAGAGCACCTCTACTTTAACACCATCCGTTCATTAATTTTCATTCAGAGAAGTCAAACTTATCTATGTTTGACCAAGTGACCAAGTTTATAGAGAGTAAAATATCAATAACTGTAACACTAAAATAGTATCACTAGATTTACCATTGACATATATTTTCACATTCTGTTATTTGATATGTCATAGCTGTGGATATAATTTTCTACAAACCTGATCAGACATATATATAAACATTGAACCTTTTAAACACACCTTATATTTTGGAACGAAGGGAGTATATAGTACGTATAAAAGAGGAGCCTTTAGGATTTAGGCCACAGTATAAAAGAGGTGCTTTTGGGAATTTTGTCAAAACCTTGCAAAATGCAGAGGTTGATGTCTTTGGTTTTTACTGAAACAAATATTCAAGTTGTTGCTGGTTGTGTAAGGTGTAAACTAAATCATGAAGTGAAATCATATAGCATCCCTACTTCGATCAATAGGTGCCGTGGGTTTTTTAATCAACAGAAACAGTGCATGTAGATGCTCTTAGGCATCTTTTAGATCATATAGCACCTATACTTTAATACCATCCGTTCATTAATTTTCAGAGAAGTCAAACTTATCTGTGTTTGACCAAGTGACCAAGTTTATAGAGAAGTAAAATATCAATAACTGTAACACTAAAATAGTATCACTAGATTTACCATGACATATATTTTCACATTCTGTTATTTGATATGTCGTAGCTGTGGATATAATTTTCCATAAACCTGATCAAACATATATATAAACATTTAAAATTTTAAAGACATCTTATATTTTGGAACGAAGGGAGTATATAGTACGTATAAAAGAGGAGCCTTTAGGATTTAGGCCACAGTATAAAAGAGGTGCTTTTAGGAATTTTGCCAAAATCTTGAAAAACGCAGAGGTTGGTGTCTTTGGAATTGAGGGACTGTGCTAACCACCAATCGACTGGTGGTTAACAACAGATCCGGATGAGTTGCATGCATCTAGTCGATCGATCCTCCAGTTCGTCTGCGTCGTTCTAGCTTGCATGCATGCATCTTTATCTTATTTTTTTCTGTGCGTGTCCACTCCACTAGCAGTTAATTGGAGTTGCTAATTATATACATGCAGAAAAACAAAAATGATGATGTCATCAAAGATTCTTTCCAATGCGAAAATTCAAAATGTTTTGTAGCACAAATCGTCGCTCCGATTAAAAAACTGTTTTCACGTAAAAGATTCGTAGCGACGAGATCTTCGAAACTAGATCCCATGTTGATATGTTTCGACGACTTTTTTTTTGGGTCAGAAGTTACCACGTGTTCTACACAATTTATCATATCTGTGGTGCCTAAGTTATCATGTTGTTTACACAGAAATTACCGGGGCATGAAAAAGTTTCTCCAACCTTCTATTCACAAGCACATGCGTGCATTCATTAGAAGAAAATTTTCATGTCATCCTAGTTCTCCTTGTTCAAAACTTCAAAATGTTTTATAGCTCAAATCGTCAGTCCAATCAAAAAGTCGATTTCACATAAAGTATCTATCACGACGAGACCTTCAAATCTAGATCTCATGTTGATATGTTTTGACAGACTTTTTTCATGCAAAAAGTTATCAGGCCCGGGCTAAGTAAGTTATCAGATCTGATGTGTGTCTATTATCATGCTATTTACACATGAGTAACCCTGGTACATTTTCAACAGCTATTTTTTTGGACAACGCGGTGTTTGTGCGTGAGTTACCATGCCCGCAGTCCGTATATTACCATGTTATTTACGCATAAGTTATCAAGGTTATGTTTTCAAACAATTGCCTCCCCCGCCATCAAAGTTATCACGGGTGTTTGCACATGATTTATCAAGTTTACGGTGCGTATATTATCATGGTATTTATATGGAAGTTATCAGGAGGGGTTATGTTTTCAAACAACTTCATCCCCTCCCAATACCCCGGACCGTAAGTTACTGTGGTATTTATGCGTAAGTTATCACGTATACGGTGCATACTATACCATGCTATTTGACGGAAGTTGTCGGTGATGTTTTTAAACACCTCCTCCCCCGGGTCAAAGTTATCACGGTATTTGCGCATGAGTTATCAGGTTTATGTTGTGTAAATTATCATGCTAATTACGTAGAAGCTATCGGGTGATGTCTTCAACTTTTTCTCCCTGTCAAAGTTATCACGATGTTTGCGCATGAGTTATCGTGTCTGTGGTGTGTAAAATATCATGCTATTTACGCATAAGCTATCGGGGGTGTATTATACCATATGTAGCCTGATACCTACAAAAATTAACCATGTTGATAACTATAGTACATCTAGCCCGATAACTGCATAGTAAGCATGTTGATAACTATAGTAGATATTGCCCGATAACTATAGTAGATCTTGCCCGATAAACTACAAAATAACCATGTTGATAACTATAGTATATCTAACCCGATAACTACAAAATAACCATGTTGGTAACTATAGCGCATAGTAACTATGTTGTGAGATGGTGGATCTTGCCACTCTTCAAAATTGATGCAGAAGAGGATGGGCGTTGGACATTCCTAATCTACTCAACTCCTCCCAAATCAAGTACACGCTGAAGCATGTTTTCAGAATTGATTGAACATTGTTTTTCTTGATCTAAGATTATTTCTTACGAATCCTCATCATCGCCTGCTTACGAAAATATAAAAAAAACGAATGTTCAATAAAAATTTCTCCCGAATGAAAGTAACCTCAGTGCTTGCATGTAATTTGTGACTACGTCAAGTAAATTACCATGTGATTTACATCAAAATTAGCGCAGGTATGTTTCAACAATTTGTTTGGATCAACATTTGTGTAGGTACAAAGTATCGATAAGGTGGATCCTTCGCTCTGTTTTATTAGCAACCAGGATCAACTCTGAATGGCAAAGGAAATTTGTTGTCTGTGTAACGTACAAATTAGAAAACTAGTTCAAAAATGCGTCAAAGGTTGTGCTAGCATAGTGGCTAGTGCCTCTTTGTATCATGAACTGGTCCAAAGTTCGAATCCTGTTCACAATGTAATTTTTTGGCTTAAAAAAAGTGCAACAATGAGAGAGAAAATGGGTAACGCCCAAAAATCATGGCAACCTCCCATTAAAAGCCCCTGCTAAAATCGCGGCGACCGGCGACCTCCCACAAAACGTGAAACGGTAACCTTCCAGTAAAACGTGATCAACGCCCAGCTGTCCCGCCGCGCAAATCGCTACCTAAAATAATAGCCAGGCGATCACGATCCAACGGCTCCGACATCGTCCAGATCTGTTGCAAAAATTCGGACGGCAGGAATATAGCTTCAGATGTTTGAGTTGTTGCTGGTTGTAAGGTGTAAACTAAATCGTTTGTAATGTTTACTTCTAGAGGTCGCAGTCATGAAGTGAAACCTTAGTGGTCTCCTAGTACATACAGAAAGTTCAAGGAAACTGGGAGCCAACCTCCTACATTGGAAAAAATAAATGATTTGGCAAAACCACGAATCACATATAGGAGCCATTCAGCAATCATAAGATGAAAGAATTACGTACTCTCGCTGGTATCTTGGAGACGATAGACTTTGGTCCAATAACCGTTGCTTCTGAAGATGGAGCCGTCACCATGCTTCAAGTGGCGAATGAGGCTGGCACGAGTTAATTGCACAGAGGTATCACAATTGAGGCATTGGATGTGAATTGATACCACTTTTCGTAATTTTTACATGTCAGTACCATGTCTGGGGCAGTCTGTTGCAAAATAGTCTAAACCGTATATAACAGTGTATTGATGGTGTATCTGAAGGTTGAGGCCCGCCTGTCAGGTGCTGACGTGTCTTGTTCTTTTGCAAAGAAGACCTTCACTTTTTAGTTAATCACGCATCCATCCCATATTATCCGAAAAAGAAAAAACAATCAAACAAAACTGTTCCAAGCGCGCGCAGCCATGATTCGAACCCGCGCCTCGGCGTACCAGGCATGCTGGCGGTGCCACTACGCTGCAGCACCGTCTGCGTACTATTGCACACATGCCCCCTTTTATACCTTATCTCATTTAGGTTTTTTTATATGTTTTTTTTCGTGTCTCTTTTAGCTTTTCTCATATTTTGGGTATTCTTCGGACTGTATAGCCCGGCGATACTGCAGCCTTTGCTTCATATGGCACACATATAGCCTTTTATACTTCGGATCATTTTGTTATTTTTTCATATGTGTTTTTTTTCATGTCTCTTTTAGCTTTTCTCATATTTTGGGTATTTTTCGGGCCGTATAGCCCGGCGCTACTGCACTATTTGCTTCATACGGCACACATATAGCCTTTATACTTTGGATCATTTTGTTATTTTTTCGTATATGTTTTTTTTCGTGTCTCTTTTAGCTTTTCTCAGATTTTTCAATGACGACGCAGTTGGGGCAACGGCTTTGGCGTGGCTACTGCTCCCGGCTATGGGCGGCGGTGGCTCGGTGGCTCGGCTCTCTAGGTGTGGAGGCTTCCATTCGCCATGTCGGCATCACGGCAGCTCGGCGTGCCGGCTACGGCGATGACTTGCTTTCCGGCGTCGGCTCGTTTCGACCTTCAATCCCTCACCTTGTCGTCCGGCTGCTATCTTTGTCGAAGGGTTGGCCCTCCCCCAGCTGCGGTTCGTCAGCCGTCTCACACCCGGCAGCAGGAGGCCTGCCCCAAAATATGATACGCACACTGCCTACGGCCCGAAGAATACCCAAAATCCGAGAAGCTAAAAGAGACATGAAAAAAAAAACATATACAAAAATAATAATCCAAAGTATAAAAGGCTATACGTGTGCCATATGGAGCAAAGGGTGCAATAGCGCCGTGCTATACAGCCTGAAGAATACCCAAAATCTAAGAAAAGCTAAAAGAGACACGAAAAAAACATATACTAAAAAAATAACGAAATGATCCAAAGCATAAAAGGCTATATGTGTGCCATATATGAAGCAAAGTGTGCAGTAGCACCGGGCTATACGGTCCGAAGAATACCCGAAATATGAGAAACACAAAAAAATAACATATGCGAAAAAATAACAAAATGATTCGAAGTATAAAAGGCTATATGTGTGCCATATTATGAACGAAAGGGTGCAGTAGCGCTGGGCTGTATGGTCAAAAAAAACTAAAGGACTTATATAAAAGGTAGCACGTGTGCTTTATGTAGGAAATGGGGCTGTAGCGTAGTGGCTGTGCGCGCACGCTTAGACCGCCCCGGCGCGAGTTCGAATCCTCGCGGCGCGCTACCGTGTAAAAAGATTTGTCGGAATTTTTTCTGGCAGGCCCTTTTTTCGGCTAACAAGGGATGGATGCGTGATTAAATAAAGAGTGAAGGCCTTTTTTGCAAAAGAACAAGCCACGACAGCACCTGACAGGCGGGCCCCTACCGTCAGAAACACGATCAATACATTATTATACGCAGTTTAGACTACGTTGCAACGGACTGCCCCAAACATGATACTGACATGTAAAAATTACGAAAAGTGGCACCAATCCGTATTCAATGCCTCAATTATGGTACCTCTATGCAATTAACTCTGGCACGCATCACGCCGTCGAGCGGACGGCCGTCCGCACCCAAGGGCACCCTGCTCTGCGGAGCCCCCGCCGACGCGACGGCTCATGGCCGCTCTCAATCTTTCTTCTCTTCTCTTGATTGGACCTTCGTCGAAGGTTACTCGCTCTGGGAGGACTTCGACGACGGACGCCCCTTGCCGCTCTCCATCCGGCCTCTTCTCTTTTCTTCGATCGGATTGTCCTCGTCCCAATTCATTCTACGCTTTTACTCCGCAGACACCGATCGACGACGCCGCTTGACGCCGCAGCTCCCCATCATCCCCCTCTCACCCCCACCAGTTTGTATTTGTTTGGTTAGGGTTTGGGTGCGTGTTTGATTTTTCTTTTTTCCTCCACGTACAAAACCCTAGAGATCGCTCTCTTTTGTGCTCTTTCGCTAATGTTGTGGCGTCCAAACAAGCGATTGCTCCATTTACGTACCTGAACACAACGGTATGACAAGCATCTCATCTACTCCTACACTAGCTTTACAAAGAGTTCTGGACCATGCTTGCCCTGAAGCATCGCTGCCTAACAAAAAAAAAATTTTTGAGGGGAACGCTGCCTAACAATTTTAGTTCGTGCGATCCAATGATAGGCTCTGGCATGGGCTTGCGTATGTGCGATGGTCACCGATGCTAATCCAGTCTCGTATGGCCAACCGCCTTTCGTACGTTCAGGTCAGCAGTGCTGTTTACCTTTGCTACTAGTTGGCTTCCTGAATATACGCACACAACGTGGTTTAGTCAGCGGCCAGGTGCATGCATCTGGCAAGTGCTTGCGAAAACAAGCAAAAGTTCTGGCCGAACCGCTCTCTACTTATAGCGGCCGGCCAGTAGCTGGAGTTCCAGAGAACCTGAGCATGCACGCACCTCCCCCCAATACATCCATGCCGATGCCGCGGTGCTCCACTGTTGACAAATTGGCCCGGCTGTCCGCGAGTCGTGGATAGTGGTGGTAGTAAACTCATTCGCACCGATGGTAACGTGTGGCTAATTCCCGTCCGACAGGGTTACATCTCTGTCGACTCAACTTAGCGCGGCGTCAAGCTGAAGCTGCAGTCTCAAGTTGTGTGAGATTTTAGCAGGTGCCTAGTATCTTTTCTCTTTCTTTCTTGTTTGAGTTGGAGGAGCCTATCTTGTTATCGGCGCCAAATGATTGTTAATCGTGTGTTGGCCATTTGGCCTCGGATGCCAGTGCAGTTTTAGGAAACACGTCTCAACCTGTGCTAAATCTCGAAGCAAAAGACAATTGGAGCGTTTTTTCTTTTCAATAGAAACGAAACGTCTATTACAAATGACGGTGCCCGGCCTTTTCAAGCAAACGAACGCGGCGTGAGTTGTCCCCTTGCATGTTCTTAGCCGAAATAGGGTTTTCCTCGCTTTGTATTCCAAAGCAAACATCATCGATGCAACCAGATAGGTGTTGTGGCGGAAGCAGCACGGGCACGCCTAAAAAAAACGAAAGAGAAAAAGAAAAAAAAAACAAATGCCGACACCGGCGGGTTAACAAAAACGAAGAAGCTTCGTGACCGCCACGCCCACCGGGATCCTCCACTAAACACCTATACTCCGAAGCGCCGGTACCAATCAACACCTCAATGGTCAACTGGTATTTCATCCTAGTTCTTAATTCTAAATTAATTCTTGTTTCCAATCTTAGTTCCTAATTCTAAGTTAATTCTTATTTCTAACACACATTCCAAAATGATATGCAATTTTAGATATACTTTTTGTGAGGATGATATTTTAAATTTAGAAATGTGTTACATAGTTCCGCGTGTAATAGTCGCCCTGAAATCAATTATTCTTAAATGTCTGCATGGTGTCTTTTTTTAACAACAGAGATATTTTAACACACACCTTACATCATGTTCGGTAAGTGTGTGTCAACGACCGTTAAGGTTAATATCGACACCCCATTGTGCACAAATAAGGAACTTAATAATACATTACATCAGTAAGGATGGCGACGAGCGAGAAAATAAGTGAGGCTAATTAAGGGTAACTAATTCTGTTATGATCTTTTATGCGTTGCTACCAACCCCGTGCATGAATATGTGCTCCTAGACTATATGTTTGAAGTAGTTCACATGTCATTACTAAAACATTCATAAAATTTATGAGTTTTAGAAAATACTACTCCCTCCGTCTCATAATGTAAGACGTTTTTTGACACTACGCTAGTATTAGAAAACGTCTTACATTATGGGACAGAGGGAGTAGTAGTTTGCTATGAATAAGACACCTCAGAATAAGTAGAATTTCTTTTTCATGTACTATCTACTTTTCGTGTTTGACTTTGAGTAGTGAGCTTGACGGGGTAGACATGTCACATGGACGTGACGTCATGTACACAATTCATCACAAATATGATGTGTTCGAACATGAGATGCTTTGAGTACGAATCCCTGATCTGGATGGATGTCATGTGAGACTACAAACATTATCAAACACAATATCTTAGCTTTGGAGGCTGCACAACAAAAGGCACAAAGATACTTCTAGCTACCATGATCCGTTCATGGTATGAAATGAAGTGTGGAAGATCTCTAATACTCCCTCTGTTCCTAAATATTTATCTTTCTAAAGATTTTCAGCAAGTAACTACATACGGAGCAAAATAAGTGAATCTACATTCTAAAATATGTCTATATACATCCGTATGTGATAGTCTATTTGAACTAAAAAGACAAATATTTAGTAACAGATGGAGTATATTATAGTAGAAAATGACAATTAGTCAACTAAAATTCTTCCAGTTTTAGCACATCAAAACAACTTGCCTTAAGTGGATGCTCATTTTTTGCAGGGAAAGTGGATGCTCATTTAGCCAAAACCCTTGATCAGTCATGGATAGCTCAGACCATACACTCCTCTTATACCCTGCAAAAAATGAGCTCAAACAAACAAAAGAACAAGACATGCGAAAGTCCTCTTCTGCTTCCGAGCTGAAATGAAACATTTATTTGGCAAAGTGTACATTGGTGGAGCTTTGTTCACACTTTTGCTTACATCACTACTCCCTCCGTCACAGTTTAGGACGCACAATTAAATTTACGTGCGTTTACATAATAGACAAGGTTTAGGGTGCATTGCATTTATTTCTAGTAGCTAATTAGTATTCCGATATACTATTTTTATATGCATGCGTAGTGTGAATGTTATTTTTTAGCCCATCTCACAACCAATAGATAACCACCTAGGTCCCGGAGAATTTCCAAGCGTACCTTCTAAACCGTGACGGAGGGAGTACTACTAATTGGTAACGGGTACATGTGGAGATTAAAGCTAGACAGAGCATATTATTACCGTATGAGTATGACCTACTACATGAAATTTGTTATTGCATGAGTAAAAACGGGATATTAAAGTTTAAGTGCTGCGTTACTGTCCACACGTTAATTAATCCACTAGTAGTAACAACTAATTGTATCTACTCAAAGGAGTAGGTTGAAGATGTCTTGGCCAGGGGAGAGCAGCCTCCTGGGGTCGTACTTGTCCTTCATCTCCACGAAGCGCTGCCACTTGCCGCCGAAGTGCCGGACCCAGTCGCCGTGGGCCGTGTAGTGTCCCACGTACTCCTTGTACCCTATCCCGGCGAGGTCGCAGAACCGCAGTATCTTCTCGTTCTGCGCCTCCAGCCGCTTCAGGTCGTTGGCCACCGACGAGAAGAGCAGCGACACCGCGTAGAACACCTCCTCCGCCGGCGTCACCGCCGACATGCCGTCGTCCCACCTGAAACGAGGACCGAGCCAGTGTCAGTTAAGTCCGTGATACTATACTACCATGCATGTACGATGGACGCGTACCTACTTGGATTTGTTGAGCGGGTAGACGACGAGAGGCCCGGCGATGTCGGTGCCCTGGAGGATGCCCTTGAAGACGCCGCGGTCGAAGTCGGCGATGCGGGAGCGGGGCACGAGCACGATGAGCCAGGGGTGCGGGACGCGCCACAGCCCGATCTTGTCCAGCGCCACCTCCTCGCCGTGCACCCGGTCCAGGAACTCCAGGTACGACGCGTCACGCACGAACGCGAGCCCCTCCTCGTGCCTCAGCGTCGCCAGCACCGAGCTGAGCTCCTGGTCCACGGACGCGGCCCTGGAGCCGTCGTAGTTGAGCGTCGCCTCGATGACGTACACGGTGGTGGCGTTCCTCGCCGCGGCGACGGCCACGATCCTGGCGACGTCGGCGTCGGTGAAGAACCCGCCCGAGTTCTTCAGCCCGGCGGCCAGGCTGTGGTTCACGTAGACCGCGCCCTCGAGGTAGCTCATCGGCCCGAACGCGCCGTCGGGCCTGGGCACGACGAGCCGCTCCTGGTCGGCGGAGAAGGTGGCGAAGTCGGTGTAGACGAGCCGCGCCCACCGCGCCCGCGTCGGCGCCGGCTCGAGCGCGATCCGGGCGCGCACGATGACGCCGAACTGGCCCAGCCCGCCCAGCACCGCGTCGAACAGGTCCGCGTTGAGCGACTTGGAGCACGTCACCATCTCGCCGTAGCCTGCACGCGCGTTAATTGCACCGTGTCAACGCAAAGGTGCATGCGGGCCGGGTAGAGTAATGGAGTAATTTAACACACAGGGGAAAATGTCAAAGTCAACGTGTTGTTGGCCGCCGGCAAATCTATTGAAATTTGAAAGACGTCGACGGCGGCCGGCTGTCCGCCGGCCCAGCAGCCGCCAGCTGGTCAGCTGTAGTAACTACCACTATCAATTTACACTACCACTATTAATTAGTACTCACTGCCATTTTTTTACCGGCACCTTTGAGACTACCGTGTGTGTAGAAGATGAACGTGATTCCACGCCGCAGCCGGATTAATGGATTACGGGTTGCGAGTTGCACCAAAACAAGTTAGCCATTTTTGCAACATTGCAGTGTGGGGTACGTAACTACTTTGCGAGAGGGAGTTGCTTGTGAGCGTGGTGCATGCTGGTGCGTGGTGCCCATATCGTGCGCGCGTACGTACCGGTGATGACGTCCAGCTCCAGGACGTTGGAAATCTGGGGGCCGTGCCGGTAGGTCTGGCCGCTGATGCCGGCGTTCGAGAGCGTGCCGCCGACGGTCAGGTGGAGGTAGTCCGTCCACGACCGCGGCGCCACGCCGCGCTCCAGCGTCGCCCGCAGCACGTCGATCCACATCTGCTCGCCGCCGGCGTCGACGTACCGGCCGTCCGCCGACACGTTGATGCGCGCCGCGGAGGACGGGCCGCCCAGGGAGGGCATGTCGACGACCACGCCGCCCGGGGCCAAGGCCTGCCCCATCACGGAGTGGCCGCAGCCGCGGAACGAGATGGTGTACGGCCATGCCGCGGTGGTGTGAGCGGCGCGGAGGAGCGCGGCCACGTCCGCCGGGGACGACGGGAACAGCACGGCCGCCGGGAGCGCCGCCGTGATGTTGCCGAAGTCCGTGGAGGCCGCCAGGGTGGCGTTGGGGTCGCTGCGGAGCTTGCCGGCGGCGGCGAGCGCCGCGAGGTCGCCGTGCCACGTCTGGCCGTGTGCGCCGTGCGGCGCATGAGACGCCGCGGTGATCAGCGCCACCAGAAGCACGTAAACGATCGCCATTAGCGCTTCGCGTTTAGCTAGCTAGGCGCGTTAATGTGATGATGATGATCTGCCGGTAATTATTCTGTGGTGTTTTGCTCTTCGTAGTAGCACCCCGTATATATAGGGGGAGAGACGGATCGGCCGGTGCAACATAAACGTATGCGTTAATTCTCTGAGATGCTGCTACGGTGGAAGCTCAGGCCTCCTTCCTTCATAGAATAGGAATATCATAGAGGACGCGGTGTTCTGGCTCCTAGGTGCATATACACCCGTTGTCTAAATATATATTTTAAAAAGTTGAAAAAATTGAAACAAAAATCCCATGGGTATATCCGGACATTCTATGTACATGCATAAAGTTTCGGTGAAAAACGACGTTTTTTGTGGCTTGTGTAAAAAAGATAAAGAAATACAAAATGAATAGTTGTAATGAAGCATCAGAAATTGTGTTTTTTACACAACCCACAAAAACCCTCGTTTTTCACCGAAAACTTTGTGCACGCACATAGAATGTCCGGATATACACGTAATTTTTTTTTCAAAATTTTTCAATTTTCCAAAATGTGTATTTAGACAATGGGTACATACACATCTAGAAGCCATTGCCAATTTCTGTATCATAGAATCATACAGGAAATAAAATGTCATGTTTCTCTGGTTCACAGCATAGACACTTTTTGTTTGGTAAGGTATAAAGCTGCATTTTTTTCTTCTGAAATAGAAATAAAAAATCCAATGCTTCCCCACGAAAAAAATCCAATACGCCAAATCAGAGAACTTCAAAGGAAAATTTTATATAGGAATCATAGAATTCCTACATAATTCTGTATTGCCTTATTTATTGTTTGACCAGAGAGGGGAAAATACGTGTTTGTTTGTGACCTACGTATGCTCGTGTAGTTGTGTGCAAAGCACTGATCTTTTTTCTTTGGTGTGTGTGTGTGTAACCGGTGCTGCAGGCCTACAGTCTAAACATTTGGCCACCATGGACAGCAAGCTCTTGCCACATGGTGAGTTGGATATTTAGGTTCGATGTCGCTTCTTCCTCGTCTTGACCTATTTATAAACAGCGTTTGATGGAAATGACAACAAATTGGACCAAAAAAAAGGTCAAGTTTTCATTACCTCACCTACTATCTTTGAAAGTTGCTTAGCACTTGGCTAAAATATCCTAGTCCCTCCGTCCCATAATGTAGGACATTTTTGGCACTACACTAGTGTCAAAAAACATCTTACATTATGGAACGGAGGGAGTAGAATTTAATTTGGCAAATTGCCATAGATTTCATGTCATTTTAATCAGATTTTCAATATTTAAAGCATTGCTTGAGAAAATGTCAATAATAAACTTTAGTTGATTGTGACATACTCTCTCCATTATAAGGTGTATTAATTTTTCCAAAAGTCAAATCTTTCTAGGTCCGACCCATTTTATAGAGAGAAATATCAACATGTACGATACCAAATAAACAAAATATGAAATATATTTTATGGTGTGTTTTTAACACAGTACAATCGTAGGTGCCCACATAAACGCACATACACTCACCTATGAACGTAAGCACGCACACCTATCCATATAGGCATCTCCAAGATACTGAAATTGATGAAGTCACCATATAGGTGTGTTGTAGTCGATGGGAACGTCTCCTCCCACTGAACGAACATCACCGAAAAGGCTGAAATAAATTCAGAAAAATGAAACCTAACCATCTGAGCTACGCTCAGTTCATTATTTTTATGGTGAATTTAATGGTACTAATTTGGTATTGAAGATATTATTACTTTTCTCTATAACCTTGTTTAGAGACAAAGAGATTTGACTTAAAAAAACCTAATGCACATGGTACTTTGAAACGGAGGGAGTACTGATTTTCTTTGACATGCCTATTTTTTTTAATTTATTGTTAGCTCATGACTATAATAACTGCCATACTGAGGCACCACAAGTTTAAAAACGGATAATATATATTGGATGTGATCGAACTATGTTATAAAATTTAAACTTTTAAAATTTCATAAAAAGTATGACCATCGCAAGCATTATGGGAAAACTTATATTTTTATAATAAATATAAACGGGCCTTCCCTATTTCTATCAATAGAAACCAAAAGCTGCAAGTTCTCACCTCGACAACACAACGACCACTAAGTGCCATCCTTTCAGAAACTTATATGTCATACTGTAGTGCATGTATGAATGTTTCTTTTTCAGCCACAAATGGTCATATTGTTTGAATTATACTTTGACATGTTCACACATTATATACTACAACATGTGCACTACGTGTGTCCACAATCTCCCAGAGCTTCAGGCACTGTCAAATGTGTTGTCTCGATCGATGGATTCAGCATGCGACAAAGGCATCTTTCCAACAAGTTCAGGCATCCATAGCATGCACGTATACGTACCACATCTAATCTGAAGAGGCCATTAATTAGTTACGCATAACGTTGCAGTCCGCTGGATCGAACGTATCATTGACCATTTTCAGGTCACAACCACACAATCTATGCATCTACCCCCTCCTTTCCGGTTTATAGGTGCATTAAATCATTGCATGTAAGTATTAAGAAAAAATTAACCAATAAATGTAATTTATGCATGCATGCATTGCAATTAATGCATTGGTAAACATACTTTTTTGAAAAAAACAAAAGCATTAATTGGGTCCCTTTGCAAACTAAAAAAATATTTCACCACTCGCCATCTATCTTGATTAATGAGATTTTTAAATTGAGTCTTATAAATTAAAAAGGAGAGAGTATGCCTACAGCGATCGATCGGCCTTGGGAGCATGCCCCTCTCACACGCACCGAAGCAAGCAGTGGCGTGTCAGGCTCTTCTTAATGCTATTTCTGGCCTGGCAGCCCAAGCTAGCTAATTTATAATTCCACGAGTATCTGCCAACGCTACTTACAACCATATAGGATACCTTTGGTGTAGAGGCAAAATCGAAGCATATACGAATACAAATGGATATTATTCGTCTTGTATCTTATAACATTTTTCTTAGAATTATATTAGAGTGGAATAGTACTTTTATTTCCTTCTCTTATTTCAGCCAGTGTGGACATTTTCTCGAACACAGTACAGACGCAAGCACATCCGAAAGACTGAGCCAGCATATTATCTTAAAATTTATGAAGTCACAGTAGGCATCTCGTCATCGATGGGAACGTCTCCTCTCACTGAATGCGAATCGCCGGAAATCCTAAAATAAATCCAGTAACAAATGCGAGCACTAAGATTTGAACCATGATGGGTTGGGGATACCACAATCCCTCTAACCATCCAACCACAGGTTGGTTCGCCAGTGTCCACTTTCTTGTTGAGACTAGCCACAATGATGAGTAACATACACATATCCCTAGACTTTGTTACTGCCTTCATAGTGGGTAGTAACATAAGGGTGATAACATGCAAAGCTTTATTTATTAGGTTATAGACTCATATTGCATTGGGGCATGTGATGTTACAGTAACTAGCTAAGTTACTATAACTACCTCTCTCCTCATTAGCTCATTGCCACATAAGCAAATTTGCTAAGTTGGAATCGATGTTACTGCTGAAGTTACTTCCACTGTGGCTAGTCTGAAGGTGTTTGCTCGAAGTTCCGCTTATAGGGTGATAGCCCTACATTTAGATTTCGGTTGGACCAACCAACATCGTCATGTAAGCAATGATTTCTTTTTGATGGCTTTGTCTTGGAATCTTGCATCTTTGTTTTGTCACACGTTGCTTGAGCGATGAATTGACGTCCACAATCATAGAATTGGTGGTAGGATTGTGGAGGTGCTACCGCGAGGCTCATCCAATATGGATGGCCGCCGGTTTTCCTTTTTCTTGTTTAAGCCGGTTTGTTCAGTATCAATGCTTGAAATTACTTGATATTCTTTAACATCCATGTCACATGTCCCATCGCACTGATATATTATTGAGTGATTCCTCCTTGTCGAAAAGATACCATCTTTTTTTAGAAAAGGAGGATGCATCCCCGGCTTCTGCATCTGGACGATGCATACGACCATTTTATTAATTATTAAGCACAAAAGATTTTACAAAGTAGTACATCAGTAAGCCTGAAGCCATCATCTAGGCAACATTTGTCGCTACTCCTACCCCCTTGATGTAGTGGTGCCAAAAAGATACCATCTACCCCGTCGCATGTCCTATTTACAAGAATTAAAATGAGACATCTCAATTTTCCAAATCACATATGTTCATAATCTACACTCTGCTTTAACCTATATTTAGAGCCTATTCGGTTGTTTTATAGAGAGAAAAGTATACTTTTCGTCTCTCAACTCTTCGTTGAGTTTAGTTTTCGTCCTCAACTTTAAAACCCGCCAGAGTGCACCCCAAACTCTTGAAACCGGTCATTTTTCGTCCCTGCGACTGAGTCAACCCGGTTTTGACCACGTGTGAACAGTACATCCGATGAATAGTAAATTCGAAAAAATAGCAACAAAAATAAAAAAAGTCTAAAATTTTATGACATCGAAGATACTCAGGTATGCCATGCGTGCAAATTTTTGTCATGTTTGGAAGTTCGAGGAGCTCACAGCAAAAAAAGAAAAGTAAATCTACTCTGAAGTGAACAATAAATTCAAAAAGAATTAGAAAACAAGTCAAGTTTTTTTGAAATATTTTGGCATCGAAGATGCTCGGGTGGGCAAGGTGCATGCAAATTTTCATGGTAAAATAAGATCCGAGGGTTTGGAAAAACCACCCGAGCGGCACGCACACGTACACTATTTTGTTTTTATTGCACGGCCTTCTCGGATGTCATTTGACCGCGAAAATATGTACGCACCTTGCACACCCGAGCATCTTCGATACCAAAATTTTGAGATTTTTTTGATTTTATTGCTATTTTTTTGAATTTAATGAGTAGATTTACTTTTGTTTTTTCTGCTACAAGCTCCTCGAACTTCAAAACATGACGAAAATTTGCACACATGTGGCGCACCTAAGTATCTTCGATGTCATAAAATTTCAGATTGTTTTGATTCTTGTTGCTATTTTTTTTTCGAATTTACTGTTCATCGGATGTACTATTCACACGTGGTCAAAACCGGGTCGACTCAGTCGCAGGGACGAAAAATGACCGGTTTCAAAAGTTCGGATGCATTCTGTCCGGTTTTAGAGTTAAGGGACGAAAACTAAACTCAACGAAAAGTTGAGGGACGAAAAGTATACTTTTCTCTAATGTCCCGCTTGAACCCAAGAAGCCTGCTAGATTTCTAGCCATAGTCTAGCATGGTTATATTTATACCACAACATCAATACAATACCAATCCGGAAAAGTGTTGCGAAATTCTTTTACTCTAGACGATTTTGATGACCCTAGAATTTGGCAAGTTCAGAACCAAAATACGACTAGCAAAGTGTTGTCCAACATCCATGTCTTCATAGTCTGCCAATCAAATACTCAGAATCAAAATACTTGTATATCATATCTGCTGGCTTAGTATATCGAAGGTGCTTATAGGAAAGATGTACATGCGTACGTCCATAGGAATAAGTGTACGTTTTTTTTTTCTACGGGAAACTTAGAGCCTAATTCAATCATCAACTGCTCTAGCACGATAAGCCAAAACACTGGTCCATCCAACAACTCATCATCTCCAGTGTGCAAGGATGTTTTGCACACAAGTGGGCCAAAGTGTTGGCATTTCTCATTATATGTTGAATAACAAACAAAGTAAACTAGAAAACTAGCTCTTCGATTGTATTTGAACACCTGCGATTGTACTGTGTTAAGAAAAAAACATACCTGCCGGGGCTTCGACCCTAGCCTATTGTGAGTCTGCAGTGACACAAGTGTGTACTCATCAGTTCTTCTGTACATTTTTGTGTGTGGGGAAGTTCTCTTCCTAAGGCCAGCTCCAACCCACGACCCTCAAACGGGCGTCCATTTTGTTCGTATTTCGTCCGTTTAGGGGTGACAATGGGGCGGCATCTGACCCTTTTTGCTGGATGCGCTGGTTGCACCCAACACATACCTCATCTTCGCCGCATCTCGTCTGCATACATATTTTTTGAGCCGCATTTATTATTATTTTATCAATGATTTTTTTGGATGCATTGAAGTACATTCACCAATTCTTGAGTAGAATAGCAAGACCAAATAAAGCAAGAACCACAAGTAGATGTTTAAAAAAATATCCAACTTCCATAACTTCTCCCACAAGTTGGATTAGTATCTTCTCGATGCCTTCAATGTTGATCCGCGGGTTCTCGATCTTGCACACTTCTTTCTTCTTCGATTCTAAAGAAGTAGACGTTACTTCGCATCTAGTCTCATCTCTAGCCTCTATTCTAGCAACGAGTGCACGAACATCTATCATATTTCGTTCTATCAATAGATCGATGTATTCTTCTTCCCAATACCAAAACGTGCATCCATCCTACACAAATAGTTTGAGTGTAAGCAAAGAGCTATCGAAAATGAGCCGAATCCGGGAGCACGGGCAAGCAAAATAAGCACATACCCCATCGTTTTTGCACTTGATGAACACCCATCCGGGATGTTCCGGCATTGTAGACACGTGGCGCACAACCTTCCGGGGCAGTCATCGCACTTTACAAAAGGAAACAATGCGCCGACAAGCCTTTGGGCCAGCACCGAGCCCATACAACGGCTGTGTCTTTGCCTGCGAACCACCGACGAGATAGAACCGAGAAGCTAGAGGTGAAGTCTATACCTGCTGGCGTACCGGGGGCTTTGTCGGTGCTGTGCAGTCCGGTACCCGGCCAATCCATGGCAAGGCACGGCCTCCAGCGGCCGGGTGCACTCAAGTCTGGTCGGATCCGCTCCAAATCCGGCGGCCGAAAGCGCTGAAATCAGGCGGGCTGAGCTGGACAGCTTGGGGCCCGAGAAATGGGGTTGCGTCGAGCCTAGGGGCGCGCGAGGGGGGGGGGCATGCTGGACAGCGACGCGGCGACGGCTAGGGCAGGAGGGAGGGGGAGAGAAGAAAAAGGGGCGACTGCGTCCTCGACGGGTGGGCCAGGGGAGGACAAAGGGCGCGCGTCGCGCTCGACCGCCCGTGGACGCAAACGCGATCCAAATTTAGGTTAGAAATTGATCGAAAGCGGACCGAAACAAACATTTGTTCGTTTGCTTCCGTGCGTTGGGCCATTTTTTCTGTTCGTTTATCTTCAAACGGACGCGGCCGGACTATTTGGGGTCGTGTGTGCGTTGGAGTTGGCCTAACATACTTGTCCCCTGCCAGGCTGCAAGGGACACTCCTTCCTAGGTGATCTTCTAGCGAATATTTGTTTCTGAGCTCAGGCTCAGCTGATCCTGAAATCACAACCATCAGCTGGCATATGGATGCGTGATCGGTGTTGGATTGTGGTCTGTATAACAGCTGTATGGAGGGAAAAATAAAGCCAGCCAGCAACCGCATTAAATGAGTAAACAGCCGTGAGGGAGAGGCATAACAGGTAATTCGAGAACGGATCAGGCACTGTTCTGTGCCAGGCTGAGCCGCCTCCGGCACACTGACTCGCCGAATGAACAGATCACCAGCTATCATGTGTCATCACCAATCTCATGCAAGCTGAACATTAGTCAACCTCACACTAAAAATACACAGCTGGGATGCTGCGTGCTCCTCACCATTCGAAAACATTGTGCTTCCCCCAATCCAAACAAAGTGAATACTAACATTAAAGATATAGTACAGTCTATTCAACGATACATGAGGCCTCAACTCTAGTAATAGAGGAACAAGTGTGCAGCATTGCTCACCAGAACACACCGGAAAACCCTTAACGAACAAGAATGAAAACTGGAAAATTTAACTATCACGTTTTATTGTTTCAAGAACCACCCAGCAGCCGGGTGCACGTGTTCCGGTGGTGCCCCTACGTACAGCAGTTCTTGAACTTCCCCGACTTACGCGGTTGCTTTAGGGCATCCCCTCAATCAAGGTAGGTCGTTCGCTTGTGCCCCCTTTTCGATGACAAATGCCACAAAACCTCGTCTGGTTGCTCAGCCCCTCATACAGTGCCTTCCCCCTGCTATTAGTCGGCCTGCTGATACCCCTCTGCTTCTCTGGAGCAGCTAGTCCTTGAAGTCCATTCACATTCGCCGAGAGGCACCCACTGTCTTCATGCTCTGCCGCGCCATTCCATAAAAACGCAACCCCTCCATTGCCAGGAAGCTTTCCTAGTGGCAGATTTGCCAAATGGTCCTCAAAACCCAAACCGTCCCTTTTCTCTGCAAATGCTCCCCCACTCACCATCAACGACTTCAGACCAGCTTACATATGCTCAAACGCTTATGCACTTGTGTCACCCAGGCGAACGACATCTATTTCTTGCATATACAGAGTAGAATACCTACATGTGAATGACAGATTTACCGACTGGTTTTTCTGGTAATGAACGAGGTGCGCGTGCACTATGTTGCTTGCATCTTTGGTCCATCCTTCATGATGTGTTTTGCCGGAACCTCCTCCAAGTGGAGAACATCCATCACCTGGACAAGATCGACAATTGGCAGGCAACTCAGATCCCCTATCTGAAAATACGCACAGTGGCAGAGTATGAAATCTAGTAGCGGATTTACCCTTAGTAAATGGCAGCATAACAACCCTGTGTGCTCAAATTGTCCGCACTCACACTCAAATTCCAGTCCTTCGTCTCTTACCAGCACCTCGTACACCACCCTACACCACACCACTAGAAATATGTTAAAAACAGAGCATCATTTCTAACACAATATAAAGAATAATGAAACAACAAAAATCAGAGGAATAGACTTGCATCAGAAGCGCGCAAGCTTGACAAGGATGCCATGGTCACATGAGACCTCTTGATCGCTTCACTCTGAGGAGCCACTCCACTTGATTTTTTTGGCTCACAAAAACTAGGAGCTGTACACCGTGAGCAATTTTATGGTCAACCACATATGATGTCCCGTCTAAAACAAGTTAAGCAGAGCCAGGCTCCTCGCAAATTTCCTTCCAAGCCCAGTCAAATAACTGTCACTCGGTGATTGTGATCTATCCTGTGCTCGGCCACATAATACATGTTGTCATCTAACCGGAGTAGCCTTATCATCACCGTGCAGCCGCAACGTGATGATCGACTGTTATCCCTTAACTGATTGCCCTTAACATCATACAAGCACGCACATGAGCGTCAACATTCTGAATTATTTATAAAAAAAAGCACAAGGACCGGAAAAAAAAGGATATGTGCCGAAACAAAATTCAGAAAACTAACAACTGACGTACCACACAGCCGTACACAATTTCATGCATGCACTTCTCCCTCTGAACATTAAGTCTGCTCTTGCGTATCAAACACCAAATCCACTTTCCCATGAGTAAGACTTGTAGAAATCATAAGCCTCCTCAAGGGAATTTAAACTCGTTCCGGTGGCTGGATTAACGACAGCCCCCGACTTCTTGCAGCATACGCCCACAGAGAGGGCTCTACTGTTGAAACTCTGTTTGAGTCCCTGTCTCTTTCATCGTGATTTTTGACAACCATTACCCTGCATAATGAAAGAGTATAAATCAAGCGCCCAGGAAAAATGTTTTGTTGCGACACATTAAATTTAAATTGTGCCACCCATTTAGACCAATATTTCTATATTTACTATCCCTAAATTAACTAACTAATACAACATCAGACTAAAATTTGATTGATACACTAACACTGTATATCCAGATCAGGCGCGACAAAAAGCATGGCAAGAACAATTAAAGCCAATTAAAATCGAATTCTTCATCTAAAAAACAACTACATAGGCCAGAAGTAACGATGTATATCATATATCAAGTTCATGGAATTGATTTCTGCACAAGAGCGTGAGTTCATTTTTCACATGTAAAGATTGTGAAACCATTAAACAGATTAGCCTAGTCACAACAATACATTTTCGTCCAAGAGCCACCGTTGTACTCCCTCCGTTCAGAATTACTCGTCGTGGTTTTATTTCAAATTTGTACTAAAAACACGACGAGTAATTTGGAACGGAGGGAGTACTTTCCAAGGCCAACTCCTTCCTCACCCCCCTCTTCCAGCATAGTATCTGAATGCTGCAGCACACCCGGATCAGCCACAATCTCAGTCTCCCTAGAGTACAGATCATCCAGCTTTTTTGTCTCTGTTGTGCCCCCTGAGTAGCTTCCATCCCCCACGACCAGCTGAACAACTTGCTCACCAGCATCTTCTGAATCTCGAGGATGCCATTCGGCTAAAACTCCAACAGCAAACATGTTACCAATATCACCCCTCCTCGGCAACCTACAAATGCAGGATTCCAACCATCAGGCATCAGCTACCCTGGATCTAGCAAAAGGTAAATAAAAAGATAATGACTCCACGGGGAAGGGTGTTGAATGCCTTGCCATATTTAACTGGACAGTACAAGCATTATTCCATTCAATCGACCTCTTCGAAGAAGAACTCGAGGCCTTACATGGACGGAGGCGCTTCTGCTCTGTTCTTGCGTGGGTCTGAGACAGAAGATATGCGTCGAACAGGTGGAAGGAGGAGGATGAGGAAGAGCAACAGTGCCTGCTGCTTCGTCCCGGATCCAGTTAACCAGCCAAAGTACTGGCCAGGCCAACTCCAAAGCACCACACCACAAACACCTTTGGTTCCCCTCAAGTCTTACCAGTCACGGGTGTCGGCGCAGCAGGGTTGGCTTCGCCCGTCCGCAGCACAGCGAGAGGGACTGGATCTGGGTGTCTGGCGGCGAACTGCTCCCCGGAGTGGGAACCTACAGAACACGGACGGGCGTGGAGTCAGCCCCTAGTCTTACAGCTTAGAAACAAATCTATGGAATCTCCAGATCTAAATCGAGGAAGGATGCACTTACCTGTCGACGACATCCAGCAAAAACTCTCGACCACCGTCTTCCATTAGTTCGTCGCCGGCGAGAGACAGCGTCCGCCGCAGCTAATGAACGGATTTTGGTAGGGTTGTCTTGGGGCTGGGGCGGTGCGGGGGAATGGGAGTGGGCATGCGCATATGTGTTTCGGATGGGGCCTCAGCGGCTCAGAATTGACCACAACTATCTGGGCCACGGACCAAGACGCCCGCGCGCTCGTGGCCTGCACGCGCATACGATTTGGGCCCATGACCACGCACTGTTCCATACGGTATACAGCCCGTACGTCCTTTTTCTAGCGCCTCCTGTCAGGCTGCTCAGAGCGAATTACTCGAATCCCAAGCGAGGGGTAGACGCCAGCGATTTCGGGCTCAGCTGAGCTCGAGCACCGAATCGCTGCTCTCATCTTCCAGGTGATATTGCCGTATCTTCGCAAGATCTTGGAGGATCATATGGCATGTCATCCGAAGACCAAGAATTGTCTCTGTCCTGAATGACCGTCTCCTGGTTATGTGTACGCACATGCACAGTTCTTGATCTTTTTCTAGGATAGTTCTTGATCTTTTTTACATGAGCACGTTTGGGTTACGTACATAATTTTCATCAAGGCTTGGTTTCGGTCAGCAGCACGACCGCGGGCCTGATTTTGGCGCCGTAACCAAGTCTTGCCAGTCGTTGACAGGGCAAATCAATTGATTGTTGAGATATCGTTCATATCCATGTGGCTTCTTCTGTATTAAAAAGACCAAGAGGTGTTTGTTTCGCTTGGATTTTAATGACTAACCGAGGGCGTTCGTTCTTACGTGGAATGTACATACAGCGTAGCGATAACGGTCGTAGTTTGTGAGATCACGGTCGAGCCCTTGGATGACGCCTAAGATACGCCTCACGATCACGGATGGCCCGGCTAATCGATCGGGGTCTATTTCTATAGCGGCGGTCAGTGGGACACTTGGACCAACAGATCTAGAACCATTGTTTTGAAAAACTCAATCACCGGTACGATCTCTTTTGGGCCGGCGGGTTCTTTTGGGCCAACGTCTAGGGGGTATGAGGCCCAGCCGGACGTGGTTAACGCTGTCGCTGCGCCCTAGGGTTCGTCGATCGCCGCGCCTGCGTTCTGCCGGAACTGGTCGGGCTCGCCGCATTCTCCCTCTTGGCTCGATGGCGGGTGCTGGAGGCGCTCCTCCTCCCGGGAAGAAGACGCATGCACCCAGTGGGGCTGGTCGGGCTTGGGGGGGGGGGAGCATGCACGTTTCGTTCGTCCTCACCTACGCCGTCGCTGCGCCCTAGGGTTCATTGATCGCCGCGCCTGTGTTCTGCCGGAACTGGCCGGGCTCGCCGCATTCTCCCTCTTGGCTCGATGGCGGGTGCTGGAGGCGCTCCTCCTCCCGGGAAGAAGACGCATGCACCCAGTGGGGCTGGTCGGGCTTCGGGGGTGCCGCCACCGGGTCTAGGCAGCGGCCGGGGTGCGGTGCCACCGGGTCTGTGACCGGTCGTGGCGTAGCAGCGCCGCATCGCATCGGTCGTGGTGGCGTGCGAACCCACGCCGTGCGCTTTAGGCGTGGCGGGGGCCCGTGGGGAGGCCGCCCCGGCCTTGCTTTCAAAGCGAAGCGGGCGTGGCTCCGGTCCTCGGCCGCTAGCTCTGGGCGTGCGGCGGTGGAAGTTGCGGGCAGGGGGGCCGTGCCCCCTAGGCCTCGGCCACCTGTGCCTTCGGGGCCGGTGCCTAGACCGGCTCCTGTCAGGCAATCTGCCGTAGAAGTGGCGGCGGGGAGGCTGCGCCACCAAGGCCTCAGCCCTCCTCCCCATGTCGTTGCTTTCGCCCTTCGCGCGCCCGAGGTCGATGGGGGATGACGGCTACGATGCCTATGGGACTGGCCAGCACCATGGTTCTTCGTCCACGGGTGGCGGTCGTGGTTATGCTTGGCAGAGTGATGGGTCAGTCGAGAGACCTTTCTTGGGTCCTTCAGGTGGCTTCATCGAGGGGCCCTCGGATCCGGGTCATCGGCAGCGACAAGGTTACCGAGGCCATCGTGGTGGTCGGGGCGGCCGAGGGGCGGCATCGCCACGTCCTCCGCCACCACCTGTTGCTGTCGACCAGACGACAGTTGATGGGGCTGCCGAGGAGCCTGTTCTGACTGGCCACGCTATGGAGGTGGTGACGGCTCTTGCTACTGTTCAGGTTCCTGAGAACGAGGTTATGACCGATGTGTCTGCGGAGTTGATGAATAGGTGCGAGGCTGATAGGGCGTCCAAGTGGGCGCGCAGGAAGGAAAAGATGCTTTGTTATCGTTGCGGAGACAAGGGCCACTTCATTGCGGAGTGTGTGGCGTTGTTATGTGATACCTGCGATGGCGGCACACGACTGGGAGTGTTCATATCGCGAGATCGTGCACCGTCACTCGGGATGTATGGAGTTCTTGTCTTTGAGCTCACTTTTTTTGAATCTCCGAATGAGCGAGAGGTTTCTGATGAGTCCACGAGTATGACCACGGGGATAGTCAAGGTCACCAGAGGGGAGGTGTCTGAGACACAGATCGTGCAGAGGCTCCATGAGTTGGCCCCTGGAGATTTCCAGTGGGACCTTGTCAGCCTCGCTGATAGGATGTTCAGAGTTGAGTGTGTTGGGGAACGTAGCAGAAATTCAAAATTTTCCTACGTGTCACCAAGATCTATCTATGAAGAAACTAGCAACGAGGGAAGGAGAGTGCATCTACATACCCTTGTAGATCGCTAAGCGGAAGCGTTCATGAGAACGGGGTTGAAGGAGTCGTACTCGTCGTGATCCAAATCACCGGAGATCCTAGTGCCGAACGGACGGCACCTCCGCGTTCAACACACGTACAGCCCGGTGACGTCTCCCATGCCTTGATCCAGCAAGGAGAGAGGGAGAGGTTGAGGAAGACTCCATCCAACAGCAAAGACAACGTGGCGTGGTGGTGGTGGAGGCGTGGCAATCCTGCAGGCTTCGCCAAGCACCTACGGGAGAGGAGGAGGTGTCACGGGAGGGAGGGAGGCGCCGAGGCTCAGGTTTTGGATGCCCTCCTCCCTCCACTATATATAGGGGTAAGGGAGAGGAGGGAGGCGCAGCCTGCCCCTTCCTCCAAGGAAGGGGTGCGGCCAAGAGGGGGAGGAGTCCATCCTCCCAAGGCACCCCTGAGGTGCCTTCCCCCTTGAGGACTCTTCCCTCCCAAAGTTTCCTTGGCGCATGGGCCTCTTGGGGCTGGTGCCCTTGGCCCATATAGGCCAAGGCGCACCCCCTACAGCCCATGTGGCCCCCCGGGGCAGGTGGACCCCCGGACCCCTTTCGGCACTCCCGGTACAATACCGATAAAGTGCTAAACTTTTCCGGCGAGCAAAATAAGACTTCCCATATATAAATCTTTACCTCTGGACCATTCCGGAACTCCTCGTGACGTCCGGGATCTCATCCGGTACTCCGAACAACATTCGGTAACCACATACAAACTTCCTTTATAACCCTAAGCGCCATCGAACCTTAAGTGTGTAGACCCTACGGGTTCGGGAACCATGCACATGACCGAGACGTTCTCCGGTCAATAACCAACAGCGGGATCTGGATACCCATGTTGGCTCCCACATGTTCCACGATGATCTCATCGGATGAACCACGATGTCGTGGACTCAATCGATCCCGTATACAATTCCCTTTGTCTAGCGGTATTGTACTTGCCCGAGATTCGATCGTCGGTATACCGATACCTTGTTCAATCTCAATTCTTGGCAAGTCTCTTTACTCGTTCCGTAACACATCATCCGTGATCAACCCCTTGGTCACATTGTGCACATTATGATGATGTCCTACCGAGTGGGCCCAGAGATACCTCTCCGTTTACACGGAGTGACAAATCCTAGTCTCGATTCGTGCCAACCCAACAGACACTTTCGGAGATACCTGTAATGCACCTTTATAGCCACCCAGTTACGTTGTGACGTTTGGTACACCCAAAGGATTCCTACGGTATCCGGAGTTGCACAATCTCATGGTCTAAGGAAATGATACTTGACATTAGAAAAGCTTTAGCATACGAACTACGCATCTTTGTGCTATGCTTAGGATTGGGTCTTGTCCATCACATCATTCTCCTAATGATGTGATCCCGTTATCAATGACATCCAATGTCCATGGTTAGGAAACCGTAACCATCTATTGATCACGAGCTAGCCAATAGAGGCTTGCTAGGGACATGGTGTTGTCTATGTATCCACACATGTATTTGAGTTCCCTATCAATACAATTATAGCATGGATAATAAACGATTATCATGAACAAGGAAATATAATAATAATAACTAATTTATTATTGCCTCTAGGGCATATTTCCAACAGAGTGTCCTTCCGTGGAGGATCTGCAGAGGTTGTTGAGCTTTGGGATGTGTAAGGTGCCGGGAACGGATGGCATCCTTGAGTTTCAAGAGTGGAAGCTTGCTAGGGACATGGTGTTGTCTATGTATCCACACATGTATTTGAGTTTCCTATCAATACAATTATAGCATGGATAATAAACGATTATCATGAACAAGGAAATATAATAATAATAACTAATTTATTATTGCCTCTAGGGCATATTTCCAACAGATCTCCCACTTGCACTAGAGTCAATAATCTAGTTCACATCGTTATGTGATTAACAGTGATAGGTCACATCGCCATGTGACCAACACCCAAAGAGTTCACTAGTGTCTGTAAACTAGTTCACATCATCATGTGATTTAGGCTCAATGAGTTATGAGGTTTGATCATGTTTTGCTTGTGAGAGAGGTTTTAGTCAACGGGTTTTAGTCAACGGGTCCGAACCTTTCAGATCCGTGTGTGCTTTGCAAATTTCTAGGTCATATTATAAATGTCGCTTCCACGCCCCACTTGGAGCTATTCCAAATGGTTGTTCCACTATACGTATCCTGTTTGCTACTTAGAGTCATTCGGATAGGTGTTAAAGCTTGCATCGACGTAACCCTTTATGCCGAACTCTTTATCACCTCCATAATCGAGAAACATGTCCTTATTTACTCCAAGGACAATTTTGATCATTGTCCAATGATCCATTCTGGATCATTCTTGTACCCTTATACCGACTCATGGCAAGGCACACTTCCGATGCGGTACACAAGATAGCATACTATAGAGCCTATGTCTGAAGCATAGGGGCGACCTTCGTCCTTTCTCTCTTTTCTCGCCGTGGTCGAGCTTTAAGTCTTAACTTCATACCTTACATGTCGTGCAAGAACTCCTTCTTTGGTGATCCATCTTGAACACCTTCAAGATCATGTCAAGGTACATGCTCATTTGAAAGTATTATTAAACATTTTGATCTATCTTATAGATCTTGATGCTTATTGTTCAAGTAGCCTAATCCGGGTTTTCTATTGAAAAACATCTTTCAAATAACCCTATATGCTTTCCAGAAATTCTACATCATTTACGATCATCAATATGTCAACAACATATACTCATCGAAATTCTATAGTGCTCCTACTCACTTCTTTGGAAATACAAGTTTCTCATAAACTTTGTATAAACCCAAAATCTTTGATCATCTCATCAAAGCGCACATTCCAACTCCGAGATGCTTACTCCGGTCCTTAGAAGGATCATTTGGAGCCAAAGATACCTTTTAGCATCCTTAGGATCGACAAAAACTTTTTGATTGTATCACATACAACCTTTCCTTACGAAAACTGGTAAGGAAACTCATTTTGACATCCATCTGCCAGATTTCATAAATGCAACTTATGCTAACATGATTCCGACGGACTTAAGCATCGCTACGGATGAGAAAAACTCATCGTAGTCAACTCCTTGAACTTGTGAAAAACTCTTCACCACAAGTCGAGCTTCATAGAAGGTGACATTACCGTCCACGTCCGTCTTCTTCTTAAAGATCCATTTATTGCAATGGCTTGCCAATCATCGGGCAAGACCACCAAAGTCCATGCTTTGTTATGATATATGGATACTTTCTCGGATTTCATGGCTTCTAACCATTTGTCTGATTTTGGGCCCACCATCGCCTCTCCATAGCTCGTAGGTTCATTGTTGTCTAGCAACATGACCTTCAAGACAGGATTGCGTACCACTCTGAAGTAGTACGCATCCTTGTCACCCTACGAGGTACGTCAGTGACTTGATCCAAACTTCATGATCACTATCATAAGCTTCTACTTCAATTGGTGTAGGTGCCACGGGAACAACTTCCTGTGCCCTGCTACACATTAGTTGAAGTGACGGTTCAATAGCCTCATCAAGTCTCCACCATCCTCCCACTCAACTTTTCGAGACGAACTTTTCCTCGAGAAAGGACCCGATTCAAGAAACAATCCTTATTGCTTTCGGATCTGAATTAGGAGGTATACCCAACTGTTTTTGGGTGTCCTATGAAGATGCTTTTTATCCGCTTTGGGTTCGAGCTTATCAACCTGAAACTTTTCCACATAAGCGTCATAGCCCCAAACTTTTAAGAAACGACAACTTAGATTTCTCCAAACGGTGTCGTCTCAACGGAATTACGTGGTGCCCTATTAAAGTGAGTGCGGTTGTCTCTAATGCCTAACCCATGAATGATAGTGGTAATTCGATAAGAGGCATCATGGTACGCACCATATCTGATAGGGTGCAACTATGATGTTCGGACACACCATCACACTATGGTGTTCCAGGCGGTATTAATTGTGAAACAATTTGCACAATGTCTTAATTGTGTGCCAAAACTCGTACTTAGATATTCATCTCTATGATCATATCATAGACATTCTATCCTCTTGTCACGAAGATCTTAAACTTCACTCTGAAATTACTTGAACCATTCAATAATTCAGATTTGTGTTTCATCAAGTAAATATACTCAACATCTACTCGAATCATCTCGTGAAGTCGTAACATAACGATATTCATTTGCATGCCTCAAAGACTCATTGGACTGCACATATCAAAATGTGTTGCTTCCAACAAGTTGCTATCTTGTTCCATCTTCTTTGAAACCGAGGCTTTTCAGTCATCTTGCCCATGTGGTATGATTTTGCATATCTCAAGTGATTCAAAATCAAGTGAGTCCAAACGATCCATCTGCATGGAGTTTCTTCATGCGTATACACCAATAGACATGGTTCGCATGTCTCAAACTTTTCAAAACGAGTGAGTCCAAAGATCCATCAACATGGAGCTTCTTCATGCTTTTACACCAATATGACTTACATGGCGTGCCACAAGTAAGTGGTACTATCATTACTATCTTATATCTTTTGGCATGAAAATGTGTATCACTACGATCGAGATTCAATAAACCATTTCTTTAGGTGCAAGACCATTGAAGGTGTTATTCAAATAAATAGAGTAACCATTATTCTCCTTAAATGAATAACCGTATTGCGATAGACATAATCCAATCATGTATATGCTCAACGCAAACACCAAATAACAATTATTTAGGTTTAACACCAGTCTCGGTGGGAGAGGGAGCGGTCGATGCTTGATGACATCAACCGTGGAAACACTTCCAACACAGATGGTCACTCACCTTTAGCTAGTCTCCGTTTATTCCGTAGCCTTTTATTTCGAGTTACTAACACTTAGCAAACCGAATCGGTATCTTAATACCCCGGTGCTACTAGGAGTACTAATAAAGTACACATTAACATAATGTATATCCAATATACTTCTATCGACCTTGCCACCTTCTTATCTACCAAGTATCTAGGGTAATGCTGCTCAGTGGTTGTTCCCCTTATTACGAAGCACTTAGTCTCGGGTTTGGGTTCAACCTTGGGTTTCTTCACTAGAGCAAAGACTGATTTGCCGCTTCATGAAGTATCCGTTCTTGCCCTTGCCCTTCTTGAAACTAGTGGTTTCACCAACCATCAACAATTGATGCTCCTTTTTTGACTTCTACTTTCGTGATGTCAAACAACGCGAATACCTCAAAGGATCATTATATCTATCCCTGATATGTTATAGTTCATCACGAAGCTTCGGCAGCTTGGTGGCAATGACTTTGGAGAAACATCACTATCTCATCCGGAAGATCAACTCCCACTCGATTCAAGTGATTGTTGTGCTCCGGTCGAGCACAAGCTCAACGATTGAGCTTTTCTCCCTTAGTTTGCAGGCTAAGAAAATCGTCGGAGGTCTCATACCTCTTGACGTGGGCACGAGCTTGAAATCCCAATTTTAGCCCTCGAAACATCTCATATGTTCATGACGTTTCAAAACGTCTTTGGTGCCTCAACTCTAAACCGCTTAACCGAACTATCATGTAGTTATCAAAACGTGTATGTCCGATGTTCGCAACATCCACAGACGACGTTTGGGGTTCAAAGACAATCGAGCGGTGCATTAAGGACATAAGCTATCTACTGTCCGCACAATCGCTACTGTCAACTTTCAACTATATTTTCTCTAGGAACATATCTAAACAGTGGAACTAAAGCGCGAGCTTACGACATAATTTGCAAAAGGTCTTTTGACTATGTTCAAGATAATTAAGTTCATCTTGTGAACTCCCACTCAGATAGACATCCCTCTGGTCATCTAAGTGATTACATGATCCGAGTCAACTAGACCGTGTCCGATCATCACGTGAGACGGACTAGTCATCATCGGTGAACATCTTCATGTTGATCGTATCTACCATACTACTCATGCTCGACCTTTCTGTCTCTTTGTTCCCGAGGCCATGTCTGCATACATGCTAGGCTCGTCAAGTTAACCCCAAGTGTTTTGCTGTGTAAATCTGTCTTACACCCGTTGTATGTGAACGTAAGAATCCATCACACCCGATCATCACGTGGTGCTTAGAAGCGACGAACTGTAGCAACGGTGCAGTGGGAGAACACTTCTTGAAATTTGTGTAAGGGATCATCTTATTTACTACCGTCGTTCTAAGTAAACAAGATGCATAAACATAATAAACATCACATGCAATTATATAGTAGTGACATGATATGGCCAATATCATATTGCTCCTTTTGATCTCCATCTTGGCTCCATGATCATCATTGTCACCGCATGACACCATGATCTCCATCATCATGATCTCCATCATCGTGTCTCCATGAAGTTGTCTCGCCAACTTATTACTTCTACTACTATGGCTACCGGTTAGCAATAAAGTAAAGTAATTACATGGCGTTGTTCAATGACACGCAGGTCATACAATAAATAAAGACAACACCTATGGCTCCTGCCAGTTGTCCTACTCATCGACATGCAAGTCGTGAAACCTATTACAAGAACATGATCAATCTCATACATCACATATCATTCATCACATTCTTCTTGGCCATATCACATCACATAGCATACCCTCGCAAAAACAAGTTAGACGTCCTCTAATTGTTGTTTGCATGTTTTACGTGGCTGCTTTGGGTTTCTAGCAAGAACGTTTCTTACCTCACGCAAAACCACAACGTGATATGCCAATTGCTATTTACCCTTCATAAGGACCCTTTTCATCGAATCCGTTCCGACTAAAGTGGGAGAGACTGGCACCCGCTAGCCACCTTATGCACCAAGTGCATGTCAGTCGGTGGAACCCGTCTCACGTAAGAGTACGTGTAAGGTCGGTCCCGGCCGCTTCATCCCACAATACCGTCGAAACAAGATTGGACTAGTAACGGTAAGCATATTGAATAAAATCAACGCCCACAACTACTTTGTGTTCTACTCGTGCAAAGAATCTACGCAATAGACCTAGCTCATGATGCCCTTTGTTGGCTTAACGAGCGTAAATTCAAAATTTTCCCACGTGTCACCAAGATCTATCTATGAAGAAACTAGCAACGAGGGAAGGAGAGTGCATCTACATACCCTTGTAGATCGCTAAGCGGAAGCGTTCATGAGAACGGGGTTGAAGGAGTCGTACTCGTCGTGATCCAAATCACCGGAGATCCTAGTGCCGAACAGACGGCACCTCCGCGTTCAACACACGTACAGCCGTTGACGTCTCCCATGCCTTGATCCAGCAAGGAGAGAGGGATAGGTTGAGGAAGACTCCATCCAACAGCAGCACAACGGCGTGGTGGTGGTGGAGGAGCGTGGCAATCCTGCAGGGCTTCGCCAAGCACCTACGGGAGAGGAGGAGGTGTCACGGGAGGGAGGGAGGCGCCAGGGGCTCAGGTTTTGGATGCCCTCCCTCCCCTCCACTATATATAGGGGTAAGGGAGAGGGGGGAGGCGCAGCCTTGCCCCTTCCTCCAAGGAAGGGGTGCGGCCAAGGGAGGGGGAGGAGTCCATCCTCCCCAAGGCACCTCGGAGGTGCCTTCCCCCTTGAGGACTCTTCCCTCCCCAAGTTTCCTTGGCGCATGGGCCTCTTGGGGCTGGTGCCCTTGGCCCATATAGGCCAAGGCGCACCCCCTACAGCCCATGTGGCCCCCCGGGGCAGGTGGACCCCCCCCCCCGGTGGACCCCGGACCCCGTTCGGCACTCCTGCACAATACCGATAAAGTCTGAAACTTTTCCTACGACCAAAATAGGACTTCCCATATATAAATCTTTACCTCCGGACCATTCCTAACTCCTCGTGACGTCCGGTATCTCATCCGGGACTCGAACAACATTCGGTAACCACATACAAACTTCCTTTATAACCCTAGCATCATCGAACCTTAAGTGTGTAGACCCTACGGGTTCGGGAACCATGCGAACATGACCGAGACGTTCTCCGGTCAATAACCAACAGCGGATCTGGATACCCATGTTGGCTCCCACATGTTCCACGATGATCTCATCGGATGAACCACGATGTCGTGGACTCAATCGATCCCGTATACAATTCCCTTTGTCTAGCGGTATTGTACTTGCCCGAGATTCGATCGTCGGTATACCGATACCCTGTTCAATCTCGTTATTGGCAAGTCTCTTTACTCGTTCCGTAACACATCATCCCGTGATCAACCCCTTGGTCACATTGTGCACATTATGATGATGTCCTACGGAGTGGGCCCAGAGATACCTCTCCGTTTACACGGAGTGACAAATCCCAGTCTCGATTCGTGCCAACCCAACAGACACTTTCGGAGATACCTGTAATGCACCTTTATAGCCACCCAATTACGTTGTGACGTTTGGTACACCCAAAGTATTCCTACGGTATCCGGGAGTTGCACAATCTCATGGTCTAAGGAAATGATACTTGACATTAGAAAAGCTTTAGCATACGAACTACGATCTTTGTGCTATGCTTAGGATTGGGTCTTGTCCATCACATCATTCTCCTAATGATGTGATCCCGTTATCAATGACATCCAATGTCCATGGTTAGGAAACCGTAACCATCTATTGATCACGAGCTAGCCAATAGAGGCTTGCTAGGGACATGGTGTTGTCTATGTATCCACACATGTATTTGAGTTCCCTATCAATACAATTATAGCATGGATAATAAACGATTATCATGAACAAGGAAATATAATAATAATAACTAATTTATTATTGCCTCTAGGGCATATTTCCAACAGAGTGTCCTTCCGTGGAGGATCTGCAAAGGTTGTTGAGCTTTGGGATGTGTAAGGTGCCGGGAACGGATGGCATCCTTGAGTTTCAAGAGTGGAAGCTTGCTGAGCCTCAGGGCAAGCCGCTTACTCAGGCGTGGCTGCGATTCTCCGGGGCTCCCTCCAAGCCGCTGCAGGATGCTCGGGTTGTGGCCAGTATGGGCATTTTAGTGGGGAAGCCCGAGCGTGTGGACATGGAGTTCACCAGAGCTCATGGGATTGCTCGGGTTCTGGTTAGTGTTTTGAACATTGAGTATGTGCCGGAAGTGGTTAAGTGGGCTTATCGAGGCAGGATTTATGATCTGGTTATTGAGTTTGAGGATGAGAGCCTTCTGGTGTCGCCGGCTCATGACTCTGACGTCGATATGCACGAGGGTGATGGCGGTGCGGGAGCACAGGAGCCGCCGGTCGAGGACCCTGGACGACAGTTGTCCAAGGGGCCGGGGTCCGAGATCGCGACAACCGGGGATGGAACAGTCCCACCCACCTCGGTTCCTTCGACGACTCTGAGATTTGGGTCTTTCGAGCCTTCTTCTACTCCCCCGAGGCTGTGGAGTGATCGGGTCGAGTCCGAGGAGACTTTTGAGCTCGAGTTACCGGCTTTGGGGTTGGAGGGTGCTGTGGACACCATTCCTGGGGGTCGGTAGGTGGCCACGCCCTCTCGTGCTCAGCACACGGTACCTCCTCAGGAGGTGACGCAGCTTGTCATACCTGGCTTGTCGGGTGGAGCCCTGGGGCAGGCGGCCTCGGGTTGCTCTCCTTCTGCTGAGGAAGGGGATTCGGGGCAGGTGGCTCACGTGTCCTTTTCTTCGCCGGGAGGGGGTCTGGGGCAGGGGGCCTCGGATACCTCCTCTCTCGTCGCTTCTACATATCGGTTGATGGCGGCTCTGCCTTCGGGAGAGGGCTCGGGGTAGGTGGCCTCGGAGCTTTCTCCCCATTCGGTGCCTGTGCGGGTGGCTTCTCCGGTGCTAGGTGGGGAGCGAGGGCAGGTGGCCCTTGTTATGCCTCCACCACCCACCCTGCCGGCTCCGGCATGCGGGGCGCGCCACGAGTCTGATGTCTTCGTAAGTGCCTGTCCTCTCTCTAGCGAGGCTGTGGGTGAGCCTGCAGATGGATTGGCCACTGGTTGGGGTGAGGCAGGAGGCCGGACCCGACCGCGATCTCTCGGGAGGAGGTCATTGCGTTTGGAGGATTCAGGATCCGATCCGAGGGGCGCCGGGTGAGTGGCCGTCTCGAGCCTGTGCCCGGATGTGGACGACATTCAGCAGCGGTGCGCCATGAGGGCGGCCAAACTTCGTGACGTGGAGGTCACTACTGGTATGTCGGTCAATACTTCTAATTCCATTATGCATTTTTCAAATGATGAGATTGTTCAAAATGCAAAGCAATTAGGAGTTTCGTAGGGTAGTAATGACACTGAAATCTCCAATTTTGTTAATGATCTTCTAGACCTAGAGGCTGAGCGGGCCTTAGAGATGATTCGTAATATTGCGGCTGTTAAACCCATGAGTGATTCTGAGGTTGATGCGCTCGGGGTCAAGGTGCTCGCCAATTTTTGTGAGGATCTTAGGCAACCTACTACTGAGGAGGAGGTAGAGGATGATTCTACTGAGATAGTTTTGGCTAGCCCCTCTGAGACTGGTTGTGAGGACCAGTTGTAGAGTCAAACTGTCCCCAAGCGCAAGTGGAAACGGAAGGTGTACCCGGTGTCCGCAGTGCGTAGGAGTGCTAGGATCCGTACGGCAAAAAAATTTCATGATGAACTATGAAAGGAATTTTCTGGAATAGCAGAGGTCTAAAGGACTTGGCTAAAAGAAGGTTTCTTGCTGAGGCGTCTGTCGAGCATTGTTTAGATTTTATCGCTCTATCGGAGACGGGTAGAGATAATTTCGCGCCTCAATTTTTAAATACTTTGTCGGGAGGTATAGCTTTTGATTGGCATTGCTTGCCGCCGAGAGGGAGATCGGGTGGAATCCTACTCGGCGTTAGGTGCGAAGCACTTGAGGTTCGCAGTGTGGTCATGGGAGACTTTGCTGTCAAGTTTAGGGTGCGGTCGAAGGTTGATGGGTTTAATTGGGCTCTTGTTGCAGTATATGGTGCTGCACAGCCCGAGCTCAAGCCCGAGTTCTTGGCTGATCTAGTTCGGATTTGTGGTTCCGAGCAGTTGCCTATCCTGGTGGGGGGTGATTTCAATATAATTAGACGGCGTGAGGATAAGAATAATGATAATTTTGATGGCAGATGGTCGTTCATGTTCAATACTATCATTGAAAGTTTGGACCTGAGAGAAATTGAGCTCTCGGGTAGGAAATTCACACAGGCGAACGCGATGCCAAATCCGACGTATGAGAAGTTGGATCGAGTGTTGGCTAGCGTTGATTGGGAACAGAAGTTTCCCCTAGTGACAGTCCAGGCCTTGTCCCATGGTATTTCTGACCACACGTCGTTATTTGTGGACTCTGGTGAGCCCACCCACCTGGGGAACAAAAATGTGTTCTCCTTTGAGATGGCTTGGTTTGAACGAGAAGGCTTCCTTGATCTCGTGGCCAGAGAGTGGGCTAAGGATTCAGGAGGGAAGACCGCACTTCAACGCTGGCAGAATAAGATTAGGCATTTGAGGAGTTTCCTGCGTGGTGGGCTAAGCATCTTAGTGGGATTTATAAGGTCGAAAAGGAAAAGCTCCTTGCCCTTATCCAGTCCCTGGATGTAAAAGCAGAAACCACGATACTGCCGGCCGCGGAGCTTCATGCCAAGCTTGAGGCGGAATTGAGGCTGAAAGAACTTCTTAGAGAAGAAGAGTTGAAGTGGGCGTTGCGGGCCAAGGTCCGGCGAGTAGTCCAGGGGGACGCGAACACTCAATTCTTTCATATGATCGCTAATGGTAAGCATCGAAAGAAGAGGATCTTTCAGCTTGAGCAAGATGAGGGTACAATTGTAGGACAGGAAAACCTAAAATTGTACATTACCGAGTACTATAAGCAGCTGTTTGGCCCTCCAGAAGAGAACTGTGTGTCTCTGGATGAGTCCAGGGTTGAGGATGTTCCTCAACTCACAGCGGTGGAGAATGATATTCTTGCGGCTCCTTTCTCGGAGAAAGAGGTGCTGGAGGCCATCTCGCAAATGAAGAATAACAAGGCACCGGGCCCCGATGGATTTCCAAATGAGTTTTATAAGAAATCTTGGCATATCATTAAAGGGGATTTGTTGCCTTTGTTTAATGATCTGCTTTGGACAGCTTCATCTTTTTAGCTCAATTTTGGAACGATCACCCTTCTTCCTAAGAAAACAGAGGCTGTGAGAATTGAGCAATTCAGGCCAATCTGTCTTCTTAATGTTAGTTTCAAAATTTTCACCAAGGTCGGGACCAATAGGCTCACACAAATTGCGCATGTTGTTGTGCAGCCTACCCAAACTGCTTTCATGCCGGACAGGAATATCCTTGAGGGGGTAGTGATCCTTCATGAAACGCTCCATGAAATCCACACGAAAAAACTAGATGGGGTTGTTTTCAAAGTGGATTTCGAAAACGCGTACGACAAAGTCAAATGGCCATTCCTTCAACAAGCATTGCGTATGAAGGGTTTTGATGAGGCTTGGCAACGCCAGGTAGAATCCTTTACGCAAAAAGGGAGTGTTGGAATTAAAGTAAATGATGATATCGGGCACTATTTCCAGACACACAAAGGCCTGAGGCAAGGAGATCCAATGTCCCCTATTTTGTTCAACATTGTGGTTGACATGTTGGCAATTCTAATAGGTCGGGCAAAGGAGGCAGGTCAGGTGGGTGGCTTGGTGCCCACCCTAGTTGATGGGAGTGTGTCCATTCTGCAGTACGCTGATGATACTATCATCTTTATGGAGCATGACCTGGCAAAAGCAAGAAATATGAAGCTGGTGTTATGCTTGTTTGAACAATTGTCTGGGTTAAAGATTAACTTTCATAAAAGCGAGTTGTTCTGCTTTGGTAGAGCCAAGGAGAAATAATAGGCTTATAGGCAATTGTTTGGATGTGAATTAGGGGCTTTACCTTTCACCTACCTAGGTATACCCATTCACCATCGTAAGCTAACAAACCGAGAGTGGAAATGCATCGAGGATCGGTTTGAAAAGAAACTTAGTTGCTGGAAGGGCAAACTTATGTCATATGAAGGCCGGTTAATTCTTATTAATTCGGTGCTCACGAGTATGCCGATGTTCCTACTATCCTTCTTTGAGGTTCCAGTTGGGGTTAGGAAAAGGCTGGACTTCTACCGATCAAGATTTTTTTGGCAGAGTGATGAACTTAAGAGAAAGTATAGACTCGCCAAGTGGGATGTTATTTGTAGACCAAAGGACCAAGGGGGTTTGGGTATCGAGAATCTTGAGGTAAAGAACATATGCCTGCTTAGTAAGTGGCTGTATAAGCTTTCAGTTCAGACTGACGCAACTTGGGCGCAGATTCTTCGTAACAAGTATCTGCAGTTCAAAACTTTGTCACAGGTGAAAGTGAGACCAACTAATTCGCCGTTTTAGAAGGGGCTTATGAGAGTCAAGGCAACCTTCTTTAATAGAACAAAGTTTATTATCGGTGATGGCAATGATACACGTTTCTGGGAGGACACTTGGCTGGGTGATACACCATTAGCACTACAAAGACCCAACCTTGTATCATATTGTCCAAATGACGTGATGCGCTTAGTTGCAATGATTATGCAGTCCATTCCCCTTAATATTCAGTTTCGGAGGGTGCTTGTTAGTGAGAGATGAAAAGCTTGGCTTCATCTGGTGCGTAGACTGATGGAAGTCCAGCTAGCTCAACAGCCCGATCAGTTGTGTTGGAAACTTACTAGGTCTGGACAATTTACTGTTAAGTCGATGTACATCGATGTTATTAACTCTACTGTCATTCCTAGCTCCAAACATGTTTGGAAAGTAAAAGTGCATTTGAAAATTAAAGTGTTTATGTGGTTTGTCCATAAACAGGTTATTTTAACAAAGGACAACTTGGTCAAGCGCAATTGGACAGGATCTACTAGGTGTAGTTTCTGTGATCGGGACGAGACCATTAAGCATCTCTTCTTTGAGTGTCCGTTGGCGAGAATTCTGTGGCGCACCGTGCAAATTGCCTTTAACATTACTCCTCCGAATACGGCCGGGTCGTTATTTGAAACGTGGCTGGATGGGATAGAGTCCGATACAGCTAGACATATTCGTGTAGGAGTGTGTGCGTTGTTATGGGCAATTTGGAATTGCAGAAATGATTTGGCTTTTAACAGAATAACTACTATTTATTTTTTGCAGGTTATATTCCGTGCTACGGCGCTGATCCGTATGTGGTCCTTACTCACTCCGCCGGAGGCCAGGGAGCGTTTGGTTACTGGATCTGTCCGGTGGGAGATGGTAGCGCGGGATATCTTCAACCGGTTTGGTTGGCGGTCATGTAATAGGATAGGCAATTAGTTTTCCTATCTTTATTTTGCCAGCCGGTTGTGGCTTTTTGGCCATTTCTTGTTTTAGCGTCGAGGCTCTTTGCGAGCTCGCCTTTATTTTGCTTGAAGACTCTATGACATTGTTGAACCTCTTTTATTTAATTAAGTGGTCGTATGCATCGTTCTGATGCAGAGACCGGGGAGTCCCCCATTTTCAAAAAAAGGATCTCTTTCATTCATAGGACACCAAAGACGCACGACATAGAATATACTTCCTTTGATCCAGAATAAATGTCGTGCTTTTAGCTCAAATTCATAACATGGCTGTGGGGTTCCGAGATCCAAACGCAAGCCTTGTTTCCAACCGTAGCTAGAGCCGGCGATAGTAACGCTCTCAAGCGTTGTTCCCTTCTTAACATACCTTCTTAACATAGAGGTGATGCTTTCCCCCTCCACCTTTGCAGCTCCAAGGGAACCCCTAGATATGTCTGATCGGATGATGGCGGCACTTTTGTGTATCCTCCATCTTATGGGGCATCGTTTTTGAAGCTGGTCATCGGCAAGAGGGAGCTGTGAAAGGCAACAAGGGCGGGGGCGAGAGATGCCGGAGTCGCAGCAGAGGTTACGGTAGTCGACACTTCACGTGTTCATGGGTTCATTTTGGGTTCCTTGCTCCTGTGAAGTCAGAGTTGCAGCGACGGAGTTTGCATAGTAACGATGATGGTCGGCACCAGCCTCCTATGTCATATCCCGCGACGCAACCTTGCTAATTTTCTTCGTAGCTCATCGTCATAATCAGAATTGCGGCTGGCACATGTGACTGATTGCTTGGCATGGATCTTTGTGTGGCTTATCACATCCTCTAAGGTGTGGGCTTGGCCGGCGGTCCTTTTGCGGCAAAGTCGGGAGTCACTTTCTTGGGGACAAGTGATGACATTGACACCCATGTGCAACCCGACGAGGTTTTCTTTGCATTATTGTGTGTGATATATCTTGTGTGTGCCTGAGTAGCGAGTTGTTACTGCTTTCGCTTGGTTTTTCATTAAATAACTAGGCACCTCTCTTTTTAATTAATGGATTAGTCCCTAGGGGCTCCTATTTAAAAAAATAAGTCAAAATGTACATAAATCAACATCATTTGAATAGCATCAAGACAAAACCTAGGAACTTCTTCAAGGATTAAGTGTGTGTCATATAGTTGTCATATGAACATAGAGACAATTTTGTGAAGTTTGAGTCAAATGTAATTCTCCTACAAAATGAAGTGCAACGGATCCTTAGCAAAAAAATTACTAATGGATTCCGTCTTGCAAATCAAAGAGTCGTCATATGTAAAGTGAGGATTCAAGTCATCTGAAATTTATATGAAAATCCAATAAATCAAAGAGGCTAATTTTGTGCAGTTGCAAAAATGTTGAGGATTTGAGGGGCCAAGGTGCCCCGCTCACTACCACCAGTTGCAAACTCAAAACCTTTTTCTGAAATGTTTGATGATATGCATTCATATGCATCACCTATGTATGGGAGTCGGATCCTCTGACTTGTATAAGGCAAGTCAGAAGGCTACAGTGCTTCTATATGTAAAATGGCGAAGGGAAGCCAGGGATCTTACACTGTTCTACAAATCACTGTAGATGTATTAATGTTGTTCACAAATCACTGCTGACTATTACTGTGTACAAATCGCAGGACTAGATCGTAGTTTGTGAAAATCTATCAAAGGGATGTGGCATTGTAGCATCCCCTAACTTCCCTCCCAATGCCAGAGGATCTCAATGGTTGAATTCATTATAAATGGACATATGCTATTTGTCCTTCCACCACTCTATGATAACATTTATGTGTAAAAAATATTGAAAGCATAATAATTATGTCGAACAAGAAGTTCTGAATTCCAAATTAATTAAAAAAATTCTGATGGTATCGAGTGTTATTCTCCTGTAACGACTGCAACCATAAATATCGTCACCCCTTGCCAAAATTTCATTTTGGTAGCCAAACACTTATATGATATATAATTGAGAGATAAGCACATTACGAGGCAGGCCATCTATTTTGTCTGTCTAACATGGGTTAAAACATTCTCACATTTTTATATTGAACTTTTTTACTTTGTCATAACTTATTTTGTCGCTAAATGTATGCTATTTTTTATTTATACATCATTCATTATACTATATTGAATACTAATTTTAGTTATAATTAATATAACTATCAATGTAAACACACCCATTATATCAACTTGCATATTTTTCACACTGTTCTGATAATGATCATCAAATACATTTTCTGTTGCCAAACTAAATCTCATATTGTTGTTGCAAAATTGGTTTCTATTTAGTTTGGAATATTTAAGAAAATATGTTGTTTAGTGGAGTTCATGAAATTATGTGTTTGATACTTTCATATAGCATCCTTCAAATATCAACAAGATTTGGTAGCGAATGAGTAGTAAGAGCAACTCCAACGGGCCGACCCAAACGGGCGGCGCATTTGTCTGCTTTATGTCCGTTTGGGTCGGCCGCCTGCCCGACGTCCCCCCAGCGGCCATAGATCATGTCAACGGCCATGTCTCATGCCGATATCATGCTAGCGCCGGCATACATTGCCGGCTTCAAAAAATGCACCATTACAGTTCATGTCAAGACTTCGCCAAATGCCGCACACTTGCCAAAGACAAAAAGGGCGGGACTTGAGTTCGACCATGCCATCACGGCCCCGTGGTCATGCCAGCGCACAAGCCGGCATACAAACGGCCACGAGATCACTCGTCGGTGAACTTGAGCATGTCGGCCTGCATTTTCTCGAACCATGGTCTCTTCCTTGACGACACGGCGTTGAGATCCACCTTCATGATCTCCACCCCGGTCATCATGCTTGCGAGAGCCACTTCCTTGGCCTTGGTCTTGGCGTTGGCGGCCTCAATCTCGAGCATCTTCGCTTGCTTCTCCGCCTCCAACTCAAGCATCTTGGCTTGCTTCTCCGCATCCATCTCTAGCCTCCTCCTTTGGATCTCCATGAAGGCGTTCATTTGCTCCTCTTTGAAACGCCGGCGCTCCTCCTCTCTTGAGTCCTTCTTGTTCATCATGCCCTCCACGCTTGCGATCAAGGCGTTCGATGCCGCATCCCGCGAGTCGGGCAACACCATCCGAGGGAACGCGGACGAGCCGGTGCTGGCCGCGGCAGCCACGGCGGCGTTTACGAGGCCGTGCTGGCTAGGGTTTAACCCTAGCATGTAGAGCGCCTTGCTCGTTGCCGCCACGACGCGGGCGTTGTTGACCTCCTGCTGCGCGGCGGCGGCGACGACGGCAGCCGCGACATCTTCACCCCTCATGTCCGCGGCGTGCCTCCGGCTCTTCCTCTTGGCCGACTCCGTCACCCGCTATTCGGGCGTCAATGCCTTCTTTGGCTTGGCCGCGGCGGCGGTTTTGCGCGGGGCACGGGGCTTGCCTTTGCCGGAGGGGGCGGTCTTCATGTCGGACGAGGCGAGGGAGGCGAGGCCAGCGGCGGCGTCGAGGTCGAGGTCGTCGTCCATGGCGGGTGCGAGGCGGGAGCGCGCGTGGGCGGGAGGGTTTTGGGAAAAAATGAAGGGAAATGGTGCTTGCTGCCATCGACCGGCGGACCCGAGGAGAGGAGTAGGCGCGTGCGCACGTCCGTTGCTTGTCTGCGACGATGCAAATCCAGCTCAAAAATGGGCCGGGAATGGGTCGCCTGTGGACGAAAAGCGGACACGCATCCATTTGGGCCGCCTTCTGTGTCCATGCAGACCGAAACGGACGGCGGCGGACGAAACGGGTCACCCTGTTGGAGTTGCTCTAAGTAACTTGGCGGGGGTTTCTAGAGTATAGGAGTATCAAGCTTAGGTCAAATTAAACAGGATAGTTCTAGATTGCACAAAGTGTCAACTAGCCAATTGTCCTCAAATCCCGTCTTCCCCTCTTGCTCACTGGGGCCATTGGCACATGCCTTTTACTCCCACCGTATGGATTTATTGCCCCTCGTATTTTGAGTTAAAGTTTGACCATTTATATAACAAACAAATTATAAATATATGCTACAAAAAAATACATTGTTAGATTTGTATTCAAAAGAGATTACACAGTATAGTTTTAATAATATATTGTTGACATTTTATTGTTTTAATCCATGCTTAAACGTTTACCCAAAATAAGAGGGGGCCTAATAAATTCAGATGGAGAGAGTATGCACTTGTATCAACGTCATGATGTTAAGTAATACACATCAGTATGAGGAAATTGAACTTCTAGGATTTGTAGTGTTGTTCACTTTATTTATATGTTGATTATCTATAGAAAAATATATTATAACATGCATAAATTGTGTACCAATTCCTAGATGCCAACTACTTGACCTCTCTTGATCACGTTTAAAAGAAGTTCAGATTGTCTGCCAAATATTTATGGGTTGTTTTTTTTAAAGTAGACTAGGTAATTGCCCGTGCGTTGCAACGGGATAAATATTTTATATTTAATCATTGTGATTTATTTAGCATGGTTTTCGCATTGTGCTACAAAACCGCAATAAAAGATGCGATCTCATAATTTGTCAAATGAGTACACAACAACTATCATTTTTCTTTTTCAGCTATGACACAAAGCAGCGTCCAATCTTTCAATTCCCATTTCAACTATCTTGGCAATATAGCTATATTTCTAGTGGTTATAATACCAACAGTGCACTAAAGTGCACCATAGAGTCATGCCACACCATACGCATCAATTCACAAGCAACTGATTTGAAGATGTGAAAGTAAAATAGTAAAATCTAGTATACCTTTGGCACCATAAAAGAATCAGTAGAACTTTGGATGAAGAAAGTACATCGGAAGGTCTTGTTAGTTGCAACTCTGGCACAAGAGTACTCCTTATGCAAACCAAAATATTTTGGCAGTGTGTACTTATCTATAATAGATCAAGGGCAAGCAAAAGCAATCGTTCCCAGATGCCCTGAATCTTCCCCGGCAAAGACCTTGCATTACAAGTTGTTACAGCAGAGAATCACCATGTATGCTTCCGCCTACACGACCCTGCAGCAGCAAATAATGCACACCGGCTCAATATAGGGAGTTGCAGAGAGTAAGCGAGCTGTCGCTCCACACGAGGTGCCGCTGTACTGACATCCAGTAATAAGTATGTTCTTTTTAAGTAGAAGGGATGAGATTAATTAGATTTTTCACTTTTGTATATTGGCACCTTGAATTCCAGTAGTGCTTGCATTTATTTTTGGCCGGGCTGCACTATCATGTTCACAATGGAACACAACGTCAATACCTTTACATAAAAATCTACAGGGTAATATGAGCTGCCAACCATCATTCATGTACACTTTGATCTGAGAACCTGCTGTAGGCAAGTGAAAACTGTTTCTGAATTTTCAGAAAGGAAATGGAAAAGAGGGTATGTGTTATATACCTTCAGAGTTTGTCTTCATCGAAAACCTTTCCAAGCGAACAACTATGAATTAAGAAACTGTATTTACAACGCACAAACAGTATTCTCTTCGTAAAATCCATGCATTAACCATCGGTGAGCTCTTCCATATCCTTGCAAAAATAGTGTGGCAGCCTTATGTTAGCGACAACTGAAGAGCACACGGATATTTAACATAGCATCCCAGTGGCAAGCATAAATATTAAGGAACAATATGCACTATAACACAACTAATTAATCAGAGCAATTCACTTCCTGTAAGTGGAGATAGGCATTCAATCACACTACAATCACAACTGCATATGCATCTTGAATGCCACAATTTGAGCATCATGCACGCCTAGCCAACAAATTGATTGTAGTTGGATAAAACTGAAGCAGGTCCCCTTGGAGTAACACCTTTGCAAGGCATGGTTTTCAGAGAAATGACGATTCAGACTACAGCCAAAGGAATAGAAGTACCAAACTGTCACATATCGCATTGTGTGCTATGGGAGCTTGCCGAGGGTAGGGCTGTCCTTGTAGGAAAGGAACAAAAGAAAAAGCAAACACACCTGACATTAGACCTGATCACATGGGCAGTCAAGCTGCTGCTTTAGGAAACCTTGGGCGTATAGGAGCCATAGAGGCTGTCCGCTACCCCATCTGTGGTTGCCGGTGCTGCGGCCCTTCTTGCTCCAAGGGGGGATTAAGGAGTTGTCGCCGCTGCTGGAAGGTCCACGGTGGAGGACATGGGAGAAGATGGTGATATGGAGAGGAGACACTTCCTGGCCCTGCCGCCACTTGTCTTGTTCCCTGGAGAGCGGGACAAGAGTAGGTGACCACCGATCGTTCGAGGCCTCTCTCAATTGGCTCTCGCACAGCCAGCCGCCATCGCCCCTTGTTCCCTGGTGACACCATCGCCAATGGTCGCAGAAAGGGAGAAGAGATGACTGGGCGTACGTCAAGAGAGAGTTGAGAAGAGGTGCTGACATGCAAGAGCTAGTTGTCATCTGCATCATGGATTGCCGCCGCCGCCGCCGCCGCCCCGAGAGAGATGATGAGATGTGTTTCGGGAGGAAAATAGGGTTAGTGGAGAAAAAGCTGAGGGGGTTGAGGGGAGGGGTCGAACCGGTTGAGTGGATACATGGACGAAAAAACCAGCGAAGGGTAAACGAAAAAAATCGGTGGAGGAGTGACGTGCGGGAGGAGGGCAGACGAAGGACAACGACGTAAGAGGGGAAACGGAACGCTCCGTTTCTTTTAGGTAGTAGAGATTTTACTCTTTGATATTTATGTGTTGTTTTGTTTTGACAAATAATGGATTTTATTAACTTGAATGAAGCATTAATGGATGCAAACACAATGAGCAGACATCCGACCTCTGCATGACTAGGATACATACACCCAACCCTGCCGGCGCACACACACAAAATTACGCAGGAAAATAGCAAAGTTATACAAGATATACACCTAGATGAAGGGAAAAAAGAAATAGAAACACCGACGTGATCAAAATGGCAATCGATGAACTACAACAACCATACCACACCAACCATCTCATAACATCACAAGACAATGAGAATGATTATTCGCAATGCCTTCAGGAAGGAACGATGCTCAAGCGCCATCGTCGCTGAATCCAACCACCAATGGGCGGATCTACATTTTCACTTCAAAGATAAAGTTTGAGCAATAAATGCCTTCAACAAGATAACATCGCAAAAGCACTATCATTGCCATGCATAAACAACTAGGATCAAATCTAGGGGTTTCATTCAGAGCTCGTGATGGATACTCGAGAAGCACCACCAAATCAAAGTCATCATGTGTTGTTGTCACCACTTTCCAAGATCCGAGAAGGTACATGCGTAGCACGATCTTGAGGTTAGATGCCTCACAAATGAAGACCATGCTTGTACAACCAGATAGTCAAGCCGCAACAAGTGCCAGTCACCCCCAAAGGCTCAGACCGACGTGAGTTGCCATCACACATGAGATTGGTGAAGGAGGAAGGTCACCGGCATTGCGAAAATTCCAATTCAGAAAAATCTGGCAATACCGCACCGTCCTCATGCTCCTTCATCCTCGCGTATGCTATAGAATTGGTCAGCAAAACATACTCGTTGTTGTTGTCATATCTGAAGGCCCAAGACCCTTTGGCCCATTGCAAGACCGCCTAGCAGCGCAGGACCATGGCGCCATCTACGCGCTCAAGCGGAAGACTGGCTCATTGGGACACAGAGGGGCGCCTCCGCTGCGTGCGCACCTATGGATGGGATCACGACCACCGATGCCTCGCCACTAGAGACATCCGGTCAGGTTGGAAACATCACCACCACTGCTGCACATCTGTATCATATGTCTCAAACCGTTATCTGTATCACATCTCGTTGCTGAAGGCTACCAGAGGAGAGACCTCCCTGCTCCGCCTTCATCGAACCGTCCTAGGACTTAGCTTGACCACTTGTTTCTAGCGGCGACAACGGTAAGGGAGGATAGTGAGGTAGGAGGCTATGATTGCAGGGAAGGAAGGAGATGCGGCTATGAGAATGGAGGAGGAGGCGGTGGCAACAACTGGTTGGATGTTATCTTGTGCTAGGTTTTGCAAGAGTACCAACATGTTTAGCCGTGTAATGAAGGTCATCAAATAAAAATGAAGGTCGGCCATCCACCATCATATTTATGGGTTGCGCCTCTTAAGATCAAGGTCTTTGGATGGGTGTCCTTATCGCCCTAGCTTAGGACAACTCTAAGTCCGCGGATATTTGGCGATGTCCGTTTTGGTGAGCCACGTTGGAGTTGCCCTTAGGACTTGTCGTCGCTTATCTCTATCAAATAATAAAGCAAGGAGTGCTTTTGCTCGTCTATCACTAAAATTACCCTTAGACTTGTAAATAATTACCCATCATTGCCACCGATAAGTGACAAAAAACTGTTCGCTTTTCCCTTCTAAAATCGCCGATGACATCTGCTCATTTATAGTAAGCCCCTATCATACATCACAGGGGCCCGTGAGGCGTGGTGGTATGAGCATCGCTGCTCCACACCTGACACCTTGGTTTGATCTCCGGTTCTCTCTTTTTCTCCTTTTCTCTCCTGCTTATGATGGTAGGCGTAGGATATTACTGCCTTGCCAGAGCGTCACTTAGCAGATGAGCTGCACAATGTTCAAGTTTTGGCCTAGTTACACTATTTTTATTCTTTCTATTTTTGGGCAGATTCAAATGTTTTTTTAACTCGTACTTTCAAATCCTAACTCCAAATCATGTTATATATGGAAATCCCTCAAAAAAGGTGTAGATTTCAAATATGCAATTATATTAATCATTTCTAAAATTCGGTTTACGATGCAACATTATTTAATATGTTCTTTATATGGGGTATTTTGAAAATGCCGGCTTAGCGTTGATATTTCTGTTGTCTGATAAATTGGAAAAATCTTGAGAACACTTCAAAAATCATCCAACCTTATGCTTTTTGCGCAGCACCACTTATAATGTTGTTTGTCGTGTGACATCATGAAAGATTCAAGGAATTCGCCGATGTTGTCACATGTGAGTATGAGGGATGTATTTTTTTCCGTTGCAACACACGAGCATGTTTTGCTAGTTTGTCACCTGAAGATAAACATGAAAGACCAAACACCTATTTATATGTACCATAATATTCTTTTTGGTTAAAGGTATGAAAAGGTACAATTTTATATTAATTACTGATGCACATAATACTTGGCATTGCACGTCCGTCTTGTTTCTGCAACATTTTGAAGCACCAGCGTTAATATATTGGACATTCGGACTCATACAAACTGAGAGAAAATCCTGTGAAAACCATATTTCAAATGCTCAAAAAATTCGAACAAAAAAAACACAGCGTCACATGTTTCACAAACATGCAAATGTCATATTCGAATTCAATTTCACTTGGGAGCTTTTTCCAAAAAAATAAAAATCACTTGGGAATTACAAGAAAACAAATTCAGCATCATTTTTATTAAGTTCACATTTTTCACATGTTTCAATCTTTTGGTTGCTTAATTTTGTTATTTTCATAGCCCCAAGTGATTTGTTTTTGCGAGCGAGCCCCGAGGTGAAATTGAGTTTGAAACTGAAAATTTTCATGTCTGTAAATGTCACCTCTCCAGCACTCTGTATTTTTTTTCACAATTTTTAAAATATTACTCCTACTTGCTTTTGATCGGTTTCCACTAAAATTTGGTTGCTGAACCCAGAACGGTGTGCACTTCCTAGTTATAGTGGTACCGGCTCTTGGTGCCCCTGTAGGGGAGCTAAACAGGGGGCGAGGGAACTGAATGAAAATGGCGAAATGTCACCCTCCCCGTTTTTTAACGGTAAGAAGCAGTCCAGCCGCCAGCAGGGACTGACCGCGGATAGATTATACTAAATATCGGGCGCATCCGAGATTCCACCAAGATTTCGTGCTCAGAAACTTGCCACAAAGCATGGATGAAACGACGCAAACTGTGCGAGAGAGATCTCGTTAGGTGTCAAGGATCGTGAGTGACACCGATCCATTAATTAGCCATTGAAATCTGCCGTTTCGATCCTCTGACTGCCGATCCACGGAAAACAACGACGGTCTAATCGTGTAAGCAAATTTTGTGTTGACGAGCACCAGTTCATCCTTCATATTCTACTGTAGATTTAGACGAGCTGTAGCTCGATCTCATCATCCGCAGATCCAACAAGATCTAGTGTCTGATCAGATCAAATCCCGCGCGATCACGACAGTGACGACGAGAAACATTTCACTTGGTACGGACAAGTTCTCTCTTTTGAATTTATGAGCAATGCATGTAGAAAAGATTGATTAGGGATTCACTGGTAGTTTGGCACACGTTTCCTCTGGTTAGGAACGATGGCACCACGTACGCACCATCAGTGATCAGTGTATGTATCACATTGGCAAGATGGACCATGTTCTGTTCATCAGTGACCAGGCAAATATTTGGTTATCAGGTCGACAATTGCTGCCTTCCTTGATGAACAATGGCTTTTGTTTTGCCGGCCATGGCCTGCACCTGAATTTGAGAGGAACTGTTTCTTTCATGGAGTAATGGGGCGGGGGGGGGGGGGGGGGACATTCATGCACCAGAGAAGGTGTGCTTATTAGTGCTTAATTACATCTAGTCAGCCCCTTCATTTCATTCGTTGGAGTGGAGCTAGATGACTGAAGTTTTTTAAAGCTCCAAGCACATAATTTGCAGGTGCGACCATCATTTTATACACAAAGTTTGCCAGCTCGCCATCTGCCCTGTGAAAGAAGTCAACTCGTCAGGAAGGCATATATACTGCAACGAGGAATAAAGAGATGTTTGTGTCAGAAAGAAAATCATAGTCAACAAATGAGCAACAACATGGTGATTGGCTAAATTGTTTTTTTTGTTAACTGAACATTACTGATGGAAGATCATATCAAATCTAATCTCCATGAGCACATTCTGATTATGAGCTTAATTTGTCAAATTATGAAGGCATTGACTCTAATCATTCAACTCCAATTCTTGAGGAAACAACTTTTTTTTGCGAAATCTTGAGGAAATAACTTATTCAAGTGAGGAGTGCCACGCCCACAAGTTACTTGGAGAATAGTAATTCATTAATTTATCTTAACATTTTCATCTATATCCTTCGACATTCAAGTACATGTATAATACTCGAGAACATGTTCCTTCATTTGAGTTTTGGTATATCATACCCTTTTTATGCAGTTCCGAAATGTTAGCAAGGTCTCCATTTATACTATGATTTCTCCCAGCGGGATAGAGTATCACTGAAAGTAAAATATTTTTTGTTCAATCAATCATAGGCATGCAGTATTTAAAAACAAGAGACATATATCGGTAATCAACTTAAATTCCAATATCTCGCTGACATACGAGGCATGGACCAATTGATGATATACATATCTTAAGAGAACTACTATTTTCCCTTCCCCTTCTTTTTATTATCTGTTTTGTCCATTGAAGAACATGAAGACAGCCCTAGGGTGTAGCCAAAGAAGATGTGTGAAAAAAAAAGTGAATCATACTTTTTTAACTCCCAGCACCTTGACAAAACCATTGTTTCAAGGTTCTAGTAAGAGCAACCTCCAAATTCATAATCATTTTATGTATGTTAATCACATAGGCAAAGAAAGACAAATCTTTCAGTCAAGTTGGCAGTTCGAAAATGTTAGCATTTCCCAGAACTCCATTTGTTCATATTATGACATTAGGACACCATTAGATCCACTCCCAGGTCTTCATGAATTCACCATATACACTTGTCACACTAACTGTCTCAGCAATATGGTCACACAGTATAAAACTTTACCTGAAAATAAGTGTCTAACCTATGTTGCACTGCAGCATGATCCTCTTAAATCTTCTGGAGTGACTTGTGGCATCCATACCAAACATCGAATGGAGCTGAAGTTCCTTCATTTCTTGTGCAAGGGCAGTGCTACTTAATGTATGGCCTTTGACCTTTATAAAAATATATTCTAAAATTTGTATGAAAATATTTAAATCAATGGCTAATTTTGTGCGGTTGCAAAAAATGTTGAGGATTTGAGGGGCCAAGGTGCCCCACTTTGACCCTACTGGTTACCATCAAACTCGTAACTTTTTTTGACTTGTTTGATGACATGCATTCATATGTATCACCTTAGATATGATAGTAAAGCTAACTCCACTTCAAATCAAGTAACTATGCACTTATGACATGTTAACCAGTATTGTGTATTCTTCACCTCTTTGCATCACATTTAGCATTTGCAATAATCTGGCAAAACGTTCCACCATTCAGGCTTATGTGCCCATGATTGAGGTCATCAAAGGCATGACTCTTCCGATGTTGTGCCATCGAACCGAACCAATCAAATCTATCTCATATTGTGTCATTCCCGTGTTCTCTCCCACCATGAAAGAATAGTAGTGACATCTAGGTCAAGACAATGACGTGGCGGCTCTTGGGCTCCGGGGCGGCGGCCCCGGGTGTGGTGATGGCGGTTTCGGCCAGGGGGTGGTGCGTGTCTGGTCGCGGTGGATCGTGGGATCCCGTGGCCAGAGTGAGGTCGGCCTCGGCAGGGGTGGTGGATAGTGGGCGTGGTGGCAGGTGGTTGGACATCTCCGGGAGAAATCCTTGCTCCGGTTTTCACCGGAGCTGGCGACGGCAGTGCCTGTGGGTGCCGCGATCTTTCTTGGAAGCGTCGTTTCGGAGGTGCTCCTCCTCTTCCCAACGGCTTGGGCTCCGGAGGGAAACCTCAGATCCGCTGGATCGGGCGATGGAGGCGTCTTCGCGTCTTTTTCCTCCTTGGGGGCATCGTCTCGGAGCCGAGCACGACTGAGAGATTGGAGGATGATGGCATCTTCGCCGTCGATGGCGGCATCTTCGCCACATGGTTTGCTGAGGTGGGGCGCTGGTTTCTGTTTGGCAATAATGATGGCGTCGAGAGGAGCTTGGTTCACGGCGTGGTCTTCGGTAGTCGGTTCTTCCCGGCGCAAGTCCTGCATATTTCTCTTGTGTTGCTCGTCATCAAAGTTGGAGCTGTCGGTTGCTTGCGCGTGGGGCCATCTGTTGGCATGTGCCGTCATGGTTTCTGTTCCATGTCGGTGGCCAGGTTGGCCGGTGGTGCCCATGTCTTTGTGGGTTGTGTTGTATCGGTTTTAGCCCGGTTTTCCGTCAATTAACCGGGCAATTCTCTTCTTCTTAATCAATGAAAATGGCAAGTCTTTTGCCTCGTTTAAAAAAAATGATTTTCTACTCAAGAACACACATGATTTGTCTACTTTATATAAACTAAAATTCAACAGCTATTTTTGAAGTCACAAAGGAAGTCAAGAAACAATTCACACATAAATGGTAGAATAGCCCCCTCACACACAAGACACATATGCAAAGCGCAGAAGCTTGCCGAGCAAATACAACATCATTTTGAGAATTTTACTATAAAAGTTTCATGTCTAGAAAAAAACTATCTCTTCAAACTAGTTAAAACAAACATTAACACATACTGTCACATAGTTGAGTGCATTATACTACGAGGAGTTGATGGTTTAAACCTCTCGTAACTTCCTTTTGGAAATAACTCCCCATCATCATATGAGATGGGATACAAAATTATTACAATAAATAAATAAATTAAAATGTATGTGATAAAAAATAATTAAAAAAAGAGAGAATAGGGTTGGATGGAATACGAAAGTTGTTAGTTTGTGATTAAGGTGGGTATGCAATATATGATACATACTTTCATCACTCTATCATAATATTTATGCATAAAAAGGTTTAAAGCATAAGTATGTTTAACAGGAAAAAATATCTTAATTCATCTGGAAATTTTGATGACATTGAAGGGTATTTCCGGCAATAGTGGTTGACGTAAATCTCACTTTCCCTTTCCTAATTTTGTTTTCGTTTAATCATTTAATGCGTCCACACGAGTTAGAACTTCCCAATTATGGGCACAACTTTTTACTACTCTTACAAAATATATTTCAGACATAAGTGTATTATGGAATAGACCAGCCATTTTACGGGTCAAACACAAGTTTAAAAACATCCAATTATTTATACTATTTTTTTAACTTCTTCATAACCCACTTTGACGCTAAATATGTGCTATTTTTATTTGTGTATATCGTTCATTATGCTATGTTACATATTTGTGGTTCTACAAACATGTGTACATTGATAATTCTAGATTATGTATCCTTTTATGATATTATGTGTTCTTATGTATCCTTTTATGTAGTATCTGATTCTAGAGTATAGGACTATCCATCTTAGGTGGAATTAAATAGATAATTCTAGATTGTATGAGATATCAAGTAGCTATTTGCCCTCAAATCTCGTAGTATGCTCTTGTTTGGTGGTTCCATGGGCTCATGCCTCTTATGTATTTTTATAAATGTCATGTTAATATACAATAGTATGTAGAATTCAAACTCCAATGAATTGTAGTGTTACATGCCTAAGTTGTGTACCCATTAAGAGATGCCAACAATTTGGCGTTTCTCTATCTAGTTTAAAGCCAATTCAAATTGCCCTTTGAAACCCACCCAATCCGGTAAAATTTATATTCTCATAGGCTAATTTCAAAATAAAAAAGTAGTACAACTCTACCAAATTGCTTGGGTATGCAATCGTGGGACATCCTACTCGTGTACTCTTTGACATTTATGGCTTGTGGCTCATAATATGAAGATGTCTGGATGGGTCTCCTTGATGCCTTAGCCCGGGACTAGTCATTGCCTATTTGTCACATGATGTAAAAGACAAAAAAAACAACCAAACCACATTTGTATTTTCTTCGGCTGGGTGAATTTTATTGACTCAAATTGAAGCATCAAGGGCATACAAGCATAATTAGTACACACTGGCATAAGTAAGGTGCAAACAACCAACACTAACGCATACGGACACAAAGAATCACACGGTAAAGAGCAGAATCATACAAGAACAATGTTATACCTAGATGGATGAAAAAGAAAACTACAAAGCGATGACAATAATATCGTTGGTTGAACTACAACAACGACCATCCACGCCAACTATATCATGACATAACAAAGATAACAAGATAATTTTTGCACTAGCAATGCCTCCAGGAAGGTAACGCCGCTTAATCGTTGTCATTGCCAGATCGAAAACAGAGGGCCAGACCTCAGTTTCATCCTAACGAGAAAGTCCGAGCAAATATATGTGAGCAATATCTTCAACAATGTAACGATGCAAAAACACCGACATTCCTAGGTAACCAATTAGGGTTAGACCTAGGTTCACCCTGGAACTCGAGACTGGGTACTTGAGAAGCACCACTAAATTGAAGTCATCTACTATTATCACCACCGTGTTCCATGATCCTAGCAACTCTATGTGTATCACGCAAGTGAAGACCATGCTCACACAAACTGGTCGTCGAGCCACGAAAAGAGCCGGTCACCACCAAAGGCTCTGAACACGAAGGTCATCATCGCACACGCGACAAAGATTGGCGAGGGAGGAAGGTGCACCACCAAAATTCTAATTTGGGACGCTCTGACAGTCTGCACCATCCTCTTGCTCTGCGGTCCTCGCCTATGCTGATAGAATCAACCAACAAACATACTCGTTGTCGTCGCCGTATCAGAAGGTCCAAGACCCTCGGCCCATCAACCATCTAGTAGCACAAGACCACAATGCCACCCGCGTGCCTGAGCGGAGGACCTCCTCCTTGGGGCGCATACGACATGTCATTGTCGTCCATGTACCCGCAGACGGGGTTGCGGTCACTGATGCCTCGCCACCAGAGACCACCGTTCTAGCCAAAAATGTAGCTGCGGTCGCTGCACAACTATATCCTCTGCCTAAAGCCACCATACATAGACCGCATCTCGCCACCAAAGGCTACGGGAACAAAGACTGCCTTGCCACCACCTTCATTGACCAGTGCCCCATTTTAGTCTGACCACTACTCTCTAGGACGGTGAGGGGAAGGGAGGGCGAACCTTGGTTGGCGGCTACCGAATGATAGATGCGTTTTGGGTCATTTTCATAGACCACAATTATTCTTTTCTTTGTAAAAGTTATAAAAATGTACTCCCTTTGTATCAAAATATAAGATGTTTTTGACACTATAATAGTGTAAAAAAAAGTCCTATATTTTGATACGGAGGGAGTATCATTTTATATCAACCACACACACATAATACTGAATGGTGCACCTGCGTTTTGTTTCCTCAGCTTTTTGACCGAAAATCCGGTGAAAACCAAGTTCTGGTGAAGTAAAAATCATGTTTAAAAATTCCTGACAAAAAAAAAACAATCTCACGTGCTTCACAAACATGTCAAACGTCAAATTCAAATTCAGTTCCGCTTGGGAGCTAGAGAAAAACACAAATTCAGCATCAATTTTGCATTTTCACATGTTTCATTTTTTGGTTGCTGAATTTGTTTTCTTCATAGGTTCCAAGTGAGATTGAATCTGAAACTGATTTTTTTACATGTTTGTTTCCGCGGAAACTTGATTCCCACCTGTTACTTTCACGAACTGCAACCAGTTACTTTCACGAAGCGCAACCAGTGTGCACATCGTAGTTATAGAGTGCTAGTGGTAGCGGCGCTTGGTGCCCCTGGATGGGAGCTAAACAGGGGCTACAGAACATGGAAATGGCGAAATGTCACCCTCCCGATCTTTAATTAACGGCAAGAACCAGTCCAGCCGCAAGCAGGGACTGACCAGCGATAGATTACATTACATGTCAGACACATCCGAGATTCCATCCAGATATTGTGCTAAGAAACTTGCTACGAGAGGATCAATGGAACTGTGCGAGAGAGATCTCGTTAGGTGTCAAGGATCATTCCTGAGTGACACTGATCGATTAATTAGCCATTTAAACCTGCTCGTTTCGATCCTCTGACTCCCAATCCACGGAAAACAACGACGGTCTAATCGTGTAAGCTGATCCTGTGTTGACAAGCACCACTTCGTCCTCCATATTATACTGTAGATTTAGACTAGCTGTAGCTTGCCCTCATCATCGGCAGATCCAGCAAGATCTAGTATCTGATCAGATCAAATCCTGCGCGATCACGACGATGACGACGAGAAACATTTCGCTTGGTACGCACAAGTTTTCTCTTTGGAATTTATGGCCAATGCATGTAGAAAAGATTGACTAGGGATTCACTGGTAGTTTGGCACACGTTTCCTCTGGTTAGGAACGATGGCACCACGAATCGTAGAGTATTTAACAAAAAACTATCACTGAAAACATGTCGACAAACTATCACTTTACCATTTTATGCGAAAAATACCAATTTTTTCCTAATTCGCGGCAAAAAACTACCAAGTCGTAAAATCGCTCGCTTTGCCCGCGCTAAGCACAAGTCTGACCGCTTGGGCCCACGAACCTGGTGCCACCGTGGCCATCCTTCGTGCCGGAGTTCACGGAAGCTTCCCCACTCTCCGGCCGCCGCCAGCACGCCATGCTCCCGCTCGCCGCCGCAAGGGCCTGCCTTTCCTTCCCGGCACCGCCGCCGAGACCCCAAACCCGAGCGGCGCCTCTCTCCGCCCTTTACCTCGCCGCTCCACCGCCACGTTGCCCAGACCCGCCAGGATCCCCCTCCTCCGCCCGCTCAGGGCCGCCGCGGGTGCAAGCTCCACGCGCGTCCTCGCGGCCCGCGAGGGACCGCGTGATCGACTTCGGCGAGCACAAGGGGCAGATGCTAGGCATGCTGCCGCCGTCCTACCTGCGCTAGGTGGTCTCGGAGCTCGACTACAGGGACACGCTGGTCTGGGCACGCCTGGCACGCGAGGTGCTCGACGACCCCATCTATGTCGACAACGTCGAGTAGTGGGAGCACGTGCACCACTTCCTCCGCGGTGACTCCAAGTTCGACTGCGTCTACTACGACGACGACGACGGCGACGGGCCCCTCCAGGAGATGGACGAGCACTTCGGCTGGGATCTCTCCAACAAGGACGGCTGGGGCCGCCTCGACTTCCGCCTCCTCGGCACCTCCTACGGCAGCCGCATCCCGAGGAAGTCCGACCGGCGCCAGAGCACCGACAGCGGTAGCGGCAGCAACAGACCCCCCACACCGGGGCGATCGACCCGGACGGGCCGAGGGGGAAGAGTGAAGAGAGGATGGAGTGGATGCGGACGAGGAGGGAGGAGCAGGTGAGGACGGCGAAACTGGATGTGCTCGGCGTGAACTCCGGCGCGAAGGATGGCCACGGTGGCACCTGGTTCGTGGGCCCAACCATTCAGATTTGTGCTTAGCATGGGCGAAGCGAGCGATTTTCCGATTTGGTAGTTTTTTTGCCACGGATTAGGAAAAAAGTGGTAGTTTTTCGCACAAAATCGTAAAGTGGTAATTTTTCGACACGTTTCCATGAAATGTGGTAGTTTTTGGTTAAATACTCCACGAACGTACCATCAGTGATCAGTGTATATATCACATTGGCAGCCACGTTCTGCTCATCGATAGAGAGAAGATTGTCAATGCCCAGCAAAATGTATCTTTGATTGACAATTGCTGCCTCCCTCAACGAACAATGGCTTATGTTTGGCCGGCCATGGCCTGCGCCTGAAGTTGAAAGGAACTGTTTATTTCATGGGGTAATGGGGGACATTCATGCACCAGAGAAGGTGTGCTTAATTAGTGCTTAATTAGATCTAGTCAGCGCCTTCTTTTCATTCGTTCGACGGGTGCGGTTCCCCGGATGCCTGAAGTTTTTAAAACTCCAAATGTGCATAATCTGCAGGTGCGACCATCATTTTATACACAACATTTGCCATCTCGCGCATTTGCCCTGTGAAAGAAGTCAACTCGTCAAGAAGACATATATACGAAGAATAAACAAGAGATGTTTGTGTCAGAAAGAGAATCATATAGTCAACAACTGAGCATCAACATGTGTGATTGGTTAAAAAAAATGTTAACTGAACATTACTAACAGAAGATCATATCAAATCTGATCTCCATGAGAACATTTTGATTATGAACTTAATCTGTCCAATTAAGAAGGCATTGACTCTAATCATTCAACTCCAGTTCTTGAGGAAACAACTTATTCAAGTGAGAAGTACCACACCCACAAGTTACTTGGAGGATAGGAATTCATTTCTTTCTGTACACAGGAATTCATTAATTTATCTGAACATTTTCATCTATATGCTTTGACATTCAAGTACACCTATAATACTGGAGAGCACGTTCCTTCATTTGATTTTTGGTATATCAATACTTCTTTTATATTGTTTGGAAATTTTAGCAAAAGTCTCCATGTATACTATGATTCCCCTCACCAGGATAGAGCATCACTGAAAGTACAATATTTTTGTTCAATCAATCATTGGCATACAGTATTTAAAAACAAGAGACATATCAGGTAATCGACTTAAATTCCAAGATCTTGCTGACATACAAAGCATGGACCAATTGATGATATACACATCTTACGAGAACTACTATTTTCCCTTCCTCACTTTTATTATCTGTTTTGTCCATTGAAGATCACGAAGACGTATAAGAGCACTAGAGTGTAGCCAAAGAAGATGTGTGACAAAAAAAAATGTATATCATACTTTGTTATTTCCCAGCACTTTGACAAAACCATTGTTTCAAGGTTCTAGTAAGAGCAACCTCCAGATTCATAATTATTTTATGTGCATTCATCATATAGGCAAAGTAAGACAAATCTTTCAGTCATGTTGGTAGTTGGAAAACGTTAGCATTTCCCATAGAGCTCCATTTGTTCACATTATGATATTATTAGGACACCATTAGATCCACTTCAAGACCTTGTAGCATTCACCATATACATTTGTCACATTAACTGTCTCAGCAATATGGTAACGCGGTACTAAACATTACCTGAAAATAAGTCTCTAACCTGTGTTGCACTGCGGCATGATCCTCTTAAGTCTTCTGGAGTGACCTGTGGCATTCCATACCAAACATAGAATGGAGCAGAAGTTCCTTTGTTGCTTGGGGATAAAAGGAAATAAGGAGCCCAAGAAAAATCCTTCAAGAATCAAGATTCCCAGTATTTAGATGTTATCAGTAAACAAGAGAGGCAGTTAACAGATTGCAGCAGAAAACACAATTGCACATACACAGTGGTTCCAGAGGTTTGACATTTTGTAAATAGGTTTTCAAAAGTGCCATATCAAGTCAAACCCATAATGATTAGCACCTGCATAATTCTGAACTTATACGCTTGAACTGGAACTTTCAAGACTAGCTAGCTAAAACTAAGCAGATTAGATGTTTCATAGAAACAATGTGACGAACAAAAGAAATGTGGTTTGGTCCTTTTTTATCGTTTACATCAGCTGACAAATAGGCGATGACTAGTCCCTAGCTAAGGCATCAAGGAGACCCATCCAGACATCTTTATATTAAGAGCCAGAAGCCATAAATGTCAAAGTGTACACGAGTAGGATGTCCCACGATTGCATACCGAAGCAATTTGGTAGAGTTGGACTACTTTCTTATTTTGAAATTAGCCAATGAGAATATAAATTTTACCGGGTTGGGTGGGTTTCAAAGGGCAATCTGAATTGGCTTTAAACTAGATAGGGAAACACAAAATTGTTGGCATCTCTTAAAGGGTACACAACTAGGCATGTAACATTACAATCCATTGAAGTTTGAATTCTACATACTATTGTATATTAACATGACATTTCTAAAAATACATAAGAGGCATGAGCCCATGGAACCACCAAACAAGAGCATACTACGAGATTTGAGGGCAAATAGCTACTTGATATCTCGTACAATCTAGAATTATCTATTTAATTCCACCTAAGATGGATAATCCTATACTCTAGAATCAGATACTACATAAAAGGATACATAAGAACACATAATATCATAAAAAGATACATAATCTAGAATTATCAATGTACACATGTTTGTAGAACCACAAATATGTAACATAGCATAATGAATGATATACACAAATAAAAAATAGCACATATTTAGCGACAAAATGGGTTATGAAGAAGTTAAAAAATAGTATGAATAATTGGAAGTTTTTAAACTTGTGTTTGCCCACAAAATGGCTGTTTTATTCCGTAATGCACTTATGTCTCAAATACATTTTGTAAGAGTAGTAAAAAATTATGCCTATAATTACCAAGTTTTAAGCCGTGGTGGGCGCATGAAATGGTTAAACCAAAACAAAATTATGAAAGGGGAAGTGGGATTTATGTCAACCACTATTGCCGGAAATACCCTTCAATGTCATCAAAATTTACCAAACGAATTAAGATATTTTTTTCCTGTTGAACATACTTATGCTTTAAAACCTTTTTATGCATGAATATTATGATAGACTGATGAAAGTATGTATCATATATTGCATACCCACCTTAATCACAAACTAACATCTTTTGTATTCCATCCAAACCTATTCTCTCTTTTTTTTAATTATTTTTTACCACATACACTGTAATTTCTTTATTTTTGTAATAATTTTTATATCCCATCTCGTATGATGATGATGGGGAGTTATTTCGAAAAGGAAGTTACGAGAGGTTTAAACCTTCAACTCCTCGTAGTATAATGCACTCAACTATGTGATGGTATGTGTTAATGTTTGTTTTAACTAGCTTGAAGAGGTAGTTTTTCTCTAGACATGAAGCTTTTGCAGTAAAATTTTCAAAATGATCTTGTATTTGCTCGGCAAGCTTCTGCGCACACGTGTGTGTGTGTGTGTGTGGAGGGGGGGGGGGTCGTGTTGTGATTTTTCTTACCGTACAGCAAACCAAATTACTACCCAACCAAAACCCTTATTCTACCATCTATGTGCAAATTGTTTCTTGAATTCCTTTGTGACTTCAAAAACAGCCGTTGAATTTTAGTTTATATAAAGTAAACAAAGCATGTGTGTTCTTCAGTAGAAAATCATTTCTAGATGTCACTACTATACTCTCATGGTGGGAGAGAACACGGGAATGACACAATATGAGATAGATTCGATTGGTTCAGTTTGATGGCACCACATCGGAAGAGTTACGCCTTTGATGACCTCAATCATACCGGGCACATAAGCTTGAATGGTGGGATGTGTTGCCAGATTATTGCGAATGCTAAATGTGGTGCAAAGAGGTGAAGAATACACAATACTGGTTAACATGTCATAAGTGCATAGTTACTTGATTAATAGTGGAGTTAGCTTTACTGTCATACCTAAGGTGATACATATAAATGCATATCATCAAACAAGTCAAAAAAAGATACGAGTTTGATGGTAACCAGCAGGGCCAAAGTGGGGCACCTTGGCCCTTCAAACCCTCAACTATTTTTGCAACAGCACAAAATTAGCCATTGATTTAAATATTTTCATACAAATTTTAGAATATATTTTTATAAAGGTCAAAGGCCATACATTAATTAAGTAGCACTTGCCCTTGCACAAAAAATGAAGAAACTTCTGGTCCATTCGATGTTTGTTATGGATGCCACAGGTCACTCCAGAAGATTTAAGAGGATCATGCTGTAGTGCAACATAGGTTAGACACTTATTTTCAGGTAAAGTTTTATACTATGTTACCATATTGCTGAGACAGTTAGTGTGACAAGTGTATATGGTGAATTCAAGAAGACCTGGGAGTGGATCTAATGGTGTCCTAATATCATAATATGAACAAATGGAATTCTGGGAAATGCTAACATTTTCGAACTGCCAACATGACTAAAAGATTTGTCTTTCTTTGTCTATATGATTAACATACATAAAATGATCATGAATTTGGAGGTTGCTCTTACTAGAACCTTGAAATAATGGTTTTGTCAAGGTGCTGGGAGTTAAAAAAGTATGATTCACTTTTTTTCCACACATCTTCTTTGGCTACACCCTAGGGCTATTATACGTCTTCCTGTTCTTCAATGGACAAAACAGGTAATAAAAAAAGGGGAAGGGAAAATAGTAGTTCTCATAAGATGTTTATATCATCAATTGGTCCATGCCTCGTATGTCAACGAGATATTGGAATTTAAGTTGATTACCTTATATATGTCTCTTGTTTTTAAATACTGCATGCCCATGATTGATTGAACAAAAACTACTTTACTTTCAGTGACACTCTATCCCGCTGGGAGAAATCATAGTATAAATGGAGAGCTTGCTAGCATTTCGGAACTGCATAAAAAAGGTATGATATACCAAAAATCAAATGAAGGAGCGTGTTCTCGAGTATTATACATGTACTTGAATGTCGAAGGCTATAGATGAAAATGTTAAGATAAATTAATGAATTCATGTGTACATAATGAAATGAATTACTATTCTCCAAGTAACTTGTGGGTGTGGTACTCCTCACTTGAATAAGTTATTTCCTCAAGATTTCGCAAAAAAAAGTTGTTTCCTCGGGAATTGGAGTTCAATGATTAGAGTCAATGGCTTCATAATTTGACAGATTAAGCTCATAATCAGAATATTCTCATGGAGATTAGATTTGATATGATCTTCCATCAGTAATGTTCAGTTAACAAAAAACAATTTAGCCAATCACCATATTGTTGCTCATTTGTTGACTGCGATTTTCTTTCTGACACAAACATCTCTTGTTGTTTATTCCTCGTTGCAGTATATATGCCTTCCTGACGAGTTGACTTCTTTCACAGGGCAGATGGCGAGCTGGCAAACTTTGTGTATAAAATGACGGTCGCACCTGCAAATTATGCACATTTGGAGCTTTAAAAAACTTCAGTCATCTAGCTCCACTCGAACGAATGATATGAAGGGGCTGACTAGATGTAATTAAGCACTAATAAGCACACCTTCTCTGGTGCATGAATGTCCCCCCATTATCCCATGAAAGAAACATTTCCTTTCAAATTCAGGTGCAGGCCATGGCCGGCAAAACAAAAGCCATTGTTCATCGAGGAAGGCAGCAATTGTCAACCTGATAACCAATCAAAGGTATATTTGCCTGGTCACTGATGAACAGAACGTGGTCCATTTGCCAATGTGATACATACACTGATCGCTGATGGTACGTACCAAGTGCCATCGTTCCTAACCAGAGGAAACGTGTGCCAAACTACCAGTGAATCCCTAGTCAATCTTTTCTACATGCATGGTCATAAATTCAAAAGAGAGAACTTGTCCGTACCAAGTGAAATGTTTCTCCTTGTCATCGTCGTGATCGCGTGGGATTCGATCTGATCAGACACTAGATCTTGCTGGATCTGCCGATGATGAGGGCAAGCTACAGCTAGTCTAAATCTACAGTCGAATATGAAGGACGAACTGGTGCTTGTCAACACAGAATCGGCTTACACGATTAGACCGTCATTGTTTTCCGTGGATTGGCTAACTAATCGATCGGTGTCACTCACGCATGATCCTTGACACGTAACGAGATCTCTCTCGCACAGTTCCATTCATCCTCTCGCAGCAAGTTTCTTAGCACGATATCCGGATGGAATCTCGGATGTGTCCGACATGTAATGTAATCTATCGGCGGTCAGTCCTTGCCTGCTTGCGGCTGGACTGGTTCTTGCCGTTAAAAAACGGGAGAGTGACATTTCACCATTTCCAGTTCCATCCCCCTATTTAGCTCCCGTCCGGGGGCACCAACCGCCGCTACCACTACCACTATAACTACGATGTGGTACAGTGGTATTTGGTCAGATCAAATACTACTACCATTAGGTAGAAAATCAAGTTTCAGTGGAAACAATGTTTCAGCAATTCTAAAAAACATAGTGTGCTGGAGGGTGACGTCCTACAAACATGTAAAAAAATCAATTTCAAATTCAATCTCACTTGGAAGCTATGATGAAAACAAATTCAGCAATCAAAAAATGGAACATGTGAAAATGCAAAATTGATGCCGAATTTGTGTTTTTCTCTAGCTCCCAAGCGGAACTGAGTTTGAATTTGACGTTTGACATGTTTGTGAAGCACGTGGGATTTTTTTTTCTCAGGATTCTTTAAACATGACCTTTTACTTTGTTTTCACCAGAACTTGGTTTCCACCGGATTTTCGGTCAAAAAGCCGTGGAAACAAAACGCAGGTGCACAATTCAGTATTATGTGTGTGTGATTGATATAAAATGATACTCCCTCCGTATCAAAATATAGGACTTTCTGCTCCCGGGCTCATCTGCACCCCTCTCCGAAAAAAAATCAAAACAAATGCTAGAAAAATTCAAAAAATTCCACTTTTTTAGGTGGTAGATAATTTGATGCGAGAGGTCTGCTCCAAATTTGAACCCATTTGGACATCGGAGCAGCTCTCGGCAAAAAAGACAAAAATCGGGGTCTATAAAAATGTTTACTGTTCACGCACTGTTTTGGTCCGATTTGTCTTCTTTGCCGAGAGCTGCTCAAAAGTCCGAACGATTTGAAATTTTGAGCGGACCTCACGCATCAAGTTATCTACCACCCAAAAAAATTTAGATTTTTTTGAATTTTTCTAGTATTTATTTTGATTTTTTTTCTGAGCGGGAGCAGATGAGCCTGGGCACCGAGTTGGTTTTCCGTTTTTTTAATAATATTATAGTGTCAAAAACATCTTATTTTTGATACAAAGGGAGTACATTTTTATAACTTTTACAAATGCATCTAGCATTGAATAGCCACCAACCAAGGTTCGCCGTCCCTTCCCCTCGCCGCGCTAGAGAGTAGTGGTCGGGCTAAGCCGGGGCATCGGTCGGTGAAAGTGGTGGCAGGGAGGTATTTGTTCCCGTAGCCTTTGGCGGCGAGATGCGGTCTATGTGTGGTGGCTTTAGGCAGAGAATATGGTTGTGCAGCGACTGTGGCTACATTTTTGCCTAGACTCACTAGTAAAAAAAGGCCCATTTGTCCCGGTTCTGGAACCGGGACTAAAGCCCAATACCCTTAGTCCCGGTTCGCCTACGAGCCGGGACAGATGGGGCTCCACGTGGCCGCTGCGGCTTGCCCAGGCAGGAGGGCCTTTTGTCCCAGTTGGTAGCACCAACCGGACCAAAAAGCATCCACGCGTCAGCAGTTCAGGGGCTGGGATTTTTTATTTTTTTGAAAGGGGGGTGGGGTGTTGGGCGTTTTGTAGGGTTAATTTAGGGGTTTCATATATTGTGTTAGCTAGATTATAGAGAGAAGTGTCCTCTCTTATATCGATGCTTGGTCGACACTATCATGAACATCTACAGTAAAAGAAAATAGAATTCTTAAAATTTATTTACTATTTGTTTTGAGTTTACTGTTTATCAGGGAGCATATGCTCCCCAGAGCCAAAACATCGCTCCCCATAGAAGGAACCTTCCTGGTCAAGTCTTACAGGTTGTATTAACGGCCCTAATATTTTACTTTTGTACTATAGGACCATCTCTTAAAAAGTCTCTCAAAACTTCCGTATATATTTGGATTGTAGTGTTCGGATGACTTTTGCCGTCCAATGGGACCACACATCACACACATATCCAACTAAAAAAACCACATGCATGGCCACCTCTCTCCTCCCAATCGAACAAATGGGAATTATTCGTCAATAAGCGTTCGGCTCCCTCCCGTATCATGACCACGGATCACGTCGGAACTGGTCCGCGGGCATTTGCAGTGTCTGTTTTGGGGTTTTGCATTGGAGATGCCGTCACAACTTTTTTTTGTTGGGGATTACTGTAAAAACTTCTACGCTAATATATCACCGTCTTATTTATTTTTCATTAATATAAAGGTAGAGATATACATGCGAATGAAAATACCCTGCAATTTGCCTGTCATTAATCACAGGTAATTGTTACCTTTACGTATATAACAGTTAGACATATGACTTCTTTCTGTTTAAACCTACATATATATGGTAATATATGTGGGCTTACTACTATTTTTTTAGTATGCCTGTATTTTTTTTCTTTCAAAATTTCACACATCTGCTTGAAACATAAAACGTTTTAATTATTGAGGGATGTCAATTTTGTGACAGCTATTTTTACTTTTCTGTTTTATCCTAGTAGTAATATTTCTTCAGTCCCCTAATGAAAAGAAATATTTCTTCAATGGTGCCATTATAATTTATTTCTTTTGTTTTATCCAAGTAGTAATATTTCTTCAGTCCCCTAAAGAAAAGAAATATTTACCTGTCTGATGGTTGGGGTTCAGACCCAACCATTTCTTTTGACGGGTCAGACCCTACCGTTCTTTTTTATGGGTCAGATCCAACCATTTCTGTTTGCCTTCGCTGCGGCAATGTTTAGAATACTTGAGATGGGGAAAAATTAAGCAGGTGAGTCGGCGGCAGTGTTTCTTTTGGTTCGTCACATTGTTTCTATGAAACATCTATCTGCTCGGCTAGCTAGTCTTCAAAGTTCCAGTTCAAGCGTATAAGTTCAGAATTATGCAGGTGCTAGTCATTCTGGGTTTGACTTGATATGGCATTTTTGAAAACCTATTTACAAAATGTCAAACCTCTGAAACCATGTTTATGTGCAATTGTGTTTTCTGCTGCAATTTGTTAACTGCCTCTCTTGTTTACTGATAATATCCTAATACTAAGAATCTTGATTCTTGAAGGATTTTTCTTGGGCTCCTTATTTCCTTTTATCCTGAAGCAGCAAAGGAACTTCTGCTCCATTCTATGCTTGGTATGGAATGCCACAGGTCACCCTAGAAGATTTAAGAAGATCATGCCGCAGTGCAACGCAGGTTAGAGACTTATTTTCAGGTAATGTTTAGTACCGCGTTACCATATTGTTGTTGAGACAGTCCGTGTGACAAGTGTATATGGTGAATGCAAGAAGGTCTGGGAGTGGACCTAATGGTGTCCGAATATCATAATATGAACAAATGGAGTTCTGTGAGAAATGCTAATATTTTCCAACTGCCAACATGACTGAAAGATCTGTTTTACTTTGCCTATATGATAAAATATACATAAAATTATTATGAATTTGGAGGTTTCTCTTACTAGAACCTTGAAACAATGGTTTTGTCAAAGTGCAGGGAATTAACAAAGTATGATTCACAGTTTTTTGTCACACACCTTCTTTGGCTACACTCTAGGGCTGCTATACGTCTTCGTGATCGTCAATAGACAAAACAGATAATAAAAAGAAGGGGAAGGGAAAATAGTTGTTCTCGTAAGATGTGTATACCATCAATTGGTCCATACCTCGTATGTCAGCGAGATCTTGGAATTTAAGTCGACTACCTGACATGTCTCTTGTTTTTAAATACTGTATGCCGATGATTGATTGAACAAAAACTATTTTACTTTCGGTGATACTCTATCCTGGTGAGGGGAATCATAGTATACATTGAGACTTTTGCTAAATTTCCAAACGGTATAAAAAAAGTAAGATATACCAAAAATCAAATGAAAGAACGTGCTCTCCAGTATTATACGTGTACTTGAATGTCGAAGGATATAGATGAAAACGTTCAGATAAATTAATGAATTCCTGTGTACAGAAAGAAACGAATTCATATCCTCCAAGTAACTTGTGGGTGTGGTACTTCTCACTTGAGTAAGCTGTTTCCTCAAGAACTGTAGTTGAATGATTAGAGTCAATGCCTTCTTAATTGGACAGATTAAGTTCGTAATCAAAATGTTCTCATGGAGATCAGATTTCATATGATCTTCACTTCTGTTAGTAATGTTCAGTTAACAAACATTTTTTTGAACCAATCACACATGTTGATGCTCAGTTGTTGACTAATATATGATTCTCTTTCTGACACAAACATCTCCTGTTGTTTATTCTTCGTATATATGTCTTCTTGACGAGTTGACTTCTTTCACAGGGCAAATGTTGAGGTGGCAAACTTTGTGTATAAAAATGATGGCCGCACCTGCAAATTATGCACATTTGGAGTTTTAAAAACTTCAGTCATCCGGGGAACGGCACCACTCGAACGAATGGAATGAAATGAAGGGGCTGACTAGACGTAATTAAGCACTAATTAAGCGCACCTGCTCTGGTGCATGAATGTCCCCCCGTTACCCCATGAAATAAACAGTTCCTTTCAACTTCAGGTGCAGGCCAAACATAAGCCATTGTTCCTCGAGGGAGGCAGCAATTGTCAACCAGATGGCCAATCAAAGATATATTTTGCTGGGCGTTGACAATCTCCTCTCTTTCGATGGGCAGAACGTGGCTGCCAGTGTGATATATACACTGATCACTGATGGTACGGACCTAGTGGACCTAGTGCCATTGTTCCCCAGAGGAAACGTGTGCCAGACTACCAGTGAATCCCTAGTCAATCTTTTCTACATGCATTGGTCATAAATTCAAAAGAGGAAACTTGTGCGTACCAAGCGAAATATTTCTCGTCGTGATCGCGCGGGATTTGATCTGATCAGACACTAGATCGTGCTGGATCTGCCGATGATGAGGGCAAGCTAGAGCTAGTCTCTTTCGCAAAAAAGCTAGAGCTAGTCTAAATCTACAGTAGAATATGAAGGACGAACTGGTGCTTGTCAACACAGGATCGGCTTACACGATTAGACCGTCGTTGTTTTCCGTGGATTGGGAGTCAGAGGATCGAAACGAGCATGTTTCAATGGCTAATTAATCGATCAGTGTCACTCAGGAATGATCCTTGACACCTAACGAGATCTCTCTCGCACAGTTCCATTGATCCTCTCGCAGCAAGTTTCTTAGCACAATATCTGGATGGAATCTCGGATGTGTCCGACATGTAATGTAATTTATCGGTGGCCTGCTTGCGGCTGGACTGGTTCTTGCCGTTAAAAAACGGGAGGGTGACAATTCACCATTTCCAGTTCCATCGCCCCTGTTGTACAGTGGTATAACTACGATGGCACCAAGCGCCGCTACCACTACCACTATAACTACGATGTGGTACAGTGGTATTTGGTCAGATCAAATACTACTAGCATTAGGTAGAAAATCAAGTTTCAGTGGAAACAATGTTTCAGCAATTCTAAAAAAACATAGTGTGCTGGAGGGTGACGTCCTACAAACATATAAATAAAAATCAATTTCAATTTCAATCTCACTTGGAAGCTATGAAGAAAACAAATTCAGCAACCAAAAAATGAAACATGTGAAAATGCAAAATCGATGCCGAATTTGTGTTTTTCTCTAGCTGCCAAGCGGAACTGAATTGCGGTTGACATGTTTGTGAAGCACGTGAGATTGTTTTTCTTTGTCAGGATTTTTTAAACATGATTTTTACTTTGTTTTCACCAGAACATGGTTCCCACTGGAATTTCGGTCAAAAAGCTGTGGAAACAAAATGCAGGTGCACCATTCAGTATTATGTGTGTGATTGATATAAAATGATACTCCCTCCGTATCAAAATATAGGACTTCTTTTTACACTATTATAGTGTCAAAAACATGTTATATTTTGATATAAAGGGAGTACATTTTTATAACTTTTACAAAGAAAAGAATAATTGTGGTCTATAAAAATGACCCAAATCGCATCTAGCATTCAGTAGCCGCCAACCAAGGTTCGCCCTCCCTTCCCCTCGCCGTCCTAGTGAGTAGTGGTCAGACTAAGACGGGGCACTGGTCAATGAAGGTGGTAGCGAGGAGGTCTTCGTTCCGGTAGCCTTTGGCGGGGAGATGCGGTCTATGTGTGGTGGCTTTAGGCAGATGATATAGTTGTGCAGCGACCACAGCTACATTTTTGGCTAGACCGGTCGTCTCTGGTGGCGAGGTGTCAGTGACCGCAACCCCGTCTGCGGGTACACGGACGACATTGGCGCGCGGGTGGCTTTGTGGTCTTGTGCTACTAGACGGTTGATGGGTCGAGGGTCTTGGACCTTCTGATACGGCGGCAACAGCGAGTATGTTTGTTGGTTGATTCTATCGGCATAGGCGAGGACCGCGGAGCAAGAGGATGGTGCAGACTGTCAAAGCGTCCCAAATTAGAATTTTGGTGGTGCACCTTCCTCCCTCGCCAATCTTTGTCGCGTGTGCGATGACGACCTTCGTGTTCATAGCCTTTGGTGGTGACCGAATCTTTTCGTGGCTCGAAGACCAGTTTGTGTGAGCATGGTCTTCAGTTGCGTGGTTCACATTAATACCATGGTACACATCGAGTTGCTAAGATCATGGAACACGGTGGTGATAATAGTAGATGACTTCAATTTAGTGGTGCTTCTCAAGTACCCAGTCTCGAGTTCCGGGGTGAACCTAGGTCTGACCCTAATTGGTTACCTAGGAATGTCGGTGTTTTTGTGCTGTAACCTTGTTGAAGATATTGCTCATATATATTTGCTCGGACTTGCTTGTTAGAATGAAAACTGAGGATCTGGCCCTCTGTTTTCGTTCTGGCAACGACAACGATTAAGCGGTGTTACCTTCCCGGAGGCATTGCTAGTGTAAAACTTATCTTGTTGTCTTTGTTATGTCATGATATAGTTGGCGTAGATGGTCGTTGTTATATTTCAGCCAACGACTGTTATTGTGATCGCTTTGTAGTTTTTTCTTTTTCATCCATCTAGGCATAACATTGTTGTATGATCCTGCCCTTTACCGTGTGATTCTTTGTGTTCGTGCATTTAGTTGGTTGTGTGCATCTTACTTATGCCAGTGTGTACTCATTATGCTTCTATGCCCTTGATGCTTCATTTTGAGTCAATAAAATTCATCCAGCCGAAGAAAATACAAATGTGGTTTGGTCCTTTTTTTTTACCTTTTACATCAGCTGACAAATAGGCGATGACTAGTCCTAAGCTAAGGCATCAAGGAGACCCATCCAGACATCTTTATATTCAGAGCCACAAGCCATAAATTTCAAAGAGTACACGAGTAGGATGTCCCATGATTGCATACCGAAACAATTTGGTAGAGTTGTACTACTTTTTTATTTTGAAATTAGCCAATGAGAATATAAATTTTACCGGATTGGGTGGGTTTCAAAGGGCAATCTGAATTGGCTTTAAACTAGATAGAGAAACGCCAAATTGTTGGCATCTCTTAATGGGTACACAACTTAGGCATGTAACACTACAATTCATTGAAGTTTGAATTCTACATACTATTGTATATTATTAACATGACATTAAAAAAATACATAAGAGGCATGAGCTCATGGAACCACCAAGCAAGTGCATACTATGGCATTTGAGGGAAAATAGCTACTTGATATCTTGTACAATCTAGAATTATCTATTTAATTCCACCTAAGATGGATAGTCCTATACTCTAGAATCAGATACTACATAAAAGGATATATAAGAACACATAATATCTTAAAAGGATACATAATCTAGAATTATCAATGTACACATGTTTGTAGAACCACAAATATGTAACATAGCATAATGAACGATATACACAAATAAAAATAGCACATATTTAGCGACAAAATGGGTTATGAAAGAAGTTAAAAAAATAGTATAAATAATTGGATGTTTTTAAACTTGTGTTTGGCCCACAAAATGGCTGTTCTATTCCATAATGCACTTATGTCTCAAATATTTTTTGTAAGTGTAGTGAAAAATTATGACCATAATTAGCAAGTTTTAACTCGTGTGGGCGCATTAAATGGTTAAACCAAACCAAAATTAGGAAAGGGAAAGTAAGATTTACGTCAACCACTATTGCCGGAAATACCCTTCAGTGTCATCAAAATTTCCAAATGATTTAAGATATTTTTTCCTGTTGAACATACTTATGCTTTAAACCTTTTTATGCATAAATATTATGATAGAGTGATGAAAGTATGTATCATATATTGCATACCCACCTTAATCACAAACTAACATCTTTTGTATTCCATCCAAACCTATTCTCTCTTTTTTAATTATTTTGGATCACATACATTGAAATTTCTTTATTTTTGTAATAATTTTTATATCCCACCTCGTTTGATGATGATGGGGAGTTATTTCCAAAAGGAAGTTACAAGAGGTTTAAACCATTAACTCCTCGTAGTATAATGCACTCAACTATGTGACGGTATGTGTTAATGTTTGTTTTAACTAGCTTGAAGAGGTAGTTTTTTTCTTGACATGAAGCTTTTGCAGTAAAATTTTCAAAATGATGTTGTACTTGCTCGGCAAGCTTCTGTGCGCACATGTGTGTGTGTGTGTGGGGGGGGGGGGGGGAGGGTCGTTCTGAGATTTTGCTTACCGTGCAGCAAACCAAATTACTACCAAACCAAAACCCTTATTCTACCATCTATGTGCAAATTGTTTCTTGAATTCCTTCGTGACTTCAAAAAACAGCCGTTGTATTTTAGTTTATATAAAGTAAACAAAGCATGTGTGTTTGAGTAGAAAACCATTCTAGATGCCACTACTATGCTCTCATGGTGAGGGAGAACACGGGAATGACACAATATGATATAGATTTGATTGGTTCGTTTCGATGGCACCACATCGGAAGAGTTACGCCTTTGATGACCTCAATCATACCGGGCTGTCGGTGTACTAGAGTAGGAGTACCCTAGTATCCCGAACTTGTGCACGGGCAGTTGCAGCCCTCTGCAGCAAGGCTTACCGGGTGACCGCCACGGTCCTCCGTGGTTCCTTTGGAGCCATTCAAGAACAAAGTATTCAAGCCAAGGAGACAAGGCCCCGGCAAGAGGAGCTTGCCGGGAAGGCCACCCAAGGCACCTAGGAGACAAGGCCCCGGCAAGAAGAGCTTGCCGGGAAGGCCACCCAAGGCACCTAGGAGACAAGGCCCCGGCAAGAGGAGCTTGCCGGGAAGGCCGGAAGGCGACAAGCTTCCGGACGCGACAAGACAACAACCGCGACAAGGCGCTTGCATGACAGACCACCACTCTGTGCTCTGCGCTCCGGCACATCCACTAACGTGTCGCCACAGGACCTTTCCAGCGCTAGCGTGGCAAAAAGGCCGTCTTGCGGCGGAGCGCTTGATGGCAAGCGGCGCCGACAAGATTGCCATCGTGGCAAGCGGTGGTGCCCTGACGGTCCCTGTTTGCCTTTATTAGGCGGCGTGAAGCAGACCTTTAATGCCTTTGTCCCCTGCCGTCGAGGTTAGGTATGATACCTTTGTACAAGTAGCTGTACCAACCACTCCTTTTCCATTTTTACCCTTGTCTACGTTGCCACCTGTCGGAGACCCCTTTCGCATATAAAAGGAGGCCCACGCGCAACGTAGGGGGGGGGGGTCGAGAACACTCACGCTCGGTCTCGTTAGCGGCTTGTGTGTACTGTAGCACTCAGCGCTCCCGAGCAAGAACTCAATACACTTTCGGACATGCAGCGGTAGGAGTGTTATCTCTCCGGAGAGCTCGAACCTGGGTAAACCGCTCGTGTGCGCCGCCTCGATCTGCTCTTCGTCGACCTCCGCCCCGCCTTGAACCGAAAGGGCTCGGTCCGCCGGTCCCATAGGTGTTTGTGGGTCAGATCAGCCTCCCCCGACATCTTTGGCGCGCCAGGTAGGGGGTGGGGGGTCGAGAACACTCACGCTCGGTCTCGTTAGCAGCTTGTGTGTACTGTAGCACTCAGCGCTCCTGAGCAAGAACTCAATACACTCAGACATGCAGCAGTAGGAGTGTTATCTCTCCGGAGAGCTCCGAAGCTGGGTAAACCGCTCGTGTGCTTCGCCTCGATCTGCTCTTCGTGCGACCTCCGCCCCCCGCCGAACTGAAAGGGGCTCGGTCCGCCGGTCCCATAGGTGTTTGTGGGCCAGATCAGCCTCCCCGACATCTTTGGCGCGCCAGGTAGGGGGCGTCGAGCTTGTGTGAACCTGATCCGGCGTCCACACGAGCTAGATCTTCATCGTCTTCATCGACATGCCACCGAAGAAGAAGGCTTCGGCGGATGTTCCGTCGCGTCGAACCCACCACCACCGGAGCAAGCGGTGGTGGGGTAGACGCCGTGAAGAACGGACGTCGGCAGGGGAGTCCACGGTGCTGCCAAGTCCAAGGACAAGGCTGCGCAGACCTCGGCGTCCGTACATGCACCGCGCCCGTCTCGGGGCGCGGGACCGGCAGCGTCATGGTATTCACAACGCCATACGCTCATTGGACCAAGATCGAGCTGGTGGATCTCGGGATGCTCAAGACCGCATGCATGCCAACATCTTTGGCGCGGCGAAACGCGATCGCTGGACAGGATATCGCTCCTTCTAACGTAGTTAGAAGTCCGAGCATATCCGCTCCTCGCGCCGTTCGCCATCGCCACCCACCACTCCAGCGAAGCCTTGGCGAGAGCTCAATCGCTCTGGATTACCCTCCAAAGCCGACAAGGTCGATGAATGGAGGCCACCATTCGAAGTCTCATCGGCTTTGCCAGCGGCGGCGCTCATGACAGCCAAGTGCATCGCTGCCGCGGGACTGTCAAACACGAGCCGGTGGCGGCAAACCGGTGGGGTGCAACCACCATGCACTCTCCGCCCGAAGGCCAAGATCGCCGACTCGCCGGATCCACCTCGACAGCGACTCCACCGCATCATTGGATCCACGAGCTCGTCGCGATCAGCGCCAAGTTCTTCCTGAACGACAGCAAGAAGACGCTTCGAACTCGCGCCGAGCAATCAAGAGAAGCGCGGCGTCAATCCGACCGCGGCTGGGCCCTCTATCGACATGCATGCGCCGGGGAACCAGGCGACTTGCGTCTGTAGGTTGCCCTGCGTTCACTCGTGAGCTGCGGCAAGTCGATGGCCCAAAGAAGAAGAATTTCAAGCCAGGCGTGCAGAAGCACGACGGCAAGACGCATCCGTCGGAGTTCCTCAGCATCTACACCATCGCGGTGCAAGCTGCGGGGCGAGGCGACAAGATCTGGCCAACTACTTCCGGCTGGTGCTCAAGCCCAATGTCGGATCTGGCTCATGCACTTGCCGGACAACTCCATATCCTCTTGGGCAGATCTATGCCATCGGTTTGTCGGCGCCTTCTGATGACCACAAGCCCCATGGCCAAGAAAGCGACCTTCATCTGCTCGCCCGGAAGGAAGGAGAGCCCTGCGCAAAGTACATTCAGAAGATTCAGCGTCTGGCACAACATCCCGGATGTCCACCGCCTTGTAATCAGCGCGTTCCATCGAGCGTCGCGAAACCGCGAGATGCGGGAGGAGATGGCGATGTGCAAGATCGGAAGCGTCGATGAGCTATATGCCTGGCCGACAAGTGTGCACGTCTTTGAGGAAGGAGGAGACTCCCGGAGAGAATATCAAGCGGGAGGATCGATAGTGAGGAGACCGCCCGGCAAAGAAAAAACCGTGGCGGAACAACATGAAGAAGAAAGGCAAAGATGTGCTAGTTGTTGAGCAATCCGCAACGGAGGTGGCGCCAAGAAAGCCAAAGCTGGTAGCTCCGGCAAGGAGGTTGCCGCTGGCACCAACTGCCAGTAGTGGCGGTCGCCGACAAGCGGGGCGGCTCCAACAAGCGATCTTGCAAGATCCACCGCACCAAGGGCCATGACCTCCAGAGTTGCAAAAAGTTCGAGCAGCTTGTCGAGCAGCAGAAGGCTGAATACGAACGACGCGACAAGGAGAAGGCCCAGGAAGGTGCTGGAGGAGCTAGCAAGAAACGTCCCGGCCGGGGAGGACGCCGCGGCAAGGCCAAGCAGCGGCAAGGAGACAGACCTCCCCGCGGCCGCGACAAGGATGAAGATGACGACGACGACGAAGACATGGATGACGACGAGGCTGATGAGAAGGAGTTCCGTAAAGCCACGGAGGTCCCGTGCATTGACGGCGGTGCTTCTGCGCATACTTCACACCGCCAGCTCAAGCGGTGGATGCGGGAAGTCAATGCGGCGTAACCATCCGTCGAGTCACGCAAGCCTCTCGAAATGGTCGGTACGCCTATCATCTTTGATATTGAGGACCACCACGATCGGCGTAACTGCGGTCGGGTGCTTGCCGATGTTGGTTTCACCAACTATCCGCAACCTCAAGGTCACTAAGATGCTAGTTGACGGCGGGCCGGCTTGAACCTGATCTCCTCCGCGGTGCTCACGAAACTCCAGATCACGATGGCGAGCTCGAAGAGACCGCACATTCCAAGGAATCAATCCGGGAAGGAGCAAGCGAAGGGAAAGATCACGTTCTGCCGGTGACATTTGGCAGCGAAGTTGAACTTCAGGATCGAGAGGGTCACTTTTGGCGTTCTTGACTTTCCATTGCCTTACAATGGGATACTTGGCCGTCGGTAGCCGCCAAATTCATGGCAGCCTCTCACTATGCATACAACATCTTTGAAGATGCTAGGCCCCATAAGTGTCATCTCTGTCCTGGCGACAAGAAGGATGCTCTTATCTGCGCCGACAAGATCTACCGGAAGCGGCGGTACAGCAGATTGCAAGCCACTTGTCATTTGAAGCTCCCGGGGCGAAGAAGAAGACCAAGTCCGGCAAGAGCTCTGTTGCCCACTCCGGCAAGCGCACCTCTTCGGAGTGCTGCGCTACCGTCGAGGACGCACCATCGAGCTCCACCGGCAAGTGTAAGAAGGCGATGGCAGCTCCACCAGAGACCAAGAAGGTGTCCGCCAAGGAGGACGGCCTTTGGTGGTACCTTCACCATCGGTGCCACTCTCGACCCTAAATAGGAAGGCGCTTCGTTGCTTTTCCTGCGGGCGAACGTCGGCGTGTTTGCGTGGCAACCGTCGACATCCCCGGTGTTCCTGGAAAGTAATTGAGCACCATCTTGCTGTTTGTCCTCATGCGCGCCCGTCAAGCGAGAAAGTCGAAGCGAGCGTTGGGCGCCAAGAATTCATCGCAGAAGAAATCAAGAAATTGGAAGCAGCGGGCCTTGTCGAGGAGTGCTCCATCCTACGTGGTTGGCCAATCCTGTAGTTATGCGCAAGGCAAGCGGGAAATGGAGGCTTTGTATCGACTTGACCGATGTCAATAAAGCTTGTCCCAAAGACCCATTTCCCTTGCCGCCAAGATCGACCAGATTGTTGACTCCACGGCGGATGTGATTTGCTTTCATTTCTGGATGCATACTCGAGGATATCATCAGATCTTCATGGCGAAGAGGATGAGAGAAGACCGCATTCATCACCCCATGTGGCACATACTTTGTTTACGTACGGATGCCTTTCGGATTAAAGAATGCTGGTTCAACATTTGCAAGAGTAGTCCATGGCGGCTTTTGAGCCGCAAATACACAGGAATGTGGAAGCCTACATGGATGACATAGTGGTCAAAAGCAAGGACAAGGCGACTACGATTCAAGATTTAGACGAAACCTTTGCAAATCTGCGCAAGATCAACCTCAAGCTCAACCCTGAGAAGTGTGTGTTTGGAGTCCCTTCCGGCAAGCTTCTCGGGTTCTTCGTGTCTCAGCGGAGAATTGAAGCCAATCCCGACAAGATCAAGGCCATTGAGCAGATTGAAGCACCAAAGCGCGTCAAGGATGTACGAAGACTTGCCGGTTGCGTAGCTGCTCTCGGCGGAGTTTATCTCTGGAGTCTGTTGAGCGCATACGCCATTTTTCAAAATTTTGAAGAAGGCAGGTCCGATGAAATGGACTCGAAGCGGAGGCTGCGCTGCAGGACTTGAAGAGATACCTGTCCTCCACTCCAACACTTGTCGCACCTAAGCCACAAGAGAAGTTGCTGCTATATATAACGGCAACCAATCAAGTGGTTAGTGCTGCGTTAGTAGCGGAGAGGGAGGCGGATGATGAGCTAGCAACCATAGCAGATGCATCCAGCGACAAGCTGTGGGGCTTCACGGCAAGCTCTGGTCCCGACAAGGATGGATCTGCGTGAGACGCATGAGAAGATGCGAGAAAAGAATGGTGCAGCGCCCAGTTTACTTTGTCGGTTCCCTTACCGCAGGGGCTAGGTCAAGGTACTCTGGTGTGCGAGAAATTGCTTTTCGGCCTCCTCATGGCCTCGAAAGCTGCGCCATTACTTCGAGGCACATGAGATCACAGTCGTCACTCGTTTTTCAGCTGAAGAGGATCTGCAAAATCCAGAGGCAGAGCGGGATTGTCGAGTGGGCACTGGAACTGTCAAGCTTTGGCCTCAAATTTGAGAGCACTTCAACTATCCAAAGCAGAGCATTGGCGGAGTTCATAGCAGAATGGACCCCAACACAAGATGAAGAAATTCCAAAAACGAGCATCCCCGTCAAGGAGGCAAGCAAAGAGTGGCTGATGTACTTTGATGGTGCCTTCTCGCTGCAAGGCGCCGGTGCGGACGTGTTACTTGTTGCACCCACCGGAGATCACCTCAAGTACGTAGTCCAGATGCACTTTCGCAAGGAGCAAGCAACAAACAATACTGCAGAGTATGAAGGTTTGCTTGCCGGTCTCAGGATCGCAGTAGACCTTGGGATCAAGAAGCTCATTGTCAGGGGTGACTCACAACTTGTCATCCGCCAAGTGAACAAGAATTATCAGAGTCCGTTGATGGAAGCTTATGTTGATGAAGTGAGAAAGCTAGAGGAGCACTTTGACGGCCTACAGATGGAACATGTTCCAAGAGCTCAGAACGACATTCTTGATGGCTGTCGAAGTCGCGCCGCACTTAAGTTACACAATGGAACCAGGGATCTTTGTGCTCAAGCTGACTCAACCGTCAGAACGCCATCAACCGGACAGAGCAAGAAGAGGAAGTTGATTTACGGTGACTATTTTCCGGCAGAGCTCCCGAAGCCGCTGCCAAGAAGGTCCCCAAGATCAACACCAGCAGTCTTGAGGAGCGGTCTGCTCCGACAAGCCCTAGGGTTTGTTTCGTTGAAGCGCACGCTCCCGACAAGTTTTGCTCCGGCAAGCTTGCTGGGAACGATCAAGCTCCGGCTGAGCCGCAAGTTCTCGCCAGAGAAGCGGATGTTCCGCAGCAGAAGATGTGCCTTTAGTCCTTGTTGTCGAGCCGCAAGCTCCAAAGATGGGCACAGCAGATTGTCCATTTCCTTGAACGGAGAACTTCCCGAAGAGCAAGAAGAAAGCGGAAAGAGTAGCCCGGCGATCAAGTATGTACCAGTTTGTCGAAGACACTGCATAAGAAGACTCAACGGTGTGAAATTGAAGTGTATTCACCGGGAAGAAGGACAAAAGCTGTTGGCGAGAAACATGGAGGCATATGTGGTCACCACATTGGCGCCCGAGCACTTGCTTAAACAAAGCGTTTCGGCAAGGTTTCTTTTGGCCGACAGCCTCCGTGATGCAACTGCACAAGTAACCAAGTGTGAAGCGTGCAGTTCCATTCCAAGCAGATACATCATCGGCCAGCTCAAGCTCTCCGACGATCCCTTTATCACGGCCATTTTCGATGCGTGGCCTTGACATCCTCGGCCCCTTTCCCCGAAGCTGTCGGGGCTTTGAGTACTTATGCGTTGCAATCGACAAGTTCACAAAGTGGCGGAAGTGGACGCTTGATGAGGAAGGTGACAAACAGTCATCGATCAAGTTCTTTAGGTCGATTGTTTGCCGTTTGAATCCCTAACAGGATCATCACCGACAACGGCACGCCAATTCCACGAGCCGCACCTTCATGCAAGACGTCCAAGATCTTGGCGCCAAGGTGCCGCTTTCGCCATTGCTCATCCGAGAAGTAACGGTCAAGCGGAGAGGGCAAATGCCGAAGTGCGTTGCGCGGGATCAAGACCGAGAACTTTCGACAGGCTGCACAAGTGCGGAAAGAAGCTGGATTGAGGAGCTGCCGGTGGTTCTTTGGTCGATCGAACGACGCCAAATCGAGCCAGCGGCGGACACCTTCGCTCTAGTCTATGGAAGCGAGGCGGTTCTCCCCACGGAACTTCGTGATACGGATCACCTCGAGTGCTCGCTTATGATGAGCTTGAGCAAGAGCAGTTGCGACAAGATGACGCGCTGCTCCTTGAGGAGGATCGTCTTTAGGCTGCTGTACGAGCTGCTCGATACCAGCAAGCTTTGCACCGCTACCATAGCCGCAAAGTTAATGCCAGAAGTCTCTAGGAAGGCGACCTTGTTCTTTGGCGCGTTCAGTCCGCCAAGAATTCCAACAAGTTGACGCCAAAGTGGGAAGGCCCTTACCGGGTGAAACGAGTCACTAGGCTTGGCGCTGTCTGCCTTGAGACCGAAGATGGCATTCCGGTGAGCAACTCCTGGAACATTGAGCATCTTCGTAAGTTTTACCCGTGAAGATGCGGTTTGCCGAGAACCTGTTAAAGCAACCACCTTTTGTACAAGTCTTGCCGATGTTGCATGTAATCCTTGGTACAAAGCAAGCGCAGACCCGTGCATAAGTAAAGCTAATGTGCTTCGCACATCTTGTCAATTTCATGCTTTCTACTTCTATTTTGCATGCGTTATCTCGACACTTTGTGCAGCACCTACCCCGGTAAGCAATAACGAGCCATAAGGCTCCATATCTTTATTTTCTCTTCTTTCTCTTTCTCAAAGAAAGGAAGGTTCCCTCGCCCACAAGTTTGCCGGGGGGAAAGGAGAAGATAATGGTGTGGACCAAGCGTTGCTCAAGGAAGTCTAGCCTTACCGGGAAGCAAATGACAGAAAAGCTAAGTTGATAAAGTTTGAGCAATCAGCTTTTAAAATTTTAAGTTATCTTCCTCGAACGACCGTACTTTGTATGGAAAACCTGTGCGCGGAGGAACCAACTCGTAGCTAGTTGCGCCCTTACTTTGTTTCGAGTCCGCTCAACAACTTAAGTGAGCTGCGACTAGTTGCGACAAGGTTACTTGTCGGAAGCGGCACCGCCCGGCAACTCTTGACGTCCCTTTTCGGTGCTTTCGTGGCAGGTGCTGCGCCGACAAGTTCCCAGCGAGGGCAAAAACATACAAAGGAAGGAACCAAGTAAAGGAAATAACATAGCAATCACTGCGCGAAATAGAGTTATATTACAAGATAGCTTGTCGCAGCTCTAATAGATTGTTCTCATAACATGACCAGCAGTGGCAAGAAAAAGATAAAGCGGACGGCCTAATCTACGCGATCGCCCTCAACCCTCTTGATCCCGTTCACCCTGTCCACGATGGGTGCGACAAGGGTCTTGAGCGCCTCCACATCAGCATCCGGCGGAAAGGACTTGAGGACGTCGGTGAGGTTGAGGCCTGGATTGCGGAAGGCCACCTTCATCAGCACCTTTTGAAGAGCTCCCGCGTAGATCTGGCGCGACTCCTCGGCCAGCTGCTTTGGATCCCTTCCCGGAGTCGCTGGAGGGCAGTCACCACGCCTTTGAAGAACAAGCTAAGCTTGGCGCTGGGCTAGAGGTGCTCATCGGAGGAATATCCAAGATCCCCCATCCCTAGCTGCGCCCGGCTCCACAGCCGATGGCTGCAGCGTCCACGAGACCCTCGGTCCGGTGCTCCACATTCTCCCTAAAGGTATTACAGGCGGCAGCAGCTCGCCGCCAGCGCCTCGTCGGCCTTGATCTTCTCCTTCAAGGCCACCTCCTGCTCCTGGCGCCGTCCCTTTGAGTCAAGGTGGTCGGCTTCAACTCAAGATCTGCGTTGGAGTCCTTGGCGGCGCTGAGCTCCTTGCTCCTCTCGGCGAGACGGCCTGCAGCTCGCCAAGAGTGTAGGCGTCCTTCTCGGCGCTCATGCTTGAGTGCAGCAAGCTCCTCGCCGCTCTCCTTGAGATTGGCCTCCGGCTGCATCACCTTCATCTCCGGCTTCTTCTTGGCGGCCTCGGCAGCTGGCAGCATCCTTTGCTTCCTTGAGAGCCCGCCAAATGTTTGCTTTCGGCGTGGCTAGATCCTCCTCATGGCTGTCAAGATTAACCTTCCTCTGCGCCAACTCGCCTTCCTGCGCAGATAGCTTCTCGGCGGCAAGCCGCTGTTGCTCCTCAGCTTCAGCCTTCTCAAGAAGGAAGGCTTTGCGCTCCTCGGCGATTTGCTCCCGCTCCGCTGCCAAGGCCCGGAGAGCTTCCTGGTTGAGACCCCGGAGCTCCTCCACACGCTTCTCGATGTCTGCTCCCGCCTTCGCGACAAGCGCTTCCCGGGATTCCAGCTTGGCTTGTCGGGCGCGGTAGAGCGACAGCAGCTTCCGCAGCAGCTGCTCCTCCTCGAGCTTCGCCAGCTGCTTCTGCTTTCGGTAGCGTCGACCAGCGTCGATCCGGTGAGGCGAGCAGCTCTTCATCAAAAGTTTCTCCTTCGGCCGGCGCCACAGAGCTCGGCGCCCATGGGAGCTTGATGAAGACGCCATCGCCGACCTTCAAATAGGCGGCCGGGCTGGGGCTCTTGAACCCAGCTGCCGCTGGCGGAGGGATCGGAGTCGGCGTGGCGCTGGCGCTCCTGCGGCCTCAGTCGTCGGTCACGATCGCCGGACCCTCGCCCGGCTTCTGCGGCGGCAGCTTTGGCGGCCTCTTGGCCGGTGGGCTCGTCGGCCTTGACTTCTTCTTCGATGGCGTGGCGTCGTCAAGATTGTCGCTGGCGTCCTCCTCGCCGGCGGCCTCGGTCTCCATTGGCTCTGTGGCAGATGGATCTGGCGACCGGAAAATGAAGAGAAGTCAAGAAAATATTCAAAAAGAAAATCAGAAGAAGAAGAACACAAGGAAAGTTTTCAAGCAAGAGGATTACCTTCTGCAGTCATGGTCTCCGCCACCAAGGGATCGCTGGTGCTGCCCCTTGCCGGAGAGCTGTCCCTTGCCGGAGAAGTCTCCCTTGCCGGAGAATGCTCCCGGCAAATCCTCCCTTGGCGGTGTAGTCGAAGCGGAAGGCACGTCAGGAGCGGCTTTAGGGCACTCCTGGTAAGGCTGCTCTGCTCCTACACAAATCAGCAGTCAGATATCAGCAAAGAAGGAGCACCCATGCATGCCGACCGGCAAGAAGTAAACCATATACTTACGGCTGGGGGGCTGCGGCTGGGGGCTGCTTTGAGGAAGAGTTTCAGCGTCCGGCAAGGTGGTCTCGGACGCGCCTCCTCTGTCGCGGTGGGTTCATCCTCGATGACAATCACGGGGCCTTGGCTCGCTCTGGGCCAGCGGCGTCACGAAAAGGAATGGGTTGAGAGTGAAGCAAATCAGATACAAGACAAAGCGACAAGTCAAGAACTACAAATGCTGCAAAGAATCTTACTCTTCTTCTTCCTCGCTTGAGCTGAGCGGAGAGATCAAATCTGGCTCGCCTCGACTGACGAAGCGGAGGAGTAGGTTCCCTTGGCCGCTTGGCGGGAGAAGAAGCGGTGGTGCAGGAGGGCCCGCTCCGGTTGCCGCAGCGGCGTGAGGTGCTCCAGGCAACGATGCTTGCAGCGGTGGAAGCCGTCATGGCCGGGCGGCTGTTGACCCGTCTGTCGCTTCGCCACGTCTCCGCCTTGCGGAGACGCCTTCTTGGTGGAGCTGGGCTCCGCTCGCGGCAAGCTGTCTGGCGAGGGAGGAGGCGCCCTCGTGGCTCGCTCAACTCAGCCAGTTCGACATGCTCTTCCTCGGGGCAAACTCCCTCGCTCGACAAGGCTTGCCGCCTCTGCTGCCTCTGCCTCCTCCACGGTGAATCCGAACTTCGCATGGCGGCCTTCTGCCGCCTCTTCCAGCCTGGTGGCGATGTGCTGCATCTCATCATCGGTGGTGTCGCGGGTGAGGCTCTTCTGTTCATCAGGGCGGACCGACACTTCTACCAGGCTGTCAAAGAACACTTTCGCCGACGGCGTCATCTGCGAGCTCTTGCCAGTTGGAGCGATTCCATGCGAGTCGCGACAACGGCATCATTACGCGGATGCGGTCGGCGAGGAATTGTTGCACAACGGGACGACATTCTTCGGCAACCTGAATGCTCGGGATGCTCGGATCGTGCTTGAACAGCTCCAAGAGCATCGCGTCGGGCCTGTGACAGTGAAATTGAAGTTGAGGCCCGGGCGCAGCCTCATGATATCCGCCGCGTTCTGGAACTCCAAGGCGGATCTCCTCCTCTCCTACATGGGGGGGGGGGCCAAGCGGCGACGAAGGAAATCAGCGCCAACGGCGCCTCTGATGGAGTCCGGCAAGCCTCGGCGAGGGATCCGGATGACGACAATCTTCAGCCTAGCGTCTTCCGGCCAGATCGCTCCAATCGTTGCCGCACACTACCGAGGTTTGGCGCTGGGCGGTAACGGCTGCGGAGTTCTCCTCGACAATCCGGCACCGACCGCTCTCCACTCATCCCATTTGCTGCGGAGCTCTCCTCCAGACACGCTTCCTTCTTGCCGGTCCCTCGAGATCCGTGCGATCCCACCGGAAAGAGGCTCCCTCTCTCAACTCGGGGCATAAAGAAGTGGCGGAAAAGGGCTACATTTGGATGGACTCCGACAAAGTTTTCGCAGAGATGTGCGAAAACTGCCATGGTCTTAACAGCATTGGGGGTGAAGTCAAGGAGGCGGAACCCATAGGTGTTCATGATATCGCAGAAAAATTCAGAGAAAGGCGGGCAGAGCCCGCAGTAGAAGAACAGCGCGAAGAAAGGGTACCCATTCGGAGCCAGTTCCGAAGCGGCAGCTGGGAGTACCTTCGTGCGCGGATGCGCTCGCGTCTCCGTCGACCAGAAGAGGTAGTAGTTCTCCCTCAGCTCCTTCGCGGCGAGCTGAGGGGAAGATGCTTCGCTCCTTCCTTGGCCGCAAGCCGCTGCGCCTCGGCCGACTTCACGGCCTTCCCTTGTCGGCTTCGGAGCCATGGCGGAGGTGGTGAGGAGATCGACGGCGTTGGTGATCTTTGGTGGCGATGAAGTGAGCGCGGCTCTCTTTTTAGCCTTGGGAAGAAGGGGGAGCAGCGGAGGTTTTTCGAGATTGGACAGCAACTGGCGAGATGGGCGGACTGCCCCTGTTTCCCCTGCTTATAAAGAGGGAGGGGGCGGACGTTCCGTCGTTCCGAATAAAGAAACCACCCACGATCTCTCACACGACGCCACATTTGACGCGTGCCGTTCGTGGAGGGCGTGGTGGAGTGCAGGGTGAGTTACTGGCGTAACCCGGACAGCTGGCGTGCCCGTGCCCTGTTTTGGGCCTGGCCCAACAGCGCTCGGCACCGTGTGTGGCCCAGGCCCGGGGGCTCCTGTCGGTGTACTAGAGTAGGGGTACCCTAGTATCCCGAACTTGTGCACGGGCAGTTGCAGCCCTCTGCGGCAAGGCTTACCGGGTGACCGCCAAGGTCCTCCGTGGTTCCTTTGGAGCCATTCAAGAACAAAGTATTCAAGCCGAGGAGACAAGGCCCCGGCAAGAGGAGCTTGCCGGAAGGCCACCCAAGGCACCTAGGAGGCAAGGCCCCGGCAAGAGGAGCTTGCCGGGAAGGCCACCCAAGGCACCTAGGAGACAAGGCCCCGGCAAGAGGAGCTTGCCGGGAAGGCCCGGAGAGCGACAAGCTTTCGGATGCGACAAGACAACAACCGCGGCAAGGCGCTTGCCGCGGCAGACCACCACTCTGTATCTGCGCTCCAGCACATCCACTAACGTGTCGCATACAGGACCTTTCCAGCGCAGTGGCAAGGTCAGGCCAGCGCAGCTGGTGGCAAGCGGCGCTGACAAGATTGCCATCGTGGCAAGCGGTGGCGCCTCGACGATCCCTGTTTGCCTTTGTTAGGGCGACGAGACGGGCATTTAATGCCTTTGTCCCCTGCCGCCGTGGTTAGGTATGATACACTATACAAGTAGCTGTACCAACCACTCCTTTTCCATTTTTACCCTTGTCTACGTTGCCACCTGTCGAAGACCCCTTTAGCATATAAAAGGAGGCCCATGCGCAACGTGGGGGGGGGGGGTTCCGGAGAACACCCACGCTCGGTCTCGTTAGCAACTTGTGTGTACTGTAGCACTCAGCGCTCCCGAGCAAGAACTCAATACACTCAGACATGCAGCAGTAGGAGTGTTATCTCTCCGGAGAGCTCGAAGCTGGGTAAACCGCTTCGTATTAACCGCCTCGATCTGCTCTTCGTGCGACCTCCGGCCCCTTGAACGAAAGGGCTCGGGCCGCCGGTCCCATTGGGGTTCGGGGGCCAGATCAGCCTCCCCGACATCTTTGGCGCGCCAGGTCGGGGGGGGGGGGGTTCCGGAGAACACTCACGCTCGGTCTCGTTAGCAGCTTGTGTGTACTGTAGCACTCAGCGCTCCCGAGCAAGAACTCAATACACTCAGACATGCAGCAGTAGGAGTGTTATCTCTCCGGAGAGCTCCGAAGCTGGGTAAACCGCTCGTGTGCTTCGCCTCGATCTGCTCTTCGTGCGACCTCCGCCCCCCGCCGAACCGAAAGGGGCTCGGTCCGCTGGTCCCATAGGTGTTCGTGGGCCAGATCAGCCTCCCCGACACGGGCACATAAGCCTGAATGGTGGGATGTGTTGCCAGATTATTGCCAATGCTAAATGTGGTGCAAAGAGGTGAATAATACACAATACTGGTTAACATGTCATAAGTGCATAGTTACTTGATTTAAAGTGGAGTTAGCTTTACTATCATATCTAAGGTGATACATATGAATGCATATCATCAAACAAGTAAAAAAAAGTTACGAGTTTGATGGTGACCGGTAGGGCCAAAGTGGGGCACCTTGGCCCTTCAAATCCTCAACATTTTTTGCAACCGCACAAAATTAGCCATTGATTTACATATTTTCGTACACCTTTTAGAATATATTTTTATAAAGGTCAAAGGCCATACATTAAGTAGCACTTGCCCTTGCACAAGAAATGTAGAAACTTCTGGTCCATTCGATGTTTGATATGGATGCCACAGGTCACTCCAGAAGATTTAAGAGGATCATGCTGTAGTTTAACATAGGTTAGACACTTATTTTCAGGTAAAGTTTTATACTGTGTTACCATATTGCTGAGACAGTTAGTGTGACAAGTGTATATGGTGAATTCAAGAAGACCTGGGAGTGGATCTAATGGTGTCCTAATATCATAATATGAACAAATGGAGTTCTGGGAAATGCTAACATTTTCGAACTGCCAACATGACTGAAAGATTTGTCTTTCTTTGCCTATGATTAACATACATAAAATGATTATGAATTTGGAGGTTGTTCTTACTAGAATCTTGAAACAATGGTTTTGTCAAGGTGCTGGGAGTTAAAAAAGTATGATTCACTTTTTTTTCACACATCTTCTTTGGCTACACCCTAGGGCTGTTATACGTCTTCATGTTCTTCAATGTACAAAACAGATAATAAAAAAAGGGGAAGGGAAAATAGTAGTTCTCGTAAGATGTGTATATCATCAATTGGTCCATGCCTCGTATGTCAGCGAGATATTGGAATTTAAGTTGATTACCTTATATATGTCTCTTGTTTTTAAACACTGCATGCCCATGATTGATTGAACAAAAACTATTTTACTTTCAGTGATATTCTATCCCACTAGGAGAAATCATAGTATAAATGGAGACCTTGCTAGCATTTTGGAACTGCATAAAGGTATACCAAAAATCAAATGAAGGAACGTATTCTTGAGTATTATACATGTACTTGAATGTCGAAGGATATAGATGAAAATGTTAAGATAAATTAATGAATTCCTGTGTACAGAATGAAATGAAATACTATTCTCCAGGTAACTTGTGGGCGTGGTACTCCTCACTTGAATAAGTTATTTCCTCAAGATTTTGCAAAAAAAGTTGTTTCCTCGGGAATTGGAGTTCAATGATTAGAGTCAATGGCTCCATAATTTGACAGATTAAGCTCATGATCAGAATGTGCTCATGGAGATTAGATTTGATATGATCTTCCATCAGTAATGTTCAGTTAACAAAAAAACAATTTAGCCAATCACCATGTTGATGCTCATTTCTTGACTATGATTTTCTTTCTGACACAAACATCTCTTGTTGTTTATTCCTCGTTCCAGTATATATGTCTTCCTGACAAGTTGACTTCTTTCACAGGGCAGATGGCGAGCTGGCAAACTTTGTGTATAAAATGATGGTTGCGCCTGCAAATTATGCACATTTGGAGCTTTAAACACTTCAGTCATCCAGCTCCACTCGAACGAATGAAATGAAGGGGCTGACTAGATGTAAATTAAGCACTAATAAGCACACCTCCTCTGGTGCATGAATGTGCCCCCATTACTCCATGAAAGAAACAGTTCCTTTCAAATTCAGGTGCAGGCCATGGCCGGCAAAACAAAAGCCATTGTTCATCGGGAGAGGCAACAATTTTCAACCTGATAACCAATCAAAGGTATATTTGCCTGGTCACTGATGAACAGAACATGGTCCGTCTTGCCAATGTGATGAAGGAGTACATACACTGATCACTGATAGCACGTACGTGGTGCCATCGTTCCTAATCAGAGGAAACGTGTGCCAAACTACCAGTGAATCCCTAGTCAATCTTTTCTACATGCATTACTCATAAATTCAAAAGAGAAAACCTGTGCGTATGAAGCAAAATGTTTCTTGTCGTCATCGTCGTGATCGCGCGGGATTTAATCTGATCAGACACTAGATCTTGCTGGATCTGAGGATGATGAGGTCGAGCTACAGCTCGTCTAAATCTACAGTAGAATATGGAGGACGAACTGTTGCTCGTCAACACAGAATCGGCTTACACGATTATACCGTCGTTGCTTTCCGTGGATCGGGAGTCAGAGGATCGAAACGGGCAGCTAATTAATGGATCGGTGTCACTCACGCATGATCCTTGACACCTAACGAGATCTCTCTCGCACAGTTTGCGTCGTTTCATCCATCCTTTGCGGCAAACTTCTGAGCATGAAATCTTGGTGGAATCTCGGATGCGTCCGACATTTTGTGTAATCTATGGTTGATTAGTCCCTGCTGGCGACTGGACTGCTTCTTGCCGTTAAAAAACGGGGAGGGTGACATTTCGCCATTTTCATTCAGTTCCCTCGCCCCCTGTTTTGCTCCCCTCCAGGGGCACCAAGAGCCGGTACCACTATAACTAGGAAGTGCACACCGTTCTAGGTTCAACAACCAAATTTTAGTGGAAACCGGTCAAAATCAAGTAGGAGTGATACTTTAAAAATTGTGAAAAAAATACAGAGTGCTGGAGAGGTAACATTTACAAACATGACAATATTCAGTTTCAAACTCAATTTCACTTGGGGGCTCACTCGCAAAAACAAATCACTTGGGGATATGAAAATAACCAAATTCAACAACCAAAAGATTGAAACATGTGAAAAATGTGAACTTAATAAAATTGATGCTGAATTTGTTTTCTTGTAGCTTCCAAGTGTTTGTTTTGCGAAAAGCTCCCAATTGAAATTGAATTTGAATATGACATTTGCATGTTTGTGAAACATGTGATGCTGTGTTTCTTTTGTCAGAATTTTTTGAGCATTTGAAATATGGTTTTCCCAGGATTTTCTCTTAGTCTGTATGAGTTCGAATGTCCGATATATTAATGCTCGTGTTTCAAAATGTTGCGAAAACAAGTCGGACGTGCAATACCAAGTATTCTGTGCTTGCATAATTAATATAAAATGTTACCTTTTCATACCTTCAACCAAAAAGAATATTATGGTGTGTATAAAAGTGTTTGGTCCTGCATGTTTATCTTCAGGTGACAAATAAGCAACCACAAGTCCTAAGGGCAACTCCGATGTGGATCACCAAAACGGACATTACCAAATATCCGCAGACACATCTGAAAGTGTCCACAAACAGCTGAGCGGGCGCCAGTCATCCAAGCAGATTCACCAAATGTCCGTCTGTTGTCCAACGGAAAGAGGAGAGAGAAGAGGGGGAGGGGGAAAGTGGGTTTGTGGTGGGATTCAAGGCTGGGTTGGTGTGTCCGCAGTATGTCCCAAACCTCCCCTATATTTGGTACTGATTTGTGGGATTTCGGATGTTCAAACTATTTGGTCCACTGTCCATGGACATTTGATGACTTCTATTGGATGGCAAAATGTATCTGGATCGTCCGATTCAAACATTTACCGGTGATTTCATGATCCACGTTAGAGTTGTCCTAAACTAGGGTGATAAGAGAATCTCTAGCAGACCCCGTATACCGCGGACAGGGGCGGAGATAAGGGGGAGGGAGGGCGGGGGGGGGCGAGCAGGGGCTAGACATCCCCCAATGATCGGCCCCCCTCAATGTCTCACGGGCTGTAGTTGTATACTGATTGTGCTAATGACCGTAGATAATAGCTGCTTAATTAGTAATTAAGCCCAAAGTTAATACTTGGCCTACTAACCGAAGCCCAAGTAGTAGCCCATCTGCCCACTTTGACCGGAAAGCCTACAAGTATGATATTTGTGTCGTTAGTCTAATCTTCAAGATCGATCCACCAGCTAGGTCTCCTGTCGCCGCTCATCGTCTTGTTGCTCCTGCAGTCCAGCCGCTGGGCGCTGCCCCCGTTTGCCAGCCGCCGGGCCCTAACAATCTATGCAGATCATGAAGAGAAGGAGGTTGCTTCCGCGGTGTTTTGCCATACTGTTAATTCTGCCAAGGAGCCAAGCCATTGAGTCCGTTATTTGTGCGTGATCTAGGGCTCAAGTCTAAAGGTACACGAACATACACTTCCTCTACTGCTAGTACTTTTCCGATGGATTACAACCTAGCAGCATAATTAACCTAATAAATCTGGTAGTACTTTTCCTATGGATTAGTTTACTAAATTGATGTTTCTTTGGAAAAACCAAATAAATTAAACATTGCTACTAATTGCTATATATCCTTCTAATTTCCTACTTAGATTTCTTTGTTGTATGATCAATCTATCTCCCCCGCAAATTTTACGAGTATCATGTTCTCTTTTTTCACGTGTTACAAGTATTATATTCGATACAATCTAATAGATAATTGTTAAAAGCTACACCCTCTGTAAACAATTATAAGACATTTTAGATCACAATTGCTTACAGAGGTAGTATAGTGGTTTCAAATTTTTTTGGTTTCGATCGCCCCCCCCCCCTATGTCCAATTCCTGGCTCCGCCCCTGATCGCGGACCCACAAAACTCGTCTACAGTTCGCGGAAAAACGGTTTTGCGGGCCGGCGCAGGCGCCGGCCGAGCAGACCCCGCATAGCGAAACTATTTTTTTTGAAAGATCTAGCATGTTGCTGGCTTTTCATATTACTCACAGCAGAAAGCAATGGAAAAGGAATACATGGTGTTGATTCTAAGATCAGAATTAGGGAACAAAGGAAAGGCTATCAGTACTCATAGCTAGTGATGTCTACTACGCAACCTTCTTCTTGTAGACGTTGTTGGGCCTGCAAGTGTACATGTTTGTAGGACAGTAGCAAATTTCCCTCAAGTGGATGACCTAAGGTTTATCAATCGTGGGAGGCGTAGGATGAAGATGGTCTCTCTCAAACAACCCTGCAACCAAATAACAAAGAGTCTCTTGTGTCCCCAACACACCCAATACAATGGTAAATTGTATAGGTGCACTAGCTCGTGAAGAGATGGTGATACAAGTGCAATATGGATGGTAGATATAGGTTTTTGTAATCTGAAAATATAAAAACAACAAGGTAACTAATGGTAAAAGTGAGCGTAAACGGTATTGCAATGCGTTGAAACAAGGCCTAGGGTTCATACGTTCACTAGTGCAAGTTCTCTCAATAATAATAACATAATTGGATCATATAACTATCCCTTAATATGCAACAAAGAGTCACTCCAAAGTCACTCCAAAGTCACTAATAGCGGAGAACAAATGAAGAGATTATGGTAGGGTACGAAACCACCTCAAAGTTATTCTTTTGGATCGATCTATAAAAGAGTTTGTACTAGAATAACACCTTAAGACACAAATCAACCAAAACCCTAATGTCACCTAGATACTCCATTGTCACCTCAAGTATCCATGGGCATGATTATACGATATGCATCACACAATCTCAGATTCATCCAACCAACATAAAAGTACTTCAAAGAGTGCCCCAAAGTTTCTATCGAAGAGTCAAGAACGTGTGCCAACCCCTATGCATAGGTTCATGGGCGGAACCCGCAAGTTGGTCACCAAAACATACATCAAGTGGCACATGATATCCCATTGTCACCACAGATAAACACGGCAAGACATACATCAAGTGTTTTCATAAAAGACTCAATCCGATAAGATAACTTCAAAGGGGAAACTCAATTCATCACAAGAGAGTAGAGGGGGAGGAACATCATAAGATCCAACTACAATAGCAAAGCTCGGGATACATCAAGATCGTGCCATAGAGGAACACGCGAGAGAACAGGAGAGAGAGAGAGAGATCAAACACATAGCTACTAGTACATACCCTCAGCCCCGAGGGTGAACTACTCCCTCCTCGTCATGGATAGCGCCGGGATGATGAAGATGGCCACCGGAGATGGGATCCCCCTCCGTGAAGTGCGGAACAGGGCCCCGATTGGTTTTGGTGGCTCTGAGAGGCTTGCGGGCGGCGGAACTCCAGATCTAGGTTCTGTTACGGAAGTTTTAGGGTACGAGGTATATATGGGTGAAAGGAGAACGTCGGTGGAGCTACGGCGGCCCCACGAGGCAGGGGGGCGCGCCCGGGGGGGTGGGGGGGGGGGGTGGGGGTGGGCACGCCCCCCACCATCGTGAGCACCTCCCGTATCTTCTCACGTGGGGTCCAAGTCCATCAGGTGGGTTTCCTTCCAAAAATAACTTCTCCGATTGATTTAGATTCGTTTTGACTCCGTCGATATTCCTTTTCCTCGAAACCTTTGAAATAGGCATAAAACAACAAATCTGGGCTGGGCCTCCGGTTAATAGGTTAGTCCCAAAAGTAATATAAAAGTGGAAAATAAAGCCCAATATAGTCCAAAACAGTAGATAAAGTAGCATGGAGCAATCAAAAATTATAGATACGTTGGAGACGTATCAGGCATCCCCAAGCTTAATTCCTGCTCGTCCTCGAGTAGGTAAATGATAAAAAGAGAATTTTTGATCTTGTGATGATACTTTGGCATAATTTCAATATAAATCTTCTTACTTGTGATATGAATATTCAGACCGAAAGATTTAAGACAAAGGTTCATATTGACATAAAAATAATAATACTTCAAGCATACTAATCAAAGCAATCATGTCTTCTCAAAATAACATGGCAAAAGAAAGTTCATCCCTACAAAATCATATAGTTAGGCTATGCTTCATTTTCGTCACACAAAGATGTTCCCAACTTCTACACCCCCGATGACAAGCCAAGAAATTGTTTCATACTCAAATAATCTCAAACTCTTTCAACCTTTACGCAATACATGAGTGCGAGCCATGGGTATAGCACTATGGGTGGAATAGAATATGATGATGGGGATTGTGTGGAGAAGACAAAAAAGGAGAAAGTCTCATATCGACGAGGATAATCAACGGGCTATGGAGATGCCCATCAATTGATGTCAACACGAGGTAGGGATTGCCATGCAACGGATGCACTAGAGCTATAAGTATATGAAAGCTCTACAAAAGAAACTAAGTGGGTGTGCATCCAACTTGCTTGCTCACGAAGACCTAGGGCACTTTGAGGAAGCCCATCATTGGAATATACAAGCCAAGTTCTATAATGAAAAATTCCCACTAGTATATGAAAGTGAAAAAATGAGAGACTCTCTATATGAAAAACATGGTGCTACTTTGAAGCACAATATATGAGACTCACTACATGAAGAACAAGGTGCTACTTTGAAGCACAAGTGTGGTAAAAGGATAGTAGCATTGTCCCTTCTCTTTTTCTCTCTTTTTTGGGCCTTTCTCTTTTTTTGGCCTTGCTCTTTTTTTTCCGGAGTCTCATCCCGACTTATGGGGAATCATAGTCTCCATCATCCTTTCCTCACTTGGGACAATGCTCTAATAATGATGATCATCACACTTTTATTTTTCTTACAACTCAACAATTACAACTCGAAACTTAGAACAAAATATGACTCTATATGAATGCCTCCGGCGGTATACCGGGATGGTGCAATGAATCAAGAGTGACATGTATGGAAAATAATGCATGGTGGCTTTGCCACCAATACGATGTCAACTACATGATCATGCAATGGCAATATGACAAAAGTAATGTATGTCATGAATATGATGATGGAAGTTGCATGGCAATATATCTCGGAATGGCTATGGAAATGCCATAATAGGTAGGTATGGTGGCTGTTTTGAGGAAGATATAAGGAGGTTTATGTGTGATAGGCGTATCGTATCACGGGTTTGGATGCACCGTGAAGTTTGCACCAACTCTCAAGGTGAGAAAGGGCAATGCATGGTACCGAAGAGGCTAGCAAAGGCGGAAAGGTGAGAGTGCGTATAATCCATGGACTCAACATTAGTCAAAAGAACTCATATACTTATTGCAAAAATTTAGAAGCCATCAAAAATCAAGTACTATGCACATGCTCCTAGGGGGATAGATTGGTAGGAAAAGACCATCGCTCGTCCCCGACCGCCACTCATAAGGATGCACAAGCCAGGTACACTTCATGTTTCAAATTTGTCACACAACTTTAACCATACGTGCATGCTACGGGACTTGCAAACTTCAACACAAGTATTTCTCAAATTCACAATTATCAACTAGCACGACTTTGATATTATTACCTCCATATCTCAAAACAATTATCAAGCATTAAACTTATCTTAGTATTTAATTCATTCAAAAAGAAAGTTTCACATATCTTGAATACTAAGTATATTAACATTAAGCAAATTACCATGCTATTAACGACTCTCAAAATAATCTAAGTGAAGCATGAGAGATCAAGTTTCTTTAAAACAAATCCACCACCGTGCTCTAAAAGATCTAAGTGAAGCACTAGAGCAAAAATTATCATGCTCAAAAGATATAAGTGAAGCACATAGAGTATTCTAACAAATTCCAATTTATGTATGGCTCTCTCTCATTAAAGAATTCAGATATTGGTACTTTATTCAAACAGCAAGCAAAGCTAAATAAAACTACATTGCAAGGATAGCACAACTCATGTGAAGAAGCAAACACTTAGGCTCAACCGATACTAACCGATAGTTGTTGAAGAAGAAAGGTGGGATGCCTACCGGGGCATCCCCAAGCTTAGATGCTTCTTGAAATATTATCTTGGGGTGCCTTGGGAATCCCCAAGCTTGAAATTTTTTGTCTCCTTAATTCCTCTCATATCATGGTTTCTCTTCTTTTTATCAAAAGCTTCATTCACAACAAACTCAACAAGAACTCGTGAGATAGGTTAGTATAAACCAATGCAAAACCTTATCATTTTCTACTGTACCAAATCAATTAGATTATTATTCAACATTGCATACTAAATGCCTCTGAATATTTAATACTCCTATCCTTAAATAGAATCATTAAGCAAGCAAACATATGCAAACAATGCAGACATAACAGCAATCTGCCAAAACAGTACAGTCTGTAAATAATGCAAGAGTATCAATACTTCCCTGACTCCAAAAATTATGAACTAAAATTCCCACTGTAATAAATTTATCAGAGCTTAATATGAAAAAAGATTCAACGTTAGACCATGCTCTGACTTTTCTAGGGAATTTTTGCAACAGCGGTAAACTTTCTGTTTTCAAACAGCAACATGCATACAAGCAAAATAAGCATGGCAAAGGCTATCCTTGACTTTTTTTATTGAAACTAAAGGTGCAAAACAATATTCTAACTAACATAAAATAAAAACTAACAAAATAAATGACGCTCCAAGCAAAACACATATCATGTGGTGAATAAAAATATAGCTCCAAGTAAAGTTACCGATGAACGAAGACGAAAGAGGGGATGCCATCCGGGGCATCCCCAAGCTTAGGCGCTTGAGTATTCCTTGAATATTACCTTGGGGTGCCTTGGGCATCCCCAAGCTTAGGCTCTTTCCACTCCTTATTCCATAATCCATCGAATCCTTACCCAAAACTTGAAAACTTCAACCACACAAAACTCAACACAAAACTCGTAAGCTCCGTTAGTATAAGAAACTAAAACTACCACTTAGGTACTGTAATGAACCCATTCTAAATTCATATTGGTGTAATATCTACTGTATTCTAACTTATATATGGTTCATACCCTCCGATACTACTCACAGATTCATCAAAATAAGCAAACAACACATAGAAAACAGAATCTGTCAAAAACAGAACAGTCTGTAGTAATCTGTATAACACGTATACTTCTGGAACCCCAAACATTATGAAATAAATTGCTGGACCTGAGAAATTTGTCTATTAATCATCTGCAAAAAGAATCAACCTAAAATCACTCTCCAGTAAAAAGTTGAGGCTAATCTCGTGAGCGCTAAAGTTTCTGTTTTTTACAGCATGATCATAAAGACTTCACCCAAGTCTTCCCAAAGGATCTACTTGGCACAAACACTAATTAAAACATAAACCACATCTAAACAGAAGCTAGATGGATTATTTATTCCTAAACAGAACCAAAAAGCAAGAAACTAAAATAAAATTGGGTTGCCTCCCAACAAGCGCTATCGTTTATCGCCCCTAGCTAGGCATGATGATTTCAATGATGCTCACATAAAAGATAAGAATTGAAACATAAAAAGAGCATCATGAAGAATATTACTAGCACATTTAAGTCTAACCCACTTCCTATGCATAGGGATTTTGTGAGAAAACAACTTATCGGAACAAGAATCATCTTGCATAGGAAGGTAAAGCAAGCATAACTTCAAAACTTTAAGCACATAGAGAGGAAACTTGATATTATTGCAATTCCTACAAGCATATGTTCCTCCCTCATAATAATTTTCAGTAGCATCATGAATGAATTCAACAATATAACCAGCACCTAAAGCATTCTTTTCATGATCTACAAGCATAGAAAATTTACTACTCTCCACATAAGCAAAATTCTTCTCTTCAATAGTAGTGGGAGCAAACTCAACAAAATAACTATCGTATGATTGAAAATTAAGATCAAGATGACAAGTTTCACGGTTATCATTATTCTTTAAAGCATACGTGTCATCACAATAATCATCATAGATAGGAGGCATGCTTTCATCATAGTAAATTTGCTCATCAAAGCTTGGGGGACAAAAAATATCATCTTCATCAAACATAGCTTCCCCAAGCTTGTGGCTTTGCATATCATTAGCATCATGGATATTCAAGGAATTCACACTAACAACATTGCAATCATGCTCATCATTCACATATTTAGTGCCAAATATTTTATAGATTCCTTCTTATAGCACTTGAGCACAATTTTCCTTTCCATCATACTCACGAAAGATATTAAAAAGACGAAGCGTATGAGACAAATTTAATTCCATTTTTTTGTAATTTTCTTTTATAAACTAGACTAGTGCTAAAACAAGAAACAAAAAGATTCGATTGCAAGATCTAAAGATATACCTTCAAGCACTCACCTTCCCGGCAACGGCGCCAGAAAAGAGCTTGATGTCTACTACGCAACATTCTTCTTGTAGACGTTGTTGGGCCTGCAAGTGCACAGGTTTGTAGGACAGTAGCAAATTTCCCTCAAGTGGGTGACCTAAGGTTTATCAATCCGTGGGAGGCGTAGGATGAAGATGGTCTCTCTCAAACAACCCTGCAACCAAATAACAAAGAGTCTCTTGTGTCCCCAACACACCCAATACAATGGTAAATTGTATAGGTGCACTAGCTCGGCGAAGAGATGGTGATACAAGTGCAATATGGATGGTAGATATAGGTTTTTGTAATCTGAAAATATAAAAACAGCAAGATGACTAATGGTAAAAGTGAGCGTAAACGGTATTGCAATGCATTGAAACAAGGCCTAGGGTTCATACGTTCACTAGTGCAAGTTCTCTCAACAATAATAACATAATTGGATCATATAACTATCCCTTAATATGCAACAAAGAGTCACTCCAAAGTCACTAATAGCGGAGAACAAATGAAGAGATTATGGTAGGGTACGAAACCACCTCAAAGTTATTCTTTCGGATCGATCTATAAAAGAGTTTGTACTAGAATAACACCTTAAGACACAAATCAACCAAAACCCTAATGTCACCTAGATACTCCATTGTCACCTCAAGTATCCATGGGCATGATTATACGATATGCATCACACAATCTCAGATTCATCCAACCAACATAAAAGTACTTCAAAGAGTGCCCCAAAGTTTCTATCGAAGAGTCAAGAACGTGTGCCAACCCCTATGCATAGGTTCATGGGCGGAACCCATAAGTTGGTCACCAAAACATACATCAAGTGGCACATGATATCCCATTGTCACCACAGATAAACACGGCAAGACATACATCAAGTGTTCTCATAAAAGACTCAATCCGATAAGATAACTTCAAAGGGGAAACTCAATTCATCACAAGAGAGTAGAGGGGGAGGAACATCATAAGATCCAACTACAATAGCAAAGCTCGGGATACATCAAGATCGTGCCATAGAGGAACACGCGAGAGAACACGAGAGAGAGAGAGAGATCAAACACATAGCTACTAGTACATACCCTCAGCCCCGAGGGTGAACTACTCCCTTCTCGTCATGGATAGCGCCAGGATGATGAAGATGGCCACCGGAGATGGGATCCCCCTCCGGCAGGGTGCCGGAACAGGTTCCCGATTGGTTTTTGGTGGCTACAGAGTCTTGCGGCAGCGGAACTCCTGATCTAGGTTCTGTTCTGGAAGTTTTAGGGTACGTAGGTATATATGGGTGAAAGGAGAACATCGGTGGAGCTACGGGGGCCCCAAGAGGCAGGGGGTGCGCCCAGGGGGGTGGGCGCGCCCCCCACCCTTGTGAGCACCTCCCGTATCTTCTGACGCGGGGTCCAAGTCCATCAGGTGGGTTTCCTTCCAAAAATAACTTCTCCAGTTGATTTCGTTCCGTTTTGACTCCGTCTGATATTCCTTTTCCTCGAAACCTTTGAAATAGGCATAAAACAAAGAACTGGGCTGGGCCTCCAGTTAATAGGTTAGTCCCAAAAGTAATATAAAAGTGGAAAATAAATCCCAATATAGTCCAAAACAGTAGATAAAGTAGCATGGAGCAATCAAAAATTATAGATACGTTGGAGACGTATCAGCTAGATGGCTTCTTCTCTCTTTTTGGATCTCAATACAATGTCCCCCCCTCTCTCGTGGAGATCTATTCGATGTAATCTTCTTTTTGCAGTGTGTTTGTTGAGACCGATGAATTGTGGGTTTATGATCAAGATTATCTATGAACAATATTTGAATCTTCTCTGAATTCTTTTATGTATGGTTGGTTATCTTTGCAAGTCTCTTCGAATTATCAGTTTGGTTTGGCCTACTAGATTGGTCTTTCTTGCAATGGGAGAAGTGCTTAGCTTTGGGTTCAATCTTGCGATGTCCTTTCCCAGTGACAGTTGGGGCAGCAAGGCACGTATTGTATTGTTGCTATCGAGGATAACAAGATGGAGCTTTTATCATATTGCATGAATTTATCCCTCTACATCATGTCATCTTGCTTAAGGCGTTACTCTGTTTGGTGTGTATATTAAGTATCTCACTATCCTTTTCACAGCCTTAAGATGACACTCTTTAGGGGCCGCTTGATATCGTGCACCCATGCACACACTTAGCATAATCACTACAAAAAAAGACACATCCGGGACATTTTGGGCCGAACAATTTTTTTTGTCATACATATGACACTTCTATGACGATAATTCTGACAAAACCCGGTATCATCATAGATGTGGTGGGATCCTACTTCTATGACAAAAAATCATGACATAAAATGGGCATTTCGTCCTGGGCGGGCTGGAGATGCAGCTGCATGACATTCTTTGGGCCGTCCATGACGGAAAAAACCGTGGTAGAAGCGAGGGGGAGGAAAATTTTGGGGAGTTGCCGGTTACGGTGGGAGGTCGGGGGCCGAGCGATGCGCGTTTCTCTCGTACGTACGCGTGTGTGTGTGCGAGGCGTTCGCTCTAACTGAACCCGAGCGAGGCGTTGGGCTCTAACTGAACCCGAGCGATCGCGACCGCAGCTACACATTCTTGAACCCGGCGATCGAGCGATGGTCGTTAATCAACCCGATCGGCGATTCTTCGCCATCGCCGCTAACTGAAGCCGATCGATGCTGCCTCTGGATGAACAGTGAGCGTTGCGGGGGGGTTTGGATGAACAGTGAGCGGTGGCGTTGCCTCTGGATGAACAGGACCCCGTGGTGTGGTGGAGGGCTGGATGAACAGTAGACGGTGGAGGGGTGCCCGTGGAGGGGTGGTTGAACAGGACCCCATGGTGTGGAGGGCTGGATGAGCGATGAGACGGTGGAGGGGTGGTTGAGCGATGGCCGGTGGAGTAGCGCGCGATGGAGGCTGGATGAACAGGAGCCCGTGGAGGCTGGAGGAGGTCGACGGTAGCCCGTGGAGGCCGGAGGAGGTGGACGGTGGAGATGAGCGGTATCCTGTGGAGTCCCGTTATGGCGGTACGCCACACCTCCCGATGAACAGGACCCTGTTTGACCGTAGCGCCCAACACAAGTCCGCTTTCGGTCTGCTTTTGCACGCCACACCCCTCCCGATCAATAGTACCCCCATTTCGACCTTATGAGGTCTGTTTCCTCCGTTTTGCGGTACGCCACACCCCTCCCGATCAACAGGACCCCGTTCCGAACGTAGGAGGTCCGTTTCCTCCGTTCTGCAGTACGCCAGGCTCGTTTCCATCACCTGTTCCGTCCAAGCCCTCCCGAGGAACAGGACCACGCATTCCGTTACGACCCAGCTGGTTGGCTCCCCATGAACTGACGACGACGTTGTTTCTCCGTTCCGACCCAGCCATGTACGTATGCACGAGTAGGCGTTCGAGACCCTGCCCGTATGTACGTATGTGGCCGTATTTTTTTTCTTGCACCCTGGCCGTTGTACGTACTTGTACATGCTGCGTGCGCGCCTCTACTATGACACGTGCGCGCCTCTACATCGACCAGTAAATATGTACGTACACGTTCGCGACCAGAATGACAAGGCTACGTACGCTTCGACCAGGTGGGTCCTGACTGTCAGGCACTTCCTTGCGTGCGAAGATGTAGCTGGTGGGTCCCAGCAGTCAGGGAGAAACATTTTTTTTCGTGAAATACGGTGGCCTGTCCGGTGGGTCCCCGCTCTTAGGTGGAGGAATAATTATTTTTCGCGTAATAAGGAGGCACTTCCTTGATGCGGCCGTGGACCCAGCTGTCAGCCTCTCCACGTACAGCCACATCCGATGGAAGTCGTTCCTTGACCACGTTGACCACGCCGCGCCGAGAGCACCAGGGCGGTGGACGATGGCGAGGCCTTGGAAGGGGACGACGAGGAGTGGGGAAAGACGCGGCAGGGGAAGCCCGCGCGGAGAGGAGTACGAGGGTTCACTGGTTCGGCTGTGGTCGCTGCAGGGCCTGGCCAGTGGTGGGAATAGTAGGGGGCGGTGAGGCCTCCGCGGCAGCACATCCGGCCACGAGAGGCAGGAGCATGCGGCACGACCGGCGCTGCTTTGGGCGGCTGGAGCAAGAAGACAAGAGGTTGAAGAAGCACTACGGCCGTTGGATGGACATCGTACGGTCCTTTGGAGCTAGAATCGTTTATATTGACTAAGTTGACAAAGCCCTCCGTCCCCGTCAACTTAGTAGGCCCACAAGTCAGCCTCCCACCAAGGTGGGTCCCAGCTAGCAGGGGGTATTCATTTTTATGCGTAATAAGGAGGCACTTCCGGTGGGTCCGAGCTGACAGGAGGGGAACGTTTTTTTTGCAAAATATGGTGGCCCGTCGGGTGGGTCCCAGCAGTCAGGGGCAAACATTTTTTTTACGAAATACTGGTGGCCTATCCGGTGGGTCCCAGCTGTCAGGTGGAGGAATAATTATTTTCCGCGTAATAAGGAGGCACTTCCTTGCGGTTGCCATGGACCCAGCTGTCAGCCTCTCCACGTACAATATTCTTCCGATGGAATTCGGTCGTTGACCACATTGACCACGCCGCGCCGAGAGCACCACGGCGGTGGATGACGACGAGGCCTAGGAAGGGGACGATGCGGAGCCGGGGAAGACACGGCAGTGGATGCCCACGCGGAGAGGAGTACGAGGGTTCACTGGTTCGGCTGCGCTGCCATCGCCGCAGAATAACAGAGGGTGTGGGCGAGTGGAGTGGAGGGATGGCCTGTCCAGCGGGAGTAGTATGGGGGCAGTGAGGCCTCCGCGGCAGCACAGCCGGCCACGGGAGGCAGGAGCAGGCGGCACGACCGGCGCTGCTTTGGGCGGCTGGAGCAAGAACACCAGAGGTTGAAGAAGCACTACGGCCGTTGGATGGACATCGTACGGTCAGTCGAGCTAGAATCGTGCATATTGACTAAGTTGACAAAGCCCTTCGCCCCCGTCAACTTAGTAGGCCCACTATACTGGGTCCCAGCTAGCAGGGGGAGTATTCATATTTTTGTGCGTAATAAGGAGGCACTTCCTTGCGTGCGAAGATATAACTGGTGGGTCCGAGCTGCCAGCGGCGTAACGTTTTTTTCGCGAAATACAGAGGCCCTTTCGGTGGGTCCCAGATGTCAGGTGGAGGAATCATAATTTTGCCCATAATAAGGAGGCATTTCCTTGTGTGCGGCCGTGGACCCGGTATCGGCCTCTTCACGTCTGATCCACTTCAGATGCATGTCGATCGTTGACCACGTTGACCACGCCACGCCGAGAGCACCAGGCGGTGGACGACGGCGAGGCCTAGGAAGGAGCGACACGGAGGCGAGGAAGACTTCGGCAGTTGTTTCCCGCAGCGGAGGGGAGTATGACTGTCTGAGGGTTTACTTGGTTCGTCTGCCGTCGCGAGAGAATAACAAAGGTTTGGGACTGTGGGTGAGTAGAGGGATGGCTAGGCCAGCGATGGGAGTATGGTGGGGCGGTGAGGCTGCTTGTGGCCTTCTGACCCGGCTTGGAGGAGAGGAGCAGCAGTCCACTTGGCGCTTGTTTGAGCTTTGGAAGCAGGAAGAACAGAGATTGAAGAAGCACGACGGCCGTTGGATGGACATCCAACGATTATCTGAGCCATCTGTGGAAAGCTTCAAATCTGTGGAAAACAGCATACAGCCCATCTGCCATTATTTCAAATAATTTACAGCCCATTTGCTAATTCTTACGGGTTTTTTTGGAGCCCATATTCTTTTTGTTAGCATTACAACCCATATTGTGGCCACAGTTAAAAAATTATACGAAATTTTGCATATGTCGGTCTTGATGCGAACTGTTTTTAATCCGAAATTTCGAGTCACATTCAGACTGATTTTAAAAATAAATGTATATCAATATAAAATCCAATAAATTGTCCATGCATAAAAATCAATGCAATTTAAAATCTCGAAATGAAACAAAGATATTTGAAACTAATTACCGGTTTGATGTGTTTTAAAAATGTACAGCCCATTTCTCATTACTGATAGGCCATTTTCTCGGCCAGCCCGAATGAAGCTCTCCTCGTCTTGAAAGATTTGCAACCCAATAGGCCTGATAAAGCGACTTACTTGACAAATCACAAAAAACTGGGCTAGCCATTTTCAGAAAGAAAAGAACTCTTGGGCTGATGCGTGGTAAACTCAAAAGAAAAGGTTGTCTAGACAGGCCAGAGTGTCCCGCACAGCCCAGTTGACACCCTGCTTCCGTCTCAAAAACAAATTAGATAAATGCCACTCCAATTATGGCGATTCACAAAAATGCCACTGCAATTTTTGCAAACTTTGAAAAACGCCACTGCAGTTTGCAAACTTTGAAAAACGCCACTCCAGACTTCGAAAAATGCCACTAGAAATGGCATGAAATGACATTTTTCAAAGTTTGAAAATTGCAGTGGCATTTCTCGGATACGCCAAATTTGGAGTGGCATTTATCAAATTAACCCAAAATAAAAATAACTGGGCGAAAGCTGCTGGGTCCACGGTGTCGGCCGCTTGTTGTGCAATTCTCTCGTTTATTGACTACGTTGACAATGGCATGGGACCCAGATGTCAGAAATCCACTAGAAGGAGCCATTTTTTTATTGGCTTGAAATAAGGAGGCACTTGCTTGCGTACTGCCATGACCTTGGCGGGTCCATGCTGTCATCCTTTCCACGTACAATCATCTCCTGATTGTGTACGCGTCAACTTGCTAGGCCCACAAGTCCGCCTCTAAACCCGTGGAAGACAAATACAACCCATTTAAAAGGCTGTCTAGACAGGCAATCTGTGGTACACGCTAAATGCCGGCACCGGCGTCCTGCGCCTCGCCTCGGACTTGCAAGAGGTGCGATAAGGCGTTGCTTTCGTAGCGTGTTGGCCCTTTCCAAGCCGGCGTGGTCCACCGAAGCTTCGGCTTCCAAGCGGGAAACCCACTTGAGAGCTGGTAGTAAAAATCGGCGTCGCGAATGCGTGCGTGCCCGACAGCCTCCAGGGCTATTTGTCGGGCGCCGGCCTCCATGTAGTCGGCCCAGTTGCGGGCGCTCTACTCGCGACTTCAGAAGGCGTCGGTCTGTTGCTGCTCCATGTCCGCTGGCGGCGCAAATCGGCGATACGCTGCTCCTCCGCCAGGCGGTCGCGCTCCAACAACTCCTGCTCCTCCGCTATGCGGTCGCGCTCCAACAACTCTTCGATCTCCGCATTGCCATCTAAAGACATATAGAATGCCTCCTCCCTCCGTCTGCCTTTCGGTGAAAAAGCGAACACTAGTTCCGGCGTCGCCTACCACGGACGGGCAGGGGCATGGCGGACGTGGCGAGCGACGTCGGTCCGGTGGGGGCTTATGAGGATATGGCGAGTTGGGTCACGGTGGCACCTGAGAAGGCCGGGAAACAATACTTATAGGGGGAAGGTAGCGCGACGGTCATCGTAATTCAATTCATAATGGCTTAGCGCGCCACCTTGCCGTGGAAAACTAGAGAAACTGAAATTATGACTGTGCCGTCCCGTCCCGTCTGGGTCGCACGCCGGCATGGCGGTCAAACGAGTGCACTCGAATCATCTCCCTCTTTGTCAATAATGATTCCACGGATTTAAAAAGCCCGCAACCAGTAAAGTGTATCTTTTGCGCATCAGGTAGCTGCCTTAATTACGGCCGGCTGCATGCAGGCACTTCGAATCGCTTCAGGCAAGATGCAGCGAAGCAGCATGCAACGAGTCGCTGAGGGCACGCATGCAGCCACTTAAATCACTGGAATTAATTAGGCTTAAACTTCTGCATGCCGTTAATTATTGCCATGACTTGGTCTTGCTGCTTTGCTCACGGGACTAACAAACCCGGACGGAGGGGGTACCTTGGTTGGTGAGAGGTTTGAATTAAGCCCTGCAAACCGGAAAGGAGGTACTAGTACATGCGTGATCCGCTATTTATTCGTGTAGGATCAAGTAGGTCATTTCTTGAATTGAGCCCTGCAAACCGGAAAGGAGGTAGTACGTGTGTGATCCGCTATTTATCCGTGTAGGATCAATAGTGTAGCTTGTCAGTTTCTTTAGAGGTAGGCATTTTTATCCATGTAGGATCGATAGTGTAGCTTGTCAGTTTCTTCAGAGGTAGGCATTTTTATTCAAAAAACTGCCACTTTGCATCTTAAATCATAAATAAAACTGTCAGGAGCGCATTTGTGGGCTAGCTAGTGATCGATCAGTAACTTGTAAACACTGAGCGAACAGAAATAAGTAACTGTTAATGCATCTCAATGATTCACAGATCATATACAAATATGTAGCTCCAAAAGCAAAGGTCAGCCACTTCGAATCTTGCGTCGCAACTAAAACTAACCAAAGACGATTCCCATACATAAGATCAACATGTTAATGCATCTCAATGATTCACAGATCATATACAAATATGTAGCTCCAAAAGCAAAGATCTAGAAAAACACCTGTTCTTCCTACTAACATGGATGCTTCTCTTGGCCAACATTCAAGTCTGGTGAAAGACAAATTTGTTTGTGAAGTCTAGAATTCCTCTTGCAAACGTAAGTGGTTTCACCAACAGCCGGAACCATGAGAATGAACCACACATGATGGAGGAACATCCACTGCAATATGATTTGGTCTTCTCTCGATCACACCGCGAGACTATTTTCGGAATACATACATTAACTTAGGCAAAATGATGTCCATTGCATAATCAGACCAAAGCAATGAAGCACCTAGTGTTGGATAGTAAATAGTACAGTACTACTTTTCTGTAGTCCATGAAGTGACTATCCAATCTTTGTGTCTATTTTCAAATGGCACTGTATGCAGTGACTATACTATTCTCTTGTGCAGTTCAACCAAAATTGCGAACACTTTGTTTGTTTGCCAAATAGCAACGGGCAGACATCTCTGTCTGCACAAATATCAAGCAGCTAGTAAACATATACCACACCATGTTTGCAGTGATGGAAGAGGTGAAATCGATATAACCTAAATTGAGCATCCAATCATTGAATCCTGTCCTGCACCTCCAATGTAGGTCCACCCTGCCAATAAATTCACATGCAAGCCACTAGTATTACTATCTAATGACAGTACAAAAAGAGTAGCAAGATAGTAGCAAACCATGTACCTTCATAATGAACAACTGATAGTGCCACCAATTGGATATGAAGGTTTGGAAAAAAACATGCTCCTAATGTTGAACCAGTTGGACTTTTTGTGCAATTCCACTAAAATTGAGCATCCCTGTTTGCATAGATATTGAAAGTGTGATTACTATAAAAGTGGCACTAGTTGAAGCATAGACTCACAAATATAAGCATTCCAATTTCTTAATGGGAAAAGGTAGCAAGACTGTTTCTAACCACCTGTTTGAAGGAATAAATAAAGCAACAACGGCTGATGTCAAGAAGGCATACATAGTTTTTTCTGAAAAACTGAGCCATTCCTGACCCTTCGTCTTCTTTTAAGCAAATTTTGTGCAGTTCTACTAAAATTAAATGCCATCATCGCCTTGACAATTAAATGACACCGTACAAAAGGAAATGACTTAAAATTACATCATGATGTCAGGTATGTAGTCGACAGACATTAGAGACAAACATACAGACCTCCTCCGATAACATAATGAACATTAATTTTAACAAAGGTGTGACTAGCTTTACCGGGATAATTTGAGCGAACTCTACACCCTCTGTTCCTTAATATAAGACGTTTTCGCGGTTCAATTTAAAGTACCCAAACGTCTAGTATTTAGAAAAATAGGTAGTAGTTTTCTTGAGCACATATCTGGGAAAGCTTGCCACACTTTATTTATGTCCATACGCTAATGCAACACCATTCAAATACTACAAATATACACTAATCCAGTGGCTAGTGCAACAAAGAGAGTAGTTAGTTTATTACGAGTGCAGTACAATGGTTTCTTGAACAGATTTCAATAAACTCTAGCACCTTTGGAAGGTTTCTATAAGACTTAACAATACAAAATGTAAAGGTAACAAGTTTCAGCATTGGTATACTAGCTGTGCATGAGCATTAAACCAAATACAAAAGTCTGAAGGTAACTAGCATTATTAACTAATGACAGTATAAAAAATTGCAAACCATTTACCTCCAAGGTAAATATCATTTCGAACTCGGGGGGACCTTTAAATTGCTATCCCAATCTTGATAATCGATCAAACATAACTTGATCGAACGAATCAAGAGAACAGCCGGAGGAGGAGGTGCCCACTCTTGACCTTTCCTCTTGTCTTCATAATTATGCATGCAGTTTAACCAAAACAAAATGACATCAGCGCCTTGGCATTTTGGTGACACTGTACAAAAAAATTAACTTATCTCATGAAGTGAGGTATGTAACCTATAAGCATTAACAGTGCAAAAATCTGGAGGTAGTAACAAGTTTCATCGTTGGTATACTGGCTGTGCAGCAGCATTAGAATGCCTTAGCTGAAAAATCTTTAATACATCCACAATCAACAGCTAACCCTGAAATAATCCGGTGACATTAAATGGCATTGCTTAAATTTATCGGTGGCATTAGACTGAGTGCGGCATTAGTTAAATGTGGCATCACTTTAGCGATAGCATTGCTTGACTTGATTCTTTGGCGTTATACTAACAGCCAAAAAAGTGGCAATAAGAGCATGGGAGGCCCATTCGAACAGTGGGCGCACCAGTACGATGTACCTCCACGGACGCAGAGTGGTGAGGGAGGTATGGTTGCCCACAGCAAAAATATCCAGGCAGCATATGTGGATTACGTCCCATTTTTGTTCTCTTTAGCCGCCTTTTTCCTATGTGAGGACAACAAACCGATCAACCTGGTCATTCTCTATTGTGTTGTCATGCCTTTCTACCCTTCTTCAACCAAGAGACATGAGACTCGTTCCTTAGCTACTGATTTTCCCCTTTTCAACCTAGATGCGGGTTCGATGCCTACTCTCTTGGACAGTACAGTCTCCCTTCCTTTCCTTATTCAACCCAGACATGGATTAGTCTGCATGAAGTAGGGTTTCCTTTAATAGTGCAAATTATGGTTTTCATCTGCGTGGCCAGCAGAGCAGAGGATAGCAAATTGGGAAGATGGTGGAGTGGAAAAAGATCCACATGCAACGACGTGCCAGATGGGGCAATAGAACAAGGGTATGGTTCGAAAAGAGGTAGCATACCTGAGGGTCGGTGGGAAGTGGCTTCGCTCGTGGTCGTCGTCCTCTGCACACACTACGACAGCGAGCTTGGGGATGGAGGCCATCCCGCGCGGGCGCTAGGTCTGAGAGGACGGCCTTGTCGTCAGTGCGTGACCTCGCTCGCCGACGGTAATGCGTCAATGCTGCCGCGTCCTTTTCTTCCCGGCGGATCTGTGACCACCGGTGAGGAGGAGAGAGGGGCCGTCTTTTTAGATCTGGAGAGAGGGTGGTAGTGTGAGAAGCAAGTAGGCAGCCCTTGGCAAGAAAGCGCTGAAGCTCCGGCCTATATATCTTTTTTATACTACTAGTACCGGAGGTGGAGTAGTGGTAGAGTAGTTTATATTTTCTCTGCGTCTGAGTACAGTTAGTCGTGCTTCAAAACTGAACGACACGCCATTAAAAAAAGGTCGATAACTAATGTGGCACCCCGGGCCAACGCGGCCAGATCGCATTTTGCACGAGAAATTACACACCATGTTTCGTTGACATGTGGTCCCGTTCCAACATATCAGTGAGACGACGGCGAGTAGTAGGAGTATTTCCGAACGGACGTGTAGGCCGGGGCGCCTCTTCGTGAACCGTGGCAAACTAGCAACCGTCCACCGACTCTTCGCCTTTCCCTCTCGATTTGGAACTGCTGTTGCACGCTCTTCCTCTCCCTCCTCCATTTTCCTTTAGCCCTTCACCCTTTCTTCTGCCATTGTTCGATTGTCTTCTTCATGGAGGGAACAGGCCGGAAATGACCCCGTTATTCTTTCCCCGATCTGAAAGATGACGTGGTGGAGGAACTCATTGATCGGTGCGACGTCATCACCTCGGCTAGCATGGCAGGTTCGTTCAAGCCCATTCTCGACTCAACTAATAACATCATTACAAGGAACCCAAGAGTCAAGGAGCGGTTTGATCTCCCCTATCTTCTTCGCCGTGACCCTAATGACTGGCGCCGACACGACGGAGGCCTCGCCCTGTGCAAGTTGATGCCGCTTGATAATGATATGTATGATGTTAAGATGCCATTGCTTGAGGGCAAGGTTTGGGCAGGCGCAAATGGAGATTGGGTTATTTACATTGGGTCCAACTGCGAGTGGGAACTTGTGAATGTGTACACTCGTGACCGGGTTCCACTTCCAAAAATCTCAGCAGACTGCCCAGAGGTTGAGCACACCGGTATTGTATGCATGTTCAAATACGATCATGGTGACTGTCTTCTATGGAAGATAGCAATTTGTCGAGTTCCCAACCGCTCTTGGAATTACAACAACTATGAAGTTGTTGCTATCTTCGACAAGCTTGTTGCCGTCCTTGGTGGTTTGACTCGATGGATATTGCTCAAAAATCAGTTTTTCTACACGGATGAGTACTGTGATGCAATTCAATACAAGGGCCTTGTGTTAGCTTCCACCACTCGTGGCACTGTTTTTGCATGGGATCCTCGTAGTTTCGGTACGTTTGTCTTCCACCGTAATTATAATTGTTTCATCCACATGCATGCGGGTTAGCAGGTTTCCCTTTACTAATTAACCTTCTTCTTGTGTTTCCAAGGTCCTGTGAACATCCCACCACCTATACTTGAAAAATTTTATAACCAAGGGGGAGATGAAAATGGTGATGATCACGAGCATGTGAACGAGCAGCGCCCATATACTCTGTGGCGCCTGGCAACTAATTCCGATGGATCGCCTCTTCTTGTGTGTATACAGCCCACGGATGATGTTACTGCAAAGGAAGCAGGTGTAGTCTCCCTGGTCGCACTCTCCGGACCTATTCCAACACCCGTTGCATGGTATTCGGGATGGATAATAGTGTGCTAGCGCCAACTCCTTCTCCCTGGTACAGAATTGATAGTCTTGGAGAAAACTCGCTCTTCCTTGGACAAAACTATCCGATGATGGTGAAAGGCGATCCAACTGCTGTTGACACAATATTACTAGTACCATTTATGAGAAGCAACTTTGTCTATACCTCGGACATTTGGGTGGTTCCCTACCCTGGTACTGATATAGTAGGCCGCTTCAGCCTGGATGATCAGTCCTGCGTTGGTCTCCAGATTGACAATGGATGGCCCGTCCCAGAGAATCACTTGTGGTTCAAAGCAAGCATTTCCAACGCGAGGAACGGTTGAGTTGAAGTTCATTTCATTGCTTGTTATTTGTTGTATGGTGAAAACTTTAGTATTTATAATGTATCCTCATTGTCTATGTGGGTAATGACCTGTTGTATGTAATAAAATGATATGCCTGTGATAAACTTACTAAATTTATGAATCGCTTTCGAGTCGCTTCTCTGAGTGAGTGGTGTGATGAGGCAAAAAAATATTTTCCGAATACATAATTGTACGTGCATTGCAACAGATTATAGGATGAGGCCCATCAACAAAAGTAGTACACTATTTTTAATAGCTTCACATGCTTCGCGTCAAGGCGGGTGTTTTCTTGTAGCCATATGTTAATGTGTTCGCAGTACGTAACCAGCACCTCGAATCCTCGATACTAGTACTATATAGTAGGAGTAAGTAGTAGGAGTAGTAGGGTGGCATGGGCCAGAACAAGCATTCACGTCCAGGAGTACGGCACACGCCACCACCACGACATCCATCTGACACCATATTATTTCTTGGAGTCCGTGCTAGAGCAATATCTTCAACCTCGTCATTTCTCTAACTTCAGCCATCGCGCGGCGGGCGAGGTGGGGGTTTGCCGATAGTCGGTTTCCTTAACTGTGGTCCCACTTGTAAGGCCAACTCCAACGCACGACCCCAAACGGACCTCCGTTTTGCACGAACTCCAATGATAATTTTGACTAGAAAAGCAAGACCAAAGAAAACAAGAACCACAAGAATACATTTTACTACTCCTGTAAGTTGGATTAGTGCCTTCTCGATGCATTCATCGTTGATCTGCGGAGGCTCGATCTTGCGTGCTTCTTTCTTCTTCGAGTGTAAAGAAGTAGACGTTGCTTCCTTGCATCTAGTCTCATGTCTAGCCTCTATTCTAGTAGGAGTATCAACAAGTGCACTAATCTCATCTCTAGCCTCATGCTAGCTAAAAGTGATAGAACATCTACTAAATTGCGCTCTATCAATATATGGATGTACTCTTCTTCCCAATACAAAAACTTGCATCCATTCTACTCCCTCCATTGCACAATACATGCCTTCTATTTGTCAAAATATATATGTATCTAGACATGTTTTAGTATATAGGTACATCCATTCTTGGACAAATGGAAGTCAAGTATTTTGGAACGGAGGGACTACACAATAAAAATTTTAAGTTAGCACAACTAGTCTAATCCGAGAGCAGAACCAAAGATTTGGTCGGGTTCTTCCTCCTTTTGCATTATCGTGGGACATCCGGCATCCAGTCGTGTCATGAAAGAAAATAGAGTGGTAGTTGAAGCCACGAGAGGGTGCATCTTGGGTTAAGCTGTAAATAGAATCTTACTACTCTTGAGTAACTCCAAAAGCTGGCCACCAAGATCTTTATTGGATTTGTTTTTCATCACCGTAACGCCGAGGTGAAAGATGTGTAGGTTCGATTGGGTCCGCTTGCGTTTTCAACGACATGTGGGACCGCATGTGAGCAAGCAGACGATGGGCTCAGCGCATCCGGCTGGCTGGCTGAGAAGAGAGATAGAGGAGGGCTGAGCATGCATCGCAGGAAATTTGTTCTATGTACCTCGATATAGGCTCGATATAGTGGGGTGGCATGGGCCATAACTAGCATTCACGTCTAGCAGTACGGCACACGCCACCCACACGAGTCCCATCCGACACCAATTTTCTTGGAGTCCGTGCTATAGCCATCTCTTCTCCCTCCTGTTTTCTCAGCCATCGCGCGGTGGGCGAGGTGGGGGTTTGCCGATAGTCGGTTTGCTCAACTGCGGTCCCACTTGTAAGTGAAAATGCAACACCGCACGCATTCCCGCTTGAGCGGCGTGTCGGACCAACCATGTGGGCTTGCGACGCGAACACGACAGGCTTTTCCTTTTGAACTCGTAACTTGTAAAATTTGGTTCTGCTCCATGGCACGACCGATAGATAGAAAATAACGATTTTGCCTAGAGTAATGAGAAGTTTGGTTCTGGCGCCGTTCATGCATGGAGTACGTCCGAAAATTATGAAGTTGATGCGAAAGGTAAAATAATTACTGTAGTATCATATACTACTACATGGATTTGACGGAAAGATAAAAATACATACGGATCCATCAACGACATCCTCAAGCCCTAGTGCGCTGGGTCACCAACCGACGTGTGAGGAGCAACGGCGTTGGCGGCGAAGCTCAACGTGCTTGAACAAGGTTGCCGTCAAGGTTGCCCTGCGGTCCAAGAAGGCCAGCGTCCTATCGTCCTCCTCTTGCATGTAGTAGTCCTTGTGGACGATTTGCGCGTAGATGTGGGTGATTAAGTCGATGGTGTCTTGTTGCGCCAGGCGCTGCACGGCGAGCGCGACCTCGAGGTGGACATTCTCCGTGACGGCTGAGCAGTCCTTGAGGGCCACCAAAGGTCGTCGAAGAGGTTGTCACCATAGTGGCCGTTGAGGGTGGTGGGAATCGCAGAGCCCGGGCGTCGGCCGGAGGCTTACGTCAAAGTCGTCCATGAAGCTTCTTGACAACGGTGAACTTGTCGAGGAAACCGACGAGGACCTCGTCGAACAAGGAGACGAAGCTGTCGTCCAAGCGGCCCTTCGCCCTGGCGGCCTCAAGCAATACTACCTGGAGACGTTCCTCAGTGTCGGGCCGCAGGCCGGCGTCGTGGACCATCTGGCACAGCCGGCTGATGCTCGCGCTAATCGCCTCCATGGGTCTAGCTTAGCTTCTAGCCAACTGATCTTGCGATTCGAATGATCACTCTTGCCCTTGGTTAGCGTGCGTAGGTGCGTAGGATTTCATACTGCTCCTCGGCCCTCTACTGCACCTGCCTTTCGCTGTATGATAGGTGGGCCAGCCACCCCCTGGGCCCACGTGTCATTCACCCAAAGGCAGTTGGTGTAAGTCAATGAAGCTGCGTCCCCCTCCGTGCCGGTGCAATATAGTCATCTCACCGGACCTCTAGTTGGGGCCAAGCGAGAGAAGTTTGATGTTTACTGGTTTATTGGTCCCCTTTGCATTTTGCGCCAAGTTTTGACCTTTGATTTAACTAATAAAATGTTAATGCATGTAAACAAAAATGTTGTGTAAGTCACCTTACGAAAACTAAATAATCCCTAAACACTTAGGCACGGTGCATTAACTCCCTCCTTGTTTCTTATTTCGTGACATATCAACCAATGAGAGATGTGGGCCGTGCATGCTTTCAATGACTTGAGACTACCAAACATGACATGCAGTGTTTAGTTCATTGCATGTAATCCTATATGTACTCTAGTTAGCAAAAAAACATTAAGCTCTCTCGCCGATAGGAATAAAACACCATGTATTTATTTACAGAGGGAGTAGTACATTTTTTGTGACATGCATTACTAGATATTGCTAGTCAAATACTAAAATCCAGATGGACGTGGTAGTACTCCTAAATCCAGACGGTGGTGCTACTAGTACTAGTAGTAGTACTACCAATGTAGTAGTAGGAGTACTAGCATTGTACTACCCGTTGGTCAAATTATTACGTGCTGCTCCTCACAGTGAAGTGACAAGACCCGGCGCCGGAGATGACACCTGAGTATAGGCGCCGTGTTCGGCATACCATAGTTAGCCTCACCGTCTGCAGTCACTATCATCATGGCTGTAGAGCTAACCTGCTTACAACTAGCCCTGTTCGACATAATTTCCCGTGCGTAGATGCCCGTGGATTGCACGGAACACCAAGATTGGGGGTGGACGGCTCGGGCAGCGGCCATCGTGCCAGATTTTTCCACGGCCTTCTAGATGTGGTGGGGAGGAGATAAGGATGATTGTGAGAGACAAGGAGTTGTTTGTAAATAGGGAACAAGTGTGGGCATATTTTTGCAAAAATGGAGAAGCTTGGTTTGTATGCGTCAGGTCTAGATCCGACGGCTATTGGTGAAAGATGGGAGGCACAACATCATCACCAACTCAGGACCTGTTTGATTCGCAGGATTTTGAAAATGCAGGAATAGGAGTAATGCTGCACCTAGGAAGAGGAAATTACTAGGAAGTTTACGTAAGAACTTTCGTTACTTTAGGTGGATGCAGCATTATCGTACAAACTAAAATCCACCGCACTGACAAGTCACTAATGGGCAAATAAGTTTTCGAGTCTCTGGCCACTTGATGTTTCAAAAACAAATTCAGCTTATGCGGAGACTTTGTCATTTAGGCTTAGACGCTTGCGGTGATCAACACGCCATTCATGGTTGCGCTAGAGAACGCCAAACCTCATTACCTTGAGCACACTTGCCTCCAGAACAAAGAACTCCGCCAATTTAATCTCAGATGTGCTGCCTCGGTAGTCGATCAAATCAATTTCGTAAGATGGAGATCAAGGCATTCGATGAGATTGTTATAGTGCAGCACATTTTTCACTTTCGGGTTTTTTTATCTGCAAAAGAAGAGAACATATTAGAGCAGCTGGCTGCATAAGATTGTCGTGTCATCAAGAGGTACCAATATCATTCGCTCATACGATAGGGTTGGCTGGCTAGTGATATTCTCTCTCTCTCTCTCTCTCTCTCTCTCTCTCTGTTCCCTCTCATTTAATAGGAGCACGTGAAGAGCTTGGGCATTTGTTGCCTTCCACTATGTGTCCGATGTTCGCAAAAGTATGCCACATAATACACATCAATGTCAAATCAAAATATTTTGGCACCGCTCTCGCGATGTGAGAGAGTTGGCACCGCTGTGCACACAGACCCACATGTATAAAGAAATCAAACAAACCAACTACACCAGCCTCTCACTCTCCCAAACATGTGTTTTTTATTGCCTCAGTCCTCTCACTCTCCCACGCAGTGTTTTTTCATTGCGTGAGTTAATTTGGCACCGGAGCAAGGTAGGTGATCCAGATTGGGGCACCAGGTGAGCAATGGTGGGGCATCGATGCCAAATGCATCACAAGTGAATTTGGCACATGTTTTGGCCTACATAGCCCACTTTTGTACTCCCTCCGTCCCAAAATTCTTGTCTTAAATTAGTCTAAATACGGATTATCTAGTTACTTTTTAGTGTTAGATACATCCGTATCTAAACAAATGTAAGACAAGAATTTTGGGACGGAGGGAATACTACCTCGTATTTAGTATTGACCATAGATTTACCTAAGAAAATGCCAATGCATGTCACTAAAAATTACACCATTTGAAATTATGTTCCAATACGAATCCAACGATATAGTTCTTAGTGACATGCATTAACATTTTGTCAGTTAAATCTATGGTCAAATTTTGATACTACAAAATTGGAAGAGTAAACCAGGACGGAGGTAGTACTTGCTCTTAGGGTAACCATAGAGTTACCGGAGTAGTCTAAGTTACTTTCCACTATGACTAGCCTAGGCTACTATAGTAGTACAGCATAAAAACGATGCAGGTGATCATGTGAGAAAAAAATACTAAAAACATTTCTTTCGGTGCAGTGCGTAGATGCATTTTTGAACACTACACTTGTCATCGTAATTTGGGAAAATTACGAAAAAATTGAGCTACGTTGTGATTACCATTTACTTATAGGAAAGAAGTTTCACCTCGATGAGTAGCTTCTCCGTGCACGGAAAGCATGTAAGGAATCCAACAACTTGATCTAGATTGGGGCCGATAGATTTTAGTGCTAAGATCTTCATTGTGCGCATGGACTGGCTCGAGCTTGTGGGAATCATTTTCTGGAAGACGGTCGTAAATACATCAAGAAGAAATTTAAAAATGTGAATTTCAAGAAGACGGAGAAGAAGATGAGTGTTGTACCTGAACAATTACGGATCCAATAAAGAGTTCAGAGAATTTGGCAGACAAGTACACCAACGCTGTCAATTTCAGCGCGTCAATGACCCTGATTTTTGTTGGACCTTCTAGATCCGATACAAGAAATCTCTCAAGGAAAGGCACATTCTCAATGATCATAACGTGGAACAACTGGAGTGATCTCTTCCCAATTGATGTCTTGTTGCGGGGCCAGCAAGACACATAAATCCATCGGAGATTCGTCGAGGCGATGTGGAGGCTAATGAACCCGTGGATCTACTGAAGACGAAGGTACTCGAGCGCGGTACAGCTGCGAGCAGGTGCTCCATAGCCTGCTTCGAGATGCCAACGTCGAAGAGGTCGAGCTGCTTGAGTTGAGGGAGAAGAAGGCGGGCGCGATTAATCTAGGGAAGATAGCAGGAGCTGAAGGCTGGCGCAGCGCGCTGGCGTGAGGCGGAGCGCCGCAGAGAGTGACATTGTCCAGCTTCAAAGCTGAGCTCCTCGAGCTGATCTAGGGCGGGGGATAAGAACCACTCGTCGAACTTGGGTTGGACCTTGCAGTTGGTACTGAACATGCGGATGTCAAGGTGTCTGGCTGGCCCAAGGTGCGATGAAAGGGTTTTGGAGACTGCGGCCATGCGTTTGCAATCCCCGTCGCAGAGGCAGCTGTCGACAGTGAGGTTGAGGGGACTTGGCGCCAAAGGGGCGCCACCGCCGGAGAGCGAGGCGGTCCGCATGGCAGATTTGGTGGGGAGGAGGCCGATGATGACGAGCAGCATGTCGTCGGGAGGCTCATTGATGAAGTCCAGCTCGCGGATGCGGTTTAGCTCGAGCCGCCTCCGCTTGTTGGCTTCCTCGCCGTCCATTTCAACCGGAGGCGACGCCGGTGTACACGTGTGCTGGTGTGTGTTGTGTGCTGGGTGTGCGCGAGTGCGTCCTTCTGTGCATGCCGCCGCGCAGTGGTGAATTGTGCGCGGGTGCGTCCTTCACCCGCAAGGAGTTTGTCCTCAATGCGCCCTCAATTTACTAGCGTGCGGGGTGCTACCCCGAGTGGTTTCAACTTTGTTTACTTCACCGCGTGTCAGATGGGCCTCTAGTTTACTTATTTTCACCCACTGCCACATGGGCCAAAGACACGAAGATACAGTAACACGAGTGACAAGGCAGCATGTGGATTGGTTGACCGTCAACTAAACAATATACCGAGCTATCTGGCCGACACGGTGAGCGTATAATCCGTCGGGATAGAGAGTTCGAGTGAGAGGGGAGGCCCGTGAGAGAAAGCCGAGAGCGAGATCGAGAGAGAGAGAGAAAGAGCTACTCCCTCCGTTCGATAATGTAGTTCCAACATTTTTTAAGTCAACTTTTGAAACTTTGACCAAGTTTATAAAGAAATTACTTATATCTACAATACCAAAGTGTCGGGAAGGCTGATCGTACCCACGGACACCTATGGGGCCGGCGGACCAGGCCCCTTGTGGTTCGGAGGGGGGCGGAGATCGCACGAAGAGCGGATCGAGGCGATGCACACGAGCAGTTTACCCAGCTTCGGAGCTCTCCGGAGAGATAAAACTCCTACTGCTGCTTGTTTGATCTATTGTGTTCTTGCTAGGGAGCAATGAGAGCTACAAAACCTAACGCGAGTGTATCTAGTCTCTGGTGGGTCGAATGAGCCGAACCAGCCGAACATTTCCTCCCGCCCCACCTCCTCTACGTTGCACTCGGGCCTCCTTTTATATGCTCAAGGGGTCTCCGACAGGTGGCAACATAGACGGGGGTACAAATGTAAAAACAGGAGTTGGTACACCTACTTGAACAGTGTACAGTGCTAAATACCTAACTCGACGGCAAGGGACAAAAGCAATAAATGCCTGTCATTGTCGCCCAAACAAAGGTAACAGACCGTCAGTGCGCCTCCGCTCGCCACGATGGCGAGCCTGTCAGCGCCGCTTATCGCTGCTCTCCGCTGGCTGCACAGCTGCTCGACACGCGCGCATGGAACGGTCCTGTGGCGACACGTCGCTGGGTGAGCTGGAGCGGAGACGGAGAGAAGTTGCATGCCGCGGCAAACGCCTTGCCGCGGCCGAATCCTTGTCGCGCCCGGAGACTTGTCGCGCTCCGAGCCTTCCCGGCAAGCTCCTCTTGCCGGGGCCTTGTCTTCTGCGTGCACAGGTGGCCTTCCCGACAAGCTCCTCTGGTCGGGGCCGTGTCTTCGCAAGCTAATACTTTGTTCTTGAATGGTTCCAATGGAGCCACGGAGGATCTTGGCGGATGCCCGGCGAGGCTTGCCCCGGGGACGCTGCGACTGCCCGTGCACGAGTTCGGGGTACTAGGGTACCCCTACTTTAGTACACCGACAGGAGCCCCGGTGCAGGCCATACACGGTGCCGAGCGCTGTTGGGCCAGGCCCAAAACAGGGCACGGGCACGCGCGGCCTGGGTCCAAACCAAACCCACTCCGTACCCGCCGCGTACCCCCGTAACGGCACGCGTCAATTGCAGCGTCGTGGGGGAAGTGGGCGGCGTGCGGGATCGCTTCACCCGTCGCCTCAGTTCTGCATCCCCGCCACGTGGTTCCCATGCTCTTGGGGTCGCGGACGGTGGAAGTGGAAAACTGGGCCGTTACGAGCAGAGGCAGCAGGTCGGCCCCGATTCCCTGCTCTTCCTATGCCCTGATTTGTCGAGCGGGGCGGTCGAGCCCCCACCTTGCTTCCTTAAAAAGAGCGGAAGGGGAGCGCAGAAGCCCGCACTCTCCCATCTCCTTCTTTCCTCAGTTTCTGCTCCCTTTCTCTCATTCGCCATGGAGAAAAGGATCCTTGGTTCTTCATCGGTGGCGGCGGGTCGCCGCTGCTAGACAGCGCTCCCCTCCCAACCCCACGCCCGGGGCGGCAGAGCCAGCCACAAGAGGAAGAGGTAGGGGGCGAGGTCGTGGACGAGGTCGAGGAGCTCGGGGAAGAGGCGGACGAGGCGGCGCGCCGTCTCCGCTTCCGCCGGCGGTTCCCCTCCCTGCGGTGGTCCATACGGGGGACGACCCTTGCGAGTTCTTCATCAGGCTGCGCCGGGCGCCTCGTCGTCGCCTCCGGCTTCCAGCTCCGTTCATGAGCGCGATGGAGTCGGATCCGCCCGAGACACTGAGACTGCACATGAGGGGCTGTGGAATCAGCGGCATGCGAGTCCGTGTTGTATTCCCAGCCCCTAATGTGATGTATCTTGATCATGGGTGGAAGACGTTCACTCGCATCCACAGCCTGAGGGCGGGGTTTACCCTCCATTTTAAGTTAATGGAGGGTGATCTCCTCTCCGTCAAGGTCTTCGGGGATCTCGGTACTCGGGCGAAGTGCTGCGTGGATAGCTCCTCCGACAGCGAAGATTCCCCCTCGAGCGAGAGTGAAGAGGAGGAGAGCGACAGCGACGACGAGGGTAGCGGGCTCGATTAGTTGTCGGGCGCCGCTTCGTGCGTCACCGGCGACCCCATCATCCGCGTCGCCGGCTCCTTGAACTCCCGGGGTCGTCTCCTTGGGCGACTGGCGTAGGGAGGCTGCGGAAGGGGAAGAGGGATGGCGACAAGGCCGTCAAGTCGGAGTACGAGGGCGTAGTGCCCCCGACAGCGTGCTGACGTCCTGCCGCCCCGTCTTCGAGCCCCGCTTCCGGCGCTGCCATCTCCGTCAAGCCCTCGGGGAGCTCCCGGGATGTTCCCTTGGTGCCTTCTGGCACCTGTAGCTTGCCTAGGCGTTTCTTTTGCCCTTCTTGCCTCCTTGACCTACCTCCTGAAAAGAGGGACAGGAAAAGGATTACGGGCATCTTATCTTTTTAATTTGTAAGCCTTCGGGCCTTATCCGCATTTAAAACTTGTAATCTCCTCTTTCGTGTTTTTCATTCCCCACGGATTGTATCCGAGTAGAATGTTTTTAATGAAAAGGATGCTTGAAAAGGACGAAGGGCTTATCCGATATCGCAGCCCCGGCAACTCGGCTTGCCGCAGCCCGGCAACTCTGGCTTGCCGCGGCCCCCGGCAACTCCGGCTTGCCGCAGCCCCCGGCAACTCTGGCTTGCCGCAGCTCCCGGCAATTCTGGCTTGCCGGGGCTTGGGTGCCGGCGCGCCCTTCTTCTCCTCTTTGCTGTTATTTCAGTTCTGAGAATGATTTAGCGATTGCCGCAATAAGTTATTTTTGTAATATAACTTTATTCTGGGCAACATTTGCTACGTTACTTCCTTTACTCGACTCTTGGCTTTGTATGTTATTGCCCTCACGCTTTTCAGGGAAACTTGCGGTGCAGGCACCCTTGTCATGGCGCCGAGTGCGGAACTTCAAGACTTCTTTGGCGGGGTCGCTACAGACAAGCAACCTTGTCGCGGACTAGCCGCAGCTCACTTAAGTTGTTGAGCGGACTCGAAACAAAGTAAGGGCGCGACCAGTCACAATTTGGTTCCTCCGCGCATGGGTTTTTCATACAAAGCGCGGTCGTTTGAGGAAGATAACTTAAAGATTTAAAAATTGATTGCTCAAACTTTGGCAACTTAGCTTTTCTGTTTCTTGCTTCCCGATGAGGTGAAACTTCCTCGAGCGGTGCCTGGTCCATAGTATTATCTCCTCCTACCCCTGGTTAACTTGTGCGTGAGGGAGCCTTCCTTTCTTTGAGAGAAGAAAAAGAAGAGGAAATAACGTTATGGAGCCTAGCGGCTCGATTCTGCTTACCGGGTGTGGTTGCTGCACAAAGTGTTAGCCAAAGCATGCAATAAATTGATGAAAGCATGAACTTGACAAGTTGTGCGCAACACACGAGCTTTTACTGATGCACGGGGTCTGCGCCCGGCTTTGTACAAAGGATTACATGCAACTGCGGCAAGACTTGTACAAAAGGTGGTTGCCGGAACGGGTTCCGACAACCGCGCCCTATGGGTAAAACTTACGAAGATGCTCAATGTTCCAGGAGTTGCTCACCGGAATGCCATCTTCGGTCTCAAAGCGGACAGCGCTGTGCCTAGTGACTCGTTTCACCCGGTAAGGGCCTTCCCACTTCAAGGCGTCAACTTGTTTGAATTCTTGGCGGACTGAACGCAGCGAAGAACAAGGTCGCCTTCCTCGAGACTTCGGCACTAACCCTGCGGCTATGGTAGCGACGCAGAGCTTGTCAGTAGCGGCGGCTCGACAATGGCTGAAGACGATCCTCCTCGAGGAGCAGCGTCATCTTGTCGCAGCTGCTCTTGCTCAAGCTCATCATAAGCGAGTACTCGAGGCGATCCGTGATATCTGAGTTCCGTGGGGAGAACTGCCTCTGCTCCATAGACTAGAGCAAAGGGTGTCCGGCGGTGGCTCGATTTGGCGTCGTTCTGATCGACCAAAGAACCACCGGCAGCTCCTCGATCCAGTTTCTTCCGCACTTGTGCAACCTGTCGAAAGTTCTGGTCTTGAGCCCGCGCAGCACTTCAGCATTTGCCCTCTCTGCTTGACCGTTGCTTCTCGGGTGAGCAATAGAAACAAAGCAGACCTTGGCGCCAAGGTCTTGGACGATCGCATGAAGGTGCGACTCAGAAATTGTGTGCCGTTGTCGGTGATGATCCTGTTAGGGATTCGAAACGGCAAACAATCGACCAAGAACTTGATCACCGCTGGCTGTCACCTTCCTCATCGCTTCCACTTCCGGCCACTTTGTGAACTTGTCGATGGCGGCGTACAAGTACTCAAAGCCCCGACAGCTCGGGAGAGGGCCGAGATGTCGAGCCCCTGCACCGAAAATGGCAAGGATAAAGGGATCGTTCGGAGAGCTTGAGCTGGCTGGTGTATCTGTTTGGAATGGAACTGCACGCTTCACACTTGGTTACTTGTGCAGTTGCATCCTCGGAGGGCTGTCGGCGAAGAAAACTTGCCGGAAAGCTTTGCGGCAAGTGCTCTTGCGCCAATGTGGTGACCACATATGCCTCCATGTATCTCTCGCCAACAGCTTCGTCCATCTTCCACAGGAATACACTTCAATTTCACACCGTTGAGTCTTCTTACATGCGATTATCTTGTCGACAAACTGGTACATACTTGACCGCCGGGCTACTCTTTCCGCTTCTTCCTGCTCTTCGGAAGTTCTCTGTCTCAAGGAAATGGACATTCTGCGCGCCCATCTTTGGAGCTTGTGGCTCGACAACAAGGACTAAAGGCACATCTGCTGCTGCGGGAACATCAGCTTCCACGGCGAGGACCTGCGGCCCGGCCGGAGCTTGATGCTCCCCGACAAGCTTGCAGGAGCAAGACTTGTCGGAACGTCTCGCTTCAACGAAACAAACCACGGGTCTGGAGCAGCATCGCTCCTCAGCACTGTTGGTGTTGATCTTGGGGACCTTTGCAACGACGGCTTCGGGAAGCTCTGTCGGAAAATAGTCACCAGAGGCCAACTTCCTCTTCTTATTCTGCCCTGTTGATGGTGTTACGGTTGGTTGAGTCAGCTTGAGTACAAAGATCCCTGGTTCCACAGGTAGCTTGAGTGCGGCGCACTTTTACAGGCCATCAGCAATATCATTCTGAGCTCTTGGAACATGTTCCATTTGCAGGCCGTCAAAGTGCTCTTCCAACTTCCTCACATCATCGACGTAGGCTTCCATCAATGGACTCTGGTAATCTTTGTTGACTTGGCGGACGACGAGTTGCGAGTCACCCCTGACAATAAGCTTCTTGATCCCAAGGTCCACTGCGATCCTGAGACCGCAAGCAAACCTTCATACTCTGCAGTATTGTTTGTCGCTTGCTCCTTGGGAAAGTGCATCCGACGACGTACTTGAGGTGCTCTCCGGTGGAGTGCGATAAGCAAAGACGCCGCACCGGGCGCCTTTGCAGCGAGAAGGCACCATCAAAGTACATCAACCACTCTTTGCTTGCTTCTTTGACGGGAATGCTCGTCTCCTAATCTCTTCATCCGGCGTTGGCGTCCATTACGCTATGAATTCTGCCAAGGCTCGCTTTGGATAGTTGATGTGCTTTCAAACTTGAGACCAAAGCTTGACAGCTCAAAGGCCCACTCGACAATCCTGCCTGCCGCTTCGGATTCTCGCATTATCCTCTTCAGCGGAAAGCGAGTGACAACTGTGATCTCATGTGCTTGGAAGTAATGGCGCAGCTTTCTCGAGGCCATGAGGAGGCCGAAAAGCAATTTTGCACACCGTAGTACCTTGACCTAGCCCCTCGCAGAAGGGAACCGACAAAGTAGACTTGGCGCTGCACCATCCTTTTCTCGCATCTGCTCACGGTTCCGCGCGGACTCATCCTTGTCGGGACCAGAGCTTGTCGGCGAAGCCCCCGCTTGTCGCTGGATGTGTTTGCCGTGGTTGCTTTGGCTCATCATCCGCCTCCCTCTCCGCCACTAACGCAGCACTAACCACTTGATTGGTTGCCGCTATATATAGCAGCAACTTCTCTTGTGGCCTAGGTGCGACAAGTGTTGGAGTGGAGGACAGGTATCTCTTCAAGTCTCTACAGCGCAGCCTCCGCTTCGGAGTCCATTTCTTTGGACCTGCCTTTTTCAAAATCTCGAAAAATGGCGAGGCGCTCAGCAGACCTAGAAATAAACCTGCTGAGAGCAGCCACGCAACCGGCAAGTCTTCGTACATCCTTGACGCGCTTTGGTGCTTCAATCTGCTCAATGGCCTTGATCTTGTCGGGATTAGCTTCAATTCCTCGCTGAGACACGAAGAACCCGAGAAGCTTGCCGGAAGGGACTCCAAACACGCACTTCTCGGGGTTGAGCTTGAGGTTGATCTTGCGGAGATTTGCAAAGGTCTCGTCCAAATCTTGAACCGAGTTGCTTTGTCCTTGCTTTTGACCACTATGTCATCCATGTAGGCTTCTACATTTCTGTGCATCTGCGGCTTAAAAGCGTCATGGACTACCCTTGCAAATGTTGAACCAGCATTCTTCAAACCGAAAGGCATCCGTATGAAACAGTATGTGCCACATGGTGTGATGAATGCGGTCTTTTCTTCATCTTCTTCAGCCATGAAGATCTGATGGTATCTCGAGTATGCATCAAGAACGAAAGCAAATGACATCCAGCCGTGGAGTCAACAATCTGGTCGATGCGCCGCAAGGAAATGGATCTTTGGGACAAGTTTTATTAACATCCGTGAAGTCAATACAAAGTCTCCATTTCCCATTTGCTTTGGCGATGACTACTGGATTGGCCAACCACGTAGGATGGAGCACTCCTCGACAAGGCCTGCTGCTTCCAGCTTTCTTGATCTCTTCGCTATGAATTCTTGGCGCTCCAACGCTTGCTTCACGACTTTTTGCTTGACGGGCCGCGATGAGGACAAGCGGCGGCGGTGCTCAAACACTTTCCTTGGAACACCGGGGATATCAGACGATTTACATGCAAACACGTAGACATTCGCCCGCATGAAAGCAACGAGCACGCCTTCCTATTTAGGGTCGAGAGGCACTGATGGTGAAGGTACCACCAGTGCCGTCCTCCTTGGCGGGCACCTTCTTGGTCTTCGGCGGAGCCACCATCTTCTTGCACTTGCCGGTGGAGCTCGATGGTGCGTCCTCGACGGTAGCGCAGCACTCCGAAGAGGTGCGCTTGTCGGAGTGAGCATCAGAGCCCTTGCCGGACTTGGACTTGGTCTTCTGCCCCCCGGGAGCTTCAGCGGCAAGTGTTGGGCGATGCCGCCAGCTGCTGCATCCCGGTAGATCTTGTCGGCACAGATAAGGGCATCCTTCTTGTCGCCATGGACAGAGATGACGCTTATCGGGCCTGGCATCTTGAGTAGGTTGTAAGCGTAGTGAGAGGCTGCCATGAACTTGGCGAGTGCTGGAAGGCCAAGTATCCCATTGTAAGGCAATGGGAAATTGGCAACGTCGAATGTAACCCTCTCGATCCTGAAGTTCAGCTCACTGCCAAATGTGACCGGCAACGTAATCTTCCCTTCGCTTGCTCCTTCCCGGATTGATTCCTTGAAGGTACCGGTCTCTTCGAGCTCGGCTGTCGAGGATTTGAAGCTTCTGGAGCACCGCGGAGGAGATCAGATTCAAGCCGGCCCCGCCGTCAACTAACATTTTTGTGACCTTGAGGTTGCGGATGGTTGGTGAGACCAACATCGGCAAGCACCCAACCGCAGTTATGCGATCAGGGTGGTCCTCAATATCAAAAATGATAGGCGCCTGGACCACTTCAGAGGCTTGCGTGACTCTACGGATGGTTCCGCTGCATTGACCTCCGCATCCATTGCTTGAGTTGGCGGTGGGAGGTATGCAGGAAGCACCTCCGTCCAACGCAGAGAACCTCGTGGCTTTCGAAACTCCTGCTCGTCGGCGTCGTGCGTCCTCCATATCTTCATCGTCGTCATCATCTTCATCTTTGTCCCGCCGCAGGAGGTCGATCTCCTTGCCGCTGCTTGGCCTTGCCGCTGACGTCCTCCCGGCCGGACGTTTCTTGCTTGCTCCCCGGCACCTTCTGGGCCTTCTCCTTGTCGCACCGCCAGTACTCAGCTCTCTGCTGTTCGACGAGCTGCTCGACCTTCTTGCAGCTCCGGAGATCGTGGCCCTTGGTGCGGTGGATCTTGCAATCGCTTGCGGAGCTGTCCTGCTTGTCGGCGGCCGCCACCGACTGGTGTTTGGCGTCAGCGGCAACCTCCTTGCCGGAGCCACCAGCCTTGGCGTTCTGTCGCCGCCCCCATTGCCGGACTGCTCAACAGCTAGCACTTATATGGCCTTCATCATACTGTTGCCTCGCCGCCGGCCTTTCTTTGCCGGGGCGGTGTCATCCTTGTCGAGATCCTGCTTCGCATTCTCTCACAGGAGTCTCCTCCCTTCCTCGGTAGCGTGCACACTTGTCGGCCAAGGCGTACAACTCATCGGCGTCCTTGACTTTGCACATCGCCATCTCCTCCTCATCCTCGCGGTTCCGCACATTCTGATGAAATGCGCTGATCACCGCGGCAGGGTGGACGTCTGGGATGTTGTAGTGCACACGACTGAATCTCTGAATGAACTTGCGCATGGACTCTCCTTCCTTCTGGGCGAGAAAGTGAAGGTCGCTCTCTTGGCCATGAGGTTTGTGGCCACCTATGAAGGCGCCAACAAACTGATGGCACATATCTGCCCAAGAGGATATGGAGCTGTCCGGCAAGTGCATGAGCCAAGATCTGACGTTGGGCTTGAGCACGGCGGGAAGTAGTTGGCGAGGATCTTGTCGTCCCGTCCCCGCAGCCTGCACCGCGATGGTGTAGATGCTGAGGAACTCCGACGGATGCGTCCTGCCATCATACTTCTCCAGCACGTATGGTTTGAAGTTTTTCTGGCTGGGCCACTGGACTTGCCGCAGCTCACGAGTGAACGCAGGGCAACCTACCGCGTACGGCAAGTCGCCTGGCCCCTCTTGCGCGCGCATGTCAACAGAAGGCCCAGCGCGCTTGTCGGACTGACGTCGCACTTCTCTTCGGCGCTCGATGCGAGTTCGAGCGTCCTCTTGTTGTCTCTCATGAAGAACATGGCGCTGATCGCGGCGAGCTCGCGGATCCGACGACGCAGTGGAGTCACTTGTCCGAGGTGGATCCGGTGAGTCGGCGATCTTGGCCTTCTTGGCGGAGAGTGCACGGTGGTTGCACCTCCGGCGATGTCGCCGCCACCGGCTCGTGCCTTGTCGTCACGCCGCGGCAACGATGGCGTTGGTTGCCGCGAGCGTCGCTGTTGGCAAAGCCGATGAGGCTCGGATAGTGGCCCTCCACTCGTTGACCTTGTCGGCCGTTGGAGGGTAGTCGAGGAGCAGCTGAGCTCGCCAGAGCTTCTGCTGGAGTAGTGGGTGGCATTGGAGAAGCGGTGCGAGGCGGGACACGCTCGGACTTCTAACTAAGTTAGAAGGAGCAGCACCCCGTCCGGGCGACCGTATCTCACTCGTGCCAGCATGTTGGCGCGCATGCTGGTCTTGAGGGTCTCGATCCAACGAACGTATGGCGTTGTGAACGCCATGACGTTGTTGGTGCCGCGTCTCCTGAGACGGGCGCGGGGGATGCACGGACGCCGAGGTTTGCGGTGCCTTGTCCTTGGACTTGGCAACGTCGCGAACACCTTCGTCGGCGCCCGTTCCTCCGCCAGCGTCATCCACCACCCGTTCGCTGTGGTGAGGGTGGGTACGACGCGGACGGCTCTGCTGCCGCTGAAGCCTTCTTCTTCGGTGGCATGTCGAGGAAGATGTTGATGACGCTGCTTGTGTGAACGCCGGATCAGATTCACACGGCCTCGACGCCCCCTACCTGGCGCGCCAAAGATGTCGGGGAGGCTGATCGTACCCACGGGCACCTATGGGGCCGGCGGACCAGGCCCCTTGTGGTTCAGAGGGGGGCGGAGATCGCACGAAGAGCGGATCGAGGCGATGCACACGAGCAGTTTACCCAGCTTCGGAGCTCTCCGGAGAGATAAAACTCCTACTGCTGCTTGTTTGATCTATTGTGTTCTTGCTAGGGAGCAATGAGAGCTACAAAACCTAACGCGAGTGTATCTAGTCTCTGGTGGGTCGAATGAGCCGAACCAGCCGAACATTTCCTCCCGCCCACCTCCTTCACGTTGCACTCGGGCCTCCTTTTATATGCTCAAGGGGTCTCCGACAGGTGGCAACATAGACGGGGGTACAAATGTAAAAACAGGAGTTGGTACACCTACTTGAACAGTGTACAGTGCTAAATACCTAACTCTGACGGCAAGGGACAAAAGCAATAAATGCACATCATTGTCGCCCCAAAGCGTAACAGAGACCGTCAGTGCGCCTCCGCCGCCACGATGGCGAGCCTGTCAGCCGCCGCTTATCGTTGCTCTCCGCTGGCTGCACAGGCTACTCGACACGCAGCGCATGGAACGGTCCTGTGGCGACACGTCATTGGGTGAGCTGGAGCGGAGACAGAGAGAAGTTGCATGCCGCGGCAAACGCCTTGCCGCGGCCGAATCCTTGTCGCGCCCGGAGACTTGTCGCGCTCCGAGCCTTCCCGGCAAGCTCCTCTTGCCGGGGCCTTGTCTTCTGCGTGCACAGGTGGCCTTCCGACAAGCTCCTCTTGTCGGGGCCTTGTCTTCTCAATCTAATACTTTGTTCTTGAATGGTTCCAAAGGAGCCACGGAGGATCTTAGCGGGGCCTCGGCCAGGCTTGCCACGGGACGCCATGATCGCCTGCAGACGAGTTCGGGGTACTAGGGTACCCCTACTTTAGTACACCGACACAAAGATAAATGATAGTATGAAGTAAGTACATGTTGTGATGAATCTAATGATCGTTCCAGATGTAAATGTTTTTCTCCACATATACCTGGTCAAACTTTTCTGAGGTTCGACTTTTCAAAACATCTATATGCTTATGGACATGACAGAGTCCCTAACTAGAGAGAGAGAGAGAGGGAGTGAAAAAGTGTGTGTGCGTGTGTGAAAGAGACATGGACAACACACGATAAAAGTAGAGAAAAAGCGTGCGTGTCTTATGCAAACATATCACACATGCATCTTCGACAACGGAGGCAAGGTGAGGAGATAGTGTGTGGTTGTTTGGAACCGAGAGAGCAAGACCCCTAGCACGTGGCCAAGAGGGGTCTGACAAACAAGGGAGAGAGGTAGAGAGATATGTACGGAGAAAATGCAGACATGGAGAGGAGAGAGTGTATGTTTGTCATAGAGAGATCCCCTAGAGATCGTGATGGGACTACATGGGTGGGAGATCGAGTGACAAGGTGTGTGCGCGATAGAAGATGCCCCAAGAGATATCGAGATAGACGTATGGATGGAAGGAGACAATACGTGTGTTCCTGATGGCTAGTAAGAGATAATCATACTTAGGAGGGGGGGGGGTCCTTGCGCCTATGATGGCGTGAGGGATTATGGTACTTAGGGGGTGCGTGTCACATGGAGAGAGAACAAGGGCAGAGAGTGTTGGATGGGTCTATATGTATAACGCGAGCGAGACATGTGTATGTGTGAACCAGGGAGATATAAGGCCGCTTTGGCTTGCGCCCGAGCATCTTTTGCACGGCCCGGGTTGTGGCTGGATTTCATGCACGCTTGTTTGGTTGCTGCCCTGTGAAAAAGAAAGCCCGCCTGGCATGGGTTCCCTTGCACTTTAATTAGTCTGGCTAAACTCCATACACTGCAAGTAGCCTGACCCAGGTGACCGATTTCGAACGCCTGGCCGTGCCTGGTCGTGCGGCCACGAGGCTAACAGCAACATGGATGGATATTAGCATTAAATAATTGATGCATGGATTGATTGATGGGACGTTGATGCTTTGCCTGGCCCAGGCATGAACCAAACGTCCACACCAGGCAGTACCAGCCATCAAGGCATGAGGGTCAGGTCACGAACCAAACTGACCAATAAAGTTTGAGAGAGATTGAGGAGCCCCGATAAGGCTGAGTGGTGCGTCAGATAGCTGAGAGGGGAAAGAGATATTCCATCCGCTTGATAATGCGGTGCATGTAAATTTTTAGAAGTCAAACTTTGGAAACTTTGATCAGGTTTACGCAAATGTTATTTATATCTACAATACCAAAGATACATCATACAAAACTACATCTCATGGTGAATCTAATGGTATATGTTTGCCATACTAGATGTAATTCTTTTTCTCCACGTACATGGTCAAACTTTGTGATGTTTGACTTTTCAATAAACTATATGCTATGGACCGAGGAGAGTGCCTCAGTCGAGACAGATCAAGTGTGTGTGAAGGAGAATGAGTAAGTGTGCAAAAAGAGTATGTGTGTGAAAGATAAAGTGACAACAAACGATAAATTAGAGAGAGAGTGTGTGTGTTTTTTCGTTTCTTATGCGAACATATCACGCATGCATCTCCGAGATGGAAAAGCGAGGCGAGGAGATACACGAAGATAGCTAGTGTGTGATTGTTTGCAATGGAGAGAGACACCCTGCATCACATGTCCAATAGAGGTCTGGCCAACAAGGAAAAAAGGCCGAGAGGGACACATGGATGGCATGGACGCATGGGGAAGGAGAGAGGGTGTGTTTGTGATAGAGAGATCCCCTCGAGATCGTGAGGGGACTATATGGGTGGGAGATCGAGGGAGTGCGTGCGCGATAGAAAGATGCCCCGAGAGAAATCGAGATAGACCATGCACATGTTTGTGATGGAGACTAAGATTAGCTAGTCATATACATATAGGGGGGACTACGTGTGCCTACAATTGAGTGAGGGACCATCATATTTGGCTAGCTGGGCATGAGATTGTGTGTGTGCGTGTGAGATGGAGAGAGAACGAGGGAGAGAGATAGAGTTTTAGATGGGCCTATCGAGTGCGAGTGAGATATGCATGTGTACGTGTGACCCAGGTGGATGGAGAGTTTGAGAGAGGGGGGAGGGGAAGAGCTCCGAGACGACATAGTGGTGCATGAGAGAGTTACGGGCAAAGAGCCAAGGAATTTGTGTGCGTACGATGAGTGCACCCAAGATATCTAGCTTGGACTAGCTAGAGTATGATACATAGTGTGCGAGAGAGACCTATAGATGGTGTATATATGCATGCGAACTAGAAAGACCCCCCCCCACACACACACACACACAGAGAAAGAGAGAGAGAGAGAGAGAGCGAGAGAGAGATGGAGCGAAAGGGAGAGGGACCAACAAGGTTTTTGTGTCGGATGCGCATGACGAATTGAAGATTGTCGGAGAGAGAGAGAGAGAGAGAGAGAGAGAGAGAGAGAGAGAGAGAGAGAGAGAGAGAGAGAGAACAGGAGTCCGGGAGAGGCGGAGGTCGCGTTTTATGCATTAAAGACTGATATAAACCATGTTTCGATATAAACTTGCATTCAAATATTTAAATTGGAGAACATATTGTCTGCAATCCACACATTAACGGATATATGCCTATATTAAACAAGTTCATTAATTTGACTTTCAACATGTTCATGGAGTACTATAATACTGTACAACATGCTACACGATTGAGGTGTTCAATTTTGGATTTAGTTCACTATTTTGACATACTGAACGAGCTATTTCATTGAATCGAGATATTTCATTTTGGGTTTGATTCGCGTTTTTGAGCGGGTCAACTATTTGTCATATAGTAAATCGCTAGCAACGAGCATGTAAAATTACATTACTCCCGAGCATCATCTCTCCATCTAAAAAAGAAGTGGCAAGCTAATATTTCAAAATTTGATTCGAATCGACTTGGTATGGTAGACGTGGATGCTCGTTCTCCCAAAATTTGAACGAACCATTAAACATCCTCTCTGCTTGGTGGAATTCGCTTGAGCAAATAAATGGGAGACGCGAAATTACCGTCCTATGTGGGACACGCATCAATTGGCCCGTTGTACATCGAGGGTAGGTTCGTAACTTCATCCAAGCGCGCCTTCTCCTCGGCCGAAATGACATGTGCCGAATAATTCATAAACCATGGTCGACAAAACATGCTCTCCTCGCCCGAAATAGCTCGCGCCCACTATTTCAAAACACGCTCTCCTCGCAGGAAATCGCTCGCGCCCACTATAGTTCAAAACACGCCCTCCTCGCCCGAAATCGCTCCCGCCCACTATTTGGGGATAAGCAAAGTTACTCTACTATCCCCGACCCTCAGTACACAGACCCAAGCCGAGAAGCCTATAGGCAAGGGTAGAACTGTAACTCCCCCTCACATTTCAGACAAATGTGTCCGTAAGACATGGTTCCACTCCCCTCCCAATTCCCCCTCCCCCCCCCCCCCCGCCCGCCCCCATTCATACCTCATGGGCGCCAGTCACCTTATCCCCGGGAAGCTCCCTTCTCCCGAGCTACGAAACCTCATCCCCACCTCCATGGCGCCCCCACCGCACCAATTTCACAGCCGCCCTCCTCCCTAATGCCGGAGACGCTGTCCATTTTCCGTCGTGCACTGGGGCGTGTGCCTCTTACTCCGTGCTGCCGGTGCTGCCTCGACGACGGCCGCGTGAACCGTACCGGAGCCGATTCACCCCCGCCATTGTTCACGGCATCGGAGCGACTCCAACTTCGGATCCTTCCAGAGTCCTGGCGCTGCTTCCGCGTAGCCGTCGACCGTCGCGACATCGCTCTTTCCCTGCCGCCGGTCGCCACACTGCAACTGCGGCCTCACCGACTTCGGCAAATGGACCTGCCTACTTCACCATGCCGCCAGATAGGTTGCACCCTCATCTCAAATCACTTTATTTAGGCGTCAGTTGTCTGAATTTTTATTCTGGGCCAATCGATTCCCAATGGGAAGCAGCACCCCTCGAGGCGGCGGAGCTCCTAGGCTGTCGGTTGGCTGGTGTCTAACGTAAGGGTGCGGGGCCGCAAGTTCGTCGCGGAAGCAGCACTTAGATGGCTATCTTTTAGAGTTGTGTGGGTTGAAGGTACTGTCGCCGCCGGATATGAATGACGGGGAGTCTTTATGGATTGGCCCGGGGGCGGCGCTACCACGGCAGTGCGGTGGGGCGGGGAGCGGGGTTTTGGCCGGGGCCACGGACGGCGGAGGCAGGCTGCTCTGCCGTTGGTCGCTGGCACTTTGGGGAAGATTCCGAATAGTGTCAGCCGGTAGGCACAAGACGGCCATCAAGCCATCCGGCGTAGATCGGACAATACCAAAATAAAATAAAATCTTGTGACCCCAATTTAGTCTTCAATCAACAGACGTGTGACCACTCTCGTACCTTGCTGTTGATCTCTTAGTGTATTTCTTCAGATCAAAGAGATATGTCGTTCTTAACATTACGCGTTATCTGCATCTCCAAACACACCATCTTCCGACTCACCGCAGCTGCTCCAACAAGGGAAGCATACACCGGAAGGGAGCTATAGTCCCCACTCAACAGTTCCCTGCATCGAATGCGCGTGCCCGACATGGACAGCCACAACAACTGCAGGGCCATCGACAAGTCAGCACATGATGCTCACTCCTATGGATGGCAACCAGATAGGTTGTACCCTCATCTTACTTGTGTGCAACATTTATGGCTTTGTTATTCATCTAAGCATGGAAAATAGATCATCACATTTCACTGTATATTCATGCTGATCTCTTACGGGTCTTGTTCAGGAGTTCACGCTGTTCCATAGTTCAGCTAAGATACTTGTTCTTTAGGTAATGTTGTTCCATAGTTATCATCCATCCGCCAATGCTATCCCACAGGCTGGTGATTATAGTATTATACCACTTCTAGTATTACCTATGTTGTTCTTTAATACTTTTGTGTGCCATCTAGTTAATCTCGAGTACAAACGATACATATTTTGTAGCTTTCCATGTTCTCCCTTTAGTTTATGAGACCTGTTGCTGCTAGTTAACCCCAGTCCTACTATTTATGTCGTCTTCTACAGGCACTCATTACATAAATCTAACTACTAGTTGTCTTCCATGCATGTCAGATATAATTACACACACTGATATATCCACAAGAACCTCACGGAGCAATGTAAAGGCCAGTAAACTTGATGTCAGTGATACCCAATATGATGGAACATATAATGCAGTTCTTCAGAAGACTTGCAGAAAGATGATGAATCTTCTTCACCCCACAAGGTCCTTGCTCTAACTTGGCCTGTGATATGGGTACAACCACTAGTAGAAAAACACCTATTAGTCCCGGTTCGTAAGGGCCTTTAGTCCCGGTTCATGAACCGGGACTAATGGGTCGTTACAAATACCTCCACCCATTAGTCCCGGTTCAAACACGAACCGGGACAGATCTTCTCCACGTGGCTGGTCCGCCGAGCCCAGTCAGGGGGGCCTTTGGTCCCGGTTGGTGGCACCAACCGGACCAAAAGTCCATGTTTTTTTTTAGAAAAGGGGCTGCTTTAGGGGTTTTGGGGGTTCTTTTAGGTTGTTATTAGCTAGCTAATAGAGAGAAGTGTCCTCTCTTATATCTTCGTCCTTGGTTTATCAAAGCTGCTGCTATGTTCATTTCACACCGATATAACATGCTTATGCATGCTCGCATCATATATACATCATCATATATAATAACAAGTCCTACTAATCATGCATGCATCATCATACAACTTCTACTCATTATTAATAATAAGTCATACGATCATCATCCTCATAGTCATCAAACCCAACCCTACATAATTGTTCTTAGCACATGATCATCGATGTCGGTAGGACCTAATTAAACACCCTTAAGGTAAAATAGCATAAAACAATATAGACCACGACTCTCCATTATGAAGAATGGAGATCATCCTGTCTCCAATTCTTGCGCTTTCCTTTTGCTTCCAAGAAGCTCCTTACGACTGTCCATGCATTTTTTCCTTTCTTTGATTGTCATGTCTCCACTTCTTTTAGAAATCCGGTATGGACAGTTGAGATTCGTAGGATGACCTGGATATATGTTCAAAACATGAAGGCTGCCATTCTCATACATCAAATGAGGTACACAATCCTCTGGGATTCTCTGTTGAAAAATATAGTAATAACTTCGTAGTTAGCAATGATGTACTAGTTTTAGAAGTATGCAAAAAGATGCACGGATGTCGTAATAGTAAAAAATCTTACGAGGGTATCTCCATGGTAGTTACCGTAGTTCAACACGTGCACTAGTGGCACGTATTGACCATAATGTTGAGGAGTTTGATTGTAGACATTGTAATTCTCAAGATCCCTACAAAATGCGATCAGATCATTTTTCTCCTTATAAATTAATTCGGAGCCATCGGTGTAGTGGGTTTTGTCTACCATCTTCCGCACATTCTTTGAACAATCAAAATAAGCTGTCAATGGAAATAAGCTGTCAACTATTTTGAAATAAACAATATAAATTACTTAATAACTATGTTAAGCTCACATGGGGAAGAATTGGAGGTGTATCCACAAGGACCCAAATCGAAGGTGTCTCTTGCTCGATTGTAGGATCACCAAGATCCATGGTGACAAGCATACCCTCATCAAGACCATACATCTTGCAAAGTGCTTCCCAATTTTTGCAACCAAAATGGGTTACACTCTCAGCATTATACAGCTTTACTTGAAAATTCACACCATGATGGGTACTTAGGATATTTTTTTGGTTTCAAAACTTTCATGGTTTTCAAAACCCATCCTCTCCAAGACATAGCGTCTTGCAAAGCATGGGATAAGCTAGTAGAATTGGAAAAGATGAAAAATATTGTCATGATTAAAATAGTTGAAGTCATGATTAATTATGAAAAAAAACTATTGTCGTCGTTGCGTACCGTATGAACATCGAAGCTCTCGTCGAGCTTAATGCTGAAGCGCCGATCTTCGTCCAGCTCAATGAACCTGTCGTAGATACCTCGGTCGTCGTGGCACCAGTCGCACTCCCCCGGGCGGTTTTCGTCGTCCGAGTACGACATTTCCGGCCTATATTCGTAATTCAAATGAAGGAGAACTTATCTAATATCAGCATTCAATAAGCAAAACCAAATTATAAAATAAGCAAAACCAAATCATAAAATAAAGTAGTATTCAAATTAGCATGCATTCAATAATTATAAGCAAAAGTACATCATCTCTTGGTGTTCGTACATCGTCGAATATTATCACTAATATAGCGTCACTAATAGAACTAGAACCGTAGCGCCAGACGGGTATCGACGCGGGCGGTGGACACCCAAAGATAAGGAACCATCACAGGATCATAGCTCCAAAGGTGAGATCCTCAAGAACCTGCCGGTATTGTCGAACCTGCCTCCAATGCAACCATGTAGCGACGGACGTGCTCGTCCTCCTTGTCGACACGGTGACGTACCACCTCCGCGGTGTCCGGAAGCCTCGACCGCCAAATCGCCCACGCGACCGCCACCAAACAAGGATCGGGTCAACAACGGGCTGCCTCCTCACCAACCCACGTCCCCGGAAGGTAGCACCTCCCAATACCAGCCCGGCGGAGCCCAGGTCCGAACATGGCCCCGATCAAGCAAGCCTCCACCGCCGAGTCGGCATTTACGACGAGGATATGGGATAGGCATCGCCGACATCGATGCGAGGAACTACTTCTATATATAGTTAAATAAAGTAGTTTTATTAATTAAATCAACTATGTAGTTCAACTACTATACTAAGCATTTACTATAAATAAATAAAGTAGTACTTACTATAAATAAATAAAGTAGCACTTATTATAAATAAATAAATAAAGTAGCACTTACTACAAACTACTTCTATATATAGTTAAATAAAGTAGTTTTATTAATTAAATCAACTATCTAGTTCAACTATACTAAGCACTTATTACTATAAATAAATAAAGTAGTACTTACTAGAAACAAAGTAGCACTTACTATATAGTACTTACTAAAAATAAACTAGTATTTTTCTAACTAACTCATATTTTTCTAACTAATTATATTACCCAAAAAATCTAAATAAAATAGTAATTATATTTTTCTAACTAGCTAGTTCAATTATAGTACTTACTAACACAATCTAAATATCACCAAACATATTATGAACAAATTAATTAAACCAAAAAAATCTATTAACAGAAAAAATCTAACACAATATGAACAAATTAATTACACCAAAAAAATCTATTAACAGAAAAAAAAATCTAACACAATATGAACAAATTAATTACACCAAAAAAATCTATTAACAGAAAAGAAATCTATTAACAAAAAAAAATCTAACACAATATGAACAAATTAATTACACCAAAAAAATCTATTAACAGAAAAAAAATCTAACACAATATGAACAACTTAATTAATATCTAGCTAGTTCATCTAACATTTGACATTAATATCTATAATTTTTCTATCTAATTTATCTAATAGAAACCGGATCGGAAAATAGACGGGGCCGGCGCCGACGACGGGCCGGGGACGAACGGGGCGGCGACGTACCGGGCGGAGGCGCGAGACGGCGATGACTGGGACGTCGACGACGGGATGGGGTGTCGACGGGGGCGGCGACGGGCGACGGCGCAGGACGGGGCGGCGACGGGGACGCGGGCGATGATGGGGACGGCGACGGCGGGGGGGTGCAGCGATGTCGTATGGCGGGCGGGCGGCGACGGCGTGGCGGGTATGGCGACAAGGCCGGAGATCGAGGAGGAAGGAGAGATCGAAGTGGGGATGCGGTTCTGAAATTTTTGTTATATAGCAAAGCCTTTAGTCGGTTGGCGGGACCAACCGGGACCAATGCACCCTTTAGTCCCGGTTGGTGCCACCAACCGGGACCAAAGGCCTCTTTTCAGCAGCCCAAAGGGCGGGAAGCAGAGGGCTTTGGTCCCGGTTGGTGCCACCAACCGGGACTAAAGGGTGGGCATTGGTCCCAGTTGGAGCCACGAACCGGGACCAATGGCCGCAGGCCTGCACGCGGCACGAAAAGTTTAGTCCCACCTCGCTAGCTGAGAGGGGAGCGCATGGTTTATAAGCCCAACTGCCGCCTCCTCTCGAGCTCCTCTCCACTTCAGGCTTACGGGCCTACTAACTACTGCTTTGCCTGATGGTCCTAATGGGCCACCTGCGGGCCTGAATCCTGGCCCATGGTGGGTTTCTAGTCGTATCCAGGCCGTGGGTGCCTAGTAGGAGGCATTTTTTTCTTCTTTACTTATTTATTTTATGCAGCTGTTTTTTTAGTCCCACCTCGCCAAGCGAGAGGCACTCGCAGCTGTTTATAAACCCTGAGTGCAGAGACGATGAAGAAGAGGCTCAATGCTCACGTTGATTCGCTTCAAGCCTTGAGGAATAGGGTAGACTGCGGAGCTATGTGCAGTGCAGTTTACACTATTCCGAAAGGCTTGAAGCTTAATTAACTAGCATTGCGCCTCTTTTATTTTTAATGATTTATTACCACACAGAAATAAAAGAAAAAAATAAATATAGCAGAAAAGAAAAAAACTATATAAAAAATAGTTGTGATTAACTATACTAAAAATGAGCATAGTTGCTTATTTTAATGACTTATTACAATTCAAAAATAAATAGAATAGTTGTGATTAACTTTACTAAAGAAATGAGCATATATGCTTATTTTTAATGACTTATTACCACACGTAAATAAATAGAAAAAATAAATATAGCAGAAAAGAAAAAACTATATAAAAAACTATTCAGAAATAAATAGAAGAAAAATAGTTGTGATTAACTTTACTAAAAAATGAGCATAGATGCTTATTTTTAATGACTTATTACAATTTAGAAATAAATAGAAGAAAAATAGTTGTGATTAACTTTACTAAAGAAATGAGCATAGATGCTTATCTTTAATGACTTATTACCACACAGAAAAAAATAGAAAAAAATAAATATAGCAGAAAAGAAAAAAAACTATATAAAAAACTACTCAAAAATGAGCATAGATGCGCTTATAGATAAAATTCAACCTAAATTCATAATAAATTTCTACGAACTTCAGAGAAATTCAGTATGAATTTAGGTTAAATTCCCTTTATAAGGGCATCTATTTTCATTTTGAGAGCAGCTCAACATGGCAGAGAGGGAGGGGCTTATAAACCGGTCTGATTCCCTTTCGGTTGGCGAGGTGGGACTAAACTCTGGCCGCAACGAGGACCAACCCTTTAGTCCCGGTTGCTGGCAAGAACCGGGACTAATGGGAAGCCTTTGGTCCCGTCATTCCCATCAACCGGACCAATGGTGGTGGGCGGAGGCGAGGCCATTGGTCCCGGGTTCGTCCCACCAACCGGGACCAATAGGTCCGCATTTAACCGGGACCAATGACCCACGTGGCCCGGCCGGCCCTCGGGGCTCACGAACCGGGTCCAATGCCCCCATTGGTCCCGGTTCTGGATTGAACCGGGACTAATGGGCTGGACCGGCCTGGACCATTGGCCCTTTTTCTACTAGTGAACATGCATATAATGTCCTGGAGTGTATCTACTCTGTTGCAATGCCATGTGCTTAGCATGCTGATCATGCATGTAAATATGTCATGCCTTCCTGTTTTTCAGTACCTATTCCATTCATGATAACATGTTTTCAAATTCAACTACTGTCATTCTACTCTATCGCAATGCCATCTGCTTAATTTGGACATCATGCTTCTGAATATCTTATGTATTGTTATTCATCAGTATGTACTTCATCTGTCTGCCATACCATGTTTTTTTAGATTGAAGTGCTGTTCTAGTGCTCTGTTGCAATGCCATCTTATTTTCCCAATCATACACGTGTATGTTGCCTTAGTTATTTCTGTAAGTATTCCGCTAGCATATAGTTTTACATTCAACTAGTGTTTTTTTGCTGTGTTGTCCTGTCGTATCCCTAGCTCTTACACCATACTCCCTCCGTCCGGATTACATGTTGCCGAAATGGATAAAAAAGGATGTATCTAGAACTGAAATACGTCTAGACCCATCCATTTTTTTCCGGATGGAGGGAATACATGTCAATATGTCATGCCTTTCTATTCTTCAGTACCTATTCCATCTCTCTGCCGCCGCATGTTTTATAATTAAAGCACCATTCTTCTATACAAGGCATGCAAGGGGAAGACAACTATGTTAGAATCTCAAGGGTTACAAACAAGGCCTTTGCAAAAGATCCAAATGCCAGGAGATAATAAACCAACTCCAGTTTTTATAGATCTTGCTCCAAAGACAGAGAAACCCAACTCCTACCGATAATAAGCAGATTCGGTGGCCAAAGAACTAGTCCGCCCAAATGAGCAAAAATATGTCAACTCAATTCTAAGAAGTGTGTGCGTATCCTTGCATCATGAAATTTTATAGCATGCTGATCATATTTTCTACATGTTTCTTACCCATCTCTCTTTTAGAAAATAAGCTTATCAGATAGAAGAATTTCTGCAATGGTATCGCTTTATGAGGAAAGATTCTTGCAGGAATTCTACGTGCTCCAATGTAGATGTAAGTACCTGTTGTATATCACTATATTTTTACATCAGCATGTATTTTGTTAATCGGCGTGAATCCAACCTTTATCTGATCTCAATTTAGTTGTAGCAAAATGTATGATTAAAGGCCACAATGTTGATTTTTTAAGGAAAACTGCCTGGTAGTTTTGCATCCTGAGCTGCATGAGTGTACTATCTCATATCAGTGGGTTTGAATACCTTGGTTCTGCAGTGGGGTTTTCAGTGTTTTTTTACTGTGTTGTCCTGTCGTATCCCTAGCTCTTACATCATACACCCTCCGTCCGGATTAAATGTCGCAGAAATGGATAAAGCTAGATGTATCTAGAACTGAAATACGCCTAGACCCATCCATTTATTTCCGAATGGAGGAATACATGTCAATATGTCATGCCTTTCTATTCTTCAGTACCTATTCCATCTCTGCTGTAGCATGTTTTATAACTAAATCACCATTCTTCTATATAAGGCATGCAAGGGGAAGACGACTATGTTAGAATCTGAAGGGTTACAAACCAACTCTTTGCAAAAGATCCAAACGCCAGGAGATAATAAACCAACTCCATTTTTCATAGATCTTGCTCCAAAGACGTAGAAACGCATAACTCCCACTAATAATAAGCAGATTCCAGTGGCCAAAGAACTAGTCCGCTCGATCCAAAGCAAAAGATGTCAACTCCATTCTAAGAAGCGTGTGCGTATCCTCGCATCATGAAATTTTATAGCATTCTGATCATATTTTCTACATGTTTCTTACCCATCTCTCTTTTAGAAAATAAGGTTAAACTATAGAAGACTTCCTCCATTAGGATCGTATTCGAGGAAAATATCTTGCGGGAATTCTCTGTGCTCCAATGCTGATGTAAGTACTTGTTGTATATCACTATATTTTTACATCAACATGTATTTTGTTAATCGGCGTGAATCTAACCTTTATCTGATCTAAAATTAGTTGTAGCAAAATGTTAAAGGCGCCAATGTTGATTTTTGTAAGGAAAACTGCCTGGTAGTTTTGCATCTCGAGCTGCATGAATGTACTATCTCATATCACGCACATTACTGAACTGTAGTGCTTCTCTGGTTGCCCATTCATTCATTGTGTCAATGTTGCTTTCGTACTACCTTACTTGGATGATGATAGCTGTGCCATATTGTGTTAATTTGGTGTAGGCTAGTTGCCCAAACGTTCGTTGTGTCAATGTTGCTTTCCTATTATCTGACTTGGTCATTGATAGCAATGCTAGTGTGTTAATTTTATGCAGGCTGCTGAAGATAAGAAGACAAACTCAAAAACAGCAAGGCAACCCCATTGTTTCTTTCCAGAAATCTAGGCCAGGTAATATGGCAATAACTCATGATTATTCTGTTTGGTTCCGTCCTAATTTATGTTATGATGCAATGGGTGAGACACTCTCCACTATCAATAATACAAGCCCGCCAAAATCGCCATCTGAATCTGCTCAAGATCCTCCGTCTCGAATGCAACGGAATAAATGTATGTTTGTGAACCAATTAATGGCTGAAGCAATGATATGGTGGATGAATCAGAGGTGCAGAGTCGTGCGACACAACAACTGATCAATGTTTTCAGAGACAGTGTAGCAAAGCAGCAAGAACTTGCCCACATGCTTATGGGCGTCATCTGTGCTGAGGTTGTAGATTGTGACGTTGTAGATGGTTAGGTTCTGCTCATTTATTTGCAGTGGCATCAATCTTTGATTGCCCAGTGGATGTAATTTCCTATAATATATGCCGGATGTGCAACGTTATTCCCTGTATGCCGTACCTTTGCTTGATCGGTTTAGGTCCTGTGCATAATTGCTCGTCGTAATGGGCTCAAATTATCTAATTTGGCCTAAAGACATGTACGAACTTTAGTGGGCCCATTAAGTTAATGGGCCGTTACTAGGCCCAAAGTTAATGGCCGGCCCTCTTACCTCCCGGATCGTTAACAGGCCGACATGGAAGCGGGCAACGGGTGGCCCCAATTTGTTTCACGGACCGTTAACAGGCCGTTACTAAGTTTGGGCTACATATGGCCCAACTATACTGTAGGCCTTTAGCACGCCGAAAGAGACAGCGGACTTGTACTGGACCATGAAGAGCATGGGCCGCTAAGAGGCCGAAAGTCAGGTCGTATTGTAAATGGCCCAACTGTGTTGTGGGCCTTTAGCAGGCCGAAAGAGAAACCGTGCTGGTATTGGACCATGAAGGGCATGGGCCGTTAAAAGGCCAAAACTAAGGTCCGACTACAAATGGCCCAACTCATTTATGGTCCGTTAACAGGCCGAAAGGCACACAGGCCGGAATTGGCCCAACACTTAAATGGGTCGCTAAAATGCCAAAACTCAGGTCCGACTAAAATGGCCCAACTGATTTATGGGCCGTCAACAACAGTCGGAAGTGACACTGGCAGAAATTGGCCCAACACTTAAATGGGCCGCTAAAAGGCCGAAAGTCAGGTCCGACAACAAATGGCCCATCAGATTTATGGGCCGTCAACAGGCTGAAAGACACACCGGCCAGAAATTAGCCCAACATTTAAATGGGTCGCTAAAAGGCCGAAAGATGTACATCCTGAAAATTGGCCCATCCATTAAATGGGCCGTTAACAGGACGAAATCTCATCGGGCCGATATTGAGCCCAAATATGTAGCGGGCTGTTAACGGGCTCGAACTGACGATGGGCTGCAATGGTGTCAAATCTTTAACGGGCCGTTGACAGGACGAATTGGCACATCTCGTATGGGTCGTGGGCTTAAATGGACCTGACACAAGTATGCCTTATATGGGCCAGCCTGCTAATTTTTACTGGGCCGGCCTTTTTCACCGGAATGGGCCACTGTTGGGCCGTGCCACGTGTCGACCTATCATAGGCGCCTCCTGTCCAATGAGTGGATGACATCTGTCCCAACGGTGAGGCAACATGTGTTTCCTGCGGCCAATGATGATTTTACACGTGGAAAATCCCCATTGGTCTGGGCTGTCAACGGGTTATCGGATCCAAAACCGGACGGGATAGCTTAACGGCGTTCCGTTCCGGTGGATGCCACGTGTCGGTCACCCTTGACGAAAGCACTTCTGTGATGCGCGATTTATTGTCATGGAAGTGGACACTTCCGTGATGATAATTTTGGTAATGTCATGGAACACTTGTACGACAGCACATGTATGACTATCTTGATTCTGTCATAAAATCATCGTGGATGTACATGCATGACAAAAAATGCGACCTACTGTGACAAACACGTATCATCACGGAAGTGTATTTTTTTGTAGTGAATGTCAGGACGGGAGGCACACAAATATAACAATGAACCAATCATATAGCGGTAAACTTTTTGATCAACCGGTTCACCTTTGCATTCATGCATATTGAACTTCTTGAATAAGTCCCTGGTGTACTTTGTTTGAGAAACAAAGGTACCTTCCTTAGTTTGCTTGATTTGCAAACCAAGGAAGAATTTGAGTTCACTCATCGTAGACATCTCAAACTTCTCCGACACTAGCTTTCCAAACTTCTCACTAAAATGAGGGTCAGTTGAACCAAATATAATATCATCAACATAAATTTGGCACACAAATAGTTCTCCATTAACCCTTTTAGTAAAAAGAGTAGATCAATTTTACTGATTCAAAGCCTTTTTCAATAAGGAACTTGGTCAAGCATTTATACCACGCTCTAGGAGCTTGTTTAAGACCACAAAGGGCTTTGTGAAGTTTGTAAACATGATTAGGTTTATTAGGATTGACAAAGCCGGGAGGTTGCTTAACATAAACTTCCTCCTCAATTTCACCATTTAGAAAATCACTTTTAATGTCCATTTGGTACAAGGTGATATCATGGTGATTAGCATAAGCAAGTAAGATGCGAATGGACTCAAGTCTAGCAATGGGAGCATATGTCTCACCATAGTCCATACCTTTGACTTGAGTGTAGCCCTGGGCGACTAGGCATGCTTTGTTGTGGACGACTTGACCATCTTCATTTTGCTTGTTGCGAAACACCCATTTAGTACCAATGATGTTGTGGTTGTTGTCGGGCTTCTCGACTAATGTCCACACTTGATTTCTCTCAAAGTTGTGTAGCTCTTCATGCATTGCATTTATCCAATCCGGATCTTCCAATGCTTCTTCAACCTTCATAGGTTCAATGCTAGAGATGAATGAGTAATGTTCACAGAAATTAGCCAAACGAGTTTTAGAGCGAGTGATTCTCCCGGATTGGATATCATTGTAGATTTGTTCGACGGGATGGTCGTTGGCTATTCTTGCTCGAACTCGTGGGAGCTTTGGCTTGGTTCGGGGTGGAACATCCTCTTCATCTTGTTCTTCTTCTTGGCCTTCTTCATTGTTGACGTTGTCATTCTCTTTTCATGGTGGAGAAGGAGGTTGCTGATGTTCATCTTGGTGTACTTCCTTGTTTTCTTCGTCTTGGTGTGTCCCACTCGTGGATGCTTCCATATCAATTCTTGGTTCACCTTGTCGTGAGGTAGAAGCTTCCACTTGGACGGACGAGGTACTCTCCTTTACCTCCGTTGGACGAATCTTGCCAATAGACAAGTCTTGGATTACTTCCGAAGGGTCTTTGTCTCCTACATCAATTGGCAATTGCTCTACTTGCGAGCCGTTAGATTCATCAAACTTCACATCTACCGTCTCTTCAACCTTTCGGGTGAAATTTTTGTAGACACGGTAAGTGTGAGAGTTTGAGCCATAACCAAGTAGGAAACCTTCATGAGATTTAGGAGAAAATTTAGAATGACGATGCTTATCAAGAATGTAGCACTTTGAGCCAAATACTACCGAAAGTATCCAACTTGGGGTTTGTTACCGGTGAGGAGCTCGTATGCCGTCTTGCCGAGTAGCTTGTGAAGATACAAGCGATTTGTTGCATGACAAGTTGTCTCAACCGCTTCCGCCCAAAATTGTTTTGGAGTCTTGTACTCATCAAGCATCGTTCTTGCTATCTAAATAAGAGTCCGGTTCTTTCTCTCAACAACTCCATTTTGTTGAGGTGTGTACGTAGCCAAGAACTCGTGTGAAATCTCCTCTTCGTCAAGAAAGGTATGCACATTTGCGTTCTTGAACTCCGTTCCGTTGTCGCTCTGAACCTTTTTGATCTTCACGTCAAATTGATTTTGGGCCTTCCTAGCGAAGTTTTTGAATATCTTTTGGACCTGCGATTTGTCATTAAGAAAGAACACCCACGTAAATCTTGAAAAATCATCAACTATGAATAGACCAAATGAGTTACCACTGAGACTCTTGTAGGCATTTGGACCAAAGAGATCCATGTGAAGTAGCTCTAGTGGTCTTCTCGTGGTCATGATGTTCTTCGCGTGATGACTTCCTCCAACCTGTTTCCCTGCCTGACAGGCACTACAAAGTATATTCTTGTCAAATATGACATCTTTTACTCCAAGGATATGATCACCTTTAATAATCTTATCAATATTTCGCATGCCCACATGACCTAGTCTTCTATGCCACAACCAGCCTTTAGAAGATTTAGAAATTAAGAAAGTTCTAGGTTGAGCCTTTTTAGTGAAATCAACAATGTAAAGATCACCTCTACGTATACCAGTAAAGACCATTTTACGATTGTCTCTATGAAACACTTGGCAATCTACCTCAGTAAATAGGACATTGAAACTGAAATCAGCAAGTCTAGATACTGAAAGTAAATTGTACCCAAGAGATTCAACGAGCATGACATTTTGTATGGAGCTATCATGTGAGATGGCCACCTTACCGAGGCCAACTACCTTACCCTTTGAGTTATCACCAAAGGTGACCTTTCGAGGGCCGTCGTTTTCAGCAAGCTCACGGAACATATCTTTATCTCCGGTCATATGATCAGTACATCCACTATCAAGGACCCATTCCTTTCCTCCAGCCATGTAGCCGCGAAGATTTGCCATAAGACCAAAGTGTCTCATTGCATCATCAAGATCATAGTCACTATCATCATCATCCTCATCATAGTATCCATGTTCAACATCATCTTGTGATTGATCAACATTAGATAAACAATCTCCTTTGGTTATCTTTATGAATTCTAATAGCTTCGGAAATGATATTGCTAATGATTCCAACATCTCCTTTGGCACGCATGAGATCGGTAAGCTCAAATAAACAATCACCAAACATAGGATCACTGGAATTCATCTTACTCAAGGCAATAGATTTATGAAGGATTTCGTCTAATATTTTCAAGAAATAATCTGGAAATGGTTCCTCAAGAAATCTCCATATAGTATAGGCACAATCAATAGTAGGTAAATTAGCAATCAAATTTTTTGGCAATCCTTTAATGATAAGATTGATGGTTCTAAGATTGCGAATCATGTCAAGATCCTCTTCGGGTGTAGGATACAAAGGATCAATATGAGGTGCACAAGGGCTAGTAATGTACTTGTTCAAATGATATTCATTGAAAATCCCAAGCATTTCATTTTTCCACTCATAGAAAAACTCTCCATCGAGAATAGGCACTCTACGTCTAAGACTCCCCAAAGTATACACATCCATCTTCCTCCAAAGGTGTTTAAACCAAGGCAATGGAGACCAAATCTCTGATACCAATTGAAAGGATCGAGAAGAGGTGTCTAGAGGGGGGTGAATAGACTCTAATCAAGAAAAGTTGCAGTTTTTAATTTCTCTTAAGTTGATGTGGAGTTTTAGCACAAGTTTAAACATTCACAATACATATCAAGCAAGCATGCAAGCATACAAGAGTATATGAGCAGCGGAAAGTAAAGCATGCAAGTTGCAAGAATGTAAAGAGAAGGGATTGGAGTGTGCAAACGCAATTTGGAGACACGGAGATTTTTTTATCCATGGTTCTGATAGGTAGTGCTATCGTACATCCACGTTGATGGAGACTTCAACCCACGAAGGGTAACGGTTGCGCGAGTCCACGGAGGGCTCCACCCACGAAGAGTCCACCAAGAAGCAACCTTGTCTATCCCACCATGGCCATCGCCCATGAAGGACTTGCCTCACTAGGGTAGATCTTCATGAAGTAGGCGATCTCCTTGCCCTTACAAACTCCTTGGTTCAACTCCACAATCTTGACGGAGGCTCCCAAGTGACACCTAGCCAATCTAGCAGACACCACTCTCCAAGAAGTAACAAATGGTGTGTTGATGATGAACTCCTTGCTCTTGTGCTTCAAATGATAGTCTCCCCAACACTCAAATATCTCTCATAGGATTGGATTTGGTATAAAGAAGATTTGAGTGCAAAGCAACTTAGGAAGGCTAGAGATCAAGATTCATGTGGTTGGAATGGAATGTCTTGACCTCAACACAAGTGTAGGTGGTTCTCTCTCAGAAAATATGTATTGGAAGTGTAGGCATGTTCTGATGGCTCTCTCCACGAATGAAGAGTGGGTGGAGGGGTATTTATAGCCTCCACACAAAATCTAACCGTTACACACAAATCACCAAATCGGTGGTACCGATTCAGAGAACTCGGTCAGACCGATTTGGTTCATAATGTGACCGTTATGCATTTCGGTGGGACCGACTGGATCAACTCGGTGGGACCGATGTGCTAGGGTTAGGGTAAATCCAAATCTCGGTTTGACCGATTACTCAAACTCGGTGCGAACGATTTGGGTAATAAGCGAAACAGAGTGTTGGCCAAGCAAACTCGGTGGGGCCGATTGCATATCTCGGTGGGATCGAAATTATTGCAACGAGCAACAGAGAGTTTGCAAGCCCATCTCGGTGAGACCGAGATCCCATCGGTGAGACCGAATTGATTAGGGTTTCTGGCAGTGGCTATGTCAACTGAACTCGGTGGCGCCAGATAGAAAGTATAGGTGGGTCCGAGTTTTACTTTTAGGTTTGGGACATATATGGATATGAGAAAGTGGTTGAGGGCTTTGGAGCATATCACTAGGCACTTTGAGCAAGCGAGCCATTAAGCAACACCTCATCCCCTCTTAATAGTATTGGCTTTCCTATGGACTCAATGTGATCTTGGACCACTAAAAGTCCTGAGCTTTGAGCTTGATCCAATCCTTTGTCCTCAGCATCTTGAAGGGGTTCCACATCCTCTAGTCCATGCCACTCCATTGTTGAACTCATCTGAAACATACTAGATAGAAGCATTAGTCCAACAAGATATATGTTGACATTAATTACCAAAATAACCCAGGGAGCACTTGTGCTTTCAGTTATCCACTTTTATTACCTTGCAATTTATTCGTAGTTTTATTCTCGCAAAGTACCCGTAGTTTTATTCTTGCAAATTAGTTTCATTCTTGTTCTAAGTGAAGCAAACGTCAAGTGTCCGTAGAGTTGTATCGGTGGTCGATAGAACTTGAGGGAATATTTGTTCCACCTTTAGCTCCTCGTTGGGTTTGACACTCTTATTTATTGAAGAAGGCTAGAAACGATCCCCTATACTTATGGGTTATCAAGACCTCTTTCTGGCGCCGTTACTGGGGAGCAATAGCGTGGGGTGAATATTCTCGTGTGTGCTTGTTTGCTTTATCACTAAGTAGTTTTTATTTCCTGTTCTAAGTTGCTCTCTATCTTTAGTTATGGATATGGAACACGAAACACCAAAAATATTAGTTGTGCTTGCTACTCATGGAGATGGGGGACCTCCTAAAACCCTCGATGCTCGTTATGTGAAAGATGTTATGCACTTCTTTGATAATCCTGAGAAAACCCCATTCAACTATATAATGCGAGTAACATTGGATCAATGTGAATACTTTAGGGATTATCGCTTGACTCATAAAGGGAAATTGTTATGGGATCAAATTCATATGTTGCATTGGTATGCTCGGGAGCTATGCTTGAGATATGATTATACTTGTTGCTCTAGGATGAACGCTCCACATCTTCCCTTTTCATGTGAATTTAATGATAATGAAACCTTGGCTTCTTATGCTAGAGGTAGATTACTATGATGTGGAACGAATAGAAGAATTTGTTGCTTTTAAGGGTGCTTATGAAATTGAATCTTTGTTTTTAAAGTATGAAGCTTTTGATGATGATGTTTATAGACCTGGAAATTTTGCCATCATTAAATATCGCTATGATAATTACAAATTTAATTACGATATTGATGTATTTATTGAGAAAGTCTTCGCTGTCCAAGAAGAGACTAATATTTTGCAGGAGTCTATGGAAGAAGAAATTTATGAAACTGCAAGCTCATTGGATGAAAATGATGATGAGGAGAGCAAAGAACCAAAAGGTGGAAGAGCGGATTAGCTACCCGTGCCCACCTTCTAATGAGAGTAACTCTTCAACTCATACATCGTTTAATTTCCCTTTGTTCTTACCGAAGGATGAATGCTATGATAATTGCTATGATCTCGTTGATTCTTTTGAAATATCCATTTTTGATGAACTTGATGCTTGCTATGCTTGTGGCCAAGATGCCAATATGAATTATGCTTATGGAGATGAACTTGCTATTGTTACTTATGTTGAGAATGAAATTGTTGCTATTGCACCCACACATGATAGTCCTATTATCTTTTTGAATTCTCCAAACTACACTATATCGAAGAAGTTTGCTCTTATTAAGGATTACATTGATGGGTTGCCTTTTACCGTTGCACATGATGATTTTGATGAATGTAATGTGCATGTGCTTGCTGCTCCTACTTGCAATTATTATGAGAGAGGAACTACATCTCCACCTCTTTATGTTTCCAACATGATAAAATTGCAAGAAACTTCTTATGCTATGCATTGGCCTTTACCTGATGTGCATGAATTGTTCTTGTATGACATGCCGATGCATAGGAAGAGAGTTAGACTTCGCCATTACATGATATATGTTGCTTTGTGCTCACTACTAAATGCCAAATCATTGTTAATGAAAATTGGCTTTGATATACCTTGGGATCTGGGTGGATCCATTACTTGAGCACTTTATGCCTAGCTTAATGGCTTTAAAGAAAGCGCTGCCAGGGAGACAACCCGGAAGTTTTAGAGAGTCATTTTATTCTGTTGAGTGCTTTTATAAAGTTTAAAAACAAAAAAATATAGAGGGGAACTTAAAACTTCACAAAAATGAAAGTGAAAGTGAGAGAGACGAGCATTGTTGAAGTGGGGGAGCTCCTTAAACTTGTTCAGGCTCATGGAAACTTTGTGAATCTCAATTACAGAAACTTTTCAACAAAAATAGTTATCCCCTTTTACAAATCCATTGTATTATATCATATGCCAAGATTTGCCTTTAGGATGATTAGATTGCTTGTTGGTATGTGCGGTGCAGGAACAGAAACTTTGGTTGTAGCACATGAATTTTAGTTTTTTTACTGGAACGTCAAAATTTCTAATTTTTTTTTCACAATATTGCTATATAAATTGTTTATTTTTTACTAATGTTTCAGAATTTTTGGAGTACCCTACGTACGGTAAATGTTCATATTGCTACAGACTGTCCTGTTTAAGACATATTCTGTTTTTGATGCATTGTTTTGCTTGTTTTGATGAAACTATCGATTCTATCGGTGGTATAAGCCATGGAAAAGTTATAGTACAGTAGCTACAATGCAAAAACAAAATATGAACTGGTTTGCAACAGTACTTAGAGTAGTGATTTGCTTTATTATACTAACGGATCTTACCGAGCTTTCTGTTGAGTTTTGTGTGGATGAAGTGATCAAAGATCAAGGAGGTCTCGATATGCGGAGAAGGATGAGAGGAAAGAGCTCAAGATTGGGGATGCCCAAGGCACCCCAAGTAAATATTCAAGGAGACTCAAGCGTCTAAGCTTGGGGATGCCCCAGAAGGCATCTCATCTTTCTTCAACAAGTATCGGTATGTTTTCGTCTTCGTTTCGTTCACGTGATATGTGTAAATCTTGGAGCGTCTTTTGTGTTTATTTTTCAATTTTCTTTTATGCACCATGCTGGAATGAGATAGTCCATGGTTGATTTATAGAATGATCATTGCACTTCACTTGTATCTTTTGAGTATGGCTTTATAGAATGCTTCATGTGCTTCACTTATATCATTTGAAGTTTGGATTGCCTGTTTCTCTTCACATAGAAAACCGTTGTTTGAAGAATGCTCTTTTGCTTCACTTATATTTATTAGAGCATGGTCTTTTGTAGAAAGAATTACTCTCTTGCTTCACTTATATCTATTTAGAGAGTTAAAAGGGATTGGTCATTTGCATGGTTAGTCATGAAATCTTACATAAAACTTTTGGATCACTGAATATGATATGTATGATTCCTTGCAATAGTTTTGTGATATAGAGATGGTAATATGTGGGAGGTACTAGTAAACGGTTGTGGTTAGTTATAATATTGGTGTTAAGGTTTGTGATTCCCGAAGCATGCACATATAGTCTCTCGTTATGCTATGAAGTTGGAGCATGATTTATTATTGATTGTCTTCCTTATGAGTGGCAGTCGGGGATGAGAGATGGTCTTTTCCTACCAATCTATCCACCTAGGGGCTTGCGTAGTAGTACTTTGCTTCAAGGGCTGATAAACTTTGGCAATAAGTATATGAGTTCTTTATGACTAATGTGAATCCATGGATTATACGCACTCTTACCTTTCCGCAATTTGCTAGCCTCTACGGTACCGTGCATTGCCCTTTCTCACCTCGAGACGTGGTGCAAACTTCGCCGGTGCATCCAAACGCCGTGATATGATACACTCTATCACACATAATACTTATTATATCTTCCTCAAAACAGCCACCATACCTACCTATTATGGACTTTCCATAGCCATTCCGAGATATATTGCCATGCAACTTCCACCGCTTCCATTTTGATGACTTGAGCATTCATTGTCATATTGCTTTGCATGATCATATAGCTGACATAGTAGTTGTGGCTCAACCACCGTGTATCATTTTTATACATGTTACGCTAGATAATTGCACATCCTGGTACACTGCCAGAGGCATTCATATAGAGTCATATTTTTTCTAGGTATCGAGTTGTAATTTTTCTTTTTTCTTTTGAGTTATAAGTAAATAGAAGTGTGATGATCATCATTATTCGTTTTTAGAGCATTGCCCCAGTGAGGAAAGGATGATGGAGACTATGATTCCCCCACAAGTCTGGATGAGTCTTCGACAATGAGAGAGAAAAAAAGAAAAAGAAAAAAAGAAAAAGAAAAAAACAAAAAGAAAAGGAAAGAAAAAAGAAAAAGAAAAACAAAGAGAGAAGGGGCATGCTAATTCCACACTTGTGCTTCAAAGTAGCACCATGATTTTCATATAGAGAGTCTCCTATGTAGTCACTTTCATATACTAGTGGGAATTTTTAATTATAGAACTTGGCTTGTATGTTCTGATGATGGGCTTCCTCAAATGCCCGAGGTCCTCATGATCAAGCAAGTTGGATGCACACCCACTTAGTTTTAATATTGAGCTTTCATAGACTTATAGCTCTTAGTGCATCCGTTGCATGGCAAACCTTACTCCTCACATTGATATCAATTGATGGGCATCAACATAGCCCTTTGGTTAGCCGCGTTGATGTGAGACTTTCTTATTTTTTGTCTTCTCTATATTTACCCCTATCATCATACTCTACTCCACCCGTAGTGTTATATCCATGGCTCGCGCTCATGTATTTTTGCGTGAGGGTTGAAAGCTGAAGCGCGTTAAAAAGTATGAACAAATTGCCCGGCTTGTCCTCGGGGTTGTGCATGATAAATACTTTGTGTTAAGAAGACAGAGCATGACAAGACTATATGATTTTGTAGGGATAGCTTTCTTTTGCATTGATATTTTGAAAGACACGATTGTTTGTTGGGATGCCTAAGTATTGATGTCTTTATGTCAAATTATAGACTATTGCTTCGAATCACTTATGTCTTAATATTCATTCCATGATTAGATATATGATCAAGTTTATGCTAGGTATCATTCCACATCAAAAATTATCTTTTTTATCATTTACCTACTCGAGGACGAGCAGGAATTAAGCTCGGGGATGCTGATACATCTTCGTCGTATCTATAATTTTTGACTGTTTCATGCCAATATTATACAACTTTCACATATTTTTGGCAACTTTTTATATGATTTATTGGACTAACCTATTGATCCAGAGCCAGTTCCTATTTGTTGCATGTTTTTTGTTTCGCGGAAAATCCATATTAAACGAAGTCCAAATGCGATAAAAATTTACGGAGAATTATTTTGGACTATTTACGATTTTTTGGGAGGTGGAATCAACGCAAACGGGGGCCCACAGTGACCACAACCCACCAGGGCGCGTCAGGCACCCCCTGGCGCGCCCAGGTATCTTGTGACATCCTCGAAGGTCGGTTGGGCCCTTCTTCTGGCACAAGAAAGATAATTTATGGAAAACAATCGGGTAAAAATTTCAGCGCAATTGGAGTTACGGATCTTCGGGAATTTAAGAAACCGTGAAGGGTCAAATCCGGGGAACGCGAAACAAAAGAGAACAGAGAGGGAGATCCAATCTCGGAGGGGCTCCCGCCCCTCCACCGCCATGGAGGCCATGGACCAGAGGGGGAACCCTCCTCCCATATAGGGTGGAGGCCAAGGAAGAAGAAGAAGGAGGGGGCTCTCTCCACCTCTCTCCCGGTGGCGCCAGAGTGCTGCCGGGGCTAGGATCGTGACGGTGATCTACATCGACAATCTTTCTACCGTCAACACCAACTCTCTCCCCCTCTATGCAGAGGTGTAACACCCCTTCTCCCCGCTGTAATCTCTACTTAAACATGGTGCTCAACTCCATATATTATTTCCCAATAATCTATGGTTATCCTACGATGTTTGAGTAGATCCGTTTTGTCCTATGGGTTAATCGTGATCTTGGTTGGTATGATTGTATATTTTATTTATGGTGTTGTCCTACGGTGCCCTCCGTCTCGCGCAAACGTGAGGGGGCCCCGCTGTAGGGTGTTGCAATATGTTCATGGTTTGCTTATTGTCAAGGTTGCGCGGGATGACAGCAGCCCAAACGTGGATAAGTGGGTTATGGCGTATGGGAGTAAAGAGGACTTGATACTTAATGCTATGGTTGGGTTTCACGACCTTAATGATCTTTAGTAGTTGCGGATGCTTGCTAGAGTTCCAGTCATAAGTGCATATGATCCTAGTAGAGAAAGTATGTTAGCTCATGCCTCTCCCTCATATAAAATGGCAAGAATGATTACCGGTACTTGTTAACGATTGCCTAGGGACAAATGACTTTCTTGTTGACAAAAGCTATCCACTTTTATTAACTTGCAATTTATTCGTAGTTTTATTCTCGCAAAGTACTCGTAGTTTTATTCTTGCAAATTAGTTTCATTCTTGTTCTAGGTGAAGCAAACGTCAAGTGTGCGTAGAGTTGTATCGGTGGTCGATAGAACTTGAGGGAATATTTGTTCTACCTTTAGCTCCTCGTTGGGTTCGACACTCTTATTTATCAAAGAAGGCTACAAACGATCCCCTATACTTGTGGGTAATCAGCGGGCGGCAGCAGAAGGGGGTGGGGAAAGGGCGCGAGCTGAAATGTCCCTCCCGCCAACCGCTTTCCTGGGATACGGGCACCATAGGGGCGAGGCGAAAACCTGCGTTTTCGTGGTTGGGGATGGGATTTTGCCGCGCCCCTCAAATTTTTTTATGGTGCGGACACGTTTGCGGGGTCTGGTCAGGCAGCATTTTCCTCGCCGACCCGTATTTGGCGGTTATTTTGTGGGTCACGGCTTTATACAGGGTCTGCTAGAGATGCTCTAAAGGACACCTATCCAAAGACCTTCATCTTAAGAGGCGCAACCCATAAATATGATAGTGGATGGCCGGCCTTCATTTTTATTTGATGGCCTTCATTACACGGCTAGGCATGTTGGTACTCCTGCAAAACCTAGCCGCGTATAACTGAAGGAAATATGCCCTAGAGGCAATAATAAAGTTGTTATTTATATTTCCTTATATCATGATAAATGTTTATTATTCATGCTAGAATTGTATTAACCAGAAACTTAGTACATGTGTGAATACATAGACAAACAGAGTGTCCCTAGTATGCCTCTACTAGACTAGCTCGTTAATCAAAGATGATTAAGTTTCCTAGCCATAGACATGTGTTGTCATTTGATGAACGAGATCACATCATTAGCGAATGATGTGATGGACAATACCCATCCGTTAGCTTAGCACTATGATCATTTAGTTTATTGCTATTGCTTTCTACATGACTTATACATGTTCCTATGACTATGGGATTATGCAACTCCCGAATACCGGAGGAACACTTAGTGTTAAACGTCACAACATAACTGGGTGATTATAAAGATGCTCTACAGGTGTCTCCGATGGTGTTTGTTGAGTTGGCATAGATCGAGATTAGGATTTGTCACTCTGATTGTCGGAGAGGTATCTCTGGGCCCTGTCGGTAATGCACATCACTATAAGCCTTGCAAGTAATGTGACTAATAATTAAGTTGCTGGATGATGCATTACAGAACGAGTAAAGAGACTTTCCGGTAACGAGATTGAACTAGGCACGACGATACCGACGATCGAATCTCGGGCAAGTAACATACCGATGACAAAGGGAACAACTTATGTTGTTGTGCAGTTTGACCGATAAAGATCTTCGTAGAATATGTAGGAAACAATATGAGCATCCAGGTTCTGCTATTGGTTATTGAACAGAGAGATGTCTCGGTCATGTCTACATAGTTCTCGAACCCATAGGGTCCACACGCTTAACGCTCGATGACGATTGGTATTATGAGTTTACGTGATTTGATGTACCGAAGGTTGTTCCGAGTCCCGGATGAGATCACGAACATGACTAGGAGTCTCGAAATGGTCAAGACATAAAGATTGATATATTGGACCATGTTGTTCGGACATCGGAAGTGTTCCGGAGAGTTCCGGATAAACCCGGAGTGCCGGAAGGGGTTACCGGAAACCCCGGGAGAACTATTGGGCCTCTATAGGCCTTAGTGGGAAGAGGGGAAGGGCCAGGAGGAGCTGGCCGCGCCCACCCCCCTTGGGTTCAAATTGGACTAAGGGAAGGGGGCGTCACCCCCCTTTCCTTCCCTTCCCCCTCTTCCTTCATTCCCCCTCTCTCCCTCTTGGTGGATTCCAACTAGGACTTGGAGTCCTAGTAGGATTCCCCTCTTGGGGCACGCCCTAGGGGCCGGCCGACCCTTCCCTCCTCCCTCCTTTATATACGGGGGAGGGGGGCACCCCATTGACACACAAGTTGATCTTTAACCATGTGCGGTGCCCCCCTCCATAGATTTACACCTCGGTCATATCGTCATAGTGCTTAGGCCAAGCCCTGTGCCGGTAACTTCCTCATCACCATCACCACGCCGTCGTGCTGACGGAACTCTCCCTCGGCCTCAGCTGGATCTAGAGTTCAAGGGACGTCACCGAGATGAACGTGTGCAGATCGCGGAGGTGCCATGCGTTCGGTATTTGATCGGTTGGATCGCGAAGACGTTTGACTACATCAACCGTGTTACTTAACGCTTCCGCTTTCGGTCTACGAGGGTACGTGGACACACTCTCCCCGCTCGTTGCTATGCTTCTCCTAGATAGATCTTACGTGATCGTAGGAATTTTTTTGAAATTACTGTGTTCCCCAACAGTGGCATCCGAGCCAGGTCTATGCGTAGATGTTATATGCACGAGTAGAACACAAAGAGTTGTGGGCGATAATAGTCATATCGCTTACCAAAGATGTCATACTTTGATTCGGCGGTATTGTTGGATGAAGCGGCCCAGACCGACATTACATGATCGCCTTCATGAGACTGGTTCTACCGACGTGCTTCGCACACAGGTGGCTAGTGGGTGTCTGTTTCTCCAGCTTTAGTTGAATCGAGTGTGGCTGCGCCCGGTCCTTGTTGAAGGTTAAAACATCACACTTGACGAAAAATCGTTGTGGTTTTGATGCGTAGGTAAGAACGGTTCTTGCTAAGCCCGTAGCAGCCAGGTAAAACTTTCAACAACAAAGTAGAGGACGTCTAACTTGTTTTTGCAGGGTATGTTGTGATGTGATATGGTCAAGACGTGATTATATATAAATTGTTGTATGAGATGATCATATTTTGTAAAAGTTATCAGCAACTGGCAGGAGCCTTTATGGTTGTCACTTTATTGTATGAAATGTAATCGCCATGTAATTGCTTTACTTCATCACTAAGTGGTAGCGGTAGTCGTAGAAGCAATAGTTGGCGAGACGACAACGATGCTTCGATGGAGATCAAGGTGTCAAGCCGGTGACGATGGTGATCATGAAGGTGCTTTGGAGATGGAGATCAAAGGCACAAGATGATGATGGCCATATCATATCACTTATATTGATTGCATGTGATGTTTATCCTTTATGCATCTTATTTTGCTTAGTAAGGTGGTAGCATTATAAGATGATCTCTCACTAAATTTCAAGGTACAAGTGTTCTTCCTGAGTATGCACCGTTGCTACAGTTCGTCGTGCCGAGACACCACGTGATGATCGGGTGTCATAAGCTCTACGTTCACATATAACGGGTGCAAGCCAGTTTTGCACACGTAGAATACTCGGGTTAAACTTGACGAGAGCCTGGCATATGCAGATATGGCATCGGAACACTAAGACCGAAAGGTCGAGCATAAATCATATAGTAGATATGATCAACATAGTGATGTTTACCATTGAAAACTACTCCATCTCACGTAATGATCGGACATGGTTTAGTTGATTTGGATCACGTGATCACTATCTAAGTGGGAGTTCTTAAGTAATATGATTAATTGAACTTTAATATATCATGAACTTAGTACCTGATACTGGTTGGAAAAAGCGGTAGGCGTAAGCGAGGCGGTTGGCCTTCGCCTAGTGCCTAGGCGTTGCTTAAGCGCCCTAGGCGCAGCCTAGGCGGTTATATAATTTTTACTATCAGGATGTATATGTGGTTATTATATGTGTATTTTATTAATTTAGGGCATATAAGTATGTTAACTACCTGCTACTGCGATTGGAATATGGCCCTTTTCGCATATTAGTGCAATATGGCATGATTTCTCGCTTGGGTAGATAATTTCTTTTTTGCTCTGCCTAGACTTCTGCCTATGCCCTAGGCGAGGCGTTTGGCCATTGCCTTGCGCCTAGGCGTGCCTAAGTGCCTCCTAGGCACTGCCTTTTCCAACAAAGCCTGATAGTATTTTGCATGTCTATGTTGTTGTAGATCAATGGCCCGTGCTACTGTTCCTTTGAATTTTAATGCGTTCCTAGAGAAAGCTAAGTTGAAAGATGATGGTAGCAACTACACGGACTGGTTCCGTAACTTGAGGATTATCCTCATTGCTGCACAGAAGATTTACGTCTTGGAAGCACCGCTAGGTGCAAGACCCGCTGCAGGAGCAACACCAGACGTTGTGAACGTCTGGAAGATCAAAGCTAATGACTACTCGATAGTTCAGTGTGCCATGCTTTACAACATAGAACCAGGACTTCAACGACATTTTGAACGTCATGGAGCATATGAGATGTTCTAGGAGTTGAAGTTAATATTTCACGAAAATGCCCGGATTGAGAGATATGAAGTCTCCAATAAGTTCTACAACTGCAACATGGAGGAGAATAGTTTTGTAAGTGAACATATACTCAGAATGTCTGGGTACCACAACCACTTGACTCAACTCGGAGTTAATCTTCCTGATGATAGTTTCATTGACAGAGTTCTTCAATCACTGCCACCAAGCTACAAAAGCTTCATGATGAACTATAATATGCAAGGGATGAACAAGACTATTCCCGAGCTCTTCGCGATGCTAAAGGCTGCGGAGATAGAAATCAAGAAGGAGCATCAAGTGTTGATGGTTAACAAGACCACTAGTTTCAAGAAAAGGGCAAAGGGAAGAAGGGGAACTTCAAGAAGAACGGCAAGCAAGTTGCTGCTCAAGTGAAGAAGCCCAAGTCTGGACCTAAGCCTAAGACTAAGTGCTTCTACTGCAAAGGGACTGGTCACTGGAAGCAGAACTGCCCCAAGTATTTGGCGGATAAGAAGGATGGCAAAGTGAAAGGTATATTTGATGTACATGTTATTGATGTGTACCTTACTAATGCTCGCAGATAGTGCACAGGTATTTGATACCGGTTACATTGCTCATATTTGCAACTCGAAACAGGGGCTACGGATTAAGCGAAGATTGGCTAAGGACGAGGTGACGATGCGCATGGGAAATGGTTCCAAAGTCGATATGATCGTCGTCGGCACGCTACCTCTACATCTACCTTCGGGATTAGTTTTAGACCTGAATAATTGTTATTTGGTGCCAGCATTAAGCATGAACATTATATCTGGATCTTGTTTGATGCGAGACGGATATTCATTTAAATCAGAGAATAATGGTTGTTCTATTTATATGAGTAATATCTTTTATGGTCATGCACCCTTGATGGGTGGTCTATTTTTGTTGAATCTCGATAGTAGTGATACACATATTCATAGTATTGAAGCCAAAAGATATAAGTTTAATAATGATAGTGCAACTTATTTGTGGCACTACCGTTTGGGTCATATTGGTGTAAAGCACATGAAGATACTCCATGCTGATGGGTTTTTGGAATCACTTGATTATGAATCACTTGATGCTTGCGAACCATGCCTCATGGGCAAGATGACTAAGACTCCGTTCTTCGGAACTATGAAGCGAGCAACAAACTTGTTGGAAATAATACATACCGATGTATGCGGTCCGATGAGTGTTGAGACTCGCGGTGGGTATCGTTATTTTCTGACCTTCACAGATGATTTGAGCAGATATGGGTATATCTACTTGATGAAACTTAAGTCTGAAACATTTGAAAATTTCAAAGAATTTCAGAGTGAAGTGGAAAATCATCGTAACAAGAAAATAAAGTTTCTACGATCTGATCGTGGAGGTGAATATTTGAGTTACGAGTTTGGTCTTCATTTGAAACAATATGGAATAGTTTCGCAACTCACGCCACCCGGAACACCACAGCGTAATGGTGTGTCCGAACGTCGTAACCGCACTTTATTAGATATGGTGCGATCTATGATGTCTCTTACTGATTTACCGCTATCGTTTTGGGGTTATGCTTTTAGAGACGGCTGCATTCACGTTAAATAGGGCACCATCTAAATCCGTTGAGACGACACCTTATGAACTGTGGTTTGGCAAGAAACCCAAGTTGTCATTTCTTAAAGTTTGGGGCTGTGATGCTTGTGTGAAGAAGCTTCAACCTGATAAGCTCGAACCCAAATCGGAGAAATGTGTCTTCATAGGATACCCAAAGGAGACTGTTCGGTACACCTTCTATCACAGATCCGAAGGCAAGATATTCGTTGCGAAGAATGGATCCTTTCTAGAGAAGGAGTTTCTCTCAAAAGAAGTGAGTGGGAGGAAAGTAGAACTTGATGAGGTAATTGTACCTGCTCCTAAATTGGAAAGTAGTTCATCACAGAAATCAGTTCCAGTGATTCCTACACTAATTAGTGAGGAAGCTAATGATAGTGATCATGAAACTCCAGATCAAGTTACTACCGAACCTCGTAGGTCAACCAGAGTAAGATCCGCACCAGAGTGGTACGGTAATCCTGTTCTGGAGGTCATGTTACTTGACCATGATGGACCTACGAACTATGAGGAAGCGATGATGAGCCCAGATTCCACAAAATGGCTCGAGGCCATGAAATCTGAGATGGGATCCATGTATGAGAACAAAGTATGGACTTTGGTTGACTAGCCCGATGATCGGCAAGCCATAGAGAATAAATGGATCTGCAAGAAAAAGACTGACGCTGACGGTAATGTTACTTTCTTCAAAGCTCGACTTGTTGCGAAAGGTTTTCGACAAGTTTAAGGAGTTGACTACGATGAGACTTTCTCACCCGTAGTGATGCTTAAGTCCATCTAAATCATGTTAGCAAGTGCCGCATTTTATGATTATGAAATTTGGCAAATGGATGTCAAAACTGCATTCCTGAATGGATTTCTGGAAGAAGAGTTGTATATGATGCAACCAGAAGGTTTTATCGATCCAAAGGATGCTAACAAAGTGTGCAAGCTCCAGCAATCCATTTATGGACTGGTGCAAGCCTCTTGGCGTTGGAATAAACATTTTAATAGTGTGATCAAAGCATATGGTTTTATACACACGTTTGGAGAAGCCTGTATTTACAAGAAAGTGAGTCGGAGCTCTGTAGCATTTCTAATATTATATGTGGATGACATATTGTTGATTGGAAATGATATAGAATTTCTGGATAGCATAAAGGGGTACTTGAATAAAAGTTTTTCTATGAAAGACCTCGGTGAAGCTGCTTACATATTGGGCATCAAGATCTATAGAGATAGATCAAGATGCTTAATTGGACTTTCACAAAGCACATACCTTGATAAGATTTTGAAGAAGTTCAAAATGGATCAGTCAAAGAAAGGGTTCTTGCCTGTAATACAAGGTGTGAAGTTGAGCAAGACTCAATGCCCGACCACTGCAGAAGATAGAGAGAAAATAAAAGGCATCCCCTATGCTTCACCCATAGGTTCTATCATGTATGCAATGCTGTGTACCAGACCTGATGTGTGCCTTGCTATAAGTATAGTAGGGAGGTACCAAAGTAATCCAGGAGTGGATCACTGGAGAGCGGTCAAGAACATCCTGAAATACTTGAAGAGGACTAAGGATATGTTTCTCGTTTATGGAGGTGACAAAGAGCTCGTCGTAAATGGTTGGGTCGATGCAAGCTTTGACACTGATCAGGATGACTCTAAGTCACAAACCGTATACGTATTTGTATTGAAAGGTGGAGCTGTCAGTTGGTGCAGTTCTAAGCAAAGCGTCGTGGCGGGATCTACATGTGAAGCGGAGTACATAGCTGCTTCGGAAGCAGCAAATGAAGGAGTCTGGATGAAGGAGTTCATATCCGATGTAGGTGTCATACCTAGTGCATCGGGTCCAATGAAAATCTTTTGTGACAATGCTAGAGCAATAGCCTTGGCTAATGAATCCAGATTTCACAAGAGAACCAAGCACATCAAGAGACGCTTCAATTCCATCCGTCATCAAGTGTCGGAAGGGGACATAGAGATTTGCAAGATACATACGAATCTGAATGTTGCAGACCCGTTGACTAAGCCTCTCTCACGAGCAAAACATGATCAACACCAAGACTCCATGGGTGTTAGAATCATTACTATGTAATCTAGATTATTGACTCTAGTGCAAGTGGGAGACTGAAGGAAATATGCCCTAGAGGCAATAATAAAGTTGTTATTTATATTTCCTTATATCATGATAAATGTTTATTATTCATGCTAGAATTGTATTAACCGTAAACTTAATACATGCATGAATACATAGACGAACAGAGTGTCCCTAGTATGCCTCTACTAAACTAGCTCGTAAATCAAAGATGGTTAAGTTTTCTAGCCATAGACATGTGTTGTCATTTGATGAACGGGATCAGATCATTAGAGAATGATGTGATGGACAAGACCCATACGTTAGCTTAGCACTATGATCATTTAGTTTATTGCTATTGCTTTCTTCATGACTTATACATGTTCCTATGACTATGAGATTATGCAACTCCCGAATAGCGGAGGAACACTTAGTGTGCTATCAAACGTCACAACGTAACCGGGTGATTATAAAGATGCTCTACAGGTGTCTCCGATGGTGTTTGTTGAGTTGGCATAGATTGAGATTAGAATTCGTCATTCCGATTGTCGGAGAGGTATCTCTGGGCCCTCTCAGTAATGTACATCACTATAAGCCTTGCAAGCAATGTGACTAATAAGTTAGTTGCAGGATGATGCATTACAGAACGAGTAAAGAGACTTGCCGGTAACGAGATTGAACTAGGTATGGTGATACCGACGATCGAATCTCGGGCAAGTAACATACCGATGACAAAGGGAACAACGTATGTTGTTGTGCGGTTTGACCGATAAAGATCTTCGTAGAATATGTAGGAACCAATATGAGCATCCAGGTTCCGCTATTGGTTATTGAACGGAGAGATGTCTCGGTCATGTCTACATAGTTCTCGAACCCGTAGGGTCCGCACGCTTGACGTTCAATGGTGATTGGTATTTATATGTCTCCAACGTATCTATAATTTTTGATTGCTCCATGCTATATTATCTACTGTTTAGGCAATATTGGGCTTTATTATCCACTTTTATATTATTTTGGGACTAACCTATTAACCGGAGGCCCAACCCAGATTTGTTGTTTTATGCCTATTTCAGTGTTTCAAGGAAAAGGAATATCGATTTGAGTCAAAACGGAACGAAATCAACTGGAGAAGTTATTTTTGGAAGGAAAGCCACCCGATGGAATTGGAGTGCACGTCAGGAAAGAAGGGAGATGCTCACGAGGGTGGGGGGGCGCGCCCACCCCCCCCTAGGGCGCGCCCCCCTGCCTCATGGAGCCCCCTGTGGCTCCTCCGACGTACTTCCTGCACCCATATATATCACGTACCCTAAAACTTCCAGAACAGAACCTAGATCGGGAGTTCCGCCGCCACAAAACCTCCAGAGCCACCAAAAACCAATCGGGACCCTGTTCCGGCACCCTGCCGGAGGGGGAACCCATCACCGGTGGCCATCTTCATCATCCCGGCGATCTCCATGACGAGGAGGGAGTAGTTCACCCTCGGGGCTGAGTGTATGTACCAGTAGCTATGTGTTTGATCTCTCTCTCTCGTGTTCTTGATTTGGCACGATCTTGATGTATCGCGAGCTTTGCTATTATAGTTGGATCCTATGTTTCTTCTCCCCCTCTACTCTCTTGTGATGAATTGAGTTTCCCCTTTGAAGTTATGTTATCGGATTAAGTCTTTAAAGATTTGAGAACACTTGATGTATGTCTTGTCGTGATTATCTGTGGTGACAATGGGATATCATGTGCCACTTGATGTATGTTTTGGTGACCAACTTGCGGGTTCCGCCCATGAACCTATGCATAGGGGTTGGCACACATTTTCGTCGTGATTCTCCCAGAGAAACTTTGGGGCACTCTTTGAAGTACTTTTATGTTGGTTGGATGAATCTGAGACTGTGTGATGCATATCGTATAATCATGCCCACGGATACTTGAGGTGACAATGGAGTATCTAGGTGACATTAGGGTTTTGGTTGATTTGTGTCTTAAGGTGTTATTCTAGTACGAACTCTAGGGCTGTTTGTGACACTTATAGGAATAGTCCATCGGATTGATTGGAAATAATAACTTTGAGGTGGTTTCGTACCCTGCCATAATCTCTACGTTTGTTCTCCGCTATTAGTGGCTTTGGAGTGACTCTTTGTTGCATGTTGAGGGATAGTTATATGATCCAATTATGTTATTATTGTTGAGAGAACTTGCACTAGCGAAAGTATGAACCCTAGGCCTTGTTTCCTATCATTGCAATACCATTTACGCTCACTTTTATCATTAGTTACATTGCTGTTTTTATATTTTCAGATTACAAAAACCTTTATCTACCAGCCATATTGCACTTGTATCACCATCTCTTCGCCGAACTAGTGCACCTATACAATTTACCATTGTATTGGGTGTGCTGGGGACACAAGAGACTCTTTGTTATTTGGTTGCAGGGTAGTTTGAGAGAGACCATCTTCATCCTACGCCTCCTACGGATTGATAAACCTTAGGTCATCCACTTGATGGAAATTTGCTACTGTCCTACAAACCTGTGCACTTGCAGGCCCAACAACGTCTACAAGAAGAAGGTTGTGTAGTAGACATCAAGCTCTTTTCTGGCGCCGTTGCCGGGGAGGCTAGGTAAGTGAAGGTATATCTTTAGATCTTGCAATCGAATCTTTTTGTTTCTTGTTTTAACACTAGTTAGTTTATAAAATAAAACTACCAAAAAAATGGAATTGAGTTTAGCTCATACGCTTCATCTTTTTAATATCTTTCGTGAGTATGATGGAAAGGAAAATTGTGCCAAAGTACTAGAAGAAGAATTACATAGAATACTTGGCATGAAATATGTGAATGATGATCATGATTGCAATGTTGTTAATGTGAATTCCTTGAATACCCATGATGCTAATGATATGCAAAGCCACAAGCTTGGGGAAGCTATGTTTGATGAAGATGATATTTTTTGTCCCCCAAGCTTTGATGAGAAAATTTACTATGATGAAAGCATGCTTCCTATCTATGATGATTATTGTGATGACACATATGCTTTAAAGAATAATGATAACCATGAAACTTGTCATCTTGATCTTAATTCTCAATCATATGATAATTATTTTGTTGAGTTTACTCCCACTATCCCGAATGAGAAGGATTTTGCTTATGTGGAGAGTAGTAAATTTTCTATGCTAGTAGATCTTGAAAAGAATGCTTTAGGTGCTGGTTATTTTGTTGAATTCATTCATGATGCTACTGAAAATTATTATTAGGGAGGAATATATGCTTGTAGGAATTGCAATAATATCAAGTTTCCTCTATATGTGCTTAAAGTTTTGAAGTTATGCTTGTTTTACCTTCCTATGCAAGTTGATTATTGTTCCCTTAAGTCGTTTTCTCACAAAATCCCTATGCATAGGAAGTGGGTTAGACTTAAATGTTCTAGTCATATTCTTCGTGATGCTCTCTTTATGTTTCAATTCTTATCTCTTATGTGAGCATCATGGAAATCTCCATGCCTAGCTAGGGGCGTTAAACGATAGCGCTTGTTGGGAGGCAACCCAATTTTATTTTAGTTTATTTACTTTTGGTTCTGTTTAGTAATAAATAATCCATCTAGATTCTGTTTAGATGTGGTTTTATGTTTTAATTAGTGTTTTTGCCAAGTAGAACCTTTGGGAAGACTTGGGTGAAGTCTTTATGATCATGCTGTAAAAAACAGAAACTTTAGCGCTCACGAGATTAGCTTCAAATTTTTACTGGAGAGTGATATTTAGTTGATTCTTTTTGCAGATGATTACTAGACAAATTCCTCAGGTCCACAATTTTATTTTAGAATTTTGGGAGTTCCAGAAGTTTGCGTTAGTTACAGATTACTACATACTGTTCTGTTTTTGACAGATTCTGTTTTTCGTGTGTTGTTTGCTTATTTTGATGAATCAATGGCTAGTAAAATAGTTTATAATCCATGCATAGAGAAGTTGGAATACAGTAGGTTTAACACCAATACAAATAAATAATTAGTTCATCACAGTAACTTGAAGTGGTCTTTTGTTTTCTTTCGCTAACGGAGCTTACGAGTTTTCTGTTAAGTTTTGTGTTGTGGAGTTTTCAAGTTTTGGGTAAGGATTCGATGGACTATGCAATAAGGAGTGGCAAGAGCCTAAGCTTGGGGATGCCCAAGGCAACCCAAGGTAATATTCAAGGACAACCAAGCAACTAAGCTTGGGGATGCCCCGGAAGGCATCCCCTCTTTCGTCCTCGTTCATCGGTAACTTTACTTGGAGCTATATTTTTATTCACCACATGATATGTGTTTTGCTTGGAGCGTCATTTTCTATTGTTAGTTTTTGCTTGCTGTTATTTATAATAATGTTTTTCATCTTTAGTTTCAATAAAAAAGTCAAGGATAGCCTTTGCCATGCTTATTTTGCTACTATACATGTTGATGTTTGAAAACAGAAAGTTTACCGCTGTTGCAAAAATTCCTCAGAAAAGTAAGAGCATGATATAATGTTTAAACCTTTTGCATAATGATCTCTGATAAATTTAATACAGTGGGAATTTTAGTTCATAATTTTTGGAGTTAGGTAAGTATTGATACTCTTGCATTATTTACAGACTTTACTGTTTTGGCAGATTGCTGTTATGTTTGCATTGTTTGCATATGTTTGCTTGTTTAATGATTCTATTTAAGGATATAAGTATTAATTATGTAGAGACATTTAGTATGCACTGTTTAATAATAATGTGAGTGATTTGTTACAGTAGAAAATGATAAGGTTTTGCATTGGTTTATACTAACCTATCTCACGAGTTCTTGTTGAGTTTGTTGTGAATGAAGCTTTTGATAAAAGAGAAACCATGATATGAGAGGAATTAAGGAGACATAAAAGCTCAAGCTTGAGGATGCCCAAGGCACCCCAAGATAATATTTCAAGAAGTCTCAAGCATCTAAGCTTGGGGATGCCCTGTAGGCATCCCACCTTTTTCTTCAACAACTATCGGTTAGTATCGGTTGAGCCTAAGTTTTTGCTTCTTCACATGAGTTGTGCTATCCTTGCAATGTAGTTTTATTTAGCTTTGCTTGCTGTTTGAATACAATACCAAGATCTGAAATTATTAAATTGGAGAGTCTTCACATAGTTACATAATTATTCGACTACTCATTGATCTTCACTTATATCCTTCGGAGTAGTTTGTCATTTGCTCTAGTGCTTCACTTATATCTTTTAGAGCACAATGGTGGTTTTATTTTAAAGAAATATATGAACTCTCATGCTTCACTTACATTATTTTGAGAGTCGTTAATAGTAAGGTAATTTGCTTAAAATTAATATACTTGGTATTCAAGATACGTGAAACTTTCTTTTGAGTGCGTTGAATACTAAGAAAAGTTTGATACTTGATAATTGTTTTGAGATATGGAGGTAGTGATATTAAAGTCATGCTAGTTGGGTAATTATGAATTTGAGAGATACTTGTGTTGAATTTAGCAAGTCCCGTAGCATGCACGTATGGTTAAAGTTGTGTAACAAATTTGAAACATGAAGTGTACCTGGCTTGTGCATCCTTATGAGTGGCGGTCGGGGAATGACGATGGTCTTTTCCTACCAATCTATCCCCTAGGAGCATGTGCGTAGTACTTGATTTTTGATGACTTCTAAATTTTCCAATAAGTATATGAGTTCTTTTGACTAATGTTGAGTCCATGGATTATACGCACTTTTACCTTTCCGCCTTTGCTAGCCTCTTCGGTACCGTGCATTGCCCTTTCTCACCTTGAGAGTTGGTGCAAACTTCGCCGGTGCATCCAAACCCTGTGATACGGTACGCTGTGTCACACATAAACCTCCTTATATCTTCCTCAAAACAGCCACCATACCTACCTGTTATGGCATTTCCATAGCCATTCCGAGATATATTGACATGCAACTTTCCACCGTTCCGTTCATCATCATCATGACATACTTTAATTTTGTCATATTGCCATTGCATGATCATGTAGTTGACATCGTATTTGTGGCAAAGCCACCATGCATTATTTTTCATACATGTCACTCTTGATTCATTGCACCATCCCCGTACACCGCTGGATGCATTCATATAGAGTCATATCTTGTTCTAGTTTCGAGTTGTAATCCTTATGTTGTAATCAATAGAAGTGTGATGATCATCATTATTAGAGCATTGCCCCAAAAAAAAGAGAAAGGCCAAAAAGAAAAAAAAGGAAGGCCCAAAAAAAAGAAAATAAATAAAAAGAGCAATGTTACTATCTCTTTTTCCACACTTGTGCTTCAAAGTAGCACCTTGTTCTTCATGTAGTAAGTCTCATATATTGTGCTTCAAAGTAGCACCTTGTTCTTCATGTAGTGAGTCTCATATATTGTGCTTCAAAGTAGCACCATGTTTTTCATATAGTGAGTCTCATAAGTTGTCCTTTCCATACTAGTGGGAATTTTTCATTATAGAACTTGGCTTGTATATTCCTACGATGGGCTTCCTCAAATGCCCTAGGTCTTCATGAGCAAGCAAGTTGGATGCACACCCACTAGTTTTCTTTTGTTGAGCATTCATAGCTCTAGTGCATCCGTTGCATGGCAATCCCTACTCCTCATGTTGACATCAATTGATGGGCATCTCCATAGCCCGTTGATTATCCTTGTCAATGTGAGACTTTTTCCTTTTTTGTCTTCTCCACACAATCCCCATCATCATATTCTATTCCACCCATAGTGATATATCCATGGCTCACGCTCATGTATTGCGTGAAGGTTGAAAAAGTTTGAGATTATTTAAGTATGAAACAATTGCTTGGCTTGTCATCGGGGGTATATAAGTTGGGAACATCTTTGTGTGACGAAAATGAAGTATAGCCTAACCATATGATTTTATAGGGATGAACTTTCTTTTGCCATGCTATTTTGAGAAGACATGATTACTTTGATTAGTATGCTTGAAGTGTTACTATTTCTTTTATTAATATGAACTTTAATTTTGTATTCATTCGGATCTGAATATTCATACCACAATTATGAAGATTTACATTGAAATTATGCCAAAGTATCACTTCGCATCAAAAATTCTTTTTTATCATTTACCTACTCGAAGACGAGCAGGAATTAAACTTGGGGATGCTTGATACGTCTCCAACGTATCTATAATTTTTGATTGCTCCATGCTATATTATCTACTGTTTTAGGCAATATTGGGCTTTATTATCCACTTTTATATAATTTTTGGGACTAACCTATTAACCGGAGGCCCAGCCCAGATTTGCTATTTTATGCCTATTTCAGTGTTTCGAGGAAAAGGAATATCAGACGGAGTCAAAACGGAACGAAATCAACTGGAGAAGTTATTTTTGGAAGGAAAGCCACCTGATGGACTTGGAGTGCACGTCAGGAAAGAAGGGAGGTGCTCACCAGGGTGGGGGGCGCGCCCCCTGCCTCGTGGGGGCCCCGTGGCTCCTCCGACGTACTTCCTACACCCATATATATCATGTACCCTAAAACTTCCAGAACAGAACCTAGATCGGGAGTTCCGCCGCCGCAAAACCTCCAGAGCCACCAAAACCAATCGGGACCCTGTTCCGGCACCCTGCCGGAGGGGGAACCCATCACCGGTGGCCATCTTCATCATCCCCGCGCTCTCCATGACGAGGAGGGAGTAGTTCACCCTCGGGGCTGAGGGTATGTACCAGTAGCTATGTGTTTGATCTCTCTCTCTCTCGTGTTCTTGATTTGGCACGATCTTGATGTATCGCGAGCTTTGCTATTATAGTTGGATCCTATGTTTCTTCTCCCCCTCTACTCTCTTGTGATGAATTGACTTTCCCCTTTGAAGTTATGTTATCGGATTGAGTCTTTAAAGATTTGAGAACACTTTATGTATGTCTTGCCGTGATTATCTGTGGTGACAATGGGATATCATGTGCCATTTGATGTATGTTTTGGTGACCAACTTGCGGGTTCCGCCCATGAACCTATGCATAGGGGTTGGCACACGTTTTCGTCGTGATTCTCCGGTAGAAACTTTGGGGCACTCTTTGAAGTACTTTTATGTTGGTTGGATGAATCTGAGATTGTGTGATGCATATCATATAATCATGCCCACGGATACTTGAGGTGACAATGGAGTATCTAGGTGACATTAGGGTTTTGGTTGATTTGTGTCTTAAGGTGTTATTCTAGTACGAACTCTAGGGCTGTTTGTGACACTTGTAGGAATAGCCCATCGGATTGATTGGAAAGATTACAAAAACCTTTATCTATCATCCGTATTGCACTTGTATCACCATCTCTTCGCCGAACTAGTGCACCTATACAATTTACCATTGTATTGGGTGTGTTGGGTACACAAGAGACACTTTGTTATTTGGTTGCAGGGTTGTTTGAGAGACACCATCTTCATCCTACGCCTCCTAAAGATTGATAAACCTTAGGTCATCCACTTGAGGGAAATTTGCTACTGTCCTACAAACCTGTGCACTTGCAGGCCCAACAACGTCTACAAGAAGAAGATTGTGTAGTAGACATCAGGTATTATGAGTTTATGTGATTTGATGTACCGAAGGTTGTTCGGAGTCCCGGATGAGATCACGGACATGATGAGGAGTCTCTAAATGGTCGAGACATAAAGATTGATATATTGGATCATGTTGTTCGGACATCGGAAGTGTTCCGGAGAGTTTCAGATAAAACCGGAGTGCCGGAAGGGGTTACCGGTAACCCCGGGAGAACTATTGGGCCTCTATGGGCCTTAGTGGGGAGAGAGGAAGGGCCAGGAGGGGCTGCCCCCCCCCCCTTGGGTTCGAATTGGACTAGGGGAAGGGTGTGGCGCCCCCCTTTCCTTCCCTTCCCCCTCTTCCTTCCTTCCCCCTCTTCCTTCCTTCCCCCTCTCACCCTCTTGGTGGATTCCTACTAGGACTTGGAGTCCTAGTAGGATTCCCCTCTTTGGACGCGCCCTATGGGCCGACTGGCCCTCCCCTCCTCCCTCCTTTATATACGGGGGAGGGGGCACCCCATAGACACACAAGTTGATCTTTAGCCGTGTGCGGTGCCCCCCTCCACAGATTTACACCGCGGTCACATTGTCGTAGTGCTTAGGCGAAGCCCTGCGCCGGTATCTTCATCATCACCGTCACCACGCCATCATGCTGGCGGAACTCTCCCTCAGCCTCAGCTGGATATAGAGTTCGAGACACGTCACCGAGCTGAACGTGTGCAGATCGCAGTGGTGCCGTGCGTTCGGTACTTGATCGGTTGGACCGCGAAGACGTTTGACTACATCAACCGCATTACTTAACGCTTCCGCTTTTTGTCTACGAGGGTACGTAGACACACTCTCCCCGCTCATTGCTATGCTTCTCCTAGATATATCTTGCGCGATCGGAGGAATTTTTTTGAAATTACTGCGTTCCCCAACAATAACATCAAACCAGTCGTTGTCGCCGCCTCCTCCTCCATTCTCATAGTCGCATATCCTTCCTTCCCTGCAATCACTGCCTCCTACCTCACAAACCTACCTTACCCTCATCGCCGCTTGAAACCAGTGGTCGGGCTAAGTCCTAGGATGGTGCGATGAAGGCGGAGCAGGGAGTTCTCTCCTCTGGTAGCCTTCAACAACAAGATGTGATACAAATAGCGAATTGAGACACATGATATGGTTGTGCAGTAGTGGCGGTGATGTTTCCAACCTGACCAGTTATCTCTAGTGGTGAGGCGTCGGTGGATCCCATCCATAGGTGCGCAGGTAGCGGTGGCGCCCCTCCGTGTCCCAATGAGCCAGTCTTTCGCTTGAGCGCGTAGATGGTGCCATGGTCCTACGCTGGTAGGCGGTCTTGCAACGGGACAAAGGGTATTGGGCTTTCAGATCTTACAGCAACAACGAGTATGTTTTGCTGGCCAATTCCACAACATAGGCGAGGATGGAGGAGCATGAGGACGGAGCGGGATTGCCAGATAGTTCTGAATTGGAATTTTGGCAGTACCGCTGTCCTTCCTCCTTCACCAATCTTCGTCTCATGTGTGACGGCAACCCACGTCTACCTGAGACTTTGGGGGTGACTAGCACTTTTTGCGGCTTGACTATCTGCTTGTGCAAACATGGTCTTCATTTGTGACGCATATAACCTCAAGGTCATGCTACGCATGTACCTGATGGGATCTTGAAAAGTGGTGACAACAACACATGATGACTTTGATTTGATGGTTCTTCTTGAGTAACCAGTCACGAGCTCCTGAATGAAAACCCTAGATTTGATCCTGGTTGGTTATGCATGGTAATGACAACCTTTTTCCGATGTTATCTTGTTCAAGGCATTTCTCGGATTTTCTCAAACTTATCTTCAGAGTGAAAACGCAAATCTGCCCATTGGTGATTGGATTCAACGACGATGGCGCTTGAGCATCATTCTTTCCTGGAGGCAATGCAATTGCAGAATCATTCTCATTGTGATATTACGAGAGGGTTGGTGTGGTATGGTTGTAGTTCGTCGGTCGCAATTTTGATCACTTCAGAATTTCTGTTTCTTTTTTCCTTCATCTAGGTGTAATTTCGATCTTGTATAACTTTGTTATTTGCCTGTGTAATTTTGTGTGTGTGTGTGCGCGGGGGGGGGGGGGGGGGTTGGGTGTATGTATTTTGTAGTCATGCAGAGGCCAGATGTCTTCTCATTGTGTTTGCATCCATTGATGCTTCATTTAAACTTAATAAAATCCACCATTTGTCGAAACAATACAACAAATAAATATCAAAGAGTACACATGTACTTTAAGAAAAACCAACCCATAAATATTCGACAGACAATCTGAACTTCTTTTAAACGTGATCATGACAGATCAAGTAGTTGGCATCTAGGAATGGCTACACGATTTATGCATGTTACAATATATTTTCCTATAGATAATCAATGTATAAATAAAGTAAACAACACTACAAATCCTAGAAGTTTGCTTTCCTCATACTGATGTGTATTACTTAACATCAGGACGTTGATACAAGTGCATACTCCCTCCATCTGGTTTTATTAGGCCCCCTCTTATTTTGGGTAAATGTTTAAGCATTGATGAAAACAATAAAATATAAACAATATATCATAAAACTATACCTGTAATCTTTTTTGAATACAAATCTAACAATGTACTTTTTGTAGCATATATTTATATTTTCTTTGTTATATAGATGGTCAAACTGAAGGAAATATGCCCTAGAGGCAATAATAAAGTTATTATTTATTTCCTTATTTCATGATAAATATTTATTATTCATGCTAGAATTATATTGACCGGAAACTTGATACATGTGTGAATACATAGACAAAAAGAGTGTCACTAGTATGCCTCTACTTGACTAGCTTGTTGAATCAAAGATGGTTAAGTTTCCTAGCCATAGACATGAGTTATCATTTGATTAATGGGATCACATCATTAGAGAATGATGTGATTGACTTGACCCATTCCGTTATCGTAGCACTTGATCGTTTAGTTTACTGTTATTGCTTTCTTCATGACTTATACATGTTCCTATGACTATGAGATTATGCAACTCCCGATTACCGGAGGAACACTTTGTGTGCTACCAAATGTCACAACATAACTGGGTGATTATAAAGGTGCTCACAGGTGTCTCCGATGATACTTGTTGGGTTGGCATAGATCAAGATTAGGATTTGTCACTCCGATTGCCGGAGAGATATCTCTGGGCCCTCTCGGTAATGCACATCACTATAAGCCTTGCAAGCAATGTGACTAATGAATTAGTTGCGGGATAATGCATTACGGAACGAGTAAAGAGACTTGCCGGTAACGAGATTGAGCTAGGTATTGAGATACCGACGATCGAATCTCGGGCAAGTAACATACCGATGACAAAGGGAACAACGTATGTTGTTATGCAGTTGGACCGATAAAGATCTTCGTAGAATATGTGGGAGCCAATATGAGCATCCAGGTTCCGCTATTGGTTATTGACCGGAAACGTGTCTCGGTCATGTCTACATAGTTCTCGAACCCGTAGGGTCCGCACGCTTAAAGTTCGGTGACGATTTGTATTATGAGTTTATGTGTTTTGATGTACCGAATGTAGTTCGGAGTCCCGGATGAGACCGGGGACATGACGAGGAGTCTCGAATGGTCGAGACGTAAAGATCGATATATTGGACGACTATATTCGGACATCGGAAAGGTTCCGAGTGATTCGGGTATTTTTTTGAGTACCGGGGGGTTACGGGAATTCGCCGGGGAGTATATGGCCCTTATTGGGCTTTAGGGGAAAGAGAGAGGGGAGGCTGCGCGCCCCCCCAAAGCTTAGTCCGAATTGGACTAGGGGGAGGGGCGGGGCCCCCTCCTTCCTTCTCTTATCTTTTCCCTTTCCTTCTCTCCTACTCCTACTACTTGGAAGGGCTCCTAGTTCTACTAGGAAAGGGGGAATCCTACTCCCGGTGGGAGTAGGACTCCCCTAGGGTGCTCCACAGAGAGGGCCGTCCCTCCCCCTCCTCCACTCCTTTATATACGAGGAGGGGGGCACCCCTTGGAGACACAACAATTGATCATTGATCTCTTAGCCGTGTGCGGTGCCCCCCTCCACCATATTTCACCTCGGTAATATCGTAGCGGTGCTTAGGCGAAGCCCTGCGTCGGTAGCAACATCATCACCATCATCACGTCGTCATGCTGACGGAACTCTCCCTCGAAGCTCTGCTGGATCGGAGTTCATGGGACGTCATCAAGCTGAACGTGTGCTGAACTCGGAGGTGCCGTGCGTTCGGTACTTGGATCAGTCGGATCGTGAAGACGTACGACTGCATCAACCGCGTTGTTCTAATGCGTCCGCTTTCGGTCTCACGAGTGCGTGGACAACACTCTCCCCTCTCGTTGCTATGCATCACCATGATCCTGCGTGTGCGTAGGAATTTTTTTAAAATTACTACGTTACCCAACAGTGGCATCCGAGCTAGGTTTATGCGTAGATGTTATATGCACGAGTAGAACACAAGTGAGTTGTGGGCGATACAAGTCATACTTCTTACCAGCATGTCATACTTTGGTTCGGCGGTATTGTTGGATGAAGCGACCCGGACCGACAATACGCGTACGCTTACGTGAGACTGGTTCTACCGACGTGCTTTGCACACAGGTGGCTGGCGGGTGTCTGTTTCTCCAACTTTAGTAGAACCGGGTGTGGCTACGCCCGGTCCTTGTGAAGGTTAAAACATCACTAACTTGACGAAATATCGTTGTGGTTTTGATGCGTAGGTAAGAACGGTTCTTGCTCAGCCCATTGCAGCCACGTAAAACTTGCAACAACAAAGTAGAGGATGTCTAACTTGTTTTTGCAGGGCATGTTGTGATGTGATATGGTCAAGGCATGATGCTATATTTTGTTGTATGAGATGATCATGTTTTGTAACCGAGTTATTGCCAACTGGCATGAGCCATATGGTTGTCGCTTTATTGTATGCAATGCAATCACCCTGTAATTGCTTTACTTTATCACTAAGCGGTAGCGATAGTCGTAGAAGCAATAGTTGGCGAGACGACAACGATGCTACGATGGAGATCAAGGTGTCGCGCCGGTGACGATGGTGATCATGACGGTGCTTCGAAGATGGAGATCACAAGCACAAGATGATGATGGCTATATCAAATCACTTATATTGATTGCATGTGATGTTTATCTTTTATGCATCTTATTTTGCTTTGATTGACGGTAGCATTATAAGATGATCTCTCACTAAATTTCAAGATAAAAGTGTTCTCCCTGAGTATGCACCATTGCCAAATTTAAATGCGTCTTGAGACACCACGTGATGATCGGGTGTGATAAGCTCTACGTTCATCTACAACGGGTGCAAGCCAGTTTTGCACACGCAGAATACTCGGGTTAAACTTGACGAGCCTAGCATATGCAGATATGGCCTCGGAACACTGAGACCAAAAGGTCGAGCGTGAATCATATAGTAGATATGATCAACATAGTGATGTTCACCATTGAAAACTACTCCATCTCACGTGATGATCGGACATGGTTTAGTTGATTTGGATCACATGATCACTTAGATGATTAGAGGGATGTCTATCTAAGTGGGAGTTCTTAAGTAATATGATTAATTGAACTTTAATTTATCATGAACTTAGTCCTGGTAGTATTAGCATATCTACGTTGTAGATCAATAGCTCGCGATGTAGTTCCCTGTTTATTTTTGATATGTTCCTAGAGAAAAATAAGTTGAAAGATGTTAGTAGCAAAGATGCGGACTAGCTCCGTGATCTGAGGATTATCCTCATTGCTGCACAGAAGTATTATGTACTTGATGCACCGCTAGGTGATAGAACTCTTGCAGGAGCAGATGCAGACGTTATGAACGATTTGACAAAAGCTCGGTATGATGACTACTTGATAGTATAGTGCACCATGATTTATGGCTTAGAACCGGGACTTCAAAAATGTTTTGAACGCCACGGAGCATATAAGATGTTCCAAGAGTTGAAATTGGTATTTCATACTCATGCCCGTGTCAAGAGGTATGAGACCTCTGACAGTACTTCGCCTACAAGATGGAGGAGAATAGCTCAACCAGTGAGCATGTGCTTAGATTGTCTGAGTACTACAATTGCTCGAATCAAGTGGGAGTTAATCTTCCAGATAAGATAGTAATTGACAAAGTTCTCTAGTCACTATCACCAAGTTACTAGAACTTCGTGATGAACTATAATATGCAAGGGATGACAAAAACAATTCCCAAGCTCTTCGCGATGCTAAAATCGGCGAAGTTAGAAATCAAGAAAAACATGAAGTGTTGATGGTTGACAAGACCACTAGTTTCAAGAAAAAGGAAAAAGGGAAGAAGGGGAACTTCAAGAAGAACGGCAAGCAAGTTGCTGCTCAAGTGAAGAAGCCCAAGTCTGGACCTAAGCCTGAGACTAAGTGCTTCTACTACAAAGGGACTGGTCACTAGAAGCGGAACTACCCCAAGTATTTGGCGGATAAGAAGGATGGCAAGGTGAACAAAGGTATATTTGATATACATGTTACTGATGTGTACTTTACTAGTATTTATAGCAACCCCCCGGTATTTGATATTGGTTCAGTTGCTAAGAGTAGTAACTCGAAACGGGAGTTGCAGAATGAACAGAGACTAGTTAAGGGTGAAGTGACGATGTGTGTTGGAAGTAGTTCCAAGATTGATATGATCATCATCACACACTCCCTATATTTTCGGGATTAGTGTTGAACCTAAATAAGTGTTATTCGGTGTTTGCGTTCAGCATGAATGTGATGTGATCATGTTTATTGCAATACGATTATTCATTTAAGTTAGAGAATAATTGTTGTTCTATTTACATGAATAAAACCTTCTATGGTCATACACCCAATGAAAATGGTTTGTTGGATCTCGATCGTAGTGATACACATATTAATAATATTGAAGCCAAAAGATGCAAAAATTAATAATGATAGTGCAACTTATTTGTGGCACTGCTGTTTAGGTCATATTGGTGTAAAGCGCATGAAGAAACTCCATGCTGATGGGATTTTGGAATCACTTGATTATGAATCACTTCATGCTTGCGAACCATGCCTTATGGGCAAGATGACTAAAACTCCATTCTCCAGAACAATGGAGCGAGCAACTGACTTATTGGAAATAATACATATTGATGTATGCAATCCGATAAGTGTTGAAGCTCGCGGCGGGTATCGTTATTTTCTGACCTTCACAGATGATTTGAGCAGATATGGGTATATCTACTTGATGAAACATAAGTATGAAACATTTGAAAAGTTCAAAGAATTTCAGAGTGAAGTGGAAAATCATCGTAATAAGAAAATAAAATTTCTACGATCTGATCGTGGAGGAGAATATTTGAGTTACGAGTTTGGTCTTCATTTGAAACAATGCGGAATAGTTTTGCAACTCACGCCACCTGTAACACCATTGCGTAATGGTGTGTCCGAACATCGTAACCGTACTTTATTAGATATGGTGTGATCTATGATGTCTCTTACCAATCTACCACTATCGTTTTGGGGTTATGCATTAGAGACAGCTACATTCACATTAAACAGGGCACCATCTAAATCCGTTGAGATGACACCATATGAACTGTGGTTTGGCAAGAAACCAAAGTTGTCGTTTCTTAAAGTTTGGGGTTGCAATGCTTATATGAAAAAGTTTCATCCTGATAAGCTCAAACCCAAATCGGAGAAATGTGTCTTCATAGGATACCCAAAGGAGACAGTTGGGTACACCTTCTATCACAGATCCGAAGGCAAGACATTCGTTGCTAAGAATGGATCCTTTCTAGAGAAGGAGTTTCTCTCGAAAGAAGTGAGTGGGAGGAAAGTAGAACTTGATAAGGTAATTATACCTTCTCTCGAATTGGAAAGTAGCTCATCACTGAAATCAGTTCTAGTGATGCCTACACGAATTAGTGAGGAAGTTAATGATGATGATCATGAAACTTCAGATCAAGTTACTACCGAACCTCGTAGGTCAACCAATAAGATCCGCACCAGAGTGGTACGGTAATCCTGTTCTGGAAGTCATGTTACTAGACCATGACGAACCTGCGAACTATGAGGAAGCGATGATGAGCCCAGATTCCGCAAAATGGCTTGAGGCTATGAAATTTGAGATAGGATCCATGTATGAAAACAAAGTATGGACTTTAGTAGAATTGCCCAATGATCGGCAAGCCATTGAGAATAAATGGATCTTCAATAGGAAGACAGACGCTAATAGTAGTGTTACTATCTACAAAGCTCGAATTGTCGCAAAAATGTTTTCGACAAGTTCAAGATGTTAAATACAATGAGATTTTCTCACTTGTATCGATGCTTAAAATTTTGTCCGAATCATGTTAGCAATTGCCGCATTTTATGAAATTTGGCAAATGGATGTGAAACCTGCATTCCTTAATGGATTTCTTAAAAGAAGAGTTGTATGTGATGCAACCAGAAGGATTTGTCGATCCTAAAAGTGCTAACAAAGTGTGCAAAGCTCCAGCGATCCATCTATGGACTGGTGCAAGCATCTCGGAGTTGGAATATACGCTTTGATAGGTTGATCAAAGCATATAGTTTTATACACACTTACGGTGAAGCCTGTATATACAAAAGTGAGTGGGAGCACTATAGCCTTTTTGATAAATATATATGAATGACATATTGTTGATCAGAAATAATGTAGAACTTTCTAGAAAGCATAAAGGAGTATTTGATAGGAGTTTTTCAAAGAAAGACCTTGGTGAAGCTGCTTACATATTGAGCATCAAGATCTATAGAGATAGATCAAGACGCTTGATAAGTTTTTTCAATGAGTACATACCTTGACAAGATTTTGAAGTAGTTCAAAATGGAACATTCAAAGAAGGGGTTCTTGCCTATGTTGCTAGGTGTGAAATTGAGTAAGACTCAAAGCCTGACCACGACAGAAGATAGAAAGAATGAAAGTCATTTCCTATGCCTCAGCCATAGGTTCTATAAAGTATGCCATGCTATGTACCAGATATATTGTATACCCTACACTGAGTTTACCAAGGGAGTACAATAGTGATCTAGGAGTAGATCATTGTACAGCGGTCAAAATTATCCTTAGTGGAATAAGGGTATGTTTCTCGATTATGGAGGTGACAAAAGGTTCGTCCTAAAGGGTTACGTTGATGCAAGTTTTGACACTGATCCAGATGATTCTAAGTCTCAATCTGGATACATATTGAAAGTGGAGCAATTAGCTATAGTAGCTCCGTGCAGAGCATTGTTGACATAGAAATTTACAAAATACATACGGATCTGAATGTGGCAGACCCGTTGACTAAACTTCTCTCACAAGCAAAACATGATCACACCTTAGTACTCTTTGGGTGTTAATCACACAGAGATGTGAACTAGATTTTTGACTCTAGTAAACCCTTTGGGTGTTGGTCACATGACGATGTGAACTATGGGTGTTAATCACATGGTGATGTGAACTATTGGTGTTAAATCACATGGCGATGTGAACTAGATTATTGACTCTAGTGCAAGTGGGAGACTTAAGGAAATATGCCCTAGAGGCAATAATAAATTTATTATTTATTTCCTTATTTCATATAATGTTTATTATTCATGCTAGAATTATATTAACTGGAAACTTGATACATGTGTGAATAAATAGACAAAAAGAGTGTCACCAGTATGCCTCTACTTGACTAGCTCGTTGAATCAAAGATGGTTAAGTTTCCTAGCCATAGACATGAGTTGTCATTTGATTAACGGGATCACATCATTAGAGAATGATGTGATTGACTTGACCCATTCCGTTAGCGTAGCACTTGATCGTTTAGTTTACTGCTATTACTTTCTTCATGACTTATACATGTTCCTATGACTATGAGATTATGCAACTCCCGATTACCGGAGGAACACTTTGTGTGCTACCAAACGTCACAATGTAACTGGGTGATTATGAAGGTGCTCTACAGGTGTCTCCGATGGTACTTGTTGGGTTGGCATAGATCAAGATTAGGATTTGTCACTCTGATTGTCGGAGAGGTATCTCTGGGCCCTCTCGGTAATGCACGTCACCATAAGCCTTGCAAGGAATGTGACTAATGAGTTAGTTGCGGGATAATGCATTACGGAACGAGTAAAGAGACTTGCCGGTAATGAGATTGAGCTAGGTATTGAGATACCGACGATCGAATCTCGGGCAAGTAACATACCGATGACAAAGGGAACAACGTATGTTGTTACGCGGTTTGACCGATAAAGATCTTCGTAGAATATGTGGGAGCCAATATGAGCATCCAGGTTCCACTATTGGTTATTGACCGGAAACGTGTCTCGGTCATGTCTACATAGTTCTCGAACCCGTAGGGTCCGCACGCTTAAAGCTCGGTGACGATTTGTATTATGAGTTTATGTGTTTTGATGTACCTAATGTAGTTCGGAGTCCCGGATGAGATCGGGGACATGACGAGGAGTCTCAAAATGGTGGAGGCGTAAAGATCGATATATTGGACGACTATATTCGGACATCGGAAAGGTTCTGAGTGATTCGGGTATTTTTCGGAGTACCGGGGAGATACGGGAATTCGCCGGGGAGTATATGGCCCTTATTGGGCTTTAGGGGAAAGATAGAGGGGAGGCTGCGCGCCCCCCAAAGCTTAGTCCGAATTGGACTAGGGGGAGGGGCAGCGCCCCCTCCTTCCTTCTCTTCTCTTTTCCCTTTCCTTCTCTCCTACTCCTACTACTTGGAAGGGCTCCTAGTTCTACTAGGAAAGGGAGAATCCTACTCCCGGTGGGAGTAGGACTCCCCTAGGGCGCGCCATAGAGAGGGCCGGCCCTCCCCCTTCTCCGCTCCTTTATATACGGGGAGGGGGGACCCCTTGGAGACACAACAATTGATCATTGATCTCTTAGCCGTGTGCGGTGCTCCCCTCCACCATGTTCCACCTCGGTAATATCGTAGCGGTGCTTAGGCGAAGCCCTGCGTCGGTAGGAACATCATCATCGTCATCACGCCGTCGTGCTGACGGAATTCTCCCTCGAAGCTCTGCTAGATCGGAGTTCGTGGGACGTCATCGAGCGGAACGTGTGCTGAACTCGGACGTGCCGTGCGTTCGGTACTTGGATCGGTCGGATCATGAAGACATACGACTACATCAACCGCGTTGTTCTAACGCTTCCGCTTTCGGTCTACGAGGGTACGTGGACAACACTCTCCCCTCTCGTTGCTATGCAGCACCATGATCCTGCGTGTGCGTAGGATTTTTTTTTTAAATTACTATGTTACCCAACACAAACTTTGACTCAAAATACGACGAGGCAATAAACAGGGAGTAAAAGGCATGTGCCAATAGCCCCAGTGAGCAGGAGGGGAAGACATGATTTGAGGACAATTTGCTAGTTGACACTTTGTGCAATCTAGAATTATCCTATTTAATTTGACCTAAGCTTAATATTCCAATACTCTAGAAACCCCCACCAAGTTACTTACTACTCATTCGCTACCAAATGTTGTAGATATTTGAAGGATACTATATGAAAAGGATACATCAAACACATAATTTCATGAACTCCACTAAACAACATAGTTTCTTAAATATTCTAAACTAAATAGAAACCAGTTTTGCAACAAGAATATGCGATTTTAGTTTGGTAACAGAAAGTGTATTTGATGATCATTATTAGGACGGTGTGAAAAATATGCAACTTAATATAATGAGTGTGTTTACATAGATAGTTCTACTAACTATAACTAAAATTAGTATTCAATATAGTATAATGAATGATGTATATAAATAATAAAAACATACATTTAGCGAAAAATAAGTTATGACGAAGTAAAAAAGTTCAATACAAATATGTGAGAATGTTTTAACCCATGTTAGACCAAGAAAATAGTTGGTCGCCTCATAATGTGCTTCTCTCTACCAAAATCAAATTTTGGCAAGGGGTGGAGATATTTATGGTTGCCGTCGTTACAGGAGAATAACACTCGATACCATCAAATATTTTAAAATTAATTATGAATTCAGAACTTTTTGTTCAACATAACTATACTTTGAATAGTTGTTATACATAAATGTTATTATATAGTGGTGGAAGGACAAATAGCATACACACATTTGTAATGAACTCAACCATTTCCTATCCTCACTCTTTTTGCAAAAAAAATTGTATTCCATCATGCCTTGTTCTCTTTCTTTTTGTACTATCTTTTGTGTCACAACCACTCGTATTATATTTTTTTTTGTTATGATTTTTGTATCCCATCTCAAATAGTGAGAGAAGGAAAAAAATTCAAATAAACAAATGATTTGAACTAGCGACTCCTCATATTAGAATGCAGTGACACTTTTTTTTTGCGGGTGAATAACTTGTATTACTCAACTCATAGAATTACAATCATCAGCAACTAGCTGGACATACGAGCAAAATTAGCTAGACTGTCACTAACCCTATTTTGGGATCGAGATATATGAGTAATACATGATTCACGAAGACTCAAAAGATATCTAATTTCAGTAACTATGGAAGAATACACCGATCTATCAACTTCTTTAGACTGAACAAGCTTAACTGCCACAATGGAATCCATCTCTATGGATATCGGACAATTGCTTCTCTGCAAGGAAAAGGAGAGACCCTCCATGCATGCACACAACTCCGCTTCAAGAGCATCTCTGCATGAAAACAGTACTCGACAGGCTGAGAAAATGATATTACCATTGATGTCCCTGAGCACCATACCTGCACCGGCAGATCTCTCGTCCGAGAATGAGCCATCACTGTTTAGTGTAACCCAACCCGAGCTAGAAGGCTGCCAAGTTTTAGGGGGACGAGCAGATGCTATTTCATGCGGCCGCAGCAGCACCTTATCACATGTGATAATTTGTTTTCCTTTCTCCGGGTCAGAAGCTAAGTCCACCTTCAGGCACAAGATCGAATTCAAATAGGACACAAGAAAATGCTTCGAAGCTTCCATGGTCGGCATTGGTTTATGATGAACAACCTCATTGCGGATATGCCAAGAACGCCTCAAGGTAAAGAGAACCATGGAACGCTCCACGTCTGGAAGTGGCTCAAGAACGTTTAGCAACCACTCGCGCCCATTGTTCTGGATTGAAGAGAGGGTCGGCAGCCGCCATACTTCCGACATAGTATCCCATAATAAGCGTGACTGAGGACAGCGGCAAAAGGCATGGAAATTATCCTCAGGTTCACAAGCACACCTCGGACACAAATCAGTCAACTCCAGACCTCTAGTGCTTTTCTTTTGCCATGTAGGAAGCGAATTTGTAGACAATCTCCAAGCGAAATTTCTGACCGCAGGTGGTACATCACAAGACCATATTAATTTCCAACAGGACCGGCTACCATCAGGTCTAGTGCTTGAACCAGCAACATTACTTCTGTGAATTTCGTCAAAGGCCACTTGGTATGCACTCTTAACAGTGAATAAACCGTAGTTCCCCGGGCCCCAGGCTAGTGTATCTTCACGAAGACACGGGGATGCTTGAATTTTCATAATTTCAACAATATCCGCCTGCAAGAAGTATTGTTGCAATAGATCATACTTCCAGGAGCCGTTATCATTCAACAGTTCAGAAACAAAACGAAGTCGACACGTCCCTTTCATAGAAATTGGCTTGTAAGAAAAGGGCCGAGGAATCCAATTGTCACGCCATATGCAGATGTTACGCCCATTACCAACTCTCCAAATAAGGCCCTTTTTTAACAAATCAAGTCCATGGCTAATTCCTTGCCAAGACGACGATGCATTCCCTGTGAAAACGGTATCTTCCAATTTGCCTTCAGGATAATATCTAGCTTTCAACACTTGAGCACACAAACAGTCAGGTTTAGATATTAATCTCCAGGCTTGTCTAGCTAATAATGCTTGATTGAATAAACAAAAATCACGGAAACCAGCACCTCCCCTATCTTTTGGCTGTAACAAATCGTCCCATGCATGCCAGTGTACTTTCCGCTTTCCGTTGGCCGATCCCCAATAAAAACTTCTGACCATCCTCGTGAGCTCATCAGAGACAGAGAACGGCAACTTGAACACGCCCATGATGTAAGTTGGTAAGGCTTGAGCCACCGACTTAATTAATGTTTCTCTTCCAGGTTGTGCTAGGTGGCCATCTCCCCATTGAACGAGACGTTTAGTTAGACTCATTTGTAGATTTTGGAATTTGCCTTTGGACATGCGTCCATCAGGGGTTGGAAGGCCCAAGTATTTCTCCTCAGATAACAAACTGGTCACATTCAGCACCTCTCTTACTTCCTCATTGACAGAAACATGACAAGACTCACCAAATAAAATAGAGCACTTGTTGAAATTAAGGCTTTGACCAGTAGCATTACTATAAAGGTCTAGCACATGCTTAACATTCTCCGCTTGACGACGAGATGCCTCAAAGAACAATATAGTATCATCAGCAAATAGAAGATGTGAAATTCCAGGAGCTCTCCTGCATACTTTAATAGGAGTTATACTGCCAATTGAGACATTATGCTTTAGTACAGCAGATAACCCATCAGCCACAAACAAGAATAGAAACGGAGAGAGAGGGTCGCCTTGCCGAAGTCCACGCGACGGTGCAAATGAATCCAAGAGGGTTCCATTAAATTTAACAGAATATCTCACCGACGTGACGCACGCCATTATCCAGTCCACCCACCGGCGAGAGAAACCCAACTTTTGCATCACCTGCTCCAAGAATGCCCAGTCAACTCTATCATATGCCTTTGACAAGTCGAGCTTATATGCACAAAAGCTCTTAGTGGGGTCCTTCTCTTGTTTAATAGATGAATGCATTCAAACGCAACAAGAGCATTATCTGTTATAATTCTACCATGTATAAAAGCACTTTGCTCCGGTGAGATAATATCATCCAGCAGGGGCCGAAGTCTATTCACCAGGCATTTAGAAATAACCTTGTAGGTGACGTTGCAAAGACTAATCGGCCTGAAATCGGAAACAGAAATTGGGTTAGGAATTTTAGGAATGAGGACAATAGAGGTAGAGTTTACCCCTTCTGGCATTACTCCCGTCCTAAAGAATTCCTTGACCGATGCAATAACACCCTCCTTAAGTGTACTCCAGTTGCGTTGAAAAAATCGCGCCGGGAAACCATCGGGACCTGGAGCTTTTAAGGGACCAATTTGGAAAAGCGCATCCGAGATTTCCTTATCCGAGAACTGGGCACATAATTTTTCATTATCTTCTTGTGATACTTTTGTCTCTAGTAACTCCAGGATGGATGAACCATTAAGATTAGGGTCACATGAAAAAACGCTCTGGAAGTAATCATTAGTTAAGCTAGCCATCACATTAAAATCAGTATGCACAATACCAATACTATCAGTAAGCTCACGGATTTTATTTTTTCATGCCCTCCAAACAGCCTTGCTCTGAAAATACTTCGTATTCCTATCACCTTCCTTTAGCCAAGTAATCCGTGATCTTTGCATCCACATCATCTCCTCTTGATAGATCAGCTCGTTCATTTTATCTGTGATCCTTCTAATGTCTTGTCTATCAGCGTTCATCGACATAAGCTCCTCGAGCTGAGTTCTAGACTTTGTTAACTCCCTGGCCACATTACCAAATTTCCTACTCCAAGCACCTAGCGAAGTCATAGTTTTTGCAAGTGCTTTTTGTAGTTTATCCATACTGTCTACAGCTCCAACCGAGTCCCAAGCCTCCTTTATCACATCCGGAAGCATACCATCCCGCTCCCAGAAAACTTCATAACGCCGAGCCTTTGGGCCTGCAGGCCCTGTGTCCGTGTCCCCCTTTAATACCACAACAACATGATCCGAGCAGGGGGATACTACATGTTGAACCGAGTACAGGGGAAAAAGATTGCGCAGATTGTCATAGGTAAATGGAATGCCTGAGAAGCCCAAATCTACAAGCTCGCACACCTCCAAAGTGTCCCGAAACGCGATCATCTGGGGTTCCGGTCTTGGCGTTGTAGAGAGATGTTCAAAGTCCCATAGTGCCTCATTGAAATCACCTATGACAAGCCAAGGTTTGTCATTTGAGCTCTTTAACTTCCGAAGCTTTGCCCACATCAAATGCCGATGCTCGACACGGGGTTCCCCATACACAAAGGTAGCCCTCCATTGTTCTGCATCCGCATGCTGTCTTATCAAGACATCTATATAACGATCATCTTTGTCAAGAATTTCTACAACACAATTTTCATGCCAAAAAAGAGCAAGCCCACCACTCATGCCGTTGCTGTCTACTCCCTCAAAACCCTTCAGTCCAATTCGAGCCCGCATCCTCTTCATCTTGGCCGCCTTCTGTCTAGTCTCACAGAGAAAAACGACCATGGGGGAATGCGGCTGTGAGATTGTCGCTATTTCTCGAACTGTCCCGGGGTTCCCACCACCCCGGCAGTTCTAACATACGAGATTCATTGTTCCCGGCGGTACTCCACCTGGGAGCACAGCGACACTATGTGCTCATATTCATTTAAATTTGAAGTTCTAGTCCTTTTATCTAGAGATAAAGATTTTACATTAAAAATGTTCAAAATAATTCAGTATTTTTTCTCGATATGCTTGTTTACCATGGAGTTGAGGTCCGTTTACCGGGCAGTGACCAAAATTATTGCCTAACAAAAACCATGATTCTATCATATAAGTGTGATATTTTTTGTTGATTTTTTCTTGTGACTTCAAAACACATTCATCGAATTTTAATTTATAAGATAAAGTGAGCATGTGTTCTTAGGAGTAGAAGTCTTTTAGAAAAAAAACTAGAGTATCTTTTCTTGATGCCCCTACTCTTCTCTCATGGTGGTCGAGAGCACAAGAATGATGCCATCTAGATAGATTTGACCGGTTTGGTTCTATGCCACCATAGTGGAAGAGTTACGCCCGCAACGGCCCGGACATGCCTTGGTGTCCTCAGCACATAGGCCTGAATAGTGAAACGTGTTGCCAGAAACCCTAAGTGTGGTGCAAAGTGGTGAAAAATACAAAATATTGTTTAGCATGGCATAAGTGTATAATTATGTGGTTCGAAGTGGAGTTAACTTTGCTATCATATATAGGTGATACATATGAATGCATATCATCAAACATTTCAGAAAAAGGTTTCGGTTTACAATTGATGGCTTTGATTTATTGGATTTTCATATAAATTTTAGATGATTTGAATCCTCACTTTACATATGACGGAATCCATTAGTAATTTTTTTCTAAGGTTTGCACTTCACTTTATAGGAGAATTACAGTTGAACCACACTTCACATAATTGTTTCTATTGTTCGTATGACAACTATATGACACACACCTAATCCTTGAAGAAGTTCCCAAGTTTTTTCTTGATGCAATCAAACAACTTATATTCAAATGATGTTGATTTAGGTACACTTTGACTTATTTTTTAAACAAGAGCCCCTAGGGCCTAATCCATTAATTAAGAAGAGAGGTGCCTAGTTAATTAATGAAAAACCAAGCAAAAACAGTAACAACTCGCTACTCAGGCACACACAAGATATATCACACACAACAATGCAAAGAAAACCACGTCGAGGTTGCACATGGGCGGCATTGTCATCACTTGTCCCCAAGAAAGTGACTCCCGACTTTGCCACAAAAGGACCGCCGACCAAGCCCACACCTTAGAGGATGTGATAAGCCGCACGAAGATCCATGCCAAGCAATCAGTCACACGTGTCGGCCGCAATTATGATCATGACGATGAGCTACAAAGAAAAAATATGCAAGGTTGGCGTCGCGGGATATGACATAAGAGGCCGATGCCGACTGTCATCGTTACTATGCAAACTCCGTCGCCGCAACTCCGACTTCACAAGAGCAAGGAACCCAAAATGAACCCGTGAACACGTGAAGTGCCGACTATCATAACCTCTGTCGCGACTCCGACATATCTCACCCCCGCCCTCGTTGCCTTTCACAGATTCCTCTTCCCAATGACCAGCTCCAAAAACGATGCCCCACGAGATGGGGGCTACACAAAACTGCCGCCATCGTCCAATCACACATATCCAGGGGTTCCCTTGGAGCTGCAAAGGTGGAGGGCGGAAAGCATCACCTCTCTATGTTAAGAAGGGAACAACGCTTGAGAGCGTCATTATCGCTGGCTCTAGCTACGGCTGGAAACAAGGCTTGCGTTTGGATCTCAGGAACCCAGCACCCATGTTATGAATTTGAACTAAAACTACGACACTTATTTTGGATTGAAGGAAGTATTTTCTATGTCGTGCGTCTTTGAAGTCCTATGAATCAAAGAGATCCTAGCAGTGATTGAGTTTTTCAAAACAATGGTTCTAGATCTGTTGGTCCAAGTTGTCCCACTGACCGCGTTATAGAAATAGACCCTGATCGATTAGCCAGGCCATCTGTGACTGTGAGGCGGATCTTAGGTGTCATCCAAGGGCTCGACCGGTACCTCAGCGGATCTCACAAACTACGACCGTGATCGCTACGCGTATGTACATCCCACGAGCGTAAGAACGAACGCCCTCGAATTTAGTCATTAAAAACCAAGCGAAACAAACACATCTTGGTCTTTTCAATACAGAAGAGGCCACATGCATATGAACGATATCTCAACAATCAATTGATTTGCCCTGTCAACGACTGGCAGGATTTGGTTACGGCGCCAAAATCAGGCTAGCAGTCGTGCTGCTGACCGAAACCAGGCCCTGATGAAAATTGTGTACGTACCCCAAACGTGCTCATGTAAAAAAAATCTAACAACTATCCTAGAAAAAGATCAAGAACTGTGCATGTGCATACATAACCAAGAGACGGTCATTCGGGACAGAGACAAATCTTGGTCATCGGATGACATGCCATATGATCCTCGAAGATCTTGCAAAGATTCGGCAATATCACCTAGAAGATCACCTAGGAGGCTAGGAAGGAGTGTCCCTGCGGGGCAGAAGCACCGGTTTTTCTTTCAACGCATGTGCATGCATGGATCACTACTAGGAAAAGGCCTACTAATGGCCCATCAGTTTTGCCTACTAATGGCGCATCACTAGTGCGCCATTACTAACACGCCATTAGTAATTTTTACTAATGGCGCACCATTGATGCGCCATTAGTATCTGGTATACTAATGGCGCACCACTGGTGCGCCATTAGTATAGGCCACAGTGCGCCATTAGTATAGGCCACTGGTGCGCCATTAGTATAGGCAACGGTGCGCCATTAGTATTTTTGAATTTTGAAGGCGGGAAAATAGTAGTGGCGCACCGTCTAACCCCCACCGTGCGCCATTGCTATTTTTGAATTTTGAATTTGGATCTGGATCGTGATTTCTTTGCCCATTTTTTGCTAGTTTTTTTTGCTCGTTTTTTGGCATGATATTATTTCAAATTTTGTTCCTGTTTTCGGATCTTGTACGTTCTTTTGCCGTGTTCTTTTGCCGGAGAGGAGGAGGAGGAGGTCACCGGAGAGGCGCTCGCCTACATCGCCGGGGAGGAGGAGGAGGTCGCGGAGAGGAGTTCACCGAAACATCGGAGAGGAGGAAGGAGAAACCATGAGGGAATGGGAGGAGAGGAGGGAGGAGGAGCTCACCGGAGAGGAGGGAGGAGAAACCGTGAGGGGAGGGAGGGGAGGAGAGGAGGGAGGAGGAGGTTCCCGGAGAGGAGGAGGTCGCCGGAGAGGAGGAGGAGGTCGCCGGAGAGGAGGAGGAGGTCGCCGGAGAGGAGAAGGAGGTCGCCGGAGAGGAGGAGGAGGTCGCCGGAGAGGAGAAGGAGGTCGCCGGAGAAGAGGAGAAGGAGTGGAGGAGAGGATAGGAGGAGATGGAGTGGAGGAGAGGAGAGGAGGAGATGGAGTGGAGGAGGTGCGCCCAGCCATATATACGACATACTAATGGCGCACCATGGGCCGGTGCGCCATTAGTAACTTTTTTTTATTTTTTTGACTTATTATGAATTTTGAAGGCGGGAAGATATTAATGGCGCACCATGGGCAGGTGCGCCATTAGTAACTTTTTTTTATTTTTTTGACTTATTTTAAATTTTGAAGGCATGAAGATACTAATGGCGCACCATGGGCAGGTGCGCCATTAGTGAGTTTGAATTTTTTTGAATTTTTTTGCCTCTCCAGATCTTAAAAGCTCCGTATCTTTTTTTCTGTTAGGTTTTTGAGGATTTTGAAAGTGTTTAACCGGGTTCCCCCGTTAAACTGAATGTAACTTTTCGAGTAGATGATTTTTCATATAAAAAACTTTTTCATCCGAGTTAGTATGCAAAAGTTATGCCCATTTTTTAAAATTCTCGAGAGATTTTGAAAATGAAGTCGAAATTCATATTAGCAAATTTTCCCAACAACTAGACCACATATCACATGGGAAACTTATTTTCTTTTATTGTTTTGACATTTTCATCATTTTCTTTTATTCTTTTTAAACTAAAAAGGCGATCCAGGGGGTGCATTCGGTGGAAGTGGTGGCCAAGTTACTAATGGCGCACCGTGGCATGGTGCGCCATTACTAGTTCAACTAGTAATGGCGCACCACTACCACGGTGCGCCATTAGTAGTTTTGACAAAAAATTAAAAAAAATTTACTAATGGCGCACCACATGTCTGGTGCGCCATTAGTATTTGGACACTAATGGCGTACCAACACATGGTGCGCCATTAGTATATAGTAATGGCGCATCACATGTCTGATGCGCCATTAGTGTTAATTCCATCTATAGCCCTTTTCCTAGTAGTGGATGGTCGATGGGCTACCTAGCAGGACACGTACGTTAGGTACAAGAGAACTTTTTTTTGCGGGACAGGTAAAAGAGAACTTCCCCGCACAAAAAAAAGGTACAGGAGAACTGAATATTCCTACACACGTGTCACATACTCACAATAGGCGAGGGTAGAAGCCCCGGCAGGTATATTTTCTCTGAACAATGTACAATTGCAGATGTTCAACTACTCGCTTTACTTCTAGAAATCGAAGAGCTAGCTTTCCCTTTAGGACGTGGAGTATTTAAGCTCGAACTCAAATGTACCCGTATGAATAGTAGAATAGAAAAAATGAAAAAAAATTCTGACACCAACGGGTCGACCCAAACGGACGGCGCTTTTGTTCGCTTTTTGTCCGTTTGGGTCGGCCCGGCAGACACCAACGCCCGCTTCGGTGTTTGGGTCGACGCAAGCGCCCAACGCTGGCCCGACCCATTTGACAGCGCGCAAAAAAAATGCAAGCATTTTCAAAATAAAACATACATTAATTAAACATAAAGCCGACCACGAAGGCCGGCGAGAGTCCATGCGATATTTCATGTGCTAAATCAAAACAATCCGCCAAGATCGTTGAGTATGGAGCTCGGATGTCAGTGTCTCCTTTACATGCTTGAACAATCTCAAGGCAATCTGATTCCATCAGTACACGAGAACATCCTAGGGGGTAAGAGTGTTTAATCTGAGCTATCAATGACTGATCAAGGGTGGTTTTGGCTAAATGAATATCCACATTCACTGCAAAAAATGAGCATCCACTTAGGCAAGTTATTTTGATGTGCTAAAAATGCAAAACGAGGCCCAAACCAGGCCGGCGGCGCGCTGACCCGCTCGCGCACTTCTCACGTCTAGGAGTAGCGCTCGATGGGGGCCGGCTGTCGGTGTCAAAACCGGCGGATCTCGGGTAGGGGGTTCCGAACTGTGCACCTAGGATCGATGGTAACAGGACACGAGGGACACAATGTTTACCCAGGTTCGGGCCCTCTCTATGGAGGTAATACCCTACTTCCTGCTTGATTGATCTTGATGAATATGAGTGTTACAAGAGTTGTTCTACCACGAGATCTTAATGGCTAAAACCCTAGAGGTCTAGCATGTATGACTATGATTGTATATCTGCCTTGATCCGGACTAAGCCCTCCGGTTTATATAGACACCGGAGGGATCTAGGGTTACATCAAGTCGGTTACAGAGAAGGAAATCTTCGTATTTGGTCGCTAAGCTTGCCTTCCACGCCAAGGAGAGTCCCATCTGGACATGGGTAGAGTCTTCGGTCTTATATCTTCATAGCCCATTAGTCCGGCCCATGTACAACAGGTCGGACGCCCGAGGTTCCCTTAGTCCAGACTCCTCGGTAGCCCTGAACCAGGCTTCAATGACGAGGTGCCCGGGCGCCCGATTGTCTTCGCATTGCAAGGCGGGTTCCCCTCTCCGAATATTCCAGGATAGCCTTCGGACGAACGTGTCCGGATCTGCAACACAAGTACCACACACAACCACAGAGAATATAATATTTTATGAGTCCAATCTGCTGACAACTTTTTGTAACGTGACATCAAGCTCGTCTGGTCATTATTTCGAACCGTTTCTTATCTTGCCGTTCCACGTTTTGAGGCGCGGTTTTTATTGGCACGTCTTGTTGAAGCAGAGATCGTGTCCCCCTTATCGCAGGATTCTCATCAATGCGAGCGTGGGTAATCCAACCGTTCCACTAGAAAGATTCCTTAGGAATAGGCAGGTTTTCAGGCTTAGGAGGAGGCGTTCGATATCTGTTGCCTTTATAAAGGAGCCAAGGGCCGCCTCTTTTTACGCCAAACTTCTCCCCAGCCTTTCCAACCTCAAGTTCTAGCATCCCAGGTTCGCCTCAATTGCTTGAAGCTCCCCAATCATGTCTGTACCCAGCCCACATGGCCGATGGGTGGCTTCCTCTGTTACAGAGGAGGACATTGCGAAGCTTCGGGCGGCCAGATACCTGACCGCAGAGATCCCCCACACGCTTCCTGCTCAAGGACAGGTTACTCCGACTCCCAGATCCGGCGAGAGGGTCGTATTAATCTCTCACTTCCTCCGAGGGCTAGGGTTCTCTCTTCACCCCTTTGTGCGGGGGCTCTTGTTTTATTACAGACTAGATTTTCACGATCTAGCCCCAGATTCTTTCCTCCATGTTTCAGCGTTTCATAACGTGTGAGGCCTTCCTCCGAATTCCCCCACACTTCGGCTTATGGCTCAAGACCTTTAGTGTGAAGCCGAAGGTGATCGATGGGAAACAAACGGACTGCGGTGGTGCTGTAGTGAGCAAGCTTACCAATGCTCTCTGGCCAAAGGGATCTTTTACCGAAACTTCTAACCAATGGCAGCGAGAGTGGTTTTACGTCACAGAACCCCGCGGTACCAAGTGGGCAACTACACCTACATTCCGTTCTGGCCCTCCGTTACAGCTTGCATCATGGATTAATAAGGGGCTGGACTAGGAATTAGTTGATGAAGTGCAGACTCTACAGAGCCGCATCCGAACCCTTCTTGAGAAGGATATCGATCTTGTCAACGTGATCCGAACCCTCGTAAATTCGGATGTAACTTTTCGAGTAGATGATTTTTCATATAAAAAACTTTTTCATCCGAGTTAGTAAGCAAAAGTTATGCCCATTTTTACAAATTCTCGAGAGATATTGCAAATGAAGTCGAAATTCATATTTGCAAATTTTCCCAACAACTAGACCACATATCACATGGAAAACTTATTTTCTTTTATTTTTTTGACATTTTCATCATTTTCTTTTATTTTTTAAACTGAAACGGCGCTCCCCCGGGGGGGGGCATTCGGTGGAAGTGGTGGCCAAGTTACTAATGGCGCACCGTGGCATGATGCGCCATTACTAGTTCAACTAGTAATGGCGCACCACTACCACGGTGCGCCATTAGTAGTTTTGACAAAAAATTTTAAAATTTTTTTTACTAATGGCGCACCACATGTCTGGTGCGCCATTAGTATTTGGAAACTAATGGCGTACCAACACATGGTGCGCCATTAGTATATAGTAAAGGCGCATCACATGTCTGGTGCGCCATTAGTGTTAATTCCATCTATAGCCCTTTTCCTAGTAGTGGATGGTCGATGGGCTACCTAGCAGGACACGTACGTTAGGTACAAGAGAACTTTTTTTGCGGGACATGTAAAAGAGAACTTCCCCGCACAAAAAAAAAGGTACAGGAGAACTGAATATTCCTACACACGTGTCACATACTCACAATAGGCGAGGGTAGAAGCCCCGGCAGGTATATTTTCTCTGAACACAGTACAATTGCAGATGTTCAACTATTCGCTTTACTTCTAGAAATCGAAGAGCTAGCTTTCCCTTTAGGACGTGGAGTATTTAAGCTCGAACTCAAATGTACCCGTATGAATAGTAGAATAGAAAAAATGAAAAAAAATTCTGACACCAACGGGTCGACCCAAACGGACGGCGCTTTTGTTCGCTTTTTGTCCGTTTGGGTCGGCCCGGCAGACACCAACGCCCGCTTCGGTGTTTGGGTCGGCGCAAGCGCCCAACGCTGGCCCGACCCATTTGACAGCGCGCAAAAAAAATGCAAGCATTTCCAAAATAAAACATACATTAATTAAACATAAAGCCGACCACGAAGGCCGGCGAGAGTCCATGCGATATTTTATGTGCTAAATCAAAACAATCCGCCAAGATCGTTGAGTATGGAGCTCGGATGTCAGTGTCTCCTTTACATGCTTGAACAATCTCAAGGCAATCTGATTCCATCAGTACACGAGAACATCCTAGGGGTAAGAGTGTTTAATCTGAGCTATCAATGACTGATCAAGGGTAGTTTTGGCTAAATGAGTATCCACATTCACTGCAAAAAATGAGCATCCACTTAGGCAAGTTATTTTGATGTGCTAAAAATGGAAGATATTTAGTTGACTACTACCTCCATCCTGATTTATTGGTTCGCTTTGCATTTTTTGCTAAATTTTGACCTTAGATTTAACTAACAAAATATTAATACATGTAACAGAAAATAATATCATTGAAAACTATGTTCAAATATGAATCCAACGATATAATTTTTGTTGACATGCATTATTATTTCTTAGTTAAATCTATAATCAAAGATTGACACAAAACTCCCTCTTACCCCCCTCATTTTACATGTGAGGTAAGAACGTAAGAATTAATCAAACCACTAATTAATGAGATCAACGACTCAGATCTATTATATACTCTTACCTCTCATATGAAAAGAGTGGGTAAGAGAGAGCATGTTAAAACTGCTCCAAATACTAAGGGGACCAATAAACCAGGACATAAGTAATAAGAGCAACTCCAACGGGTCGACCCAAACGGACGGCGCTTTTGTTCGCTTTTTGTCCGTTTGGGTCGGCCCGGCAGATACCAACGCCCGCTTCGGTGTTTGGGTGGTATAGCGCCAACGCTGGCCCGACCCATTTGACAGCGTGCAAAAAAAATGCAAGCATTTCCAAAATAAAACATACATTAATTAAACATAAAGCCGACCACGAAGGCCGTCGAGAGTCCATGCGTCCACAATACATTTACTAAACATTAAAAAAAACTAAAAACTAGGAGATGACGCGCTGCCCTAGGCGGCGACGTCGTCGTCCTCGGGGTCGGTGAGGTCGATGAGCGTCAGTGCAGGGCCGGCCCAGGGGAACGCAGTGTTCCAGGCGGTGGCGATGTCAGCCGCAGGCTGTGCCGCCGCGGCCTGGTGCGCCTCCTCCTCGGCCTCGCGCTGCTCGTCCTCGGCGTCGCGCTCGAGCATCTCGAGGTATGCGCCGTGGCAGCGCTCCTCGGCGAGCCGTTGCTGGCGCCACTGTTCGAGGTACGTCGCTTCCTGCGTCGGCTTCGCCCCAAACCAGGCCGGCGGCGCTCTAACCCACTCGCGCACTTCTCACGTCTAGGAGTAGCGCTCGATGGGGGCCGGCTGTCGGTGTCAAAACCGGCGGATCTCGGGTAGGGGGTCCCGAACTGTGCACCTAGGATCGATGGTAACAGGAGACGAGGGACATAATGTTACCCAGGTTCAGGCCCTCTCTATGGAGGTAATACCCTACTTCCTGCTTGATTGATCTTGATGAATATGAGTGTTATAAGAGTTGATCTACCACGAGATCTTAATGGCTAAAACCCTAGAGGTCTAGCATGTATGACTACGATTGTATATCTGCCTTGATCTGGACTATGCCCTCCGGTCTATATAGACACCGGAGGGATCTAGGGTTACATCAAGTCGGTTACAGAGAAGGAAATCTTCGTATTTGGTCGCTAAGCTTGCCTTCCACGCCAAGGAGAGTCCCATATGGACATGGGTAGAGTCTTCGGTCTTATATCTTCATAGCCCATTAGTCTGGCCCATGTACAACAGGTCGGACGCCCGAGGTTCCCTTAGTCCAGGACTCCCTCAGTAGCCCCTGAACCAGGCTTCAATGACGAGGTGCCCGGCGCGCCGATTGTCTTCGGCATTGCAAGGCGGGTTCCCCTCTCCGAATATTCCAGGATAGCCTTCGGACGAACGTGTCCGGATCTGCAACACAAGTACCACACACAACCACAGAGAATATAATATTTTATGAGTCCAATCTGCTGACAACTTTTTGTAACGTGACATCACGCTCGTCTGGTCATTATTTCGAACCGTTTCTTATCTTGCCGTTCCACGTTTTGAGGCGCGGTTTTTATTGGCACGTCTTGTTGAAGCAGAGATCGTGTCCCCCTTATCGCAGGATTCTCATCAATGCGAGCGTGGGTAATCCAACCGTTCCACTAGAAAGATTCCTTAGGAATAGGCAGGTTTTCAGGCTTAGGAGGAGGCGTTCGATATCTGTTGCCTTTATAAAGGAGCCAAGGACCGCCTCTTTTTACGCCAAACTTCTCCCCAGCCTTTCCAACCTCAAGTTCTAGCATCCGAGGTTCGCCTTCATTGCTTCAAGCTCCCCAATCATGTCTGTACCCAGCCCACATGGCCGATGGGTGGCTTCCTCTTTTACAGAGGAGGACATTGCGAAGCTTGGTGACGGATACCTGACCGCAGAGATCCCCCACAGGCTTCCTGCTCAAGGACAGGTTACTCCGACTCCCAGATCCGGCGAGAGGGTCGTAGTCATCTCTCACTTCCTCCGAGGGCTAGGGTTCTCTCTTCACCCCTTTGTTCGGGGGCTCTTGTTTTATTACAGACTAGATTTTCACGATCTAGCCCCAGATTCTTTCCTCCATGTTTCAGCGTTTCATAACGTGTGAGGCCTTCCTCCGAATTCCCCCACACTTCGGCTTATGGCTCAAGACCTTTAGTGTGAAGCCGAAGGTGATCGATGGGAAACAAACGGACTGCGGTGGTGCTGTAGTGAGCAAGCTTACCAATGCTCTCTGGCCAAAGGGATCTTTTACCGAAACTTCTAACCAATGGAAGCGAGAGTGGTTTTACGTCACAGAACCCCGCGGTACCAAGTGGGCAACTACACCTACATTCCGTTCTGGCCCTCCGTTACAGCTTGCATCATGGATTAATAAGGGGCTGGACTGGGAATTAGTTGATGAAGTGCAGACTCTACAGAGCCGCATCCGAACCCTCCTTGAGAAGGATATCGATCTTGTCAACGTGATCCGAACCCTCGTAAATTCGGATGTAACTTTTCGAGTAGATGATTTTTCATATAAAAAACTTTTTCATCCGAGTTAGTATGCAAAAGTTATGCCCATTTTTACAAATTCTCGAGAGATTTTGCAAATGAAGTCGAAATTCATATTTGCAAATTTTCCCAACAACTAGACCACATATCACATGGGAAACTTATTTTCTTTTATTTTTTTGACATTTTCATCATTTTCTTTTATTTTTTTCAAAACTGAAAAGGCGATCCACCGGGGGGGGGGGGGGGGCATTCGGTGGAAGTGGTGGCCAAGTTACTAATGGCGCACCGTGCCATGGTGCGCCATTACTAGTTCAACAAGTAATGGCGCACCATGCCACGGTGCGCCATTAGTAGTTTTGACAAAAATTTAAAAAAAAATTTACTAATGGCGCACCACATGTCTGGTGCGCCATTAGTATATAGTAATGGCGCACCACATGTCTGGTGCGCCATTAGTGTTAATTCCATCTATAGCCATTTTCCTAGTAGTGGATGGTCGATGGGCTACCTAGCAGGACACGTACGTTAGGTACAAGAGAACTTTTTTTGCGGGACAGGTAAAAGAGAACTTCCCCGCACAAAAAAAAGGTACAGGAGAACTGAATATTCCTACACACGTGTCACATACTCACAATAGGCGAGGGTAGAAGCCCCGGCAGGTATATTTTCTCTGAACACAGTACAATTGCAGATGTTCAACTACTCGCTTTACTTCTAGAAATCGAAGAGCTAGCTTTCCCTTTAGGACGTGGAGTATTTAAGCTCGAACTCAAATGTACCCGTATGAATAGTAAAATAGAAAAAATGAAAAAAAATTCTGACACAAGCGAATTAGAGCCCAAACGGACGGCGCTTTTGTTCGCTTTTTGTCCGTTTGGGTCGGCCCGGCAGACACCAACGCCTGCTTCGGTGTTTGGGTCGGCGCAAGCGCCCAACGTTGGCCCGACCCATTTGACAGGGCGCAAAAAAAAATGCAAGCATTTCCAAAATAAAAGATACATTAATTAAACATAAAGCCGACCACGAAGGCCGGCGAGAGTCCATGCGATATTTCATGTGCTAAATCAAAACAATCCGCCAAGATCGTTGAGTATGGAGCTCGGATGTCAGTGTCTCCTTTACATGCTTGAACAATCTCAAAGCAATCTGATTCCATCAGTACACGAGAACATCCTAGGGGGTAAGAGTGTTTAATCTGAGCTATCAATGACTGATCAAGGGTAGTTTTGGCTAAATGAGTATCCACATTCACTGCAAAAAATGAGCATCCACTTAGGCAAGTTATTTTGATGTGCTAAAAATGGAAGATTTTTAGTTGACTACTACCTCCATCCTGATTTATTGGTTCGCTTTGCATTTTCTGCTAAATTTTGACCTTAGATTTAACTAACAAAATATTAATACATGTAACAGAAAATAATATCATTGAAAACTATGTTCAAATATGAATCCAACGATATATTTTTGTTGACATGCATTATTATTTCTTAGTTAAATCTATAATCAAAGATTGACACAAAACTCCCTCTTACCCCCCTCATTTTACATGTGAGGTAAGAACGTAAGAATTAATCAAACCACTAATTAATGAGATCAACGACTCAGATCTATTATATACTCTTACCTCTCATATTAAAAGAGTGGGTAAGAGATAGCATGTTAAAACTGCTCCAAATACTAAGGGACCAATAAACCAGGACATAAGTAGTAAGAGCAACTCCATCGAATTAGACCCAAGCAGACGGCGCTTTTGTTCGCTTTGTCCGTTTGGGTCGGCCCGAACACCAACGCCCGCTTAGTGTTTGGGTGGTATAGCGTAACGCTGGCCCGACCCATTTGACAGCGTGCAAAAAAAATGCAAGCATTTCCAAAATAAAACATACATTAATTAAACATAAAGCCGACCACGAAGGCCGGCGAGAGTCCATGCGTCCACATTACATTTACTAAACATTAAAAAAAAAAAACTAGGAGATGACGCGCTGCCCTAGGCGGCGACGTCGTCGTCCTCGGGGTCGGTGAGGTCGATGAGCGTCGGCGCAGGGCCGGCCCAGGGGAACGCAGTGCTCCAAGCGGTGGCGATGTCAGCCGCGGGCTGTGCCGCCGCGGCCTGGTGCGCCTCCTCCTCGGCCTCGCGCTGCTCGTCCTCGGCGTCGCGCTGCTCGTCCTCGGCGTCGTGCTCGAGCATCTCGAGGTATGCGTCGTGGCAGCGCTCCTCGGCGAGCCGTTGCTGGTGCCACTGTTCGAGGTACGTCGCTTCCTACGTCGGCTTTGCCCCAAACCAGGACGGCGGCGCGCTGACCCACTCGCGCACTTCTCACCTCTAGGAGTAGCGCTCGATGGGGGCCGGCTGTCGGTGTCAAAACCGGCGGATCTCGGGTAGGGGGTCCCGAACTGTGCACCTACGATCGATGGTAACAGGAGACGAGGGACACAATGTTTACCCAGGTTTGGGCCCTCCCTATGGAGGTAATACCCTACTTCCTGCTTGATTGATCTTGATGAATATGAGTGTTACAAGAGTTGATCTACCACGAGATCTTAATGGGTAAAACCCTAGAGGTCTAGCATGTATGACTATGATTGTATATCTGCCTTGATCCGGACTAAGCCCTCCGGTTTATATAGACACCGGAGGGATCTAGGGTTACATCAAGTCGATTCTGAGAAGGAAATCTTCGTATTTGGTCGCTAAGCTTGCCTTCCACGCCAAGGAGAGTCCCATCTGGACATGGGTAGAGTCTTCGGTCTTATATCTTCATAGCCCATTAGTCCGGCCCATGTACAACAGGTCGGACGCCCGAGGTTCCCTTAGTCCAGGACTCCCTCAGTAGCCCCTGAACCAGGCTTCAATGACGAGGTGCCCGGCGTGCCGATTGTCTTCGGCATTGCAAGGCGGGTTTCCCTCTCCGAATATTCCAGGATAGCCTTCGGACGAACGTGTCCGGATCTGCAACACAAGTACCACACACAACCACAGAGAATATAATATTTTATGAGTCCAATCTGCTGACAACTTTTTGTAACATGACATCACGCTCGTCTGGTCATTATCGAACCGTTTCTTATCTTGCCGTTCCACGTTTTGAGGCGCGGTTTTTATTGGCACGTCTTGTTGAAGCAGAGATCGTGTCCCCCTTATCGCAGGATTCTCATCAATGCGAGCGTGGGTAATCCAACCGTTCCACTAGAAAGATTCCTTAGGAATAGGCAGGTTTTCAGGGTTAGGAGGAGGCGTTCGATATATGTTGCCTTTATAAAGGAGCCAAGAGCCGCCTCTTTTTACACCAAACTTCTCCCCAGCCTTTCCAACCTCAAGTTCTAGCATCCCAGGTTCGCCTTCATTGCTTCAAGCTCCCCAATCATGTCTATACCCAGCCCACATGGCCGATGGGTGGCTTCCTCTGTTACAGAGGAGGACATTGCAAAGCTTCGGGCGGCCAGATACTTGACCGCAGAGATCCCCCACAGGCTTCCTGCTCAAGGACAGGTTACTCCGACTCCCAGATCCGGCGAGAGGGTCGTATTCATCTCTCACTTCCTCCGAGGGCTAGGGTTCTCTCTTCACCCCTTTGTTCGGGGGCTCTTGTTTTATTACAGACTAGATTTTCACGATCTAGCCCCAGATTCTTTCCTCCATGTTTCAGCGTTTCATAACGTGTGAGGCCTTCCTCTGAGTTCCCCTACACTTCGGCTTATGGCTCAAGACCTTTAGTGTGAAGCCGAAGGTGATCGATGGGAAACAAACGGACTGCGGTGGTGCTGTAGTGAGCAAGCTTACCAATGCTCTCTGGCCAAAGGGATCTTTTACCGAAACTTCTAACCAATGGAAGCGAGAGTGGTTTCGTCCACAGAACCCCGCGGTACCAAGTGGGCAACTACACCTACATTCCGTTACGGCCCTCCGTTACAGCTTGCATCATGGATTAATAAGGGCTGGACTAGGAATTAGTTGATGAAGTGCAGACTCTACAGAGCCGCATCCGAACCCTCCTTGAGAAGGATATCGATCTTGTCAACGTGATCCGAACCCTCGTAAATTCGGATGTAACTTTTCGAGTAGATGATTTTTCATATAAAAAACTTTTTCATCCGAGTTAGTATGCAAAAGTTATGCCCATTTTTACAAATTCTCGAGAGATTTTTGCAAATGAAGTCGAAATTCATATTTGCAAATTTTCCCAACAACTAGACCACATATCACATGGGAAACTTATTTTCTTTTATTTTTTTTGACAATTTCATCATTTTCTTTTATTTTTTAAAACTGAAAAGGCGATCCAGGGGGGTGCATTCGGTGGAAGTGGTGGCCAAGTTACTAATGGCGCACCGTGGCATGGTGCGCCATTACTAGTTCAACTAGTAATGGCGCACCACTACCACGGTCCGCCATTAGTAGTTTTGACAAAAATTTAAAAAAAAATTACTAATGGCGCACCACATTGTTGGGGAACGTACTAATTTCAAAAAATTTCCTACGCACACGCAAGATCATGGTGATGCATAGCAACGAGAGGGGAGAGTGTATGTCCACGTACCCTCGTAGACCGTAAGCGGAAGCGTTGTAACAACGCGGTTGATGTAGTCGTACGTCTTCGCGATCCGACCGATCCAAGTACCGAACGTACGGCACCTCCGAGTTCTGCACACGTTCAGCTCGATGACGATCCCGGACTCCGATCCAAAGCAAAGTGTCGGGATGAGTTCCGTCGACGACGGCGTGGTAGCGATGATGATGCTCCACCGACGCAGGGGCTTCGCCTAAGCTCCGTGACGATATGACTTCACCGGCGCAGGGCTTCGCCTAAGCTCATGACGATATGACTTCACGGCGCAGGCTTCGCCTAAGCTCATGACGATATGACCGAAGTGGAATATGGTGGAGGGGCACCGCACACGGCTAAGGAACGATCCGTAGATCAACTTGTGTGTCCATGGGGTGCCCCTGCCCCCGTATATAAAGGAGGGAGGGAGGAGGAGGCCGGCCCTAGGAGGGGCGCGCCATGGGGAGTCCTACTCCCACCGGGAGTAGGATTCCCCCTTTCCTAGTCCAACTAGGAAACCTTCCATGTATTAGGAGTAGGAGACAAGGAAGGGGAAGAGAGAAGGGAAGGAAGGAGGGGGTGCGGCCTCCCCCAGTCAATTCGGACTAGGCCATGGGGAAGCGCGGCCTGCCCTAGGCAGCTCCTCTCTCATTCCCGCAGGGCCCAATAAGGCCCAATACTTCTACCCGTATTCCCTTAACTCTCCGGTACTCCGAAAAATACCCGAATGACTCGGAACCTTTCCGAACTCCGAATATATTCGTCCAATATAACGATCTTTACGTCTCGACCATTTCGAGACTCTCGTCATGTCCCCGATCTCATCCGGGACTCCGAACTCCTTCGGTACATCAAAACTCATAAACTCATAATATAACTGTCATCGAAACCTTAAGCGTGCGGACCCTACGGGTTCGAGAACTATGTAGACATGACCTAGAACTATTCTCGGTCAATAACCAATAAGCGGGACCTGGATGCCCATATTGGCTCCTACATATTCTACGAAGATCTTTATCGGTCAAACCGCATAACAACATACGTTGTTCCCTTTGTCATCGGTATGTTACTTGCCCGAGATTCGATCGTCGGTATCCAATACCTAGTTCAATCTCGTCACCGCAAGTCTCTTTACTAGATTACGTAATGCATCATCCCGTAACCAACTCATTGGTCACATTGCTTGCAAGGCTTATAGTGATGTGCATTACCGAGAGGGCCCAGAGATACCTCTCCGACAATCGGAGTGACAAAACCTAATCTCGAAATACGCCAACCCAACATGTACCTTTGGAGACACCTGTAGTACTCCTTTATAATCACCCAGTTACGTTGTGACGTTTGGTAGCACCAAAGTGTTCCTCCGGTAAACGGAAGTTGCATAATCTCATAGTTACAGGAACATGTATAAGTCATGAAGAAAGCAATAGCAACATACTAAACGATCAAGTGCTAGGCTAACGGAATGGGTCATGTCAATCAGATCATTCTCCTAATGATGTGATCCCGTTAGTCAAATGACAACTCATGTCTATGGTTAGGAAACATAACCATCTTTGATTAACGAGCTAGTCAAGTAGAGGCATACTAGTGACACTCTGTTTGTCTATGTATTCACACATGTATTATGTTTCAGTTAATACAATTCTAGCATGAATAATAAACATTTATCATGATATAAGGAAATAAATAATAACTTTATTATTGCCTCTAGGGCATATTTCCTTCAGTCTCCCACTTGCACTAGAGTCAATAATCTAGATCACATCACCATGTGATTAACATCGATAGTTCACATCATCATGTGATTAACACCCATAGTTCACATCGCCATGTGACCAACACCCAAAGGGTTTACTAGATTCAGTAATCTAGTTCACATCGCTATGTGATTAACACCCAAAGAGTACTAAGGTGTGATCATGTTTTGCTTGTGAGAGAATCTTAGTCAACGGGTCTTTCACATTCGTGAGCCGTATGTATTTTGCAAATATTCTATGTCTACAATGCTCTGCACGGGGCTACTCTAGCTAATTGCTCCCCCTTACAATATGTATCCAGATTGAGACTTAGAGTCATCTGGATCAGTGTAAAAAGCTTGCATCGATGTAACTCTTTACGACGGGCTCTTTTATCACCTCCATAATCGAGAAATATATCCTTAGTCCTCACTGAGGATGTTCTTGACCAATGTCCAGTGATCTACTCCTAGATCACTATTGTACTCCCTTGCAAAATTCAGAGCAAGGTATACAATAGGTCTGGTACATAGCCTAGCATACTTTATAGAACCTATGATCGAGGCATAGGGAATGACTTTCATTCTCTTTTCTATTTTCTGCTGTGGTCGGGATTTGAGTCTTACTCAATTTCACACCTTTGCAACACAGGCAAGAACTTTTCTTTGACTGTTCCATTTTGAACTACTTCAAAAACTTGACAAGGTATGTTCTTATTGAAAAAACTCATCAAGCGTTTTTGGTCTATCTCAATAGATCTTGATGCTCAATTTGTACGCAGCTTCACCGAGGTCCTTCTTTGAAAAACTCCTTTCAAATACTCCTTTATGCTTTGCAGAATAATTCTACATTATTTCCGATCAACAATATGTCATTCACATATACTTATCAGAAATGCTTTAGTGCTCCCACTCACTTTCTTGTAAATACAGACTTTTCCAAAAGTCTGCATAAAACCATATGCTTTGATCACACTATCAAAGCGTTTATTCCAACTCCGAGATGCTTGCACCAGTCCATAGACGGATTGCTGGAGCTTGCACATTTTGTTAGCTCCTTTAGGATTGACAAAACCTTCGGTTGCATCATATACAACTCTTCTTTAATAAAACCATTAAAGAATGTAGTTTTGACATCCATTTGCCAGATTTCATAAAATGTGGCAATTGCTAACATGATTCGGACAGACTTTAAGCATCGCTACAGCTTGAGAAAATCTCATTGTAGTCAACACCTTGAACTTGTCGAAAACCTTTCTGCGACAAGTCGAGCTTTGTAGATAGTAATACTACTATCAGCATTTGTCTTCCTCTTGAAGATCCATTTATATAATATGGCTTTGCCGATCATCGGGCAACTCCATCAAAGTCCACACTTTGTTCTCATACATGGATCCCATCTCAGATTTCATGGTCTCAAACCATTTCGCGGAATCTGGGCTCATCATCGCTTCCTCATAGTTCGTAGGTTCATCATGGTCTAGTAACATGACTTCCAGAATAGGATTACCGCATTCACTAAGTGCGGACTGTACTTTGGAAGACCTACAAGGTTTTGTAGTAACTTGATCTGAAGTTTCATGATCATCATCATTAGCTTCCTCACTAATTGGTGTAGGAATCTTTGGAACTGATTTACGTGATGAACTACTTTCCAATTCGGGAGAAGGTACAAATTACCTTATCAAGCTCTTACTTTCCTCCCACTCACTTCTTTCGAGAGAAACTTCTTCTCTAGAAAGGATCCACCTTAGCAACGAAAAAACTTGCCTTCGGATCTGTGATAGAAGGTGTACCCAATAGTTACCTTTGGGTATTCTATGAAGACGCACTTCTCCGATTTGGGTTTGAGCTTATCGGTGAAAACTTTTTCACATAAGCATCACAACTCCAAACTTTTAAGAAATGACAGCTTAGGTTCTTTGTTAAACCATAGTTCATACGGTGTCATCTCAACGGATTTAGATGGTGCCCTATTAAACGTGAATGCAGCTGTCTCTAATGCATAACCCCAAAAACGATAGTGGTAAATCGGTAAGATACATCATAGATCGCACCATATCCAATAAAGTGTGGTTACGACGTCCGGACACACCATTATGCTGTGGTGTTCGGTGGCGTGAGTAGTGAAATTATTTCACATTGTTTTAATCAAGGCCAAACTCGTAACTCAAATATTTTTCCTCTGCGATCATATCGTAGAAACTTTTATTTTCTTGTTACGATGATTCTTCACTTCACTCTGAAATTCTTTGAACTTTTCAAATGTTTCAGACTTGTGTTTCATCAAGTAGATATACCCATATCTGCTCAAATCATCTTGTGAAGGTCAAAAAATAACGATACTTGCCACGAGCATCAACACTCATTGGATCGCATACATCGGTATGTATTATTTCCAATAAGTCAGTAGCTTGTTCCATTGTTCCGGAGAACGGAGTTTTAGTCATCTTGCCCAAAAGGCACGGTTCGCAAGCATCAAATGATTCATAATCAAGTGATTCCAAAAATCCATCATCATGGAGTTTCTTCATGCGCTTTACACCAATATGACCTAAACGGTAGTGCCACAAATAAGTAGCACTATCATTATTAACTTTGCATCTTTTGGTTTCAATATTATGAATATGTGTATCACTATGATCGAGATCCAATGAACCGTTTTCATTGGGTGTGTAACCATATAAGGTTTTATTCATGTAAATGTAACAACAATTTATTCTCTTACTTAAATGAATAACCGTATTGCAATAAACATGATCAAATCATATTTATGCTCAACACCAAATAACACTTATTTAGGTTCCACACTAATCCCGAAAGTATAGGGAGTGTGCGATGATGATCATATCAATCTTGGAACTACTTCCAACACTCATCGTCACTTCCCCTTCAACTAGTTTCTGTTCATTCTGCAACTCCGTTTCAAGTTACTACTCTTAGCAACTGAACCAGTATCAAATACCGAGGGGTTGCTACGAACACTAGTAAAATACACATCAATAATCTGTATATCAAATATACCTTTGTTCACTTTGCCATCCTTCTTATCCGCCAAATACTTGGGGTAGTTCCGCTTCTAGTGACCAGTTCCATTGCAGCAAAAGCACTTAGTCTCAGGCTTAGGTCCAGACTTGGGCTTCTTCACTTGAGCAGCAACTTGCTTGCCGTTCTTCTTGAAGTTCCCCTTCTTCCCTTTGCCCTTTTCCTTGAGACTAGTGGTCTTGTCAATCATCAACACTTGATGCTCTTTCTTGACTTCTACCTTCGTCAATTTCAACATCACGAAGAGCTCGGGAATCGTTTTCGTCATCCCTTGCATACTATAGTTCATCACGAAGTTCTAGTAACTTAGTGATGGTGACTAGAGAATTCTGTCAATCAACATCTTATCCGGAAGATTAACTCCCACTTGATTCAAGCGATTGAAGTACCTGGACAATCTGAGAACATGCTCACTAGTTGAGCGATTCTCTTCCATCTTTTAGCTATAGAACTTGTTGGAGATTTCATATCTCTCAACTCGGTATTTGCTTGAAATATTAACTTCAATTCCTGGAACATCTCATATGGTCCATGACGTTCAAAACGTCTTTGAAGTCCCGATTCTAAGCCGTTTAAGCATGGTGCACTAAACTATCAAGTAGTCATCATATTGAGCTAGCCAAACGCTCATAACGCCGCATCCGCTCCTGCAATAGGTCTGTCACCTAGCGGTGCATTAAGGACATAATTCTTCAGGCAGCAATGAGGATAAACCTCGGATCACAGATCCAATCCGCATCATTGCTACTAACATTTTTCAATACAATTTTCTCTAGGAACACATATAAAAACATAGGGAAGCAACAACGCGAGCTATTGATCTACAACATAATTTGCAAAATACTACCAGGACTAAGTTCATGATAAATTTAAGTTCAATTAATCATATTACTTAAGAACTCCCACTTAGGCAGACATCTCTCTAGTCATCTAAGTGATCACGTGATCCAAATCAACTAAACCATAACCGATCATCACGTGAGATGGAGTAGTTTTCAATGGTGAACATCTTATGTTGATCATATCTACTATATGATTCACGCCGACCTTTCGGTCTCCGTGTTCCGAGGCCATATCTGCATATGCTAGGCTCGTCCAAGTATAACCTGAGTATTCTGCGTGTGCAAAACTGGCTTGCACCCGTTGTAGATGGACGAGAGCTTATCACACCCGATCATCACGTGGTGTCCGGGCACGATTTAACTTTGGCAACGGTGCATACTCGTGGGAGAACACTACTTGATAATTTTAGTGAGAGATCATCTTATAATGCTACCGTCAATCAAAGCAAAATAAGATGCATAAAGGATAAACATCACATGCAATCAATATAAGTGATATGATATGGCCATCATCATCTTGTGCTTGTGATCTCCATCTCAAGCACCGTCATGATCACCATCGTCACCGGTGCGACACCTTGATCTCCATCGTAGCATCGTTGTCGCCACGCCCATCTATTGCTTCTATGACTATCGCTACCGCTTAGAGATAAAGTAAAGCAATTACAGTATGCGTTGCATTTCATACAATAAAGCGACAACCATATGGCTCCAGCCAGTTGCCGATAACTTCGGTTACAAAACATGATCATCTCATACAATAAAATATAGCATCACGTCTTGACCATATCACATCACAACATGCCCTGCAAAAACAAGTTAGACGTCCTCTACTTTGTTGTTGCAAATTTTACGTGGCTGTTACGGGCTTAAGCAAGAACCAATCTCACCTACGCATCAAGACCACAACGATACTTCGTCAAATAGACTCCGTTTTAACCTTCTCAAGGACCGGGCGTAGCCACACTCGGTTCAACTAAAGTGAGAGAGACAGAGACACCCGCCAGCCACCTTTAAGCACGAGTGCTCGTGACGGTGAAACCAGTCTCGCGTAAGCGTACGCGTAATGTCGGTCCGGGCCGCTTCATCTCACAATACCGCTGAACCAAAGTATGACATGCTGGTAGGCAGTATGACTTGTATCGCCCACAACTCACTTGTGTTCTACTCGTGCAAAACATCAAACCATAAAAACCTAGGCTCGGATGCCACTGTTGGGGAACGTAGTAATTTCAAAAAATTTCTACGCACACGCAAGATCATGGTGATGCATAGCAACGAGAGGGGAGAGTGTATGTCCACGTACCCTCGTAGACCGTAAGCGGAAGCGTTGTAACAACGCGGTTGATGTAGTCGTACGTCTTCACGATCCGACCGATCCAAGTACCGAACGTACGGCACCTCCGAGTTCTGCACACGTTCAGCTCGATGACGATCCCGGACTCGATCCAGCAAAGTGTCGGGGATGAGTTCCACAAGACGACGGCGTGGTGACGATGATGATGCTCCACCGACGAGGGCTTCGCCTAAGCTCCGCTGACGATATGACTTCACCGGCGCGAGGGCTTCGCCTAAGCTCCGCGACGATATGACTTCACCGGCGCAGGGCTTCGCCTAAGCTCATGACGATATGACCGAAGTGGAATATGGTGGAGGGGGCACCAGACACGGCTAAAGAACGATCCGTAGATCAACTTGTGTGTCCATGGGGTGCCCCTGCCCTCAGATATAAAGGAGGGAGGGAGGAGGAGGCCGGCCCTAGGAGGGGCGCGCCATGGGGAGTCCTACTCCCACCGGCAGTAGGATTCCCCCTTTCCTAGTCCACCTAGGAAACCTTCCATGTATTAGGAGTAGGAGACAAGGAAGGGGAAGAGAGAAGGGAAGGAAGGAGGGGGTGCGGCCCCTCCCCCTAGTCCAATTCGGACTAGGCCATGGGGGGGGGGCGCGGCCTGCCCTAGGCAGCCCCTCTCTCTTTCCCGCAGGGCCCAATAAGGCCCAATACTTCTCCCCGTATTCCCGTAACTCTCCCAGATTCAAAAATACCCGAATGACTCGGAACCTTTCCGAACTCCGAATATAGTCGTCCAATATATCGATCTTTACGTCTCGACCATTTCGAGACTCCTCGTCATGTCCCCGATCTCATCCGGGACTCCGAACTCCTTCGATACATCAAAACTCATAAACTCATAATATAAGCATCGCATCGAAACCTTAAGCGTTGCGGACCCTACGGGTTCGAGAACTATGTAGACATGACCTAGAACTATTCTCGGTCAATAACCAATAAGCGGGACCTGGATGCCCATATTGGCTCCTACATATTCTACGAAGATCTTTATCGGTCAAACCGCATAACAACATACGTTGTTCCCTTTGTCATCGGTATGTTACTTGCCCGAGATTCGATCGTCGGTATCCAATACCTAGTTCAATCTCGTTACCGGCAAGTCTCTTTACTCGTTCTGTAATGCATCATCTCGTAACCAACTCATTGGTCACATTGCTTGCAAGGCTTATAGTGATGTGCATTACCGAGAGGGCCCAGAGATACCTCTCCGACAATCGGAGTGACAAAACCTAATCTCGAAATACGCCAACCCAACATGTACCTTTGGAGACACCTGTAGTACTCCTTTATAATCACCCGATTCACGTTGTGACGTTTGGTAGCACCAAAGTGTTCCTCCGTAAACGGAGTTGCATAATCTCATAGTTACAGGAACATGTATAAGTCATGAAGAAAGCAATAGCAACATACTAAACGATCAAGTGCTAGGCTAACGGAATGGGTCATGTCAATCAGATCATTCTCCTAATGATGTGATCCCGTTAGTCAAATGACAACTCATGTCTATGGTTAGGAAACATAACCATCTTTGATTAACGAGCTAGTCAAGTAGAGGCATACTAGTGACACTCTGTTTGTCTATGTATTCACACATGTATTATGTTTCCGGTTAATACAATTCTAGCATGAATAATAAACATTTATCATGATATAAGGAAATAAATAATAACTTTATTATTGCCTCTAGGGCATATTTCCTTCACACATGTGTGGTGCGCCATTAGTATTTGGACACTAATGGCATACCAACACATGGTGCGCCATTAGTATATAGTAATGACGCACCACATGTCTGGTGCGCCATTAGTGTTAATTCCATCTATTGCCCTTTTCCTAGTAGTGGATGGTCGATGGGCTACCTAGCAGGACACGTACGTTAGGTACAAGAGAACTTTTTTGTGCGGGACAGGTAAAAGAGAACTTCCCCGCACAAAAAAAAAGGTACAGGAGAACTGAATATTCCTACACACGTGTCACATACTCACAATAGGCGAGGGTAGAAGCCCCGGCAGGTATATTTTCTCATAACACAGTACAATTGCAGATGTTCAACTACTCGCTTTACTTCTAGAAATCGAAGAGCTAGCTTTCCCTTTTGGACGTGGAGTATTTAAGCTCGAACTCAAATGTACCCGTATGAATAATAGAATAGAAAAAATGAAAAAAAAATCTGAATTCTTTTTGTGACGAATTTTGACAAATATTCTAAGTGCTTGCAAATTTTCATCATGATATCACATTCGAGGAAGGCGTGACAAAAAAAAACAATAATCTGAAAATGCTACTTTCAAAAGCATTTTTGGAGTACTGATTTTGTTTTTTTACGTCATGCCTTCCACAAATGTTATATCATGACGAAAATTTGTAAGCACTAAATTTTTTTTTTGCCAAAGTTCGCCATAAAAAATTTCAGAATTTTTTGAATTTGTTTTCATTTTTTAAATTTTACTATTCATGCGGGCTCATTTGAGCTCGAGCTCAAAAGGATACTTTCCCTTTATCATTTATTATTCAACATGTAATGAGAAATGATAACACTTCGACCCACTTGTGTGCAAAACAAGCTTACACATTGGAGGTGACGAGTTGTTGGATGGACTCCCCCGGGGTTTCCTCATGACCAATGTTTTGGCTTATCGTGCTAGAGCTGTTGATGATCGAATAAAGCTCTAAGTTTCCCGCAAAAAAAATAAAAACACATAACTTATCCCTATGAACGCGCGCATGCACATCTTATCCTATGAGCACCTTCGACATACTGAGCCGGCAGGTATGATATATTTGATCAGCCGACTATGAGGACATGGACGTTTGATAACACTTTGCTGGTCATATTTTGATTCTGAACTTACCAAATTCTAGGGTCATCAAAATCGCCTAGAGTAAAAGAATTTTGCAATGCTTTTCCTGATTGGTATTGTATTGATGTTGCGGTACAAATATAACCATGCTAGACTATGGCTTGAAATCTAGCAAGCATCTTAGGTTCAAGCGGGAGAATATGCATGTAAAACATCAAAATAGGCTCTAAATACAGGTTAAGGCAGGGTGTAGATTATGAACAGATATGGTTTGGAAAATTGAGATGTCTCGTTTTAATTATTGTAAATAGGGCATGCGACGGGATAGATGATATCTTTTCGACAAGGAGGATTCACAGAATAATAGATCAGTGCGACAGGACATATGACACGGATGTTAAACAATATCAAGTAATTTCAAGCATTGATGCTAAACAAATTGGCTTAAACAAGAAAAAGGAAAACCCAAGGCCATCCATATTGGACGAACCTCACGATAGCACCTCCACAATCCTACCACCAATTCTATGATTGTGGACATTAATTCATCACTCAAGCAACGTATGACAAAACAAAGATGCAAGACTCCAAGACAAAGCCATCAAAAAGAAATCATTGCTCGCATGACGATGTTGGTTGGTCCAACGAAATCTAACCATAGGGCAATCACCCCATAAGTAGAACTTCAAGCAAACACCTTCAACAAGAAAACGACATGCGGACACTGGCTGAAATAAGAGAAGGAAATAAAAGTACAATTTCACTCTAATATAATTCTGAGAAAAATGTTTGTATAAGAGCATCTCCAGCCGTTGGCCCCCCAGAGGGCGCCTAAAATCGCCGCCTGGGGGTGACCCGGCGCAAAAAATGGGCCTGGGGACGAGTTGGTCCCCAGCCGCCGCCCCCAGGGCAGGCCCCAGGCGTGGGGAAAAGAATTTGTGTAGCAAATTTAGGCAAAGTTCGGCTAAAACACGCCAAATTTCGGTAAACTTGGGCTTTATATGCGCGGATTTAAGTCGAGTACTCGCCATTACATGTAAAACTAATCAAAAAAAACTTGCTGAAGACCGAGAAGTCGCCGTCGTCGCCGCCATCATCGGCCTTCTCCTCCTTGACTCGGGCGCCCCTGCTGGACCCCTCCCTGGCTGGTGGCGGCGGCGGCGCTTCGTCGTCGTCGTCGCTGTCATCGATGATGACGACTCCTCCTTCGTCGCGGCCTCGGCGGCGCTACGCGAAGCGCTGCAGGGCGGCGCACTTGCGCTCCCTCGCCATCTTCAGGGAGTCCTGGCATGCCCATTCAAGGGCCGCGTCGTCGTCGAGCTCAACCTCGCCAGGTTCGTCTTTCACCGGGCGCCAGCCCGCCCGTCTTCACCGGCGCAGACCTGGCTCCGCTTTCGCTTGACGAAGCGCTGGGAGGAGACGACGAGGAGGCGCGCCGCCGCCTCGCTGATGATTTATGTCGGCGCTGCCAGGCCGGCCGAAGCGGGCGTCTCCGCCGCGGGCTCGGCCTTAACACCGAGCTGCGTCGGAGTGCCGGAGGACTGGGAGGAAGAGCGCGACGAGGAAGAAGAGGAGGAGGATCCGAACCTCCTTAGCGCCCATTGCCCGTCGTGTCGGCGGTGCGCCGGGGCGGCCGCCCTCGCCGGGGGGTACGCCAATGGTGGGTTTTTGCCGCCCTCGAGGTGCGTCAGCACGCCCTCAAGCGTGCGGCCGGGGACGCCCCACCACAGGTGGCGCCCCTCGCTGTTCTTGATGCCGCCGACCACCGGCGCCCCGTTGGTGGACGCCAGCCGCTGCCGCTGGTGGGCGCTGGCGGCGCTGCGCAAGCCGCTGCGTGGTTGTCGGCGGGCGCATCGGGGAGCGAGAGCTCGGCGTCGGTGAGGAAGGCGCGCGTGATCTCGACCTCGTCGGCGAAGTAGGATGGCTTGGCGACGGCGTCGGGCAACGGGGGAATGGGCACTCCCCCATTGCTGAGCCTCCAGCCCGTCGGCCCGGCGCGCATGTCCGGCGGCGTTGGATGTTCGCTCGAACAGAGTTGGGGACTCCTGTTCGCAGAGCGAACGGTGGCCGAAGCCGTTGGCTGCCGCCTCGTCTCCGGGGAAACGCTCGGCCATCGGGAAGACGAAGTGGCTGGGGAGAAGAGATCGGCAGGAGAGGGAGGGCTGGGGGAGAAGAGCTCGGAGGTGGCGCTCGAGAGAGGTGGCACTCATCACAGGCGAGCGAGTCCATATATAGCAGCCCCGCGTCCGTGTACGCTGGCCCCGAGGGAGGGAGGCGTCGGCGCCGCCCGTGACGCTGCCGCTTGCGTGAGGAATCAATGGTAAAGCTGACCGGCGGCAGCCTTGCCATTGATTCCCCGTGGAAAACCGAGGCGTCGAGAGAAGACGAGGCGGGCGGTGTCGCTGATGCGGCTGGCCCATGGCGCTTTCGCACCAAAAACGATTTGCCCGGCACCCCCAGCGCGCCGGGTTCGGGTTGGGTCCGCCGGCGCCAATATCGGCCTGAGCCGGCGAAAAATAGGCCCCTGGAGACGCGACTGGGCCGCTTTTTTGGCGCCGGTTGCCGAAAAATCGCCTGGGGGGCCTTGTTGGGGGCGCGGCTGGAGATGCTCTAAAATACAACTATACAAGACGAATAATATCCATTTGTATTCATGTCTGCTTCGATTTTGCCTCTACACTAAAGGTATCCTATATCAAGCCTATATGGTTGGCATATACTCATGGAGTTATAGCTTGGCGGCCAGGCTAGAAATAGCATTAGAGGTGAACCTTGTTGCTTTTGGTTTCTATTAATAGAAACAGGGCAGCCCGTTTATTTAATGCAAAAAAAAAGTTTTCCCATAATGCTTGCGATGGTCGTACTTTTTATGAAATTTTAGATGTATAAATTTCATACTAATATAACATGGATCGATCACATCCAATATATATTATCCGTTTTAGACCTTGTGGTGCCTCAATATGGCAGTAACTAATACTAATTGTATTTATAGTCATGAGCTAGCGATAAATTTGAGAAAAAAAACTAGACGAGGCAAAGAAAATCAATACTCCCTCCGTTTCAAAATACCAGGTGCATTAGTTTTTTGAAAAGTCAAATCTCTCTATTGTTGACCAAGTTTATAGACATAAATATTAATATCTTCAATACCAAATTAGTACCCCTAACTTCACAATAAAATAGCTAAGTGAGCGTAGTTTTTTTTTTGAGACAAAAGTGAGCGCAGCTCAAATGTTTAGGTTCCTTTTGGTGGAACCGGCCCATCAGGGTTCAACTCCTAGATTTGGCATTTGTGCTCAAATTTTTCTGAATTTATTTTAGGCTTACCGGCGATGTTCGTTTAGTGAGAGGAGACGTTTCTGTTGACTACTAGACACCTATGGTGACTTTGCCAACCTCAAGATGTAATGTTGGCTCTCAAGATGTGATGTCGGCTCAGTATCTCGGAAGTACTCATAAGGATAGGGTGTGCGTACGTGCGTTCTAGGGGTGAGTGTATGTGTGTGTATGTCACCATAAAATATAAATATGTTTCATATTTTGTTTATTTGGTATCATACATGTTGATATTTCTCTCTATAAAATGGGTCACCTAGAAAGATTTGACTTTTAGAAGAAAAAAATTGATACACCTCATAATGGAGGGAGTGTGTCACAATCAAGTAAAGTCTATTATCGTTATTTTCTCAAGCAATGTTTTTAAATATCAAAATGTGATTAAAATGACATGAAATCTGGAAGAAACCTAATGCAGCCCAGTGCCAATACACCTTGCTCTCTGTGGTAGCCAAAAATTATGTTACTAGTCGTATAATTGTATTACGTGTTGTAGAACTTTATGGTGACTCAATATGGTAACATGAAAATGGTTTTCACTAGCTGTTGTATTTGGATTAAATACTCCAGAAAACGGCAAATTGCCAAATTAAATTCCAGGATATTTTAGCCCAAGTGCTAAACAACTTTCAAAGAAATTAGGTGAGGTGATGAGAACTTGATCTCTTTCAAAGAAAAACGCTGTTTATCAGTACAGTACACACAACTACACGAGCACACGGATTGGCACACGTAGATCACAAACAAACAGGTATTTTTCCCTCTGGTCAATCAATAAACAAGGCGATAAACAATGAGCCCTTCCTTCGATATAGAGAAATCTTATACGAATACAAAATTTTCCTTTGGAGACTTTGAAGAACGGAAATGTTAACGCTCACACGTGTGGGCGTTTGCATCTCGCCCACACGCGTGGGTCCGCGTCCGTTTGCAAGCGCACGGCATGTTTCTAGTGCCACGTAGGACTGGGCTGGTGTGTGGGCATTCACCCGGTCGCCCACACGGCCGTTTCACCACACGGGGGAGGCTGGTGTGTTGGCGTTCAGCAGTTCGCCCACACGCCACTTTTCATGCACGCACAAGGGTTAGTGTGTGGACATTTATCATCTCGCCCAGACGCTCGTCTTCTCTCCCACACCCAAGCTGCTAGTTGCCATATGTTTTGCAGCGCACATGGCAACTGCCCTATTGTGCTTTATAAGCAGGTACAACTCTCTTTTTACCCGAGTTGTCATGTGTTTTACAGGGTACACGGCAACTGTCTAGTGTGCACGTAAGCAGATGGCAACTCTCTCTTTACCGAGTTGCCATGTGTTTTTTGCATGGTACATGGCAACTGCCCTAACGTGCACGTAAGCAGATGACAACTCGTCCTTTTTACATGGCAACTTGCCCTAGCATGCTTGTGAGTACATGGCAACTCTCTCAACTGCCTAGTGTTAGTATGTGGCAACTTCTAAAGTTTTGAAATCATGGCAACTACAGTAGACCAGACCATACATGGCAACTGCAGTTGAGCAACCATGGCAACTGCAGTTGTCCGACATGGCAACCGTAGTTCAGCGACATGGCAACTGCAGTTAAACAAACATGGACTAGGGTCTGGACCATGGCAATTGGGCGCCAAGAAGGACTGTCACGCTGCGTGGCGTCTTGGGACCACAAGGTACGAGGCCTGACATACGGGGCGTGTTGGTGTTCTCTACTTCGCCCACACGCACGCGCGCGAGAGGGATCGGGAGGGAAAAAAGAGATGTGTGGGCATTACTTGTTTTGCCTACACATAGGTGTGTGGGCTGTTCTTTTTATACACCACAAAAAATGTGTGGACAGTCTCCCTAACGCCCACACGTGTGATACTTATCGGCGTCCTTGAAAATTGGATTCCTATTTTTGTGTATGATTTGTTTCTATCCTTCATATTTTAAAGAAATTTTTTTTAGCTCAGAGCTAACGGAAAGTTTCCTTTTTTATGAACCAATTGACATCATCTTTTCTGTAGGAATCAATATGCATACCATTTCATTTTTTATGACTTACCTATCTGATATTACTATCATGTGAAAAAAGGAGGCCTCCACTTTCACCACCGTAGCAGCATCTTGGAGAATTAACGCATACGTTTATGTTGCACCGGCCGATCCATCTTCCCCCCGTAGGCCGGCTATATATACGGGTGCAGCTCCGAGGAGCAAAACACCTCAGGATAATTACCAGCAGATCATCATCATCACATTAACGCGCGTAGCTACCTAAACGCGAAGCGCTAATGGCGATCGTTCACGTGATACTAGCCGCGCTGATCACCGCGGTGTCTCATGCGCCGCACGGCGCGCACGGCCAGACGTGGCACGGCGACCTCGCCGCGCTCGCCGCGGCCGGCAAGCTCCGCAGCGACCCAAACGCCACCCTGGCGGCCTCCACGGACTTCGGCAACATCACGGCGGCGCTCCCGGCGGCCGTGCTGTTCCCGTCGTCCCCGGCGGACGTGGCCGCGCTCCTTCGCGCCGCGCACTCCACCGCGGCGTGGCCCTACACCATCTCGTTCCGCGGCCGCGGCCACTCCGTGATGGGGCAGGCCTTGGCCCCGGGCGGCGTGGTCGTCGACATGCCCTCTCTGGGCGGCCCGTCCTCCGCGGCGCGCATCAACGTGTCGGCGAACGGCCAGTACGTGGACGCCGGCGGCGAGCAGATGTGGATCGACGTGCTGCGGGCGACGCTGGAGCGCGGCGTGGCGCCGCGGTCGTGGACGGACTACCTCCACCTCACCGTCGGCGGCACGCTCTCGAACGCCGGCATCAGTGGCCAGACCTACCGGCACGGCCCCCAGATTTCCAACGTCCTGGAGCTGGACGTCATCACCGGTACGTACGCGCGCCCGATATGGGCACCACGCACCAGCATGCACCACGCTCACAAGCAACTCCCTCTCGCAAGTAGTTACGTACCCCACACTGCAATGTTGCAAAAATGGCTAACTTGTTTTGGTGCAACTCGCAACTCGTTAATCCGGCTGCGGCGTGGGATCATGTTCATCTTCTGCACACACGGTAGTCTCGCAAAGGTGCCGGTAAAAAAATGGCAGTGAGAAACAGTACACTACTAATTAATGAATGGTTTAATAGTAGTACAGGGTGAAAAAATGGCAGTGAGTACTAATTTTTTTTTAATAAACACTACTAGGAAAAGACCTACTAATGGCGCATCGGTTTTGCCTACTAATGGCGCACTACCGGTGCGCCATTACTAGCACGCCATTAGTATTTTTTACTAATGGCGCATCACTGATGCGCCATTAGTATCTGGTATATTAATGGCGCATCATGTAGTACGCCATTAGTATAGCCCACGGTGCGCCATTAGTATGCCTCCCAAGGGGCTATGTATACCAGGTGCTTTGGCATACTAATGGCGCACGACGGCATGATGCGCCATTAGTAACTTCAGCATACTAATGGCGCACAAAGGCATGATGCGCCATTAGTAACTTCGGCATACTAATGGCGCACTGTTTAATGATGCGCCATTAGTATCCTTTGGCATACTAATGATGCACTATGATATGATGCGCCATTAGTATGAATATTAGGTTTTTTTATTTTTTTATTTTCTGTTTTTTGCACAGGTTACAAAACGTATAATTGGACAAAATATAGACAACACACATCAACAACAGATTCATAGAATACAATAGAAGATTAGTCTCTGAATACAATTCATCATATTAGTCTCTGAATACAATTCATCATATTAGTCTCCGAATTGAAAAGACCGAACAAAGATAGAACATTATATTACAAGTCTCGAGACCGCGAGTAGCGAGTTTGTCTTCACATTACAAGTCGATATCGATCATCTAAACTACCATCACATAGAAGAGAGCTGCGGTCAACACGATGAACATCATCACGATGAAACTCGTCTTCATCCGGTTCCTCCAACGCCCTCCTCTCCCGCTAGAGAGCGGGCGTATCTAGATTCGGCCTCGGCCCTAGTGGTGTACCCTTTGTAACTGTTACCGCTGAATCGGTGAACCTGTCGCCGACACTCCTCCCAGTCGTCGTAGACTCCGGGAACCTTACCCTTGTACACGACATACGACGGCATCGCTAAGCACTAGCCAAACGAAACGTTAGTACCAATTCACAGACAATACATAAGCAATATATAAGTATGCAACAGAACGATCGGAAGAGAAAAGCAAGACATTAATAGCATCGATTACATCTAAGTTGAACGACTCTCGAAACCAAAGAGACATACTACAAGTTCATTAAAGTTTAATTACAACATGAGCCAATCGATGTTTTAGAACTAGACACAGCATCACTGCTATCGACTCGACTCAAGGGACCGGAGCGTGGATGAAGCCGCCGTCTCATCGTGGGAGTCATGAAAGAACGGGCGTTGTCAGCCTGCATTTGTAGCATTGTGTCGATGTCACCGGTGGACGGTTGATTTCTGAGGTAGAACTGGCCCGAGGTACGGCGACATCTTGATGGATGATTTCCGCAAACTCCGATTGGATGCGAAAGAATTCTTGTCCGATGTCCGCCCCTGGATTGCCGACACGCCGCGCCCAATCTATGAGTTTACTCGGTAGCAGAAGTTGATGATGGTCCCATACGACGCCTCGCATGTGATGGATGGCGTAGTAGGCACCCTTCCGACCGCCAGCGGCTGCTTGACGCAGCGTAACGTCAGACAGTGGGAGAACACGTGCTTGCCGCATTTACGAATAGGCCTGGTGAAGGTGCCTCCAGATTGGGCGAGCCGGGAGAACATCATCAAGAACCTTCTTGACATTTGTGTAGTCTACCTTCGATCGACGGTCGGGTCGAAATACGTGGCCATGGAATATTTGGGGCTTAGGAGGATGAGCGTGCAATGTGTGTCACTGCAGAAAACACGAAATGTTAAAAGAAAAACGATCGAAATCTAAGAATTCATATGTTACGGGCGGTTGAGGGGAGGACTTAATCGGAAAGTAAGGCACGAGGAAGTTATCCTTATCTTGGTTTGCCGTAATGACGCCTTCGAGGTAAGAACTCGCGACTTGCGGTCCCAGCGCTGCCCAAGATCTTGGCACGCATGTAGAAGGGGTCGACTATCACGATGTCCGGGTCTTGTCGCGAATGATCCGCATCTCCATACTCAAATAAAATAGCCGAACGAAGGTGTAGTGCAGCGGATGAAGGTTCAACATAGCGTGGATGTCATCAAACCGCAGGACGATCAGACGCCCGATGGAGTTATCCACAAAGCCCTTGCCCTCCGGCACCTTGGCCACGAAAACCGGGTATGCCACATCCTTCTCTACGAGACGCCGCTTCTCCAAAGAAAGAACAACATCATGCAGACTCCGATAGCACCGGTTGCAGCATTGAGCATATTTGTCGGTAGCATCGCCTCTACCCACCACATGCACCCTCCTCGAGATATCCTCAGTGAAGGTGGCCCGCCCCGAGCACGGATCGTACTTTCGGTGCCGGCTGGCCCGCACCCTTGTTAGTCTTTCTTTATGCGTGCCTTCTTCTTCTCTTGTAATGGGACCGAGTTCTGCTCACCGACCGCCTTCTTGAGTGTGTTGGGGCTGATAATATTCGCACCTCGCCTATCCGAGGCTCGGTGAAGTCGGCAATGGAGGCGTCTCTCGAGAGCTGAACGGCAGACGACGCGCTTTGTTGCAACTTGGCTTCTCCGCGGTACCAGCTAGATCGCGACGCCTTTTGTTGGGTTGGGTTCTTGAGAAGGAGGCCCCATGAAGTCGCCACCGCACCCATGATCGGCAAAGTAATCGATCGACGTTGGCAAATGTATCGTCGTCGCCGTCGCTCGATCATGTGCCATATGCATGTTTGGATCCGAGTGGCATAGGGATGTCCGCACCGCTATGGGCGGTCTTGCCATGGGGCCGACTTGGCGACGGCACGATCGGGCGGTGTTGTCTTTGGGTGGTGTCCCCGCCCCAAACGACCTGGCTCTTCGCCAAAGCAGGGCCAGCTCAGCAGCGCCGAGGGTCATCACGTCATCATCGCCGGCCCCGACGGGTCGAATCGGAGGTAACACCTCGTCGCAGCTCGGCAGCACCAACCAGTTCAACCCTAAACAAGTTGGGTGGCATCCGGGTACCGTGGAACAAGGGGTTGCCGGTTGAACGATTTTGCCCTTGGCGACATCGACCAACTCATTGTTCACGAAGTGCGAGGAGAGTGCATGGAACGTCGGGCGCGCTGCGAAAACATGTAGGGCGCCGGGGATGCCCACCAAAGGCAAGGAGATGAAGTCCTCGACCGAGAGAGGCTTAATTAGTTACCGTGATGATGGCGTCGAGCTCGGCTAATGTCGAGGCACCGCCAACGGCGGGCGTGTAGTTGACGGAGGGGCCGCTTGCTACAGAGGTGCCGGCCGGCGTACACCCGGGTGCATTAAGCTCCCGTGCCGGCGTCGGAGACACCAATGTCGCCTCCGCCGGAGACACCAATGGCCCCGCCATCGCATTCTCGCGAAGTTGCTGGCCGTGAAGCTAGGAATCGGGCGGCCCATGTTGGCCGCCCGCAATCCACGCACTCAACCCTGGATCAAGGTAGGCACAATGGCGGTGATCGTCGCCCGAGTTGTTGTTGCGCTTGCTCTTGGACAATCTCCGGAATCCGCGCCACATGTGCCTTTGAGTTCTTGAACCTCGCTACCGGGCTTTCCGAGCTGGTCTTTTTCTCCTTCCGCACACCAGCGGTATAGTATGACCCCATTTTGTGGACAAGCCTTTTGCCGCCACACGACCAGGTGACGTCCGGCTTATCGAGCTTATCCTTGTTCTTCATTACATTGAACGCCCTATTTAGAGTGGTGTCCCAAGGGTTGCTCTTAGTTGACCCAGCTGCCATCGCTTTTCGATCGCTGCGGAAGGAATGTGAACCATTTAGAAATTTGGCTTCATTAATTAGAATGCAACCATATGGAGCTAATTACCCCGGGGTGGTATTCCTTACAGAACAACCTCAAGCGCCTCGGTCTTCGGATCCGTGGTAAGCTCCTTTGTTTTCGGTCCTTCTTGTACCGGCCCCGACAAAGTTCCTGGTCCGCTTGTCACCGTATGTATCGAAGAGGGGCGGTAGGCCTTGCTCGGCACGCCCGCTCCCCTCCTTGTCCCATATAGGCTCCGCCACTCAGAACCGCCGGGACCGAGTGTGTGTTCCCCTAAGTTCAGCTCCGCATTTCTTTCCCCACCGACTTGATTGGGAGTTTGTGGTGCTCGAGCAATTGATCTTGAAGTCGTTGTAGTCATCTTCGGTGATCGAAGGATTTTTCTCCTTGATCTTCTCATAACTCTCACCTTTCTCGATCATTCTCTTCACATTGCTTTTCCAAGTAGACAGGGCCTTGCTCATCTTCGTGAGGGAAGCATTGTTCACTTTATTCCCTTTGAGGCTTGTGTTTTCAAAAGCAGCGGGAACTTGTATCGCTCGTGCAGCTTCGTGAAGAGGAGGTTGCAAATTCCCTCGGTCGGGATGCCTCGTGTTCTTGGTGTTGATCGAGACGGTGCTCCGGAGAATGCAGCCGAGCTGAAGCGAGTACCCTTGACTATTCGTTCGGGCGCCCTTGGATTCCCGTCGGAGTCCACTTCAGTAACTTCCTCCTTGAGGGTGCGGAGCACGGTCGGGCGCCGGTCCTTCCGTTGCCTCTTTTGTTGGCTGCCATCTGTGCGTGCGCCGCCATCATCAGTGGTGGCATCCTCGGCGGCACCATCAGTGGTGGCATCAGTGGGGTCATCCTCGGCGGTACCATCAGTGGTCTCAGGATCGGTGGGAAGGCGGCGTCCTCATACAAGTGAGGTTGTTCCTCCATCTCCGGGACAGCTCCTGAATGCCTTGCCGCTCAACCCCCGGCCTCATCGTAGGGCCATGTTTCTCTCTAAATAGAAACAAAGTTTGGTCAAAAAGTTGGTTATTGTCAAGGAACAAGATCATGGTCTCATCATTTAGGGTTTGTCGACACCGAGGCATCCTAAAATCTAAGCTTTTATCATTGAGGGTTTTTCGACGCCGAGGCACCCTAAAAGCCTAAGCTTTCATCATTTCGGTTTTTATCGACACCGAGGCACCCTAAAAGCCATGCATTAGTCACAAGTACGCCGGGCACTTGATCCTACTTAATTATCTACTAAGATACCCCTGCCCATGCATTAGTCACAAGTACCCCATATGTCCTATTTTTAGCAAAGTCATGCTAAAATTCACGGAAAATTTCAGCATGACCTTTGCTGAAAATAGGACATATGGAGTACCCGAATTTGCCGAACGGAAGTTAATCGACATACCAGCAAACTCAAGGGCCTCTCGGGTGGACAAGGCAAAAAAGGCCTCCATCACAACATGGAAAAATATATATCAGCAAACTCAAGGGCTTTTGCTTTTGCTTTTCAAAGGCCAAATTGTAGCCAAGCATCAGCAAATTAACATCTAGCAGCAATCTTCCTAGTCTAAGCATCATCGACACAGTAACTGCATCAGTTTGGTTCAATTAAAAAAGACCTGGTAATCGTACCAGCTACCACATTGTTCACGGACAGCTACCAAACTGTTTACGTATCAAAACAACATGGTAGCTGTAAATGTGGCAAAGAAGCACAATAAATCTGATAAGTTGGTATACAGCTTCAGGTTCCATACAAAGTCAATTGCCAATGGGCAAAAAAGTAAGTAGCTAGTTAATTGCCTTATTTTCAGTAACAAAAATTACTAGCATAAGTTACTAGCACAAGTTACTAGCATTTGCCTAAAAACTACATAACTAGGATATGAAAGCACAAGTTACTAGCATTTTCCTAAAAACTACATAACTAGTGGACCAACTCTGCATGTCTGTAACAAGAACTATAGATCATGGGTGCTCGGGGAAAGTAGCACAAACAGACAATGCAAACAACCAATCAACTAGTGAAGCCAATCAAGAACCTAGAGATATAGCTAGCAAACCGAGAAGCACATGCAAGAGCAAGAGCAGAAAGCAGAGCAAAAGAATAAAGCATCAACTTTGTCAAGCGTATGAAATTGCTTAGGTTCAACAGAAAACAAAATGCCCTGCTTAATTGACCAAACAAGTGTTTTTATAGGCATAATACAGCAGCACAGCCCTTAACCCTTCAGATACTAACTTGAAGCAAACTTGAAGCAGTAGATTAATTATCGCTTTGAGAGACAAATTTGACACCGATCGGCTTAGTGAATTTCATAGACAAACTTAGAACACTAACTTACTGTACCCACAAGTTTAGTGAATTTTGACAGTAGTAAAGATCAAAAACTTCAGACTTTGCCCTATGCAGACTTGCAGAGCACTTGGGCACAAGGCCGATGAGCACGAGGAGGAGTTGTCGTCGTCGATGGGCCAGACCTGCAGAACCACAATGTACTCCATGATTCAAGAATCTGGTTAACTGAACTGAAACTAAATGAAGTTTGGTGGACAACATAAGAGTTCATGAGAAGTTGACAACATCGTAAAAAGAGGTGGGCTAATAAATTTAACAGTTTGCTTGGCCAACCAAATGTCAGCTTGTGCATCCTAGCATTTTAGTTACACAACATAATACCCGACAGGAATATGAAAACAAGAAAAGAGGCATCTGCTAGCAAAACCTAGGAAGAAAATAAATTTCACAACAATGAGAAAAATTTGGTTGGGTACTCCAGTACTGCACAACAATGAGCAAATCTTATTGAATTTTGAGAATGTACTAATTTCAGAGTTCATGAGTGAATTTTGAGAAAGTGCAAATCTTCTTTGAAATGTTGGATTTGGGTTGCCTATGTGTCCTGGATGTACCGATAATCATCTTGTTTAAAACTTAACAAGGTTAATGATTCAGAAATTCCAATGGTTCAGAACTTAAATGATTCGTAACATGATTTAGTAACAAGGTTGAACATAAATGTTGTCTCCAACTTAAATTCGGTAACAAGGAGAGTAAAAACCTTTGTCTTTGCTGCTTTGGAGGAGAATGGAGGAGGGCGGTTGCTTGGGTGCGGGACGTGACCACACTCACGATGTTGGGCGTTGTTTCGTTAGCAGTTCATGGGAATCAAGGCCAAGGGTGAACATCATATGCCTGTGAAGATCAGCAAGCAAGTGGTGTGGTGAAACTAATGGTGATGAAGTAGGGGATACATGCGTGCATGATGATGCAACGTTTTCAGCCTTTCGGTTTCGGGTTAAAGCAACTCAAAAAAGGAAGTAACAGTGTTTTCAGTTAGGTAGTAGAGTGTTTTCGGTTCTTCATTTTCGAAGTAAAAGTGCTTTCAGTTAGGTACTCGGATGAGCCGTCCATCATGTGACTGAATGCATAATGCGATTGGTTAATGATGATTAAGAACCCACAACTTGCGTAAAAAGTTCGTAAGCAACAACCCACGGGATACATCTGAGAACTTTGCAAGTTGCAAATTTGAACAAGCCAGGCCACCCAATCAATCGCAAATCGTTTCGCTGCATCACCGGACTGCAAAAATACCACCAAATCTCCAGGCCCGTGAGCACACATGACACTATGTAGACTTGCAGAATACTCCATTTGTAAGTGTTAGACGTACAGTACTCAAATTTTCAGTTTTACTCAAATTTCAGTCAAGCATTACAGTTTGGGGACTGTTTTACTCAAATAGGCTAACCATATCTTGCTAGTTCATCTTCATCCTTTCCAAGCAAAACAAAGGCACGACTTCTAAGCATAATAGGCATGTAGAAAATCTTAGGGAAGCACGACGGTTGAACATAGGTAATGGAGAACTTGTACTAATAGCCAAAAGACAGGAATTAAAACAGGAGTGGGTGGAGGAGAAGATCGAAGGAAGGAGAGGGAGGAGATTTTCTCTTTGGCTCCTCGCTGGAGAGGACGAAACAGAGGGGATCGAAGGGTCCGGGGGTCCGAGTAGGTGGGGGGCGAGGCCGCGCGGCGAGGAAGGATGGGGGGGGGAGGCGGTCGACGACACAGGGAGGGGAGGAAGAGCAGGTGGGGGGTCGGGGTGGGGAAAGAGTGGGCAAGTCCAACCCGCCCGGACGGTGGGGAGGCAGGGAGCTTCGGACTTGGGGGCGGGGCTGACGGCGGGGAGGAGGGCGGAGGGGATGTGGAGGGCGCGGCGGAAGGGGAGGGAGGGAGGGAGGGAATGGGGAGGAAGGGTGGAGAGGGAGGAAGGAGGAAGGAGGAGAGGTACTGGCGGGAGGCGTGGCCGGTCACGGAGGGTCTGGCGACGGTGGTGTGGACGGGAGAGCGGGCGCCGACGCCGGGCCTCAAAGGTGGTGGTTGGAGACGGGCGACAGGGACGACGGGGCGCCAGCGATGGGCGCAGGGGCAAGGCGGTGGGGCGGCGTCGAGGCGGCGGGGCAGCTACGTCAAGAGAGGAGAGGGGAAGGGGATCGAGGGCGAGGGGCGAGGGAGAGGGAATAGGTGTGGGCCTGGGAGGAAGTATGGATGAGGGGCGGCACAATACTAATGGCACACCACGCCTCGGTGCGCCATAAGTACATCCATGTGGCGCACCTCACCCTGGTGCGCCATTAGTACTTTTTTTTTTGATTTCTGCTCGAGCCAACAGGTTATCTCCCACCTAACCTGATCCACATCAAGTTCCCTCTACTAGCTTGACTGGTCAGCAGCCAGTTCTCACACCAGGAGGTCTTGGGTTCGATTCCTGTGCTCCACAATTTTTTATGCATTAAAAATGATGTTTGATACTTACTTGTGTTTAAATATGTTCAAACTTGTTTAAATCATAACAGTAATATTTTTTATAAGACAGTAATATTTTTTAAAAATATCATCAAACAAGAATGCCGGGTGGAGCGGGGAGGGTGCGGGGGTGCGGGGGTCAGGGCGCGCGGGCGCTTGAGTAGGGGAGGTGCGGGGGTCGGCGGGCGGCGGTTGAGTAGGGAGGGTGCGGGGTCGGCGGCGGCGGTTGAGTAGGGGAATCGAGGGTGTGGGCGGTCGGCGGCGGCGGCTGGTGGACCGGATCTGGCGAGGTGGGATAGCGATCGAGATGGAGGGGGATCGAGATGGAGGGGATCGAGTGTCCATGAAATTAAAAATATTCATGATAGTTCAAAAGTGCCCATGAAATACAATCGAGAAATGAAGTCTACAATTTAAATACAATCGATCTTAGCTAGCTATCTCTTCACAATCTTCTTGCCCTTCTTTTTCGCAAATGGAGTTCTTCTATGGAACGGACGTCCTTTAGGTAGGGTGGTCCTGCTTCTTCTTGTGGTGTATGCTGCTACTTCATCATCGTCGTCATGTTCGATCCTCGGGTCACCATACTTGTCGAAGTCTTGCTCATTGGCTACTCCATCCATTCCGATGATCTTCCTTTTGCCTCTCCTCACGGCAACACGACTGGGCTTTGGCGGGTCGGTAATGAAGAAGCATTGGTCCACTTGGGAAGCCAGTACCCATGGCTCATTTTTCGCGGTGCCGCTTGCGCCCGCAGTCTTGGATTTGGCTTCGGGTATACCCAGGGTGGTGAAATACCGGTCTTCTTTTTATGACGTTCTTGGCCCATCCGACACGGAACATCGGGACCTTCTCTCCAACAGTAGCTCAGCTCCCGATCCCTCGATCCTTCCGTAGTATCTGCCCTTGTCGTTACCGTGTAGGATTCCATCGTTACCCCGGAGTTACGATAACCATCGCTCTTCATGTCCTTGGCCTCGTGTAGAATGTGTAGCCGTTGATATCAGACGCCTCATAGGTCATCAGGTTGTGCTCGGCGCCTGTGACAAGGCGAATATGAGTTGTTCTTCCGCGGAAGAATCCTCATGTAAAGGGTACGATGTAAGCTTCTCGCTTGAACCAACGCTGCGTGAAACATGAGTTGTGCTCTTTGAGTATATCTCCGTCCGTCCCTCTGTTGGCCTCGGTCATTGTACGCCTTCTTAATAAAGGTTCTGTGCTCTACCACCCAAGGATCGACCACGCCTATGTGTTGTAGCGCCGACTAGGTTTGCTCTTTCAAAGTCGGCGAAGTCGACCCTCAAGTCGACATGCATTTCGCGGGCGACCCTCACGGTAACCCCATCCAGCGAGCCCGCCGAGGTGCTGTTGACGGGCAGACCAACGGGTTCTCGATGCCTAGATAATTCGTGCAGTAGGAGATGCACTCTTGGTCGAAAAGCCCCGGCTATGCTTCCTTCGGATGTGACATGTTGCGAACGTATCCTTTGATGACACCATTCATCCTTTCGAACGGCATCATGCCGTGCAGGAACGTCGCCCGAGTTGGATGATATCCTCCACTATATGGACCAGCAGATGCACCATAACGTCAAGAATGCGGGCAGGAAGTACATCTCAAGCTCGCATAGTATCACCACGATCTCTTCGTAGCCTTCGAGTTGCCTCACGCCAATCGACTTCCGAGAGATGACGTCCGAACAAGTTGCATAGGCCAAATAGCGCTTTCACGGACGTGGCGTGTCCATGATCCCACGGATTGCAACCGGAAGAATCTGCGTCATCAAGACGCGATACCGTGAGACTTCATCCCGCTGAACTTCGCTTCACTGGGTCTAGGTATCTCGCTTATCTTCCCCGTAACCGTAGAAGGAAGTTTTACTCCTAGGAGGCAGGTGAAAACTGCTCGATCACCTCGACTTAGAGTGAAGCACGCGGAGGGTAGTCATTTCCGGTCTTCTTGGCCTTTTGCCTTTATGACGACTTCTTCGTGTCCTGCTTCGCCTCATCATCATCATCATCATCATCATTAGCGTGAAGCTCCTGCCCGATGCCCATTGATTTTAAGTTCCGCCTTGCTTTCGCCCATCTTTGGTCCTCTCGGCATGTTGAGCAGGGTACCAAGCAGACTCTCGCACACGCTTCTTCGTGATATGCATGACATCAAGGCTGTGAGGCACACGGTGGATCTTCCAAAGACGACAAGTCCCGTAAAACAGACCTCATTTTCCATACCTTCGCCAGCTGCTCTGGCGCCTTTTCGCTTCTTTCGGCTCGCGCCTTTTTGCTTCTTTCCCGGCAGAGGGCAGTCTTTCCAATTTTTCAACAGCTTGTCTATTTCCTCGCCGCCTCCTCGTGACATCGGGCGTTTTCGGGGTTCGGTTTCACCATCGAACAGATCCTTGCGTTTCCTCCACGGGTCATCGTCGCGAAGCCACCTTCTATGTCCCATGAACACGGTTTTTGAAGACCCGGGATCTCTATCTAGCTGACGATACGTTGTGTCATCCATGCACCTTACGCATCCAGAAAATCCGTGGACTACCTGCCCCGCGAGATATCCGTAGAATCGAGATAGTCGTGCACCGCCGTGAGCAAAGGCGGCTCTCATAGGGAAATATTCTTTCTGCGGCGTCCCACGTATTGGCTGGCGTTTTCCACAGCGTGTCAAGCTCCTCTTTCAGCAGCCCCAGCATACAGATTGATGTCGTTCCCTGGTTGTTTCGCCCTTCAATTAGCATACTCATGTGAATGTACTTCCTCTTCATGCACAACTGTGGGGAAGGTTGTACATCCACACAAACACAGGCCAGGTGCTATGTGTGCTTCTCCGCTGCCAAACGGATTGACTCCATCGGTGCTCGCACCCAAAGACGATGTTCCTTGGATCGCTCCCAAATTCTGAGTCTTGGTTCAACGCTTGCCACTGGCTCGCATCCTTAGGGTGACTCAACATCTTGTCTTTTTATCTATCTCCGGATCATTTGCGCCATCGTCTCGCTTCTTCTCCTCACTATCTGCGTGACAACGCAGGAGCTTTGCTACCTTAGGGTCCGGGAAATAGCGCTGAAGACGAGGAGTGATCGGAAAGTACCACACAAATATTCTAGGAGCTTTCTTCCTCTTCTTGTATCGAGTGACGCCAAGACACCGGACATATGGTAGACTCCGCGTGCTCGTCCCGATAAATGATGCAATTGTTCATGCACACATGGTATTTCACGCGGTAAATCGAGAGGACACACGATTTTCTTCGCCTCCTCCAAACTGGTCGGGCACTTGTTCCCCTTGGGAAGACGTTCGTGCTGTAATGACATGTTCTCGCCGAAGCTACGCGCCGGTCATTTTGTGTTTTACCTTCATCTCCAGAGCCATGAGCGTTACTTTCAGCGGGTATCCTCGGCCTGCATCCTTCATACAATGGAGTAACCGCTGCCTAACTCAAGTTGATCCATCTTGGCTTTCTCTCGAGCGGCAGCTCTGGTGTTATCCGTCTCGCTTGAGAAGCAGCTCTTGAATATGAGGGTCCCGCACCCAGCCCATCGATGGTCCAGCGTCGCTCGCTCCGCCGCATCATCATCTTCATGATCATGCCCGTCGCCCGCTCCGCATCTTCCTCATCATCATGTCCTGCATCTTCTACATGATGATCGTGTACAAAGATCACCGTCGTGATCATCTCCTCGGGATTCTTCGTCTTCGCCCGCCCGAGCCGCGGTGGTTGTCTTGCTGCCCTTCCTCATTTCTTGCCCGCCCCCATGGACGACTTCGTAGTCATCTTCATCACCTTGCCACCGATAGCCATCCATGAAACCACGCAAGAGCAGGTGGTCCCGCACCTGCCCGGAATCCGCTCCACAATAAGGCTCTTCAGCTTGCATCTTCGACACGGACATCTTATCTCCGCCTCGTTCTTTTGAAGCATCTCGGCTTTCATGACCTCAAAAACCTATTCACGATGCCTTCGGTCATCGTGGCGGACTATGGTCCTCATGGGTAGAGCAAACGATATTTTAGAACCAAACAAAAATTTGGCATGACTTTCCCTAAAAATAGGACCAAAAGAATGCTTAATGCCAAAATTTCGCCAAACGGAAATGAATCAACATTCCGCAAAATATTGGCAACTATCGCATTTCAAATACCGTACACCTCCAAACACAAACACATATGCAACACCACAAACATATGCAACACCACGAACATACATAGATCTAGCTAGGCCATAAAAAGTGCATGTGCACATTGTTGTAGGGAGAACAACATAAATATAGCTTCCCCTTACTTACCTATTAAAACAAGGTAATTTAACCACTTAATTTGAATGAATCTATGGTGGAAATGAGGTGAAAAGAGGAGGCACCCGAGACAACAAGGAGGAGGTGGAGAAAATGAAGTGGGGAGAAAGTGAGTGTGGGTAGGAGAGGCTGTCCAAAATATCTAGTTGTTGCCCACTTACTAATGGCGCACCGGCAATAAATGCGCCATTAGTAATCCAGGTTACTAATGGCGCACCTTTTGGCAATGCGCCATTAGTAGTTTTGCAAAAAAAAATACTAATGGCGCACTGATCCGCAGTGCGCCATTACTAGTTTAAACTAGTAATGGCGCACGACTGATCAGTGCGCCATTAGTAGTATTGCAAAAAAAGGAATAAAAAATATAATAAAAAAACAACATTAGTGGCGCACATGTGGGAGGGTGCGCCATTAGTACTTACAACTACTAATGGCGCACTTTATCAGGATGCGCCATTAGTATGTTTGGACAGGCGCACTACTTCAAAAAAATTGATATTAATGGCGCACCTTTGCATGGTGCGCCATTAGTAGTTTCAACACTAATGGCGTATCAGTAGGTGGTGCGCCATTAGTATATACTAATGGCGCACCAACTTTCTGGTGCGCCATTAGTGTCAATCCCATCTATAGCCCTTTTTCTAGTAGTGAAAGACACCCAAAGGGCATCTTAAATCTGATTATCATCGAGGAAAACAAAGGCCAGTACAATGGATAGACAACTGGATATAGAACGACCAGTAAAAAATAAAATTACAATAAAAAGCATACTAGTCTTCTTCTTCCTCTGATTGTACGCTGCCCGCCGGTGATTGAAAATTGCACTGAACCAACAGCAAAGAAAAGCAACACCTGCAAATGCCCTCGCCATACAAGGCTTTGAAGACCGCAATAGCCACTCGCCCCTTGAGACGAGATCTAAAAGTCGTTGAAGCAGCATCGGCTGGAGCATCACCCCAAGCAGAACAAGCTTGCAATCCACCACCACCAGATCAGAGGGTTGGAGAAACCGGGTTAAGCCACAGAACAACACAGAAGAAGATGTCGTGGTCGCCACACCAAACGCCAGCCAAAAGTACTCCTTGAAAGACACACAAACTGCCAAGATCTGAAGGGAACCAACCGATCTGGGGACACAAACTCTCACAGGCCCTTCGCCGGCGCCGGATCAGAAGTCGTCGAGGTAGGGAGAGACCGCAGAGACTTTATTCCAACACGCCATCGTCGCCACTACCTCGTCGATGCCGCCGGAGAAACAAAAACCTAAGAAAATTAAAACAAGACGGATGGGTCCCCACTCCTCTTGCCGCCGACGAGGCCGCCGGACGGGAAAGAGGAGGGGGACCGAGGCGGCGGCAGTAGTTGTGGCGGCGGCGGCTGCTTAGGGTTAGGACGTCTTTCTTTCTCTATGACCGCTATTCAGTGAGTACTAATTAATGGATGGTTTAATACAACAGTGTAAATTGATAGTGGTAGTTACTACAGCTGACCAGCTGGCGGCTGCTGGCCGGCCGGGCAGCCGGCGTCGACGTCTTTCAAATTTCAATAGATTTGCCGGCGGCCAACAACACGTTGACTTTGACATTTCCCCTCTGTGTTAAATTACTCCATTACTCTACCCGGCCCGGCCGCATGCACCTTTGCGTTGACACGGTGCAATTAACGCGCGTGCAGGCTACGGCGAGATGGTGACGTGCTCCAAGTCGCTCAGCGCGGACCTGTTCGACGCGGCGCTGGGCGGGCTGGGCCAGTTCGGCGTGATCGTGCGCGCCCGGATCACGCTCGAGCCGGCGCCGACGCGGGCGCGGTGGGCGCGGCTCGTCTACACCGACTTCGCCACCTTCTCCGCCGACCAGGAGCGGCTCGCCGCGCCCGGGCCCGACGGCGCGTTTGGGCCGATGAGCTACCTCGAGGGCGCAGTCTACGTGAACCACAGCCTGGCCGCCGGGCTGAAGAACTCGGGCGGGTTCTTCACCGACGCCGACGTCTCCAGGATCGTCGCCGTCGCCGCGGCGAGGAACGCCACCACCGTCTACGTGATCGAGGCGACGCTCAACTACGACAACGCCACGGCCGCGTCCGTGGACCAGGAGCTAAGCTCGGTGCTGGCGTCGCTGAGGCACGAGGAGGGGCTCGCGTTCGTGCGGGACGCGTCGTACCTGGAGTTCCTGGACCGGGTGCACGGCAAGGAGGTGGCGCTGGACAAGATCGGGCTGTGGCGCGTCCCGCACCCCTGGCTCATCGTGCTCGTGCCCCGCTCCCGCATCGCCGACTTCGACCGCGGCGTCTTCAAGGGCATCCTCCAGGGCACCGACATCGCCGGGCCTCTCGTCGTCTACCCGCTCAACAAATCCAAGTACGGACGCGTCCATCTTACATGCATGCATGCGATCCTGCATGGTACTATATCACGCCCTTAACTGACACTGGCTCTGGCTCGGTCGCCGTTTCAGGTGGGATGACGGCATGTCGGCGGTGACGCCTGCGGAGGAGGTGTTCTACGCGGTGTCGCTGCTCTTCTCGTCGGTGGCCAACGACCTGAGGCGGCTCGAGGCGCAGAACCAGAAAATACTGCGGTTCTGCGACCTCGCCGGGATAGGGTACAAGGAGTACCTGGCGCACTACACGGTCCGCGGCGACTGGGTCCGGCACTTCGGCGGCAAGTGGAAGCGCTTCGTGCAGATGAAGGACAAGTACGACCCCAAGAGGCTGCTCTCCCCTGGCCAAGACATCTTCAACCTACTCCTTTGAGTAGATGCAATTAGTTGTTACTACTTATGGATTAACGTGTGGACAGTAACACAGCAGTCTAATTTTAATTTATCGTTTTTACTCATGCAATAGCAAATTTGATAGTAGGTGATACGGTAATAATATGCTCTGTCGAGCTTAAATCTCCACATGTATCCGTTACTAATTAGTAGTAGTACTGTAAGCAAAAGTGTGAACAAAGCTCCACCGATGTACACTTTGCCAAATAAATGTTTTCATCTAATACAACATAAATTGAACTCCCTTCCTCCCCCTCGTGTCGGCCCCGTGGGCGGCCAGGGGAAACCCTAGCCGCCGGCACCCGTACTGCCCCGCCTCTCCTTCACCCTCGTCGCTGCCAGCAGTGCCGCCGGGCAAAGCCTGGCCGGCAGGGGCGGCGGCGGGCCTCCCTCCCCCTTCGCGCGAATAGGCTGGCGCGGGACGGCCGTTCGAGAGGAGGCGTCGGACTTGCGCGGGGTGCGGCGGCGCTGCATATGGATCCTGGCCGCGGCGTGCGCAGCGTGTCGGCTGCTGGGGTTTGTGCTCACGGCGTGGTGCGGCCGCTGGATCTGGCGGTCGCGTACGTCATTGGTTTCGGGTCGGATCCGGCGCCCGGACGCCATCGGCCAGCGCAGGATGGTGGTTTTCGTCGCTGACTAGGTAGGATCTTCATTGATCCGGCGCCTGGATGGATCTATGCCGGAGGCTTTGAGCCTTATGGTGCTTCCCTCTCTGGAGTTTTCGTGTCTTGGCTTCTGCCAGATCCGGAGCAGATGGAGATTGGTGGCACAGGATGAGGACCGGAGGAAACTTTGGTCAGCTAGCTCGGCCCGGAATCGGCGACGGCTTCGACGCCGTTACCCTTCTTGAAGGCGAAGCCGAGGTCCCTCCTATCCACCTCCGACCCCTTCCGGGACGAAAGTCCAAAATCCGTCTTGGATTGGACGGCGGCGGCGCCCTACGCGTCATAACCTCCATGGAGGCGCCTGCCTTGGGAGGCTTGGGTGTTCGGGAGAGTTGCTATGGGTAAAGGGCTCGCGTGTCAGCTCAACAGCGGCAATGGTGTGGAGGTTGGCAGGAGGAGCGGCGTTCTAACCGCTGCCGATGCGCCTCGTAAGAGATGTCAAGTTATGCTCGGCCGACGGTGCTACACCGTGTCATGCCTAGTCGGCAGGTGCTACGCACGACAGATCTTCCAGAGTGTCCGCGTCAGGATGGACGAGTGCAGGGCAGTGGAGTCGTTGGGTGCCGTGGTGGCACCGATGGATGGCCGGACTGGCAAGAATGATGCGGATCTCTCTCCTGGAGATGGGACAGCGGTTCGATGATGATGGCGGCTTCTAAAACGTGTGCATGTGGTGTACGCTTTAGGTCTGCTGCACCGGTTGTTTGTTCTGATACATTAGATGGATGGATCGGCGACGGCATCAGCTATAGATATGGGGAGTGAGAGTACTCCACATTATCATGTTTGTAGGTGTGAGTGGTGACTTCGGATGGCTTGATGTATTTTCTTGTCAGACCCTCGTGGAATAATTAATAAAGATGGCTGCATGCATCGATTGATGCAGAGGCCGGGGGTTTAACCTCCTTTTCCAAAAAAAAATTGAGCTCGGGAGCTCCAACTTATTTTTCCAAGGATGAAAGAGTTACATCACTGAGTACATGCGGTGAAAGGAAGTCTGAAGGTTCATCATCCCATAAATAAGACAAGTGGGAATCATAAGCATGTCTGCTAGTACGTGTGCCAACCTATTTGCTTCCCTAGGGCAATGTTGAAACTTCAGCAGCGATATTTCATGTGCTAAATCAAAACAATCCGCCAAGATCGTTGAGTATGGAGCTCGGATGTCAGTGTCTCCTTTACATGCTTGAACAATCTCTAAGGCAATCTGATTCCATCAGTACACGAGAACATCCTAGGGGGTAAGAGTGTTTAATCTGAGCTATCAATGACTGATCAAGGGTAGTTTTGGCTAAATGAGTATCCACATTCACTGCAAAAAATGAGCATCCACTTAGGCAAGTTATTTTGATGTGCTAAAAATGGAAGATTTTTAGTTGACTACTACCTCCATCCTGATTTATTGGTTCGCTTTGCATTTTCTGCTAAATTTTGACCTTAGATTTAACTAACAAAATATTAATACATGTAACAGAAAATAATATCATTGAAAACTATGTTCAAATATGAATCCAACGATATAATTTTTGTTGACATGCATTATTATTTCTTAGTTAAATCTATAATCAAAGATTGACACAAAACTCCCTCTTACCCCCCTCATTTTACATGTGAGGTAAGAACGTAAGAATTAATCAAACTACTAATTAATGAGATCAACGACTCAGATCTATTATATACTCCTACCTCTCATATGAAAAGAGTGGGTAAGAGAGAGCATGTTAAAACTGCTCCAAATACTAAGGGGACCAATAAACCAGGACATAAGTAGTAAGAGCAACTCCAACGGGTCGACCCAAACGGACGGCGCTTTTGTTCGCTTTTGTCCGTTTGGGTCGGCCCGGCAGACACAAACGCCCGCTTCGGTGTTTGGGTCGGCGCAAGCGCCCAACGCTGGCCCGACCCATTTGACAGCGCGCAAAAAAAATGCAAGCATTTCCAAAATAAAACATACATTAATTAAACATAAAGCCGACCACGAAGGCCGGCGAGAGTCCATGCGTCCACATTACATTTACTAAACATTAAAAAAACTAAAAACTAGGAGATGACGCGCTGCCCTAGGCGGCGACATCGTCGTCCTCGGGATCGGTGAGGTCGATGAGCGTCAGCGCATGGCCGGCCCAGAGGAACGCAGTGCTCCAAGCGGTGGCTATGTCAGCCGCGGGCTGTGCCGCCGCGGCCTGGTGCGCCTCCTCCTCGGCGTCGCGCTGCTCGTCCTCGGCGTCGCGCTCGAGCATCTCGAGGTATGCGCCGTGGCAGCGCTCCTCGGCGAGCCGTTGCTGGCGCCATCGCTCGAGGTATCGCCGCTTCTGCGTCGGCCGCTTCAAACCAGGCCGGCGGCGCGCTAACCCACTCGCGCACTTCTCACGTCTAGGAGTAGCGCTCGATGGGGGCCGGCTGTCGGTGTCAAAACCGGCAGATCTCGGGTAGGGGGTCCCGAACTATGCACCTAGGATCGATGGTAACAGGAGACGAGGGACACAATGTTTACCCAGGTTCAGGCGCTCTCTATGGAGGTAATACCCTACTTCCTGCTTGATTGATCTTGATGAATATGAGTGTTACAAGAGTTGATCTACCACGAGATCTTAATGGCTAAAACCCTAAAGGTCTAGCATGTATGACTATGATTGTATATCTGCCTTGATCCGGACTAAGCCCTCCGGTTTATATAGACACCGGAGGGATCTAGGGCTACATCAAGTCGGTTACAGAGAAGGAAATCTTCGTATTTGGTCGCTAAGCTTGCCTTCCACGCCAAGGAGAGTCCCATCTGGACATGGGTAGAGTCTTCGGTCTTATATCTTCATAGCCCATTAGTCCAGCCCATGTACAACAGGTCGGACGCCCGAGGTTCCCTTAGTCCAGGACTCCCTCAGTAGCCCCTGAACCAGGCTTCAATGACGAAGTGCCCGGCGCGCCGATTGTCTTCGGCATTGGAAGGCGGGTTCCCCTCTCCGAATATTCCAGGATAGCCTTCGGACGAACGTGTCCGGATCTGCAACACAAGTACCACACACAACCACAGAGAATATAATATTTTATGAGTCCAATCTGCCGACAACTTTTTGTAACGTGACATCACGCCATTCGTCATTATTTCGAACCGCTTTCTTATCTTGCCGCTCCACATTTTGAGGCGCGGTTTTTATTGGCACGCCTTGTTGAAGCAGAGATCGTGGTCCCCTTATCGCAGGATTCTCAGCAATGCGAGCGTGGGTAATCCAACCGTTCCACTAGAAAGATTCCTTAGGAATAGGCAGGTTTTCAGGCTTAGGAGGAGGCGTTTGATATCTGTTGCCTTTATAAAGGAGCCAAGGGCCGCCTCTTTTTACGCCAAACTTCTCCCCAGCCTTTCCAACCTCAAGTTCTAGCATCCCAGGTTCGCCTTCATTGCTTCAAGCTCCCCAATCATGTCTGTACCCAGCCCACATGGCCGATGGGTGGCTTCCTCTGTTACAGAGGAGGACATTGCGAAGCTTCGGGCGGCCAGATACCTGACCGCAGAGATCCCCCACAGGCTTCCTGCTCAAGGACAGGTTACTCCGACTCCCAGATCCGGCGAGAGGGTCGTAGTCATCTCTCACTTCCTCCGAGGGCTAGGGTTCTCTCTTCACCCCTTTGTTCGGGGGCTCTTGTTTTATTACAGACTAGATTTTCACGATCTAGCCCTGCATTCTTTCCTCCATGTTTCAGCGTTTCATAACGTGTGAGGCCTTCCTCTGAGTTCCCCACACTTCGGCTTATGGCTCAAGACCTTTAGTGTGAAGCCGAAGGTGATCGATGGGAAACAAACGGACTGCGGTGGTGTTGTAGTGAGCAAGCTTACCAATGCTCTCTGGCCAAAGGGATCTTTTACCGAAACTTCTAACCAATGGCAGCGAGAGTGGTTTTACGTCACAGAACTCCGCGGTACCATGTGGGCAACTACACCTACATTACGTTCTGGCCCTCCGTTACAGCTTGCATCATGGATTAATAAGGGGCTGGACTGGGAATTAGTTGATGAAGTGCAGACTCTATAGAGCCGCATCCGAACCCTCCTTGAGAAGGATATCGATCTTGTCAACGTGATCCGAACCCTCGTAAATTCGGATGTAACTTTTCGAGTAGATGATTTTTCATATAAAAAACTTTTTCATCCGAGTTAGTATGCAAAAGTTATGCCCATTTTTACAAATTCTCGAGAGATTTTGCAAATGAAGTCGAAATTCATATTTGCAAATTTTCCCAACAACTAGACCACATATCACATGGGAAACTTATTTTCTTTTATTTTTTTGACATTTTCATCATTTTCTTTTATTTTTTTTAAAACTAAAAAGGCGATCCAAGGGGTGCATTCGGTGGAACTGGTGGCCAAGTTACTAATGGCGCACCGTGGCATGGTGCGCCATTACTAGTTCAACTAGTAATGGCGCACCACTACCACGGTGCGCCATTAGTAGTTTTGACAAAAAATTTAAAAAAAATTTTACTAATGGCGCACCACATGTCTGGTGCACCATTAGTATTTGGACACTAATGGCGTACCAACACATGGTGCGTCATTAGTATATAGTAATGGCTCCCCACATGTCTGGTGCGCCATTAGTGTTAATTCCATCTATAGCCCTTTTCCTAGTAGTGGATGGTCGATGCGCTACCTAGCAGGACACGTACGTTAGGTACAAGAGAACTTTTTTTTGCGAGACAGGTAAAAGAGAACTTCCCCGCACACAAAAAAGGTACAGGAGAACTGAATATTCCTACACACGTGTCACATACTCACAATAGGCGAGGGTAGAAGCCCCGGCAGGTATATTTTCTCTGAACACAGTACAATTGCAGATGTTCAACAACTCGCTTTACTTCTAGAAATCGAAGAGCTAGCTTTCCCTTTAGGACGTGGAGTATTTAAGCTCGAACTCAAATGTACCCGTATGAATAGTAGAATAGAAAAAATGAAAAAAAATTCTGACACCAACGGGTCGACCCAAACGGACGGCGCTTTTGTTCGCTTTTTGTCCGTTTGGGTCGGCCCGGCAGACACCAACGCCCGCTTCGATGTTTGGGTCGGAGCAAGCGCCCAACGCTGGCCCGACCCATTTGACAGCGCGCAAAAAAAATGCAAGCATTTCCAAAATAAAACATACATTAATTAAACATAAAGCCGACCACGAAGGCCGGCGAGAGTCCATGCGATATTTCATGTGCTAAATCAAAACAATCCGCCAAGATCGTTGAGTATGGAGCTCGGATGTCAGTGTCTCCTTTACATGCTTGAACAATCTCAAGGCAATCTGATTCCATCAGTACATGAGAACATCCTAGGGGGTAAGAGTGTTTAATCTGAGCTATCAATGACTGATCAAGGGTAGTTTTGGCTAAATGAGTATCCACATTCACTGCAAAAATGAGCATCCACTTAGGCAAGTTATTTTGATGTGCTAAAAATGGAAGATTTTAGTTGACTACTACCTCCATCCTGATTTATTGGTTCGCTTTGCATTTTCTGCTAAATTTTGACCTTAGATTTAACTAACAAAATATTAATACATGTAACAGAAAATAATATCATTGAAAACTATGTTCAAATATGAATCCACGATATAATTTTTGTTGACATGCATTATTATTTCTTAGTTAAATCTATAATCAAAGATTGACACAAAACTCCCTCTTACCCCCCTCATTTTACATGTGAGGTAAGAACGTAAGAATTAATCAAACCACTAATTAATGAGATCAACGACTCAGATCTATTATATACTCTTACCTCTCATATGAAAAGAGTGGGTAAGAGAGAGCATGTTAAAACTGCTCCAAAAACTAAGGGGACCAATAAACCAGGACATAAGTAGTAAGAGCAACTCCAACGGGTCGACCCAAACGGACGGCGCTTTTGTTCGCTTTTTGTCCGTTTGGGTCGGACCGGCAGACACCAACGCCCGCTTCGGTGTTTGGGTCGGTATAGCGCCAACGCTGGCCCGACCCATTTGACAGCAAGAAAAAAATGCAAGCATTTCCAAAATAAAACATACATTAATTAAACATAAAGCCGACCACGAAGGCCGGCGAGAGTCCATGCGTCCACATTACATTTACTAAACATTAAAAAAACTAAAAACTAGGAGATGAAGCGATGCCCTAGGCGGCGACGTCGTCATCCTCGGGGTCGGTGAGGTCGATGAGCGTCAGCGCAGGGCCAGCCCAGGGGAACGCAGTGTTCCAGGCGGTGGCGTTGTCAGCCGCGGGCTGTGCCGCCGCGTCCTGGTGCGCCTCCTCCTCGGCCTCGCGCTGCTCGTCCTCGGCGTCGCGCTCGAGCATCTCGAGGTATGCGCCGTGGCAGCGCTCCTCGGCGAGTCGTTGCTGGCGCCACTGTTCGAGGTACGTCGCTTCCTGCGTCGGCTTCGCCCTGCGACGCCGAGGACGAGAGCATCTCGAGGTATGCGCCGTGGCAGCGCTCCTCGGCGAGCCGTTGCTGGCGCCACTGTTCGAGGTACGTCGCTTCCTGCGTCAGCTTCGCCCCAAACCAGGCCGGCGGCGCGCTGACCCACTCGCGCACTTCTCACGTCTAGGAGTCGCGCCGATGGGGCCGGCTGTCGGTGTCAAACCGCGGATCTCGGTAGGGGGTCCCGAACTGTGCACCTAGGATCGATGGTAACAGGAGACGAGGGACACAATGTTTACCTGTGTTCGGGCCCTCTCTATGGAGGTAATACCCTACTTCCTGCTTGATTGATCTTGATGAATATGAGTGTTACAAGAGTTGATCTACCACGAGATCTTAATGGCTAAAACCCTAGAGGTCTAGCATGTATGACTACGATTGTATATCTGCCTTGATCCGGACTAAGCCCTCCGGTTTATATAGATACCGGAGGGATCTAGGGTTACATCAAGTCGGTTACAGAGAAGGAAATCTTCGTATTTGGTCGCTAAGCTTGCCTTCTACGCCAAGGAGAGTCCCATCTGGACATGGGTAGAGTCTTCGGTCTTATATCTTCATAGCCCATTAGTCCGGCCCATGTACAACAGGTCGGACGCCCGAGGTTCCCTTAGTCCAGGACTCCCTCAGTAGCCCCTGAACCAGGCTTCAATGAAGAGGTGCCCGGCGCGCCGATTGTCTTCGGCATTGCAAGGCGGGTTTGAAGGAAATATGCCCTAGAGGCAATAATAAAGTTATTATTTATTTCCTTATATCATGATAAATGTTTATTATTCATGCTAGAATTGTATTAACCGGAAACATAATACATGTGTGAATACATAGACAAACAGAGTGTCACTAGTATGCCTCTACTTGACTAGCTCGTTAATCGAAGATGGTTATGTTTCCTAACCATAGACATGAGTTGTCATTTGATTAACGGGATCACATCATTAGGAGAATGATCTGATTGACATGACCCATTCCGTTAGCCTGGCACTTGATCGTTTAGTATGTTGCTATTGCTTTCTTCATGACTTATACATGTTCCTATAACTATGAGATTATGCAACTCCTGCTTACCGGAGGAACACTTTGGTACTACCAAACGTCACAACGTAATCGGGTGATTATAAAGGAGTATGTGTGTCTCCAAAGGTACTTGTTGGGTTGGCGTATTTCGAGATTAGGTTTTGTCACTCCGATTGTCGGAGAGGTATCTCTGGGCCTTCTCGGTAATACACATCACATAAGCCTTGCAAGCATTACAACTAATGAGTTAGTTGTGAGATGATGTATTACGGAACGAGTAAAGAGACTTACCGTAACGAGATTGAACTAGGTATTGGATACCGACGATCGAATCTCGGGCAAGTAACATACCGATGACAAAGGGAACAACGTATGTTGTTATGCGGTCCGACCGATAAAGATCTTCAGAGAATATGTAGGAACCAATATGGGCATCCAGGTCCGCTATTGGTTATTGACCGGAGATGTGTCTCGGTCATGTCTACATTGTTCTCGAACCGTAGGGTCCGCACGCTAAGGTTTCAAGGACGGTTATATTATAAGTTTGTGTATTTTGATGTACCGAAGGTTGTTCGGAGTCCCGGATATGATCACGGACATGACGAGGAGTCTCGAAATGGTCGAGACATAAAGATTTATATATTGGACGGATATATTTGGACACCGGAAAGGTTCCGGAGAAGTTTGGAGCTCCGGGAAGGTTACCGAACCCCTGGAGGTATATGGGCCTTATTGGGCCCATGTAGGAGGAAGTGAGAAGGAACAAGGGAGGCGCGCCTTCAAGCCCAATCCGACTGGGGAGGGGGCCGCCCCCTTCCTTTCTCCTTCCCCTCTTCCTATTTCTACTACTAGTACTACTTCCTAAATACTAGTACTCTTTCCTTCCCTCCAAATAAGATAAGGAAAGAGAGGAAACCTACTTGGAGTAGGTTTCCTCCCTTGGTGCGCCCCTTGGGCCGGGCCACCTCCTCCTCCCTCCTTTATATCACGGGAGGGGGGGGCACCCTAGAACACACAAGTTGATCCTTGAGATCGCTCCTTAGCCGCAGCGGTGCCCCTCCACCATATTCCACCTCGGTCATATCAGAGCGGTGCTTAGGCGAAGCCTCGCGCCGGTGAAACATCAAGATCGCTACCACGCCGTCAGGCCGACGGAACTTCTTCTCCCGGAGCTTTGCTGGATCGGAGCCCGTGGAGCGCCATCGAGCTGAACATGTGCCAAGAACTCGGAGGCGCCGGAGTAACGGGCGCTGGATCGGCCGGATCGTGAGGAGAACGACGACTACTTCCTCTACGTCATCATCGAATCGGAGGTGCCGGAGTAACGGCGCTGGGATCGGGCAGGATCGCGAGGAGAACGTGACGACTACTTCCTCTACGCCAGATCGCTTCCGCCACGGTTCACGAGGGTACGAGACAACACTCTCCCTCTCGTTGCTATGCCATCACCATGGTCCCGTAATGCGAGGAAAATTTTTGAAATTACTGCGTTCCCAACAAAGTGGCATCCGAGCCTGGTTTTATGCGTAGATGTCATATGCACGAGTAGAACACAAGTGAGTTGTGGGCGATACAAGTCATACCGCCTACCGGCATGTCATACTTTGGTTCAGCGGTATTGTGAGATGAAGCGCCCGGACCGACATTACGCCAGACGCTTACGCGAGACTGGTTTCACCGCTACGAGCACTCGCGGCTTAAAGGTGGCTGGCGGGTGTCTGTCTCTCTCACTTTAATTGAACTGAGTGTGGCTACGCCCGGTCCTTGAGAAGGTTAAACGGAGTCTATTTGACGAAGTATCGTTGTGGTTTTGATGCGTAGGTAAGAACGGTTCTTGCTCAGCCCGTAGCAGCCACGTAAACTTGCAACAACAAAGTAGAGGACGCCTAACTTGTTTTTGCAGGGCATGTTGTGATGTGATATGGTCAAGACGTGATGCTATATTTTATTGTATGAGATGATCATGTTTTGTAACCGAATTATCGGCAACTGGCAGGAGCCATATGGTTGTCGCTTTATTGTATGAAATGCAAACGCCCTGTAATTGTTTTACTTTATCTCTAAGCGGTAGCGATAGTCGAGAAGCAATAGATGGCGAAACGACAACGATGCTACGATGGAGATCAAGGTGTCGCTACCGGTGACGATGGTGATCATGACGGTGCTTCGGAGATGGAGATCACAAGCACAAGATGATGATGGCCATATCATATCACTTATATTGATTGCATGTGATGTTTATCCTTTATGCATCTTATTTTGCTTTGTTTGACGGTAGCATTTTAAGATGATCTCTCACTAAAAATTATCAAGTAGTGTTCTCCTGAGTATGCACTGCTGCCAAAGTTCGTCGTGCCGAGACACCACGTGATGATCGGGTGTGATAAGCTCACGTCCATCTACAATGGGTGCAAGCCAGTTTTGCACACGCAGAATACTCAGTTATACTTGACGAGCCTAGCATATGCAGATATGGCCTCGAACACGGAGACCGAAAGGTCGAGCGTGAATCATATAGTAGATATGATCAACATAAGATGTTCACCATTGAAAACTACTCCATCTCACGTGATGATCGGTTATGGTTTAGTTAATTTGGATCACGTGATCACTTAGATGACTAGAGAGATGTCTCGTCTAAGTGGGAGTTCTTAAGTAATATGATTAATTGAACTTAAATTTATCATGAACTTAGTACCGATAGTATCTTGCTTGTCTATGTCTGCTTGTAGATAGATGGCTCGTGGCCGTTGTTCCGTTGAATTTTAATGCGTTCCTTGAGAAAGCAAAGTTGAAAGATGATGGTAGCAATTACACGGACTGGGTCCAGAACCTCGAGGATTATCCTCATTGCTGTACGTAAGAGTTACGCCCCGGATGCACCGCTAGGTGCCAGTGCCTGGCCGATGTAACCGACGACGTTAAGAACGTCTGGCAGAGCAAAGTCGATGACTACTCTATAGTTCAGTGTGCCATGCTTTACGGCTTAGAACCGGGTCTTCAACGACGCTTTTGAAAGTCGTGGAGCATATGAGATGTTCCAAGAGTTGAAGTTGATATTTCAAATGTAATGCCCGGATTGAGAGATATGAAGTCTCCAATAAGTTCTATAGCTGCAAAATGGAGGAGAATGGGTCCGCTGCTGAGCACATACTCGTAATGTCCGGGTATTACAATCACTTGACTCAACCGGGAGTTGATCTTCCGGATGATTGTGTCATTGATGTAATTCTTCAATCACCGCCACCAAGCTACAAATGCTTCGTGATGAACTATAATATGCAATGGTTAGTAAATACTATGCCTGAGCTCTTAGCAATGCTGAAAGCTGCGGAGGTAGAAATCAAGAAGGAGCATCAAGTGTTGATGGTCAATAAGACCACTAGTTTCAAGAAGAAAGGCAAAGGGAAGAAGAAGGGGAACTTCAAGAAGAACAGCAAACAAGTTGTTGCTCAAGGGAAGAAACCCAAGTCTGGACCTAAGCCTGAAATTGAGTGCTTCTACTGCAAGCAGACTGGTCACTGGAAGCGGAACTGCCCCAAGTATTTGGCGGATAAGAAGGATGGCAAGGTGAACAAAGGTATATGTGATATACATATTATTGATGTGTACCTTACTAGAGCTCGCAGTAGCACCTGGGTATTTGATACTGGTTCTGTTGCTAATATTTGCAACTCGAACAGTGGACTACTGATTGCTTAACACCGGCAAAGGACGAGGTGACGATGCGCGTGGGAAATGGTTCCAAAGTCGATGTGATCGCGGTCGGCACGCTACCTCTACATCTACCTTCGGGATTAGTTTTAGACCTAAATAATTGTTATTTGGTGCCAGCGTTAAGCATGAACATTATATCTGGATCTTGTTTGATGCGAGACGGTTATTCATTTAAATCAGAGAATAAAGGTTGTTCTATTTATATGAATAATATCTTTTATGGTCATGCACCCTTGAAGAGTGGTCTATTTTAATGAATCTCGATAGTAGTGATACACATATTCATAATGTTGAAACCAAAAGATGCAGAGTTGATAATGATAGTGCGACTTATTTGTGGCATTGCCGTTTGGGTCATATCGGTATAAAGCGCATGAAGAAACTCCATACTGATGGACTTTTGGAGTCACTTGATTATGAATCACTTGGCACTTGCGTAACCGTGCCTCATGGGCAAGATGACTAAAACCCCGCTTCTCGGTACTATGGAGAGAGCAACAGATTTGTTGGAAATCATACATACAGATGTATGTGGTCCAATGAATGTTGAGGCTCGTGGCGGATATCGTTATTTTCTCACCTTCACAGATGATTTAAGCAGATATGGGTATATCTTCTTAATGAAACATAAGTCCGAGACATTTGAAAAGTTCAAAGAATTTCAGAGTGAAGTTGAAAATCATCGTAATAAGAAAATAAAGTTTCTTCGATCTGATCGTGGAGGCGAATATTTGAGTTACGAGTTTGGTCTACATTTGAAACAATGCGGAATAGTTTCGCAACTCACGCCACCCGAACACCACAGCGAAATGGTGTGTACGAACGTCAGAATCGCACTTTACTAGATATGGTGCGATCTATGATGTCTCTTACAGATTTACCGCTATCGCTTTTGGGGTTATGCTCTTGAGACGGCCGCATTCACGCTGAATAGAACACCGTCAAAATCCGTTGAGACGACACCTTATGAACTGTGGTTTAGCAAGAAACCAAAGTTGTCGCTTTCTTAAAGTTTGGGGATGCGATGCTTATGTGAAAAAGCTTCAACCTGATAAGCTCGAACCTAAATCGGAGAAATGTATCTTCATAGGATACCCAAAGGAGACAGTTGGGTACACCTTCTATCACAGATCCGAAGGCAAGACATTTGTTGTTAAAATGGATCCTTTCTAGAGAAGGAGTTTCTCTCAAAAGAAGTGAGTGGGAGGAAAGTAGAACTTGATGAGGTAACTGTACCTTCTCCCTTATTTGAAAGTAGTTTATCACGTAAACCAGTTTCATGCGACATCTACACCAAATAGTGAGGAAGTTGATGATGTTGATCATGAAACTTCAGATCAAGTTGCTACGTAACCTCGTAGATCAACCAGAATAAAATCCGCACTGCAGTGGTACGGCAATCCTGTTCTCGAAGTCATGCTACTAGATCATGATGAACCTACGAACTATGAAGAAGCGATGGTGAGCCCAGATTCCGCAAAAATGGCTTGAGGCCATGAAATCCGAGATGGGATCCATGTATGAAAACAAAGTGTGGACTTTGGTTGACTTGCCCGAGGGTCGGCAAGCAATAGAAAACAAGTGGATCTTCAAGAAGAAGACCGACGCCGACGGTAATATTGTTGTCTACAAAGCTCGACTTGTCGCAAAGGGTTTTCGACAAGTTCAAGGGGTTGACTACGATGAGACCTTCTCACCAGAAGCGATGCTTAAGTCCGTCTGAATCATGTTAGCAATTGCCGATTTTATGATTATGAAATTTGGCAAATGGATGTAAAGACCGCATTCTGAATGGGTTTCGGAAGAAGAGTTGTATATGATGCAACCGTAAGGTTTTATCGATCCAAAGGGAGCTAACAAAGTGTGCAAGCTCCAATGATCCATTTATGGACTGGTGCAAGCATCTCGGAGTTGGAATAAACGCTTTGATAGTGTGATCAAAGCATTTGGGTTTATACAGACTTATGGAGAAGCCTCGTATTTACAAGAAAGTGAGTGGGAGCTCAGAGCATTTCTGATATTATATGTAGATGACATATTACTGATCGGAAATGATATAGAATTTCTGGATAGCATAAAGGGATACTTGAACAAGAGTTTTTCGATGAAAGACCTTGGTGAAGCTGCTTACATATTAGGCATCAAGATCTATAGAGATAGATCAAGACGCTTAATTGGACTTTCACAAAGCACATACCTTGATAAAGTTTTGAATAAGTTCAAAATGGATCAGGCAAAGAAAGGTTTTTTACTCAGACATAAGGTGTGAGATTGAGTCGACTCAATGCCCACCACAGCAGAAGATAGAGAGAAAATGAAAGATGTTCCTATGCTTCAGCCATAGGCTCTATCATGTATGCAATGCTGTGTACCAGACCGACGTATGCTTAATGTAAGCTTGGCAGGAAGGTACCAAAGTAATCCAGGAGTGGATCATCGGACAGCGGTCAAGAACATCCTGAAATACACGAAAAGGACTAAGGATATGTTTCTCGTGATATGGAGGTGACAAAGAGCTAGTCGTAAATGGTTACGCCGATGTAAGCTTTTGACACCGATCCGGACGATTCTAAATCGCAAACCGGATACGTGTTTTTGTTAAACGGTGGAGCCGCTGGTTGGTGCAGTTCTAAACAAAGCGCCGTATGGATCTACATGTGAAGCGGAGTACATAGCTGCTTCGAAGCGCAAATGAAGGAGTCTGGATGAAAGAGTTCATTTCCGATCTAGGTGTTATACCTAGTGCATCGGGACCAATGAAGATCTTCGTGACAATATCGGTGCAATTGCCTTGGCAAAGGAATCCAGATTTCACAAGAGGACCAAGCATATCAAGAGACGCTTCAATTCCATTCGGGACCAAGTCCAAGTGGGAGACATAGAGATTTGCAAAGTACATACGGATCTGAACATTGCAGACCCGCTGACTAAGCCTCTTCCACGAGCAAAACATGATCAGCACCAAGACTCCATGGGTGTTAGAATCATTACCGAAAGTGAACTAGATTATTGACTCTAGTGCAAGTGGGAGACTGAAGGAAATATGCCCTAGAGGCAATAATAAAGTTATTATTTATTTCCTTATATCATGATAAATGTTTATTATTCATGCTAGAATTGTATTAACCGGAAACATAATACATGTGTGAATACATAGACAAACAGAGTGTCACTAGTATGCCTCTACTTGACTAGCTCGTTAATCAAAGATGGTTATGTTTCCTAACCATAGACATGAGTTGTCATTTGATTAACGGGATCACATCATTAGGAGAATGATCTGATTGACATGACCCATTCCGTTAGCCTAGCACTTGATCGCTTAGTATGTTGCTATTGCTTTCTTCATGACTTATACATGTTCCTATAACTATGAGATTATGCAACTCCTGCTTTACGGAGGAACACTTTGGGTACTACCAAACGTCACAATGTAACTGGGTGATTATAAAGGAGTACTACAGGTGTCTCCAAAGGTACTTGTTGGGTTGGCGATTTCGAGATTAGGTTTTGTCACTCCGATTGCTCGGAGAGGTATCTCTGGGCCTTCTCGGTAATACACATCACATAAGCCTTGCAAGCATTACAACTAATGAGTTAGTTGTGAGATGATGTATTACGGAACGAGTAAAGAGACTTACCGGTAATCTAGATTGAACTAGGTATTGGATACCGACGATCGAATCTCGGGCAAGTAACATACCGATGACAAAGGGAACAACGTATGTTGTTATGCGGTCCGACCGATAAAGATCTTCAGAGAATATGTAGGAACCAATATGGGCATCCAGGTCCGCTTATTGGTTATTGACCGGAGATGTGTCTCGGTCATGTCTACATTGTTCTCGAACCGTAGGGTCCGCACGCTTAAGGTTTCGATGACGGTTATATTATAAGTTTGTGTATTTTGATGTACCGAAGGTTGTTCGGAGTCCCGGATATGATCACGGACATGACGAGGAGTCTCAAAATGGTCGAGACATAAAGATTTATATATTGGACGGATATATTTGGACACCGGAAAGGTTCCGGAGAAGTTTGGAGCTCCGGAGGTTACCGAACCCCCGGGAGGTATATGGGCCTTATTGGGCCCATGTAGGAGGAAGGGAGAAGGAACAAGGGAGGCGCGCCTCAAGCCCAATCCGACCAGAGGGGGCCGCCTCTTCCTTTCTCCTTCCCCTCTTCCTATTTCTACTACTAGTACTACTTCCTAAATACTAGTACTCTTTCCTTCCCTCCAAATAAGATAAGGAAAGAGAGGGAAACCTACTTGGAGTAGGTTTCCCTCCCTTGCGCGCCCCCCTTGGGCCGGCCACCTCCTCCTCCCTCCTTATATACGGGGAGGGGCACCCTAGAACACACAAGTTGATCCTTGAGATCGCTCCTTAGCCGTGTGCGGTGCCCCCTCCACCATATTCCACCTCGGTCATATCGTAGCGGTGCTTAGGCGAAGCCTGCGCCGGTGAAACATCAAGATCGCCACCACGCCTGCCGCGGTCGACGGAACTTCTTCTCCCCGGAGCTTTGCCGGATCGGAGCCCGTGGAGCGCCATCGAGCTGAACATGTGCCAAGAACTCGGAGGCGCCGGAGTAACGGGCGCTGGGATCGGCTGGATCGTGAGGAGAACGACGACTACTTCCTCTACGCCATCATCGAATCGGAGGTGCCGGAGTAACGGCGCTGGGATCGGCAGGATCGCGAGGAGAACGACGACTACTTCCTCTACGCCAGATCGCTCGCCACGGTCTACGAGGGTACGTAGACAACACTCTCCCCTCTCGTTGCTATGCCATCACCATGGTCCTGTGTGTGCGTAGGAAAATTTTTGAAATTACTGCGTTCCCCAACAGGGTTCCCCTCTCCGAATATTCCAGGATAGCCTTCGGACGAACGTGTCCGGATCTGCAACACAAGTACCACACACAACCACAGAGAATATAATATTTTATGAGTCCAATCTGCTGACAACTTTTTGTAACGTGACATCACGCTCGTCTGGTCATTATTTCAAACCGTTTCTTATCTTGCCGTTCCACGCTTTTGAGGCGCGGTTTTTATTGGCACGCCTTGTTGAAGCAGAGATCGTGTCCCCTTATCGCAGGATTCTCATCAATGCGAAAGGCAGTAATCCAACTGCTCCACTAGAAAGATTCCTTAGGAATAGGCAGGTTTTCAGGCTTAGGAGGAGGCGTTCGATATCTGTTGCCTTTATAAAGGAGCCAAGGGCCGCCTCTTTTTACGCCAAACTTCTCCCCAGCCTTTCCAACCTCAAGTTCTAGCATCCCAGGTTCGCCTTCATTGCTTCAAGCTCCCCAATCATGTATGTACCCAGCCCACGTGGCCGATGGGTGGCTTCCTCTGTTACAGAGGAGGACATTGCGAAGCTTCAGGCGGCCAGATACCTGACCGCAGAGATCCCCCACAGGCTTCCTGCTCAAGGACAGGTTACTCCGACTCCCAGATCCGGCGAGAGGGTCGTAGTCATCTCTCACTTCCTCCGAGGGCTAGGGTTCTCTCTTCACCCCTTTGTTCGGGGCTCTTGTTTTATTACAGACTAGATTTTCACGATCTAGCCCTGCATTCTTTCCTCCATGTTTCAGCGTTTCATAACGTGTGAGGCCTTCCTCCGAATTCCCCACACTTCGCTTATGGCTCAAGACCTTACCGTGAAGTCAAGGTGATCGATGGGAAACAAACGGACTGCGGTGGTGCTGTAGTGAGCAAGCTTACCAATGCTCTCTGGCCAAAGGGATCTTTTACCGAAACTTCTAAACAATGGCTCAGAGAACCCCGCGGTACCAAGTGGGCAACTACACCTACATTCCGTTCTGGCCCTCCGTTACAGCTTGCATCATGGATTAATAAGGGGCTGGACTGGGAATTAGTTGATGAAGTGCAGACTCTACAGAGCCGCATCCGAACCCTCCTTGAGAAGGATATCGATCTTGTCAACGTTATCCGAACCCTCGTAAATTCGGATGTAACTTTTCGAGTAGATGATTTTCATATAAAAAACTTTTTCATCCGAGTTAGTATGCAAAAGTTATGCCCATTTTTACAAATTTCGAGAGATTTTGCAAATGAAGTCGAAATTCATATTTGCAAATTTTCCCAACAACTAGACCACATATCACATGGGAAACTTATTTTCTTTTATTTTTTTGACATTTTCATCATTTTCTTTTATTTTTTTTAAAACTGCTAGTAATGGCGCACCATGCCACGGTGCGCCATTAGTAGTTTTGACAAAAAATTTAAAAAAAAATTTACTAATGGCGCACCACATGTCTGGTGCACCATTAGTATTTGGACACTAATGGTTGGCATATACTCATGGAGTTATAGCTTGGCGGCCAGGCTAGAAATAGCATTAGAGGTGAACCTTGTTGCTTTTGGTTCCTATTAATAGAAACAGGGCAGCCCATTTATTTAATGCAAAAAAATGTTTTCCCATAATGCTTGCGATGGTCGTACTTTTTATGAAATTTTAGATGTATAAATTTTATACTAATATAACATGGATCGATCACATCCAATATATATTATCCGTTTTAGACCTTGTGGTGCCTCAATATGGCAGTAACTAATACTAATTGTATTTATAGTCATGAGCTAGCGATAAATTTGAAAAAAAAACTAGACGAGGCAAAGAAAATCAATACTCCCTCCGTTTCAAAATACCAGGTGCATTAGTTTTTTGAGAAGTCAAATCTCTCTATTGTTGACCAAGTTTATAGACATAAATATTAATATCTTCAATACCAAATTAGTACCCCTAACTTCACAATAAAATAGCTAAGTGAGCGTAGTTTTTTTTTTTTTTGAGACAAAAGTGAGCGCAGCTCAAATGTTTAGGTTCCTTTTGGTGGAACCGGCCCATCAGGGTTCAACTCCTAGATTTGGCACTTGTGCTCAAATTTTTCTGAATTTATTTTAGGCTTACCGGCGATGTTCGTTTAGTGAGAGGAGACGTTTCTGTTGACTACTAGACACCTATGGTGACTTTGCCAACCTCAAGATGTAATGTTGGCTCTCAAGATGTGATGTCGGCTCAGTATCTCGGAAGTACTCATAAGGATAGGGTGTGCGTGCGTGCGTTCTAGGGGTGAGTGTATGTGTGTGTATGTCACCATAAAATATAAATATGTTTCATATTTTGTTTATTTGGTATCATACATGTTGATATTTCTCTCTATAAAATGGGTCACCTAGAAAGATTTGACTTTTAGAAGAAAAAAATTGATACACCTCATAATGGAGGGAGTGTGTCACAATCAAGTAAAGTCTATTATCGTTATTTTCTCAAGCAATGTTTTTAAATATCAAAAATGTGATTAAAATGACATGAAATCTGGAAGAAACCTAATGCAGCCCAGTGCCAATACACCTTGCTCTCTGTGGTAGCCAAAAATTATGTTACTAGTCGTATAATTGTATTACGTGTTGTAGAACTTTATGGTGACTCAATATGGCAACATGAAAATGGTTTTCACTAGCTGTTGTATCTGGATTAAATACTCCAGAAAACGGCAAATTGCCAAATTAAATTCCAGGATATTTTAGCCCAAGTGCTAAACAACTTTCAAAGAAATTAGGTGAGGTGATGAGAACTTGATCTCTTTCAAAGAAAAACGCTGTTTATCAGTGCAGTACACACAACTACACGAGCACACGGATTGGCACACGTAGATCACAAACAAACAGGTATTTTTCCCTCTGGTCAATCAATAAACAAGGCGATAAACAATGAGCCGTTCCTTCGATATAGAGAAATCTTATACGAATACAAAAATTTCCTTTGGAGACTTTGAAGAACGGAAATGTTAACGCTCACACGTGTGGGCGTTTGCATCTCGCCCACATGCGTGGATCCGCGTCCGTTTGCAAGCGCACGGCATGTTTTTAGTGCCACGTAGGACTGGGCTGGTGTGTGGGCATTCACCCGGTCGCCCACACGGCCGTTTCACCACACGGGAGAGGCTGGTGTGTTGGCGTTTAGCAGTTCGCCCACACGTCACTTTCCATGCACGCACAAGGGCTAGTGTGTGGATATTTGCCATCTCGCCCAGACGCTCGTCTTCTCTCCCACACCCAAGCTGCTAGTTGCCATATGTTTTGCAGCGCACATGGCAATTGCCCTATTGTGCTTTATAAGCAAGTGTAACTCCCTTTTTACCCGAGTTGTCATGTATTTTACAGGGTACACGGCAACTGTCTAGTGTGCACGTAAGCAGATGGCAACTCTCTCTTTACCGAGTTGTCATGTGTTTTTTGCATGGTACATGGCAACTGCCCTAACGTGCACGTAAGCAGATGACAACTCGTCCTTTTTACATGGCAACTTGCCCTAGCATGCTTGTGAGTACATGGCAACTCTCTCAACTGCCTAGTGTTAGTATGTGGCAACTCCTAAAGTTTTGAAATCATGGCAACTACAGTAGACCAGACCATACATGGCAACTGCAGTTGAGCAACCATGGCAACTGCAGTTGTCCGACATGGCAACCGTAGTTCAGCGACATGGCAACTGCAGTTAAACGAACATGGACGAGGGTCTGGACCATGGCAACTGCGGGCGCGCAGTGACTGTCACGCGTGGCGTGCGGGACCACAAGGTACGAGGCCTGACATACGGGGCGTGTTGGCGTTATCTACTTCGCCACACGCACGCGCACGAGAGGGATCGGGAGGGAAAAAAAAGATGTGTGGGTATTACTTGTTTTGCCCACACATAGGTGTGTGGGCTGTTCTTTTTATACACCACACAAAATGTGTGGGCAGTCTCCCTAACGCCCACACGTGTGGTACTTATCGGCGTCCTTGAAGAATTGGATTCCTATTTTTGTGTATGATTTGTTTATATCCTTCATATTTTAAAGAAATTTTTTTTAGCTCAGAGCTAACGGAAAGTTTCCTTTTTTATGAATCAATTGACATCATCTTTTCTGTAGGAATCAATATGCATACCATTTCATTTTTTATGACTTTCCTATCTGATATTACTATCATGTGAAAAAAGGAGGCCTCCACTTTCACCACCGTAGCAGCATCTTGGAGAATTAACGCATACGTTTATGTTGCACCGGCCGATCCATCTTCCCCCCGTAGGCCGGCTATATATACGGGGTGCAGCTCCGAGGAGCAAAACACCTCAGGATAATTACCAGCAGATCATCATCATCACATTAACGCGCGTAGCTACCTAAACGCGAAGCGCTAATGGCGATCGTTCACGTGATACTAGCCGCGCTGATCACCGCGGTGTCTCATGCGCCGCACGGCGCGCACGGCCAGACGTGGCACGGCGACCTCGCCGCGCTCGCCGCGGCCGGCAAGCTCCGCAGCGACCCAAACGCCACCCTGGCGGCCTCCACGGACTTCGGCAACATCACGGCGGCGCTCCCGGCGGCCGTGCTGTTCCCGTCGTCCCCGGCGGACGTGGCCGCGCTCCTCCGCGCCGCGCACTCCACCGCGGCGTGGCCCTACACCATCTCGTTCCGCGGCCGCGGCCACTCCGTGATGGGGCAGGCCTTGGCCCCGGGCGGCGTGGTCGTCGACATGCCCTCTCTGGGCGGCCCGTCCTCCGCGGCGCGCATCAACGTGTCGGCGAACGGCCAGTACGTGGACGCCGGCGGCGAGCAGATGTGGATCGACGTGCTGCGGGCGACGCTGGAGCGCGGCGTGGCGCCGCGGTCGTGGACGGACTACCTCCACCTCACCGTCGGCGGCACGCTCTCGAACGCCGGCATCAGTGGCCAGACCTACCGGCACGGCCCCCAGATTTCCAACGTCCTGGAGCTGGACGTCATCACCGGTACGTACGCGCGCCCGATATGGGCACCACGCACCAGCATGCACCACGCTCACAAGCAACTCCCTCTCGCAAGTAGTTACGTACCCCACACTGCAATGTTGCAAAAATGGCTAACTTGTTTTGGTGCAACTCGCAACTCGTTAATCCGGCTGCGGCGTGGGATCATGTTCATGTTCTACACACACGGTAGTCTCTCAAAGGTGCCGGTAAAAAAATGGCAGTGAGAAACAGTACACTACTAATTAATGGATGGTTTAATAGTAGTACAGGGTGAAAAAATGGCAGCGAGTACTAATTTTTTTTTGAATAAAAACACCCAAAGGGCATCTTAAATCTGATTATCATCGAGGAAAACAAAGGCCAGTACAATGGATAGACAACTGGACGTAGAACGACCAGTAAAAAATAAAATTACAATAAAAAGCATACTAGCTAGTCTTCTTCTTCCTCTGATTGTACGTTGCCCGCCGGTGATTGAAAATTGCACTGAACCAACAGCAAAGAAAAGCAACACCTGCAAATGCCTTCGCCAAACAAGGCTTTGAAGACCGCAATAGCCACTCGTCCCTTGAGACGAGATCTAAAAGTCGTTGAAGCAGCATCGGCTGGAGCATCACCCCAAGCAGAACAAGCTTGCAATCCACCACCACCAGATCAGAGGGTTGTAGAAACCGGGTTAAGCCACAGAACAACACAGAAGAAGATGTCGTGGTCGCCACACCAAACGCCAGCCAAAAGTACTCCTTGAAAGACACACAAACTGCCAAGATCTGAAGGGAACCAACCGATCTGGGGACACAAACTCTCACAGGCCCTTCGCCGGCGCCGGATCAGAAGTCGTCGAGGTAGGGAGAGACCGCAGAGACTATATTTCAACACGCCATCGTCGCCACTACCTCGTCGATGCCGCCGGAGAAACAAAATCCTAAAAAAAGTAAAACAAGACGGATGGGTCCCCACTCCTCTTACCGCCGACGAGGCCGCCGGACGGGAAAGAGGAGGGGGACCGAGGCGGCGGCAGTAGTTGTGGCGGCGGCGGCTGCTTAGGGTTAGGACGTCTTTCTTTCTCTATGACCGCTATTCAGTGAGTACTAATTAATGGATGGTTTAATACGACAGTGTAAATTGATAGTGGTAGTTACTACAGCTGACCAGCTGGCGGCTGCTGGCCGGCCGGGCAGCCGGCGTCGACGTCTTTCAAATTTCAATAGATTTGCCGGCGGCCAACAACACGTTGACTTTGACATTTCCTCTGTGTTAAATTACTCCATTACTCTACCCGGCCCGGCCGCATGCACCTTTGCGTTGACACGGTGCAATTAACGCGCGTGCAGGCTACGGCGAGATGGTGACGTGCTCCAAGTCGCTCAGCGCGGACCTGTTCGACGCGGCGCTGGGCGGGCTGGGCCAGTTCGGCGTGATCGTGCGCGCCCGGATCACGCTCGAGCCGGCGCCGACGCGGGCGCGGTGGGCGCGGCTCGTCTACACCGACTTCGCCACCTTCTCCGCCGACCAGGAGCGGCTCGCCGCGCCCGGGCCTGACGGCGCGTTTGGGCCGATGAGCTACCTCGAGGGCGCAGTCTACGTGAACCACAGCCTGGCCGCCGGGCTGAAGAACTCGGGCGGGTTCTTCACCGACGCCGACGTCTCCAGGATCGTCGCCGTCGCCGCGGCGAGGAACGCCACCACCGTCTACGTGATCGAGGCGACGCTCAACTACGACAACGCCACGGCCGCGTCCGTGGACCAGGAGCTAAGCTCGGTGCTGGCGTCGCTGAGGCACGAGGAGGGGCTCGCGTTCGTGCGGGACGCGTCGTACCTGGAGTTCCTGGACCGGGTGCACGGCAAGGAGGTGGCGCTGGACAAGATCGGGCTGTGGCGCGTCCCGCACCCCTGGCTCATCGTGCTCGTGCCCCGCTCCCGCATCGCCGACTTCGACCGCGGCGTCTTCAAGGGCATCCTCCAGGGCACCGACATCGCCGGGCCTCTCGTCGTCTACCCGCTCAACAAATCCAAGTACGTACGCGTCCATCTTACATGCATGCATCCGATCCTGCATGGTACTATATCACGCCCTTAACTGACACTGGCTCTGGCTCGGTCGCCGTTTCAGGTGGGATGACGGCATGTCGGCGGTGACGCCTGAGGAGGAGGTGTTCTACGCGGTGTCGCTGCTCTTCTCGTCGGTGGCCAACGACCTGAGGCGGCTCGAGGCGCAGAACCAGAAAATACTGCGGTTCTGCGACCTCGCCGGGATAGGGTACAAGGAGTACCTGGCGCACTACACGGCCCGCGGCGACTGGGTCCGGCACTTCGGCGGCAAGTGGAAGCGCTTCGTGCAGATGAAGGACAAGTACGACCCCAAGAGGCTGCTCTCCCCTGGCCAAGACATCTTCAACCTACTCCTTTGAGTAGATGCAATTAGTTGTTACTACTTGTGGATTAACGTGTGGACAGTAACACAGCAGTTTAATTTTAATTTATCGTTTTTACTCATGCAATAGCAAATTTGATAGTAGGTGATACGGTAATAATATGCTCTGTCGAGCTTAAATCTCCACATGTATCCGTTACTAATTAGTAGTAGTACTGTAAGCAAAATTGTTAACAAAGCCCCACCGATGTCCCCCCCCCCCCCCCCCCTCGTGTCGGCCCCGTGGGCGGCCAGGGGAAACCCTAGCCGCCGGCACCCGTACTGCCCCGCCTCTCCTTCACCCTCGTCGCCGCCAGCAGTGCCGCCGGGCAAAGCCTGGCCGGCAGGGGCGGAGGCGGGCCTCCCTCCCCCTTCGCGCGAATAGGCTGGGCGCGGACGGCTGCTCGAGAGGAGGCGCCGGACTTGCGCGGTGCGCGGCGCTGCATATGGATCCTGGTTACGCGCGTGCGCAGCGTGTCGGCTCTTTGGGGTTTGTGCTCACGGGCGTGGTGCGGCCGCTGGATCTGGGCGGTCGCAGACGCTATTGGTTTCGGGTCGGATCCGGCGCCCGGACGCCATCGGCCAGCGCGGGATGGTGGTTTTCGTCGCTGACTATGTAGGATCTTCATTGATCCGGCGCCTGGATGGATCTATGCCGGAGGCTTTGAGCCTTATGGTGCTTCCCTCTCTGGAGTTTTCGTGTCTTGGCTTCTGCCAGATCCGGAGCAGATGGAGATTGGTGGCACAGGATGAGGACCGGAGGAAACTTTGGTCAGCTAGCTCGGCCCGGCATCGGCGACGGCTTCGACGCCGTTACCCTTCTTGAAGGCGAAGCCGAGGTCCCTCCTATCCACCTCCGACCCCTTCCCGGACAAAAGTCCAAAATCCGTCTTGGATTGGACGGCGGCGGCGCCCTACGCGTCGTAACCTCCATGGAGGCGCCGTCTTGGGAGGCTTGGGTGTTCGGGGGAGAGTTGCTATGGGTAAAGGGCTCTGCGTGTCAGCTCAACAGCGGCAATGGTGTGGAGGTTGGCAGGAGGAGCGGCGTTCTAACCGCGTCAGATGCGTCTGGTAAGAGATGTCAAGTTATGCCTGGCCGACAGGTGCTACGCCGTGTCATGCCTAGTCGGCAGGTGCTACGCACGACAGATCTTTCAGAGTGTCCGCGTCAGGATGGACGAGTGCAGGGCAGTGGAGTCGTTGGGTGCCGTGGTGGCACCGATGGATGGCCGGACTGGCAAGAATGATGCGGATCTCTCTCTTGGAGATGGGACAGCGGTTCGATGATGATGGCGGCTTCTAAAACGTGTGCATGTGGTGTACGCTTTAGGTCTGCTGCACCGGTTGTTTGTTACGATACATTAGATGGATGGATCGGGCGACGGCATCAGCTATAGATATGGGGAGTGAGAGTACTCCACATTATCATGTTTGTAGGTGTGAGTGGTGACTTCGGATGGCTTGATGTATTTTCTTGTCAGACCCTCGTGGAATAATTAATAAAAATGGCTGCATGCATCGATTGATGCAGAGGCCGGGGGTTTAACCTCCTTTTCCAAAAAAAAATTGAGCTCGGGAGCTCCAACTTATTTTTCCAAGGATGAAAGAGTTACATCACTGAGTACATGCGGTGAAAGGAAGTCTGAAGGTTCATCATCCCATAAATAAGACAAGTGTGGGAATCATAAGCATGTCTGCTAGTACGTGTGCCAACCTATTTGCTTCCCTAGGGCAATCTTGAAACTTCAGCAGCGATATTTCATGTGCTAAATCAAAACAATCCGCCAAGATCGTTGAGTATGGAGCTCGGATGTCAGTGTCTCCTTTACATGCTTGAACAATCTCAAGGCAATCTGATTCCATCAGTACACGAGAACATCCTAGGGGGTAAGAGTGTTTAATCTGAGCTATCAATGACTGATCAAGGGTAGTTTTGGCTAAATGAGTATTCACATTCACTGCAAAAAATGAGCATCCACTTAGGCAAGTTATTTTGATGTGCTAAAAATGGAAGATTTTTAGTTGACTACTACCTCCATCCTGATTTATTGGTTCGCTTTGCATTTTCTGCTAATTTTGACCTTAGATTTAACTAACAAAATATTAATACATGTAACAGAAAATAATATCATTGAAAACTATGTTCAAATATGAATCCAACGATATATTTTTTGTTGACATGCATTATTATTTCTTAGTTAAATCTATAATCAAAGATTGACACAAAACTCCCTCTTACCCCCCTCATTTTACATGTGAGGTAAGAACGTAAGAATTAATCAAACCACTAATTAATGAGATCAACGACTCAGATCTATTATATACTCTTACCTCTCATATGAAAAGAGTGGGTAAGAGAGAGCATGTTAAAACTGCTCCAAATACTAAGGGGACCAATAAACCAGGACATAAGTAGTAAGAGCAACTCCAACGGGTCGACCCAAACGGACGGCGCTTTTGTTCGCTTTTTGTCCGTTTGGGTCGGCCCGGCAGACACCAACGCCCGCTTCGGTGTTTGGGTCGGCGCAAGCGCCCAACCCTGGCCCGACCCATTTGACAGCGCGCAAAAAAAATGCAAGCATTTCCAAAATAAAACATACATTAATTAAACATAAAGCCGACCACGAAGGCCGACGAGAGTCCATGCGTCCACATTACATTTACTAAACATTAAAAAAACTAAAAACTACGAGATTACGCGCTGCCCTAGGCGGCGACGCTGCCGCCTCGGGTCGGTGAGGTCGATGAGCGCCGGGCGCAGGGCCGCCTGGGAACGCAGTGCTCAAGCGGTGGCGATGTCAGCGGGCTGGCTGTGCCGCTGACTGGTGCGCCTCCTCCTCGGCCTCGCGCTGTTTCGTCCTCGGCGTCGCGCTGCTCGTCTCCTCGGCGTCGCGCCGAAAGCATCTCGAGGTAGCCGTGTGGCGCTCCTCGGCGAGCCGTTGCTGGCGCCATCGCTCGAGGTACGTCGCTTCTGCCGGCTTCGCTTCAAACCAGGCCGGGCGGGCGCTTAACCCACTTCGCGCACTTCTCACGTCTAGGAGTAGCGCTCGATGGGGGCCGGCTGTCGGTGTCAAAACCGGCGGATCTCGGGTAGGGGGTCCCGAACTGTGCACCTAGGATCGATGGTAACAGGAGACGAGGGACACAATGTTTACCCAGGTTCAGGCGCTGTCTATGGAGGTAATACCCTACTTCCTGCTTGATTGATCTTGATGAATATGAGTGTTACAAGAGTTGATCTACCACGAGATCTTAATGGCTAAAACCCTAAAGGTCTAGCATGTATGACTATGATTGTATATCTGCCTTGATCCGGACTAAGCCCTCCGGTTTATATAGACACCGGAGGGATCTAGGGTTACATCAAGTCGGTTACAGAGAAGGAAATCTTCGGATTGGGTCGCTAAGCTTGCCTTCCACGCCAAGGAGAGTCCCATCCGGACATGGGTAGAGTCTTCGGTCTTATATCTTCATAGCCCATTAGTCCAGCCCATGTACAACAGTCGGACGCCCGAGGTTCCCTTTAGTCCAGGACTCCTCAAGAGTTCTCGAACCAGGCTTCAATGACGAAGTGCGGCGCCGATTGTCTTCGGCATTGGAAGGCGGGTTCCCTCTCCGAATATTCCAGGATAGCCTTGGATTTAACGTGTCCGGATCTGCAACACAAGTACCACACACAACCACGAGAGAATATAATATTTTATGAGTCCAATCACGACAACTTTTTGTAACGTGACATCACGCTTCTGCGGTCATTATTTCAACTGCTTTCTTATCTTGCCGTTCCACGCTTTTGAGGCGCGGTTTTTATTGGCACGTCTTGTTGAAGCAGAGATCGTGTCCCCTTATCGCAGGATTCTCATCAATGCGGCGTGGGTAATCCAACCGTTCCACTAGAAAGATTCCTTAGGAATAGGCAGGTTTTCAGGCTTAGGAGGAGGAGGACATTGCGAAGCTTTGGGCGGCCAGATACCTGACCGCAGAGATCCCCCACAGTCTTCCTGCTCAAGGACAGGTTACTCCGACTCCCAGATCCGGCGAGAGGGTCGTATTCATCTCTCACTTCCTCCGAGGGCTAGGGTTCTCTCTTCACCCCTTTGTTCGGGGGCTCTTGTTTTATTACAGACTAGATTTTCACGATCTAGCTGATTCTTTCCTCCATGTTTCAGCGTTTCATAACGTGTGAGGCCTTCCTCCGAATTCCCCCACACTTCGGCTTATGGTTCAAGACCTTTAGTGTGAAGCCGAAGATGATCGATGGGAAACAAACGGACTGCGGTGGTGTTGTAGTGAGCAAGCTTACCAATGCTCTCTGGCCAAAGGGATCTTTTACCGAAACTTCTAACCAATGGCAGCGAGAGTGGTTTTACGTCACAGAACCCCGCGATACCAAGTGGGCAACTACACCTACATTCCGTTCTGGCCCTCCGTTACAGCTTGCATCATGGATTAATAAGGGGCTGGACTGGGAATTAGTTGATGAAGTGCAGACTCTACAGAGCCGCATCCGAACCCTCCTTGAGAAGGATATCGATCTTGTCAACGTGATTCAAGTAATGTTAGTCCGCCGAGTCCTACCATGCCAGCGTAGGTCTCTTCGTATGTGGGAGTTTAATCCGGAAGGACCACAAACCCTCTAACACTTCTTCGGCACTACGCACAAAGGGATGTGGAAGTTGTTTTTTGGGAAGCGAAAACAGTGGCCGAACACCACCGAGGACTTCGGCCTCGACTGCAACCACCCGGATACCCCGGTAAGCACTCAACTCCCGAATACTTTGTAGTTAAGTATGCCGTAATATGTTACTGAGCACACTGTCTTCTTCCAGGGTTGGATAAAGAAAGCGGAGCGATTCAAGTGTTCAGCCCCTCTCCCCGAAGATTCAGCGGGTCCCGTACTAACAAGGATGTTGGCCCCGGCATCATACCAGGTGCCTGTGGAGGAAGACAAGGTGGAAAGCGGGAGGACCAAAAGCGTCCTCCATGTCGAATGTATATCAGACATTGCGTCCGGGGGAAACAAAATTCCATCGTCCGAAGACAAAATTGAAGGAAAAGTCAAGGTCTCTTCCCCCAGGGTAAGAAAAGGGCTGCCTCCGAAGATTGGGAGGAAAGGGCTTCTAAGCGAGGCAAGGTGCCTCAGCCGGGCGGCTCGGGCTTGGGGGATGGCGTCCTCGCAGAGTCCCACGATGAGGACAAGCCACTAGCCGAATCGTAAGTGGACGAAGATGCTTTTAAACATATCCCGTTCCTTTCCTGTTACCAAGGTAACATCTAGAATATATGTTTTTGCAGCTCGGCAAATAGACTTCTTCACCAATCCTCTTCCTCGGTAGATCTTCTTCCGGAGATGATGGAAAGAGAGAGACCTCCACCGGTCTCCTCGCCCAATAAGGCGGACGACTTTGAGGTGTCGTCCCGGAGGGTCTCTCCTGATCAACTAGTGGTGCGAGGGGCGATGAAGACACTACCCGAAAGTGATACTTCGGTAGCCCAGGATCCGGGGGCAAACAATAAAGGCCCCAGATTGTCCGGTTTACGGCCGGAAACGACTCTGGGGACAGATAAACATATCCCTTCGAAGGGAGGCCGTACTCCTACGGCAACTTCCGGAGATCCTGAACCGCCGGACATAGTGACGAACATGCTACGACGGGCGTCCGGCTCGGAGGAACATCGTACCTTGATGGGTACGGTGGTTGAAAAGGTTCGTCCACGGAAAGCGGATTGACCGAAGCCTGCACGAGCCTGCTAAGAGGCTTCGAGGTTTGTACTGTAAATTTTTTTATTGTGTTTTGTTCACAAACTGCACCTGTGTATAGGTAGTAGCCTCTGAGACTCTGATTGGCTTCCCAAGGGAGGCGATCAGAGGATCAAAAAGATATGCTCAAGAAATAATCTAATTAATTGAAACGCGGGCTGTTACCTCCCTGGCGACTGCCCGAACTATAGAGGTTGCCGATCTGCAGCGGAGGCTCGATGTAGCGGATGATGACATCATGCTTATCAACAGGCGGCTTGACGAGGCACAAGGTATGTCTTGGGGGTAGTCACTTTATGCATGTGCTTATAATATAAGCGTGACTCTGAAGACTGTATACCGAGATATGCATGGCTACAGATGGTGCCGCCGCAGTTGAGATTCTTCGGGCGGAGCTGGTCCGGGCCAAGGAGCAGGTCCGGTTTAGTAATGCGGCTGCCGAAAAGGCGTCTGCCGAGTTAAAGGTCGAACAGGCTGTTCGGCGCCAAAACGAGGAGAAAATACCCCATTGGCGTGTGAACTAAAGGATGCCGCTGGCCACTGTGATTTCCTCGAGAAGGATAATAAAGCCAAAACAGCTGATCTTGACAAGGCTTTACGAGAGGCAAAAGAAGCGTGGTCTGAAATCTAGAGCGGCCCAGGAGGAGATCCGGCAAGCTGGGGAGATCATGGTTGGTAAGCCATTTTTATTACAAACTAAGTTTGGCGATCCGAATTATGCCCCGCTGAACCAAGTGTGGAGTTCTCCAGACGCTCTATTGGATTTGTCGAAGAGTGCTTCCGATGCAGCACATTTTTACCAAGCGCAAGAAGGGCATGCAACGGAGAAGCTTTTCTGTTCACAATTCGGTGCGTCAAAGCGCCCACTGTTGCTGAACAAACAGATGGCCCAATGGGCCGAGCTTCACCGTATATCCGGTGCTGCCATGAAGGACGTCGTGGTTCGGTTGTGGCCGATTGATACATCTCCGTCGTATCTATTTTTCCAAACACTTTTGCCCTTGTTTTGGACTCTAACTTGTATGATTTGAATGGAACTAACCCGGACTGACGCTGTTTTCAGGAGAATTGCCATGGTGTTGTTTTATGTGCAGAAAACAAAAGTTCTCGGAATGACCTGAAACTCCACGGAATATCTTAGAATAAATAATAAAAAATCCTCACCAAAGATGAAGACCAGGGGGCCCACACCCTGTCCACGAGGGTGAGGGGCGCGCCACCCTACCTCGTGGGCCCCCTGGTGGCCCTCCGACGCCAACTCCAACTCCATATATTGGCTTTCGGGGAGAAAAAAATCAGAGAGAAAGTTTCATCGCGTTTTACGATACGGAGCCACCGCCAAGCCCTAATCTCTCTCGGGAGGGCTGATCTGGAGTCCGTTTGGGGCTCCGGAAAGGGGGATTCGTCGCCGTCGTCATCATGAACCATCCTCCATCACCAATTTCATGATGCTCACCGTCGTGTGTGAGTAATTGCATCGTAGGCTTGCTGGACGGTGATGGGTTGGATGAGATTTATCATGTAATCGAGTTAGTTTTGTTATGGTTTGATCCCTAGTATAAATTATGTTCTGAGATTGATGTTGCTATGACTTTGCTATGCTTAAATGCTTGTCACTAGGGCCCGAGTGCCATGATTTCATATCTGAACCTATTATGTTTTCATGAATATATGTGTGTTCTTGATCCTATCTTGCAAGTCTATAGTCACCTACTATGTGTTATGATCCGGCAACCCCGAAGTGACAAATAATCGGGACCACTCCCGCTGATGACCTTAGTTTGAGGAGTTCATGTATTCACTATGTGTTAATGCTTTGTTCCGGTTCTCTATTAGAAGGAGGCCTTAATATCCCTTAGTTTCCAATAGGACCCCGCTGCCACGGGAGGGTAGGACAAAATATGTCATGCAAGTTCTTCTCCATAAACACGTATGACTATTTACGGAATACATGCCTACATTACATTAATGAACTGGAGCTAGTTCTGTGTCACCCTATGTTGTAACTGTTACATGACGAACTGCATCCGGCATAATTATCCATCACTAATCCGGTGCCTACGAGTTTTCCATATACTGGTTTACGCTTATTTATTTTTCCGTTGCAACTGTTACAATCACTACAAAATACCAAAAACATTACTTTTGTTGTCTCTACTTTTGTTACCGTTACCACCACTATCATATTACTTTGCTACTAAACACTTTTCTGCAGATACTAAGTTTCCAGTGTGGTTGAATTGACAACTCAGCTGCTAATACTTGAGAATATTATTTGGCTCCCCTTGTGTCGAATCAATAAATTTGGGTTGAATACTCTACCCTCGAAAACTGTTGTGATCCCCTATACTTGTGGGTTATCAAGACCTTTTTAAGGCGCCGTTGCCAGAGCATAGCTCTATTCTTTGAGTCACTTGGGATTTATATCTGCTGGACACTATGAAGAACTTGAAAGACGCTAAGACAACAATTTATCCCTCAACTACGAGGGGAGGTAAGGAACCGCCATCTAGCTCTGCACTTGATTCACCTTCTGTTATGAGTAAGCTAGCGACACCTAAACCTGCTTCTGCTATTCGTTCCGATATGTCTCGTGTTATTGATGATGCCACTTCTGCTATGCATGATACTTATGATGAAACTACTTCTATGCTTGATACTACTGTGCCCCTTGGTGAATTTCTAGATGAACAAATTTCTAGGTCTAGAGAAAGAGAAATTATTAAAACTGAACACGATGATGTTAGTAATGATGATAATATGCCCGCTATTCCCGAGGGTTATATTTTAATGTTGAATCTACTGCAATGTTCTTGCTTGCCGTGATAGACTTGAACTTAAGAGGTTGCTAGTTAAATGGAGTAAAGAATCTTTTAGAGATAGGATGAGACCCGACCCTGCTTTTGCTACTTCACCTATCTGTGTTCCTGATCAGTATTATTATGATTTTTCTGTTGATCCAGATATAATAACTTTGGTTGAATCTGATCCTTTTTATGGCTATGAATCTGAAACTGTTGTGGCACATCTTCGTAAGTTAAATGATATAGCTGCCTGTTTACTAATAATGAGAGATCGCGCTACCTTTATTTACTCAAAATATTTCCGTTCTCATTAAAGGGTGATGCTAAGAAATGGTTTAATTCTCTTGATCCTGGTTGTGTGCAAAGTCCCTGTGATATGATTTATTACGCCTCTCGCTAAATATTTCCCTGCTCATAAGAAACAAGCTGCTTTGAGGGATATATATAATTTTGTGCAAATTGAAGAAGAGAGTCTCCCACACGCTTGGGGGAGGCTTCTCAAGTTACTTAATACTTTGCCTGATCATCCTCTTAAGAAACCTGAAATACTTGATATCTTTTATAATGGACTAACCGATGCTTCCAGAGATTACCTGGATAGTTGTGCTGGTTCTCTTTTCAGGGAAAGAACACCGGATGACGCTGAAATTTTATTAAATAATATGTTGACAAATGAAAATAATTGGGCACCTCCTGAGCCAACTCCCGATCCAGCTCCAGAGCCAATTACTGAGCCTATTCCTAAACCAACTCCGAAGAAGAGAGGTGTTCTATTTCTCAGTCCCGAAGATATGCAAGAGGCAAAGAAATCTATGAAAGAAAAAAGGTATTAAAGCTGAAGATGTTAAGAATTTACCTCCTATTGAAGAAATACATGGTCTTAATTTACCGCCTGTTGAAGAAGTATATGATCTCAATTACTTATTTACTGAAGAGCCTCCCGATATCCCGACACAGGTAGTGAAGGTAAACTCTCTCTATAGATATGATAAAGCTGAAGTCCCTCCTACTAAAATTGCTAGTCAGTGCTTGGATGAGTTTGATAACTTTATGTTTAAGCAAGATGACTTTAATGCTTATTTTGGTAGACAATTAAAGTAGAATACCTTTATGATTAAACGCTTGAGTGATTATTGAAGGAAATATACCCTAGAGGCAATAATAAAGTTATTATTTATTTCCTTATATCATGATAAATGTTTATTATTCATGCTAGAATTGTATTAACCGGAAACATAATACATGTGTGAATACATAGACAAACAGAGTGTCACTAGTATGCCTCTACTTGACTAGCTCCTTAATCAAAGATGGTTATGTTTCCTAACCATAGACATGAGTTGTCATTTGATTAACGGGATCACATCATTAGGAGAATGATCTGATTGACATGACCCATTCCGTTAGCCTAGCACTTGATCGCTTAGTATGTTGCTATTGCTTTCTTCATGACTTATACATGTTCATGTAACTATGAGATTATGCAACTCCGCTTACGGGAGGAACACTTTGGTACTACCAAACGTCACAACGTAATCGGGTGATTATAAAGGAGTACTACAGGTGTCTCCAAAGGTACATGTTGGGTTGGCGATTTGAGATTAGGTTTTGTCACTCCGATTGTCGGAGAGGTATCTCTCGGGCCCTCTCGGTAATGCACATCACTATAAGCCTTGCAAGCAATGTAGCTAATGAGTTAGTTACGGAATGATGCATTACGTAACGAGTAAAGAGACTTGCCGGTAACGAGATTGAACTAGGTATTGGATACCGACGATCAAATCTCGGGCAAGTAACATACCGATGACAAAGGGAACAAAGTATGTTGTTATGCGGTTTGACCGATAAAGATCTTCGTAGAATATGTAGGAGCCAATATGGGCATCCAGGTTCCGCTATTGGTTATTGACCGAGAATAGTTCTAGGTCATGTCTACATAGTTCTCGAACCCGTAGGGTCCGCACGCTTAAGGTTTCGGCGATGCTTATATTATGAGTTTATGAGTTTTGATGTACCGAAGGAGTTCGGAGTCCCGGATGAGATCGGGGATATGACGAGGAGTCTCGAAATGGTCGAGACGTAAAGATCGATATATTGGACGACTATATTCGGAGTTCGGAAAGGTTCAATGATTCGGTATTTTTCGAGTACCGGAGAGTTACGGAATTCGCCGGGAGAAGTATTGGGCCTTATTGGGCCCTGCGGGAAAGAGAGAGGGGCTGCCTAGGGCAGGCCGCTGGCTTCCCCCATGGCCTAGTCCGAATTGACTAGGGAGGGGCCGCAACCCTCCTTCCTTCCCTTCTCTCTCCCTTCCTTGTCTCCTACTCCTAATACATGGAAGGACTCCTAGTTGGACTAGGAAAGGGGAATCCTACTCCCGGTGGGAGTAGGACTCCCCATGGCGCCGCCCTCCTAGGGCCGGCCTCCTCCTCTCTCCCTCCTTTATATACGGGGCAGGGGCACCCCATGACACACAAGTTGATCTACGGATCGTTCCTTAGCCGTGTCGGTGCCCCCTCCATCATATTCCACTTCGGTCATATCGTCATGGAGCTTAGGCGAAGCCTGCGCCGGAGAAGTCATATCGTCATGGAGCTTAGGCGAAGCCCCGCGCCGGTGGAGCATCATCATCGCCACCACGCCGTCAGGCCGACGGAACTCATCCCCGACACTTTGCTGGATCGGAGTCCGGGATCGCCATCGAGCTGAACGATGTGCAGAACTCGGAGGTGCCGTGACGTTCGGTACTTGGATCGGTCGGATCGTGAAGACGCACGACTACATCAACCGCGTTGTTATAACGCCCGCTTACGGGTTCACGAGGGTACGTGGACATACACTCTCCCCTCTCGTTGCTATGCATCACCATGATCCTTGCATGTGCGTAGGAAATTTTTTTGAAATTACTACGTTCCCCAACAGTGGCATCCGAGCCTAGGTTTTGTGCGTTGATGTTATATGCACGAGTAGAACACAAGTGAGTTGTGGGCGATACAAGTCATACTGCCTACCAGCATGTCATACTTTGGTTCAGCGGTATTGTGAGATGAAGCGCCCGGACCGACATTACGCCAGACGCTTACGCCGAGACTGGTTTCACTGCTACGAGCACTCGTGCTTAAAGGTGGCTGGCGGGTGTCTGTCTCTCTCACTTTAGTTGAACTGAGTGGCTACGCCCGTCCTTGAGAAGGTTAAACGGAGTCTATTTGACGAAGTATCGTTGTGGTTTTGATGCGTAGGTGAGATTGGTTCTTGCTTAAGCCCGTAGAAGCCACGTAAAATTTTCAACAACAAAGTAGAGGACGTCTAACTTGTTTTTGCAGGGCATGTTGTGATGTGATATGGTCAAGACGTGATGCTATATTTTATTGTATGAGATGATCATGTTTTGTAACCGGAAGTTATCGGCAATCGGCTGGAGCCATATGGTTGTCGCTTTATTGTATGAAATGCAAAGGCCTGTAATTGCTTTACTTTATCACTAAGCGGTAGCGATAGTCGAGAAGCAATAGAAGGCGAGACGACAACGATGCTACGATGAAGATCAAGGTGTCGCTACGGTGACGATGGTGATCACGACGGTGCTTCGGAGATGGAGATCACAAGCACAAGATGATGATGGCCATATCATATCACTTATATTGATTGCATGTGATGTTTATCCTTTATGCATCTTATTTTGCTTTGATTGACGGTAGCATTTTAAGATGATCTCTCACTAAAATTATCAAGTAGTGTTCTCCGAGTATGCACCGTTGCCAAAGTTCGTCGTGCCCGGACACCACGTGATGATCGGGTGTGATAAGCTCCACGTCCATCTACAACGGGTGCAAGCCAGTTTTGCACGCCAGAATACTCAGGTTATACTTGACGAGCCTAGCATATGCAGATATGGCCTCGGAACACGGAGACCGAAAGGTCGGCGTAAATCATATAGTAGATATGATCAACATAAGATGTTCACCATTGAAAACTACTCCATCTCACGTGATGATCGGTTATGGTTTAGTTGATTTGGATCACGTGATCACTTAGATGACTAGAGAGATGTCTATCTAAGTGGGAGTTCTTAAGTAATATGATTAATTGAACTTTAATTTATCATGAACTTAGTCCTGGTAGTATTTTGCAAATTATGTTGTAGATCAATAGCTCGCGTTGTTGCTTCCCTATGTTTTTATATGTGTTCCTAGAGAAAATTGTATTGAAAAATGTTAGTAGCAATGATGCGGATTGGATCCGTGATCTGAGGTTTATCCTCATTGCTGCACGTAAGAATTATGTCCTTAATGCACCGCTAGGTGATGGACCTATTGCAGGAGCAAATGTAGACGTTATGAACGTTTGGCTAGCTCAATATGATGACTACTTGATAGTTTAGTGCACCATACTTAACAGCTTAGAATCGGGACTTCAAAGACGTTTTGAACGCGTCATGGACCATATGAGATGTTCCAGGAATTGAAGTTAATATTTCAAGCAAATACCCGAGTTGAGAGATATGAAATCTCCAACAAGTTCTATAGCTAAAAGATGGAAGAGAATCGCTCAACTAGTGAGCATGTTCTCAGATTGTATGGGTACTTCAATCGCTTGAATCAAGTGGGAGTTAATCTTCCAGATAAGATAGTGATTGATGTAATTCTCTAGTCACCAACACTAAGTTACTAGAACTTCGTGATGAACTATAGTATGCAAGGGATGACGAAGCGATTCCCGAGCTCTTCGTGATGTTGAAATCGACGAAGGTAGAAATCAAGAAAGAGCATCAAGTGTTGATGATTGACAAGACCACTAGTCTCAAGGAAAAGGGCAAAGGGAAGAAGGGGAACTTCAAGAAGAACGGCAAGCAAGTTGCTGCTCGAGTGAAGAAGCCCAAGTCTGGACCTAAGCACGAGACTAAGTGCTTTTGCTGCAATGGAACTGGTCACTAGAAGCGGAACTACCCCAAGTAATTGGCGGATTAGAAGGATGGCAAAGTGAACAAAGGTATATTTGATATACAGATTATTGATGTGTATTTTACTAGTGTTCGTAGCAACCCCTCGGTATTTGATACTGGTTCAGTTGCCAAGAGTAGTAACTTGAAACGGGAGTTGCAGAATGAATGTAAACTAGTTGAAGGGGAAGTAACGATGAGTGTTGGAAGTAGTTCCAAGATTGATATGATCATCATCGCACACTCCCTATACTTTCGGGATTAGTGTGGAACCTAAATAAGTGTTATTTGGTGTTGAGCATAAATATGATTTGATCATGTTTATTGCAATACGGTTATTCATTTAAGTAAGAGAATAAATTGTTGTTCGCTTACATGAATAAAACCTTATATGGTTACACACCCAATGAAAATGGTTCATTGGATCTCGATCATAGTGATACACATATTCATAATATTGAAACCAAAAGATGCAAAGTTAATAATGATAGGGCAACTTATTTGTGGCACTACCGTTTGGGTCATATCGGTGTAAAGCGCATGAAGAAATTCCATAAAGATGGATTTTCGGAATCACTTGGTTATGAATCATTTGATGCTTGCGAACCGTGCCTTTTGGGCAAGATGACTAAAACTCCGTTCTTCGGAACAATGGAACGAGCTACCGACTTGTTGGAAATAATACATACCGATGTATGCAGACCAATGAGTATGAAGGCTCGTGGCAAGTATCGTTATTTTCTCGACCTTCACAAGATGATTTGAGCAGATATGGGTATATCTACTTGATGAAACATAAGTCTGAAATAGTTGAAAGGTTCAAAGAATTTCAGAGTGAAGTGGAAAAATCATCGTAACAAGAAAATAAAGTTTCAGCGATCTAATCGCAAAGACGAATAATTGAGTTACGAGTTTGGTCTTCAATTAAAATAATGTGGAATAGTTTCACAGCTCACGCCACCGGAACACCACAATGTTATGGTGTGTCCAAACGTCAGAATCGCACTTTATTTGATATGGTGCGATCTATGATGTCTCTTATCGGTTTACCACTATCATTTTGGGGTTATGCATTAGAGACAGCTGCATTCACGTTTAATAGGGCACCATCTAAATCCGTTGAGACGACACCATATGAACTATGGTTTAACAAGAAACCTAAGTCGCGTTTCTTAAAAGTTTGGAGTTGGGATGCTTATGTGAAAAAGTTTTCACCGATAAGCTCAAACCCAAATCGGAGAAGTGCGTCTTCATAGAATACCCAAAGGTAACTATTGGGTACACCTTCTATCACAGATCCGAAGGCAAGTTTTTCGTTGCTAAGATGGATCCTTTCTAGAGAAGAAGTTTCTCTAAAAGAAGTGAGTGGGAGGAAAGTGGAGCTTGATAAGGTAATTTGTACCTTCTCCCGAATTGGAAAGTATTTCATCACGGAAATCAGTTCCAGTGATTCCTACACCAATTAGTGAGGAAGCTAATGATGATGATCATGTAACTTCAGATCAAGTTGCTACCAAACCTCGTAGGTCTTCCAGAGCAAAATCCGCACCAGAGTGGTATGGTAATCATGTTCTGGAAGTCATGTTACTAGACCATGATGAACCTACGGACTATGAGGAAGCGATGATGAGCCCAGATTCCGCAAAATGGTTTGAGGCCATGAAATCTGAGATATGATCCATGTATGAGAACAAAGTATGGACTTTGATGGATTTGCCCGATGATCGGCAAACCATAGAAAATAAATGGATCTTCAAGAGGAAGACGGACGCCGATAGTAGTGTTACTGTCTACAAAGCTAGAATTGTCGCAAAAGGTTTTCGACAAGTTCAAGATGTTGACTACGATGAGAGTTTCTCACTCGTATCTATGCTTAAGTCTGTCCGAATCATGTTAGCAATTGCCGCATTTTATGAAATCTGGCAAATGGATAAACAAAACTGCATTCCTTAATGGATTTATTAAAGAAGAGTTGTATATGATGCAACCAGAAGGTTTTGTAAATCCTAAAGGTGCTAACAAAATATGCAAGCTCCAGTAATCCATCTATGGACTGGTGCAAGCATCTCAGAGTTGGAATACATGCTTTGATAAGTTGATCATAGCATATAGTTTTATCTGAGACTTGCGGTGAAGCCTGTAATTACTAGAAAGTGAGTGGGAGCACTAAAACATTTACGATAAGTATATGTGAATGACATATTGTAGATCGGAAATAATGTAGAATTATTACTGCAAAGCATAAAGGAGTGTTTGAAAGGAGTTTTTTCAAAGAAAGACCTCGGTGAAGCTGCTTACATATTGAGCATCAAGATCTATAGAGATAGATCAAGACGCTTGATAAGTTTTTTTTCAATGAATACATACCTTGACAAGATTTTGAAGTAGTTCAAAATGGAACAGTCAAAGAAAGAGTTCTTGCCTGTGTTACAAGGTGTGAAATTGAGTAAGACTCAAAACCCGACCACGGCAGAAGATAGAAAGAGAATGAAAGTCATTCCCTATGCCTTGGCCATAGGTTCTATAAAGTATGCCATGCTGTGTACCAGATCTATTGTATACCCTACACTGAGTTTGGCAAGGGAGTACAATAGTGATCTAGGAGTAGATCACTGGACAGCGGTCAACATTATCCTTAGTGGAATAAGGATATGTTTCTCGATTATGGAAGTGACAAAAGGTTCGTCATAAAGGGTTACGTTGATGCAAGTTTTGACACCGATCTGGATGACTCTAAGTCTCGATCTAGATACATATTGAAAGTGGGAGCAATTAGCTAGAGTAGCTCCGTGCGAGCATTGTAGACATAGAAAATTGCAAAATACATAACGGATCTGAATATGAAAGACCCGTTGACTAAACTTCTCTCACAAACAAAACATGATCACACCTTAGTACTCTTTGGGTGTTAATCACATAGCGATGTGAACTAGATTACTGAATCTAGTAAACCCTTTGGGTGTTGGTCACATGGCGATGTGAACTATGGGTGTTAATCACATGATGATGTGAACTATCGATGTTAATCACATGGTGATGTGATCTAGATTATTGACTCTAGTGCAAGTGGGAGACTGAAGGAAATATGCCCTAGAGGCAATAATAAAGTTATTATTTATTTCCTTATATCATGATAAATGTTTATTATTCATGCTAGAATTGTATTAACCGGAAACATAATACATGTGTGAATACATAGACAAACAGTGTCACTAGTATGCCTCTACTTGACTAGCTCCTTAATCAAAGATGGTTATGTTTCCTAACCATAGACATGAGTTGTCATTTGATTAACGGGATCACATCATTAGGAGAATGATCTGATTGACATGACCCATTCCGTTAGCCTAGCACTTGATCGTTTAGTATGTTGCTATTGCTTTCTTCATGACTTATACATGTTCCTGTAACTATGAGATTATGCAACTCCGTTTACGGAGGAACACTTTGGTACTACCAAACGTCACAACGAATCGGGTGATTATAAAGGAGTACTACAGGTGTCTCCAAAGGTACATGTTGGGTTGGCGATTTCGAGATTAGGTTTTGTCACTCCGATTGTCGGAGAGGTATCTCTGGGCCCTCTCGGTAATGCACATCACTATAAGCCTTGCAAGCAATGTAGCTAATGAGTTAGTTACGAAATGATGCATTACGAACGAGTAAAGAGACTTGCCGGTAACGAGATTGAACTAGGTATTGGATACCGACGATCAAATCTCGGCAAGTAACATACCGATGACAAAGGGAACAAAGTATGTTGTTATGCGGTTTGACCGATAAAGATCTTCGTAGAATATGTAGGAGCCAATATGGGCATCCAGGTTCCGCTATTGGTTATTGACCGAGAATAGTTCTAGGTCATGTCTACATAGTTCTCGAACCCGTAGGGTCCGCACGCTTAAGGTTTAGATGACAGTTATATTATTAGTTTATGAGTTTTGATGTTGCGAAGGAGTTCGGAGTCGCGGATGAGATCGGGGATATGACGACGAGTCTCTAAATGGTCGAGACGTAAAGATCGATATATTGGACGACTATATTCGGAGTTCGGAAAGGTTTCGAATGATTCGGGTATTTTTCGGAGTACCGGAGAGTTACGGGAATTCGCCGGGGAGAAGTATTGGGCCTTATTGGGCCCTGCGGGAAAGAGAGAGGGGCTGCCTAGGGCAGGCCGCGCGCTTCATGGCCTAGTCCGAATTGGACTAGGGGAGGGCCGCAACCCTCCTTCCTTCCCTTCTCTCTTCCCCTTCCTTGTCTCCTACTCCTAATACAGGGAAGGACTCCTAGTTGGACTAGGAACGGGGGAATCCGACACCCGGTGGGAGTAGGACTCCCCATGGCGCGCCCCTCCTCGGCCCGGCCTCCTCCTCTCTCCCTCCTTTCTAGCCGGGGGCAGGGGGCACCCCATGACACACAAGTTGCTCTACGGATCGTTCCTTAGCCGTGTGCGGTGCCCCCTCCACCATATTCCACTTGGTCATATCGTCGCGGAGCTTAGGCGAAGCCTCGCGCCGGAGAAGTCATATCGTCGCGGAGCTTAGGCGAAGCCCTGCGTCGGTGGAGCATCATCATCGCCACCACGCCGTCGTCTTGTGGAACTCATCCCGACACTTTGCCGGATCGGAGTCCGGGATCGCCATCGAGCTGAACGTGTGCAGAACTCGGAGGTGCCGTGACGTTCGGTACTTGGATCGGTCGGATCGTGAAGACGTACGACTACATCAACCGCGTTGTTATAACGCTTCCGCTTACGGTCTACGAGGGTACGTGGACATACACTCTCCCCTCTCGTTGCTATGCATCACCATGATCCTTGCATGTGCGTAGGAAAATTTTTGAAATTACTACGTTCCCCAACAATTATATGGCTAATATTAGAGGTGAACTTAAACTTGTTAGCAAACATGCTTCTATGGTTACCACTCAAGTAGAACAAGTACTTAAAGCTCAAAAAGAAATGCTTAATGAAATGAATAGTAAGAAAAATGATTATCTTTGTTAGAGTGGCTACTAGAACTGGTAGAATAACTCAGGAACCTTTGTATCCTGAAGGCCACCCTAAGAGAATCGAGCAAGATTCTCAGAGAAATAATATAGATATGCCTAGTTCTTCTAAAAGGAAGAAAAAGAAAAATGATAGAATTGTGCAAACTTCTAGTGAACCTGTTGCTAAACCACCTGAGAATCCAAATGATATCTCTATGTCTGATGCTGAAACACAATCTGGTAATGAACATGAACCTAGTGAAAATGTTAATGATAATGTTCATGATGATGCTCAACCTAGTAATGATAATGAAGTAGAAGTTGAACCTGCTGTTGATCTTGATAACCCACAATCAAAGAATCAACGTTATGATAAAAGAGACTTTGTTGCTAGGAAACATGGTAAAGAAAGAGAACCATGGGTTCAGAAACCCATGCCTTTTCCTCCGAAACCATCCAAGAAAAAGGTTGATGAGGATTTTGAGCGCTTTGCTGAAATGATTAGACCCATCTTTTTGCGTATGCGATTAACTGATGTGCTCAAAACAAATCCTTATGCTAAGTATATGAAGGATATCATAACAAATAAAAGAAAGATACCTGAAGCTGAAATTTCCACCATGCTTGCTAATTATACTTTTAAGGGTGGAATACCATAGAAACTTGGAGATCCAGGAGTACCTACTATACCATGCTCCATTAAGAGAAATTATGTTAAAACTGCTTTATGTGATCTTGGAGCCGGTGTTAGTGTTATGCCTCTCTCTTTATATCGTAGACTTGACTTGAATAAGTTGACACCTACTGAAATATCTTTGCAAATGGCTGATAAATCAACTGCTATACCTGTCGGTATTTGTGAGGATGTGCCTGTCGTGGTTGCAAACGTTACTATTTTAACGGACTTTGTTATTCTTGATATTCCGAGGATGATAGTATGTCTATTATTCTTGGAAGACCTTTCATAATACTGCAGGGGCTATTATTGATTGCAACAAAGGCAATGTCACTTTTCATGTTAATGGTAATTAATGAGCACACGGTACACTTTCCGAGGAAACAACCTCAAGTTTATAGTATCAACTCTATTGGAAAAATTCCATCGATTATATTTGGAGGTTTTGAATTTCCTCTTCCCTCTGTCAAGAAGAAATATGATATACTTATTATTGGGGATGTCCATATCCCGTTGAGGTAACATAGTGTTATTGAAATTTCTCCGGTTTCATGTTAATCGAATGAGTTTGTTAACAAGACTTGATCAACCTTGTTAGTGGATTCTTTTGATGAGCATGAGATGGATGAAACTAGAAGCACAACCTTACATACCCTCTTTATATTCTCTCGTTATTTAGTAAAAATAAAGTAAAATAGTATTTTTACATACATTTCCTGATTTATCCGTGCAATATAAAAATATCCCGAAAATAAAAGTCCTCGTAATGCCATGCCAATTTAATATGATTTTTCGGGAATATTTGAGGATTCTTGTGCAAAAATTATCGCGGGGAGCTGCCACCTGCCACGAGGGTGGAGGCGCGCCCTACCCCCGGCGCGCCCCCGCCTCAAGGGCCACGGTGGCCCTCCTCCACTTATCCCTGCACCCATCTTCTTCCTCTGCCTCGCACAAACCCGAAAAACCAACTCAAGCTCGTGTTCCAGCCGCTTTTGCTGTGATTTTTGATCTCCTTGCTCAAAGCACCTCTCGCAAAACTGCTTGGGGAGATTGTTCCTTGGTATGTGACTCCTTCATTGGTCCAACTAGTTTTTGTTCTAGTGCTTTATTCATTGCAAATTTGTGCTACATAGGTGACCATGTTCTTGAGCTTGCATGTCAAATTTATATGGTTCCAAGTAGTTCTAATGCTTGATATATGCTCTAGGCACCTGCATGAGTAGTTGCTATCAGTTTTATTGAAGTTGGTTCACTTTTGTTTGAAGTTACTAAAAATTTCAGATTATTGCAGAAATAATGAAGAGACTTTTGAGGGGCTCGTCGAGCCGAAGCTCTAAAGAGAAACAAAAGGAAGAAGAGCATAAGCCCAAATTTAATTTGCCTTGCACCGCGGAGGTCCGGCCGTGTGAATGGCCTTCCGATGACTTGTTGAGGAGAGCCGGGATTTATGAGGATTTCTATCTATTGATTGAGAACGCCGGCCTCACCAGCTTCCTCCGCGACCAACGTCATCAGTATCTCTTACTCACAAATACTTTTGTGCAGAACTTCTATTTTTTCCCTAAGAAATCACCTCCAATAGTAGAGTTTCATTTATATGACATTGTTAAGGAAATGCCATTAGCTGAATTTTGCGAGGTTTGCAAAATACCCTTTGAGGGCAACTTAGATGAACCAAACCGTAATGAAGTGGAAGCTTTTATTAACACTATCACTGTGGGAGAAACCAGGAAAGTTTCTGATGCAAGAATTACTAGCATACATTTTCCTGTTTTGCGCTACTTTGCCTTATTTGCTAGTCGTTGTTTGATTGGTCGCGGGAACTGTGAAAACCTTACCATTCCTGATATTATCATTTTGTTCCATGGTTTATACCGCAATAACTATGTTAGTATGGGTGGAATTGTTGCTAGACAGTTAAGTCTGAACCGTACTAAAGGCCCCATCTTTGGAGGCATTTATTCTTCACGCCTAGCTGAATATTTTGAGATACCTATTAGGCATGAGGAGAAAGAAGAAACAGGGCTGCCCCGTGCTTATTTATATTATAAGAGTATGATAGCGCATGATTTTCTTGTTAAGAGTCGCGAAGGGGAGCTTAAATATAAATTGTACTTTGATAAACATCACCTCGAGACTATTACTTTGCCTGCTCCCTCTTTGTTTAACTTGTCTCTGAGGCCTTACATTGTTCTGTGGGCGGCTGTTCAAGCCTATCGGAATCCTGCACCAGCCCCGGAACCGGAGCCACGAGATGAGCCTCCACGAATGTCTGTTTATTCTTGGGATCCTAAGGCGGTTGCCAGCCAGTGGCAATCAGAGTCCTCTTCATCACATTATGATCCCAACTATTCTGCGTCACAGTATGACCCCAGCTACTCCTACAGGTATCAGCCAGGCTATCCCTGGAAATAGACCAACTTAGGCCAAAAGCCTAAGCTTGGGGGAGTATGTATTTCCCACCGACATTACATTCATGTTCACACACACTCATTGCTAGATATCGGTGCTCATACTCTTTCACTGTAATATCCATGTTAGTTTAAATTTATTTTTCTAGCTTTCTTCTTGTGTGTTTGATAAACCTTAAGAAAAAACAAAAAAATTAGTTAGTCTACTTTCAATGCTTGTAGTAGAATTAAAAAGAAAACCCAAAAATATATCCCGTTCTTCTTTTTACTTGTTGGGAGCTTTCCCGTGTAAATAGTTTTTATTTCTTTTCCTTTCTTTGGGGGTCGAGAAGATTATACTGAAAATGCTTAGTGGCTCTCATATGCATTATTGTTTATCTAACTTAGAGTCCATATTACTTGTCTTCTCTCTTGAGTTGAATGCTTGCAGATTCCAGCTTAGTCCAATGCACGTGCACTCTTATTATTATACACACCGTTCGGTCATGCAAGTGAAAGGCAATAATGATGATATATTGTGGACTTATTGGGATGAGAAAAGCTGGTATGAACTCGACTTCTCTTGTTTTTGTAAATATGATGATTCATCGTCCCTGATTCAGCTATTATGAAGTAAACATATTTGCAATGACATTTAGAGATTATAGTTGCTTGTGCCATGCTTGATTAGCTATGAGTTATAATGGTTTACCTTGCGTGCCAACATGCTATTAGAATGATTATGATGTGGTATGATGGATGGTATCCCCCTTTAAATGAATTGAGTGACTCGACTTGGCACATGTTCACGCATGTAGTTGAATCAAATCAACATAGCCTTCATGATATTTATGTTCATGGTGGATTATATCCTACTCATGCTTATATTCGGTGTAAATTAATTTTAATGCATGTTTACGACTGTTGTCGCCTCTCTCAGCTTGGTCGCTTCGGTCTTTTGCTAGCCTTCACCTGTACTAAGCGGGAATAATGCTTGTGCATCCAAACTCGTTAAACCCCAAAGTTGTTCCATATTAGTCCACTATACCTTCCTATATGCGGTATCTACCTGCCATTCCAAGTAAATTTGTATGTGCCAAACTCCAAAACTTCAAATAAAAATTCTGTTTTGTATGCTCGAGCAGCTCATGTGCAACTAGGGCTGCCTATATCTTCCATGCTAGGTGGGTTATTCTCAAGAGGAGTGGACTCCGCTCCTCATTCACGAGAAAGGGCCGGTAACCGGGATGCCCAGTCCCATGATCCAAAAAGATCAAAGTAAATCAAAATAATTAAACAAAACTCCCCTTGGGACCCGTTGAATGTTGGAGGCACTCGTCATTTCGAGCAAGCCATGGATTGATGCTTGTGGAGGAGGGGGAGTATAAACCTTTACCATTCTGTTTGGGAACTGCCTATAATGCATGTAGTATGGAAGATACAGCCATCTCATAGTTGTTGCGTTGACAATGAAAGTATGCCGCTCAAAATATAATTTATCTCTATTTCAAAATCGAGCTCTGGCACCTCTACAAATCCCTGCTTCCCTCTGCGAAGGGCCTATCTATTTACTTTTATGTTGAGTCATCACCCTTCTTATTAAAAAGCACCCGCTGGAGAGCACACTGTCATTTGCATTCATTATAATTGGTTTATATTGGGTATGACTTGACTGGATCTCTTTTACCATGAATTACAATGTTTAGTCAGTCCTTGATCTTTAAAGGTGCTCTGCATTTATGTTTTGCAGTCTCAGAAAGGGTTAGCGAGATACCATTTTGTTATATCATGTTATGATTATTTTGAGAAAGTGTTGTCATCCGAGTTTTATTATTATTGCTCGCTAGCTGATTATGCTATTGATATGAGTAATTATGAGACCTACGTGTTATTGTGAGTATGGTTAGTTCAGAATAATTGTTGAAACTTGAATGCTGGCTTTTCATGTTTACAACAACAAGGGCAAACAAAGTTTGTAAAAGTTTTTCTTTTTCTCTTTCAGTTTGCCAACTGCATTGCTTAAGGACAAGCAAGGGTTTAAGCTTGGGGGAGTTGATACATGTCCGTCGTATCTACTTTTCCAAACACGTTTGCCCTTGTTTTGGACTCTAACTTGTATGATTTGAATGGAACTAACCGGACTGACGCTGTTTTCAAATAGAATTGCCATGGTGTTGTTTTATGTGCGAGAAAACAAAAGTTCTCGGAATGACACGAAACTCCCCGGAATATCTTAGAATAAATAATAAAAAATCCTCGCCAAAGATGAAGACCAAGGAGCCCACACCCTGTTCACGAGGGTGGGGGCGCGCCCTCCCCCATGGGCGCGCCCCCCTACCTCGTGGGCTCCCTGGTGGCCCTCGAAGCCAACTCCAACTCCATATATTGGCTTTCGGGGAGAAAAATCATAGAGAAAGTTTCATCACGTTTTACGATACGGAGCCGCCGCCAAGCCCTAATCTCTATCGGGAGGGCTGATCTGGAGTCCGTTCGGGGCTCCAGAGAGGGGGATTCGTCGCCGTCATCATCATCAACCATCCTCCATCACCAATTTCATGATGCTCACCGCCGTGTGTGAGTAATTGCATCGTAGGCTTGCTGGACGGTGATGGGTTGGATGAGATTTATCATGTAATCAAGTTAGTTTTGTTAGGGTTTGATCCCTAGTATCCATTATGTTCTGAGATTGATGTTGCTATGACTTTGCTATGCTTAATGCTTGTCACTAGGGCCCGAGTGCCATGATTTCAGATCTGAACCTATTATGTTTTCATGAATATATGTGTGTTCTTGATCCTATCTTGCAAGTCTATAGTCACCTACTATGTGTTATGATCCGCAACCTCAAGTGACAATAATCGGGACCACTCGGTGATGACCATAGTTTGAGGAGTTCATGTATTCACTATGTGTTAATGCTTTGTTCCGGTTCTCTATTAGAAGGAGGCCTTAATATCCCTTAGTTTCCAATAGGACCCCGCTGCCACGGGAGCGTAGGACAAAAGATGTCATGTAAGTTCTTTTCCATAAGCATGTATGACTATTTACGGAATACATGCCTACATTACATTGATGAACTGGAGCTAGTTCTGTGTCACCCTTGTTGTAACTGTTACATGACGAACCGCATCCGGCATAATTATCCATCACTAATCCAGTGCCTACGAGCTTTCCATATACTGGTTTACGCTTATTTACTTTTCCGTTGCTACTGTTACAATCACTACAAAATACCAAAAATATTACTTTTGTTGTCTTTACTTTTGTTACCGTTACCACCACTATCATATTACTTTGCTACTAAACACTTTTCTGCAGATACTAAGTTTCCAGGTGTGGTTGAATTGACAACTCAGCTGCTAATACTTGAGAATATTCTTTGGCTCCCCTTGTGTCGAATCAATAAATTTGGGTTGAATACTCTACCCTCGAAAACTGTTGCGATCCTCTATACTTGTGGGTTATCACCGACCGAGCCAATTCCGGATAGTTATTTTCGTCTGGTGCGGCGACTTGCTGACGCGGTGCCGCGTATCGACGTTGTGAAGCGATCAACATGCATTGAAGGTGCACGGATGGCCCTTGCCCATGCCAAGACATACTGGACGAAGATGAAGGCCATCGATATTGCAGCGAAGAGTCCACCCAAGGGCAAGGACCACCACGCACCAGAGCATTATTTCGAGGATGTCTTAGAGGCTGCCCGCTTGATAGAGGGTCAATGCTCGAAAGACATAATATTCGAGTGAAGTGTATGGAAATTGTAAAATACAATATAATAAAGCCACTTTTAGTGTTTCCTAAAAGCTTTGGTTCCTCCTGTGCGGCCCTTTTTGTATAATCTGAAAGTTTTCCAGTCGTCGGCTTCAGCCCCCTCGTAGGAAGTACAGGGATGTTCGGAAAAGCATTGATCACTCTTAATTCAACGTCTTGGTCCATAAAGGAGGTGTCAATGCGGCGAACGAGGTAATCAAACTATAGGGCGTTAACACTTTCACTTAGCCATAGGAGTTTTACGGTGGGTCTACGATATAGCCCCTGGTATGTACGCGGTTATCCCAATACGGTGCCTTACATGTGTGACCTGAAGAAAGGTCCTTCGTGTAATACGGAGGGAATAGCGAAAGATTCCAATAATTCGTCGAGTGGTTGACTAGCTCTCGCCGCATCATGACAGTCAGTTTTCGGCTTTCTCTACTGAGGTGCTTGACCGGATGAAACGGAAGCACAATCGCAGTAGTTCTCCCTTTACTACCTTAGCCGATAGATCGGAACGTAAGGTAGCAAGCACAGGAGCCGGGAAACCCAACTATTGACCCAAGACATGATTCGGAGCTGATGCACATAAGGCCAAACTCGCGTCGCCGAAGTGTGCTATAAAGCTGTTCAGACTTGTCGGCAACTCATTTGTTCCCATACCGAGCCCCTGGCAGGTTATGCCGAGGTGTGTGTGAAACAACCAAAGGAGCAAAATTTAATTCTCAAAAAAACAAATACCGAATACGGATTATGTTTGATGGGACTTGAGTGATATGCCAATCGTTATTTTATATATGACAAAGCCGCAACCCCGGCTATTTGACATGTCGGGGGTCGAAGGCTGAGGAAAAAGGCACCTTACAGGCTCAAGATAGAGAGTGCGGTCTACAAAAAGTTATTTTGGACCTCCTGTCACACGTCTACGCCGCCTGTCCTCGGTGAAGGGGTTCCTTGACGGGAATAGCCTTTTGGGTGAGTATATGAACCCGAACTTCGATAGAGTCCGTGGGATGACCCGCCTTTGAACCACCTGTGGTAGAGGATAATGAAAAGGAGAGAGTAGTTAGAAAAGAAAAAAGAGGTTTATGGGAGTACTTGCAGTCTCGTCCGTATATTGCTTCCGCCGATGCCCAGGGTATCTTAAGTGCATAGTTATGTATGCGCGGTACCGATTTCGCAGATAAATGAGGAGGACGACGGAGGCCGGACTGCTAGTCTAGCTCCGAAATTGGTCGATCCTGTTGAATGGAGACCGGTGGCTTAATGGCCGACGAGGTATGCGGTTTAATAAGACCGCTTTGTACCAATCTAGACCCCGTTCCGGCACTCCACCGGAGGAGGAAATCATCACCGGTGGCCATCTTCATCATCCCGGCGGCCACCATGATGAGGAAGGAGTAGTCCACCCTCGGGGCTGGGGGTTTGTACCAGTAGCAATGTGTTTAATCTCTCTCTCTCTCTCTCTCTCTCTCTCTCTCTCTCTCTCTCTCTCTCTCTCTCTCTCTCTCGTGTTCTTGAGATGTCACGATCTTGATGTATCGCGGGCTTTGTTAATATAGTCGGATCATATGGTGTTTTCCCCTCTCTATCTTTTGTTGAATTGAGTTTTCCATTTGAGATTTCGTTTTATCAGATTGAATACTTTTATGGATTTGAGAGCACTTGGTATATGTCTTGCAAATGAATACTCGTGGTGACAATGGGGTATCATATTGATTCACTTGATGTATGTTTTTGCACTCAACTCGCGGATTCCCGAGGTGGCATTGGGGTAATCTATGCATAGAGGTTGATGCACGTTCTTGTCGTTGTTTCTCCGGTAGAAATCTTGGGGCACTCTTTGAGGTTCTTTATGTTGGATTGAGTATTATGAATATGAAATTATTTGGTGTTATTTTAGTACGAACTCTTGGATAGATCAATCGGAAAGAATAGTTTCGAGGTGGTTTCATACCCTACGAACAATTTCTTCTTATGTTCTCCTCTAGATAGGAACTTTGGAGCGATTCTTCATCGCACTTTGAGGGATGATTATATGATCCAATTATATTAGCATTGTTGAGAGATTGCTCTAGCGAAAGTATGGACCCTAGGCCTCATTTTCAAGCATTGCAATACCATTTGTGTTCCTTTTTATCAATTGCTACCTTGCTGTTTTTTATTGTTCTTATTACAAAAATCAATATCTACTATCCATATTACACTTGTATCACCATCTCTTCGCCGAACTAGTGCACCTATACAAATTATCATTGTATTTGGTGTGTTGGGGACACAAGAGACTTTTTATTATTTGGTTGCAGGGTTGTTTGAGAGAGACCATCTTCATCCTATGCCTCCCACAGATTGATAAACCTTAGGTTATCTACTTGAGGAAAAATTGCTACTATCCTACAAAACTCTACGCTTGGAGGCCCAACACGTATCTACAAGAATAAAGTTGCGTAGTAAAAATCACAAACCTCCTAGTAAAATACATTTTTTTCGGCAAAACCACAAATCACCTATATGAGCAAAGCTAAGATTGATTGATTGTATCAAGTCATTCAACAATTAAGATGGAAGGCATTACGTACTCCCTCCGTTTATTTTTTTCTCTGCATATAAATTTTGTAGACTCAAACTTCGTAAAGTTTGACCAAATTTATATTTAAAAACATCAATATTTACAATACTATAATTTTAAAATATGAAAATTAAGTTCATATAATGTATCTAACAACATTGATTTGGTATTATGAATGTTGACATTCTTTCAGATAAACACAGTCAAACTTTACTATGTCTGACTTCAAACAAATCTTATATGAAAAGTAAAAAGGAATAGAGGGAGTACTCTCGTTTGTATCTTGGAGACGATAAACTTTAGCGCAATAACCATTGCTTCTGTAGATGGAGCCATCGCCATGCTTCAAGTTGCGAAGGAGATTGGCATGCATCACGCCATCGAGCGGACGACCGTCGTTGCCCAAGGGTACTCTGCTCGGCGGAGATGCCGCCGACGTGACGGCTCGTGCGCTACCGCTCTCAATCCTTCTTCTCTTCTCTTCAATTGAATCTTCATCACAGAGGGTTACTCTGCTCTGGGGAGACTTTGACGACGGTACGGCCCGCGCGCTGCCACTCTCCATCCTGGCCTCTGCTATTTTGTTCGATCGGATTGTCTTTGCCCATGTTTTTGCTCCACAGACCCGTCCGTGAAGTCGCAGCTCGCCATCACTCTTTTTCGAAGGGCCGTTGGCCGAATTTTATTAGAAGGGAAGCAGGGGGAAATATAAAGGGTTACAGTCTAGGAGAACTAGACCTGCAACCAGGACGGAACAGCCCAGCGGCAAAAACAGAAAACTACAGAAATACAAGAAACCAAGACATGCCTACAAGATCAGGCATTTAGGTCGCTGATGCAGCCCGCTGCCCTCCACATGCCGATATCTTCGAGGACCAGATCCCGGACCCTATCCGCAGAGCTGTTTACATTATCAAAGATCCTCGAGTTCCTTTCCTTCCAGATCCTCCAGTGTAATAGAATGACAATAGTGTCGAAGTTCTTCCTCATTGGCTTCGGAATTCCCTTTCTCGCCTTCAGCCACCACTCTTCTGTAGTACTGAAGCTGTCCTCCGGTATTATGAAATCAGTACCTGTCTGTGCCCTAAACTGCAGCCAAACCATTCTGGTAAATTCACATTGCACAAATAGATGCGTACATGTTTCGGGTGCAGCAGAGCACAAAGGACATATGCCAGTTCCTTCGTTCCAAATTATCTGCCGTCAAACATCTTCTGTGTACAGCAAGCCACATGAAAAATTTGCACCGCGGCGGCGCTTTGGATCTCCAGATCAGCTTGTGACAAGCGAACCTTACGTTCCCGAGGAAGAACAATTGATATGCACTCTTGACCGAGAACTGGTGATCATGAGTGAGCTTCCAGATCGGCCGGTCCCTAGTACCTGAAACTAGAGACGTGGCCTGAACAATGTCCCAGATCTTCAGATATTGGGCCAAAGCTATAAGTGTTAAGCCACCTGAGATGTCACGGACCCAGGCCCGGCCTAGCAGGGCATCTTTCACCGATCTATCCCTTTTCCTAACAAAGGAAAACAGCTCCGGCGCCAATTTAGCAATAGACTGACCATCCGGGAGCCAGTTGTCAGTCCAAAATCTTGCTCGATCTCCATCGCCCAGGCTGATGCGACACGCCGCGCTGAACATGTCCCGCACGTCCTTCTCATTAGCGTCGGGCAACAGCTGCCAAGGTCTCTCTTCAGTATCCCATCTTAACCATGGCCATTTGCAGCGAAGGGCCATGCCGAACCACTTGAGGTTAATTATGCCGAGGCCTCCCATCTCCAAGGGTAAACAAACTCTAGACCAGGGTAGCAAACAATGCCCTGCACTGATCTCCTCTTCCCCCTTCCAAATAAACCCCCGACAACGTCTATTCATGATCTTTAAAGCCCAAGCCGGCATGGGAAGAACCGTCATCAGATGAATGGGCAGAGCCATAAGAACCGAGCGAGTGAGAGTTAGACGACCCGCAGTAGCCAGCATCTTCGGCTTCCAACCTTTCAACTTTCCCGAGAATTTATCAATGAGAGGAAGAAGATCCTGTCGACGAAGACGGTAAATGGAAAGAGGCAAGCCCAAGTATTGAATAGGGAAGTTCAGCCTCCTACACTGAAAGTGCTCCTCCACTGCTGCCGCAGCCACCTCGTCACAACGAATGGTGGTGACAGTACTCTTGTGCATGTCAATCCTCAGACCCGAGGCTTCCCCAAGGAGATGCAAAATACTGCAGATGGTCTGGAGATCGGAATGCACCGGCTTGAAGAATAAAATGGCATCATCCGCAAAGATGGAGGCTCTAGGCATCTTAGAGTTGCAGCCGATATCAGAGAGTAATTTATTTTGTGCCGCCCATTGCAACATGCTATGCAAAGTATCCATAGCAAGGATAAACAGAGTAGGAGATAGAGAATCCCCTTGTCTCACCCCTTGACCCAGGGCAAAAGGTTGGCCTACTTCTCCATTTATGAGGACCGAGGAAGATGCAGTTGACAGCAGACCGCAAATCCAGGAGCACCATCGTCTGCCAAACCCTCGCTTCACCAGCACCTGAAGAAGGAATTCCCATGACAAGGTGTCGAAAGCTTTGGAAATGTCGATCTTCATTAATACCGCCGGTTTGCGCTTCTGATGGAGCCATCTAGCTGTGTTGCGCACAAATTTAAAGTTCTCATGCATATTGCGCTTACACACAAAAGCGGTTTGTGCTTGTGATATAAGAGATGGTAGAACCGGTGCAACCCGAGCGGCCAGCACTTTGGCAAAGATCTTCGCCACCCCATGAATCAGATTGATAGGTTTGAAATCACTGATCTCAAGAGACTCTGATTTCTTAGGCAGCAGCGTGATAATGGAGGAGTTAAGTTCACCAAAGGAGTAAAAGCGGCCATCAAACAGGGCCTTGAAAACTGCCATGAAGTCTTGTGCTATAATCTCCCAGCACACCTTGAAGAACAGCCCTGAGAACCCGTCAAGCCCCGGCGCCCTATCAGAGGGCATGTCCATGATCACCCTCTTAACCTCTTCCTCGGTAAAAGGCGCTTCCAGTCTCCTAGCCATAGCAGGTGAAAGCTGTCCCAGGTTGAGATCATCAAGACGGATCGTGTGGCCTCTGTGATCTGGGGTGCCCATTAGTTTACTGAAGAATTGGCTAGCCATGTCCATTTTCTCCTCAATAGTTGTAGCCGTCTGTGCACCAGCCTTGAGGCATGGTATCAAGTGCTTTCTGCGCCTCCCATTAGCTTTCATGTGGAAGTACTTGGAATTTGCATCCCCTTCCTTGAGGTCCCTCACCCTTGCACATTGCCTTAACCGCACCCTCTCAAGAGAAGCGAAAGCCAAACATTTTCCTTTTAGGAATGCCTTCAAACTACGCTCCTCGGCAGACAGTGACCTATTTTCTTGCGCCCCATCAAGTCTCAAAATGACTTCACTAGCAATCTGAAACTGGAGATTCAGCCTGCTCACACTCCTTTGACCCCAACACCTCAAAGCTTTAGCCGCACGCTGAAGTTTGGTCCTCAAGATCTTCATTGGGTCACAGCTAGAGACCTCTTGTCCCCATGTTTCCTTAACTACCTCCAGAAACCCCGGAAGCTTGCACCAGAAATTCTCAAACCGGAAACGGCCAGAGCGCGGCCTAGCTGACAAACAAGTGAGAAGCAGGGGAGAGTGGTCCGAAATATTAGAACTGAGCGGATGAAGATCACTGATGGGGTATATATCCTCCCAGGCATTGTTGAAGAGCACTCGGTCCAACCTAGCCATCACCGATTGCTCTTGCTGATTGCACCAAGTATACTTCCTTCCCATTGTTGGCATATCATGTAATCCCAGCCTATTAATAGCATGTCGAAATTTCGACATGAGTCTCCTGTTACCTCTCCCAGAGCCACGCTCCAACTCCGAGCAAGTCAAGTTAAAATCCCCATTTAAAATCCAAGGCATGTGTACTTGTTCACCAAACTGCACCATTTGCTCCAAAAATCTCGATTTGTCATCGTCTCCTTGAGGTCCGTAAACCGATGACACCATCCATTCCTTACCATCTTCCAGAGATAACGCATGAGCTGAGATCATAAACTCCTCCTTCTGAATGTTGGAGATATGCAACCTGTCCGACTTCCAGGCTAATAGAATTCCTCCTCTTGTGCCGGCAGCTGGCAAAAAATCAAACGCATCAAAGGTCGGGCCCAATGTTTCATATACCACCGTGGCATCCACCAGTGCCAATTTAGATTCTTGAAAACAAACTAAAGATACATTGTAGGATTGTACGAAAAGTCTGATAGAACACCTCCTCGCAGGGTTATTAAGCCCCCTAACATTCCAAACTAACACACCCAGAGACGATTCCATATCATACATAGATGACCTCAGAAACCCCACACACACACCTAGACGCCATAAGGCTCCACAGCTTCAGGAAGGGAGAAGGCACTGTAGACAGGCCGCATTGGTTCATCAAAGTCAACTTCATCCGGGGCCAAAAGAGCTATCACCGCCTTGACATGGTGCGACGCCAAAGGCTTGTCAAAAAGCTTGATATACTCTTCCAGGGCTTCCTCAGAAACCTGTTCTTCGGCCTGAATCACCCCCATCTGTCGGAGCAGAACAGTCTGAGCGCGCCTCACTGGCCCCAGATTAGCCCCTCCTGCAGCCTTGCACAACCGAGCACTTCTCCGTGGGGCGAAATTTGGAGGAATTGTCTTCTTTCTATGCGCTGGGGCAGAAGACACCGGTTTCGGTCCCAGAATGGATGGGGCAGGAATGAGCGCGAGACTTTGCCTAATCGTCTCCCCGGCGGACAGAGGGCCGACCATCACACGAGGCAGTAGCTGGTGTTCCTCCAGAGGCACGGTGATCGGAGTGTGTGTGGGACTCTGACTAGCCTCACGCGGATGCTGAATTTGAATAGAAAGAACATTGGTTCTCGCCGAAATTGGATCCATGTGCTCTTCCTCATTGAGACCCCCCACATCTTCTGACACAACTAGCTCCTCCGGAGCCGACTCACGCTGATCCTCCAGTTGATCCCTCTCTGGTGCAGGATTGACGACCATAGCAGAGTGCAAAGGGAGCTCCACCAAAACCTGAACATGCCCTCCGCTTGCTGCAGGGACTACCCCTCCCTTCCCCGGCGTGCCAACACCACCGAACGGAGGGCTGAAGGACAGCCTTCGCGGTGCTGCCGTGACTCGGAGAGCAGCTCTATCTAAAATTGGAGTGGAGACCAGAGCTCCCGAGCCCTCCGCCGTGAGTGCAGTCGAGTGCTGCAGAATTGGTGTAGAGATGGCCGTCCTCGAGCCAACCACCGTCGCAGCTGAGCGAAGAGTCGCCCCACTGACCCTACCTCCGATCTTGACGCCCGAGACTTCCCTGGGTGAGTGTTGGGAACCAGAGCTCTGAGGATGGCATGACAGCGCCTGGCCGCCCGCCGGCGGGATCACACCATTGACGCGGCGACCACCGCCCCAGTCACCCGCCATGCCGTACCCACCCGGACCAGCAAAGGGATGGGCCCAGAGTTGGGACCTCCACGGCCGGTGCCATCTATTCTGCCCCTGAAGCAGCTCCTGGAGTAATCATGCCTCCTTGTGAGATCTTCGTCGTCTTCCGGCACGAAATCGGGCCTGTACTGGAGGTAGGGGACAGTACGCTCCACCACATCCAAGACATGGATGGTGAGGGGATGAATCAGCGTTGGCTTATCCGTTGGCGGCGCTGGATGCGGCGGTGATATTTGGAACTCCTCGTCGAACGAGTCTAGCTGGCCAACCGGTTCCGGGATCTCCATGTCATAGATCTTGGGGATGCCGGAGGGGTTCCTCATCCAGGCGGTGACCTCGAGTTGCCAACGATCGTCCGGCGGCAGAATCTCCACCAGTTGGCCATTCAGATTGTCGATCAGCTGGCCAATCGCCCCACACTCCCAGGCGCTAGCCGGCATCCCCTCAATCCCCAGCTTGCAGAAGAAATCCAGCTTTCCACTGGAGGCCTGGGCACACCTATGCCACCTCTGGAACGAGATAGGAGCACCCGCGCAACGTAGCTTGCCGGAGAACGAGAAGACGTTGTCACAGTCCGCATTGGAGGCGAAGGTGATGAAGAAGTCCGCCGGGTTTGTGACCTCGACCCGAACATGCCTCCTTTCAACGCCGCAGATTCTGGCGAGAGACTGGACCAAGGCCTCCGGAGAGACCGCTGGCATCCGGCCTCCCACCGTAGCGAGCAAGGCCCTGCTGCGGAAATCCGCCTCGAGCGCCTCCATCCCCGGCGTCCGCGCGATGATTCCGCCACCCCTCTCAGGCCGCAGATCCGGGTCTCCATGGTTGAGGAGTTCGCCAGGAAAGCGCTGGTGAGCCAGAGGCGGATAGTGCTCCATGGTGAGTGGGGGTGGATGGTGAGAACGAGGGCGATGGGGTGAAGCAGGAGGTAGCAGGAGGGAGCGGGGGCGGCGGGTCGCAGTAGGTGGATGGGGAGGACGGGCGGCGTCGGACGAAGAGGAGTCCCGATTGGATCTGGGATGTGTGTGGGAGGAGAGCTGCACCGAGCTAGGGAAGAAGGAGCAGTCACGGGCGAGATGCCCTGAGATCCAGCACTTATGGCAGCGAATCTCACCGGAACAAGAAGCTTTTTGGTGCCCCACATCCAGGCATTTAAAGCATCGGCCCCAAAGCCACCGGGAATCCTAAGCTTGGAGGAAGCAAGCTGATTGACGACGGCGTCAGCCAAATAACGGGGCTGCCGTCGACGGTTGCGGACCTGAATCCAGCCGTCATCGTCCGGCTCCAAATCGACCGAGGCTGGCCGCGAGCGACCCGGAAGGGGTGCGTCCACTGCAGATCGGGACGAAGATGCGACAGCGGAACTGTGCCGTCCTGAGGCGTTATCTGGCCGACGGCCCTCGGAGCGAGAAACCGGCGGGTGGGGCTGGTGGTTGGGTTGAGTGTGTGGGACGCGGCCGCCGCGGGTTGGGCCACTGGAGGCGGCCGGAGCTAGGTGGCGAGTTGACCGTTGGTGGGAGCGAGCCGCCGCCGCTGTCGTGGAGGCCATCCGCATCACTCTCGGTTGAAAGCCGGATTAAACCAGAGTTTACAGTCAAAATACAAACATCCACCAGCTGCGCCGAAAGCTACCGCCATCACTCTTTTTCCCTAAGTTTGGGTTTGTCTGGTCAGGGTTTCAGTGTGCGTTTGATTTGATTTTTTCCTCCACGTACAAAATCCTAGAAACCATTCCCTTTTGTGCTCTTTCATTCTTGTATTCCTAGCGAACATGTTGTATCGTGATTGCATGCCTGATTAAGTAAGTAATAAAGCTCTTTTACTCGCAAAAAAAGAGGGTAAGATAAACCGGCCTTCATCTCTGTGGAGCAAATTCAAAAGTGGATAAGATTGCCAATCTCAAAGAAAAAACGAGGAGAAAGGGCAAAGCCAAGTGATGAGCGAATAACACACGATCAATAGAAAGGCAGAGTCACTATCCACGTGTTTTTTTGTACAGATTTTTGATCCGCTTTTGACAACTCTCTTTGTAGAGAGAAGACTCTTGGATAGGTTTTGATCATTGATTTTTAGATCCACTTATGTAGGAGAGAGAGGCCTACCTATGAAAACTAGTATGTATCCTTTTCTTGGTGTAAGCAAGATTCTCCTATCTCAGGAGCTAAGTTGAGATAGGAAAAGCAGTCAATGGACGAAAGAAAACGCAGAACATAAAGCATGTTCGGGCTCATTAAAATAAGATCATACATACCTTTGTGAGAGAGTGGTAAGACTCAAAAGTTACAATGTAAGATTGTAATGATAAAATCGGACTTTGGCATCTAGGAAGCTTTCAAGATAATAAAGGTTATCTTCACAATCAGTAACTGATAAGACACCAGCCACAAGGATACCAAAAAATAGAACAAGTATTCATATTCAATCATAACATTTCAATTAACGTTTGACATTTACTTATGTAAAAATGCACATATTGATAATCTAAATCTAGATTGTTGGACAATATGCTAAAAGTATAGGAAAGCACAATATGCAAAAAGAAACATATTGTGTTCTACTAACAATAGAACATTGATCTGAGTAATATAAAAAGAAAAGGATATTAGGGGGAAAACGAGTCACATTTACTCCGTAGCCTGTACACATGGATCCTAGTAGTGTATTGGTTTAAAATGTTTTGAATAGGATATCACTCCTCGAATTGTACCTTAACAAAGAAAGTTCTTTCCATATTCATATTTCTGAACTAAGTTCCATAGTGTAAAGTATTAAAGTGAATGTCACAATAATTATAAGGTGCAAAAAAGGACTAGGCACACAAACCCGTAAGGGAATAGTGACATAGATAGACGAAAGTAAGTAGACTAGTTACTAACCAAGCAAGAAAAAAATGCACTAACGCGCAGCGGCTTTCGCCCTAGTTACTCAATCCATTACTTACTTGGTATGAGCGTACGCAACAAAGATTACAACCCTGTTTAAGAAACAAACTGAAGTGAAGAGCAAAATGCATAAAATGTAGAAGAGGAAACATTTTTATGCACGTCAAACATTAGATGTGAACATTACAACCCTGTTTAAAAATCCATTAGATGTGTACCTTTGGTATACACATGAAACATTTTTTATGCATGTCAAACATTTTTCAAATACATGATTAACAGTTTTTAAAATATATCAATAGATGTGTATTTTTTTAATACACATTGTATATTCTTAGTATACACATGGAACATTTTTTTGTGCACGTTAATATTTTTTCAAATATATTATTGACACTTTTGCAAACACATGTTTTAAACTTGTTTTTGGATTTATTTTTTTAGAAATGGAGGAGGACCCCCTCGGCCTCTGCATCCTGGACGATGCATGCAGCCACTTACATTCTAAATGATATCAACATTTAAAAAAAACTATGGAAACCACTTTTTTACACTGCACTAAGTTTTTTAATTACATGCTGAATATTTTTTTAATATGTTTTTTGGTGTCTATTTTCTTAATATACGTTGTACTTTTTTTGTATACATCAGAAACACTTTTCTATACACTTTGCACAATTTTCAAATGCATGATTACCGAATTTTTTCAAAACATTTGAAGATTTTTTGAAAATGAGTTAAACATTTCTCGAAATCAAGGTATCATTTATTCTAAGTAATTTTATGTGTTGAAAATATGAACAAAAGTATTTTTTTTTTGAACAACTAACTAATGTGCAAGCTCCCATTCTCGCAAAAAAAAAAAATGTGCAAGCTCCCAAACTCACGGCTGCTACTGCTCACCAGCGGTGACCCACCACTTACGAGGCGATGCGGGCCAGGGCTTGCTCCAAATCGTGCACCTTGTCTCCCACATGACGAGCGACATGAGCCAGCCGAACCACGGGAACAACAATGCATGCGCATGAGCCGTAATAAAGAAACGTAAAAAAGAGCCATAATAAAGCTTTTGTGAGATTCTAAGGAAAACAAAAATAAAATACTGATTCTGCGGTTTTTTACTTTTCCTACATTTCTCCATGATTTTTTATGGTTTTCCACTAATTTTTTCTTTTCCTTTTTCATTTTTGTTTTCTCATTTTCTTTCTTTTCATTTTTACATTATGTATAATTTTAAAATACATCTTTTTAAAATAATTCCGAATATTGTATACTTTTATGAATTTTTGAAGTTTTTCAATTTTTTGAATCAATGACATTATTTAAATTCATGAACATTTAAATTAGTTTGTACAATGTATGTGAATATTTCTTAAAACAAATTTGTAATTGTTTTTTGTATTATTTAAAATCCACAAATATTTTTTGGTTCATGTATCTTTTAATATTAAAAATTTCCTAAGAAAATACCAACCGAAACAAAAAAAAACAGGTGGATGAAAAACCAACTGAAATAAAAATCACTGAAAACCATACACACACGAAGCCCTAGATGGGCTGCTACCCCACAACGTATTATAGGGATTATTCGCTGATAAAGCGTGGAATAGGAGCTCCCAGGAAACAAAAGCCAATTCATGAACTTTGAAGAATCATGAAATGCAGAAATCCAATTTGGCTATAGGGAGCAAATGCTCCTGCTCGCCAAAAATGTATTTTGTTATTGCCATTTTTTTAAAAAAATACATGTGTTTATTGTCACACCCAAATACTATCTCTAAATTTTTAGGGCGAAAGCTTAAACATTTTGTTCTGTGAAAAAAAAATCATTCGAATGTTACACTATCATGAACATCTATAGAAAAAATTAGAATCCTTAAAATTTATTTACTATTTGTTTTGAATTTACTGTTCATCCGGGAGCATATGCTCCCCAGAGCCAAAACAACGCTGCCCATGGAAGGAGCCCTCCTGGTCAAGTCTTACAGGTTGTATTAACGGTCCTGATTTTTTACTTTTGTACTATAGGGCCATCTCATTAAAAGGCTCTGAAAACTCCCATATATATTTGGATTGTAGTGTTCGGTCCACTTTTGCAATCCAATGGGACCTCTATATATCCGTGGATCAGTTCCCATTGTCCGTTTTCCGGTACCTTCAGCAACTTGAGACGAGGGAGAGGGGGTGGGGAGGGGGCTATGCAGGAGTCCGAACATCCACTTGACAAACAAAAAGCAACCATATGGTCGTCCTTTCTTTCTCTCTCTCCTCCCAACCGCACACCACACACATATCCAACTAAAGAAACCACGATTTTTTGTCAAAAGAGACCACCTGCCGAATCAAAATGACAAAAAAGACCACCTCTTGATCAGATTGACAAAAGAGACCCCCTCAGCCGTGGCGGCAGGCGCGCCAGGCGACACGTGGCACCTGCCGCCACGCTGTGAGGCGGCCACCGCCTTGTTGCCGGGCCAGCGGCCCTGCGACATTCTGATTTTCAAAGACCTTGCCCACAGGGGCGGAGCAGGCTGGGTATGGTGAACCGCCGCCACCGTGGGAGGCCGAACTACTTGCTGCCACCATTGCATGCACGGGTTGGGTCACTAAGTGGCATCATTGCATGCACGGGGTTCTACTGGATGCATTTCCGGTGCTAGCTAAGATCATCTCTAGTGATTACGCTGATTGGACGACCAGAAAGCTGCTATGTCCCGCGTGCGGCAGCAGCAGTGTGTCAGGCCGAGCGTAGCAGGTAAAGTGGCGGCCGCCTCAAACGGTGGCGGCGTGTCCCACTGAACCGATCCCGTTCCGTTGCCGCTGGAATTTGTCGCCATGACTTCGCCGCTGGCGGCGTGGCGGCGGGGCCGGCCGCCTCACGGCGTGGCGGCAGGTGCCACGTGTTGCCTGGCGCGCCTGCCGCCACGGCCGTGGGGGTCTCTTTTGTCAATCTGATCCAGAGGTGATCTTTTTTGTCATTTTGATTCGGCAGGTGGTCTCTTTTGACGAAAAATCAAGAAACCACATGCATGGCCAACTCTCTCCTCCCAATCAGACAAATAGGGATTATTTGTGAATAAGCGTTCGGCTCTCTCCCGTATCATGGCCGCGGATCGCGTCTGAACTGGTCCGCGGACATTTGCGGTGTCCGTTTTGGGGTTTTGCATTGGAGATGCAGTCACAACTTTTTTTTGTGGTGATTACTGTAAAAACTTCTAAGCTAATATATCACCATCTTATTTATTTTTAATTAATATAAAGGTAGAGATATACATGTGAATGAAAATACCCTACAGTTTGCCTGTCATTAATCACAGGTAATTGTTACCTTTACGTATATACCTTGTATGCATAATTTACACTTAGACACATGACTTCTTTCTGTTTAAAGCTACATATTGTCGGGGTTTCGTGCAACATATGCCAAAGGATGGCTTATCATGGTGGGAAGAGTAATACGTCGCCGGTGCTTGGAAACGGGATAAGGCGTAAACACGAACGCCGACACACTTTACCCAGGTTCAGGACTCTCCTAGGAGATAACACCCCTAGTCCTGCTCTGGGGGGTCTCCGCATGATCACTATCTCAACAAGTTGCTACAAGCTTGCTCCTTGAGCTGTTTGGCTAGAGGAAGCAGAAGGGCCAGACTAGCTCTACTCCTCTCTCTATGTGTGGATGTTTTCTAAGGGGCTGAGCCTTTTGCATGGGTGCCCTGAAGGTTTATATAGGCCTACCCCCAGGGGTACAATGGTAATCCAGCCGGGTGTAGGACCCAACAGTCAGTGTCTCTGATGGCCGGCTTCTCCACCGGCAGCATGAGCGGGCGCGGGGACCTGTGCCGGATGTGGACGTGGGAGCTGTCGGACGTGGAGGTGGTCCGGCTGGTCAATTACTTCTCTAACTTCAAGATGTCGGAGAAGGAATGGCAGTTCGACTAGCGGTCGTACGACCGCGAACACCCGCCGCCTATGGTGAATTTGTTATCCCTATTTTCTTCTTTGCTTTTTCAAGTTCTTGCTTTGCCGTCTGATCAGTCGGCAATGGGACATGTCTTCTCGACCCAGTCGACCGCCGACACTCTGGAGCCGGGTTATGTGTTCATGCGAGACCGAACGAGAAGCGATGTGGATGACCCTGACTTGGAGGCGGCCGCCATGGAGGAGGATGATGCCACGGGTGGCGGTGGTGGGGCAGGCGGCTCCGGAGGGGGAGGCGGCCTCGAGGACTGGCCAGATGACGAGGAGGAGGAGAATGAGCCGCGCTGCCCGCGCGGCGCCGACAAGGCTGGTGCGAGCTCTTGACCGATCGCACCAAAGCGGCATGTCAAGCATCGAGCCGGCTTCGCTGCTCGTGGTTGGCCAAAGAAGCCCAAGAACCTGACCGCCGCGACCAGGCGGCAGGAGACCGCCGCGAAGGTGGCCCAGTTCCAGAGGACCGCGAAGCAGCACCCAACAGTGTCTGCATAAGTGCTTTATTTCACTTGCATTTTCTTTTCTTATTTCTTGCCAACTCCTTCGGAGTTTCTTCTTAACTTGCTTGAACAGGGCCCTGCTCTCTCTTGAGCGGTCTGCCTCTGCTTCCGTGATCAGGGCGGCCGAGGGCTCCGCCAATACCCGCCGCATGGACCCGCTAGCTGACCTCCGGGAGGTGACCGAGAAGAACACGTGGGAGGCGCGCGAGGAGCAGGAGGAAGCGGAGCGGCAGAAGGTGGAGGCGGCCAAGGCGGCGCAGGCAGACGCGGATGCGGCGGCCAAGGCCCAAGACGATGTCGCGGCCAAGGCCCAGGCGGACGACGCAACCAAGGCCCAGGCGAATGCAGCCGCCAAGGCGCAAGCGGAGGAGGCCGCGCACGGCCGGACTCCGCAACTCATCATCCCTCCGTGCTCCACGCCACCGGCGCCATAGATCCCAGCGCCGACTGGAGGAGCCAGCGATGACCAGCCGGCCATGGAGACGGGAGGGGGCGACGCTGTCGTCTTGGGGGCGGAGATGCCCCCGCAAGCACCGACTACCGAGGCCCAAAGCAGCCGGCCCAACGCGCCTTTGGCGCCACTAGTCGGTGGAGAGCTGGTGGTGGGAGCGACCCCCGTGGTCCGCAGTCCGGCGTGCCGTCGTGCGGCGAGGGCGGCTTCGGCGCCACGACAGCAGGAGATTGGGGCTGCAAGCTCGTCGGCCCCAGATGCAGAGGCCACCAGTGCCGCCCCACCAGAATGGACGCCTGGGTGTGGGATGGGCGTGCTGAACAAGGCCGTGCAGGACATTCAGCTCCAGCTTCAGGCCCAGGGCGCCGCCCTCTAGCAGTACACGAAGGCATTCTTGTTGACACAAGCGGCCATCCGGGTACGCTTCTGTGCTTTGTTTTTTATTCTTGTAGTCTTCCGTGGGGCGCGCCAGCGCATCCACTGGGTGTAGCCCCCGAGTTCCGGGCCGGCTGCCGAGCAGGCGGCTCGGAACTTAAAGGTAGGTTCCGACTCCTAACCCTTTCTTTCCTTCTCTTGTCTTCGTTGCAGGATTACCACAACATCCGCGCAGCCGCCTTCAACTCCCAGGTCCGGGAGCTGGCCAAGCGGACCGCTGACCTGTCTGATAGTCGGAGTAAGCTGATACGTCTCCAACGTATCTATAATTTTTGATTGCTCCATGCTACTTTATCTACTGTTTTGGACTATATTGGGCTTTATTTTCCACTTTTATATTACTTTTGGGACTAACCTATTAACCGGAGGCCCAGCCCAGAATTGCTGTTTTTTGCCTATTTCAGTATTTCGAAGAAAAGGAATATCAAACGGAGTCCAAACGGAATGAAACCTTCGGGAACGTGATTCTCTCACGAACGTGATCCAGAGACTTGGACCCTACTCCAAGAAGTGCCAGAGGCGGTCACGAGGGTGGAGGGCGCCGCGCCCCTACCTCGTGGGCCCCCTGACGCTCCACCGACGTACTCCTTCCTCCTATATATACCTACGTATCCCCAAACGATCAGAAGAGGAGCCAAAAACCTAATTCCACACCGTACCTTCCTGTATCCACGAGATCCCATCTTGGGGCCTGTTAGGAGCTCACGAGGGGGGGCATCCACCACGGAGGGCTTCTACATCAACACCATAGCCCCTCCGATGAAGTGTGAGTAGTTTACTTCAGACCTTCGGGTACATAGCTAGTAGCTAGATGGCTTCTTCTCTCTTTTGGATCTCAATACAATGTTCTCCCCTCTCTCGTGGAGATCTATTCGATGTAATCTTCTTTTTGCGGTGTGTTTGTTGAGACCGATGAATTGTGGGTTTATGATCCAGCTTATCTATGAATAATATTTGAATCTTCTCTGAATTCTTTTATGTATGATTGAGTTATCTTTCCAAGTCTCTTCGAATTATCCGTTTGGTTTGGCCAACTAGATTGGTAGTTCTTGCAATGGGAGAAGTGCTTAGCTTTGGGTTCAATCTTGCGGTGTCCTTACCCAGTGACAGAAAGGGTTGCAAGGCACGTATTGTATTGTTGCCATCAAGGATAACAAGATGGGGTATTTATCATATTGCATGAATTTATTCCTCTACATCATGTCATCTTGCTTAAGGCGTTACTGCTTTTTAACTTAATAGTCTAGATGCATCTTTGGATAGCGGTCGATGAGTGGTGTAATAGTAGTAGATGCAGAATCGTTTCGATCTACTTGTCTCGGACGTGATGCCTATATACATGATCATGCCTAGATAACCTCATAACTATGCTCAATTCTGTCAATTGCTCAACAGTAATTTCTTCACCCACCGTAGAATATCTATGCTCTTGAGAGAAGCCACTAGTGAAACATATGGTCCCCGTGTCTATTCTCATCATATCAATCTCCATCACTTTATTTACTTGCTTTATTTTTACTTTGCTTTTACTTATCACTTTGCATCTTTATACCAAAAATACCAAAAATATTATCTCTATCAGATCTCACTCTCGTAAGTGACCGTGAAGGGATTGACAACCCCTAATCGCGTTGGTTGCGAGTAGCTATCATTTTGTGCAGGCACGAGGGACTTGCGCGTGGCCTCCTACTGGATTGATACCTTGGTTCTCAAAAACTGAGAGAAATACTTACGCTACTATGCTGCATCATCTTCTCCTCTTCGGGAAAACCAACGCAAGCTCAAGACGTAGCAAGAAGGATTTCTGGCGCCGTTGCCGGGGAGGTCTATGCAAAAGTCAACATACCAAGTACCCATCACAATCCCTATCTCTCGCATTACATTATTTGCCATTTGCCTCTCGTTTTCCTCTCCCCCACTTCACCCTTGCCGTTTTATTCGCCCTTCCTCCGTTCAATCTTGTGTTACCATGTGCCTTCTTTTTTGCTTGCATCTTCGCTTGCTAAAATTTATGGATCCTCATCCACTTGCTAATCTCTTTAAGAGATCCAATTATGATGAACCTATTGCTAGTGAATTGAGTGCACTAGATTATCTTTATGAGGTTTTGCCTGAAATTCGTGAATCTAAAAATTGTGATGAAGTACTTTATGAAGCGATTCACGATAGATTTTTGAATAAAAAGCATGATTGCAATGATTTTACTATAAATTATATTGATGTCAATTATGCTAAAAATATGCAAAACCCTAAGCTTGGGGATGCTAGTTTTGCTATGTCCTCTACTTGTTGCAATGATCATGATTGGGGTGATTCTTCTTATGATCTTGAAAATTTATTTAATCCCCATGATGAATATGAGATTTATAATAGTGTTTGCAAAATATTGAAAGTGGGTTTGGAAGAGTGTCAACTTTAGATCCCACATATTTGGATAATGTTCAATCTTATGAAGTTTTTGATAAAAGTGGGTTTGGAGAGGTCATGACTTTAGTTAATATTAATCCCACTATTTCGGAAGAGTGTCAACTTCGCATCCATGTGGATCGTGTTGAGAATATGTTATGTGATAGCTATATTGTTGAATTTTCTTATGATCCTACATGTAACTATTATGAGAGAGGAAAATACGGTTATAGAAATTTTCATGTTACTAAATTACCTCTCGTTATGTTAAGATCGCTATTGTTCCTTTCCGCTTCCTTGCATATGCTAGTTTTTGCTTGCTACGATAATTTGTTTGCCTATAATATTCCTATGCATAGGAAGTATGTTAGACTTAAGTGTGTTTGTCACATGTTTTATGATGCTCTCTTTGTGTTTCAATTACTATCTTTTATGTGAGCATCGTCAAAATCTCAATGCCTAGCTAAAAAGGCTATAAAGAAAAGCGCTTGTTGGGAGATAACCCAATATTTTTCCTTGCTGCTTAGTAACAAATAATCCATCTAGCCTCTGTTTGGATGTGGTTTTATCTTTTAATTAGTGTTTGTGCCAAGCTAGACCTATTGGATCTTCTTGGATGATAGTTATTTGATCTTGCTGTAATTTCCAGAATCTTTGTGCTCAGTGCCCGAATTGTTAAAAATCACCAGAACGTGATAAAATAGTGATTCCAATTGCTGCTGATCAATAAACAAATTGTACAGCTCTTCTAATTTTGGTAGAATTTTTTGGGTTCCAGAAGTTTGCGTTAGTTACAGATTACTACAGACTGTTCTGTTTTTGACAGATTCTGTTTTGCGTGTGTTGTTTGCTTATTTTGATGAATCTATGACTAGTAAAATAGTTTATAATCCAATAGAGAAGTTGGAATACATTAGGTTTAACACCAATATAAATAAAGAATGATTTAATTACAGTACCTTAAAGTAGTCTTTTGTTTTCTTTCTCTAACGGAGCTCACGAGATTTCTATTGAGTTTTGTGTTGTGAAGTTTTCAAGTTTTGGGTGAATTCTTTTGATGGACTATGGAACAAGGAGTGGCAAGAGCCTAAGCTTGGGGATGCCCATGGCACCCCAAGATAATCCAAGGACACCAAAATTCAAAGCTTGGGGATGCCGGAAGGCATCCCTCTTTAAATCCACTTCCATCGGTAATTTACTTGGAGCTATATTTTTATTCAGCAACATGATATGTGTTTTGCTTGGAGCATCTTGTATTACTTGCGTCTTTGCTTGTTAGTTTACCACAATCATCCTTTCTGTACACACCTTTTGAGAGAGCTATACATGATTTGGAATTTGTTAGAATACTCTATGTGCTTCACTTATATCTTTTGAGCTTGATAGTTTTGCTCATAGTGCGTCACTTATATCTTTTGAGCGTGATAATTTTTGCTCTAGTGCTTCACTTAGATCCTTTAGAGCATGGTGGTGGATTTGTTTTAAAGAAACTTGATCTCTCATGCTTCACTTAGATTATTTTGAGAGTCGTTAATAGCATGGTAATTTGCTTAATGTTAATATACTTGGTATTCGAGATATGTGTAACTTTCTTTTGAGTGAATTGAATACTAAGATAAATTAAATGCTTAATAATTGTTTTGAGATATGGAGGTAATAATATCAAAGTCGTGCTAGTTGATAATTGTGAATTTGAGAAATACTTGTGTTGAAGTTTGCAAGTCCCGTAGCATGCACGTATGGTTAAAGTTGTGTGACAAATTTGAAACATGAAGTGTACCGGCTTGTGCATCCTTATGAGTGGCGGTCGGGGACGAGCGATGGTCTTTTCCTACCAATCTATCCCCCTAGGAGCATTGCGTGTAGTACTTGATTTTTGATGGCTTCTAAATTTTTGCAATAAGTATATGAGTTTTTTTTATGTTGAGTCCATGGATTATACGCACTTTTACCTTTCCGCATTTGCTAGCCTCTTCGGTACCGTGCATTGCCCTTTCTCACCTTGAGAGTTGGTGCAAACTTCGCTGGTGCATCCAAACCTCGTGATATGATACGCTCTTTCACACATACCTACCTATCATGGCATTTCCATAGCCATTCCGAGATATATTGCCATGCAACTTCCATCATCATCATGACATACATTACTTTTGTCATATTGCCATTGCATGATCATGTAGTTGACATCGTGTTTGTGGCAAAGCCACCATGCATTATTTTCCATACATGTCACTCTTGATTCATTGCACCATCTGGTACATCACGGAGTATGTTCATATAGAGTCATATTTTGTTCTAAGTTTCGAGTTGTAATGGTTGAGTTGTAAGAGAAATAAAAGTGTGATGATCATCATTATTAGAGCATTGTCCAAAGTGAGGAAAGGATGATGGAGACTATGATTCCCCCATAAGCCGGGATGAGACTCCGGACGAAAAAAAAGAGCAAGGCCAAAAAAAGAGAAAAGCCCAAAAAAATGAGAGAAAAAGAGATAAGGGACAATGCTACTATCCTTTTACCACACTTGTGCTTCAAAGTAGCACTAAGATCTTCATGATAAAGAGTCTCTCATTTTGTCACTTTCATATACTAGTGGGAATTTTTCATTATAGAACTTGGCTTGTATATTCCAATGATGGGCTTCCTCAAAGTGCCCTAGGTCTTCGTGAGCAAGCAAGTTGGATGCACATCCACTTAGTTTCTTTTGTAGAGCTTTCATATACTTATAGCTCTTGTGCATTTGTTGCATGGCAATCCCTACTCCTCGTGTTGACATCAATTGATGGGCATCTCCATAGCCCGTTCATTATCCTCGTCTATATGAGACTTTCTCCTTTTTTGTCTTCTCCACACAATCCCATCATCATATTCTATTCCACCCATAGTGCTATATCCATGGCTCGCGCTCATGTATTGCGTAAAGGTTGAAAGAGTTTGTGACTATTTGAGTATGAAACAATTGCTTGGCTTGTCATCGGGGGTATAGAAGTTGGGAACATCTTTGTGTGACGAAAATGAAGCATATCCTAACTATATGATTTTGTAGGGATGAACTTTCTTTTGCCATGTTATTTTGAGAAGACATGATTGCTTTGATTAGTATGCTTGAAGTATTATTATTTTTATATGAACCTTTGTCTTAAATCTTTTGGATCTGAATATTCATATCACAAGTAAGAAGATTTATATTGAAATTATGCCAAAGTATCACTCCGCATCAAAAATTCTCTTTTTATCATTTACCTACTCGAGGACGAGCATGAATTAAGCTTGGGGATGCCTGATACGTCTCCAATGTATCTATAATTTTTGATTGCTCCTTGCTACTTTATCTACTGTTTTGGACTATATTGGGCTTTATTTTCCACTTTATATTACTTTTGGGACTAATCTATTAACCGGAGGCCCAGCCTGTAATTGCTGTTTTTTTGCCTATTTCGGTGTTTCAAGAAAGCGGAATATCAAACGGAGTCCAAACGGAATGAAACCTTCGGGAACGTGATTCTCTCACCGGACATGATCCAGGAGACTTGGACCCTACTCCAAGAAGTGCCAGAGGCGGTCACGAGGGTGGAGGGCGCCCCCCTGGGCGCGCCCCCCTACCTCGTGGGCCCCCTGATGCTCCACCGATGTACTCCTTCCTCATATATATACCTACGTATCCCCAAACGATCAGAAGAGGAGCCAAAAACCTAATTCCACCGCCGTACCTTCCTATATCCACGAGATCCCATCTTGGGGCCTGTTCTGGAGCTCCGCCGGAGGGGGCATCCACCACGGAGGGCTTCTACATCAACACCATAGCCCCTCCGACGAAGTGTGAGTAGTTTACTTCAGACCTTCGGGTCCATAGCTAGTAGCTAGATGTCGGGCAACGTAGTAATTTCAAAAAATTTCCTACGCACACGCAAGATCATGGTCATGCATAGCAACGAGAGGGGAGAGTGTTGTCTACGTACCCTCGTAGACCGAAGCGGAAGCGATCACAACGTAGAGGAAGTAGTCGTACGTTCTCCTCGCGATCCAACCGATCCCAACGCCGTTACTCCGGCGCCTCGAAGTTCTTGGCACACGTTCAGCTCGGTGGCGCTCCTCGAGCTCCGATCCAGCAAAGCTCCGGGGAGAGAGAGTTCCGTCAGCACGACGGCGTGGTGATGATCTTGATGTTCTACCGATGCAGGGCTTCGCCTAAGCACCGCTACGATATGACCGAGGTGGAATATAGTGGAGGGGCACCAGACACGGCTAAGAGATCCAAGAGATCAATTGTTGTGTCTTTGGTGCTAGCCCTGCCCCTCTATTTATATGTTGAGCCCCGGGTCGAAAATTGGAGCAAAAGCCTCCTCAAAGTCGGTTTTGCCGAAAGGCAAGAGTCCCACTCGGACTCCAGTACCAAACGCCACAAACCTTGGCGTGCAGCCCAGACGCCATGGGCCTCGGCGTCTAGCCCAGGCCGACGCCAGGGTCTCCGGCGTTTGGCCCCTCGGCCTCGCATAAAACTCCTTTTGCACCAACCTAAAGCCTCATGGGCTTGACCCCTTGTCCTAAACATATCATCCAATATATGAATCTTTACGTCTCGACCATTTCGAGACTCCTCATCATGTCCCCGATCTCATCCGGGACTCCGAACTCCTTCGGTACATCAAAACATGTAAACTCATAATATATCTGTCATCGAAACCTTAAGCGTGCGGACCCTACGGGTTCGAGAACTATGTAGACATGACCGAGAACTATTCTTGGTCAATAACCAAAAGCGGAACCTGGATGCCCATATTGGTTCCTACATATTCTACGAAGATCTTTATCGGTCAAACCGCATAACAACATACGTTGTTCCCTTTGTCATCGGTATGTTACTTGCCCGAGATTCGATCGTCGGTATCCAATACCTAGTTCAATCTCGTTACCGGCAAGTCTCTTTACTCGTTCCGTAATACATCATCTCACAGCTAACTCATTAGTTGTAATGCTTGCAAGGCTTAGTGATGTGTATTACCGAGAGGGCCCAGAGATACCTCTCCGTCAATCGGAGTGACAAATCCTAATCTCGAAATACGCCAACCCAACATACGCCTTTGGAGACACCTGTAGTACTCCTTTATAATCACCCGATTACGTTGTGACGTTTGGTAGCACCCAAAGTGTTCCTCCCAGAACGGATTTGCATAATCTCATAGTTACAGGAACATGTATAAGTCATGGATAAAAGCAATAGCAACATACTAAGCGATCGGGTGCTAAGCTAATGGAATGGGTCATGTCAATCAGATCATTCAACCAATGATGTGACCTTGTTAATCAAATGACAACTCCTTTGTCTATGGTTAGGAAACATAACCATCTTTGATTAACAAGCTAGTCTAGTAGAGGCATACTAGTGACACTCTGTTTGTCTATGTATTCACACATGTATTATGTTTCCGGTTAATACAATTCTAGCATGAACAATAAACATTTATCATGAAATAAGGAAATAAATAATAACTTTATTATTGCCTCTAGGGCATATTTCCTTCAGTCTCCCACTTGCACTAGAGTCAATAATCTAGTTCACATCGCCATGTGATTTAACATCAATAGTTCACATCTATATGTGGTTAACACCCATAGTTCACATCGACATGTGACCAACACCCAAAGGGTTTACTAGAGTCAATAATCTAGTTCACATCGTTATGTGATAACACCCAAAGAGTACAAAGGTGTGATCATGTTTTGTTTGTGAGAGAAGTTTAGTCAATGGGTCTACCACATTCAGACCCGTATGTATTTTGCAAATTTCTATGTCTACAATGCTCTGCATGGAGCTACTCTAGCTAATAGCTCCCACTTTTAATATGTATCCAGATTGAGACTCAGAGTCATCTAGATCAGTGTCAAAGCTTGCATCGACGTAACCCTTTACTACCTAACCTTTTCACTTCCATAATCGAGAAACACATCCTTATTCTACTAAGGATAATTTTGACCGCTGTCCATTGATCTACTCCTAGATCACTATTGCACTCCTTGCCAAGCTTAGTGGTAGGGTATGCAATAGTTCTAGTACCTGATATGACATACTTTATAGAACCTATGGTTGATGCATAGGAATGACTTTCATTCTCTTTCTATCTTCTGCCGTGGTCGGGTTTTGAGTCTTACTCAATCTCACACCTTGTAACACAGGTAAGAACTCTTTCTTTGACTGTTCCATTTTGAACTACTTCAAAATCTTGTCAAGGTATGTATTCATTGAAAAAACTTATCAAGCGTCTTGATCTATCTCTATAGATCTTGATGCTCAATATGTAAGCAGCTTCACCGAGGTCTTTCTTTGAAAAACTCCTTTCAAACACTCCTTTATGCTTTGCAGAATAATTCTACATTATTTCCGATCAACAATATGTCATTCACATATACTTTATCGGAAAGGCTGTAGTGCTCCCACTCACTTTCTTGTAAATACAGGCCTTTCCAAAAGTCTCATAAAATCATATGCTTTGATCAACACATCAAAGCGTATATTCCAACTCCGAGATGCTTGCACCAGTCCATTGATGGATCGCTGGAGCTTGCACATTTTGTTAGCTCCTTTAGGATTGACAAAACCTTGGTTGCATCATATACAACTCTTCTTTAATAAATCCATAAACGAATGTAGTTTTGACATCCATTTGCCAGATTTCATAAAATGTGGCAATTGCTAACATGATTCGGACAGACTAAAGCATCTCTACATTTGAGAAAATCTCATTGTAGACAACACCTTGAACTTGTAGAAAACCTTTTTGTGACAAGTCGAGCTTTGTAGATAGTAACACTACTATCGGTGTCCATCTTCCTCTTGAAGATCCATTTATTTAACATGGCTTGCTGATCATCGAGCAAGTCAATCAAAGTCCATACTTTTGTTCTCATACATGGATCATATCTCGATTTTATGGCCTCAAGCCATTTCATGGAATCTGGGCTCATCATCGCTTCCTCATAGTTCGTAGGTTCATCATGGTCTAGTAACATGACTTCCGAACATGATTACCGTACTACTACAGTGCGGATCTTACTGGAAGACCTACGGGTTTGGTAGCAACTTGATCTGAAGTTTCATGATCATCATCATTAACTTCCTCACTAATTGGTGTAGGAATCACTGGAACTGATTTCTGTGATGAACTACTTTCCAATAAGGGAGAAGGTATAATTACCTTATCAAGTTCTATTTTCCTCTCACTCACTTCTTTCGAGAGAAACTTCTTCTCTAGAAAGGATCCATCTTAGCAACGAAAAACTTGCCTTCGGATCTGTGATAGAAGGTGTACCCAATAGTTACCTTTGGGTATTCTATGAAGACGCACTTCTCCGATTTGGGTTTGAGCTTATCGGTGAAAACTTTTTCACATAAGCATCACAACTCCAAACTTTTAAGAAACGCATGACTTAGGTTTCTTGTTAAACCATAGTTCATATGGTGTCGTCTCAACGGATTTAGATGGTGCCCTATTAAACGTGAATGCAGCTGTCTCTAATGCATAACCCCAAAATGATAGTGGTAAAACGATAAGAGACATCATAGATCGCACCATATCAAATAAAGTGCGGTTACGACGTTCGGACACACCATAACATTGTGGTGTTCCAGGTGGCGTGAGCTGTGAAACTATTCCACATTATTTTAATTCAAGACCAACCTCGTAACTCAATTATTCGTCTTTGCGATTAGATCGCAGAAACTTTATTTTCTTGTTACGATGATTTTTCCACTTCAATCTGAAATTCTTTGAACCTTTCAACTATTTCAGACTTATGTTTCATCAAGTAGATATACCCATATCTGCTCAAATCATCTTGTGAAAGTCAGAAAATAACGATACTTGCCATTTAGCATCAACACTCATTGGATCGCATACATCGGTATGTATTATTTCCAATAAGTCAAGAGCTTGTTCCATTGTTAGGAGAACGGAGTTTTAGTCATCTTGCCCAAACGGCACGGTTCGCAAGCATCAAATGATTCATAATCAAGTGATTCCAAAAGTCCATCAAAGATGGAGTTTTCTTCATGCGCTTTACACCAATATGACCTAAACGGCGGTGCCACAAATAAGTTGCACTATCATTATTAACTTTGCATCTTTTGGTTTCAATATTATGAATATGTGTATCACTATGATCGAGATCCAATGAATCATTTTCATTGGGTGTGTAACCATATAAGGTTTTATTCATGTAAGCAGAACAACAATTTATTCTCTTACTTAAATGAATAACCGTATTGCAATAAACATGATCAAATCATACTTATGCTCAACACCAAATAACACTTATTTAGGTTCCATACTAATCCCGAAAGTATAGGGAGTGTGCGATGATGATCATATCAATCTTGGAACTACTTCCAACACTCATCTTCACTTCCCCTTCAACTAGTTTACATTCATTCTGCAACTCCCATTTCAAGTTACTACTCTTAGCAACCGAACGGTATCAAATACCGAGGGGTTGCTACGAGCACTAGTAAAATACACATCAATAATCTGTATCTCAAATATACCTTTTTTCACTTTGCCATCCTTCTTATCCGCCAAATACTTGGGGTAGTTCCGCTTCTAGTGACCAATTCCATTGCAGCAAAAGCACTTAGTCTCAGGCTTAGGTCCAGACTTGGGTTTCTTCACTCGAGCGACAACTTGCTTGCCGTTCTTCTTGAAGTTCCCCTTCTTCCCTTTGCCCTTTTCCTTGAGACTAGTGGTCTTGTCAATCATCAACACTTGATGCTCTTTCTTGATTTCTACCTTTGTCGATTTCAACATCACGAAGAGCTCGGGAATCGTTTTCGTCATCCCTTGCATACTATAGTTTATCACGAAGTTCTAGTAACTTAGTGTTGGTGACTAGAGAATTCTGTCAATCACTATCTTATCTGGAAGATTAACTCCCACTTGATTCAAGCGATTGAAGTACCCGGACAATCGAGAACATGCTCACTAGTTGAGCGATTCTCTTCCATCTTTTAGCTATAGAACTTGTTGGAGATTTCATATCTCTCAACTCGGTATTTGCTTGAAATATTAACTTCAATTCCTGGAACATCTCATATGGTCCATGACGTTCAAAACGTCTTTGAAGTCCCGATTCTAAGCTGTTAAGTATGGTGCACTAAACTATCAAGTAGTCATCATATTGAGCTAGCCAAACGCGTTCATAACGTCTACATTTGCTCCTGCAATAGGTGCATCACCTAGCGGTGCATTAAGGACATAATTCTTAGGCGGCAATGAGGATAAACCTCAGATCACGGATCCAATCCGCATCATTGCTACTAACATTTTTCAATACAATTTTCTCTAGGAACACATATAAAAACATAGGGAAGCAACAACGCGAGCTATTGATCTACAACATAATTTGCAAAATACTACCAGGACTAAGTTCATGATAAATTAAAGTTCAATTAATCATATTACTTAAGAACTCCCACTTAGACATACATCTCTCTAGTCATCTAAGTGATCACGTGATCCAAATCAACTAAACCATAACCGATCATCACGTGAGATGGAGTAGTTTTCAATGGTGAACATCTTATGTTGATCATATCTACTATATGATTCACGCCGACCTTTCGGTCTCCGTGTTCCAAGGCCATATCTGCATATGCTAGGCTCGTCAAGTATAACTCGAGTATTCTGCGTGTGCAAAACTGGCTTGCACCCGTTGTAGATGGACGAGAGCTTATCACACCCGATCATCACGTGGTGTCTCTAAGACGCATTTAACTTTGGCAACGGTGCATACTCAGGAGAACACTACTTGATAATTTTAGTGAGAGATCATCTTAAAATGCTACCGTCAATCAAAGCAAAATAAGATGCATAAAGGATAAACATCACATGCAATCAATATAAGTGATATGATATGGCCATCATCATCTTGTGCTTGTGATCTCCATCTCAAGCACCGTCGTGATCACCATCGCCACCGGCGCGACACCTTGATCTCCATCGTAGCATCGTTGTCGTTACGCCATCTATTGCTTCTACGACTATCGCTACCGCTTAGTGATAAAGTAAAAGCAATTACAGTATGCGTTGCATTTCATACAATAAAGCGACAACCATATGGCTCCAGCCAGTTGCCGATAACTTCGGTTACAAAACATGATCATCTCATACAATAAAATATAGCATCACGTCTTGACCATATCACATCACAACATGCCCTGCAAAAACAAGTTAGACGTCCTCTACTTTGTTGTTGCAAATTTTACGTGGCTGCTACGGGCTTAAGCAAGAACCAATCTCACCTACGCATCAAGACCACAACGATAGTTCGTCAAATAGACTCCGTTTTAACCTTCTCAAGGACCGGGCGTAGCCACACTCGGTTCAACTAAAGTGAGAGAGACAGACACCCGCCAGCCACCTTTAAGCACGAGTGCTCGTAGCAGTGAAACCAGTCTCGGCGTAAGCGTCTGGCGTAATGTCGGTCCGGGCCGCTTCATCTCACAATACCGCTGAACCAAAGTATGACATGCTTTGGTAGGCGGTATGACTTGTATCGCCCACAACTCACTTGTGTTCTACTCGTGCAAAACATCAAACCATAAAAACCTAGGCTCGGATGCCACCGTCGGGAACGTAGTAATTTCAAAAATTTCCCTACGCACACGCAAGATCATGGTGATGCATAGCAACGAGAGGGAGAGTGTTGTCTACGCACTCGTGAGACCGAAGTGGAAGCGATCACAACGTAGAGGAAGTAGTCACGTTCTCCTCGCGATCCAACCGATCCCAGCGCCGTTACTCCGGCGCCTCGAAGTTCTTGGCACACGCGTTCAGCTCGGTGGCGCTCCTCAGCTCCGATCCAAGCAAAGCTCCGGGGAGAGAGAGTTAAAAGACGACGGCGTGGTGGCGATCTTGATGTTCTACCGATGCAGGGCTTCGCCTAAGCACCGCCACTGATATGACCGAGGTGGAATATAGTGGAGGGGGCACCAGACACGGCTAAGAGATCCAAGAGATCAATTGTTGTGTCTTTGGTGCTAGCCCTGCCCCTCTATTTATATGTTGAGCCACGGGGTCGAAACTTGGAGCAAAAGCCTCCTCAAAGTCGGTTTTGCCGGAAAGGCAAGAGTCCCACTCAGACTCCAGGACCAAACGCCACAAACCTTGGCGTCTGGCCCAGACGCCATGGGCCTCGGCGTCTAGCCCAGGCCGCACGCCAGGTCTCCGGCGTTTGGCCCCGGCCTCCATAAAACTCCTTTTGCACCAACCTAAAGCCTCATGGGCTTGACCCCTTGGCCTAAACATATCATCCAATATATGAATCTTTACGTCTCGACCATTTCGAGACTCCTCGTCATGTCCCCGATCTCATCCGGGACTAACTCCTTCGGTACATCAAAACATGTAAACTCATAATATAAGCACATCGAAACCTTAAGCGTGCGGACCCTACGGGTTCGAGAACTATGTAGACATGACCGAGAACTATTCTTGGTCAATAACCAATAGCGGAACCTGGATGCCCATATTGGTTCCTACATATTCTACGAAGATCTTTATCGGTCAAACCGCATAACAACATACGTTGTTCCCTTTGTCATCGGTATGTTACTTGCCCGAGATTCGATCGTCGGTATCCAATACCTAGTTCAATCTCGTTACCGCAAGTCTCTTTACTCGCTCCGTAATACATCATCTCACAGCTAACTCATTAGTTGTAATGCTTGCAAGGCTTAGTGATGTGTATTACCGAGAGGGCCCAGAGATACCTCTCCGTCAATCGGAGTGACAAATCCTAATCTCGAAATACGCCAACCCAACATCTGCCTTTGGAGACACCTGTAGTACTCCTTTATAATCACCCGATGCCAGGACGCTTTGGTAGCACCAAAGTGTTCCTCCGGTAAACGGGAGTTGCATAAGCTCATAGTTACAGGAACATGTATAAGTCATGGATAAAAGCAATAGCAACATACTAAACGATCGGGTGCTAAGCTAATGGAATGGGTCATGTCAATCAGATCATTCAACCAATGATGTGACCTTGTTAATCAAATGACAACTCCTTTGTCTATGGTTAGGAAACATAACCATCTTTGATTAACAAGCTAGTCTAGTAGAGGCATACTAGTGACACTCTGTTTGTCTATGTATTCACACATGTATTATGTTTCCGGTTAATACAATTCTAGCATGAACAATAAACATTTATCATGAAATAAGGAAATAAATAATAACTTTATTATTGCCTCTAGGGCATATTTCCTTCACTAGATGGCTTCTTCTCTCTTTTAGGATCTCAATACAATGTTCTCCCCTCTCTCATGGAGATCTATTCGATGTAATCTTCTTTTTGCGGTGTGTTTGTTGAGACCGATGAATTGTGGGTTTATGATCCAGCTTATCTATGAATAATATTTGAATCTTCTTTGAATTATTTTATGTATGATTGAGTTATCTTTGCAAGTCTCTTGAATTATCCGTTTGGTTTGGCCAACTAGATTGGTAGTTCTTGCAATGGGAGAAGTGCTTAGCTTTGGGTTCAATCTTGCGGTGTCCTTACCCAAAGTGATGTAAAGGGTTGCAAGGCACGTATTGTATTGTTGCCATCGAGGATAACAAGATGGGGTATTTATCATATTGCAAGAATTTATTTCTCTGCATCATGTCATCTTGCTTAAGGCGTTACTCTGTTTTCAACTTAATACTCTAGATGCATGCTGGATAGCGGTCGATGAGTGGAGTAATAGTAGTAGATGCAGAATCATTTCGATCTACTTGTCTCGGACGTGATGCCTATATACATGATCATACCTAGATAACCTCATAACTATGCTCAATTCTGTCAATTGCTCAATAGTAATTTGTTCACCCACCGTAGAATATCTATGCTCTTGAGAGAAGCCACTAGTGAAACCTATGGTCCCCGGGTCTATTCTCATCATATTAATCTCCATCACTTTATTTACTTTTTTTGTTTTTACTTTGCTTTTACTTATCACTTTGCATCTTTATACCAAAAATAACAAAAATATTATCTCTATCAGATCTCACTCTCGTAAGTGACCATGAAGGGATTGACAACCCCTAATCGCGTTGGTTGCGAGTAACTATCGTTTTGTGCAGCTACGAGGGACTTGCGCGTGGCCTCCTACTGGATTGATACCTTGGTTCTCAAAAACTGAGGGAAATACTTATGCTACTGTGTTGCATCATCCTCTCCTCTTCGGGGAAAACCAATGCAAGCTCAAGACGTAGCATAAGCCTTCATCTTTTCTCTCTTGCGGGGGCGTGTCAACGCACCCGCTGGGTGTAGCCCCTGAGATTCGGGCCGACTGCTGAGCAATCGGGCCAGATATCCCGACAACCACTTTTCTTCTTTGTTGATTGTTGATCGTCTTTTCTTTCTTGTCTTTGCAGGGGCCAACACCGCCTTGCAGCAGCAACTGGGAGAAGCTCAAACCGTGTTGCGCGCCAAGGAGGAGGTTTGCAACAAGGTGGCCCAGGAACGCGACCGCCTGGCCAAGGAGCTGACTTACTAGGCGGGTTGTCACAAGGCGGCCCTCCAAATGGCGAAGGACAGCGAGGCCATTCTCCAGGCCAAGTTTGAGACCGAACGCTCGACCTGGGCCGAGACGGAGAAGGCGTTGTCCGCCGGCTATGGCGAGATCCAGGACATGCTCGATGGTGAGTTACCTTCTCCTTTCTTCCGTCCACCGACTGTTATATGATCCAGCTTCCGGCTTCATGCTTCTTTTTCCTTATTGCGCATAGTACTTCCCTAGCCACGCCGTTGCTGCCATCCAGGCCATCGAGGCTCGACGTGATGAGCGAAGGCAGGCTGGTGCGGAGATCGCGCCCAACGCCCCTCGGACTCTCGGCGAGCAGCTTCTCGTTGTCCAAGCTCGTCTCCAGCCGACTCGTCGGATGCTCCGCCACCTGCAGCGTGTCGGGGCCCAAGTGATCTCCGCCCTCTGGCCAGGCGTCTAGGCTCTGTGCACTCCCAGTCGGGCCGCCGACTGGTTGGAGGTGGCAGTCGGCCACTTCGAGGCGTGGAAGGGCTCCTCCGCTCGGGCAGGCGCCCGGAGGGCCTTGGAGTTCGTCAAGGCGTGGTATCCTGGGCTGAACCTAGCCCAGTTGGTCACGTTCCGGCAGGAGGCCCACGAGGAGTTTGTGGCAGTGGGGCCTGCGCTCACTCGACGTGCGGCGGTGATCGCCGAGTACACCGAGACCGGCGTCTTCCTCCCCGAGCTGGACGAGGAGGGTGCCGAGGTGCCGCCGAACTGGTTCGGGCTGAACCCGGACGACGACGAGGACTCGGCGGAAGAAATCGCCTCCAGCGACGAGGGCGAGGACGAGGTAGGCGAGGATGGCGAAGACGACGCACCGGAGGACGGAGCGGACGGCCAACCTCAGCTCGATCGGGCCTCAAGCAACGATTCGCGTGTGAGTGCACAGACTGCTGCTGACGGCGACCAAGCCGAGACTCGCCAGATGACCACTCCGTCAGCCGGCGCCGCCGACTCAACCAACCTGCCGGACCCGCCTGCTGCTCCTCTGGCCTAGGCGGCCAGTATTATCTTAACTTTTCCTGCTTAGTAGTCTTTTGAACAAACTTTTTAATTTTGCACAGTTCCACCTGCTGGGGGTGTATTCAAACTTTGTTGAATGCCGGCCGAGGGCCTTTCGCTATGTAAATATTATATCGCATGAGTTGTGCTTTGCCGACTTCCGACTTGTCTTGCTTTCTATTCTTTTGGCTTTTCCCTTTGCCGCCTTCCCTTGGCTGTCGCCTTGGCAGCCAGAAAGCCGCTCTGCGGTCTGTGGCCTGGTCAAGTACTTAGCCATTTGGGAGGACAAGTACTTTGCCGTTTAGAACATAGCAATTTAAGTAAGAAGCCGGCCGGCCGCTCAGCAGCCGGTCGGTTTGGGCGAGGAGCCGGCTTGGCCTATGTGAGTGCTTTTGTCCTTAGTCATTTTTCATGTGGGCACCGTTTCCTGCCTTTAACTCTTGCCGGCCAGACACTCGCTCTCCAAGCTGTGGCTTGTGGCAAGAGAGGGCTTAGATGCTGGCACACTACTTGTCCGACTGCAGGTAGCACCGACATAGTACAAGGCGGCAAGCCCCCGGGCCGACCGGGTCGAACCGGTGCGAGCGTAAGAATGAAATAACACATTCATAGGCATAAATCTTATCAGATAGATAAAAAGGGTAGCTCCCGAGTGCTCCTCGAGGGACCCGATGTCTTTGCGCTTAATACAAAAGGTAGCGTGGTACATACTGCATCAATCAGAAAATCTTGAAGGAGATTTGCATTCCATGGGCGCCTGCTTTCCTTGCAGTCGTCCCTCTTGCGTCTGTAATCGGGCTTCGTGCATCAATCGTAGTAGGAGTCATTGCGCAAAGCCTTGCCGATGATGAAGGGGCCTTCCCAAGGGGCCGAGAGCTTGTGCTGGCCGGCTGTTCATTTGGATCACGGAGCACAAGGTCTTCCTCTTGAAAGGAACTTGCCTTGACCATCCGACTGTGGTAGCGGCGCAGACTCTGCTGGTAGATGGCGGACCGGCTGAGTGCCAACAGCCGGCCCTCTTCCAGCAGATCGACGCCGTCTTCTCGTGCTTCCTTCGCCTCCGCCTCCATGTACATGGTGACGCGAGGTGAATCGAACTCGATGTCAGTTGGGATGACAGCCTCGGCCCCGTACACAAGGAATAAAGGAGTGAATCCGGTTGACTTGTTCGGTGTGGTGCGTAGGCTCCAGAGGAAGGCCGGCAGCTCGTCAACCCTGCAGTCGGCCGAGCACTCCAGTGGCTCGACCAGTCGGGGCTTGATGCCAGACAACATGAGGCCGTTTGCTCGCTCGACTTGGCCGTTTGACTGTGGATGGGCAATGGACGCTAAGTCCAGTCGGATGCCCTGCGTCGCGCAAAAACGGGCCAATGCTTCTTTGGCAAAGTTTGTGTCGTTGTCGGTGATGATGTTGTGCAGTACACTGTACCGGACGGTGATATCTGCGATGAAGGCCACAGCAGTCGGACCATTCAACTTCTTGATTGGTTTTGCTTCAATCCACTTGGTGAATATGTCCATGGCGACTAGCAGATGAGTCATGCCGCTGCGTGCTATCTTGAATGGGCCCACCATGTACAGCCCCCACACAGCAAAGGGCCAAGTGAGAGGGATGGTCTTGAGTGCGGAAGCCGGCAGATGTTGCTTGGAGCTGAATTTCTGGCACCCTTTGCATTTCTTGACCAAATCCTTGGCGTCCTCCAAAGCAGTCGGCCAGAAGAAACCATGGCGGAAAGCTTTGGCGACAAGGGATCTGGAGGCCGCGTGGTGGCCGCACTTGCCTTGGTGGATGTCTTTGAGGATTGCTTGGCCCTTCTCTGGATCTACGTAGCGCTGGAACACGCCAGTGACGCTGCGCCTTACAAGTTCTCTGTTGACGATGGTGTAGGCTGCTGCCCGACGTTGCACCTGTCGGGCCAAGATCTCATCGGTTGGTAGCTCCCTGCTCACCAGAAAGTTGAGGATGGGTTGCGTCCTTGATGGTGCTTCGATTTCATCAACTGCTACTATGGCACTGATACTAGGGCGGTTGGATTGGGAGGCGGCGGGGTGGAGTCGGCCGCCGCTTGCTGTGTCATTGAAGTCCCCGGGCCGACTGTTGCAGCCTCCGGGCCAGGCTCTGGAATCCCTGGGCCGGGTGCGACTGCCGCAGTCCCCGAGCCGACTGCTGCAGCCCCCGGGCCGGGTTCTGAAGTCCCCGGGCTGAGTGTGACTGCTGCAGACCCCGAGCCACCTGCCGAAGTCCCCGGGCCGACTGCTGCAGCCCCCGAGTTGGATCTGACTTCTCCATGGGCGACCGGCACGAAGATAGACTCTGATACCGTCGAAGGCTTGATAGATGGCTTGAGAAGGCGCTGAAGGGAGACGCCGGCTGGTATGACTTGCCGGGTGGAGCCGATCCGTGCCAGGGTATCTGCTTGCTCGTTGTCATTCCGTGGCACGTGAAGGAACTCACATCCTTCAAAATATCCGCTGAGTTGCTGAACGAGGAAGCGGTAGCTCGCCATATTTGCATCCTTGGAGTCCCAGTCGCCAGACGATTGTTGGACCACCAAGTCTGAGTCGCCATAGCACAGGATCCGGCGGATGCCGATCTCTTTGGCCAGCCGGAGTCCGTGTACGAGCGCCTCATACTTGGCCACGTTGTTGTAAGCGGCGAAGTGAATTTGCAGTGTGTATCTGAGCTTGTCGCCCTTGGGAGAGGTAAGGACGACGCCAGCTCCCAAGCCGGTGCGCATCTTCGAGCCATCGGAGTGCATCCGCCAATGGGTGGAATCCGGTGCTGGTGGCAGGTACGGGGTCTCGGCCCAGTCGATGAGGAAGTCGGCCAGCGCTTGGGACTTGATGGTGGTGCGAGGCTGGTAGAAGATGGTGTAGGGGGCCAACTCGATGGCCCATTTGGCCACCCGGCCCGATGCATCTCTGTTGCCTATGATCTCGGCAAGCGGGGCGGTGCAGACAACCGTGATGGGGTGCTCTTGAAAGTATGGCTTGAGCTTCTTGGCGGCAAAATGCACGCCGTAGCACATCTTCTGGTAATGGGGGTAGTTCCGCTTGGAGGCTGACATCACCTCGCTCAAGTAATACATAGGCCTCTAGACCGGCAGTGCTTTGTCGTCTTCTTGGCGCTCTACCACCATGACTGTGCTAACCACCCGGCTGGTGGCGGCGATGTAGAGGAGCATGGGCTCCTTAGCAGTCGGAGTCGCCAGGACAGGCGGCGTGGTCAACATCTTCTTCAGCTGGAGAAAGGCCTCGTCCGCCTTGTCGTTCCATTCAAAGTGAGTGGTTTTCTTCATGAGCTGGTACAGGGGAAGAGCCTTCTCGCCCAGCCGACTGATGAAGCGGCTGATGGATGCCAAGCAGCCGGTAAACTTTTGGACGTCTCGCAGTCGGGTGGGTCTTTCCATCCTTTCGATGGCTTTGATCTTTACAGGGTTGCACTCAATGCCGCGTTCTGAGACCAGGAAGCCAAGGAGCTGGCCGGCTGGTACTCTAAAGACACACTTCTCTGGGTTGAGCTTGATTTGAAAACGGCGCAGGTTATCAAAAGTTTCCTTGAGATCTTCTAAGAGGGTACCGCGCTTCTCCGTCTTCACCACAATATCGTCTACATAGACGTGGGCATTTCTTCCGAGTTGCTTGAGGAGCCACTTCTGCATGCAACGCTGAAACGTGGCACCGGCATTTCTCAAGCCGAATGTCATGGTCAGGTAGCAGAAGGCTCCGAATGGTGTGATGAAGGCGGTCTTCAGGCGGTCGGCCGGGTTCAACTTGATCTGGTGGTACCCTGAGTAGGCATCCAAAAAACTCAGCAGCTCGCATCCGGCTGTGGAGTCTATCACTTGTTCAATCCGAGGAAAAGCAAACGGATCTTTGGGGCAGGCTTTGTTGAGGCTGGTGTAATCAATGCACATGCGCCATTTGTTGTTCTTCTTCAGTACAAGGACTAGATTGGCAAGCCACTCTGGAAAGAATACTTCCATAATGAAGCCGGCTGCTAGGAGCCGGGCTATCTCTTCACCAACAATTCTTCTCTTCTCCTCTGACAGGCGGCGGAGGGGTTGTTTGACCGGCTTGGCATCTGCTCTGACATGTAGCTTGAGCTCGGTGAAATCCGTCCGAACACCCGACATGTCCTTGGGAGACCATGCAAAGATGTCCCGGTTCTCACGGAGGAAATCGACGAGCTCGCTTTCCTATTTGCTGTCGAGATTGGTCCCTATGACAGCAAACCTCTCCGGGTGGTTCAGGTCCAAGGGTATCTTCTTGGTTTCTTTGGCCGGCTGGAAGGAGCCCTGGGTCTCCGACTCCTTGGGGTCGGGCGGCAGGTCCGGCTGCTTGCTGGCCATGGCCACAACCCGGTCAAGGAGCTTCTTCTCAACAGTAATCACAAGGGACTCGGCCAGCCGGCTGCTAGCTGCGGCACAAGCGGCCGACTTCTTGTAGTCTCCAGATACGGTGATAATTCCCTTGGTTCCCGGCATCTTCATCTTGAGGTAAGCATAATGCGGCACCGCCATCAACTTGGCTAAAGCTGGCCGGCCTAGGAGCGCATGATAAGGGCTCTCCAGGTCGACCACCTCGAACAAAATTGCCTCGTGGCGGAAATGATCCTTGTCTCGAGGACATCTATCTTGATCTTGCCGATTGGTGAGCAGGAAAGGCCGGGCACAATACCGTGGAAGACAGTCCGACTGGGCTGGAGCTGCTTCACTTTGATGCTCAACTTCTCCATGGTATCGCGGTAAAAGATGTTGATGCTGCTACCGCCATCTATCAGGACCCGGGAGAAACGAGCAGCTCGCCTCTCTGTTGCAAAGGTGGCATCCAACACCAGGGCATAAGAACCCGGAGAAGGCATCACTTCCGGGTGGTCGGCTCGGCTCCAGCTGATGGGCTTCTCGGACGAGTGCATGAACTCCGGGACTTCAGAGGCGACAGCGTTGACTTCTTGGTGCTGCTCGCGCCGGCTGTGCTTATCATCGGCCACACTGATGAAGACGACATAGGCTCCATGCTCTTCAGGGAATTCATCTTGGATGGCGCCGACTGCTGGACAGGCCGCTGGCTGCTGAGGAGGCGGAGGCGGCAGGCCAGCAGGCGGCTGAGGCAGCAATCCTTCACCCTTGGAGATTCGGGTGAGCAAGTGGCACTTCTGGTGATGTGGTTGGACGGCTTCGCGCCGCCATGGAACTTGCAAGGAGCATCGAGGGTTTGCTCATAGGAGAAGGCGGGTGGCCAAGCCGGCTTGCCGCCTTTCTGACGTTTGGGGCCGGGTTGCCCCTCCGGCTGCTGGTCTTCAACTGTCGCCACCTGCCGGCTGGTGGAAGCCGGCATCGGGGCTTTGCGCTTGTTGTCGTTCTGCTGCTGGCGCCGACTGGAGTCGCCAGCTAGTGTTCTGGGAGCCGGCGGGAGCACCTTCCCAAACGTGTCCACCTGAAGCTCCGACTTCATGGAGGAGTTGGTAGTGGCGTACTTGTCTGCTATGATCAGCAGTTCGTCGAGTGTAGCCGGCTCGTCGCAGAGAAGTCGGTGCTTGAGTAGGGTGCCATCTCTGCACCCGGCTGTGAAGTATTCTATGGCTTGCACCTCGTGCACCCCTTCGCAGGAGTTGCGCAGTTCGGCCCACCGCGTCAGGTAGTCGCGAGTGGATTCGGTAGGGCCTTGGACGCACAGAGAGAGCTAGCGAGGCTTGGACGGCCGCTTGTAGGTGCTGGTGAAGTTGCGGATGAAGACCTTGGTGAAATCTACCCAGTTGTTGACGTTGTAGGGCTTCAGGCTATTTAGCCAAATCCGGGTCGTGCCCTGAAGCATGAGGGGGACGTACTTCACGTCAACGCGCTTGTTGTCGTTTGCTATGTTGACTGCGGTGGAGAAGTCGACCAGCCAATCTTCCGGCTTCACAGAGCCGTTGTACTTGGGCGTATGTCGTGGGAGCGAGAACCCTTTGGGGAAGGGCTCGTTGCGAATGCGGCGGCCAAAACAAGGTGGACCAATTGCATCTTCTTCTTCTAGCGCCAGGGATCGAGCCAGGCGAACGATCCGATGGCAGGCATCGTTTTCTCCAATTCCTTCACGGCGGCCTAGTCGGCCGCTGAACATCGGGTGCTCAACTGGCGGCGGGGATGCATACCTCTCTCTGCGAGGAGGAGGAGGAGGAGGAGGAGGAGGAGGAGGCGGACGATCGTCCCGCCACTCCACGGCTCGTGGGCGGCCGTCTTGGTCGCACTCGATGGTGATGCGCGTGCGGCTGTGGCTAGCTGATGACCCACAAGTATAGGGGATCTATCGTAGTCCTTTCGATAAGTAAGAGTGTCGAACCCAACGAGGAGCAGAAGGAAATGATAAGCGGTTTTCAGCAAGGTATTCTCTGCAAGTACTGAAATAAGTGGTAACAAATAGTTTTGTGATAAGATAAATTGTAACGAGCAATAAGTAACAAAAGTAAATAAAGTGCAGCAAGGTGGCCCAATCCTTTTTGTAGCAAAGAACAAGCCTGGACAAACTCTTATATAAGGAAAAGCGCTCCCGAGGACACATGGGAATATCGTCAAGCTAGTTTTCATCACGTTCATATGATTCGCGTTCGGTACTTTGATAATTTGATATGTGGGTGGACCGGTGCTTGGGTGTTGTTCTTACTTGAACAAGCATCCCACTTATGATTAACCTCTATTGCAAGCATCCGCAACTACAACAAAAGTATTAAGGTAAACCTAACCATAGCATGAAACATATGGATCCAAATCAGCCCCTTACGAAGCAACACATAAACTAGGGTTTAAGCTTCTGTCACTCTAGCAACCCATCATCTACTTATTACTTCCCAATGCCTTCCTCTAGGCCCAAATAATGGTGAAGTGTTATGTAGTCGACGTTCACATAACACCACTAGAGGCTAGACAACATAAATCGCATCAAAATATCGGACGAATACCAAATTCACATGACTACTAATAGCAAGACTTCTCCCATGTCCTTAGGAACACACGTAACTACTCACAGAGCATATTCATGTTCATAATCAGAGGGGTATTAATATGCATAAAGGATCTGAACATATGATCTTCCACCAAATAAACCAACTAGCATCAACTACAAGGAGTAATCAACACTACTAGCAACCTACTAGTACCAATCCCGCTTGGAGACAAGAATTGGATACAAGAGATGAACTAGGGTTTTGAGATGAGATGGTGCTGGTGAAGATGTTGATGGAGATTGCCCTCTCCCGATGAGAGGAGCGTTGGTGATGACGATGGCGATGATTTCCTCCCGAGGGAAGTGTCCTCGGCAGAATAGCTCTGCACGGAGCCCTAGATTGGTTCCGCCAAGGTTCCGCCTCGTGGCGTGAGTTTCGTCGAAAGGTTGCTTATGATTTTTCCTCGATGAAAGACCTCATATAGCAAAAGATGGCCATCGGAGAGCCAAGAGGGGCCCACGAGGTAGGGGCGCGCCTAGGGGTAGGCGCGCCCACCCTCGTGGGCTGTGTGGGTCCCCTCTGGTGAACTTCTTACGCTCAATATTTTTATTATTTTCAAAATAACTTTCTTGGAGTTTTAGGACTTTTGGAGTTGTGCAGAATAGGTTTCTAATATTTGCTCCTTTTCCACTGTAATTCCAAATGCGGCATTCTCCTCCTTATTTAAACCTTGTAAAATAAGAGATAATAGGCATAAGTATTGTGACATAACGTGTAATAACAACCCATAATGCAATAAATATCGATATAAAAGCATGATGCAAAATGGACGTATCAACTCCCCCAAGCTTAGACCTCGCTTGTCCTCAAGCGAAAGCCGATAACGATAAATATGTCCCCATGTCTAGAGGTAGAGGTGTCGATAAAAATAAAATACGGACATGAAGGCATCATGATTATTTTCATAACAACAACATATATAGATATTGTCATATGATTTCTTATGCTCAAGTAATAATCCATTCACAATGCAAAAGTACGAGTCATTAACTTTACTGAGAACCAACAAACTATAATCTCAGTCATTGAAGCAATTGTAATTTATCATAACATCAGAAAGAGTCTATGTCAGAGCTCAATAGCAAGTCCACATACTCAACTATCATTTAATCTTTCATAATTGCTAACACTCACGCGATACTTGTGGTTACGGAGTTTTAGTCAGACATAGAGAAATATAGGGGCTTATAGTTTTGCCTCCCAACCTTTTACCTCAAGGGTAGTGTCAACAATAATAACTCATGCTCCACTACATCCAATTAGATATATCTATCAGGATCTTTCCAACATACTGTGCTTGCCAAAAGATAAAATGAAAAAGGAAAGGTGAAGATCACCATGACCCTTGCATAACGTAGGAGATAATAAATAAAAGATAGGCCCTTCGCAGAGGGAAGCAGAGGTTGCCATACGCTTTTATGGTTGGATGCACAAAATCTTAATGCGAAAGGACGTCACTTTATATTGCCCCTTGTGATATGAAACTTTATTATGCAGTCCATCGCTTTTATTTCTTCCACATCACAAGATCGTATAAAGTTTATTTTCTCCCACACTAATAAGTCATACATATTTAGAGAGCAATTTTTCTTGCTTTGCACCGATGAAAACTTACTTGAAGGATCTTACTCAATCCATAGGTAGGTATGGTGGACTCTCACGGGAAAACTGGTTTAAGGGTTTTTGGAAGCACAAGTAGTATCTCTACTTGGTGCTGAGAATTTGGCTAGCATGAGGGGGAAAGGCAAGCTCAACATGTTGGATGATCCATGACAATATACTTTATCTCAGATATAAGAAAACATAACCCATTACGTTGTCTTCCTTGTCCAACATCAACTCTTTAGCATGTCATATTTTAATGAGTGCTCCCAATCATAAAAGATGCCAATGATATATTTATATGTGAAACCTCTCTTTCCTTATTACTTCCTATTAATTGCAACGATGACCAAAGCTATGTTTGCCAATTCCCAACAATTTTTAATCATCATGCTCCTTCTATGTGAAGTCATTACTCTAGATAAGATCAATATGATCTCTTTACTTCTTTTATTCTTTTCTCTTTTCTTTTATTCACTCAAGATCATGGCAAAACAATCAAGCCCTTGACTCAACACTAATCTTTATTATATAGCTCACGGACTCGATTACATAGAGAGATCATAAAGCAAAACCCAAAACTAGATCATGCCATAAACTTTATTCTACTAGATCAAGATACTACTAATAGGATCGAACTAAGAAAAACGGTAAAGATAGGAGTGTGATGGTGATACGATACCGGGGCACCTCCCCCAAGCTTGGCAATTGCCAAGGGGAGTGCCCATACCCATGTGATTATGTCTCCTTTGTTGGTGAAGAAGCTGGAGGTGTTGTTGATGATGGATAGTCGCACATCGAGCGTAAGAGGTCCTCCAGCTTGCGGATAATGCCCTTGAGTGCAACAATATGCTCCTTCAACAAAATATTTTCTCGTGTAAGATACTTATTCTGTATACGAGATAACTCAATCATCTTGAAAGGTTCGATCTCAGTTGGGGTAAGAAGATTATGATCAAGTTGAAGGATGTCTTCTGCTGCCGGAGCTTGATCCTCCGTGACCTTCTTGATCCTTTCATCCTTTTTGATCTCCATGGGTTCTTCCCTCTTCAGATCTATCTTCATTAGCCAAGCATTGTTGTCACCATTGTTGGAGGAGGGGGACGACATGATGCCTGGCCTCGGCAACCCTGACAGAAAACAGCTCGAAACAAGAACAAAGGATAATTGCGTGATACGGGAGTCAAAAACCTTCGGGAGAATATAAAATGAATTTTTACCGACCAAAATATGTATCGTGCAAGAAAACAGAGTCCGGAAGGCACACGAGGTGCCCACGAGGTAGGGAGGCGCGCCCAGGGGGTAGGGCGCGCCCTCCACCCTTGTGGAGCCCTCGTGTCCTTCCTGGACTGCTATTTATTTTTCTATTTTTCTAAATATTCCAAAACGGAGAAATATTGCATTAAAAACTGTTTTGGAGTCGGTTTACTTACCGTACCACATACCTATTCCTTTTCGGAGTCTGAAACGTTCTGGAAAGTGTCTCTTATGTATTCCTCCGGGGTTACGGTTTCGATAACATTGGTTTCAACATTTATGGGATTACCCGAGATATAGTGTTTGATCCTTTGACCGTTTACCACCTTCGGATTTTTGCCTTCAAAGTTGTTGATTTTTATGGCACCGGAACGATAGACCTCCTCGATAACGTAGGGGCCTTCCCATTTAGAGAGAAGTTTTCCTGCAAAAAATCTTAAACGAGAGTTGTATAGCAATACATAATCACCTACATTAAACTCACGCTTTTGTATCCTTTTGTCAAGCCATCTTTTAACTTTTTCTTTAAAAAACTTGGCATTTTCATATGCTTGGGTTCTCCATTCATCAAGTGAGCTAATATCAAATAACCTCTTTTCACCCGCAAGTTTGAAATCATAATTGAGCTCTTTAATATCCCAATATGCCTTATGTTCTAGTTCGAGAGGTATGACATGCTTTTCCATAAACCATTTTATACGGAGACATGCCCATAGGATTTTTATATGCGGTTCTATAGGCCCATAATGCATCATCAAGTTTCTTGGACCAATTCTTTCTAGAACTATTGACAGTCTTTTGCAAAATTAATTTGATCTCTCTATTACTCAATTCTACTTGACCACTAGACTGTGGGTGATAAGGGGATGCAATTCTATGATTAACATCATATTTAGCAAGCATTTTACGGAAAGCACCATGAATAAAATGTGAACCACCATCAGCCATTAAATATCTAGGGACTCCAAACCTCGAAAAATAACTTCTTTAAGCATTTTAATAGAAGTGTTATGATCAGCACTACTAGTTGGAATAGCTTCTACCCACTTAGTAACGTAATCAACAGCAACTAAAATATGTGTGTATCCATTGTTGGCAGGAAAAGGTCCCATATAATCAAAGCCCCAAACATCAAATGGTTCAATAACAAGTGAATAGTTCATAGGCATTTCTTGGCGTCTACTAATATTACCAATTCTTTGACATTCATCACAAGATAAGACAAACTTACGGGCATCCTTGAAGAGAGTAGGCCAATAAAAACCGGATTACAATACCTTATGTGCAGTTCTATCTCCAGCGTGGTGTCCTCCATAAGCCTCGGAGTGACACTTGCGTAGGATCTGTTCCTATTCATGCTCAGGTACACAACGTCTAATAACACCATCTACTCCTTCTTTATAAATATGCGGGTCATCCCAAAAGTAATGTCTTAAATCATAGAAGAACTTTTTCTTTTGCTGGTATGTGAAACTAGGTGGTATAAATTTAGCAACAATGTAATTAGCATAATCAGCATACCATGGAGTACTACAAGAAGTACTTATAACATTTAATTGTTCATCAGGAAAGCTATCATCAATAGGTAGTGGGTCATCAAGAACATTTTCTAACCTAGACAAGTTGTCTGCAACGGGGTTCTCAGCTCCCTTTCTATCAACAATATGCAAATCAAATTCCTGTAGTAAGAGAACCCATCTAATAAGTCTAGGTTTAGCATCTTTCTTCTCCATAAGGTATTTAATAGCAGCATGATCAGTGTGGATAGTTACTTTAGAATCAACAATATAAGGTCTGAACTTATCACAAGCAAATACAACTGCTAACAGTTCTTTTTCAGTAGTAGCATAATTTTTTTGAGCATTGTCTAGAGTCTTACTAGCATAATGGATGACATTTAATTTCTTATCAACTCTTTGCCCCAGAACAGCACCTATAGCATAATCACTAGCATCACACATAATTTCAAAGGGTAAATTCCAATCAGGTGGCTGAACAATAGGTGCAGAGATCAATGCTTTCTTAAGTATTTCAAATGCTTCTACACAAGCATCATCAAAGACAAATGGTATATCTTTTTGTAATAAATTAGTCAGAGGCCGAGAGATTTTTGAGAAGTCCTCAATGAACCTCCTATAAAATCCGCCGTGACCAAGGAAACTTCTTATACCTTTGATGTCCTTGGGACATGGCATCTTTTCAATAGCATCAACCTTGGCTTTATCAACTTCAATACCTCTTTTCGAAACTTTATGCCCCAAGACAATACCTTCATTAACCATAAAGTGGCACTTTTCCCAATTCAAGACAAGATTAGTTTCTTCACATCTCTGCAGAACTCGATCAAGGTTGCTCAAGCAATCATCAAAAGAAGATCCATAGACGGAAAAGTCGTCCATGAAAACCTCACAAATCTTTTCACAAAATTCAGAGAATATAGCCATCATGCATCTTTGAAAGGTAGCAGGTGCATTACATAAACCAAAAGGCATACGTCTATAAGCAAAAGTACCAAAAGGGCAAGTAAAAGTGGTCTTTGATTGATCTTTAGTTGACACAGGTATTTGAGAGAAACCGGAATAACCATCTAGAAAGCAATAATGTGTATGTTTGCATAATCTTTCTAGCATTTGATCAATAAAAGGTAAGGGGTAATGATCCTTTTAAGTAGCCTTATTTAATTTATGGAAATAAATTACCATCCTATAACCTGTAATAATTCTTTGCGGAATCAATTCATCTTTATCATTAGGAACAACAGTAATACCTCCCTTTTTAGGGACACAATGGACAGGACTTACCCACTGACTATTAGCAACGGGATAAATTATACCTGCCTCCAGAAGCTTTAGTATTTCTTTTCTTACCACTTCTTTCATTTTAGGATTCAGACGTCGTTGGTGATCACGAACTGGTTTGGTATCTTCTTCCAAATTTATTTTATGTTGACACAGAGTGGGCTGATGCCCTTAAGATCATCAAGAGTATATCCAATAGCAGCACGGTGCTTCTTCAGAGTTTCAATAATCTCTCTTCTTCATGCTCTAAAAGGTTAGCACTAATAATAACAGGATATATCTTCTTTTCATCAAGATAAGCATATTTAAGATTATCAGGCAACGGTTTAATCTCAAACACGGGATCACCCTTGGGTGGAGGAGGATCCCCTAGGATTTCAACAGGCAAATTGTGTTTCAGAATAGATTCCTGCTTAAAGAATACTTCATCTATTTCCCTTCTTTCATTCATAAACATATCATTTTCATGGTCTAGCAAATATTGTTCTAAAGGATCACTAGGAGGTATATCAATAGAGGCAAGACCAATAATTTCATCCTTACTAGGTAATTCTTCTTCACGGTGTTGTCTACTAAATTTAGAGAAATTAAACTCATGAATCATATCATCCAAGCCAATAGTAACAACATTCTTTTCGCAGTCAATCTTAGCATTAACGGTGTTCAAGAAGGGTCTCCCAAAAATAATGGACAAAAGCTATCTTGTGGGGAACCAAGAACAAGAAAATCAGCAGGATATTTAGTTTTCCCACACAAGACTTCAACATCTCTAACAATTCCCATTGCTGATATAGTATCTCTATTAGAAAGTTTAATTGTGACATCAATATCTTCTAACTCAGCAGGTGAAATTTCATGCTTAATTTCTTCGTACAAGGCAATAGGTATAACACTAGCACTAGCACCCATATCACATAAGCCATGATAACAATGATCTCCTATTTTAACAGAAATAACAGGCACGCCTACCATAGGTCTATGTTTATCTTTAACACAAGGTTTAGCAATTCTAGAAGTTTCACCGCAGAAATGAATAACATGCCCATCAATATTATCAGACAAGAGATCTTTAACAATAGCAATATTAGGTTCTACTTTAACTTGCTCAGGAGGTGTATAAGTTCTAATATAACTTTTAGGAACCACAGTTGAAGCTTTAGCATGATCCTTTATCCTAACAGGAAAATGTGGTTTCTCAACATAAGAAGTAGGAACAATAGGATCATTATAAGTGACAGTCTTTTCTTTAACTTTAGTAGGTGCAGCTACTTTTACTTCTATGGGAGAATGATATTTAAACCACTTCTCCTTGGGGAGATCAACATAAGTAGCAAAAGATTCACAGAACGAAGCTACTATCTCAGAGTCAAGTCCATATTTAGTGCTAAATTTACGGAAAACATCGGTATCCATAAAAGATTTAACACAATCAAACTTAGGTGTCATACCTGACTCCTTACCTTCGTCGAGATCCCAATCTTCAGAGTTGTGTTTAATTCTATCCAATAAATTCCATTTGAATTCAATAGTCTTCATCATAAAAGAGCCAGCACAAGAAGTATCGAGCATGATGCGATTGTTTTCAGAAAGCCGAGCATAAATTTTTTGAAGAATTATTTCTCTTGAGAGCTCATGATTGGGGCATGAATATAACATTTATTTAAGCCTCCCCCAAGCTTGAGCGATGCTTTCTCCTTCGCGAGGTCAAAAATTATATATATAATTGCGATCACGATAAACAAGATGCATAGAATAATACTTTTGATGAAATTCCAACTTCATTCATTTATAGTTCCATGATCCTGTATCATCACATAGCCTATACCATGTCGATGCGTCTCCCTTCAAAGATAAAAGGAAGACCTTCTTCTTAACAACATCATCGGGTATACCTGCAAGCTTAAATGATCGACAAACTTCATCCACATATGTTAGGTGCTCATCAGGATGTTTTGTTCCATCTCCTGTAAAAGGGTTATCAAGCAGTTTTTCTAACACACCCGAAGGAACTTCAAAGGGAATAATTTCATTTTCAGTAGGTTCAATAGGTTGAGGAGCAATTCTTTGCTCTACTGGTCGGGGTGAAGATACCCCGAACAAGCCCCTCAGAGGATTACTTTCCATAGTAACAAGTGACAGTAAATTTCAGCACACTATACAATTTTTTTTCTTACCAAATTCCACCTACCAAAGGCGCTTCACTCCCCGGCAACAGCGCCAGAAAAGAGTCTTGATGACCCACAAGTATAGGGGATCTATCGTAGTCCTTTTGATAAGTAAGAGTGTCGAATCCAACGAGGAGCAGAAGGAAATGATAAGCGGTTTTCAGCAAGGTATTCTCTGCAAGTACTGAAATAAGTGGTAACAAATAGTTTTGTGATAAGATAAATTGTAACGAGCAATAAGTGACAAAAGTAAATAAAGTGCAGCAAGGTGGCCAAATCCTTTTTGTAGCAAAGGACAAGCCTGGACAAACTCTTATATAAGGAAAAGCGCTCCCGAGGACACATGGGAATATCGTCGAGCTAGTTTTCATCACGTTCATATGATTCGCGTTCGGTACTTTGATAATTTGATATGTGGGTGGACCGGTGCTTGGGTGCTTTTCTTACTTGAACAAGCATCCCACTTATGATTAACCTCTATTGCAAGCATCCGCAACTACAACAAAAGTATTAAGGTCAACCTAACCATATCATGAAACATATGGATTCAAATCAGCACCTTATGAAGCAACGCATAAACTAGGGTTTAAGCCATCACTCTACCAACCCATCATCTACTTATTACTTCCCAATGCCTTCCTCTAGGCCCAAATAATGGTGAAGTGTTATGTAGTCGACGTTCACATAACACCACTAGAGGCTAGACAACATACATCTCATCAAAATATCGAACGAATACCAAATTCACATGACTACCAATAGCAAGACTTTCCCCGTGTCCTCAGGAACAAACGTAACTACTCACAAATCATATTCATGTTCATAATCAGAGGGGTATTAATATGCATAAAGGATCTGAACATATGATCTTCCACCAAATAAACCAACTAGCATCAACTACAAGGAGTAATCAACACTACTAGCAACCTACTAGTACCAATCCCGGACTTGGAGACAATAATTGGATACAAGAGATGAACTAGGGTTTTGAGATGAGATGGTGCTGGTGAAGATGTTGATGGAGATTGCCCTCTCCCGATGAGAGGACCGTTGGTGATGACGATGGCGATGATTTCCCCCTCCCTGAGGGAAGTGTCCCCGGCAGAATAGCTCTACCGGAGCCCTAGATCGGTTCCGCCTCGTGGCGGCGGAGTTTCATCCCAAAAGGTTGCTTATGATTTTTTCCTCGACGAAAGACCTCATATAGCAGAAGATGGCCATCGGAGAGCCAGCGGGGGCCCACGAGGTAGCGGGTGAACTTCTTCCGCTCAATATTTATTATTTCCAAAAATAACTTTCGTGGAGTTTCAGGACTTTTGGAGTTGTGCAGAATAGGTCTCTAATATTTGCTCCTTTTCCATCCCAGAATTCCAGCTGCCGTCATTCTCCCTCCTTATGTAAACCTTGTAAAATAAGAGAGAATAGGCATAAGTATTATGACATAACATGTAATAACAGCCCATAATGCAATAAATATCAATATTAAAGCATGATGCAAAATGGATATATCACTAGCTGCCTGCTCTTTGTCTCTTCGGTCGCGGGCGCCACCCGCTGTCGGCGTCCGGGAGGTCGCGCCTTGCTCTCGGCGGGGGGGGGGGGGAGGAGGATTCTCAGCGTGCGCGTCGGGTTCCACCACGCGGCGGCTGGCTTCTTGCTGCGCAGCAGCCGCGTCAATGAGCCACTGAACGTGCTCCGTCATGCGGCGACGCTCGTCATCTTCTAGGTGGTCCAGCTCGTCTGCTGCCCCCTGGGCAGCACGTATGTTTTCCGCGGGAATGGCATAGACCGGGCGGTCTACTCCAAACATGCTGGCGATGGTGGCCCCACGTTGTCGGACCATGCCCACGCGGCTGGGTTCACCAGCAGCTGGTGTGCCGTCGATGGCGCGGTCGATCTCGCGCTGATACGCCTCGGAGAGGCGTCTCATGATAGCTAACTTCTTGGTGCTCTCAAAGAGCGCGACTCGGAAGGCTTCTAAGGTCTTGGCGTTGGCATCTGCCGCGATGGGCGCGGAGAGGTCTTGCAACGCCGCTTGCAGCGGGTCGTGGCCGGATCCGCCAGAGGCTCCATCATGGCTGATGACGAGCACCTTCGTGACGTTGCTGCCGTTGTTGTCCGCACGGGGGAGCGGATCGTCGATGACCACCACGTTGGTGGGGAAGGCATCGAGGGATGCCGTGTCGGAGTCGACAAGCATCGGGTCAGTGGAGCCGATCGACTATAGGTCGGAGGCCAGCTCGTTGGCGATGTGGAGCTTGCCGAGGAGGTCGATGGGGCAGCTCTCGGAGCTGGCTGCTCTCGCATCGGGTGCGGGCTCGTTGGAGAGGAGAATCTCGCCGATGAGATCAGCGAGGCAGCTCGCCGCGCAGGTGACTTCCGCGCCATGCAGCGCGTCGGCGCGAACGCCATCAGGCGTGCCGGGCTGGCTGCGCTTGCCAGGGAGGAAGAGGGTTCCCGTCCAGAACAGATCTCTGGACGACGGTGCACCAAGCCCCACGGTGGGCGCTAAATGTCGAGGGTTTCGTGCGACATATGCCAATGGATGGCTTATCATGGTGGGGGAGAGTAATACTTCGCCGGTGCCTGGAAACGGGATAAGGCGTAAACACGAACGCCAATGCACTTTACCCAGGTTCGGGGCTCTCCTAGGAGATAACACCCCTAGTCCTGCTCTGCGGGGTCTCTGCATGATCACTATCTCAACAAGTTGCTACAAGCTTGCTCCTTGAGCTTTTTGGCTAGAGGAAGAAGAAGGGCCAGGCTAGCTCTACTCTTCTCTCTATGTGTGGATGTTGTATAAGGGGCTGAGCCCTTTGCATGGGTGCCTGAGGGGTTTATATAGGCCTACCCCCCCCAGGGGTACAATGGTAATCCAGCTGGGTGTAGGACCCGACCGTCAATGTCTCTGACGGCCGGCTTCTCCGCCGGCAGCTGGGGCCCACCGCCTGGTGGGTCTCGCCGGCTGTCTCATACTTGGCTGACAGGCCGAGCCCGCCGCTTGCGGGTTCTGCCGGCTGCTCAACACTGTAGCCGTTCTGCTGATGATGTGTGGTTTGTCGGGGAGAGGGTGGCTACAGTTCCGCCGCCTGGTGGGCGTTCACTGTAGCCACTCCCCGTCTCTTCTAGTTAATGATGCACAAACTCCAAGGAAGGGGGAGGGCCGCCTGCCAGAAGCCGGCCTCCCCCTGAGCCGACTGGTCGGGACTCGCTGCCTTCTGGCATCTCACGGACAGGTAGGGCCCGCCGCTGGTGGGCCGTACCGACAGCCCGTCGTGGGAGCATGGCTCCCTCTACCATGGGTGATGTCACGAGCAGCATGGTAACAGTGCACTACAAGAAATATGTCTACTTGTGACCCTCACTATTGGCCGCTGAAAGGTCATAGTTTTTCATTTGCGACTTTTTTGTGACCAAAAACAGAAGGTCAAAAGCTGGCAGTCGTAAACTGAAATTAACGACCTTCTCTGTGATATGTAAAAGGTCGTTGTTTCTTCGACCAAAATTTTGGTCACTAGCAGCCTCCCCAAGCCAGCGTGGCAAGCTGGCGTGAATAAGAATCAGCCCGGTCCGATTAGGTGTCTATATGGGCCAAGCCCATTAATTCAGCCTATTTATTTTTTTCCTTTCATTTTTTGTCAGCTACATGGGCCAAGCCCAACAGCCATTTATTTTTTTAGGCCAGTCTTTTACAATATACATTTTTTCGGGCCTCAACGTTTTTCCAGCCCACTTGTCAGTTTTCTTTTATTTCTTTTTCATTTTAAAGTAGGTTGCCAGGATCACTCTTTCTGTAACACACGATTATTTCTATATTTGTGCATAATATTTGATTCAAAAAGAGCCAATAAGGCATAATATTTCATACAATAGCCAAGCAAAGAAATTACAATGATACAGATATACAGATAACTAGTCCAGTGAGCTAAAACGCATTGCTAGTTACAGTACAAATATGGTTTTCAGGTAAAATACAAATCTGGTATTTAGCTAAAATACAATTAAGATAAACAGATAACTTGTCTAGTGAGCTAAAACGCATTGCTGGGTGTGGGTTTTCTTCAGGATTCTTCTTCCCAGAGCTCCAACTTCTGAAGACTGAAGGCCAGCATCTGCAAATAATAAATTATGATAAGTTAGAAACATAATCAAGTGAATCCATGAATATAAAATTCTCATAACGATGAAAAATTGCTGCAAAACTTTAGATTTAACAGGAAACAATGCATATAACATTCTCATAATAGCAAAAATAGAGAGATATTTTGCAAATGATAAGTACCAAAGACAAAGGTGCAAGTTAACACAATAGATGGACAGTACAAGCTACAAGCAAATGATTTTCCACTTTAGAACAGGGCACATGCATCAATGTTTATAGTCAGGAACAAAGAAGACAATGCTGGAAGAGGCCAAAGAGATGAAATACCCTTGGGGGGCGAAGATGGTGAAATGATGGTGCCTTGTTCTTAGACAGCTCAAGGAGCACCTGATATAAAAAAATAGGCGTTTAAAGGAAAAAATAGCCTGATTGTAGGCTCCAATCAGCCTGCATACAACAAGTAATAAAACTGTTAGGAGAGAGTATACAGCTACCAGTAGCATGCATAAAACAACTTTGATGATGTAATATTTATTAAAAATGACAGGCCAGGTTTCAAGTATAAACGACTAATGGAGCATGCAACAAATGTATTTGATACCAACTTAACTAATTCCACATGAATATTGTACATTCCAATATACACAATCACTCCAAGATTAAGCTTATTCAGCCAATAAAATAAAGAGGATCACCGCCATAATGGACCAATGGGTACAAATCGACCCAAAAAATCCCAGAGAAGCTAAAGCACAAAAATAATCAACACTCCCCAGAAGCATGCTGAATTAATCATTTAATCCCAACATCTAGGTACCACAGTACATAACATCACACAATTAAAGAAGAAAGTTCGACAGTTCAAGACATTCAGGAAAATAAATAAGAACGGGATTGCACATGCGAACTTGTACTATGCATAAATGGCAATCTAACTCGAAACAAGGAACAAATTTCCCCATGCATGTCCCTGTACAGCCTATACAACAATTCTACATATGCTTCAAGAGGGCGGACAAACCCAACTTGATTTGGTACATCAACCCATATAGACACATATCATGTTGAATAAGAAAAGCATGCATGGTACACTCATCCTAATCAACGTGGTAGTAGCACATTCTCATATGAATGGAACAAGCAGTCGCACAACTTGATGAATGGATTAAAACTGAGACATTTAATTATTTGCAGAATTGAAATTGTTCAAAACATGCAGTTGTACTATCGGAAGTGTATCTGCATCAGACCTTAGCAATCACAAATGATAAATGCAGAAGTAAAACGAAAGTAATATTCTTGATCTATATATACAGCTAGAAGGAGTACCTGAAATGCAAGTCATGTTAACCCTATATATACAAATAAATACAATGACACCAGTAATACAAGTACAAAACTTTGTGTGTTCCCGTTGGCTTGTTACTAATGTGTTGTTATACTACTTTGTTGTTAGTTCATATGTACAGAGGGCTAACGTGAAATTCCAGAATGGGATATACATCCATTATCTTGGATGGCCGATGCTGCCTGCATGAGAGTCACCATGTTGCCTATAATTCCATCAAGAAAAATACCATCAGTATCATGATCGGAGTTTCAGAGCAAGAATAGTGAAGGCAATTATGCTATAAACAACAAGGAGATGATGCAAACTCTAACGAAGTAGGCATAGAGTAACAACAGCTCCATTACACTTAAGCTGCTGCTACCTGCATATACTAAATGGAACTAGAAGTATGTCGACTACTAGACATCCATGAATGATGCCCAGGAGTATTGATTTGGAAACAATCACTCCTCCAATACTGATAAATTTTGGAGTATTAATTCGAAAAATGACCTATTATTGCTCTCTGACCTGGTTTTATACTTGCTGTCTGACACAAGTAGGGCCATGAACAAGTTTCTGTTTCAAAAAACTTCCTTCACAATGCAATATTTTGGGAATGGCGTAATCATACAACTTGTAAGAGATGGACTCGAGGATGGTAAGGAAACATCGGATGAGGGGAGGGAAGGTGCACGGGGCGCTTGTACTCGTTGCCAAGCGAGCGATCAACCGCTATGACAGGTTTGAGGACCCCCGTCGCCACGCTGACGAGAGCCGCCTCCATGGTCATGCTAGCTCAGAGCTCGGACAGTCAACCGTGCGTGGAGCCGTGGAGGTCAGGTTGCTGAATGCACGGACAGTAATAGCTAGCTCCAAATTGACAACCTGAAAAGAAGATTGGTTAGTACACTGAAAAGAGTAAATAGCCAGCTCCAAAGTTAAGGTACCACTACTAGGGAAAAGGCTAGCAGCAGCGCGGGTTTTAGATGTATCAGTAGCGTGGGTATAGGCACTACTAATAAGGCGCTGCAGCTATTGCTTAGCAGCAGCGCGTGCCAGCCCGCGCTACTGCTAGGACAAATAGCTGCAGCGTTTGTTCGTTACCACGCTGCTGCTAAGGTAACTACTTGCAGCGTGTTTTACGCCCATCGCTACTAGTACATTTTTTATTTTTATTGTATTTATGCGCCATCATACAAATATTGGTACAATACTAGTTATGAGGTTTACATCATTATGTCCATAACAGTGTGTCAAATGAAGGTGGATTAGGTTCAAGTGGAGGCAATATGTGGTGCATGTCAAAAGTATACTACTAATCCAAACTTGATCTAGTTTGGACTAGTAGTACTTTCGATGTGCACCACATGTTGCCTCCACTTGAATCTCATCCGCCAAAGACAAGATATTTAATCATCATCATGGTCATTACCACCAATAGTATTTATTTAATCACCACTAACACTAGCTAATAATAATCATCATAGTCATTACCACCAACACTAGCTATTTTATCATCATAGTAATAGTGTAGCACATCATCATCCTGAAACTCATTTCTAGCTAGCTAATCACTCCTGCTGCTCTCTCTTAGGTAAAACAACATAAAACATGTGTAGCTCTCCTCCTTGATCAAGTTGGAGCATGCAGATGAACCTGTCTCCTAATCGTGGAAAGCGCCTGCTTGCTGCCCCTAGTACTTCTCTGCGCTCCCCCAACACATATTTGGTCCAGTCTTGCACTATTAAGCATCCGTCGCTAATCTTGAATGCACTAAAGTAATCTGTAGGATATCTTGGCCGTGGTGATAATACTCATGGTACCTTTAGTCTCGATCCCATAAGGCACAACATTCATCGGAGTCCCTATTGAAGAACATCGTATGGTAACATACTTAGCAATGAAGTTTAGCTTCAAAAATAATGTATGGAAAAGATGCAATGAGGACAAATCGTAAAAATCTTACCATCCTTCCTAAATGGATGTGACCGTAGTTCATTACGAACACTATTGGTCGCACATTTTCAGTACTAACATTTCTAAATCCAGGAAGAAAATTTGTCTTGACAGTATCAAGATCCTCAAGCCATGAAACATAATGACTTAGCTCCTCGCATGATTTAGTTCAGCCTCGGGACGATAGTAGGTCCTGTCTACCAAGCGTTGGACATGTTTGCTTGCACCGAAATAAGCTGACAATACAAATTAGTTGTCAACTATTTTTGAATAAACAATATCAGAGACATAAATATGGTTGAGAAACTTACATAATGGTATAACTGGAGGCGTCTGCACATCGACCCAGATGTCGGTATTACCTTCAATATCATCCTCCGGACGAATATCAAAGGTGATAACCATATCAGGCTCAAATGAATAAGTCTTGCATAGTGCTCGCCATGTTTTGCATCCAAAATAGGTGTAGTCGTCTGAATTGTATAATTTTGCATGGAAAATATAACCATGTTCGGTCTTCAAATAGACTTTCTTTACCTCCGCAGTATGACTGAAACCTATCTTATCCAATACAAAAACTCTTGCATGGCAGGGGATATGCTAGTAGAATAGTAAAAAAAATATAAGTTCAAGCAAATGAAGCAAATGTCATGCTTAGCTATGAAAAAATACTTGTCGTTATGACTTACTGTATCCACTTTGAAGTTCTCGTCCAGCTTGATGCTGAAGCGCCTATCATCATCTAGGAAGATTTCGTCGCACAGGACGCGCTCGTCTTCACAGTATTTGCAAATACCGAAATCCTTTTCGTAAATCGAGACATTTCCTATGTTCATAGTTAAAACATTAATTGAAAATCGATCGAAGACAACTACCAGGATACTCAACACACAAATCCGGGGCACTCGATATTTCCTACATATTACGGCACAAGTCATGCCAAAATTCACGGAAAAATCCGGCATGACCTTTGCTAAAATAGGACATATCGGCGCCTAAAATTTGCCGAACAGAAATGAATCAACACTCACGCAAAACATAGGCCACTCGGAGGTGTAACATGCAAACATGACCGGCCACTTGGATATTGAGCAACACAAGATATACATTTCAAATATCTTATAGGACTCAAATTAGCATGCATTCAATAAGCAAAAGTAAATCATCTCATGCGTCCCTACATCGTCGAATATTATCACTAATACATCACGAATAGTGTCATACATATAACATCACTAATACAACTAAAACCCTAGCACACGACGGGTATCGGCGCGGGCGGTGGACACCCACAGAGAAGGAACCATCACGGGATCATAGCTCCAGTGAGATCCCTGGAGAACCTGCCAGGTATTGGAGAACGACCTGTGCTCCAACACAAACAAGTAGCGACGGACGTGCGCATCCTCCTCACTGACACGGTGACGCACCACCTCCGTGGAGTCCTCAAGCCTCTGGATCATCACTGGCCCACGCGACCGCCACCAAAGAAGGTTTGGGTCAACGACAGGCTGGCTCCTCACCAACCTGCGCCCCGGTGAGGTAGCGCCTCAAGTACCACCCAGTGAGCCAGGTCTCGGACATGGCCGATCTGGTCAAGCAGGTGTCGTCCTCCGCCGGCTCGACGACGAGGATGCGGGATAGGCATCGTCCACGTCGAGGCAGGAAAAATTGCTTTAACTAAAAAATAGCAACAAGTTCTTACTAAGTAGTTCTATTAATTCAACTAGTTCTTAGTAAAAATAAACTTTCTATAAATAAAAATATTCTAATACCTAATTAGTACCTAGTTCTTAATATGCAACTAAAATAAACTTACTATAAATAAAAATAAACTTAATATGCAACTAAAATATAAAGAAACCCTAGGCAGATCAGGTAGGGGAGAGGGAGGAGGGCGTGCTCACCTCGGGTGCCTGCTGACGAGGGAGTGGCAGGCGTCGAGGTCGGGTCGGGCGGGGTCGGGCGGCGTCCGAGGCGGCGTTGAGGTCGGAGGCGGGGCGGCGTTGAATCTGGGGTCGGGGCGCCGTTCGGGGCGGCGTTGAGGTCGGGGGCGGGGGCGGCGTTGAGGTCGGGGGTCAGGGCGGCGTAGAGGGTGCGGAGAGGCTTGACGGCCGACGACACGGCGGGCGAGAGTGGATAGAGTTGGATTTGGGGAAAGTGGGCGTGGGGAAGGTCGACGAACCCGTGGTTAAGTCGAGAAGTAAATGGCTGCGTGAGAAAAGCGTGTTGCTACCTTAGCTACGCTGCGTTAAGCTAATACACGCCATCGCTACTCCTTTCTTTTTTCCCTTTTTCATTTAGTTTCCTTCACATTTTATTTGTTTCCTTTCACCTTATTCTATTTCTTTCATTTTCAATTACCTTTCCATTTTCTTTCCATTTAATTTTATAACCTTTAGCAGCAACGAGTTTACGTTAAACGTCTTGCTACAAACAGCGATAGCGATAGCGCTGTTCGTCATAGATCGCTACTACTATGTGTAGCTTATGGGCTAAGCCGTGGGAATTTTAGTAGTAACGTGTACAGCAAGACGCTGCCATCGCTAGATCTTTATCTGCAGCGGTTACCTCTGGCCATCGCTAATTAGCACCAGCGTGCTTTTTTGACCCATGCTACTTCTAAAGTTCTGTGTATTGGGTTTTCCCTAGTAGTGTACTGGAATATAAAGACACACTGGAATATATTTCTAATTTGACCATAAATAGGCATGAATAATAAGCTCTACAGGCACTCCCCAAGATAAGTACACGCAATAGGTTTTGTTTTATAGTTATCTACATTACAGTTATCGGTTTGCAACATACTATTTATATCTAGAACCAGAATAGTTATCTACATTACAATAATCCTTAGTAATGCATAAATAATGCAGATATCTCTGTATAAATTAGCTTTATGTAACCTCTTCTTGTACATATACAAACATCCCCAAAGATAGGAAGGTCTAATGCTTTCCCTCAAAAAAAACTTTGTACCAGTTATGATGAATCAACATAGATTCATCTCTTTTTGCAGCTCTTAAGTAGTAGAAAGTATTTCACAGCATAATGTTTGCATTTCTTGGACGAATACAATATGATTTCAGATAAGCACAACTAATGGTCTCAAACAAGCACAATTGATGATTTTCAAACAAGAATAACACAATACTGATTGATCTTGAACCATGCCAATAGACACAGGAATGGTACCACCGTGTCGAAAAGCATTCTACATTTACCAATTATAAAGCAATACAAGAAGAGATAAATAGGTCTACAGGTGCTTAGCCATAGATTTCCCCAACAGCCCTTTAGTCTGTAGCGGGAGCAGAAATAATATGTTGACAAGCTCCAATTTTAGTCTAATTTGACCCACGAGAACAAATTGTTCTAACCAACATACAAATCTAACCTAATACACCACATAATCGTAGATTCTAAGACCATGCCAACGCTAATCGTATCTGCCAGTGCAACGGGATCTCAAGGAAGCCATTTCTACAGAGCCGCGCCCCGAATCGAAAAATGCGAGATGGGAGCGCAATCTCACCTCTGACCTTGTTGCGGAAGGCACGCTTTGAAATCTTGGTAGAGCATGACGTTCCGGGGCAGCAAATCGTGGGCAACTGCTCCTTGGCCTGCACATCGGCCACCGCCACCATGGCAAATGTACACCGCAGCCCCGCATGACCTCCCACGCCTTCATCCCGTCCGCCACCGCCGCCACTGGTGTCACCTCCCGAGAAGGAATGTAAACAGAGCCCGATTCAGCGGGGAAAATCGACTGGCTAAGCTAGGAGAAGGAAGTTGGTTCACTTGCGGAGGAGCGCGGTGACGACCTGGCGGGTGGAGTCGTCGTGCCCGGCGATGGCCGCCTCCATCCGAATCCGCCTGCGTGGGGAGCTAGCAGACGAGTGGTGCAGCGATGGGAGGGGAAGCCGAGACCTTGTGTGTTGGAAGCGGGTGTTTGGCCCCTCGCTTCCCCCCACCGCGGGCTCCATCGGGTGGGAGACGGAGGGAGACGAAGGCGGGGCGGCGGGGTGCCCCGATCTAGATCGAGGAGAGGGAGGACGCACGCTGGATCTTGCTGGAGGGGAGGGGAGGGGAGGGAGGGAGGAGCAGAGCATGGGGATCTTGGAGCACGCTGGATCTTGCGGAGGGATGGGAGGGAGGGAGGAGAGCGAGGGAGGGGTGGGTGGCGGCGAGGGGAGGAGAGGTGGGTGGGATCAGGGAGCGCTAGGGTTCGTGGGGGACGAGGGAGGAGTGCGGGCTGTGGCCTGTGGGTTGTTGGGCTAGGTGGGGTGAGAAGGTGAGGATGGAGCGCTGTCGTTGGATCCGGGTGGATCGGACGGTGCTGGATCCATGATCCGCGTGACATGCCTCTGAACCAATCAAAATAGAGTACCTGTGTGTGACGTCCATGACCATCTAAGTAGGTCGTAACCGGCTGAAAATAAAGTGCAGATCTCTTTGGCTAAGAGAACTGACTCTTTTCGTGCCGTCTTTCGGCGGTTCCCCTCCGCCGGTGACTTGTTGGTCGTCGACGGTGAGGAGGGTCGTCGGATCCCGCGTGTGTGGATCATTTTAGCTTTAGGTTTTAGGGTCCTAGTAGCTCAGGTTTTTGGATCATTCGATGTCTCGACTTCGGGGGCGGGGGCGGCAATACTGAATAAAGAAGCTCTGGATTTTTATCTGGCAAGGCTGCCAACAAGGACCTCGGCACGTAGAAGAGCAGGGCATCGAGGAGGTGGTCGCAAGCGAGGAGTTCGTCGTCGTCACCTTCTCGGTGACCGAAGATCCGTAGTCATACCCACCGTTTTGAACACATTTTGAAAGAAATTCAAAAAAACAAAAAAAACTTTCGCATTGTGGCATTATATCTAACCTAGTTTACAGGAAAAATAATAAACTTTGACTACAGTAAATATCTTAAAAAGTGTTCTCGGAACCGGGTTATCATGTATGAAGATCAATGGCTTTTAAGCCAAATAATCGATCTTATGGCCACAATCATGGCATAGTTTGTTCAAATGATCCCATATCGTGCACAAGGGTGCATCTTGGAATGGCAAACAATGTTACCTAAGGAAGTTTTCATTTTCTTTGGACGAAAAAATCATTTTCTATTTTTTCGAGTGCCCAAAATGAATTTTTGTGAAGGACCTACCATATATTTGTTGCAGAATTGGACCAAATCATTTTTTTAAAATATTAGGCCATATTTAATGTACAGTTGACCAAATGGTTAGGAGTCAAAAGTTTTTATCCACCTCTCGTGAAAAAGACAAATTTCCGTCGATTCAGCTGGAAGCGGGTCAAATTTGAACTGTGGCTGCCTAATGGTTTGCTATTTATTTTTCCCAAAAACCATTTTTAGGTACAAAAGTATCTATTTAATCATAGAAACACCAACAGTTTTTCAAGGTTCAACAACTAGTTAGGAACGGGCATGCCCGTTGTTTTGACCGCATTTTGAAACGGGCATAAAAAATTCAAAAAATTCAAAAAGTTGGAAAACCTTCGCATTGTGTCATTATATGTGGCCAAGTTACCAGAAAAATAGTGAACTTGTAATACGGCAATTATTTTAAAAAAAGTGTTCTCAGAAACGAGCTATCATGTGTGGAGATCAATGCCTTTCAAGACAGATGATCAATCTTATGGCCACATTCATGACATAGTTTGTTTAAATGATCTCATATTGTGCACATGGGTGCATATTGGAATGGCAAACAATGTTGCCTAAGGAAGTTTTCATTTTCTTCGGACGAAAAAATCATTTTCCATTTTTCGAGTGCCCAAAATTAGGTTTTTTTTGTGAAGGACCTACAATATATTTACTGCAAAACTGGACCAAATCATTTTTCTAAAATACTAGGCCATATTTAATGCACAATTGACCAAATGGTTGGGTGTAAAAAGTTTTGATCCACCTCTGGTGAAAAAGACAAATTTCCGCTGTTTCAGATGGAAGCGGGTCAAATTTGAACTGCGGCTGCCTCATAGTTTGCTATTTATTTCTTCTAAAAATCATTTCTAGGTACAAAATTATCTATTTAATCAGAGAAACACCAAACAAATTCCAAGATTCAACCACTAGCTTGGAACGGTCATTTCCTCTGTTTTGACCGCATTTTGAAACGGGAATAAAGAATTAAAAAAAATTTGGAAAACCTTCGCATTGTATCATTATATGTGATCAAGTTACCAGGAAAAATAATAAACTTATAATACGGCAATTCTTTTAGAAAAGTGTTCTCAGAAACGAGCTATCATGTGTGGAGATCAATGGCTTTCAAGCCAAATGATCAATCTTATGGCCACATTCAGGACATAGTTTGTTCAAATGATATCATATTGTCCACAAGGGTGCATATTGGAATGTAAAACAATGTTGCCTAAGGAAGTTTTCATTTTCTTTGGACGAAAAAATCATTTTCCATTTTTCGAGTGCCCAAAATTAGGTTTTTTTTGTGAAGGACTACAATATATTTATTGCAAAATTGGACCAAATCAATTTTCTAAAATAATAGGCCATATTTAATGCACAATTGACCAGATGGTTGGGTTTCAAAAGCTTTTATCCACCTCTTGTGAAAAAGACAAATTTCCGCCGATTCAGCTGGAAGCGAGTCAAATTTGAACTGCGGCTGCCTCATAGTTTGCTATTTCTTTTTCCCAAAAATCATTTCTAGGTACAAAGGTATCTATTTAATCAGAGAAACACCAAATTTCTCCAAGATTAAACCACTAGCTAGGAACGGTCATGCCCGCCGTTTTGACCGCATTTTGAAACGGGCATAAAAAATTCAAAAAAAATCAAAAGGTTGGAAAACCTTCGCATTGTGTCATTATATGTGGCCAAGTTACCAGAAAAAATAGTGAACTTGTAATACGGCAATTATTTAAAAAAATGTTCTCAGAAACGAGCTATCATGTGTGGAGATCAATGCCTTTCGAGCCAGATGATCAATCTTATGGCCACATTCACGACATAGTTTGTTCAAATGATCTCATACTGTGCACATGGGTGCATATTGGAATGGCAAACAATGTTGCCGAAGGAAGTTTTCATTTTCTTCGGACGAAAAAATCATTTTCCATTTTTCGAGTGCCCAAAATTAGGTCTTTTTGTGAAGGACCTACAATATATTTATTGCAAAATTGGACCAAATCAATTTTCTAAAATACTAGGCCATATCTAATGCAAAATTGATCAAATGGTTGGGTTTCAAAAGCTTTTATCCACCTTTCGTGAAAAATACAAATTTCCGCCGATTCAGTTGGAAGCGGGTCAAATTTGAATTGTGGCTGCCTCATAGTTTGATATTTATTTTTACCAAAAATCATTTCTAGGTACAAAAGTATCCATTTAATCAGAGAAACACCAAATTTTTTCCAATATTCAACCACTAGCTAGAAACGGTCAAGCCCGCCGTTTTGACCGCATTTTGAAACGGGCATAAAAAATTCAAAAAAAACAAAAAATTGGAAAACCTTCGCATTGTGTCATTATATGTGACCAAGTTTCCAGGAAAAATAATAAACTTGTAATACGGAAGTTATTTTAAAAAAGTTATCTAAAAAATGAGCTATCATGCGTGAAGATTTGTGGCTTTCAAGCCAAGTGATCAATCTTATGGCCAAATTCATGGCATAGTTTGTTCAAATGATCTCACATTATGCACAAGAGTGCATCTTGGAATTCCAAACAATGTTGCCTAAGGGAGTTTTCATTTTCTTTGCACGGAAAATTCATTTTCCATTTTCCGAGTGCCTGAAATGAGTGTTTTTTTTGAAGGACCTACCATATATTTGTTGCAAAATTGGACCAAATAAATTTTCTAAAATACTAGTCCATATTTAATGCACAATTGACAAAATGGTTGGGTGTCAAATTTTTTGATCCACCTCTGGTGAAAAAGACAAATTCCCGCCGATTAAGCAGGAAGCGGGTCAAATTTGAACTGCAGCTGCCTCATAGTCTGCTATTTATTTTTTCCAAAAATCATTTATAGTTACATAAGTACCTATTTAATCATAAATACATGGTTTGGCGGCGATACGTCGAGGTTTGGACGGTGGCCGAGGGCCCCAACTCTATAGCGCGTAAACTCGCATGCCCGCTGCATGGTCACCGCATGACCGTGGCGTTGCCATGTGTTCTAGGCGGCCTAGTCATGTCTAGTGGGTTGGGCACTCCCCATATAGGTGCTAGGAAGAAAATAACAACATAAGATTCTCATGAGGAGACCGATCGATGCTCAAACATGAATAAGCAGCCAAGTGTTTGATTAGCGGTTCAGGAAATGCACATGGCTAATGGGCGTGAGTTTTGGCTGAGGATGATGATCAGTTACTAAGAAGACCGTCTTCACAAATTTTCAGCTCAAAAGGAGGAGCCTAGGTGGTACTTGCTTTGCAAAGTACCACAGTGGACATAAATACGAATGTTGAAGGTGGCTCAAAATAATGAACGGATTGAGCTGTCATTTGGTGGAGGATGGTTATTTGGGCATAGGAAAGCAATGTAGAAAATGGATACCATTTGGACATGCCAAAGTGGTACTTCCTTCACAAAGTGTTTTTCTAAACAGAATAGAAAATGAATATTTTTGAATTATTTTTGAACTAGGCAAGGAAGGTTTTTTACATATTTGACGAATATATGACCCAAAGAATTTATGAGATTTTTTTGGGAATTTTGGGAATGACAGAAATATAGGTTGCTTCACAACCTAGGGCAAAAACTGCCACATGGACATGACACATAGGCAAAACTGATGAGGTGGCGCCTAGTCATAGCAATAATGACCATTTATATTGGTCGTAATCAGGTAGAAATAAGGTCATGGACCACTCTTTTCTGCTTTATGACCATTCGGTGTAAGGCAATTCAGGGTTTGAGCCCTTCCAATCGAAATGGCCGTGGATTTACGACCAATTCAGCTAGGGTCACTAAGAGAAGGTCACTAGTTGACATATTTCTTGTAGTGGTGACACATCGGGCGTGGGATATCCGCCTGGTACGCTGCACTGTGGCCATGTTCTGCCCTGGATTCGGGGGTGGCAGGCTGCACTGTAGCCACGCCCCGTCTCGTCATGTTTATGTGGGTGCTAACTTCGAGGGCTCGAGGGGCCGCCTGCTAGAAGCCATCCTTTCTGGAGGCTGCCTGCTAGGAGTCGGCCCACTTCATGGCCGTCTTCTGGACTCCGCCGCCTTCCGGCAGCCGGCCGCTTGGACCAGCCGGCCCCAAGAAGGCGGTCTCTCGTCATTGATGCTTGAGGGGCGCAGCCGGCCCCGATGTATTGAAATACCATGGGAGGCTAATGAGGCTACCCGTGGTCATTTACTCCGACACATATATAGTAATATATGGGTTTACAACTGTTTGTAGTATGCCTATATTTTCTTTCATTCAAAAATTGACACAGCTGCTTGAAACATAAAACCTTTTAATTATCGAGGTATGTCAATTTTGTAACAGTTATTTTTACTCTTTTTTTGTTTTATCCTAGTAGAAATATTTCTTCAGTCCCCTAAAGAAAAGAAATATTTCTTCAGTGGTGCCATTATAATTTATTTCTCTTGTTTTAAAAAAGATATATTTCTCTGCTCTCCCAACAATACAGTACCTGTCTGATGGTTGGGGTTCAGACCCAACCATTTCTTTTGACGGGTCAGACCCAACTGTTCTTTTTTGTCGGGTCAGATCTAACCATTTTTGCTTGTCTTTTTGTAAATAGGTTTCCAAAAGTGCCATATCAAGTCAAACCCAGAATGATTAGCACCTGCATAATTTTGAGCTTATACGCTTCAACTGGAACTTTCAAGACTAGCTAGCTAAAACTGAGCAGATAGATGTTTCATAGAAACAATGTGACGAACCAAAAGAAACACTGCCGCCGACCCACCTGCTTAAGTTTTCCCCATCTCAAGTATTCTAAACATTCCCATTTACAAAATGGCAAACCTCTGGAACCACTACTTATGTGCAATTGTGTTTTCTGCTGCAATCTGTTAACTGCCTCTCTTGTTAATACTAAAAATCTTGATTCTTGAAGGATTTTTCTTGGGCTCCTAATTTCCTTGTATCCTCAAGTAGCAAAGGAACTTCTGCTCCATTCTATGTTTGGTATGGAATGCCGTAGGTCACTCCAGAAGATTTAAGAGGACCATGCCGCAGTGCAACACAGGTTAGAGACTTATCAGCTAATGGTTAGTACCGCGTTACCATATTGTTGAGACAGTCAGTGTGACAAGTGTATATGGTGAATGCAAGAAGGTCTGGGAGTGGACCTAATGGTGTCCGAATATCATAATATGAACAAATGGAGTTCTGTGAGAAATGCTAACGTTTTCCAACTGCCAACATGATTGAAAGATCTGTTTTACTTTGCAAATATGATAAATATACATCAAATTATTATGACTTTGGAGGTTGCTCTTACTAGAACCTTGAACAATTGTTTTCTCAAAGTACAAGGGATTAACAAAGTATGATTCACAGTTTTTTGTCACACACCTTCGTTGGCGCTAATTTTTTAAAATAATACATTTTTTTATTAATTTTCAGAAATAATACACCAAACTTTTATTTTCCAAAAATAATACGGCCTCGTCGCGCTAGAGGACGACTTCAGCCTCTCGTCCTACTGCTGGACGACTGAGACCAGTAGGCCCATAGGAGGACGACAGGTGGCCCGTACTCCACGTGGCAGCCGGCGATTGGCCCGGCCACGTCGCAGCACTCCCACTCGTCCCTCCATGGGCCGTTGGTGGCTGGGGCCCAGACGACAGGGCCCAGTCGTCCTGCTGCAGGACGATCGTCCACTAGGAGGACGACAGGATCCCCAGCCCCGGGTCGCCAGGCTCCTTCCCTCGCGCGACCTTATCCCCTCGCTCTTCTATGTTCTTCTTTCTGTTCTTCTTTCTTCTCTCTTCCAACTAAAAAGTAACCCATTTATACTCCAAAGTGAGCCATTTTCTTCCTGATTTGCCACCGTAGATACATTGTAGATAGTTGGGGGAGGCAAGGGAGACCTCGATCTACTGATGGGGTAGCTCGTGGTGGTCGTGATGAGCATTTTTGTGGAGGTGGTGGAGATGGTGGTGAGAAATTTTGTGGAGGTAGTGGAGGTGGAGATGAACTAATGAAGCTGCGGCAATGTGGTGGATGTGAAGCTCCGGCTCTGGTGATTGAAGGCCGCTGTTCGTCGGTGTTGCTTCGCACGCTTCAAGGGTATAATTTTACAGACATTTTCTCCTATAGATGTTGTGCGAATATTGTAGATGTTATTTGCTCCACTAATATTTTGTATTATGTGTGCGAATATTGGTATTTGCTCCGGTAGTATTTTGGATGTCTAATATTTGGTTGTGTGAATATATTCAGTTGCTCCAATAATATGGTGTATTATATGTGGATGTGGATGTCAGTTTTCCCGCAAAAAAAAGGATGACCGTTTATTTTAGTTGGTGCGGTACTATATGTACTATATATAGATGTCAAACATGTTGTTGTATCAATTTTTGAAGTTGTTCCGGTAATATCCTAAAAATATTTAGTACTTAATATTTTTAGGTGTGTGAATAATTTTAGTTGATCCATTAATATTACGTAATAATTTTAGGTGTGTCAATTAGGACTGTGAATATGTTTAGTTTGTCATGATGTTTAACAATTGTATGTCCATGTTAAATAATTTTATAGGTGAGCCGAGATGTCTGATGTAGTGACGTTCATATTTTTCTATGGTCCTGGTACTGTCCAAACAAATGAGATTGGGGTTGATCTGAGTGAATTTAAGAACATAGAGGTGCCACTGACCGCATCTCAAACCTGGTCTCTTAGTCAGTTGAAAGAATGGGTGACATCATGTTTAGGGCTGAATACTGAAACGCACACCGTGGGTGTTCATGCATTGTGGACCCGGTCAAGTACAAACGTTTTATTCTATTTGAGGCCAATAGAGCGGGACTCTCAGTGGGTGCGGTGGTTATAGGGTTGCGAAACCAGGGGATGCAATCCTTGTGCCTTAGTGCTTCCCGTTGTGAAGGAGATAATTTCACCTGAAGGCGAGGGTGGTTACAATCCTGGGCAAAGCAGTGATGTGATGCAGCACTCAATGTCAAATGCTCGAGATGATGGTTATGAACAAGGACAGAGTAGTCAGCTACATCCCTATTGCACTTGAGATCGCGAGCGCTCAGACGCCGAATCAGATCACACAGAGGAGTTGGGGTTCAGCTGTCTTAGCGTATACATACCGAGCTATGTGCAACGCCTGCCACCTTACGTCACCCACGTCCGCCCTTCTTGGATGCCCTCTATTTCTGCAACTGTGGTCGTGGCAGAGGTTCTCCGTAGGACGACCAGACATATGTGTTGATGAGCCTATGGATATCATGTTCGATGCTGACGGCATCGACATGCCTACCTTCGGTCTGAGTTGGACACGTCGCATGGTATGTCAGAATCTAAGTTTTGTTCATTTTGTACACTAGGGTTCAATCTAACTTTTGTTTTCCGCAGAGACGCTTTGCTGCTGATCAGACCAGACGAGCTTACACGGCATTAAACGAGCAGTTTGGTGCATACACTGGGGTGATCTGGCAGCCATACACGCAAGAAGCCATAGATGTAAGATACCCCTGTGGTTTGTCCGTGTTGTGCACAAGAGATGCCGATTATTGGATGAGGAAATCGAAGATTATCTTCAATGTCTTTGTCGAGGAGATGGCCCAACAGAGGGTTATGAGGCAATTTGGTCTTCTGCAATTGGAGACACCTCCCCCTATAGAGGCCCCGCTGCACAGAGACATCCACAGTCTTGTCTAGTTATTAATATTGCACTGTCCTTCAAAATTGTCCATAGTTAAGCTATTTGTTAATTGTTCAACGAACACCAAAATTTTAGGATCACAAAGAAGGTGATCAACAGGACTGCTACTGAGTGGCTAGATAGGGTTCAGCCGTACGTTACACAATGGGAGACAGCGAGCACACATCTCTGGCACGAGAATCACAACTTTGATATGGACGAATTCAATCTCTATCTGCAGCGGTACATGACCGGAACACGGTTATGCATCATTCATCACAATCACCTAGATGAGATACCTACCCCTAATACTGTTGGGGAACGTTGCAGAAAATTAAAAAAAATTCTACAGTTTCACCAAGATCCATCTATGAGTTCATCTAGCAACGAGTCATGGGAGAGTGATTGCATCTACATACCACTTGTAGATCGCGTGCGGAAGCGTTCAATGGAACGGGGATGATGGAGTCGTACTCGTCGTGATTCAGATCACCGATGACCTAGTGTTGAACGTACAGCACCTCCGCGTTCAACACACGCAGACGAGCGGATGCCGCCTCCTCCTTCTTGATCCAGCAAGGGGAAGGAGAGGTTGATGATGATCCAGCAGCACGACGGCGTGGTGGTGGATGCAGCAGAACTCCGGCAGGGCTTCGCTAAGCAACTACGGGAGGAGGAGGAGGTGTTGCGGGGAGGAGGGAGGCGCCAGGGCTTATGGGTGCGGCCACCCCTCCCTCCCCTCCCTTTATATAGGTGCAAGAGAGGGGGCGCAGAGCCTGCCCCCTTCCTCCAAGGAAGGGGTGCGGCCAAGAGGGGGGGAGGAGTCCATCCTCCCCATGGCACCTCGGAGGTGCCTTCCCCTTTTAGGACTCTCCCCGTTTCTTATTTCTTGGCGCATGGGCCTGTTGTGGCTGGTGCCCTTGGCCCATTTAGGACAAGGCGCACCCCTACAGCCCATGTGGCCCCGAGGGCAGGTGGACCCCTGGTGGACCCCGGACCCCTTTCGGCACTCCGGTACAATACCGATAACGCGAAACTTTTCCGTGACCAAAATAAGACTTCCTATATATAAATCTTTACCTCGGAACTCCTCGTGACGTCCGGGATCTCATCCGGGACTCCCAACAACATTCGGTTTGCTGCATACTCATATTCATACAACCCTAGCGTCACCGAACCTTAAGTGTGTAGACCCTACGGGTTCGGGAGACATGCAGACATGACCGAGACGGCTCTCGGGTAATAACCAACAGCGGGATCTGGATACCCATGTTGGCTCCCACATGCTCCTCGATGATATCATCGGATGAACCACGATGTCGAGGATTCAATCAACCCCGTATACTATTCCCTTTGTCAATTGTTATTTTACTTGCCCGAGATTCGATCGTCGGTATCCCAATACCTCGTTCAATCTCGTTGCCGGCAAGTCACTTTACTCGCATTCGTAATGCATGATCCCGTGACCAAACACTTGGTCACTTTGAGCTCATTATGATGATGCACTACCGAGTGGGCCCGGTGATACCTCTCCGTCATACGGAGTGACAAATCGATCTCGATCCGTGTCAACCCAATGACACTTTTGGAGATACCTGTAGTGCACCTTTATAGTCACCCAGTTACGTTGTGACGTTTGGTACACCCAAATCACTCCTACGGTATCCGGGAGTTACACGATCTCATGGTCTAAGGAAGAGATACTTGACATTGGAAAAGCTCTAGCAAAACGAACTACACGATCTTGTGTATGCTTAGGATTGTCTTGTCCATCACATCATTCTCCTAATGATGTGATCCCGTTATCAATGACATCCAATGTCCATAGTCAGGAAACCATGACTATCTGTTGATCAACGAGCTAGTCAACTAGAGGCTTACTAGGGACATGGTGTTGTCTATGTACCCACACATGTATCTCGAAGTTTCCTTTCAATACAATTATAGCATGGATAATAAACGATTATCATGAACAAGGAAATATACTAATAACTAATTTATTATTGCCTCTAGGGCATATTTCCAACAGTCTCCCACTTGCACTAGAAGCAATAATCTAGTCCACATCGTCATGTGATTAACACTGATAGGTCATATCGCCATGTGACCAACATCCAAAGAGTTTACTAGTGTCTGTAAACTAGTTCACATCATCATGTGATTAAGACTCAATGAGTTACGAGGTTTGATCATGTTTTGCTTGTGAGAGAGGTTTTAGTCAACGGGTGCGAACCTTTCAGATCCGTGTGTGCTTTGCAAATTTCTAGGTCATATTGTAAACGCTGCTTCCACGCTCCACTTGGAGCTATTCCAAATGGTTGCTCCACTATACGTATCCGGTTTGCTACTCAGAGTCACTCGGATAGGTGTTAAAGCTTGCACCGACGTAACCCTTTACGCCGAACTCTTTATCACCTCCATAATCGAGAAACATGTCCTTATTTACTCCAAGGACAATTTTGACCGTTGTCCAATGATCCATTCCTGGATCATTCTTGTACCTTTTGATCGACTCATGGCAAGGCACACTTCGATGCGGTACACAACATAGCATCTTTGTAGAGCCTACGTCTAAGGCATAGGGACGACCTTCGTCCTTTCTCTCTTTTCGCCGTGGTCGAGCTTTAAGTCTTAACTTCATACCTTACATCTCGTGCAAGAACTCCTTCTTTGGTGATCCATCTTGAACACCTTCAAGATCATGTCAAGGTATATGCTCATTTGAAAGTACCATTAAGCGGTTTTGATCTATCCCTATAGATCTTGATGCTCAATGTTCAAGTAGCTTAATATAGGTTTTCACTTAAAAACACTTTTCAAATAACCCTATATGCTTTCCAGAAATTCTACATCATTTCGATCAACAATATGTCAACAACATATACTCATCAAAATTCTATAGTGCTCCCACTCACTTCTTTGGAAATACAAGTTTCTCATAAACTTTGTATAAACCCAAAATCTTTGATCATCTTATCAAAGAGTATATTCCAACTCCGAGATGCTTACTCCAGTCCATGGAAGGATCAATGGAGCTAGCATACCTTTCAGCATCCTTAGGATCGACGAAACCTTTCTGATTGTATCTCATACAACCTTTCCTTACGGAAACTGGTAAGGAAACTCGTTTTGACATCCATCTGCTAGATTTCATAAATGCAGCTAATGCTAACATGATTTCGACGGACATAAGCCTCGCTACGTATGAGAAAATCTCATCGTAGTCAACTTGTGAAAAACTCTTTGCCACAAGTCGAGCTTCATAGACGGTGACATTACCGTCCACGTCCGTCTTCTTCTTAAAAATTCATTTATCTCAATAGCTTGCCGATCATCGGGCAAGTCCACCAAAGTCCATGCTTTGTTCTGATACATGGATCCTATCTCGGATTTGATGGCCTCTAACCATTTGTCGGAATATGGGCCCACCATCGCTTCTCCATAGCTCGTAGGTTCATTGTTGTCTAGCAACATGACCTTCAAGACAGGATTACTGTACCACTCAAGCAAAGACGCATCCTTGTCACCCCACGAGGTACGGTAGTGACTTGATCCAAGTTTCATGATCACTATCATAAGCTTCTACTTCAATTGGTGTAGGTGCCACAGAACAACTTCATGTGCCTGCTACACACTAGTTGTAGTGACGGTTCAATAACCATATCAAGTCTCCACCATCCTCCCACTCAACTTTTCGAGACAAACTTTTCCTCGAGAAAGGACCTGATTCAAGAAACAATCCCTATTGCTTTCGGATCTGAATTAGGAGGTATACCCAACTGTTTTGGGTGTCCTATGAAGATGCATTTTATCCGCTTTGGGTTCGAGCTTATCAACCTGAAACTTTTTCACATAAGCGTCGCAACCCCAAACTTTTAAGAAACGACAACTTAGGTTTCTCCAAACCATAGTTCAAACAGGGTCGTCTCAACGGAATTACGTGGTGCCCTATTAAAGTGAGTGCGGTTGTCTCTAATGCCTAACCCATGAACGATAGTGGTAATTCGATAAGAGACATCATGGTACGCACCATATCTAATAGGGTGCAACTATGATGTTCGGACACACCATCACACTATGGTGTTCCAGCGGTATTAATTGTGAGACAATTTCAACTATGTCTCAATAAGCGTGCCAAAGCTCAGAACTCAGATACTCATCTCTATGATCATATCATAGACATTTTATCCTCTTGTCACGATGATCTTTAACTTCACTCTGAAATTACTTGAACCATTCAATAATTCAGACTTGTGTTTCATTAAGTAAATATACTCAGTATCTACTCAAATCATCTGTGAAGTAAGAACATAACGATATCCACTGCGTGCCTCAAAGATTCATTGGACTGCACACATCAAAATGTATTACTTCCAACAAGTTGCTTTCTTGTTCCATTTCACCGAAAAACGAGGCTTTCGGTCATCTTGCCCATGTGGTATGATTTGCATGTCTCAAGTGATTCAAAATCAAGTGAGTCCAAACGGTCCGTTTGCATGGAGTTTCTTCATGCATATACACCAATAGACATGGTTTGCATGTCTCAAACTTTTCAAAACGAGTGAGTCCAAAGATCCATCAACATGGAGCTTCTTCATGCGTTCTATACCAATATGACTCAAATGGCAGTGCCACAAGCAGGTGGTACTATCATTACTATCTTATATCTTTTGGCATGAAAATGTGTATCACTACGATCGAGATTCAATAAACCATTCATTTAGGTGCAAGACCATTGAAGGTATTATTCAAATAAATAGAGTAACCATTATTCTCCTTAAATGAATAAATCAGTATTGCGATAGACATAATCCAATCATGTCTATGCTCAACGCAATCACCAAATGACAATTATTCAGGTTTAATACTAATCTTGATGGTAGAGGGAGCGTGCGATGTTTGATCAAATCAAACTTGGAAACACTTCCAACACATATCGTCAGCTCACCTTTAGCTAGTCTCGGTTTATTTCGTAGCTCTTTTATTTCGAGTTACTAACACTTAGCAACCGAACCGGTATCTTAATACCCTGGTGCTACTAGGAGTACTAGTAAAGTACACATTAACATAATGTATATCCAATATACTTCTATCGACCTTGCCACCTTCTCATCTACCAAGTATCTAGGGTAATTCTGCTCCAGTTGGTTGTTCCCCTTATTACGAAGCACTTAGTCTCGGGTTTGGGTTCAACCTTGGGTTTCTTCACTAGAGCAGCAGCTGATTTGCCGTTTCATGAAGTATCCCTTCTTGCCCTTGCCCTTCTTGAAACTAGTGGTTTCACCAACCATCAACAATTGATGCTCCTTCTTGATTTCTACTTTCGCGGTGTCAAACATCGTGAATACCTCAAGGATCATCATATCTATCCCTGATATGTTATAGTTCATCACGAAGCTCTAACAGCTTGGTGGCAATGACTTTGGAGAAACATCACTATCTCCTCTGGAAGATCAACTCCCACTCGATTCAAGTGATTGTTGCACTCAGACAATCTGAGCACAAGCTCAACGATTGAGCTTTTCTCCCTTAGTTTGCAGGCTAAGAAAATCATCGGAGGTCTTATACCTTTTGACGTGGGCACAAGCCTGAAATCCCAATTTCAGCCCTCGAAACATCTTATATGTTTCGAGAAACGTCTTTGGTGCCTCTACTCTAAACCATTTAACCGAACTATCACGTAGTTATCAAAGCGTGTATGTCCGATGTTCGCAACATCCATGCACGACGTTTGGGGTTCAAAGCACAATCGAGTGGTGCATTAAGGACATAAGCTTTCTACTGTCCGCACAATCGCTACTGTCAACTTTCAACTATATTTTCTCTAGGAACATATCTAAACAGTGGGACTAAAGCGCGAGCTTACGATATAATTTGCAAAGATCTTTTGACTATGTTCAGGATAATTAAGTTCATCTCATGAACTCCCACTCGAATAGACATCCCTCTAGTCATCTAAGTGATTACATGATCCGAGTCAACTAGGCCGTGTCCGATCATCGTGTGAGACGGACTAGTCATCATCGGTGAACATCTTCATGTTGATCGCATCTACTATACGACTCATGCTCGACCTTTCGGTCTCTTGTGTTCCGAGGCCATGTCTGTACATGCTAGGCTCGTCAAGTCAACCTAAGTGTTTCGCATGTGTAAATCTGGCTTACACCCGTTGTATGTGAACGTAAGGATCTATCACACCCGATCATCACGTGGTGCTTGAAGCAGCGAACTTTATAGCGGTGCACAGTTAGGGAGAACACTTTCTTGAAATTGTTATGAGGGATCATCTTATTTACTACCGTCGTTCTAAGTAAACAAGATGCATAAACATAATAAACATCACATGCAATTATATGTAGTAGTGACATGATATGGCCAATATCATATAGCTCCTTTGATCTCCATCTTGGGGCTCCATGATCATCCTGTCACCGGCATGACACCATGATCTCCATCATCATGATCTCCATCATCGTGTCTTCATGAAGTTGTCACGCCAACGACTACTTCTACTTCTATGGCTAACGCGTTTAGCAATAAAGTAAAGTAATTTACATGGCGTTCTTCAATGACACACAGGTCATACAAAAATAAAGACAACTCCTATGGCTCCTGCCGGTTGTCATACTCATCGACATGCAATTCGTGATTCCTATTACAAGAACATGATCTCATACATCACATATATCATTCATCATTCATCACAACTTTGGCCATATCATATCACAAAACACTTGCTGCAAAAACAAGTTAGACGTCCTCTAATTGTTGTTGCAAGTTTTACGTGGCTGCAATAGGGTTCTAGCAAGAACGTTTTCTTACCTACGTGAAAGCCACAACGTGATTTGTCAACTTCTATTTACCCTTCATAAGGACCCTTTTCATCGAATCCGCTCCAACTAAAGTGGGAGAGACAGGCACCCGCTAGCCACCTTATGCAACTAGTGCATGTCGATTCGGTGGAACCAGGTCTCACGTAAGCGTGCACGTGTAAGGTCGGTCCGGGCCGCTTCATCCCACAATGCCGCTGAAGCAAGATAAGACTAGTAGCGGCAAGAAAGTTGACAACATCTACGCCCACAACAAATTGTGTTCTACTCGTGCAATAGAGAACTACGCATAGACCTAGCTCATGATACCACTGTTGGGGAACGTTGCAGAAAATTAAAAAATTTCTACGGTTTCACCAAGATCCATCTATGAGTTCATCTAGCAATGAGTCATGGGAGAGTGATTGCATCTACATACCACTTGTAGATCACGTGCGGAAGCGTTCAATGGAACGGGGATGATGGAGTCGTACTCGCCGTGATTCAGATCACCGATGACCTAGTGCTGAACGGACAACACCTCCGCGTTCAACACACGTACGGAGCGGATGATGTCTCCTCCTTCTTGATCCAGCAAGGGGGAAGGAGAGGTTGATGATGATCCAGCATCACGACGGCGTGGTGGTGGATGCAGCAGAACTCCGGCAGGCTTCGCTAAGCAACTACGGGAGGAGGAGGAGGTGTTGCAGGAGGAGGAGGCGCCAGGCTTATGGAGTGCAGCCACCCTCCCTCCCTCCCTTTATATAGGTGCAAGAGAGGGGGCGCAGCCTTGCCCCTTCCTCCAAAGAAGGGGTGCGGCCAAGAGGGGAGGAGTCCATCCTCCCAAGGCACCTCAGGTGCCTTCCCTTTAGGACTCTCCCCTTTTCTTATATCTTGGCGCATGGGCCTCTTGGGGCTGGTTCCCTTGGCCCATATAGGCCAAGGCGCACCCCCTACAGCCCATGTGCCCCCCCGGGGCAGGTGGACCTCGGACCCCTTTCGGCACTCCCTGCATAATACCGATAACGCGAAACTTTTCCGGCGACCAAAATAAGACTTCCTATATATAAATCTTTACCTCCGGACCATTCCGGAACTCCTCGTGACGTCCGGATCTCATCCGGACTCGAACAACATTCAGTTTGCTGCATACTCATATTCATACAACCCTAGCGTCACCGAACCTTAAGTGTGTAGACCCTACGGGTTCGGGAGACATGCAGAACATGACCGAGACGGCTCTCGGGCAATAACCAACAGCGGATCTGGATACCCATGTTGGCTCCCACATGCTCCTCGATGATATCATCGGATGAACCACGATGTCAAGGATTCAATCAACCCCGTATACTATTCCCTTTGTCAATCGGTATTTTACTTGCCCAAGATTCGATCGTCGGTATCCCAATACCTCGTTCAATCTCGTTGCCGGCAAGTCACTTTACTCGGCCTGTAATGCATGATCCCGTGACCAAACACTTGGTCACTTTGAGCTCATTATGATGATGCACTACCGAGTGGGCCCGGTGATACCTCTCCGTCATACGGAGTGACAAATCCAGTCTCGATCCGTGTCAACCCAATGAGACACTTTTGGAGATACCTGTAATGCACCTTTATAGTCACCCAGTTACGTTGTGACGTTTGGTACACCCAAAGCACTCCTACGGTATCGGGGAGTTACACGATCTCATGGTCTAAGGAAGAGATACTTGACATTGGAAAAGCTCTAGCAAAACGAACTACACGATCTTGTGCTATGCTTAGGATTGGGTCTTGTCCATCACATCATTCTCCTAATGATGATCCCGTTATCAATGACATCCAATGTCCATAGTCGGGAAACCATGACTATCTGTTGATCAACGAGCTAGTCAACTAGAGGCTTACTAGGGACATGGTGTTGTCTATGTACCCACACATGTATCTGAGTTTCCTTTCAATACAATTATAGCATGGATAATAAACGATTATCATGAACAAGGAAATATACTAATAACTAATTAATTATTGCCTCTAGGGCATATTTCCAACAAATACGGCGGATATGTACCCGATCTATGATACTTTGGGCTCTAGGCAGCAAGCGGTAAGATATATTCTATTCATATAATGCAAGTAGTCCATACATACTTTGCCGTGCGCATGTAATAATCGTCCTCACAATTTCAGGCTGAGTTGACTCGCGGACTTGGCGAGGAGGTGTCCACCTTTCAGCGTTCACTATCGTCTGCACCTCTAATGCTTCCTCGGGCTCAGGTCTAGACCTGGATGCCGCACATTGAGGAGAAAGTATGATCTGTGTATCGGGCTATTACGTGCACACACACTTCGGACGGACTTCCCCAGCATCCCCCGCCACTCCACGCACGGCAGCCGCCACACTCGACAGTCAGCTCGAACCCACACATCACCGACATGATCCGGCCCACGCCTAGCAGAGCAGTGGACGTGCCACCACCTCCCGACCAGGCGGTAGTTCGGCGTACAAGACCAAATGGATCCCACGCTCCCGCCACGTGTTTCGGCCACGACCTCCGCCTACAGGTATGTTTCTTCATATTTATTCTTGTGAATATCAATTGGGCCTAGCTATGTGTTTCATCATTACTTATGTTTGTCCATACAACAGGGTCCTACGGATATCAGCCGTATGGACATGACGCGTCTATGTCCGGATCTGGGTGGGATAGTGACCATGAAGGTGGCATAACAGACAGGATTTCGTGTCGCAGCACAACGAGTGGATGGACATATATACGACTCCTGCACCACCTCCCACACAGGAAACACAGCATGACCAGGCATGGTCTGAGCTTCCTTCCCGTAACATTCGGGCACCCCACAGGTATCTGTGGCCGACGCCGCCTACACCACCTCCACGACGTGCCGGACGACGTGGGTGATGCTTGTCTACCACTATATCTATCTATGTACGTGAGGGACGTACATATGCTACCCATGTATGTGGTTGAACTAATCATCTTCCCGGTAGACGACTGGAACTAATCATCTTTCTGTTGGACGATTAGTAGTAATAATCTTTCTTCTGGATGACTGCAACTAATAATCTTACTGCAAGACGACTGCAACTTATCACCTTCCTGCAAGACGAATGGTGGCCAATCCTATAGACGATTGCCCAGTTGGCTTGCTGGTGGACGACTGGACCCTAATCGTCCACCAGGAAGACGATTAGGTCAAATCGTCTTCCTGGAAGAGGATGCCGCATTATTTGTGAAAAATATCAAAACGGCGTATTATTTCTAAAAATTAATAAAAAATGTATTATTTTAAAAAAATAGCTTCATTGGCTACACTCTAGGGCTGCTATACGTCTTCGTGATCGTCAATAGATAAAATAGATAATAAAAATAAGGGGAAGGGGACATAGTTGTTCTCGTTTTTTTTTTCGAAAAGGGGTAATAGCCCCGGCCTCTGCATCAGAAAGATGCATGCAGCCATCTCATAAAATAAAAAACGTAGTACAAAGTCTCAGAGTCTGTCATAAAACAAAACAGGCTCACCGAGCCCCTCGACACTAAAACAAGCGAAAGCCAAATGCCACAACCGGCTGGAAGGTAAAAGGTAGGAAACTAATTGCCTATCCTATTACATGACCGCCAACCAAACCGGTTGAAGATATCCCGCGCTACCGTCTCCCACCGGGCAGATCCAATAACCAAACGCTCCCTGGACTCCATCGGAGTGAGTAAGGACCACATACGGATCAACGCCGTATACGGAAAATAACACGCAAAACATGGATAGTAGTCATTACATTAAAAACTAGATCATTTCTGCAGTTCCAGTTGCCCATAACAACGCATACACTCCGACACGAATATGTCTAGTTGTATCGGACTCTATCCCATCCAGCCACGTTCCAAATAACGACCCGACCGTATTCGGAGGAGTAATGTTAAAGGCAATGTGCACCGAGCGCCACAGAATCTTCGCCAAAGGACAATCAAAGAATAGATGCTTAATGGTCTCATTACGATCACGTAAACTACATCTGGTAGATCCAGTCCGATTGCGCTTGACCAAATTATCCTTTGTTAAAATAACTTGTTTATGCACAAACCACATAAACACTTTAATTTTCGGAGGCACCTTGACTTTCCAAACATGGTTGGTTGTAGGAAGGGCAATAGAGTTAATGACATCATTGTACATCGACTTTCTGAGAAAATTGTCCATTCCTAGAGAGCTTCCAAGAAAGCTGGTCGGCTATTGCGTAAGCTGTACATCCATCGATCTCCGCACCAGATGGAGCCATGCTTCCCATCTCTCACCAAAGCAAGCACCCGCGGAACCGAATATTAAGTGGGTTAGACTGCAGAATGGAGGCAACTAACGCATCTCGTCATTGGACAATACGGTATAAGGTTGGGTACTGAATTGCTAGTGGTGTATCTCCCAACCAATTGTCCTCCCGTAAACGAAAGTGCTAGTTCCATCACCGACTTTGAACCATGTTCTATTAAAGAAGGATGTCTTTACTCTCATAAGACCTTTCCAAAATGGTGAATCAGTTGGCCTTCTTGTCACTGAGATAACGTTTTGGACTGCAGATACTTATTCTGAAGAATCTGCACCCAAATTGCGTCGGTCGGTCCCGCCAGCTTAAACAGCCACTTACTAAGAAGACATTTGTTCTTGACCTCGAGGTTTTCGATACCCAGCCCCCTTGGTCCTTGGGCGACAAATGACATCCCATTTGGCTAGCCTATACTTTCGTTTGAGTTCGTCACCCTGCCAAAAGAATCTAGATCGATAAAAGTCTAGTCTTTACGAACCCCAACTGGGACCTCAAAGAAAGATAGGAGGAACATCGGCATACTTGTCAAGATCGAGTTATAAGAATTAACCGCCTCCATAAGACATGAGTTTGCCCTTCCAACAGCTAAGTTTCTTTTCAAAGCGGTCCTCAATGCACTTCCATTCTCGATTAGTAAGCTTACGGTGGTGTATGGGTATGCCTAGGTGCGTAAAAGGTAGAACCCCTAGTTCGCAGCCAAACAACTGCTGTAAGCCTCCTGTTCCTCCTTAGCTCTACCAAAGCGAGCAGTTCACTTTTATGGAAGTTGATCTTTAATCCCGACAGCTGTTCAAATAAGCAAAGCACGAGCTTCATATTCCGTGCTTTTGCTGTGTCATGTTCCATAAAGATAATAGTATCATCAGCGTCTTGCAAAATGGATACTCCCCATCAACGGTGGGGCACCAAGCCACCCACCGACCAGCCTCCTTTGCCACGCCTATAAGGATGGCTAACATATCAGCTACAATGTTGAATAAGACCGGGGACATGGGGTCTCCTTGCCGCAGGCCTTTGTGTGTCTGGAAGTAATGCCCAACGTCGTCATTTACTATTATGCCGACACTTCCTTTTTGCGTGAACGATTCTACTTGGCGGCGCCAAGCCTCATCGAAACCCTTCATGCGTAATGCCTGTTGAAGAAAAGGCCATTTGACTTTATCGTACGCTTTTTCGAAGTCCACTTTGAAAAGAACTCCATCCAGTTTTTTCGTGTGGATTTCATGAAGTGTTTCATGCAGGACTACAACCCCTTCGGGATATTCCTGTCCGGCATAAAAGCAGATTGAGATGGCTGCACCACCTTATGTGCAATCTGTGTGAGTCTATTAGTCCCAACCTTGGTAAATATTTTGAAGCTAACATTAAGAAGGCAGATGGGCCTAAATTGCTCAATTCTCACAGCCTCTGTTTTCTTGGAAGAAGGGTAATTGTACCAAAGTTTAGCTGGAACAGATGTAGCGCCCATTAAACAGTCGTTAAACATCGGCATCAAATCCCTTTGATGATATGCCAACATTTCTTATAGAACTCCGCTGGGAATCCGTCCGGACCCGGTGCCTTGTTATGCTTCATTTGCGAGATGGCCTCGAGTACTTCTTTCTCCGAGAAAGAAGCTACAAGAGTACCATTCTCGTCCGCTGAAAGCTGAGGGATATCCTCCACCCTAGACTCATCGAGAGACACAGTACTCTCTTCTGGATGGCCGAACAGCTGCTTATAGTATTCGGTAATGTACGTTTTCAGATTGTCCTGACCAACAATCGTGCCCTCATCTTGCTCCGGTGAAAGATCCCCTTCTTGCGATGTTTGCCATTAGCAATCATATGAAAGAATTGTGTGTTCGCGTCCCCCTGGACTACTCGGCGGGTCTTGGCCCGCAACGCCCACTTCAACTCTTCTTCCCTAAGGAGTTCTTTTAAACGCACTTCCGCCTCGATTTTGGTCTGAAGCTCCGCCGGTGTCAAGATTGTGGTTTCCGCTTACATCCAGCGCTTTGTATAAGGGCAAGGAGCTTTTCCTTTTCAACCCTATATATCCCGCTCAGATGTTTAGCCCAACCCGTAGAACACTTCTCAAGTGCCTAATCTTATTCTGCCAGTATTTGAAGCGCCGGTCCTCCCTCCAAGGTCCTTGGCCCACTCTCTGGCCACCAGGTCTAGAAACCCTGCTCTTTCAAACCAGGCCATCTCGAACGAAAACACATTCTTGTTTCCCTTGTGAGTTGGTTTTCCAGTATCAACAAATAACGGCGTGTGGTCAGAAACTCCTCGGGATAAAGCCTGAACCGACACAAGGGGAATTTATGTTCCCATTCGACGCTTGCCAATACACGATCCAACTTCTCATAAGTCGGATTTGGCATCGCATTCGCCAAGTAAATTTTCTACCCGAGAGCTCAATCTCTCGCAGGTCCAGGCTTTCAATGATAGTGTTAAACATGAACGACCAACGTCCATCGAAGTTATCATTGTTCTTATCCTCCCTTCGTCTAATAATATTGAAATCACCCCCACCAGAAGGGGCAACTGCTCGGAACCACATATCCGAACTAGATCAGCGAAACTGGGGCTTGAGCTGCTGCGCCCGCTTTCATATCGGCCACCAAAGCCCAATCGAACCCGTCAAACTTGAACGCACCGAATTTGACAGCAAAGTCACCCATGACCACACTGCAGACTTCAAGTGTTTCACACCTGACTCCGAGAAGAATGCCGCCCGACCTCCCTCTCGGTGGCAAACAGTGCCAATCAAAATCTACTCCACCCGAAAGCGAGCTTAAAAATTGCGGCGCGAAGTTATCTCTACCAGTCTCCGACAAAGCAATAAAATCTAGTCCTTTCTCCACGGACGTCTCAGCAAGAAACCTTCTTTTAGCCAAGTCCTTAAGACCTCTGCTATTCCAAAAAATGCCTCTCATGGATCATCATGGAATTTTTTTGCCGTACGGATCCTAGCACTTCGACGCACTGCGGAAGCCGGGTAAACCTTCCGTTTCCACTTCCGCTTGGGGATTGAATGATGCTGCAACTGGTCCTCACAACCAGTATTAGACGTAGATGGTTCAGCCAGCTCTGTCTCGGAAAACTCATCCTGAATTTCCTCATCAGGATTAGGCTGCAGGAGATCCGCACAAAAATTATCTAACATTCTAACCCCGAGGGCATCTACCTCCGAATCATTCATAGGTTTGACAGCCGCAATATTGCGGATCATCTCAATAGCCCGCTCAGCCTCTAAGTCTAAAAGGTCATTAACAGAGTTGGCAATTTCAGAGTCGTTATTACCCAGCGATACACCCAATTGATTTGCATTGTGAATAATGTCATTGCTAGAGAAATGCAAAATGGAATTAGATGCATTGAGCGACATACCAGTAGTGACCTCCACGTCACGGAGCTTGGCCGCCCTCATGGCGCACCGCTGCTGGATGTCGTCCACCTCATCTTGGAGTGCAGGCGTGCACTCATCCGGCGTCCCTCAGACACCGGATCCTGGATCCCACCAAACGCAATGACGTCCTCCCTAGAAGTCGCGGCCGGGGTTCGGCCTCCAGCCGCCCCCCCACCGGCAGGCTGAGCTACCCGCCCGGTTGCCATCACACCCACACCCGAGAGCGGCGCACCACTCCACAGGTGCCTCGGAGTCTGAGCCACAGACAGGCCAGCGGGTGGGAGATAAAGCCGCCTGCCAGCGCCTCGTCCATCGGGGGTGCCGATCCGCGCCCGTGGCGGCGAAGGAAGTGGCTCGGGGCCACCTGCCCGAACCACCTCCCTCGGGCGATGCCGGTGTGGCACAGCAAGCGGTGCGAACATGGGAGGCGTCCGCGCCACCTGCCTCAGACCCCCTCCCGGTGGCGTAGGAGACTGGGAGCCACCTGCTCCCAAACTCCCTCCGTGGCGGGGAAAAAAGACACCCGAGGCCGCCTGCCCAGTGTCCCTCCCGATAACGAAGGAGGCGTCAATCGGCCTCACCATCTGAACAGGTGGCGTCGGCTCCACATGACAGGTATACCCTCCTGCCGACTACAGGGGCTCGAGCCGACCGCCGCCTCTAACTCCAAGGTCGGTGGAGTCGCGCTCAAGGCCTCCTCGGCTCGACTCGGTCACTCCAGAGCCTCGGGGGAGCCGAGGAGGGCTGAAAAGATCCAAACCTCAGGGTCGACGACGGGACCACTGACGGCGAGACTGCTCCGTCCCCAGCGGTTGTCTGCGGAAGTGCAGACCCCGTAGACAGCTGGCGTCCAGGATCCTCAACTGGCGCCTCCCGATCCCCGGCTCCACCATCACTCTCATGCATGTCCATATCAGAATCATGAATGGGCACAGCCAGAAGACTCTCATCCTCAAACTCAATAACCAGGTCATAGACTCGGCCCCGATAAGCCCACTTAACCATGACCGGCACAAACTCAACGTTCAGAATACTGACCAAAACCCTAGCAATCCCGTTAGCTCTGGTAAACTCCATATCCACACGTTCAGGTTTCCCTACCAAGATGCCCATGCTGGCTGCCACTCGAGCATCCATCAATGGTCGAGTCGGCGCCCCCGAGAAACGCAACCATGCCTGGGTAAGTGGCATACCCTGAGGCTCAACAAGCTTCCACTCCTGGAACTCTAGGATACCATCCGTACCCGGTACCTTACACATCCCAAAACTCAATGAACATCTTACGAGAGGAAGCGCGGCGCCCCTGGCGACACCCGCCGCTGGCGCCTGGAAAATAGAATATCGCACTGAAATTGTCCGTTTTTTTTGGTTTGGAGGACACGATGGCGCGTGCCCAGCCGGCCTGCGCCGGTGATCGCCGGTGCGGTGGCCATCACCTGTGTATAGGAAGAAATGAATTCATGTTCTCCAAGTAACTTGTGTGGGTGAGGTACTTCTCACTTGAATAAGTTGTTTCCTCAAGAACTGGAGTTGAATGATTAGAGTCAATGCCTTGTTAATTGGACAGATTAAGTTCATAATCAAAATGTTCTCATGGAGATCTTTGATATGATCTTCTGTTAGTAATGTTCAGTTAAAAAAAAAGGAAATTGAACCAATCACACATGTTGATGCTCAGTTGTTGACTATATGATTCTTTATCTGGCACAAACATCTCTTGTTGTTTATTCTTCGTATATATGTCTTCTTGACGAGTTGACTTCTTTCACAGGGCAAATGGCGAGGTGGCAGACTTTGTGTATAAAAATGATGGTCGCACCTGCAAATTATGCACATTTGGGGTTTTAAAAACTTCAGTCATCCGGAGAACCGCGCCACTCGAACGAATGAAATGAAGGGGATGATTAGATGTAATTAAGCACTAATTAAGCGCACCTACTCTGGTGCATGAATGTCCCCCCATTACCCCATGAAATAAACAGTTCCTTTCAACTTCAGGCGCAGGCCATGGCCGGCCAAACATAAGCCATTGTTCATCGAGGGAGGCAGATATATTTCGATGGGCATTGACAATCTCCTCTCTTTCGATGAGCAGAACATGGCTGCCAATGTGATATATACACTGATCATTGATGGTACGTACCTAGTGGACCTAGTGCCATCGTTCCTAACCAGAGGAAACGTGTGCCAAACTACCAGTGAATCCCTAGTCAATCTTTTCTACATGCAATGGTCGTAAATTCAAAAGAGAGAACATGTCCGTACCAAGTGAAATGTTTCTCGTCGTCATCGTCGTGATCGCGCGGGATTTGATCTGATCAGATACTAGATCTTGCTGGATCTGCCGATGATGAGGGCAAGCTCCAGCTAGTCTAAATCTACAGTAGAATATGAAGGACGAACTGGTGCTTGTCAACACAGAATCGGCTTACACGATTAGACCGTCGTTGTTTTCCGTGGATCGGGAGTCAGAGGATCGAAACGGGCAGGTTTCATTGGCTAACTAATCGATCTGTGTCACTCACGCATGATCCTTGACACCTAACGAGATCTATCTCGCACAGTTCCATTTATCCTCTCGCGGCAAGTTTCTTAGCACAATATCTGGATGGAATCTCGGATGTGTCTGACATGTAATGTATTCTATCGGCGGTCAGTCCCTGCCTGCTTGCGGCTGGACTGCTTCTTGTGCCGTTAAAAAACGGGAGGGTGACATTTCACCATTTCCAGTTCCATCGCCCCTGTTTATCTCCCCTCCAGTGGCACGAAGCGCCGCTACCACCCACTATAGCTACGATGATTTTTTTTGAATTGTACACTATAGCTACGATGTGGTACAGTGGTATTTGGTCAGATCAAATACTACTGCCATTAGGTAGAAAAACGAGTTTTAGTGGAAACAATGTTTCAGCAATTCTAAAAAAACATAGTGTGCTGGAGGGTGACGTCCTACAAACATGTAAAACAAATCAATTTCAAATTCAATCTCACTTGGAAGCTATGAAGAAAACAAATTCAGCAACCAAAAAATGAAACATGTGAAAATGCGAAATTGATGCCAAATTTGTGTTTTTCTCCAGCTCCCAAGCGGAACTGAATTTGAATTTGACGTTTGACATGTTTGTGAAGCACGTGAGATTGTTTTTTTTTGTCAGGATTTTTTAAACATGATTTCTACTTTGTTTTCACCAGAACTTGGTTTCCACCGGATTTTCGGTCAAAAAGCTGTGGAAACAAAACACAGGTGCACCATTCAGTATTATGTATGTGTGATTGATATAAAATGATACTCCCTCCGTATCAAAATATAGGACTTTTTTTACACTATTATAATGTCAAAAACATCTTATATTTTGATACAAAGGGAGTCCATTTTTATAACTTCTACAAACGCGTCTAGCATTCAGTAGCCACCAACCAAGGTTCGCCGGCGCTTCCCCTCACCGTGCTAGAGAGTAGTGGTCGGGCTAAGCCGGGGCATCGGTCGATGAAGGTGGTGGTGGGGAGGTCTTTGTTCCCGTAGCCTTTGGCGGTGAGATGCGGTCTACGTGTGGTGGCTTTAGGCAGAGAATATGGTTGTGCAGCGACTGCGGCTACACTTTTGCCTAGACTGGTGGTCTCTGGTGGCGAGGCGTCACTGACCGCAACCCCGTCTGCGGGTACATGGACGGCAACGGCGTGACTTATGCGCCCCACCGAGGCGGCCCTCCGATCGCCCGTCCGGGTGACATTGTGGTCTTGCGCTACTAGACCGTTGATGGGCCGAGGGTCTTGGACCTTCTGATACGGCCGCAACAACGAGTATGTTTGCTGGTTGATTTTGTCAGCACAGGCGAGGACGACGGAGCAAGAGGATGGTGCAGACTGTCAGAGCGTCCCAAATTAGAATTTTGGTGGTGCACCTTCCTCCCTCGGCAATCTTTGTAGCGTGTGCGATGACGACCTTCTCGTTCAGAGCCACTGGTGGTGACCACCTCTTGTCGTGGCTCGACGACCAGTATGTGTGAGCATGGTCTTCACTTGCGTGGTTCACATTAAGACCATGGTACACATATAGTTGCTGGTATCGTGGAAAATGGTGGTGATAACAGAATATGACATCAATTTAGTGGTGCTTCTCAAGTACCCAGTCTTGAGTTCCTGGGGTGAACCTAGATCTGACCCTAATTTTTTACCTAGCAATGTCGGTGTTTTTGCGTTGTTACCTTGTTGAAGATATTGCTCATATTTGCTCAGACTTGCTTGTTAGGATGAAAACTAAGGATCTGGCCCGCTATGTTCGATCTGGCAACGACAACGATTGAGCGTCGTTACCTTCCTGGAGGTATTACTAGTGCAATACTTATCTTGTTGTCTTTGCTATATCATGAGATAGTTGATACGGATGGTCGTTGTTGTAGTTCAACCAGTGATTGTTATTGTGATCGCTTTGTAGTTTTTTCTTTTTCAGCCATCTAGGCATAACTTCGTTCTTGTATGATTTTTCTCTTTACCATGTATATCTTTATGTTCGTCTGTTAGTGTTGGCTGTGTGAACCTTAGTTATGCAAAGAAAGGATATGTACTCATTATTCTTGTATGCCCTTGATGATTCATTTTGAGTCAATAAAATTCACCCAAACGAAGAAAATACAAATGTGGTTTGGACCCTTTTTTATCTTTTACATCCAGTGACAAATAGGTGATGACTAGTCCTAAGACAGGACATTAAGGAGACCCATCCATAGATCTTTATACTAAGAGCCACAAGCCGTAAATGTCAAATGGTAAAAGAGTATGATGTACCAAAGTTGCATACCCAAGCAATTTGGTAGAGTTGTATTAATTATTTATCTTGAATTAGCATATGAGAATATAATTTTTACATGATTTGGGGTGGGGGGGGGGGGGGGGGGGGTCAAAGGGCAAAATGAATTGGCTTTAAACTAGATAGAGAAAATCCAAATTTTTGGCATCTCTTAATGGGTACACAAATTAGGCATGTTACACTACAATTTATTGAATTTTGAATTCTACATACTATTGTATATTAACATGACATTTATACAAAGAGCCGATGGCACCACCAATCAAGAGCGTACAACGGGATTTGAGGGCAAATTGCTAGTTGATATCTCGTGCAATCTAGAATTATCTATTTAATTCCACCTAAGATGGATAGTCCTATACTCTAGAATCAGATACTACATAAAAGGATACATAAGAACACACAATATCATAGAAGGATACATAATCTAGAATTATCAATGTAAACATGTTTGTAGAAACCACAAATATGCAACATAGCATAATGAACAATGTACACAAATAAAAATAGCACATATTTAGCGACAAAATGGGTTATGAAGAAGTAAACAAATCAGTTTAAACTTGTGTTTGGCGCACAAAATGACTGGTCTGTTCCATAATGCACTTATGTCTCAAATATATTATGTAACAATAGTAAAAAATTGTGCCCACAATTGGCAAGTTTTAACTAGTGTTGGGCGCATGAAATGGTCAAACCAAAACAAAATTAGGAAGGGGGGAGCGACATTATGTCAACCACTATTGCCGGAAATATCCTTACATGTCTTCAGAAATTTCCAAACGAATTAAGATTGTTTTTCATGTTCAACATACTTATGATTTAAACATTTTTATGCATAAATATTATGATATAGCGATGAAAGTATATATCATATAATGCATACTCACCTTAATCACGAATTAACATCTTTTGTTTTCCATCCAACCCTATTCTCTTTTTTTAAAACTATTTTTGCATCACATCCATTGTATTTTTTTATTTTTTGTAATACTTTTTGTATCTCATCTCGTATTATGATGATAGGGATTGATTTCTAAAAGTAAGTTACAAGAGGTTTAAACCATCAACCCCTCGTAGTATAATACAGTCAACTATGTGACACTATGTGTTAATGTTTGTTTTAACTAGCTTGAAGAGGTAGTCCGTTTTCTAGACATGAAGCTTTTGCAGTAAAATGTTCAAAATGGTGTTGTATTTTCTCGGCAAGCTTCTTTGAGAGGGGGGGGGGGGGGGGGGCGAGGGGAACGTTTTGAAATTTTGCTTACCGTACAGCAAACGAAATTACTAAACCAAAACCCTTATTCTACCATCTACGTGCAAATTGTTTCTTGAATTCCTTTGTGATTTCAAAAATAGCCGTTGAATTTATTTTATAAAATAAATAAAGCATGTGTGTTCTTGAGTAGAAAATCATTTCTAGATGCCACTACTGTTCTCTCATGGGGGGAGAGAACACGGGAATGACACAATATGAGATAGATTTGACTAGTTCTGTTCAATGGCACCACATCGGAAGAGTTACGCCTTTGACGACCACAATCATACCTGGCACATAAGCCTGAATGGTGGAATGTGTTGCCAGATTATTGTAAATGATAAATGTGGTGCAAAGAGGTGAATAATACACAATATTGATTAACATGTCATAAGTGTATATTTATTTGGTTTAAAGTGGAGTTAGCTTTGCTATCATATATAAGGTGATACATATGAATGCTTATCATCAAACAAGTCAAAAAAAGTTACGAGTTTGATGGTAACCAGTAGGGCCAAAGTGGGGCACCTTGGCCCTTCAAATCCTCAACATTTTTTGCAACCACACAAAATTAGCCATTGATTTAAATATATTTTTATACAAATTTTAGAGTATTTATTTTTATTTATACAAGTCAAAGGCCATACATTAATTAGCACTTGCCCTTACACAAGAAATGAAGGAACTTTTGCTCCATTCGATGTTTGCTATGGATGCCACAGGTCACTCCAGAAGATTTAAGACGATCATGCCGCAGTGCAACATATGTTAAACACTTATTTTCAGGTAAAGTTTAATACTGTTTTACCATATTGCTCAGACAGTTAGTGTGACAAGTGTATATGGTGAATTCAAGAAGACTTGAGAGTGGATCTAATGGTGGCCTAATATCATAATATGAACAAACGGTGGGAAATGCTAACATTTTCCAACTGCCAACATGATAGAAAGGTTTGTCTTTCTTTGCCTATATGATTGACATACATAAAATGATTATGAATTTGGAGGTTGCTCTTACTAGAACCTTGAAACAATGGTTTTGTCAAGGTGCTGGAAGTTAAAAAAGTATGATTCACTTTTTTTCCACGCATCTTCTTTGGCTACACCCTAGGGCTGTTATACGTCTTCATGTTCTTCAAAGGACAAAACAGATAATAAAAAAAGGGGAAGGGAAAATAGTAGTTCTTGTAAGATGTGTATATCATCAATTGGTCCATGCCTCGTATGTCAGCGAGATATTGGAATTTAAGTTGATTACCTTATATATGTCTCTTGTTTTTAAATACTACATGCCCATGATTGATTGAACAAAAACTTACTTTCAGTGATACTCTATCCCGCTGGGAGAAATCATAGTATAAATGGAGACCTTGCTAACATTTCGGAACTGCATAAAAAAGGTATGATATACCAAAAATCAAATGAAGGAACGTGTTCTCGAGTATTATACATGTACTTGAATGTCGAAGGATATAGATGAAAATGTTAAGATAAATTAATGAATTCCTGTGTACAGAATGAAATGAATTACTATTCTCCAAGTAACTTGTGGGTGTGGTACTCCTCACTTGAATAAGTTATTTCCTCAAGATTTCGCAAAAAAAAGTTGTTTCCTCGGGAATTGGAGTTCAATGATTAGAGTCAATGGCTTCATAATTTGACAGATTAAGCTCATAATCAGAATGTGCTCATGGAGATTAGATTTGATATGATCTTCCATCAGTAATGTTTAGTTAACAAAAAACAATTTAGCCAATCACGATGTTGTTTGCTCATTTGTTGACTATGATTTTCTTTCTGACACAAATATCTCTTGTTGTTTATTCCTCGTTGCAGTATATATGTCTTCCTGACGAGTTGACTTCTTTCACAGGGCAGATGGCGAGCTGGCAAACTTTGTGTATAAAATGATGGTCGCACCTGCAAATTATGCACATCTGGAGATTTAAAGAACTTCACTCATCTAGCTCCACTCGAACGAATGAAATGAAGGGGCTGACTAGATGTAAATTAAGCACTAATAAGCACACCTTCGCTGGTGCATGAATGTCCCGCGATTACTCCATGAAAGAAGCAGTTCCTTTCAAATTCAGGTGCAGGCCATGGCCGGCAAAACAAAAGCCATTGTTCATCGAGAAAGGCAGCAATTGTCAACGTGATAACCAATCAAAGGTATATTTGCCTGGTCTCTGATGAACAGAACGTGGTCCATCTTGCCAATGTGATACCTACACTGAACAGTGATCAGTGATGGTACGTACGTGCTGCCATCGTTCCTAACCAAAGGAAACGTGTGCCAAAGTACCAGTGAATCCCTAGTCGATCTTTTCTACATGCATTGGTCATAAATTCAAAAGAGAAAACCTGTGCGTACCAAGCGAAATATTTCTTGTCGTCGTCGTCGTGATCGTGCGGGATTTGATCTAATCAGACACTAGATCTTGCTGGATCTGCGGATGATGAGGTCGAGCTACAGCTCGTCTAAATCTACAGTACAATATGGAGGACGAACTGCTGCTCGTCAACACAGAATCGGCTTACACGATTAGACCGTCGTTCTTTTCCGTGGATCAGGAGTCAGAGGATCGAAACGGGCAGGTTTCATTGGCTAACTAATGAATCGGTGTCACTCACGCATGATCCTTGACACCTAACGAGATCTATCTCGCACAGTTTGCGTCGTTTCATCCATGCTTTGCGGCAAGTTTCTTAGCACGAAATCTTGGTGGAATCTCGGATGCGTCCGACATTTAGTGTAATCTATGGGCGGTCAGTCCCTGCTGGCGGCTGGACTGCTTCTTGCCGTTAAAAAACAGAAGCGACCATTTTCAGTTCCCTCGCCCCCTCTTTAGCTCCCCCTACATGGGCATCAAGCGCCGCTACCACCACTACCACTCTATAACTACGATATGCACAATGGTTGCGGTTCGAGAAAATAACAGGTCACTGCAGGAAAAACACACGTTGCCTAGTATCGTGAAGTATAAGCCGAGTGTAACACTCGGCGTATGCTTCGCCATGAACTGCCTTTAGCCCTCTGCGGCCTTTTTTTAAGTCGAGTCGTAAGAAAAGATCGATAGGATTTGGTCCATTTGGTGTCCTTCCAGACGGAGAAGCGAGAACCCTTTCTGCTTTGTAAAATGCTCTTTGCCGTGTATGAAACATACACAACTTAGAATGTTTTCCCTATAGTGGGTGGAAATCAAGCTTCGGTGGAAACAATGTTTCAGCAATTCTAAAAATAATAGTGAAAGAATGTTTCAGCAATTCTAAAAAACATAGTGTGCTGGAGCGGTGACGTTCTACAAACTTGTAATAAAAATACAGTTTCAAATTCAATTTCACTTGGAAGCTATGAAGAAAACCAATTCAGCAACCAAAAAATGGAACATGTGAAATTGTGAAATTGATGCTGAATTTATGTTTTTCTTTCTAGCTCCCAAGTAAAGCTGAGTTTGAATTTGACATTTTACATTTTTGTCAAGCATGTGACATTGTTTATTTTCGCCAGAAATTTTGAAACATGATTTTTACTTCATTTTCACCGGAACTTGGTTTCCACTGCATTTTCTGTTGGTTCATCTCTCGAAACAGGCTTTCGCTCCACTTTATATTTAAAACAACAACGCCGAACAGTACAAGACCGAACAATACAAGATGAAGAGAAAACTCTCTTGCAAAGCGGATAGAAAGGTACAACTAGGAGCTTAGAGCTAGCCTAACAACTCACTTAGGAGCAACCGACGACACCGAAGCTCCACGACAACGCCCTCAAGAGGGTGACAGCGCAATGCGTCGTTGCTACTGAGTCTGAGAATAGACAAGAGTTTTCACTCAGAGCCCTGGCACAAGAGCGAGACCCACAACTACGTCTTCAAGGAGGGAACTACACCATGGGCGCCGCCGTCGCCGGCGCCAAGTGTGAAGCTTTCGCTTGGGAACTCGCCAATACTAGAAGGAGGCACCTCTGCCACCCTGTCGTGAGAGTCAGGCCAACCCTGCCAAATCCGGACACGAACAGAGCATGCCAGAGTCTTCCACCCATACCCCCTGTCGGCCACACGGCCAAGAGGCATAGGCACCACCGTCACCACAAAGCCTGCTAGAAAGCCCACCGTGGATCCTGCCATTCAGGACGGCCGCCCCAGCTTCCTCCGACAACTCAACACCAACGCCAAAACACGTGGCTGCCTCACCAACCAAGCCCGAAGTCTCCATCTCAACCCGGACAGAGAAGTACGAGACATGCACAGGAGAGCTACAAGCCCGCGGCCGAGGGACCAAGTCAAACCTCTGCACCGGCGGCCAGCCCACGCATCGGCCAACTGCCAACTAGCGCTACCGGGAGAGGAGGGGGTTGCCCCATCAGATCCGGCAACTCCAGATCCAGACAGTATGAGCCAATACTTTCAAAATAAATGCATGCTTCTAAAAGTTGTGGAAAAAATGCACCTGCAATACTGAGTATTATGTGTATATGTGATTCATATAAATGATAACTATTTATAACTTCTATAAGAAAAAGAAAAATTGTGGTCTATACAAGTGACCCAAAACGCATCTAGCATCCATCTGTGGCCAACCAAAGGTGCCGCCTCCTCGTCCCCCCCCCCCCCCCCCCACGTCGTTTCTGCTACGTACTAGTGGTCGGGCTAAGCCCGGGCACCGGTCAATGAAGGTGGTGGCGGGGAGATCTTCGCTCCGATAGCCTTGGACATTGATATGCGATCTACGTGTGGAAGCTTGAGGGCTCGACTACCAATTTGGTGGTGACCGACTCTTGTCACGGCTCGACAACCAATTTGTGTGGGCATGGTCTTCACTTTGTGGTTCACGTTAAGACCATGGTGCGCGTGTAGCTTCTGGGATCGCAAAAAGTGGCGACAAAAACGCAAGATAACTTAGATTTGGTGGTGCTTCTCGAGTATCCCGTCCCGAGTCCGAGGTCAAAACCCTAGTTGATTACCTGGAAATGATGGTCTTTTTGCGTCGCTGCCTTGTTGAAGCCATTGCTCCTTTGGGGTGAAAATCCAGGATCTGGCCCATAGTGTTGGATCCGGCGATGGAAATGCTTGAGGATCATTCCCTTCCTGAAGGAGTTGCTACCACGGAACTTTTCTCATTGTCTTTTTTGACGTCAGGACATAATTGGTGCAGACCGTCATTTGTTCTAGTTTGTTGACTGTTATTCTGATTGTTTCAGAGTTTTTTTATTTTTCATCCGCCTAGGCATAGCTTCGCTCTTGTATGACTTTACTCTTTGTCGCGTGATTCTTTGTGTTTGTGTGTTAGTGTTGGTTGTGTGCATCTTTATCTTTTAGTGACAAGACATGGTGTTTACTCATTATATTTGTATCCCTTGATACTTCATTTGAATCAATAAAATTCACCCTGTCGAAAAAACTGGGTTTTGATCCTTCATGTTTATCTTTTAGACCATGTGACAAATAGTCGATTACTAGTCCTAGGCTAGGTCAATAAGGACACCCATCCAGAGATCTTTATCTTGAGGGGCACAAGCCATAAATATCAAAGAGTCACAAGTAGGATGTGCTACGGTAGCATACCCAAGCAATTTGGTAAAGCTGTACATCTAATTTTAAATTTTGAAATTAGCCTATGAATATATAAATTGAATTAGCCTATAAGTGTATACATTTTATCGGATTGGGTTGATTTCAGCGGGCAATCTGAATTGGTTTTCAACTAGATCGAGAGAGGCCATATCGTTGGCATCTCGTAATGGATACACAATTTAGGCATATTACACTAGATCGTTGTTAGAGACAATCAATGTATAGATCAACAACACTACAATTTATAGAAGTTTGAATTCTACATACTGTTGTATATTACTGAACAACATGATGTTGATACAAATACATAAGAGGCATGTGCCGATGGGCCCACCAAGCAAGGGCGTATGACGGGATACATGGATAAATTGCTTCTTGACATTTCGTACAATCTAGAGTTATCTATCTAGTTTCACCTAACATTGATAGTCCAATACTTTAGAAACATGGGCAAGTTATCTACTAAATTGCTAGATCCAGACGCTCACTACCAAATATGGTTGATATTTATGGATACTATATAAAAGGATACATAAAAACATATAATGTCATGAAATTCACCATAACAACGTAGTTTCTTAAATATTCCAAATTTAATAAAACCATTTCTTACAGCATGAAGTGCATTCTTAGTTTAGCGCTAGAAAATGTGTTTGATGATAAGTATTACAATGGTGTGACAAACATGCAACACAATATAATGATTGTGTTTACATTGATAATTTTGCTAATTATACCTAAAAGTGAATCATGTATATAAATAAAATAGCATATATTTAGCGACAAAATGGGTTATGACAAAGTAAAAGAAATTGGTATAAATGCGTGAAAATGTTTAAATTTGTGTTGGGCCCAAAACATGTTTGTCCATCCCGTAATGCACTTATGCCTCGGTTATATTGTATAAGAGTAGTGAAAAATTGTGCATGTAATGCACAAACTTTTACCTGGTGTTGGGCCCATGAAATGGTTCAACCAAAACAAAAATTTCGCAAGGAGTACCGAGTGTCATATGAAGTTTTTAAATGAATTCAGAATTCGATTTTTTTGTTCAATATACTTATGCTTTAAACATTTATTATACATAAATATAATCATAGAGTGATAAAAGGATATATATTGCACATCCACCTTGGTCACGAATTCAACCACTTCTTATCATGTCTTTTTGTAACATTTTATTGTATTCCATCCAAACCCATTCCTTTTTTGTAATTATTTTTTATCACATCCATTTTAAATTCTCTTTATTTTTTGTAATAGATTTTGTATCCTATCTCGTATGGATGATAAGTTGGGAGTAAATTTCCAAAAAAAAAAATGATAGATTTGTATTTGCTTATCCTATCTTGTACGGATGATACTTAGGGAGTAATTTTTGTATCCTATCTCTTATAATGCCCTCAACTATCTGTTAATGTTTATTTTAACTAGGTTGAAGAGCTAGTCCTTTTAATCTAGACATGAAGCTCTTGCAGTAAAATGTTCAAAAATGATTTTGTATTCACTTTGTAAGCTTCTTTGTGTGTGTGGGAGCGCAAGGTGGGGGCGTTTTGAACATTTGCTTACCGTATGGAAAACAAAATTACTTCCCAACCAAAACCCTTATTCTACCATGTAAATGCAATTTTTTTTGACATAAAAAGCAGTCACGCCTAGGACTTCATATAGTGATATCTACTTTGTTTGCTTTTTCCTTCCAATCATGCGTCTCTACAGTCCTACAAATCAAATTGACGTACCAGTGATTGAGTTTCAAAACAAGCATTCTAGATTTGTTGGTCCAAGTTATCCATCAATTAGCCAGGCCATTTGTGAGATCTTAGGCGTCATCCAAGGGCTCGACCGGTACCTCAGCGGATCTCACAAACTACAACCGTGATGGATACGCGTATATACATTCCACGAGCGCAAGAACGAACGCCGTCGAAGTTATTGTCATTAGAAATGAAGGAAAACAAACAATGATCTCGGTCTTTTTAATACTGAAGAAGAAGCCACATGCATATGAACGATATCTCAACAATCAATTGATTTACCCTGTCAACGACTGGCAAGATTTGGTTACGGCGCCAAAATCAGGCGAGCGGTCGTGCTGCTGACCGAAACCAAGCCTTGATGAAAATTGTGTACGTAACCCAAACGTGCTCATGTAAAAAAGATCAAGAACTATCCTAGAAAAAGATCAAGAACTGTGCATGTGTATACACATAACCAGGAGACGATCATTCGGGACAGAGACAATTCTTGGTCTTCCGATGACATGCGATATGATCCTCGGAGATCTTGCAAAGATGCGGCAATATCACCTAGGAGGCTAGGAACTGTAGGAAGGAGTGTCCCTGCGGGGCAGAAGCACCGGTTTTTCTTTCAAAGCATGTGCATGCATGGATGGTCGATGGGCTAGCAGGACACGTACGTTAGGTACAAGAGAACTTCCCCGCACAAAAAAAAAGGTACAGGAGAACTGAATACTCCTACACACATGTCACATACTCACAATAGGCGAGGGTAGAAGCCCCGGCAGGTATATTTTCTCTGAACACAGTACAATTGCAGATGTTCAACTACTCGCTTTACTTCTAGAAATCAAAGAGCTAGCTTTCCCTTTAGAACGTGGAGTATTTAAGCTCGAGCTCAAATGTACCCGTATGAACAGTAAAATTGAAAAAATGAAAAAAAAACAAAAAATTGTGAATTCTTTTTGTGACGAATTTTGATAAATATTCTAAGTGCTTGCAAATTTTCATCATGAGATCACATTCGAGGAAGGTGTGACAAAAAAATAAAAACAATGCTCTGAAAATGCTACTTTCGAAAGCATTTTGGAGTACTCATTTTGTTTTGTTTTTACCATGCCTTCCACGAGTATTATATCATGATGGAAATTTGTAAGCACTAAAAACATTTGCCAAAGTTCACCATAAAAAAATTGAGATTTTTTTAAAATTTCTTTTCTTTTTTTTAGTTTTACTGTTCATGCGGGCTCATTTGAGCTCAAGCTCAAAAGGATACTTTCCCTTTATCATTTGTTATTCAACATGTAATGAGAAATGATAACACTTCGACCCACTTGTGTGCAAAACAAGCTTACACATTGGAGGTGACGAGTTGTTGGATGGACTCCCCCCGGGTTTCCTCATGACCAGTGTTTTGACTTATTGTGCTAGAATTGTTGATGATTGAATAAAGCTCTAAGTTTCTCGCAAAAAAATAGAAACACATAACTTATCCCTATAAACGTGCATGCACATCTTATCCTATGAGCATCTTTGACATACTGAGCCGGCAGGTATGATATGTTTGATCGGCCGACTATGAGGACATGGACGTTTGATAACACTTGATGAAAATTGTGTACGTACCCCAAACGTGCTCATGTAAAGAAGATCAAGAACCATACTAGAAAAAGATCAAGAACTGTGCATGTGCATACACATAACCAAGAGACGGTCATTCAGGACAGAGACAAATCTTGGTCTTCGGATGACATGCGATATGATCCTCGAAGATCTTGCAAAGATTCGGCAATATCACCTAGACGATCACCCAGGAAGGAGTGTCCCTGCGGGGCAGAAGCACCGTTTTTTCTTTCAAAGCATGTGCATGCATGGATGGTCGATGGGCTATAGCTAGCAGGACACGTACGTTAGGTACAAGAGAACTTTTTTTTGCGGGATAGGTACAAGAGAACTTCCCCGCACAAGAAAAGGTACAGGAGAACTGAATACTACTACACACGTGTCACATACTCACAATAGGCCAGCGTAGAAGCCCCGGCAGGTATATTTTCTCTAAACACAGTATAAATGCAGATGTTCAACTACTCGCTTTACTTCTAGAAATCGAAGAGCTAGATTTCCCTTTAGGACGTGGAGTATTTGAGCTCGAGCTCAAATGAGCCTGCATGAACAGTACGAAAAAATGAAATAAAAAAATCTGATTTTTTTTTTGGTGAACTTTGACAAATATTCTAAGTGCTAGCAAATTTTCATCATGAGATCACATTCGAGGAAGGTGTGAGAAAAAATAAAAACGATGCTCTGAAAATGCTACTTTCGAAAGCATTTTGGAGTACTTTTTTTTGCCATGCCTTCCACGAATGTTATATCATGACGAAAATTTGCAAGCACTAAAAACATTTGCCAAAATTCACCATAAAAAATCAGAATTTTTTGATTTTGTTTCATTTTTTTTTTGATTTTACTGTTCATGCGGGCTCATTTGAGCTCGAGCTCAAAAGGATACTTTCCCTTTATCGTTTGTTATTCAACATGTAATGAGAAATGATAACACTTGTGTGCAAAACAAGCTTACACATTGGAGGTGACGAGTTGTTGGATGGACTCCCCCTGGGTTTCCTCATGACCAATGTTTTGGCTTATCGTGCTAGAGTTGTTGATGACTGAATAAAGCTCTAAGTTTCCCAAAAAAAATAGAAACACATAACTTATCCATGTGAAAGCGCGCATGCACATCTTATCCTATGAACACCTTTGACATCTGAGCCGGCAAGTATGATATTTTGATCGGCCGACTATGAGGACATGGACGTTTGATAACACTTTGCTAGTCGTATTTTGATTCTGAACTTACCAAATTCTAAGGTCATCAAAATCGTCTAGAGTAAACGAATTTCGCAACGCTTTTCCTGATTGGTATTGTATTGATGTTGCGGTACAAATATAACCATGCTAGACTATGGCTTGAATTCTGCTCCCTCCTTTCCGGTTTATAAGGCTCAATTCAAAAATCTCATCAACCAAGATAGATGGTGAGTGGTGGAATACTTTTTGTAGTTTGCAAAAGCACCTAATTAATGCTCTTGTTTTCCTCAAAAAAGTATGTTTACCAATGCATTAATTGCAATGCATGCATGCATAAATTACATGCATTGATCAATTTTCTCTTAATACTTGCATGCAATGATTTAATGCACCTTGAAATCTGAACATGTGATTGGGAACAACCAAATTGAGCCTTAGGCTATGCTTGGATCCAAGGGACTATTTTTAGTCTGACTAAAACTAGTCTCCTTTAGAGGCTAAAGTTCCAATCACCCCTGACTAAAGAGAGGCTAGAACTAGTCTTGAGACTAAAAACATTTAGTCAGGGGAACCCTACTAAAATGTGGATTGGTCCTCTCTCTCCTCATTTAACTCCTCTCCTTTAACACATGCGAGTTCAGATTGGAGGGTTTGGAGGATAATAAATGCTCGTTAACTCATTTTAGTCTATTTAGTATTTATATCCAAGCATGGGTGAGGCTAGCAAATTTTAGTCCCACTACTTTTAGTCATGGGACTAAAACGTATCCAAGCATCCTCTTAGACTAGCCACAATGCATAGTAACATACACTAGTAACATACACAAATCCCTAGACTATGTTACTACCTTCATAGTGGGTAGTAACATAAGTGTGGTAACTTGCAAAGCTTCATTTATTAGGTTATAGACTCATATTGCATTGGGACATGTGATGTTACAGTAACTAGCTAAGTTACTATAACTACCTCTCTCCTCATTAACTCATTGCCACATAAGCAAAGTTGCTGAGTTGGACTCGATGTTACTACTGAAATTACTCCCACTGTGGCTAGTCTTATAAAATGGAAAAATGAAAATTTTAAGATAAGCCCTATAAACCGCAAAGGAGGGAGTAGCAAGCATCTCAAGCGGGACAATATGCATGTAAAACATCGAAATAGGCTCTAAATACAGGTCAAAGCAGGGTGTAGATTATGAACAGATATGGTTTGGAAAATTGAGATGTATCAGTTTAGTTCTTGTAAATAGGGCATGCGACTGCATGAAATCTTTTCGACAAGGAGGATTCAACTTTTTTTTGAACGTGTGACAAAACAAGGAGGATTCACACAATAATATATCAGTGTGACGGGACATTTTTTCAATAAAGGGCGCTTTTATTATCTTAAAATATAGTATCAAGCGATACAAAGCATTTAGAGTATCACCCGGCCTCTGCATAACTAGGATGCACACAACCAAACATAAAAAATCTGACAAGAGAAAAAATGACAATTCGGCAAGAGTAGAGTTCTATAGACCGACACTATGCCTATGTCGAAACGGATGGTGGACCGATGCGGAGATTATGCTGCCACCCATGTTGGGTAAAAAACTCCATAGCCACCTGCTCCAATCGCGTACACACCGCCTTGAATAGCGGTTGGTACTCCGCACGTTGTAGCATAGACCATATACGAAGCGAGTGCGTACAACAGAAAATAACTTGCAAAGAAGAAGCATTTTTGTCATTAAAAACCAAATCGTTTCTACATAGCCAAAGCGACCATAGTAAGGCATACGCTCCCACCCTTATTAGCGTTTTGAAACTATTTAAAATACCGTCCAACCAATGACCAAAAATATTGGCAACACTTGTGGGCGGATACAAATTTGACGCTATTTGGATGACTGACCAAGTAGAACGCGTAAACTTGCATTGACAAAAGAGGTGTTTGATTGTCTCGTTATGAGTAAAAACAACACTTCTTACTTCCTGGCCAGTTACGTCGTGCAAGGTTGTCTTTGGTTAGCACAACACCTCTATGAAGATACCACATGAATATTTTAACTTTTAATGGAATCTTTGCCTTCCAGATTTTTTTGTTATTGCTCTCCGGTACCTCAGAATGCGTGAGCGCACGATACATAGAGTCTACCGTGAAAGACTCCGATGTAGTAAGGTTTCAGCGAAACACATCACGGCCTTGCGTCAGGTTAATCAGATCCAGACGGGATAAGAGATTATGTCATGACATAAGTCGGGCGCCAACCAAATCCCGCCCGAACGAAATATTTGGCGGGGATGAGCTGAGCACCTGCGCAATAGTATTGTTCTTATCGCGAGCAATGTTGTACAAGGCTGGATTGTCTAGCCAGATGTCTTACCAGAAACAAATCTCCGACCCGTCCTTTATCGCGAAAGACCCAAAGCGAAAGAAACAGGACACCGATGTTAAACAATATCAAGTAATTTCAAGCATTGATACTGAACAAATCGGCTTAAACAAGAAACAGGAAAACCAGAGGCCATCCATATTGGACGAGCCTCGCGATAGCACCTCCAGAATCCTACCACCAATTATATAATTGTGGACGTTAATGCATCGCTCAAGCAACGAATGACAAAACAAAGATGCAAAACTCCAAGACAAAAGCCATCAAAAGGAAATCATTGCTCGCATGACGATGTTGGTTAGTCCAACCGAAATCTAAACGTAGGGCTATCACCCCATAAGTAGAACTTCGAGCAAACACCTTCAACAAAAAAATGACATGCGGATATCGACACTGGCTGAAATAAGAGAAGGAAATAAAAGTACTATTCCACTCTAATATAATTTTAAAAATATATTATAAGATACAAGCCGAATAATGTCCATTTGTATTCCTATCTGCTTCGGTTTTGCCTCTACACCAAAGGTATCCTATATGGTTGTAAGTAGCGTTGGCATATACTCATGGAGTTATAGCTTAGCTAGCTTGGGCGGCCAGGTCAGAAATAGCATTAAGAAGAGCCTGACACGCCACTGCTTGCTTCGGTGCGTGTGAGAGGGGCATGCTCCCAAGACCGGTCGATCGCTGTAGGCATAGATGCATAGATTGTGTGGTGTGACCTGGAAATGGTCAATGATACGTTCGATCCAGCGGACTGCAACGTTATGCGTAACTAATTAATGGCCTCTTCAGATTAGACGTGCGTGCTATGGATGCCTGAACTTGTTGGAAAGATGCGTTTGTCGCATGCCTCTTCTGATCTCTGAATCCATCGATCGAGACAACACATTTGATAGTGACTATGTTGTACTCCCTCCGTCCAATAAATATAAGAACGTTTTTAACATTACACTAGTATCAAAAAGGTTCTTATATTATAGGACAGAGGTAGTAGTATATAAAGCTCTGAGAGATTGTGGACACACGTAGTGCACATGTTGTAGTATATAATGTGTGAACATGTCAAAGTTCAATTCAAACAATATGACCATTTGCGGCTGAAAAAGAAACATTCATACATGCACTACAGTATGACATATAAGTTTCTGAAAGGATGGTACTTACTGATTGATGTGTTGTCGAGGTGAACCATGCAGTTTGTATTAATAGAAAGGGAAGGCCCTTTTATTGATAAACAAGTACTTTTATGAAATTTGAAAAATTGAATTTTATAAGTTTTCCTTCAATGCTTGCAATTGTCATACTTTTTATGAAATGTAAAAAACTGAATTTTATAACATAGATCTTCTCGATCAGAACATTCAATATATATTATCCATTTTAGACTTTGAGGTGCCTCAGTATGGCAGTAACTTTTAGGTTATTGTAGTCATGAGCTAACAATAAATTTGGAAAAAAAAACTAGGCAAGGCAAGAAAATCAGTAGGATTATGTCACAATCAACTAAAGTTTAATATTATTGTTATTGTTATTTTCTCGAGCAACGCTTTCGAATATCGAAATTGAGATAAAAATGACATGAAATCTAGAAGAAACTCAATGCAGCCCAGTGGCAATACACGAGTAAATTGCACAAAACCATCACTTTGAATGCTAGGTTAGCAAAAAACACTACGTTACATTTTTTGGCAGAAAGCACCACGTCTTGTGTAATATTTTTTTTACATAAAATACTGATCGACGGATATGGCTCGTTTATGTGTGTTTATGATAGATGGGTCCCACTTTCCATTGACGTGGCATAACGTTTTACCAAAGACAGTGCTAGATGGGTAAAAAAGCAAAAAAAAAAAACCCCCCACACATTTCCCCTGTGTCGGCCAGGCCCTTCCCTTGTCCAGCCACCACAGTCAGCCGCAACCGCCCGAGGGGAGCTCTCCATCCCGTGCACCGCCGCAAGTAGCATCCAGCAGACATCCCGCCCCTGCCCAGCCGGCCACGCGCGCCCCTGTTCAACCGCGCCAACCGCCATGCTAGCCACGCCCTGGCCCCGCCGCCCGCGCACGCCGCTCTGCCACTCACGCCACCACCGCCCTGATCCGCCCGCGCCATCGCCTCACTGCTTTCGCCGCCGCGCCGCCATGCTCCGAGGAGGGGGAGAGAGAGGAGGTTGCGCTCCACAGCCATCGGGGACGGAGAAGGAGAGAGTAGGATGCGGCGTCTCAGGCGAGGGAGCGGCTTCCGGGCCTCCTGTGCGTCGGCACCAGGCAAAGAGAGAGATGGGGATCAAAGGGAGTGGGGCCGTGTTTGGTTTCGGTCGTGCCTGAGCTCAGGTGGGTGGGGATGCATGTGTGAAGGAGACGCTGAACGCCGCCACCTCGTCCGGATCCGGCGAGGGATGTCGCATTGCCGTCCTGGTTTGGCCTCTTGCGTGAAGGCGAAGCCCAGCGCCGCCAGCGTTGACCACCCCAACCAGCGGCAAGGATGCACCATGGGCTAATTGTGTTCTTCCTTTTTGATTCAGGTGTGTCTATGTAAAATCTAAGGACTAGTTTGTACGTTTCGATTAAAATTGATCTGGCATGAAATGTTACGCCACGTGGGCACAAAAAAGGGCCCCAACTGTCATAAGCATGCTCAAACGAGCCAAATTCGTCGATCAGTGTTATTTGCAAAGAGATTACACAAGACATGGTGTTTTCTGCCAAAGAAATATAACGTAGTATTTTCTGCAAAGCTAGTCTTTTTTTTTTTGCGGGGCTGCAAAGCTAGTCTTCAAAGTGGTGGTTTCCTGCAATTTACTCGGCAATACACCTTGCTCCTTGTGCTGGCTTAAAATTCTATTAGTTGTTTTATGTGTTGTAGAACTTTATGGTGTATGGCAATACAAAAATGGTTTTCACTAGCTGTTGTATTTGGATGAAATACTCTTGAAAATGGTAATTTTACAAAATTAAATTCTAGGACATTCTAGTCAAGTGCTAAAACTTTCAAAGGTATTACGTGATGGCCCGGTTATTGTACAATCAGACTCCTCAGAGGCATTGTCGGCTTTGATGGGGAATGGCTTGTCAAAATCGGCATATGAGCATTTAGTAGTGGAGATCAAGTTTCTTATGGAAGGTAGAGAGTTTATTCCCTTGAAAATTAAACGTGAGCAAAATAGAGTGGCAGATCGGTTGACGTTGTATAGTCGTACGGAGAGTACCACTGCTGTGTGGCTATATAGAAGACCACCATGTATTGAGAAACTTCTGCCTCTCGATTGTAACCCTATTGTAATGAAATAAAACTCTTTTTCACTCACAAAAAAAATTACGTGAGGTAATGGAAACTTGATCTTTTTTTGTCCAATTTGTTACCATTTCCTCCAAACGATGTTTGTAAATATATCAACAAGAGACAAAAGTGGCATCAACCCCTTAAATAGTTAGCTGTCCATGGTGGCCAAATGTTGAAGACAGTGGGCCTGCAGTACCCGATTCCCACGCGCACACGCACACGCACGCGCGCGCGCACACACACACATCCATTTTTTGGGTGGAAAAAAAAAGAGATCCAATATGATAAGTGCAGTACAGACAACTACACGAGCACATAGACAAGCACACGCAGGTCACAAACAAACACCTATTTCCCCCTCTCTGGTCAAACAATAAAGAAGGCGATAAAGAATGAGGCATTTCTTTGGTTTAGAGAAATTTTATAGAATCTTCTATCAGGAAAATTTTCCATTGGAACCGTTTGGTTTGAAGATTGGCTTCCTTCTTATCTAGGATTTATTTTCATTCTTCATATTTCAAAGGAATAAATACATTAGCTTTGATCTAATGAAAAATTACTATACTGTTATAAATCAAATGACATCATTTCTCTGGTAGAAATTGAGATACATACCATCTTATTTTCTGTGACCTCACTATTCCTAAGATATTCCAAAGGAAGGCTCAGCTTTCAACGTAGCAGGATCTCGGAGGATTAACGCATACGCATATGTTGCACCGGCCAATCGATCCATCTTCCCCCTGTAGGCCGGCTATATATACGGGGTGCTACTACGAAGAGCAAAACACCACAGGATAATTACCAGCAGATCATCATCATCACATTAACGCGCCTAGCTAAACGCCACGCTCTAATGGCGATCGTTTACGTGATACTAGCCGCGCTGATCACCGCGGCGTCTCATGCGCCTTACGGCGCGCACGGCCAGACGTGGCACGGCGACCTCGCCGCGCTCGCTGCCGCCGGCAAGCTCCGCTCCGACCCCAACGCCACGCTGGCGGCCTCCACGGACTTCGGCAACATCACGGCGGCGCTCCCGGCAGCCGTGCTGTTCCCGTCGTCGCCGGCGGACGTGGCCGCGCTCCTCCGCGCCGCGCACTCCACCGCGGCGTGGCCGTACACCATCTCGTTCCGCGGCCGCGGCCACTCTGTGATGGGGCAGGCCTTGGCCCCCGGCGGCGTGGTCGTCGACATGCCCTCCCTGGGCGGCCCGTCCTCCGCGGCGCGCATCAACGTGTCGGCGGACGGCCGGTACGTGGACGCCGGCGGCGAGCAGATGTGGATCGACGTGCTGCGGGCGACGCTGGAGCGCGGCGTGGCGCCGCGGTCGTGGACGGACTACCTCCACCTCACCGTCGGCGGCACGCTCTCGAACGCCGGCATCAGCGGCCAGACCTACCGGCACGGCCCCCAGATTTCCAACGTCCTGGAGCTGGACGTCATCACCGGTACGTACGCGCGCACGATATGGGCACCACGCACCAGCATGCACCACGCTCACAAGCAACTCCCTCTCGCAAAGTAGTTACGTACCCCACACTGCAATGCTGCAAAAATGGCTAACTTGTTTTGGTGCAACTCGCAACTCGTTCATCTTCTACACACACGGCAGTCTCAAAATGTGCCGGTAAAAATAATGTCAGTGAGTACTATTTAATTGATGGTTTAATACTAATTAATGGAGCACAGTGTAAATTGATAGTGGTAGTTACTACTACAGCTGACCAGCTGGCGGCTGCTGGGCCGGCCGGGCAGCCGGCGTCGACGTCTTTCAAATTTCAATAGATTTGCCGGCGGCCAACAAATTGACTTTGACATTTCCCCTCTGTGTTAAATTACTCCATTACTCTACCCGGCCCGGCCGCATGCACCTTTGCGTTGACACGGTGCAATTAACGCGCGTGCAGGCTACGGCGAAATGGTGACGTGCTCCAAGTCGCTCAGCGCGGACCTGTTCGACGCGGCGCTGGGCGGGCTGGGCCAGTTCGGCGTGATCGTGCGCGCCCGGATCGCGCTCGAGCCGGCGCCGACGCGGGCGCGGTGGGCGCGGCTCGTCTACACCGACTTCGCCACCTTCTCCGCCGACCAGGAGCGGCTCGCCGCGCCCGGGCCCGACGGCGCGTTTGGGCCGATGAGCTACCTCGAGGGCGCGGTCTACGTGAACCACAGCCTGGCCGCCGGGCTGAAGAACTCGGGCGGGTTCTTCACCGACGCCGACGTCTCCAGGATCGTCGCCGTCGCCGCGGCGAGGAACGCCACCACCGTGTACGTCATCGAGGCGACGCTCAACTACGACAGCGCCACGGCAGCGACCGTGGACCAGGAGCTCAGGTCGGTGCTGGCGACGCTGAGGCACGAGGAGGGGCTCGCGTTCGTGCGTGACGCGTCGTACCTGGAGTTCCTGGACCGGGTGCACGGCGAGGAGGTGGCGCTGGACAAGATCGGGCTGTGGCGCGTCCCGCACCCCTGGCTCATCGTGCTCGTGCCTCGCTCCCGCATCGCCGACTTCGACCGCGGCGTCTTCAAGGGCATCCTCCAGGGCACCGACATCGCCGGGCCTCTCGTCGTCTACCCACTCAACAAATCCAAGTACGTGCGCCTATGATCATCCTACGACCATGCATGCATGTACGATATGTACGTCTTAGCTCATTGTGCCTTGGTGTGCAGGTGGGACGACGGCATGTCTGCGGTGACGCCGGCGGAGGAGGTGTTCTACGCGGTGTCGCTGCTCTTCTCGTCGGTGGCCAACGACCTGAAGCGGCTGGAGGCGCAGAACCAGAAGATACTGCGGTTCTGCGACCTCGCCGGGATAGGGTACAAGGAGTACCTGGCGCACTACACGGCCCGCGGCGACTGGGTCCGGCACTTCGGCGGCAAGTGGAAGCGCTTCGTGCAGATGAAGGACAAGTACGACCCCAAGAGGCTGCTTTCCCCTGGCCAAGACATCTTCAACCAACGCCTTTGAGTAGATAACAATTGCAATAGTTGTAACTACTAGCTCGGTCAAGAGTTAGTGGATTAACGTGTGGACAGTTGCATGGCTGTTAACTTTAATTTCCGTTTTTACATATTTGATAGGAGGTGGTAAGGTAATAATATGTTCTCTCGAGCTTAAATCTCTACATATGTTGGTTAATTAGCTAGTAATAAGAAAAAGTGTGAACAAAGCTCCACCAGTTTATACCAGAGATTCCGCCAAAAAATAGTACCAGCGAAATGTTTCTTGGATTTATTTTTTTATGTTTTCCCCCGAATGAATGTTTCATGGATTAAGATGCTCCAACTCCTATTAAGACGACTATTTAATCTTAGCTGTTCAGTGACTGATCAAGGGTTGCGCATAGCGGTTAACTTTAGTTTCCGTTTTTACTCATGCAAAAGCATATTTGATAGGAGGTGGTACGGTAATAATATGTTCTTTGGAGCTTAAATCTCTAGATATGTTGGTTAATTAGCTAGAAACCACCAAGAAAATTGAGGAACAAAGAGAGGAAAAAGAGAGAGCCTTGTCTACGAGTCTTTGAGATCGCGTGTGATCGGCATACGATGCGGAGCCTTCCCTGCTAGCCACCGCCTCCTCCTCCTCCACAAAAAGAGCTAGGGTTCCTACCTCCCGCCGGCACAGCCATAGATCCGCTCCTCTCCGGTGGTTCTAGGGTCATGGGGGCGCGGTGGATCTTGGTAAGGGCCGGCGGGAGGGCTCCGTTTTTAGTTGTTTCTTCTAATTTTGCTAGGGTTTGTGTCCTACTCAGAAAGACGAGACAGCGGCGGCTCCCTGAAGATGGAATAAATGTCTCTCCGCCTAGGCCCCGTTCTTTGCGGTGCGTCTAGCATCGTTGGTGTGCGTGTGGAGGTGTGTTTCCGACGGATCTATCTTTGGTGGATTTGCTCGGATCTTATTGTTGTTCGTCTACTTTCATGTGTCTTCGAGTTGGATCCTTCTGACGTTATTCTTCATCGGCGGCGGTTGTTGTTTATGTGCGCTGGTCCTACAAGGTCTTAGCATGATGACCTCCCGACTATCTACCATAAAAAGTTGTGCCCGACTCCGGCAATGGAGGGGCGATGACGGCAGCGCGCCTTCGGCTCGCTTCAGTGCTTGTAGTCGTCGTTAGGTGATCCATAAATCTAGATTTAATTTTTATTATTTCTGATATTCGTTGTACTGCTATGATTGAAGATGAATAGATCAGAAATTTTTTCGCAAAAAAATTAGCTAGAAATAAGAAAAAGTGTGAACAAAACTCCACCAGTTTATACAGGAGATTCCGCCAAAAAAAAGTACCAGAAAAATGTTCCATGGATTTATTTTTTTATGTCTTCCCCCGAATGAATGTCTCATGGATTAAGATGCTCCAACTCCTGCTAAGACGAGTATTTAATCTTAGCTGTCCAGTGACTTATCAAGGGTGGCTAAATGAGCATCCACTTATGGCAATTTTTTAGTGACGTTTATGGCAAATTATTTTGATATGTTAAAAAGGGAATATTTTAGTTGATTTAGTTACCATTTACTTATATGCTACCACTAGAGATCTGTTGGAAATATGCCCTAGAGGCAATAATAAAAGGATTATTATTATATTTCCTTGTTCATGATAATTTTCTTTTATTCATGCTATAATTGTATTATCCGGAAATCGTAATACACGTGTGAATACATAGACCATAATATGTCCCTAGTGAGCCTCTAGTTGACTAGCTTGTTGATCAATAGATAGTCATGGTTTCCTGACTATGGACATTGGATGTCATTGATAGCGGAATCACATCATTAGGAGAATGATGTGATGGACGAGACCCAATCCTAAGCATAGCACAAGATCGTGTAGTTCGTTTTGCTAGAGCTTTTCCAATGTCAAGTATCTCTTCCTTAGACCATGAGATCGTGTAACTCCCGGATACCGTATGTAACACCCCGGATGTAACTTTCCATATTTGTAACTCCAACTCTTGCCATTTTCGGCATTGTGATATGATATTCCCTCCGTGGTTGGGTTCTTGTCTTTCGTTTTTGCATTTTGTCCATGTCATGTATTTCATATCATGTCATCATGTGCATCTCATTTGCATACGTGTTCGTCTCATGATTCCGAGCATTTTCCCCGTTGTCCGTTTTGCAATCCGGCACTCCTATGTCCCCCGGCGTCCCCTTTTACGTTTTTCCGTGAGTGGGTACTAAACTTTCTCGAAATGGACTGAGCCTTGTCAAGTGGCCTTGGTATACCACCGGTAGACCACCTGTCAAGTTTCGGGTCATTTGGAGCTCGTTTGGTACTCCAACGGTTAACCGCACTCTCGCAAAGGCCTCTTTTAAGTTGCAGCCCAACACCCCTTCAAAACAGCCCAATAACCCATCTAAGTCACTTCCATGCTCTCCGTCGTCGGATCACGATCGTGTGGGCGAAAACTACACTCCATTTGGAGTCTCCTAGCTCCTTCTACCTATAAAAACACCCCCTACCCGAAATCCGGATCAAATCCGCCTAACCCTAGCCCGCTCCTCTCCCGCCGCCGGACGTGTCGATCCAGGCGGACACGTCCGCCCGCGCGCCGGAAGAACCACGCGCCGCCACGTGGCGCCGCCGCTCGCCGCCCGGCCCGCCGCGGCCCGTGCGAAACCCTCCCGGCCCGGCAGCCCGGCCGCCAGCGCGCGCCGTGGGCGCGCCCGCTCCTCCTCGCCGCTGCCCGCCCGGTCCCTCGCCGCCGCCCGGCGACGCCTCCTCTCCGGTCGTCGCGCCCGACGCCGTCGCGTCATTGCCGGCGCCGCCGCGTCGCCCAGCCGCCCGCGCCAGCCTCGTCGCCCGGCCGTCTCCTTCCCTCCTCGGCGCAGCTCGGCGAAACCGCCCGCCGCCAGCGCTCTGGATCCGGCCGGATCTCAGATCCAACGAGGGTTGACTTTCCCCCGAGCCCCGTTTTTCCTCCAAGTCTTTATCTTGTCAGTAATTTGTTGCATTTTCATCATGCCATAACTTTGCACCTATAGCACCGTTTCGTGCGTGTAATTTGTCAAAATGTTCGACTCGCAGAGTAAATCATTTCATCTCAATGCATCATTTTCATTTGTGCACATCTTAATGCCCGAAATTCTGTTGGAAGAGGGCTATGTGATGTTAGTTTCTGTTTCTTAACAGAACATGCACTTTTGTCATTTTTGCCATGATTGATGTGTGCACCCTATGATCTTGAGTCCTACATGTGTTTTTCAATATGCCATGCCATCTTTCCAGGGGCGTATGCCATGTATTTTTGTGATCTCTGTGGTGACTAGCACAAGCATGCAAACTAGGCCTCATGATGTTGCTGATTTCAGCCCCAGTTTTGCTGATATTTTTATGCCATGTTAACTTGATGCTACCGAGAGATCCATGCATATTTTGAGATTCTTAAGTAAGGATGTTTTGAACATATGGTTATGCTCTATCCATCGATGCCCTTGTTTGAAATTATGGAGTGCTATAGCTTGAGTCAATCGAGCTCTACTTTTGCTATAAAATGTTTCCTGGCAGATTGTTTACATGTTATTCAATTTTGCCAAGGTTGTTGTAGTTGATACGTGTATGCTATGATGTTGTTCTTGCCATGTATATCTTCTATGCCCTGTCTTCTTGATGTATGTATGCTTAGTTTATCATGAAATGCTATGTAGTGAGTGCATCGAGCTCTTAAACATGACTACTTGTTATCTGTTTTTGTCATGCCCTGTTGCTGAATCTGTTAACGGAACTTGCTATATTGACATGGGTGTTAATATATTTTACGATCCGTTTTGGCTTATGGTCAGTAAGGGACTTTTGTTCTATGCTTTGAGTAGATTCATGCCATGCCTTGTTTTGCTATTATAAGTTCCTGTAGCATGTCGTTTGCTTGCTCTGAACATTTCATCCTGATGCTGATTCTGCCATGTTCAGTAATTTTCCCAAGTCTGTGAAGCTGATATGTTTTGCACTTTTGCCATGCTTGTTTGGACCTGTTATGTTGTGATTTAGCCGTAGCGCAGTGTTCATCTTTTGTCAAGCATCTTGAGTAGATCACTACCATATGCTTTTCTGGTACGTTTGGATGCAGTAGCTTAATTTCTTGTTGCTTGCTAAGTGGTATTATGCTGTTAATGGCAGATTTGTGCCATTCTTGTTTTGCTTGTCATTTGCAAACCGTGCATCCGATTCCGGTGATCTTTATATCGATTTCAACGAAATCATATCATCTTCCAGCAGCATACTTGGTTTGCCAAGTTGATGCCTGGTTCATCATTTTCCTTCCGGAGCACGCATACGCATTGCATATCACATCCCGCATATCATGACATATATTGCATCATGTTGCTTGTGCATTGCACCGTGATTTATTGTGGTTCCTTTGTTTGTGTTCTTGCTTTGGGTAGAGCCGAAAGACAAGTACGTGAGCGAGGAACCTGTTGAGAACGCTTACGAGGATCAAGCTTTCGACAACTCTGAGAACTTTGCAGGCAAGATGACCGTACCCTCGAAATCACTTCTATCTTTGCTATGCTAGTTGCTCGCTCCTTTGCTATGCCTATGCTACGATGCCTATCACTTGCTATATCATGCCACCCATATTGCCATGTCAAACCTCTAACCATCCTTTCCTAGCAAACCGTTGATTGGCTATGTTACCGCTTTGCTCGACCCCTCTTATAAGCGTTGCTAGTTGCGGTGAAGATGAAGTTTGTTCCTTGTTGGAACATGGAGATGTTGTTCCTTTTGGAACATGTTTACTTGTTGGGGATATCACAATATATCTGCTATAATTAATGCATCTATATACTTGGTAAAGGGTGGAAGGCTCGGCCTTATGTCCGGTGTTTTGTTCCACTCGTACACCCTAGTTTCCGTCATACCGTGTTATGTTCCTTGATTTCGCGTTCCTTACGGTTGGGTGATTTATGGGACCCCTTGACAGTTCGCTTTGAATAAGACTCCTCCAGAAGGCCCAACTTTGGTTTTACCATTTGCCACCTAAGCCTTTTTCCCCGGGTTTTCGCGAGCCCGAGGGTCATCTTTATTTTAAACCCACCCCGGACGGTGCTCCTTCGAGTGCTGGCCCGAACCGAGCCGCCTGCGGGGCCACCTCGGGGAAACTCGAGGCCTGCTTTTACTCGTAGCCTGTCTCATCTGGATGTGCCCTGAGAACGAGATATGTGCAGCTCCTATCGGGATTTGTCGGCACAATCGGGTGGCTTTGCTAGTCTTGTTTTATTGCTGTCGAAATGTCTTGTAGTCCAGGATTCCGAGACTGATCGGGTCTTCCCGGTAGAAGGAATATCCTTCGTTGACCGTGAGAGCTTATAATGGGCTAAGTTGGGACACCCTGCAGGGTATTATCTTTTCGGAAGCCGTGCCCATGGTTTATGAGGCAGATGGGAATTTGTTAATGTCGGTTGTAGAAAACCCGAAGTTGACCTTAATTAATACACATCAACGCGTGTGTAACCGTGATGGTCTCTTCTCGTGAGTCCGGGAAGTGAACACGGTGTTGGAGTTATGTTTGATGTAAGTAGTTCAGGATCACTTATTGATCACTACTAGCTTCACGACCGTGCTTTGCTTCTCTTCTCGCTCTCTTTTGTAATGTAGCCACCATATATGCTGAGTCGCTTGCTGCAGCTCCACCTCACAACTCTGTCCTTCCTATAAGCTTAAATAGTCTTGATCTCATGGGTGTGAGATTGCTGAGTCCCCGTGACTCATGATTCTACCAAAACGATTCTTGGTGCCGACGATGCGGTCACGGTGTGACGCAACCGAGCTCAAGTGGGAGTTCGACGAGGAACGTGGTGGTTACTATGTGTCTTTTCACGATGATCGGTAGTGGAGCCAGTTGGGACGATCGGGGATCTGTGTAGCATTTGGGGTATCTTCTTTTATTTTGGTGCCGTATTCGGACCTTGAGTGTAATCTGAATGATGGATGTTTATTTATGTATTGTGTGAAGTGGCATCGTAAGCCAACTATGTATCTCTTTCCCTTATGTATTACATGGGTTGTGTGAAGATTACCTCACTTGTGACATTGCTTTCAATGCGGTTATGCCTCTAAGTCGTGCTTCGACACGTGGGAGATATAGCCGCAACGAGGGCGATACAAGTTGGTAATCGAGCCATCCCGACTTAGGAGCCCCTCGCTTGATTGTTTCTTTGGCGTTGTTGAGTCTCGAGCGGAAAATGTTGTGAGTCTTAGGATTATATATATCGGAGAGTAGGATTCTTTTTACTCCCGGTCTCTTCGTACGCTCTGGTGAGGTCTCCCGACGTAAAAGTTTTGACTCTCCTCTCCTCAAATTTCACTAAAAAATTTTTAGGATCACGCTGGTATCTTGGGATCGTTCCGATGGTTTTGTGACGAGAACATTGTTCTTGGTGCCTCGACATTTAGGGGTTGTGGCAGTGTCCCGGGGAGTTGAGCTCCGAGGTGTTGTCGTCACAATTTTATCGTTGCGGTTCTGGAATACCTGAGTTTTACCGACATCGAAATCTCTTTTGTACAGTTGTTGGTGAGATAATCCCGATAACCCAGTACTGGGGCGAGCTCGGGAGTATTGCCATAACTCGTATAACGGATGCTTTTCGAAGGTCGAGGTACACGATTTCCGAAGGTTTCTTGGTTATGTGTTGACGGATGGATACAATTTGGATCTAGGTATTGTTAGTTTGGGTGATATATTTTGTGTCCCTGTATCCCCAACACCAGATTGCATAACCGTAAAGTTTCGGGAGTTTATAAGTGGGAATTCTAGTAGCTTATAGGATATCTTTCCAACAGATGTATGATTTGAGATTGGGGTCCAACGTCTAGTGGTCCGCCTATCCACGGTCGATTTACAGTGGTCGTGAGGCGTCTTAAAGAATCCTTGGCTATGCTGATTCGGGGACGTCTTGTTTGTCATTCATGACGTCCGCTGTACGTCGTGCCCGTGTGGGCCCCACCACGAACACTTTGGGCGAAATCTCTATCATGTGTTTGTTCCGGCTATTCTAGAAGCCAATCTTTTGTTTTGTTTTCAGTTGTGTCATTCGAGTTGTTTCAAAGGCAGATGATGATTCCATACCTTTATCTAAGTGGCTTCTCACCTTAATGGACGTGTGATGTTAGCTTTTGGAATTCATTCGTTCATCCTTGTTCGAATGTTTATTGTGAAGATTATATGTTGCAATTTCTATCCGTTGATTCAACTTGTCTATCTGTCTATCAAGTGCTAACGGATGTCACCCTCTTCAGGATGGCTCCGCCAACGCGCCTGAATCCGGATCGCAATGATGAGAGTCAGTCGAACCCTCCACCTCCACCTCCGCCTCCAGAGGCATGGCAAGCTATCATGGCAGCCACCAATGCCAATGATCAGATGATTTTGCAACTCTTGCAAGAGCGTACTCAAGGGCAAGGCAGTCAAGGAAATCAAGGTCAAGGCAACAACCAGCCGCACTTTGCTACCCTCAATCAGTTCTTCGATAATCAGCCGAAGTCTTTCAGTTTCTGTGTCGAGGCCACAGACGCCGACGATTGGCTTGTGGACATCTGCAAACATTTTGAATGTAGCAATGTCAGACCTGAGGACTTTGTCAAGTTTGCTTCGCTTCAACTCAAGGACCAAGCTGCTTGAGTGGTTCCAAAGAATACAAAGATTCCAGAGGAGGTCGTGTCATTACAGGATGAGTTCCGCCGAGACTTGAGCTCACCACATTCAAAAGTGTTGTTGAGAGCAAGCGTGAGGAGTTCCGCAATCTCAAGCAAGGCAACATGTCTGTGTATCAATACAATATCCAGTTCCAGAAACTCGCTCGCTTCGCTAAGCAAGACGTCCCTGATGAAAAGAGTATGATCTATCAATTCAGAGGTGGTCTCAGAGAAGATCTGCAATTAGCTCTTGTGCTTTTTGAGCGAAAAGTATGATGAATTCTACAACATGGCATCAAGCAAGAAGCTGCCCAGCTCAAATGTGAGGCTTCTAAGAAGAGAATCAGGGGATGCGATTCAGTCTTCTTCTTCCTCTCAAGTGGCAGCTAAGCAGCGAAGTTCTATCTTCCTCCTCCTCCGTTCCGTCGGCCTTATCAGTGAGAAGAACTCAGGTGGTCGTGGATCTTCCCACCAACCCAACCTGTGCTATCGTAACAAGTCTAATTCTCAAGCTCCAAGGTCAAATGCTCCTTATCATCGTCCGCTCTCGTGAGGTGACTTGCAACAAATGTCGGCAGAAGGTCACTATGCGAACAAGTGCTTCAACCAAAGGCGCCTTCCGCCTCCTCCTCGTGAAATCTTCCGGCAATGCAGTGGTCAAGCATAATCCCAAGTCCGCAAAGGTGAACATGATGAATGCAGCTCAAGCGGAGGAATCTCTTGATGTGATAATGGGTAATCTTCCGATTAATGATATTCTGCAAAAGTCTTATTTGATCTTTGGTGCATCGCATTCTTTCATGTCATATCCTTTTGCATGAAGCACAATTTTGATACAGAGGCATTACCTAGAGCATTGCAAGTTGTTTCTTCGGCTAAGCGTTTGAGATCTACCATGTTAGTTCCGAATGTCGGTATCAAGATGGGCGACTATAAATTTCTGGCTAAACCAATTGTTCTTGGTGACTCGGATATTGATCTTATTCTCGGATGGATCGGCTTTCTCAAAGCACAAAGCTCAGCTTGATTGTGCTGCTGTGGAAATTCAATTGACTCACTCTTCTAATGATGTGATCATCTATGCCTTCGTGATGAAACCATTCGGTTGTTTTCTCTCAATGAGAAGGGCGAATTGGATGCTATCTCTCGATTCGATCGTTTGCAGTACCAAGATGTCTTTCGGAAGAGCTTCCGGGTATGCCTCCTCATCGGCCGCTTGAGTTCGTTATCGGTCTTGAGCACGCCTTTGAACCCGTTTGCAAGCGTCCATACAAGCTTGGACCTAATGAGCTGAAGGAATTGAAGAAGCAGCTCGATGAACAAGAGCGTCTGGGTTTGATCAGACCGAGTTCATCTCCTTGGGGTTGTGGTGTTCTTTTTGTCCGGAAGAAGGATGGCACGGACCGACTTTGTGTCGATTACCGTCCATTGAATAAGAAGACTATTAAGAACAAGTATCCACTTCCCAACATCAATGAGCTTTTCGAGCAACTCAAAGGTGCTAAAGTGTTCTCCAAGCTTGACCTTCGTATGGGTTATCATCGATTCGCATTCGTGAACAAGATATTCCCAAGACAAAGATTCAGAACAAGCTTTGGTTCTTATGAATATACTGTCATGTCTTTTGGCCTTGTCAATGCTCCTCCAACATTCTCTCGAATGATGAACTTCATCTTCAACCCCTACACCAATGAATTCGTCTTGGTCTATCTTGATGATATTTTGGTCTTCTCCAAGAATAAGAAGGATCATGCCAAATATTTGCGATTGGTGCTAGACAAGCTCAGAGAGTATCAATTCTATGCGAAGTTTTCCAAATGTGAATTTTGGCTTGATGAAGTTCTTTACCTTGGTCATATCATCTCCGCCAAGGGCATATTTATTAACCCCGAGAAGGTGTCCGCAGATTGTGAATTGGGAACCTCCTCGGAATGTCAAGCAGCTCCAGATTTTTCTTGGACTTGCAAGCTATTGTCAAGATTCGTTGAGAACTTCTCTAAGATTGCAAAGCCTCTTTCCAACCTCCTCCGGAAGCATGTGAAGTATGTCCGGTCTCCTGAGTGTGACGTTGCTTTCAATACTCTTAAAGAGAAACTTCGTCACAGCTCTGCCTTGACTCCTCTGATGAATCCAAGCCATTCAAGTTTTTGTGATGCTTCTCTTCAAGGTCTCGGTCTTGTGTTAATGCAAGAGAAGAGGGTTGTGGCCTATACCTCTCGTCAGCTGAAGCCCAACGAAAAGAACTACCCCACTCACGATCTTGAGTTGGCGGCAGTTGTCCATGCATTGATAACATGGAGACATCTCTTGTTGGGAAGGAAAGTGGACATATTCACCGATCACAAGAGTCTCAAGTATATCTTCACTCAACCAAACCTCAACCTCAGGCAAACTCGATGGGTCGAAATGATTCAAGAGTACAACCCAAGTATTGAATATACTCCGGGCAAGGCCAATGTCATTGCAGATGCTTTGAGCAGGAAGGCTTACTGCAACAGTTTAATCCTCAAGCCCTTCCAACCGGATCTTTGTGAAGCTTTCCACAAGCTGAATCTTCAAGTTGTTCCTCAAGGCTTTCTTGCCAACCTCATAGTCTCTCCTACTTTGGAAGATCAGATTCGTGAGGCTCAACTCCTGGATACCATGGTGAAAAAGGTGAAACGTGGTATCAACAAGGGCATTTCCAAGTACAAGTGCTTCCACATTGATGACAAAGATACAGTTTTCTTCGAGGACCGGATTGTGGTTCCAAAGGGTGATCTACGTAAAGTCATTATGAACGAGGCACACAATTCGCTTCTATCCATTCATCCTGGAAGTACGAAGATGTACCATGACCTCAAGCAGTCATATTGGTGGACTCGAATGAAGCGAGAGATTGCTCAATTCGTGAATGAGTGTGATGTCTGCAGGAAGAGTGAAAGCAGAACACCAACGACCAGCTGGTCTCCTTCAACCTCTTGCTATTCCAGAATGGAAGTTTGATCATATTGAGATGGACTTCGTGACTGGATTTCCTAAGTCCAAGCGTGGAAATGATGCTATCTTCGTTTTCATTGACAAGCTTACTAAAGTGGCTCATTTTCTTCCTATCAAAGAATCCATCACAGCAGCTCAGTTGGCAGAGCTTTACACATCCAGGATTGTCTCCTTGCACGGCATTCCACAAGTGATCTCTTGAGACTGCGTGGCAGCATTTTTACCTCCAAGTTTTGGGATTCTTTTCGAAGGCCATGGGCACCAACATTCGTTTCAAAGACAACTTTCCACCCTCAAACAAGTGGCCAAGTCGAGCGAGTCAATCAAATCCTTGAAGATATGCTCGTGGCTTGTGTCATTTCCTTCGGTATGAAGTGGGAAGATTGTCTTCCATATGCCGAAGTTCTCCTACAACAACAGCTTCCAAGCGAGTTCGCAAGGCCCCATTCGAAATTCTCTATGGCGTGAAGTGCCGTACTCCTCTCAATTGGTCCGAGACAGTGAACGCCAACTTCTTGGCAACGACTTGATCACGTGGTCAAGAAATGTGCAAAGTCATTCGTGAGAATCTAAAAGCCGCGCAATCGCGCCAGAAGAGCTATTATGATGAAAAGCACCGTGATGTGGCTTTTGAAATCGGAGACCATGTCTACCTCCGCGTCTCTCCAATGAAAGGCACTCGTCGCTTTGGTATCAAAGGGAAGCTTGCCCCTAGATACGTGGGTCCTTTCAAGATCATTGGCAAAAGAGGCGATCTCGCCTAGCAACCTGAGCTTCCGTCCAACTTCGCGAACGTGCACGATGTGTTTCATGTGTCACAGCTTCGCAAGTGCTTCAAGACTCCTGAACGCACTATCAACTTCGAAGAAATTGACCTTCAAGAAGATCTCTCTTATCATGAGCACCCGTTGCTATTCTTGAAGAAACCGAGCGCAAGACTCGCAACAAGTCAATCAAATTCACGAAAGTGAAGTGGTCACACCATTCCGACCGAGAAGCCACAGGGAGCGCGAGGATCACCTCCGTTCCGAATATCCGGAGTTCTTTCAGTCCTAGGTCTCGGGACGAGATCCTCTTGTAGTGGTGGAGTGTTGTAACACCCCGGATGTAACTTTCCATATTTGTAACTCCAACTCTTGCCATTTTCGGCATTGTGATATGATATTCCCTCCGTGGTTGGGTTCTTGTCTTTCGTTTTTGCATTTTGTCCATGTCATGTATTTCATATCATGTCATCATGTGCATCTCATTTGCATACGTGTTCGTCTCATGATTCCGAGCATTTTCCCCGTTGTCCGTTTTGCAATCCGGCACTCCTATGTCCCCCGGCGTCCCCTTTTACGTTTTTCCGTGAGCGGGTACTCAACTTTCTCGGAATGGACGGAGCCTTGTCAAGTGGCCTTGGTACACCACCAGTAGACCACCTGTCAAGTTTCGGGTCATTTGGAGCTCGTTTGGTACTCCAACGGTTAACCGCACTCTCGCAAAGGCCTCTTTTAAGTTGCAGCCCAACACCCCTTCAAAACAGCCCAATAACCCATCTAAGTCACTTCCATGCTCTCCGTCGTCGGATCACGATCGTGTGGGCGAAAACTACACTCCATTTGGAGTCTCCTAGCTCCTTCTACCTATAAAAACACCCCCTACCCCGAAATCCCGGATCAAATCCGCCCCTAACCCTAGCCCCGCTCCTCTCCCCGCCGCCGGACGTGTCCGATTCGGGCGGACAAATCCGCCCCGCGCCGGACGAACCACGCGCCGCCACGTGGCGCCGCCCTCGCCGCCGCCGCGAAGCCCGCGCGGCTCGTGCGGGGCCCTCCGGCCCGGCCGCCCGGCCGCCAGCGCGCCATGGGCAGCGCCCGCTCCTCCTCGCGCTGCCCGGCCGGTCCTTGCCCGCCCGGCAGCCGCCTCCTCTCGGTCGTCGTCACACGCGCGCCGCGCCCGGCCTCGTCCGCCCCCGGCCGTCTCCTTCCCTCCTCCGGCGCAGCTCCGGCGAGCCGCCGCCGCCGCGCGCTCTGGATCCGGCCGGATCTCAGATCCAACGAGGGTTGACTTTCCCCCGAGCCCCATTTTTCCTCCAAGTCTTTATCCTGTCAGTAATTTGTTGCATTTTCATCATGTCATAACTTTGCACCCGTAGCTCCGTGTTGTGCGTGTAATATGACAAAATGTTCGCCTCGAAGAGTAGATCATTTCATCTCATTGCATCATTTTCATTTGTGCTCATCTTGATGCCCGAAATGCTGTTGGAAGAGGGCTATGTGATGTTAGTTTCTGTTTCTTAACAGAACATGCACTTTTGTCATTTTTGCCATGATTGATGTGTGCACCCTATGATCTTGAGTCCTACATGTGTTTTGTAATATGCCATGCCAACTTTCCAGGGTGTATTCCATGTGTTTTTGTGATCTCTGTGGTGACTAGCACAAGCATGCAAACTAGGCTTCATGATGTTGCTGATTTCAGCCCCAGTTTTGCTGATATTTTTATGTCATGTTAACTTGATGCTATCGAGAGATCCATGCGTATTTTGAGATTCTTAAGTAAGGATGTTTTGAACACATGGTTATGCTCTATCCATCGATGCCCTTGTTTGAAATTATGGAGTGCTATAGCTTGAGTCAATCGAGCTCTACTTTTGCTATAAAATGTTTCCTGGCAGATTGTTTACATGTTATTCAATTTTGCCAAGGTTGTTGTAGTCGATCCGTGTATGCTATGATGTTGTTCTTGCCATTTATATCTTCTATGCCCTGTTTTCTTGATGTATGTATTCTTAGTTTATCATGAAATGCTCTGTAGTGAGTGCATCGAGTTCTTAAACATGCCTACTTGTTATCTGTTTTTGTCATGCCATGTTGCTGAATCTGTTAACGAAACTTGCTATATTGATATGGGTGTTATTATATTTTCTTGTCCTTTTTGGCTTATGGTCAGTAAGGGACTTTTGTTCTATGCTTTGAGTAGATTCATGCCGTGCCTTGTTTTACTATTATAAGTTCCTGTAGCATGTTGTTTGCTTGCTCTGAACATTGCATACTGATGCTGATTCTGCCATGTTCAGTAATTTTCCCAAGTCTGTGAAGCTGATATGTTTTGCACTTTTGCGATGCTTGTTTGGACCTGTTACGGTGTGATTTAGCCGTAGCGCAGTGTTCATCTTTTGTCAAGCATCTTGAGTAGATCACTACCATATGCTTTTCTGGTACGTTTGGATGCAGTAGCTTAATTTCTTGTTGCTTGCTAAGTGGTATTATGCTGTTAATGGCAGATTTGTGCCATTCTTGTTTTGCTTGTCATTTGCAAACCGTGCATCCGATTCCGGTGATCTTTATATCGATTTCAACCGAAATCATCTCATCTTTCCAGCGGCATACTTGGTTTGCCAAGTTGATGCCTGGTTCATCATTTTCCTTCCGGAGCACGCATACGCATTGCATATCACATCCCGCATATCATGACATATATTGCATCATGTTGCTTGTGCATTGCACCGTGATTTATTGTGGTTCCTTTGTTTGTGTTCTTGCTTTGGGTAGAGCCGGGAGACGAGTACGTGAACGAGGAACCTGTTGAGAACGCCACGAGGATCAAGCTTTCGACAACTCGAGAACTTTGCGTGCAAGATGACCGTACCCTCGAAATCACTTCTATCTTTGCTATGCTAGTTGCTCGCTCTTTTGCTATGCCTATGCTACGATGCCTATCACTTGCTATATCATGCCACCCATATTGCCGTGTCAAACCTCTAACCATCCTTTCCTAGCAAACCGTTGATTGGCTATGTTACCGCTTTGCTCAGCCCCTCTTATAGCGTTGCTAGTTGCAGGTGAAGATGAAGTTTGTTCCTTGTTGGAACATGGAGATGTTGTTCCTTTTTGGAACATGTTTACTTGTTGGGGATATCACAATATATCTGCTATAATTAATGCATCTATATACTTGGTAAAGGGTGGAAGGCTCGGCCTTATGTCTGGTGTTTTGTTCCACTCGTGCCACCCTAGTTTCCGTCATACCGGTGTTATGTTCCTTGATTTCGCGTTCCTTACACGGTTGGGTGATTTATGGGACCCCCTTGACAGTTCGCTTTGAATAAGACTCCTCCAAAGAAGGCCCAACTTTGGTTTTAGCATTTGCCACCTAAGCCTTTTTCCCCGGCTCATGAGCCCGAGGGTCATCTTTATTTTAAACCCCCCCGGACGGTGCTCCTTCGAGTCTTGGCCCGAACCGAGCCGTCAAGGGGCCAGCTCGGGAAACTTCGAGGCCTGGTTTTACTCGTAGCCTGTCTCATCCGGATGTGCCCTGAGAACGAGATATGTGCAGCTCCTATCGGGATTTGTCGGCACAATCGGGTGGCTTTGATGGTCGTGTTTTATTGCTGTCGAAATATCTTGTAGTCCGGGATTCCGAGATCGATCGGGTCTTCGGTAGAGAAGGAATATCCTTCGTTGACCGTGAGAGCTTATAATGGGCTAAGTTGGGACACCCCTGTAGGGTATTATCTTTCGAAAATCGTGCCCGTGGTTATGAGGCAGATGGGAATTTGTTAATGTCCGGTTGTAGAAAACCCGAAGTTGACCTTAATTAATACACATCAACCGTGTGTGTAACCGTGATGGTCTCTTCTCGGCGGAGTCCGGGAAGTGAACACGGTGTTGGAGTTATGTTTGACGTAAGTAGTTTAGGATCACTTATTGATTGCTACTAGCTTCACGACCGTGCTTTGCTTCTCTTCTCGCTCTCTTTTGCGAATGTAGCCACCATATATGCTAGTCGCTTGTTGCAGCTCCACCTCACAACTCTGTCCTTCCTATAAGCTTAAATAGTCTTGATCTCGCGGGTGTGAGATTGCTGAGTCCCGTGACTCACAGATTCTACCAAACAGCGATTGCAGGTGCCGACGATGCGGTGCAGGTGGCGCTTAACCGAGCTCAAGTGGGAGTTCGACGAGGAACGTGGTGGTTACTATGTGTCTTTTCCCGACGATCGAGTGGAGCCCAGTTGGGACGATCGGGGATCCGTGTAGCATTTGGGGTATCTTCTTTTATTTTGGTGCCGTAGTCGGACCTTGAGTGTAATCTGAATGATGGATGTTTATTTATGTATTGTGTGAAGTGGCATTGTAAGCCAACTATGTATCTCTTTCCCTTATGTATTACATGGGTTGTGTGAAGATTACCTCACTTGCGACATTGCTTTCAATGCGGTTATGCCTCTAAGTCGTGCTTCGACACGTGGGAGATATAGCCGCATCGAGGGCGTTACACCGTAGGAGTGCTTTGGGTGTACAAAACGTCACAAAGTAACTGGGTGACTATAAAGGTACACTACAGGTATCTCCGAAAGTGTCTGTTGGGTTGACACGGATCGAGACTGGGATTTGTCACTCCGTGTTACGGAGAGGTATCACTGGGCCTACTCGGTAGTGCATCATCATAATGAGCTCAAAGTGACCAAGTGTCTGATCACGGGATCATGCATTACGGTACGAGTAAAGTGACTTGCCTGTAACGAGATTGAACGAGGTATTGGGATACCGACGATCGAATCTCGGGCAAGTAACATACCGATTGACAAAGGGAATTGTATACGGGGTTGTTTGAATCCTCGACGTCGTGGTTCGTCTGATGAGATCATCGAGGAGCATGTGGGAGCCAATATGGGTATCCAGATCCCGCTGTTGGTTATTGCCCGAGAGCCGTCTCGGTCATGTCTACGTGTCTCCCGAACCCGTAGGGTCTACACACTTAAGGTTCGGTGACGCTAGGGTTGTATGAATATGAGTATGCAGTAAACCGAATGTTGTTCGGAGTCTCGGATGAGATTCCGGATGTCACGAGGAGTTCCGGAATGGTCCGGAGGTAAAGAATTATATATAGGAAGTGTTGTTTCGGCCATCAGGAAAGTTTCGGGGTCACCCGGTATTGTACCGGGACCACCAGAAGGGTCCCGGGGTCCACCGGGTGGAGCCACCCATCCCGGGGGGCCCCATGGGCTGAAGTGGGGAGGGGAACCAGCCTATAGTGGGCTGGTGCGCCCCCCTTGGCCCACCCCCTGCGCCTAGGGTTGAAACCCTAGGGTGGGGGGGCCCGCTTGCCTTGGGGGGCACTCCACCCCCCTTGGCCGCCGCCCCCCTTGGGAGATGGGATCTCCAAGGGCCGGCACCCCCCCCTTGGGGCCTATATAAAGGGAGGGGGGAGGGGGCAGCCAAACCCTGAAGTTCGGGCACCTCCCTCTCCCCTGCTACACCTCTCCTCCTCCGTCACGTGCTTGGCGAAGCCCTGCCAGAGTGCTGCTTCTCCACCAACACCACGCCGTCGTGCTGCTGCTGGAGCCATCTTCCTCAACCTCTCCTTCCCGCTTGGTGGATCAAGAAGGAGGAGACGTCATCCGCTCCGTACGTGTGTTGAACACGGAGGTGCCGTCCGTTCGGCACTCGGTCAGCGGTGATTTGGATCACGGCGAGTACGACTCCATCATCCACGTTCTAGTGAACGCTTCCGCACGCGATCTACAAGTGGTATGTAGATGCAATCTCTCTCCCATGACTCGTTGCTTAGATGAACTCATAGATGGATCTTGGTGAAACCGTAGGAAAAATTTTAATTTTCTGCAACGTTCCCCAACAAGATCTTCCATATAGTCTATGTAAACACGATCGTATTAACGGATCGTGTGAGCTAGAAGTATCATTGTGTCGTTTGCTCTGCAGTCTCCTTAACTAAAAGAGAACTTACAAATTAATGTGTTCTTTTATAGAAAATATATGTTATGATATCGTGATTGACGATGTTTGTAATCTTTTTTTTTTTGAAAAACTTCCAATCTATGCATCTTCAATCATGGCAGTACAACGAATACCAGAAATAAAAATTACATCCAGATTCGTAGACCACCTAGCGACGACTACAAGCACCGAAGCAAGCTGAAGGCGCGCCGCCATCATCGCCCCTCCATCGCTGGAGCCGGGCACAACTTGTTGTAGTAGACAGTCGGGAAGTCGTCGTGCTAAGGCCCCATAGGACTAGCACCCCAGAACAGCAACCGCAGCCGTGAAAAATAACGTAGATCGGAAGAATCCAAACCGAAGACACAAGAACGTAGACGAACAACGACGAGATCCGAGCAAATCCACCAAAGATAGATCTGCCGGAGACACACCTCCACATGCCCACCAACGATGCTAGACGCACCGCCGTAACAGGGGCTAGGCAGGGAGACCTTTATTCCATCTTCAGGGAGCCACCGCCGTCTCGCCTTCCTGAGTAGGACACAAACCCTAACAAGATTTAAAAAACGACTAAAAACAGAGCCCTCCCACCGGCCCTTGCCAGGATCCACCGCACCTCCATAGCCCTAGGGCCACCGGAGACGTGGCGGACCTGCACCGACGCCGGCGAGAGGCACAAACCCTAACTTTCTTTTTTGGAGGATTAGAAGGAGGTGGAGCCCTAGCTCTGGGTACGTGCGTGGATCGATGTTTGTAATCTCATATGCATCCAACCGGACCAGGATTCATACTCAAAGCATCTAACATAGCGTGCCAATACATCATGAAATAGGTAAGATTGTTTACATAGGATAGTTCTGCAACGAGTAATTCGGGAAGGAGGGACTACAACTTTATGCACAGAAAGATACGATAGATCTTGAAATCTAAAATTTCACCCTAGCAAAAACTTAACTAAAAATGCTTATAATTTTGAAAATATCTTATTTACAAAGAATGGACGGTTGAGTTCATGGACTTGCAAGTAAGTATTAGTTTAGAATTTACAACTAGTAGGATGAAATGGTAGTCGATAAGTGAACTGATGAATCTCTATCATGGTAAAATAAATAAATTTGTTTTAAGCTACAAAAAAATCAAACAAAATGTGAGTCCCAAGGCAAATCCCGCTGGCTAAGCTCAAAAGTTTTTTAGAGGAATATATTTGTTTTTCGAAAAGCCTCATATTTCCATTAACAAAGTTCTTACAATCATCTATGACATGATCCAACACATCGAGGGGGGGGGGGGCACCCACTAGTGAAAGAACATGCGGTGCCCCCATGTTTGGTTTTGGTAATTGATGACAATCTCTATGGACTAATGGTTGTCTTGAGTTATATTTGAAGGATTTGTCCATAGGCTTTTCTTGAAGTCCATGTGTTGGTTTCAAGGAGTTTATGAGTTGACCACGGTGCTATTAAGGAATTATCAAAAGATTGGTCATGTGAGTGTTGAGCTTATTGCAAGCATATCTTGAAGAAGAAGATTGTGTGATCATTCATGTTTACCTTCAAGACATCATCCAAATAAAGAGAGTTGGAAAGATTCAAGGTTGATCAAGACTAACTCAAGAGTGAATCAAGTTGATCAACTCACAAAGCGTAGAAGATGTACCGAGAGGGATCAAGTGATCCCATGGTATGGTAAGCATTGTTCACTGCATTTTGTGTACTAACCCATGGTCTATGTGAGAGTTCTACGTGGGGTTAGGTACGTGTCCATGGGCTTGCGTCAAGAGGAAGATATCATACAACCCATGGAAAGGATGACATCAAGTGTGATCGTCATCGAGATTGCCGTGTGCAATTTCAAGTGGAGCATCATGAAGAGATCAAGTGCTTGAATCTTGCCATCCATTGTGATGTCAATGGACTTGTGAAGATGTGCCGAAGAGTGGCTCACCCATAGTGTACTATGGGGGAGCAATTATCTAGTCTTCATCGAGCCAACACAATCAAGAAAGGTAGTCCAACTTGAGGGAGTCAAGATCGTCATCATCTAGCTCAAGTGGACCATGTGCAAGGAAAAGGTTTTCCCTTGATAGGTTTTCTATTTTACCGGTCTCATGGTGGTAGTTGGGAGACTGGGTTATAGGATCGTTTGCCGTACTATCAAGGGGGGCTCTCAAGTTGGTAGCTTGATCGTATCGTTAGTAGAGAGCTCAAACAATTGCATCCTTGCATCATGTTTCTTGGTTCTTGTTTGGTTCTCTTTGTGGGTCTTAGAGCTTATGGTCATCTTGATGACAAGCTTGAGTTCATCGAAAACGGAGTTCGCATGCGTCTTCTATGATGTTTTCGGTGTTGGAGGTTTTACCGGTCTTATCCAAATAAGGGTTCTCACCATTTTCTTATGGGCCTTTTCTAATTTGCTTCTTATTGATATTTCTTTCAGTATTATGTTAGCCCTTGTCGCTAGCTTTCCAACAAACTTGGTTTCATCGAATTCGGAGTCCGTTTGCAAAAGTTGTGGCAGTTTTGATGTTCTGAAAAGGCTGCAGCGGTACTACCGTAAATTGGAGCGGATGTAATTTTTTACTACCGCTCTAGAGCGGTACTACCGCATCTCCTACAGCGGTAGTACCGCTCTGGACCAAAAACTCGTCCCAAGTCCTGCGATGGTAGGCCCGGATGTATTTTTTAGTACCGCTCGCAAGCAGTAGTACCGCTACCCCTAGCGGTAGTATCGTGAGGTCAAGCGGTACTACCGCTCCGACGGTTCTTCTGGCCTTTTTGCCTCCTCGCTGTTGTGTTTCAAAGGGGTACTACCGCCCTAGCGGTAGTACCGCTCCTTGGAGCGGTAATACCGCTCTGTGCGGGCTGTGAGCATAACGGTTGGATTTTTTCCCACCTATAAAAGGGGGTCTTCTTCCCCATTGAACCTTATCCTTTGAGCTCATGTTCTTTCCCCATTATTGACCTTCTTCGAGCTTGCTAACTCTCAATTCCTCCATAGATTCTTGCTAGTTTTTGAGGGAAAAGAGAGAGAAGATCTAGATCCACATTTCCACCAATCACTTTCTCCTCTATGTGAGGGGAACCCCTTGGATCTAGATCTTGGAGTTCTTGGTGTTCTCCTTCTTGTTCTTCCTCTCATTTTCCTCCCTAGCATTACTTGCTTCGGTGGGATTTGAGAGAGAAGGACTTGGGCACTCCGTGTGCCCTTATCATTGCATTTGGTGCATCGGTTTGAGTTCTCCACGGTGATACGTGGAAGTTACAAGTTGAGTAGCTTATTACTCTTGGGTGTTTGGTGCCCTTGAGCTTGTTCCTCTTGGGTTCTTGGGCGCCCTAGACGGTTGGTGGTGTTCGGAGCTCAATCTTTGTGGTGTAAAGCTCCGGCAAGCGTCGGGGTCTCCAATTAGGTTGTGGAGATCGCCCTGAGCAATTTGACGGATACCGGTGACCGCCCCCAAGGGTTGCCGAAGTGTACGGGTTCGGTGACTGCCCCCAAGGGTTGCCATTTGTACGGGTTCGGTGACCGCCCTCAAGGGTACCTTAGTGAAATCACGACATCTTGCATTGTGCGAGGACGTGAGGAGATTACGGTGGCCCTAGTGGCTTCTTGGGGAGCATTGTGCCTCCACACCGCTCCAAAGGGAGATTAGCATCCGCAAGGGTGTGAACTTCGGGATACATCGTCGTCTCCGCGTGCCTCGGTTATCTCTTACCCGAGCCCTTTACTTATGCACTTTACTTTGTGATCGCCATATTGTTTCGTGTCATATATCTTGCTATCACTTAGTTGTTTACCTTGCTTAGCATAAGTTGTTGGTGCACATAGGTGAGCCTAGTTGTTGTAGGTTTTGTACTTGTCAAATTAACCGCTAGGTTTATTCCGCATTTGTTCAAGCCTAAACCGTAATTATTTTAAAGCGCCTATTCACCCCCCCCCCCCCATCTAGGCGACATCCACGATCTTTCAACTAGCATACCATCATACGGAATGCCAAAACAAAAACTATGCAGTCTCATGCAGCAATTTGTTAGCGCGTGTTTGATTACTTGCACGGTGGTCGGTAGACTGCATACAAAGGGGATCTTTTATTTCGCATGGTGTTTAGTTGCTTGACTCACATCAATTCTCTGCATCGCACGTTGTTTAAAGCATTGTAGGGTCAGGCTGAGAAGGAACGTTCAAGTTGTCATTTTCCGCACATGCAGGCTCGGGCGAACCACAAGGTGAGAAAGATTATCTCCCTTTCCGTGCCAGGTTGCATTCTCCTCTCACAGCATATGCGAAAACAGCCGCTACTAAACGTGTGAGCTTGCATGCAGGCAAACCCCACCAACCACCATGGAGAAAACCAAACCACATGAGTACATCGTTTTTCACACAGTTTTTTCCTCAACCAGGGCCTTCTCAGCCTCGCTCGTTTTCCCCTTACATCCTGCCTCAGTGGTTGCAGGCAAGCAAATACGCCCTTAGTCTCTCTTCTTGTGTGCTTCCTTCTTCAAATCTACCAAGTATCTGAGAGGTGTTCATATGGTAGATTGTGTGTGCATACGCTTAAAGAGATGAGTATATGTACTCTCTTCGTCCCGAATTAGCTGCCGTTGAAATGAGTGTAGGTAATACATGTTTGTGAGTGTTGGGTCCGTATAATGTTTCCCAAAAAGAAAAGACATGATTAATTAGACAGAGAGCACGCCAAAAGGTGCGGTAGAAATTCTGAGTCGACAAGCCGATAGTAGCAAATCTAATTTACGAACAAAAACGCGTAGCTCCTCCTCTGTAGAGAGTACCGGAGACAACAAAAAACGGCGTGTGGCATGTAAGGCCGACAGACAGCTCAATGCCACGTTCCTTCGCTTGTAAAAGGCACCGTCATTTGTCGCGCACGTTTGGTCGTTGTTAAAAACCGCCCATTATCTTTGCTTCGAGTTTTAGCGCAGATTGATGAGACGTGCTTCTCAGAACTCCACTGGCATGATGGCATCTCCTTAAACTAGCATTTGACGCCGATAACTCCAAGATACTACTATATGGGTCAGAGGTTGTTTCCTAAAACCGCACACAACTTGAGACTGCAGCTTCAGCTTGACGCCGCGCTAAGTTGAGTCGACGGAGGTCTAACCCTGTCGGCCGGCAATTAGCCGCACGTTACCATCGGCGCGCGAGAGTTACCACCACTCCGGCGGACAGCCACGCCAATTTGTCAACAGTGGAGCACCGCGGCATCGGCATGGATGTATTGGGGGGAGGTGCGTGCATGCTCAGGTTCTCTGGAACTCCAGCTACTGGCCGGCCGCTATAAGTAGAGAGCGGTTCGGCCAGAACTTTTGCTTGTTTTCGCAAGCACTTGCCAGATGCATGCACCTGGCCGCTGACTAAACCACGTTGTGTGCGTATATTCAGGAGGCCAACTAGCAAAGGTAAACAGCACTGCTGACCTGAACGTACGAAAGGCGGTTGGCCATACGAGACTGGATTAGCATCGGTGACCATCGCACACACGCAAGCCCATGCTAGCTAGAGCCTATCATTGGATCGCACGAACTAGGATGGTTAGGCAGCGATGCTTCAGGGCGAGCATGGTTCAGGCCTATTTTGTAAAGCTGGTGTAGATGCTTGCCATACTCTGGTACGTAAATGGAGCAATCGCTTGTTTGGACGCCACACCATGCCATATATAGGTTGACGTCATGGATGGCACGCAACTCAAGCGGGTGGGCGGGAGTAGTTTATGGCGCGGCGTTGGGAAATGGATCGATTGATTACTCCTCGTCAGGTTCTCCAGGCCGTGCACGGGGAAATGACGACTTGTTAATTTGAGTGAATTACAGAAAACCACCACATTTCAGCTCAGATTTGCAGGAAACACTCTTCTATATTTTTGAAGCAAAAAACACTGATTTTTTTTAATCTTTTGCAGAAAGCATCAAATCTCCTGTTCGGGCAGTTTAAGCACTATTATGACAGGTGGGACCCTGTCTTGTCGACGTGGCTCACGGCCACGAGCCGACGCCGTCTAACGACGCTACACTAATGAGCAATGAAAATATTAACTACTTCTAGCAATTACTATGAAATACTTATATGAACTAGTAATGACCAATGAATACTAAGCAAATTATATATTACCTTCTGTCTATCAGAGATTATGGTGTAAAAACCAAATCTCCCAGATTCTCCACCAATAGCTGCCTTCAGTTCTGTGAGAAACCAGGTCCAACTCTTTGTGTCTTCTTTGTCCACAACTCCAAAGGCAATGGGATAGATGTTATTATTCCCATCCCTTCCTGTGGTAGCAAGGATTTGTTGGCCAGTTGAGAGCTTGATGAAACATCCATCCACACCTGCAATGGCACACAAGATATGTTATAAACAAAGTATGGTGCACCACATTTATGTCATATATAACACAGTTTAGTAGTCACCTATGAATGGCCTGCATCCATTCAGAAATCCCTCCTTGGAAGCATTCAAACATATGAACAAACCATGGAACCTTGGATTGATGCTTGGATGGTCTTTTAGGAACTTAGTAGTGACAATGCACCTACTACCTGGATTGGTGTCTAACACAGCCTGCAAGTAATCCCTTATCCTGGTGTATTGCCCCCTCTGATCTCCTTGCACCACCTTAATAGCATTGTTCTTAGCCCTGTAGGCCATATGAGTGCTGATCTCAACTCCATACTTGCTCTTCAGATTTTGCATTATTGTACTTATTGATGTGTTCAAGTCTGTTCTTATTGCTTCTAAAACTTCATGTGTAACCCACTTTGTAGTCACCTTGGTGCTCTCTGCTACAGCTGGACATGTGTGCAACAAATTAGTTTTCCTAATGCAAAAAGTTTTCTCTTTTCCCACCACAGAAGCTGCAATGAAGAAAGGGCAGTCTTCATGTGTGCACACAGCTATAATTCTGTCATTGCAGTTCCTATGAAACTGATAGTTTATGTTCTGTGCTATGTGGAAAGTGAGAAGTGCCCTTCTAAATTGGTACACATTTTCAAAGCATAACTTCTTAGCATACTGCAGCTCTGGGCTCTCTCTATCCTCATGATACCATACCCTTGGTTTGGGTTTTTTAGCCCTAGACTTACTGCCTAGCACAAATGCTAGGGGTACAGCCCCATCATCTTGCTCCTCCTTCAAATCACCAGGATCTGGATCCTCATCGATGATGGTACCCAAACATCCTCAAACTGTTGCTCCAAACTAGCATGTGATCTTGTGGTTGGCCCCTTTCTTACTTTCAACTTCTTCCTCTTTTGCCCTGTGGTAGCACCTCCTTTTCAAGTTCCTCATGATCTCCATGCTCCTCTTGCTCTGCATTTTCCTCATGCACTTCCTCTTGTATCTCATAAGGTTCATCTACATCTGTGTCACCTTCAAAATGTAAGAGTGGGTCCTCTCTCGCCTCTTTAGCTCAGCCATCCTAGCCATGAAATCCTCATCTTCCTCCAAGTCGAGTCATCTTGAGTTAGTAGCACAGAAGTTTTCTTTTCAGCTTTGCACCCTCTCAACATTCTTCCGATGTCGCTTAAATCTCTGAATTTTTGATCTCCTTCTAAGCTACATACTTCTTTCTAACTCCTGTTGCTCCATGCCAACATCATCTCCATTGCCTTGCTCAATATCAACATCTGCTTCATTGCCTTGCTCCATATCAACATTGTGGCTCTGCTGTGTGGAGAAAAACTGGATTGGTTCAGGCTCCTCAACTACTGCATCTCTTTTTGATACTTTGGATGGTGACTTGTACAACACCCCAACATCATTCACCTCATATACAGTGCTCTCTCTCTCCAACATTGCCTATAGGAACTTGCTGATCACAAATATATCCTCTGTTTATATCTGCAGGTCTGGGCTCACTACCCATAACTATTGTCAGGTTTACTATGTTCTGATCTTTATTGGCAATGTCATCCAGCATCTCATCCACCTTGTCATCATCACATATCTCCTCCAAACCTACTACTCCCAACCCAGCATCCCTCACATAATACATATAGTCTTTACTTCCATATCTTGTTGTCTCTATTAGTGCTAACAGATTGAAAAAAGTGATGTCTGAAACACACATAGTCCTTTCCAAGTTATCCATGTCATGAAAGTGCAGTCTAACCTCCCAAACATCATCAAACTAGCTACAAAATGGAACAATTCTTGTACTTATTAATTAAACAGTATAACACTAACTACAAACAATACAAGTGACATATTTAAAATATACTATGCATACCAATTTCAATAAGGTTGTGCTGCTTGCCACTAAAAAGAGCAGATGAACACTTAGTACTAGGCAAAAGATCCATTTTTGATTTACACACCTAACCCAAGGTTGTCCTGGTTTCCACTACAATCTAAACAGAGCATCCTAACCCAAGGCTGTCCTGCTTGCCACTACAATGTAAACAGAGCATCCTAACCCAAATAGCAATTAAAATCACTATATTCTCTGCTAAACAGAGCATACTAATATCACTACAATATAATGCTGTGTTTACACACCTAACCCTAACCCTAACTATTGAATCGACAGAAAATGAGGGGGGTGGGGAGGCAGAGGAGATATCTTACTCCACACCGCCGAATGAAGACGCCTAGTGGTGGCTCCCCGTCGGAGTAGCCTGCACAGCACGGGCTAGAGCGCCGGCGGCACGGTACTCCAAATGACGGGGCGGTGAGTACGCTCAAGGCCTGGCTAGGGTTAGAGCTACCGCAGACCTCCTCGGGTGGCTTTGGATCTCCGCCGCCAAACAACCCTCCTGCGCCGTCACCACCTCCGTCATCCACTTCGCCGCCGGCGTCCGGGCTCGCCGTTGCCATGAATGAGACAGAGATAGAGGAGAGCGCTGTCAGCGGGTTGGTGGGGAAAATTTCAGATGCGGAGAGGTGTCGATTCGATCTGGTCTCTTGACCTAGCGGGCGCAACGGCGAACCTTTGTAAGCGCCGTTAGGCGGCGTCGGCTCGTGGCCGTGAGCCACGTCGACAAGACAGGGTCCCACCTGTCATAATAGTGCTTAAACTGCCCGAACAGGAGGTTTGGTGCTTTCTGCAAAAGATTAGAAAAAAATCAGTGTTTTCTGCTTCAAAAACGTAGAAGAGTGTTTCCTGCAAACATAAGCTGAAATGTGGTGGTTTTCTGTAATTCACTCTGTTAATTTACTTGGATGGCATAATAATTTACAGACATTACAGCGGTGGAGCTAGCTCAGCTCAGCGCATGCATGAGAGCATGGTTAATAGCATAGCCGGCTGCTGGCTATAAGCCAGCTCCACATCATCTATAAAGTCTTCATATACAATAGGCTGGCTTTTAGGTTGGCTATAAGAGTGACTCTAATAAGGACTAAGGTATTTAATACTTGCATGTATATGTTACCTGTTGTGATTCAATGTAAACAACATCTTTGTGGCAAATATTTCACACAGACTAATTGACTAAGTCTCCTCAATTTTGTTAGTTGACTACTTCCAAAGTGTAGGCAAATATTCTGAAGCTTTGTACTACTAGGTAGCACAGCCAATATTCTCTGTTTTTCATACTGTACATTATATTCCATGTTCCCTGTTCTTCACTCTTTTTTTTTTTTTGCTTCCACAAAGCTTGATTCAGCTAAACTTGGTGCTAATACAAAAGGAAATTTCAGTAGATTTGGTGATGTTGTACAGTACTTTATTTATTTTTCATTGCACAATGCTTACTGATGGGTATGGAGCTTCTAAGATTAAGATTAATGTGCATGTTTCTCCTTTTCTGTCCACTATGAAGGATGGTCTTGCACTAGGATCAGGTACTAATTCAAGTTCTACAATTACCTATATGGCTACAATCTTCTTGGTTGCTGCTGCAAATAAATTCTTCAACAGTTTTTCATCCCCATGAATTACTGTAGTATATATGTCATACAAATGAACAACAGCTCCAGATCAAATAAATAAATGACACCACGAAGGGCCATCTGATGTTCAGAGTTGAGATAAACAGGGACACAGGTGTAGCAACTAGCAGGGACACATACAATACTTGTGGATCTGAGTGGTCAATATGCCAAGGAGATGTAGAGCGTCAATGTTGGCCGTCGGTGCCCAGCAAGAACCTTCAGCCGAAGAATCTGCTGCACTCAACCTGGCGGGTCAGCATGTTGACGGGGAGGCCGGCGGCATGATCTGAGCCGGGACGAAGTGAGGCACCGGCGGCATGACAGTTCAGGCGTCCGCTGAACGAACCGATGGCCTGCGGCCGGATGAGATCAAGCGCCGGCGGCACGTCAACCTGAGGCTCCGATGGAGGGACCTCCAGAGGCACCGGTGCACGCATCCTTATAGGATGCTGGCCCATGTCGTTGATGCTGCACCGCCAGCGATTCTAGGGTTCACCCGGGGCAAATTGGGACTGATTTTGGGGCTTTATATCTTCGATTTGGCGCACAAGAAACGACTTGGGGCAAGGGAAGGAAGGAGTTGGTGCGGTGGTGATGGAAGAAGCGCGGGACGTGAGGAAGACGCATGGGATCGAGAGCGCCGGCTCTAGCGCTCGCAACGGGCTGCAAGCGGGCGGCTGTTCTTCGGTTTCTGCGTTGTAGCCGGGCGACTCACGGAGCGCCCGCTCCCCTCTCTCTCCTGCCTTCTCTCCCCTCCAGCTAGATTTTTTATGACGTGGAACGGCTTACAGCCGGCTGACAGGCATTATTGTACTTGCTCTGAGCTGATGAGCATGATCGACTATGCATGTCGCCCGTGTTGGGGGACTCCTTGTCCTCGTCCCGGGGCGCCCACACCCACACCTTCAGCTCGCCCGCGCCATCTCCAGTGAAAAGAAGCCTCGATGGTCCTTGGGCGAGTTCGATGGTCTTCACTTGTGTTTTGGAGGAGAGCGTGCCAATCTCCTCGAACCTGAAAGACGGGAACCAGTAATAATTGTAGGTTACTGGTAAGGAGGAAGCAGAGACAACTGACAGCGTGTTCTGAATGGCACTCACGATGGCAGGTCAAACAGGCGAACGCAGTTGCTCTTGTGGAGGGAGCAGAGCACAACCGGCGTCTTTCCCGGACGATGCATGCCAAACAGGGTGCGTACTCCCTGCAACGGAGGGTGGATGCAGGTTTAGCAACACACACAAAAAAAAAAGGGATAACTGTTGCAAAGGAAGTTGAGAAACAAACCATTGCCCAAGAACCAGAACAAAGCAGGAAGTTTATCAAGGGCACTAGCATCATGCAATACATCTCAACAGAGTTTACAAACGTACACTGAGAAACATGCTTCCAGTAAGGGAGATATTGAGAAAGCCAACAACCGGACATCAGGACATGCATGCAGTTCTTACTTATAGACAAAATATCAACAGCAATATTCAGGCTTTCGAAGAACGAATTGCTCTGGTATTGCCTCTAGTAACTGTTGTATGAAGGTTCCTAACCATTCTGACGTTGCCGATACATTTTTATTTGATCCTCCCATACTAACTCTTCAGTCAGGGAAACAGATGAGCTCAGCAGACTGATGACGTTGCTGATACTTACATATCTATTTCATACTCCCATACTAACTCTTCAGTCAGGGAAACAGATGAGCTCAGCAGACTGATGGGATGATGGCAGCCATCTAAAGTTCCCAAGAAAGAGAGCTTCTATTAGGCTCAAACACTTTATCTGCTGCTAGATAGCACAAGATAAATTCCCAGCATACTAGGAAGAACACCTACTACGTGCCAGACATGTAACAAAGGCATACTGTGCAAACTATAATGCTTGACCGAATGCAGATGGAGTCACAACTTCCAGAAATGGAGACCGTCATGCACCGACAGCAATAACATCAGAAGATTGATCCAGCGATAATAACTATGAGAAAAGATCTTCCATTTGATTTTAGACAAGTAACTGCGACTACAGTGGAATTGTGGGATCACTTGAGAACAGATAGAAGCTGCTTAATCCAGTAACACATGTCAAGTAGCTGCAAAGATCTTCCACTTGATTTTAGACATGTAATTGTGACTAGGTTGAATTGTGGGATCAGTGAGAACAGATAGAAGCTGCTCAATCCACTAGCACATATCAAGCAAAAAATTAAATGAAATAAAGAAAAACAAAAGTACGACAACATAGTTATATGTACCAAGTGCAATTCAGTAACAGTCTTGATAAGTCTCAGTCGACTGAGACTTCGTTAAGTCTCACTAGATGCAATATCTATGAGATACTACATTAAGATCCGTGCAAAATTTTCTTTTCAGTTATTTCTTTTTCTCTCTTGCATGTTATGTCACTTGACTGAGACTTGATTATATCTCAGTCGACTGAGACCTAGCTACACCCATTATCTTACACATAATCGTGCATATTCTCTGGCTAAAGATTAGCTGACTCATTCACCACGAAATATTTACCTAACGTACTACTAAAATTAGCCTTAGTATCATTTCTGTTACTGCGCCTAAAGAAATACATTAGCCATAAATATTCAACACATACAGTTTACACTGTTCAATCAGACTAGTTAAGGAGAATATCATACTACCACTGATAAAAACACAAAGTTGCAGCTAATAAAAAAGCTTCCATGTTCGAATTTTCAATGAAGTTTTCAGAAAATAACGCTGATGGAAATATCCATGTAAATTAAGTCTGTAGAACTTACATGCTCCTCGGAATGGGTATGCATGAGTTGAAGGTTTCCAGATTCTGAAGCAGCCCAGACCTTTACGGTCTTGTCCAGAGAGCAAGATACTAACTTCTGATCCCAACAAAGCACAGAAGTAACAGCAGCTTTATGCTCAGAGAGTGTTTGGACACACTGAAGATTTTTAAGGTCCCATACCTGATAAATACCAAGAATACGTCAGACACAAACATAATGTTTAGTAGTTTTAGCAGCCAACAGAAATCAGCAGGTCTGCAGCATTTTCATACTCTGATTGTCTTGTCAAGTGAGCCAGAGTAAAGCCTTGTTGCCGAGACAGCAAGTGAAATCACATGACGGTCATGGCCAGCGAGGATTGACACCGGTTCCGAGTTGATCTCCTTAGCAGGAAATTTCCAAGTCATGATGCGGCCGTCCGCCGTGCCAGCAAACAGCATCTCATCCTTGATAGTCATGGAACAAACAAGCCCAGAAGGTCCCTGAAGACTTAGCTTCATCCCTGTCTGTATGTTCCATGCCTAGAAGCCATTGGAACAACGAGAACAATAGTTCAACACCCGATAGCGCTTCAATATATAGCATAAAATTGACTTGCACTGATAGTAAAATTGAGAATACCTCCACGGATTTTGGGATTCCAATAAATACCCACTTGTCATGTGTGATCATACAGCCAATCTTCCCTCCCATCTTGATGACATCAACGCACTATTGCAGAAACATTAAGAATAGAAAGGGCAACATAGTAGATTAGAAACTCTTTTTTTTTCTCTACTACACAGCAATCTTTTCTTAAAGTTTCTCCTTTTTCTTGAAGACCCTTCTCTTCTTAAAACTCATCTCTCTTTTCATTTCTTTTTTTTTTTTTTACTCTTTTTCTTTCTTGCTATTAGACACATGGCCATCTGGCAATGAGAGTACAACTTTAACCCCAGAGAGCCTTGCTTGTCAGTCAACCAGCCTGATCACCTCCTGAGACTGATCCGGTGGACACTGATTACCACAAACAGGCGAAAAGCCTCCAAGGCAAATCAATCTGACATGTCGTCAACCCCAGGCGTGCCAAGTGACAACCTGATCTGAATCAACGGGTACATCAGACGCACTGAGGAATGAGAGGAGCTCCCTAGTTGATCAAGCAGTCAGCACACATCAACCATCATAGGGCATAGGCGATGCACTATTTGAGCCCATCGGCACATCGACCACCTCAAGCAACCAGAGTTACTCCCCAATTGATCAGGCAGCAGAAATCAACCACCAAGGCAATGCAGGAATCAAGGCAGACACGACCCGAAAGGTGAACCGAGCACAAAGAGTCTGAGGGGAATCCCGAGAGCGGATAGCCCAGCTACCTTGCCAGAGTTGCCGTCCCATATGTGAACAGAGCCATCGGCACTGCCAGAGTAGAGCTTGTCGGACCCCATCGGCATAGAGATTCCAGTAATAGCCTGCAGCATCCGATAAAAACCGTAAGAGCCCCGTAGCATTGCACAATTACTCGCAGCAAAGCAAATTCTTAACAACTAGTACAAAGTAAAAATGGGCTTGCTAACTGTCCAAGCAATTACTCCCTCCGTAATAATGATCTAAACGTTCTTATATTTCTTTACAGAGGGAGTACAAGTTATTTGCAATTACAAAGTAAATACGGGCTCGCTAATTTGACACACAAGTATCTGAGTATCCAATCAGAACAGCGCGGCGTTACGATAAGCGATTTCGAAGAGGGGCAGCCAAACAGTCAAGCACCTCCGTGTGTCCAGCGAGGGCGCAGAGGAAAGCGAAACCGCCGCAGCCACGGCTCTCCTCGACGCGCGGCTCCTGGATCGGCTCTGGATTCGTCCCCGCCGGCTTGGGATCCGTCTCCCAGTCCGACTTCTTCAGGTCTCCAAGCCGCCGTCGTGCAGGTGTAGGGGCTGCGGCGCCGCAACTCGATCCGCGGGAATCGGCCCTCCGCTCGGGGCCGAGGAGTCTCGCCGTCGCGGGTTCGAGGCGGAGGGGCGGGCGGGAGGCCTTGGCGCAGCCGCTTCCAGCGCCGGTCCTGCGGGGTTCGGTGGGGCGGGCGTAAGGGCTCCAGCGTGCGGGCGCGGGCGCGGGACCAGGGCCGAGGCGCGCGGAGAGGGAGGATGAGATCGGCATGGCGGGGTTCCGTCTCACGGAGGCGCGGCGACGGCGGGGGCGAGGCGGCGCTAGGTATCGCGGTGGCGCGGGGAGGCTGTGATCGCGTCTGCGCGACGTATCGTGGCCGGAAAGGACCGAGAAGTGGCACCGACGCGGTTGCGAACTTTTTATTTTTCGACGATGAGGACGCGGTTGCGAGCAGACAGGGCACAACACGGCCCACGACAGCACGCTGGCACATTTGGCCCACAACATGGGTCGTACTCGTATACCTCTCTGCAAGGACCAGGCAAGGCACTGGTAAGCGTGTCGGCCCACTGGCACATTTGGCCCGCGTGGCAGGGTTCTTTTTAGGCCTTATAGACTACTTTAGGCCATTTTTAATTCAAAAAATAAACAGGTCACCTTCCCAGGTCGCGAGCGCCACTTGTCGCAACATGAGAGTTTTCTCTTTTATCTCTTAAACCGTGCGTCCAAATCTCGAACTGTTTTCATCGTTGGAATCCTTGTGTTGAGATCTTTAAAACTAGATTCCATATTGATAGGTTTTGATGAATTTTTTTTTCACAAAAAACCGGACGGAAAAATCAAACCGGGAGCACGGGTTTTATTCCTTTCCAAAAGAGGCACGCCCGTGCCTCTCGCGAAATCACGACCGTGCCTCTTATGGAAGCAAAACCGTGACTTTCGTGGAAGGAAAAAAAAACAGAAAACATATTTTTTTTTCGTTTCCGATAGTCTCGGCCGTGACTCTCGCGAAAGCACAATCGTGCCTCTCGCGGAAGCAAAACCATGACTCTCGTGAAAGAAAAAAAAGACAAAAAACTCATATTTTTTCCTTTCCGAGAGGCACGGCCGTGCCTCTCGCGAAAGCAAAACCGTGACTCTCATGAAAGAAAAAAAAACAGAAAATGTGTTTTGTTTTTCCCTTTCCGAGAGGCACGGCCGTGACTCTCGCGGAAGCAAAACCGCGACTCTCGCGAAAGAAAAAAAACAGAAAATGTGTTTTTTTCGTTTTCGAAAGGCACGACCGTGACTCTCGCTAAAGCACAACCATGCCTCTCGCGGAAGAAAAACCGTGACTCTAACGAAAGAAAAAAAACGCGCATTTTCGCGCAATTTTTTTTTTCAAAAATTTTTTTGGTCGAAATGCTAAGGAAGACCGGGGAAAACTAATACGTCGAAAAAAACTGAAAAAAACCTGTTTAAAAAGCAGAAAACGCGTGCGGAAAAATAAAAAGAAATCCGAAGAAAGCGTCCAAAGCGCGACACGTGGCGAATGACTGAGAGCATGCCAAGTGGCACTGATCGTTACGAGGCTACCGAAGAAGCGCTCGTTAACTAATTGCTCTCACAGATGCCTAGCCTCGCGGCCCAGGTACAGTCGCAGGTGGGCGGCACGACCCAATTAGATACATGTTGAGTCAGGTGGGCGCGTGTGCTAACGGCTGGCATGCAGCTCAGGTGGCCGGATTTGTTTGCGAGTATATGTTGCCAATGAGCCGACCCAAGCATGGCACGGCCCGCGGCGACCCATTTCTAAATGGGATGTGCAGTGTTCACACGTGGGCCTCACCCCAACCGACGGGTACGGCACGCATGGTAAACAAGCTGGACCGCATGATTTTTGGCCTTCTAGATAGTTTTGGGGGCAATAACTTGGTAAAAGATTAGAAAAAATAGCTATTTTTTTCAAAAGGTCATGTCATGCCGGCCCGCCGGCCTCACCTTGACGGATTTGAACAGTAAGGTATCAACCTTTGAACTCTCTGGAGCAGGGCTCAGATGACTTGAAGATGAGGAAAGGGGGAGGAGGATGAGGGTGACCCATGGCGATGTCGGAGCAGGAGCAACATGTGCCCACGCTAGGAGGGTACATGTGTGCAAATTTTCATAATGAAAATCATTTGTGGGCTACACAAAAACAAATGTGTGGCTTTTTAACCCATGATTTTATTCTTTTTACTGCAGCTCATAATTAAAAATATTTCATGATGAAATTTTACACACATATATATTAATCCCTCTGTCTCAAAATAAGTGACTCAATTTTATATTAACTTCAATATAAAATTAATACAAAATTGAGTCACTTATTTTAGGACGGAGGGAGTACATCCATGTATACATGTATATCTTTTTTAAAATTTTATGAAGCTGAAAACTTTAATTTTTAAATTTCAATAAATAATCAAATTCTTCATGGAGCTTGGCCTCCAAAACGCCCCTACTCGTGGAGAAGCTCTTAACCCTCGGGCTGGTTGACCAAACTACTCCCTATTTTGATGGAGAGGCGAGCGCCGTCCCTCGAGGGCCTCTCCCGCCACCATAAGCAGGTGCACGCCCACCTCCTCCGCCGCGGCCACCCCTTCCCGCCGGCGGAGCACGCCGAACCTGACCGCGCCTACCTCTCCGTTCTGCGCGCCGCCACCGCGACGCCAGTCCTCGCGCTCGCCGCTTGCGCGTGCCTCCGCCGCGCCGGCCTGCCAGCGCCGGGGCGCCACGCGCTCCCTGCCCTGCTCCGCGCCGCCGCCCGCGCGCGCTGCGCCGACTCTGTGGGGCAGGCGCATGCCCTCGCCGTACGGGTCGGGGCCGAGGACGATGGCTTCATCGGGACCGCGCTGGTTGGCGCGTACGCGGCGTGCCGGCGCGTGGCCGACGCCCGCAGGATGTTCGAAGTAATGCCGGATCGGGATCTCGTCGCCTGGGGCGTCATGCTTGACAGGTACTAATGCGCATGCCCTAGTTTCTGTACTTATTATTCGGTCGGAGTTTTGATCAGTTGTATCAATCCAACTTTGCTGCGATCTGGGTGCTCTGGTAATAGTTTGTCTAGCATTGTACCTCATGTGAATTTTCTGCGTTTTCTTGCAAAAGTCTTTGTTGAGGAAAATAGCAGAAGTCGAGTTGGTACACCATGAACTTGAGTCAGAGTCATATATGCACGTTACTAACAACACGCAGGTCTGCTTCTTTGTTGGAGCAAGGATGAAACTATAATTAACTAGATCAGCACTTGATAAGCTTTTTCCTAGATCTCTAGCAGCATAACTTGATAAGTTTCAAAGGAATGCAATTAGGTGACCTTTAAAAAGGTAGAACTTTCTCTGTCGATTGTTTGTATGATCTTTTTCTTTTTGAGGGGTTTGTATGATCTTCTTGAAAGTTGGAAATTGATGTATGCAATATTTAGGTTTCTTCAACTTATCTATGTGCTGAGACTTTAGGGTCTTGTGACAACGTATTTATTTAAAGTGCCTCTGGAAAATAATATCCTTTTTTATTTGTTCATTTGCTTCTGGTCTCCAGTTTGTATGCTTCTTAACTTTTCCGCAAATGTATTTTTCACTGTAAACCATGATTGACCTCTCTAACATCAACCGGCAGTTATTGTCAGACTCAAGACTACAGAGAAGCATTGCTTCTACTCAATAAGCTGAAGAGATCAAGAATTGTGCCCGACCAAGTCATCCTTGCTACCGTTCTATCAGCTTGTGGTCATACACGACATTTAAGATCCGGAAAAGCCATCCACTCATACATACTGGTCTCAGACGTTTTTATCGATGCCCGCCTCAGTAGTTCCCTCTTAAACATGTATGCTAATTGTGCGGATATGGAGATGGCCAAGAAGCTATACAGCGGTATGCAAAGGAAGGACTTGATATCATCAACTGTCATGGTCTGTGGATATGCTAAGAATGGAAAAATCGATATTGCTCGCTCCATATTCAACTGTATGATGGAGAAGGATGTGGTATCTTGGAGTGCTATGATAGCAGGATATGCTGAAAATAACCAACCAAGTGAAGCATTGATTTTGTTCAAAGATATGCAAGAGTGTGGTGTCTGTCCTGATGAAATTACCCTATTGAGCGTCATATCTGCATGTGCTAATATCTGTTCCCTTGACAAAGCCAGATGGATCCATTCGTTTGTTTTGAATAATGGGTTTTGTAAGATATTGTCCATTTGCAATGCTCTTATTAATATGTTCTCAAAATGTGGAAGTTTGACTCTTGCCTTGAACGTGTTCAGTGCAACGCCTCGAAAGAATGTTATCACCTGGACAAGTATGATTTCTGCCTTTGCTATGCATGGTGATGGCAAATCTGCCTTAGCCCTTTTTGACAAGATGAAAAGTGAAGGGGTTGAACCTAATGGCGTGACATTTCTTGGTTTGTTGTTTGCCTGTTGTCATGCTGGTTTAGTTGATGAAGGCCGTTCCTTGTTTGAATGTATGGTCCAGGAATACAGGATTGAACCCAAGCATGAGCATTATGGCTGTATGGTGGATCTTATGGGAAAGGCTAAACTTCTGCAGGAAGCAGTTGATCTCATAAAGTCAATGCATATAAGACCTAATGTGGCTGTTTGGGGATCTCTGTTAGCAGCCTGCTGGATGCATGGTGATCTTGAGCTCGGTGCATTTTCTGCGAGGAAAATTTTGGAGTTGGATCCCAATCACAATGGAGCATACGTGTTTTTATCGAACATGCATGCAAAATCTGGTAACTGGAACAATGCTCGAGAGGTGAGGGGAGTAATCGAAGGCCATAGGGCTTCGAAAGAAACAAGCTGCAGTCGGGTAGAGCTGAATGGGATTGTCCACGATTTTGGAGCTGGAGGTGAGAAACATCAAGAAAATCATAGGACCCTTGTAAAGCTTAGTGGGATAATTTCTAATTGATGATTCATGGCTGTGCTAATCTTTATGTTAACCTGGTAAATTTCTGAAAGGGGATCTTCATTTTGCATATCTATATTTAAAGACTTGCAGGTAATCATGAGGAATACCACTCTTATGTTTTTTTTCTTCTATTTTGAACTCGCAATTGGAGTTCCATAATGATTTTCATTATGATTCATCACCGGAATCATCTCATAGGTGGTCAATGGGCAACAATGGTCTCGTATTTATGGCTGCATCAGTTGTAGGAATTCATTATTTAATCAAAGCTGAACAACAAGTCAGCTGGCTAATTTTGATTTTTCATAAAAGGAGGCTATGCAGCCCAGTTTAGTTAAGGGAAGACACAGGCAGGGCTTTGAAGAGATATTATTATGGATTGAGCTATCATATTTTCCCAGTATTTTCCTCCCGTCATATATTAAGATGAGATAATTGGTGTGGTTCTGCGCGAAAAAACTCCCTCTGTCAGGCTGAAGATAGTTCACTGTGCAGTAGAAGCTGAACTTTATGCCGTGTGAGTCGTCGTCGGTAATGGGTCTTGCAGTTGTGTGAGCTGCCAGATCCTTTCTTAAGCACGGGTATTTCATGGGGCAGCAGTAGTCAGACAACATTCCACAGCTCCACCATTGTAACATATTCTGGCAACACCCCACTTCTAAAAATCATGGGCTTGTTCAGGATTATTTGGTGAGCAAAGTAGCAAATAGATTGCTCTCGGGGTGTGTCACCGACCTGGCGAGCTCTTGTGCGAGGAAGAGATGCCCTTAAGTTGGGTTTAGTAAGAAGAGTTGGTAATGGATGCACAACCGAAGTTTGGCATGATAGATGAATCATGTGGAAGCATCTCTGAAACCTATAGGGTGTTAAACACCGGTTCAGTTTGTTTCTGATTTGATAGAGGAAGGGTCAAATCAATGGAACGAAGAGCTAGTATGAGAGGTGTCTATGCCTCCTCATGCTTATCTCATTATCCAACTACCACGACCGCTGCGGGGCATTGATGATTTTCGGGCATGGGTGTGGGAGAAATATGGTCTTTTTTCAGTGAGACCAGTGTCCTACAACTGTTGGATAATGAACAGCGTGAACAACAGCCGTCCAGTTTGTCATTGGGGGAAGATGTTTGGAGTGCAGACTGTGGCAATGACAATGAGCCTCTGTTCCATTCTCTGGTTAGGTGTGCACATGTGACATGCCAAGCTGTTTTCGAATGCAGCGTTAGAATTTTTCGATTTAAAAGCTCCCGCGTCTGCATCCAGGCACTTGAGCCATGGATATTTTGGACTCGGCAATGGTTAATAAGAAGGATTCAGTGGTTATTGTCTCTGTTATGTGGGCGATTTGGAGCAGCAGGAATAAATACACGCATCAGGCGATTCAATATCAACCGCTGCCATCCATGCATCTGGTGGAGGAATTCGTGAAGGGTCTGGAAGTGCCGCAACAGGAGAAAATTGTGACGGAAGATCGGAGGGAGAGATGGAGACATCCTAATTTAAACTGAATACTGATGGTGCCCTCGACACTGAGCGTGGTGTAGCTGGAGCTGGTTTCATGGTGCGCAATCATGAGGGAGTGTTTGTAGCAGCAAGGCTGAGATAATACAACAATATCACCATTGCCGTGATGCATTGCTGCTTGCTCGGCTACAGGGTTTTCTGAAAGTGCAGATTGAGACTGGTTGCCTTGCTGTTCTAACGATGTGGCACAGTGGCAGCAGGGTCAGAAATCTGAGGGGATTCAGTTGATCCAAGAGATGAAGGAGTATGCTGAGGCTTTTCAGGAGTTTGAGCCGATCTTTGCGAGGACAGAAGCAAATCAAGCGGCAAACCCCCGTGCAAAGGAACTTCTGAGTATTTGAGTCTGTGTCTGTAGACTTTGATGTAGATCCTGGCTTTGTGAATGATATTGTAAATGCAGAACTCATTTCGTCTGAGGAATAAAATGCCTATGACGAAGGAACCTTATAGATTTCTCTTATGGATTTTTTTTCTTGGTTCACAAAGTATGCAAACAAACTACTGTATATCTCTGCTTTGTGCTTGTTCCTGTAAATTTGAATATCTTAGTATGCAGTGCTAGGAAAGACGGAGATGCGTTGAAGTTTACTTTAGTGATATGAGACACTTGATGGAGTTATGTTTTGAGGGTATACTTGTACATATGAAATCTGAAGGATACATGGTCGATTCAACTTTATTTCTTCATTCCAAAAAATTCCTAAACCACCACTTCTCCCTGAGGAGCTTACAGCAAAACTATTGTCATAGCCTAAAGTAGCTTTCATATTCTTGACTCAATACTCGATCAATTTGTGTTTCTACAATGCATAGTACAGCTGGGTTAAAATGCTTCATGAGATCACAAAGCTCATGAACTGTCGCGGGTTTACCCACCCCACGACAATTCCAACTTATAAGACTCATTGATCCCGGCGGTCCTCCACCGGGGAGGCCGCCTTTTCATTCATCTTCTCATTCTCATTGTGTTCGCTGTTGTTCTGAATGTCACTTGTATCATATTCTGCTTTATAGGAGAGACATAGACCGGTGGTAGGGGGGGGGGGGGTACCTCGTTTGTGCGTCTCTCCCTCACTACCAAAGCCAAATCTACTGATCCATCATTTGCATTTGCCTTCGAGCTACCCGGAGGCGTTACATTTTACATTTTCAGTAGACTGCCTTTTATTCAAGACAGGGGTAATATGCTCTCCCAAGACTAGCCTCTGGTTATCATTGTTACTTTCTAGGGGCTTGTCAGCTGAGTAACTCGGGCCGAGTTGTTACTCACAACACCTTCAACTCGGGTCCAGACAGTTTCAAATGGTTTAAGGGTTGGTTGTTGGAGATGTGCTAAGGTGGGTTTCTGGATAGCCCGCAAGTCCCACTTAATTAAGAGGCTTAACCGTGGCTCGTGGGTGTTGACGTACGCTATTTTACGTGGGCGCCTGCTGCAGACAGCCCACGTCCACCTGCAGCCTAAGGGCTCCAAGTGGCTAGGTGTTTCATCTTCTTAAAAACAAAGGCTATGGGTTTCAGACCGCCGCTGCCACCGCCGTCGCCTCCCATCCCCGCCATCACGCCATCAAGACGCCCCCGCCGCACCGCTTCGCCGACTCCGCCCCTCTGCGCCACCGTCCGCCTCGACCACGCGGCACCGAGATACAAGATAGGCCCGTCGCACCACCAATCAGCGACTGCTCCACCATCGCAAGGATGTTGCCGCGCTGTGAACCAAGTAGCATGACGGGCTTCCGTGACTTTTGGCTCCGGCCGTCCGGCTGCTACGCCGCCAAGTTATCGTGTGATGAAGGGGGGGGGGGCATTTGCTCGGGGCCTTCAACACGTCAGAGCTCGTCGTGCGCACGCTGGATGTCACATGTTGGATGTTCAGTCGACCCAAGTACGAGGTGGACTTTCCGGCATCGAATCCCGGGAGGTGAGGGATTTCATCAGTCACGAAGTGCATATTGTGCCCCTTAAGGAGAAGAGGGAAGACCCCATCGTCCCGGAGCATCGCGACACCCGTGTGAGCAATGCGATGGCTATGACAAGGTTCGCCATGAAAGATCCACACCTCGTGCAGGCGAGGTACGAGTTTTTTTGGTAGTAGAGAGACGTGCAGGGCCATGACGCTTGCATTGGAAGTTTTTTTTTTGAAGTTAATGTGCGAAGATTCCATCTGGAGAATTACTCTCAGGTGGTGGCGAGCAAGTTAACGGACAAGGCGAAAGATTTCTCAACAAATGGTCACTTGATCAATTCAATGAGATAAAGGCCCTCATTGGGTCTTTTCAAGAGTTTAGAGTGGAATGGGTGAGGAGATCTACAATAGCGCATCGCATGTTTTGGCTCGGAAAGGTTCACGAATAGGACTGATGAAAAAAAAAGAAAATTATGTAAGACTTGGTTTCGGGTTCCGCCCGAGTGAATCCGTGACATGGTGGCATCGGAGACCATGATGATAATGGGCCTGTTCGGAGAGACTCCGCTCCACAACTCCACTCGTGGAGCAGGTGGAGCCGACCCGAACGGGATAACTCCGTGGAGTTGGCAGCGTGCAGCGGAGCAAGCTACCGGCAAATTTACGCAAGGCTGCCACCGATAAGTTTTTTTTTTTTGAGGGAAAGCTGCCACCGATAAGTGAACGTACCGGTTCGTTCGTACCACATCCCCTCAGAATGGGCCACATGCTAGATTATTGGGCTTTGGGCCCAACTCATGAATCGGAGCGGAGCGAAAAGCCGAACAATTTTCCTACCTCACAGGGTCGATCGAGGAGTGGGAGCTCGCCTGGAGGAGCCGGAGCGCGGGATTTCGTGGAATGGGAGGATTACCGAACAGACTTGCAACTTTTCCCGGCTCAAAAGAAAAGGGAAACGAAAGAGACGCTCAGCGCAACAAGGCGCTAAAAAAGGAGGACGAGGCTGGCCTCCGGTCGCGCGAGATGCTACAAGAGAAGCCTGTCCAGTATGTTTCACTGGGCGATGACGGGCCTCTGGTCTCGCCGCTGCCCAGATCGATCTTTCAGGCCACCGCCGCCGCCGCTTCCTCCCACCTCCCGCCTCCGCCTCCCATCCCCGCCGCCACGCCACCGCACTCCCGCTCCCGCCCCCGACCACGTCCTCTGCTGCCTACCGTCGCCTCCGGCCACGTGCACCGAGATAGTACAAGGTAGGCCCGTCCAGTTCATTAAGGCGTGGACAGGGGAGAAGAGGCGCCGCAAGTACCTATCCCCATCATCTTCAGATGCTCCTGCCACTGCCCAGCAACATCAAGCCCCGATTTCTCATGCGACAGACATGGAGGACACCATCTTGGCACAAGAAGAAAGCGATGAGCACACTGGGCCAGGCGTTATTCTCACCAAGGAAGACCAGGTCAGATATGCTAAAATTTTGCGTCCCAATATTCCTCCTCCTATTGACCCGAACTCTTATATGGCATTTGAGGACTTCGACGAGATAGAGGAGCGCCTTGCACGCCTTCGCATCGCTTATTACAAGGTACCTTCATGCTGTTTCAGTCGATCAGCACTCATTTTAGTTAATGTATGTTATGAAGTGTGTACACGTGCGATAGCAGGTAATTCAGTCCTGGTTTGGTATGCATGCATGATTTTATCTTTTGTATGTATCATCTGTGTGTAGATTGTGAAGCCAGAGGCTGCACATGAACTCAAGGGACCAGAAGAGTACACTGAGGATGAACTTATTAAGGAGTCCTACTTTCGGCATTTGGAGGATGATGATAGTTTTGAGTGGTTCTTCCATCGCGACGATAGCCAGAGCCCTGGATTGAATGACTACCAACGCATTGTCCTTAGTAATTTCGTAAGTTTATCTACACCCGAGCCATCTGGTTTGACTAGTTTGATTATCTTAATCATTACTGTTCAGAAACCATTTCAACACAATGTGAAAACACCGTTAAATCAATGAGGTAGTTCATTTTACTTCATTAATTCCAACCACAGCTGCAATGTTTTTATGGAGATTTGAGTCACTTGTTTCACGGTACGAGTTAAAACTGTTTCTGAACATCTTTTCTTAAAAGATGATGATTGTTTAACTTGCATCACCATATTCTCTTCTGTGGTTATGAGAACATTGATTTTGTATGACACCATTTCTAGCATGCTAGATTTTACTGAAGGTATTTTTTTTGGGATCTTTATTAGGTTTACTTTCACGGACATAACTTTTGTCATCTCACTTAACACTAGCCAACAAGTACTTCAGATGTGCCATCTAATTCTCATCCTTTTTTTGCAGCTGCCCGATAGTTGTGAACGCCAGTATCGCTATCACGATGATTACCGCTCACGTTATCATACATATGAAATTGATTCCGTTTATGTCAAGTACTATGGAGAAATATCAAAGAAATTGAAGGTACGCATTGTGTGATCAAGCTGTTGGAATTTAAAATATTACCGGTGTCTGGATCATTTTTAAAGTGCTAGACTTCTTTCTTGCAACAGTGGGTTGCAGATTATGTACATCTGGATCGCAGTACCGAGAAGGTAAGTATGCCCCGCAGGAAATCACGAAATATAGGTATATTAATCATATACACATACACATGATGATTAACTTCTTTGCATTTCAGTGGAGAAACATGGATACTATAGCATGGAGGCAAGCATTGAGGATTGCAACCCACTTCCCCCATATGACTGTTCGTTTAGCTGCTTTTGCTTATAATGTAAGATATCTTATCTTTTCCTAATTGAGGTGTTCATTGCTAGTGTTACTCAAGATCTGATCCATTTGATTCAGGAGTACATTATAGAGCTGAAAGAAGATGCGTCCCTCAAGGACATAGATCTTCTCTATTTTGAGATGTGGAGGCTTGTCGCCAAGGAAGATGTTAGTATCCTAATCAAACATTTGTGTAATAATGCTCTATTGACATGCTTTGTGATTATCATAGTTCGCATGGTTTCAAAAATATTTCAGAGAAAATACTTAGATGCTGTGAAGGAAGTATATGCAATGGACAAGTTTGCTATACACAAAAGGGTACTACATGCTGAACTGAATGAGGGTACTGTCTTTGTAACAATAAAGCAAATGGTAAGTTGATCTCTTAATCTGGGGCTCTTTTGCAAATTTGTATAGCCTCTAACTCTGAATTTATGTTGTAAGAAATATGCTACATATTGCCAATGTCTCATTTCATCTGTTTACTTTTCTAGATTTATTCTATTGTCAAGGAGGGTGGCATTGATCTGAAGGTAAGTAGGATACTGTATGTTGACATGATGATACATATGTAACTGTAATAGATTGTTAACATCCGCATGACCTTTGTGTGCTATTTTAGGCTAAAGAGGATGAAGCTCGGGCTGTGTTTAGCAAGTTAGCTTTCGGGAAGGTAGTCTCTCAATGAAATCCTCTATGAATATTGATATGTCGCGGGACTTTTTATAACTGGATTACTTGTTCAGCATAAAACAATGAACATGGCGCAGTACGCTGAAAAGAAGATGGAGATCGCAGATCGGTTGGGTTTGGACAAAAAGGTAAATCTCCAGTATGTTACTTGTATAGCCAGAGTTGGGTTCCGTCCCGACAATAAAACAAAAAGGAATTTATGTTCGTGTTTGTATTCCACCTTGCAGGAAAGATTTGTTTTCGCGGGGATATGACTATGGGAACATTAGATTCATCGCTTTTGATCTGAAATCTATCTCTGTCCCTTTTGTTCTGAAATCAAGTGTATATATATGGTCCGTTATCTCATCTAATAGCGAGACAGAACTAATATGATGATGATTGTATTACATAACCAGCCCACTAGTCTGAAATTGTGGATGGTGCTTGGTTCTAGTTTAAATTAGTGGAACCCAGCAACATCCTTTGTAATGTTATCCACGTATATGATGCTTGCTGTTTTTTTTTCTTCCGCATTTGTTTCTTAGTTGGGTTCCAGTCACTGTACCTCCATGCGACAATGAAATGGAATTGACAGCAATGCTTTGCATGCCTTGATATTAGTGCAGACTATGAAATAACATCATATGATCCAATTTCCTTGTTTGAGATTAAGTCTGAGAAAGAGTTATCGATACAGTTTTTAAGTCAGTAATAATTGATCTGGATTCATGTGATCCCAGGTACTTGTTTTCCTTTTAGGTGTGACCTTTATCAATGTACAAACCCTTGCTCTTGCCCTTCCCTCCCGTTATTTTTCCAAATCTGCATCCGTACTCACTCACTGGTCCGTTGTCACACTTCACTCAAGCACCGCTGCTTATCCACCTCATCGGCGACCGTGTTCCACCACCCACCCCCTCACCCTCCACCATCGCCCCACACATTTGAGGCTCATCCCTCAACCCCTCACGACGACCCGAACATTGTGACTGTGTAACCCCACCCCCCCTATCCTCTTCGCCGCCCAGAAACCGCCCATCCGAGCGGCCCCGAAACCCCACCACCCCACCGCCGATGAAATGATCGAGATGGACCTAGGGGGTGAATAGGGACAAGTACAAATTTTACTTTGATTATTAGCAGGTTTAGGAGAAAATTGCAAAAGCACACCCACTACAATTGTGCACATGTTTGTCAAAAACCACCGAAATGCTAACGGATTGCAAAAATAAAAACTGTTTTAAAAAATGCCGATAGCACTAAACGCTCAATTGAGCGCGTTTTGACGAAAATCTGACAGTGGGCCCCGCTGTAAGTGATGAGGTGGCACGAAGTAACGGTTAAGGCACACAACCATTATAGTTGATATGTGGGGTCCATGTGTCCTAGGAAGAGAAAAGAAAGGGGAAAAGAAAAGAATGGCCGGTGTGGTCGTCTCCTCATACCCCGGTCTCTTGATGTGCTCGTCCACACGCCATCGAGCCCTGCGCCACCCTTGGACATGGCACACTGTCCTCCGATGCAACTCTTGCCCACCATGGTCGCCTCTCTGGATGACGCTTTGCTCGTTGGCGGCCAACCAACGTCGCCACTGGACGATACTGTTGCAAATATGCCCTAGAGGCAATAATAATTGTATTATTTATTTTTATGTTTATAATTAGATGTTTATATTCTATGCTATAACTGCTATGGTTCTTACTGTTGGAAATATGCCCTAGAGGCAATAATAATTGTATATTTATTTTTCATGTTTATAATTATATGTTTATATTCTATCCTATAGCTACTATGGTTCTTGAATATGTGATTCGGAGAAAAACCCATAAGCACATGTAGAATAAACGGTAAAAATCTGATTCCTAGTCTTGCCTCTAGGACTAGCTCAAGTGTTGCATGATGGTTATGTTTTCTTGATCATAGGCATAAGATAAATGTAACAAGGATGCCGACGACTTTAAGAGTATGAGGTTAGAAGAACGATCATGTTGAATTAACCCAATGTTTGTTATACTTAGAGATGGCATCGTCGCAAGTCTATAGTCTATAACATGGAGAGTCAATGTATGCTTAGTTCCTTAGACCATGAGAGTATCGAGTCACTTCATACCAGATGATGCACTTTGTTGTTGTTCTAACGTTAACCCTAACAGGCATAACGGCAACTTCAAGTTCATCGGAAAGTATGACAAGGGGCAAGATAGCTCAAGAGTGGGATTTGCTCCTCCGACGATGAAGAGATATTCATAGGGCCCTCTAGGTGTGATGGTATCCATCAACGTCTGACCAGACATAGGTGAATTTCTCACAGGGATTGACGGTGTCCTGGATTAAGGAGTACTAACCTGTACGGCCTGCAGTCCATAGGTCGGCCTTATGGCCTGCCAATCAATAGAAGGAAGGACTACAGAAGTTGTGAACCTCCGCATAATTGAGATGGAAACCTCTGAAGACTTGGCATGTACTTCAAGGATTGCTCTATAGCCGGCGCATTGACAACCGACCATATGTGTAACCTAGGCACCCTCGGTGCATATATAAGTCGAGGGGTTTAGTATTTAGAGGCACGATTACCAGCCTTAGGGTTTAGAACACAATCATACAATCTCGAGGTAGATCATCTTGTACTCTGTACTCCATCACATCAATATAATAAAAGCAGGATGTAGGGTTTTAACTTTCCGAGAGGGCCCGAACCTAGGTAAACATCGTCTCCCTTCGTACCCTGTGTTGGGGAACGTTGCAGAAAATTAAAATTTTTCCTACGGTTTCACCAAGATCCATCTATGAGTTCATCTAAGCAACGAGTCATGGGAGAGAGATTGCATCTACATACCACTTGTAGATCGCGTGGAAGCGTTCACTAGAACATGGATGATGGAGTCGTATCGCCGTGATCCAAATCCACGGTGACCGAGTGCCGAAGGGACGGCACCTCCGCGTTCAACACACGTACGGAGCGGAGGACGTCTCCTCCTTCTTGATCCAAAGCAAGGGGAAGGAGAGGTTGAGGAAGATGGCTCCAGCAGCGGACGACGGGCGTGGTGTTGGTGGAGAAGCAAAGACTCGGCAGGCTTCGCCAAGCACGTGACGGAGGAGGAGAGGTGTAGCAGGGAGAGGGAGGCGCGGAACTTCAGTGCGGCTGCCCCTCCCTCCCTTTATATAGGCCCCTCAGGGCGCCCGGCCCCGGAGATCTGATCTCCTGTGGGGCGGCGGCTTAGGGGTGGAGTGCCCCCAAGGCAAGTGGGCGCCCCACCCTAGGGTTTCAACCCTAGGCGCAGGGAGTGGGCCAAGGCGCACCAGCCCACTATGGGCTGGTTCCCTCCCACTTCAGCCCATGGGGCCCTCCGGGATGGGTGGCCCCACCGGTGGACCTCGGGACCCTTCCGGTGGTCCCAGACAATACCGGTGACCGAAACTTTCCCGATGGCGAAACAACACTTCTTATATATAATTCTTTACCTCCGGACCATTCCGGAACTCCTCATGACGTCCGGGATCTCATCCGGACTCCGAACAACATTCGGTTTACTGCATACTCATATTCATACAACCCTAAGCGCCACCGAACCTTAAGTGTGTAGACCCTATGGGTTCGGGAGACACGTAGACATGACCGAGACGGCTCTCGGGCAATAACCAACAGCGGATCTGGATACCCATGTTGGCTCCCACATGCTCCTCGATGATCTCATCGGATGAACCACGATGTCGAGGATTCAAACAACCCCATATACAATTCCCTTTGTCAATCGGTATGTTACTTGCCCGAGATTCGATCGTCGGTATCCCAATACCTCGTTCAATCTCGTTACCGGCAAGTCACTTTACTCGTACCGTAATGCATGATCCCGTGACGGACACTTGGTCACTTTGAGCTCATTATGATGATGCACTACCGAGTGGGCCCAGTGACACCTCTCCGTAATACGGAGTGACAAATCCCAGTCTCGATCCGTGTCAACCCAACAGACACTTTCGGAGATACCTATAGTGTACCTTTATAGTCACCCAGTTACGTTGTGACGTTTGGTACACCCAAAGAACTCCTACGGTATCCGGGAGTTACACGATCTCATGGTCTAAGGAAAAGATACTTGACATTGGAAAAGCTCTAGCAAAACGAACTACACGATCTTGTGCTATGCTTAGGATTGGGTCTTGTCCATCACATCATTCTCCTAATGATGTGATCCCGTTATCAATCGACATCCAATGTCCATAGTCGTGAAACCATGACTATCTATTGATCAACGAGCTAGTCAACTAGAGGCTCACTAGGGACATATTGTGGTCTATGTATTCACACGTGTATTACGATTTCCGGATAATACAATTATAGCATGAATAAAAGACAATTATCACGAACAAGGAAATATAATAATAATCCTTTTATTATTGCCTCTAGGGCATATTTCCAACAGTCTCCCACTTGCACTAGAGTCAATAATCTAGTTACATTGTGATGAACCGAACACCCATAGAGTTATGGTGTTGATCATGTTTTGCTCGCGGAAGAGGTTTAGTCAACGGATCTGCGACATTCAGATCCGTATGCACTTTGGTAAATTTCTATGTCTCCATCTTGAACATTTTCACGGATGGAGTTGAAGCGACGCTTGATGTGCTCGGTCTTCTTGTGAAACCTGGGCTCCTTGGCTAGTGCAATAGCTCCGGTGTTGTCACAGAAGAGTTTGATCGGCCCCGACGCATTGGGTATGACTCCTAGGTCGGTGATGAACTCCTTCACCCAAATTTCTTCATGCGCGGCCTCCGAGGCTGCCATGTACTCCGCTTCACATGTAGATCCCGCCACGACGCTTCCGCTTGCAAATGCACCACCATCGCTCCACCATTCAACATATACACGTATCCGGTTTGTGACTTAGAGTCATCCAAATCTGTGTTGAAGCTAGCGTCAACGTAACCCTTTACGACGAGCTCTTCGTCACCTCCATAAACGAGAAACATGTCCTTCGTCCTTTTCAGGTACTTCAGGATATTCTTGACCGCTGTCCAGTGTTCCTTGCTGGGATTACTTTGGTACCTTCGTACCAAACTTACGGCAAGGTTTACATCAGGTCTGGTACACAACATGGCATACATAATAGATCTTATGGCCGAGGCATAGGGGATGACGCTCATCTCTTCTTTATCTTTTGCCGTGGTCGGGCATTGAGCCGAGCTCAATCTCACACCTTGCAAGTCTGTGCAAGAACCCTTTCTTGGACTGATCCATTTTGAACTTCTTCAAAATCTTATCAAGGTATGTGCTTTGTGAAAGACCTATGAGGCGTCTCGATCTATCTCTATAGATCTTGATGCCTAATATATAAGCAGCTTCTCCAAGGTCCTTCATTGAAAAACTTTTATTCAAGTAGGCTTTAATGCTGTCCAAGAGTTCTATATCATTTCCCATCAAAAGTATGTCATCTACATATAATATGAGAAATGCTACAGAGCTCCCACTCACTTTCTTGTAAATGCAGGCTTCTCCATAAGTCTCAAGATAAACCCAAACGCTTTGATCATCTCATCAAAGCGAATGTTCCAACTCCGAGATGCTTGCACCAGCCCATAAATGGATCGCTGGAGCTTGCATACTTTGTTAGCATTTTTAGGATCGACAAAACCTTCCGGCTGCATCATATACAACTCTTCCTTAAGATAACCGTTAAGGAATGCCGTTTTGACGTCCATCTGCCATATGTCATAATCATAGTATGCGGCAATTGCTAACATGATTCAGACGGACTTAAGCTTCGCTACAGGAGAGAAAGTCTCATCGTAGCCAATCCCTTGAACTTGCCGATAACCTTTAGCGACAAGTCGAGCTTTATAGATGGTGACATTACCATCCGCGTCCGTCTTCTTCTTAAAGATCCATTTGTTTTCTATCGCCGCCGATCATCGGGCAAGTCTGTCAAAGTCCATACTTTGTTTTCATACATGGATCCTATCTCGGATTGCATGGCTTCAAGCCATTTGTTGGAATCCGGGCCCGCCATCGCTTCTTCATAGTTCGAAGGTTCACCGTTGTCTAACAACATGATTTCCAGGATAGGGTTGCCATACCACTCTGGTGTGGAACGTGTCCTTGTGGACCCTCTGAGTTCGGTAGCAACTTGATCCAAAGTACCTTGATCATCATCATTAATTTCCTCTCCAAGAGGTGTAGGCACCACAGGAACATTTTCTGAGCTGCACTACTTTCTGGTTCAAGAGGTAATACTTCATCGAAGTTCTACTTTCCTCCCACTTACTCCTTTCGAGAGAAACTCTTTTCAGAAAGTATCCGTTCTTGGCAACAAAGATCTTGCCTTCGGATCTAAGGTAGAAGGTATACCCAATGGTTTCCTTAGGGTATCCTATGAAGACGCATTTTCCGACTTGGGTTCGAGCTTTTCAGGTTGAAGTTTCTTGACATAAGCATCGCGTCCCCAAACTTTTAGAAACGACAGCTTAGGTTTCTTCCCAAACCATAATTCATACGGTGTCGTCTCAACGGATTTAGACGGTGCCCTATTTAAAGTGAATGTAGCTGTCTCTAGAGCGTATCCCCAAAATGACAGCGGCAAATCTGTAAGAGACATCATAGATCGCACCATATCCAATAGAGTGCGATTACGACGCTCGGACACACCATTACGCTGAGGTGTTCCAGGCGGCGTGAGTTAAACGATTCCACATTTCCTTAAGTGTGTACCAAATTCGTGACTTAAATATTCTCCTCCACGATCTGATCGTAAGAACTTTATTTTTCGGTCACGTTGATTCTCTACCTCATTCTGAAATTCCTTGTACTTTTCAAAGGTCTCAGACTTGTGTTTCATCAAGTAGACATACCCATATCTACTCAAGTCATCAGTGAGAGTGAGAACATAACGATATCCCCCGCGAGCCTCGACGCTCATTGGACCGCATACATCGGTATGTATGATTTCCAATAAGTTGGTTGCTCGCTCCATTGTTCCGAGAACGGAGTCTTGGTCATTTGCCCATAAGGCATGGTTTGCATGTGTCAAATGATTCATAATCAAGAGACTCTAAAAGTCCATCAGAATGGAGCTTCTTCATGCGCTTGACACCAATGTGACCAATGCGGCAGTGCCACAAGTATGTGGGACTATCGTTATCAACTTTACATCTTTTGGTATTCACACTATGAATATGTGTAATATTACGCTCGAGATTCATTAAGAATAAACCATTGACCATCGGAGCATGACCATAAAACATATCTCTCATATAAATAGAACAACCATTATTCTCGGATTTAAATGAGTAGCCATCTCGCATTAAACGAGATCCCGATACAATGTTCATGCTCAAACTTGGCACTAAATAATAATTATTGAGGTTTAAAACTAATCCCGTAGGTAAATGTAGAGGTAGCGTGCGACGGCGATCACATCGACCTTGGAACCATTCCCGACGCTGCATCGTCACCTCGCCCTTCGCCAGCCTCCGTTTATTCCGCAACTCCTGCCGTGAGTTACAAATATGAGCAACGGCACGGTATCAAATACCGGGAGTTACTACAAGTAATCGGTAAGGTACACATCAATTACATGTATATCAAATATACCTTTAGTGTTGCCGGCCTTCTTGTCCGCTAAGTATTTGGGGCAGTTCCGCTTCGATGGCCCTTCCCTTTGCAATAAAAGCACTCTGTCTCAGGTTTGGGTCCATTCTTTGACTTCTTCCGGCAACTTGCTTACCGGGCGCGGCAACATCCTTGCCGTCCTTCTTGAAGTTCTTCTTACCCTTGCCCTTTTTGAACTTAGTGGTTTTATTGACCATCAACACTTGATGTTCTTTCTTGATTTCAACCTCTGCTGCTTCAGCATTGAGAATACTTCGGGAATGGTCTTCACCATCCCCTGCATATTGTAGTTCATCACGAAGCTCTTGTAGCTTGGTGGGAACGACTGAAGGATTCTGTCAATGACCGCCTCGTCCGGGAGGTTAATGTCCAGCTGGGACAGGCGGTTGTGCAACCCAGACATTTTGAGTATGTGCTCACCGATGTAACTGTTTTCCTCCATCTTACAACTATAGAACTTGTCGGAGACTTCATATCTCTCGACCCGGGCATGAGCTTGGAAAACCATTTTCTGCTCCTTGAACATCTCATATGCTTCGTGTTGCTCAAAACGCTTTTGGAGCCCCGGTTCTAAGCTGTAAAGCATGCCGCACTAAACGAGGGAGTAATCATCAGCACGAGACTGCCAAGCATTCATAATGTCTTGGTTCTTCAGGATGGGTGCATCACCTAAGCGGTGCTTCTAGGACATATTGTTTCTTGGCTGCTATGAGGATGATCTCGTGTTCGGACCCGATCCGAATAGTTGCTGCCATCGTCTTTCAGCTTGGTTTTCTCTAGGAACGCGTTGAAGTTCATGGTGACATGAGCGTTGGCCATTTGATCTACAAGATATTTTGAAAGATTTTAGACTAATGTTCATGATAATTAAATTCATCTAATCAAATTATTTAATGAACTCCCACTCAGATTTGACATCCCTCTAGTCATCTAAGTGTTACACGATCCGAGTCGACTAGGCCGTGTCCGATCATCACGTGAGACGGACTAGTCATCATCGGTGAACATCTCCATGTTGATCGTATCTTCCATACGACTCATGTTCGACCTTTCGGTCTCTTGTGTTCCGAGGCCATGTCTGTATATGCTAGGCTCGTCAAGTTAACCCTAAGTGTTCTGCAAGTGTAAATATGTCTTGCACCCGTTGTATGTGAACGTAAGGATCTATCACACCCGATCATAACGTGGTGCTTCGAAACGACGAACTTTAGCAACGGTGCACAGTTAGGGGGAACACTTTCTTGAAATTTATTATGAGGGATCATCTTATTTACTACCGTCGTTCTAAGTAAACAAGATGCAAAACATGATAAACATCACATGCAATCAAATAATAATAGTGACATGATATTGCCAATATCATATATCTCCTTTGTTCTCCATATTGGGGCTCCATGATCATCTTGTCACCGCATGACACCATGATCTCCATCACCATGATCTCCATCATCGTGTCTCCATGAAGTTGCTCGCCAACTATTACTTCTACTACTATGGCTAACACGTTTAGCAATAAAGTAAAGTAATTTACATGGTGTTTCCATTGACACGCAGGTCATAAAATAATTAAGACAACTCCTATGGCTCCTGCCGGTTGTCATACTCATCGACATGCAAGTCGTGATTCCTATTACAAGAACATGATCTCATACATCACAATATATCATTCATCATTCATCACAACTTCTGGCCATATCACATCACATGACAATTGCTGAAAAAACAAGTTAGACGTCCTCTAATTGTTGTTGCATCTTTTACGTGGCTGCAATTGGGTTCTAGCAAGAACGTTTTCTTACCTACGAATAACCACAACATGATTTTGTCAACTTCTATTTACCCTTCATAAGGACCCTTTTCATCTAATCTACTCCAACTAAAGTAGGAGAGACAGACACCCGCTAGCCACCTTATGCAACTAGTGCATGTCAGTCGGTGGAACCTGTCTCACGTAAGCGTACGTGTAAGGTCGGTCCGGGCCGCTTCATCCCACAATACCGCCGAAGCAAGAAAAGACTAGTAGCGGCAAGCAAGTTGACAAGATCTACGCCCACAACAAAATTGTGTTCTACTCGTGCAATAGAGAACTACGCATAGACCTAGCTCATGATGCCCTTTGTTGGGGAACGTTGCGAGAAAATTAAAATTTTTCCTACGGTTTCACCAAGATCCATCAATGAGTTCATCTAAGCAACGAGTCATGGTAGATAGATAGCAAAAACATACCACATGTAGATCGCGTGCGGAATCGTTCACTAGAACGTGTATGATGTAGTCGTACTCTCAGTGATCCAAATCACCGATGACCGAGTGCCGAGCAGACGGCACCTCCGCGTTCAACACACGCGTGCGAGCGGATGACGTCTCCTCCTTCTTGATCCAGCAAGGGGAAGGAGAGGTTGAGGAAGATGGCTCCAGCAGCACGACGGCGTGGTGTTGGTGGAGAAGCGGCACTCGGCAGGGGCTTCGCCAAGCACGTGATGAGGAGGAGAGGTGTAGCGAGGGAGGGAGGCGCCAGAACTTCAGTGCGGCTGCCTCCCCTCCCTTTATATAGGCCCCCAGGGGGGGCGCCGGCCCCTGGAGATCTGATCTCCCAGGGGGCGGCGGCCAGGGGGGTGGAGTGCCCCCCAAGGCAAGTGCGGCGCCCCCACCCTAGGGTTTTAACCCTAGGCGCAGGGGGTGGGCCAAGGGGGGCGCACCAGCCCACTATGGGCTGTTTCCCCTCCCCACTTCAGCCCATGGGGCCCTCCGGGATGGGTGGCCCCACTCGGTGGACCCCCGGGACCCTTCCGGTGGTCCCGGTACAATACCGGGTGACCCCGAAACTTTCCCGATGGCCGAAACAACACTTCCTATATATAATTCTTTACCTCCGGACCATTCCGAAACTCCTCGTGACGTCCGGGATCTCATCCGGGACTCCGAACAACTTTCGGTTTGCTGCATACTCATATTCATACAACCCTAGCGCCACCGAACCTTAAGTGTGTAGACCCTACGGGTTCGGGAGACACGTAGAACATGACCGAGACGGCTCTCGGCAATAACCAACAGCGGGATCTGGATACCCATGTTGGCTCTACATGCTCCTCGATGATCTCATCGGATGAACCACGATGTCGAGGATTCAAACAACCCGTATACAATTCCCTTTGTCAATCGGTATGTTACTTGCCCGAGATTCGATCGTCGGTATCCCAATACCTCGCTCAATCTTGTTACCGCAAGTCACTTTACTCGCATCCGTAATGCATGATCCCGTGACGGACACTTGGTCACTTTGAGCTCATTATGATGATGCACTACCGAGTGGGCCCAGTGATACCTCTCCGTAATACGGAGTGACAAATCCCAGTCTCGATCCGTGTCAACCCAACAGACACTTTCGGAGATACCTATAGTGTACCTTTATAGTCACCCAGTTACGTTGTGACGTTTGGTACACCCAAAGCACTCCTACGGTATCCGGGAGTTACACGATCTCATGGTCTAAGGAAAAGATACTTGACATTGGAAAAGCTCTAGCAAAACGAACTACACGATCTTGTGCTATGCTTAGGATTGGGTCTTGTCCATCACATCATTCTCCTAATGATGTGATCCGTTATCAACGACATCCAATGTCCATAGTCGTGAAACCATGACTATCTATTGATCAACGAGCTAGTCAACTAGAGGCTCACTAGGGACATATTGTGGTCTATGTATTCACACGTGTATTATGATTTCCGGATAATACAATTATAGCATGAATAAAAGACAATTATCACGAACAAGGAAATATAATAATAATCCTTTTATTATTGCCTCTAGGGCATATTTCCAACACCCTGTTACCATTGTTCCTAGACTAACAGCTTGGGACCCCCTACCCGAGATCTGCCGATGTTAGCACCGACATTGGTGGCCCATAGTGGTCCCACTGTGTGGTCGAAAAGGATCAATGGCGCTTCTTCAGATCAATAGGGACATCAGCTGCAGCAACATCTTCATTCCGACCAACTCTACACGTTCGGCAGCATCGTCCTTCATGCTAATTGGGTCGGACACCTTGACTGTGTTAAAAGCTTCGCCCTAGATCAGATCATCACATTTGGGAGTTTGGAGTATACTGCCGATTCCCATGGCGATCTCGCCCTCTCTGTCTGGGCGCCAAATCAGCTAGAGAACTTCACAGATGTCGTGGCCTTAACCATGGACCTGACCTTGGATCCGAACCTCGGATCAAGTCTCACCTCAGAACCAACCTTGAGTTCAGATATGATTTTTTCCGAATCAGACCGGACCCTCGCCCTAATTGATCAGCGTTCCGAAGGCGTGTTACACGGTTCGTCAAGCATACTGCAAGTCAGCCCTGCCTATCATCAAGAGATGGGCCTGACGGACCTGTCGCTAAACGAGATGTTAGACCGAATCCAAAACCTCTGGATTTTAGATGGTCAGACTTTGGTCTATGACCAGATCGGATGTAGAGCCAATGATAGGGAAATTTACGTCTTGGCCACCACCCACCTAGTCGCCATAGTCGATGATTTAACCGACGTACTGGACTACGCCTCCGAGAAGGCAACCGACATGGATGAAGATGTCGGCGATTTGCCTGGCGCCGCACAGTCCAACATCGACAACTGGACGGCAACCTCCACCTACAATGTCTACATGGTAGATACCCCTAAGGACGATGATGGGAAAGAGAAAAAGGACCCCCCCCCCCCCAAACGCGGACGAAGTGGGAAGAGCTCCAAACACGTCGGTAAGGGCAACGCCAGCAACAACAACACCGATAATGGCACTGTCGGTAACAACAACAGCCCGGACGATGCCGAGGACTAGGGCAATGGTGACAATGCCGCGTTCGGTCAGATTGACGATGTCGCAGGGACAGAGAACCTCAATGATCCCGATGGCAGTAACTACATGGCAGAATCGGAGGAGGATGTCAGTCTCAGACCCGACCAATTTGACATCTCCGAAGACTTCCTCGCTCTTGAGACATTCCGACGGCTGCTCATTAGTACCGCCAAAAGTATTAGAAGGGGCATGAGAGGCTTAAAGTTGATCAAGATACGCTCAATGATAAGTGGATGGTGTAGGATCAAAAGTAGGTCTAGAGGGGGGGGGGTGATTAGACTACTTGACCAAATAAAAATCTAGCCTTTTCCCAATTTTAAGTCTTGACAGATTTTAGCAATTTAGCACAAGTCAAGCAATTAACCTACACATGCAATTCTAAGAGTATAGTAGCGGAATGTAAACCATTGCATTTGAAGGTAAAGGGAGGGTTTGGAAAGGCAAACGCAATGTAGACACGGAGATTTTTGGCATGGTTCTGATAGGTGGTGCTATCGTACATCCACGTTGATGGAGACTTCAACCCACGAAGGGTAACGGTTGCACGAGTCCACGGAGGGCTTCGCCCACGAAGGGTCCATGAAGAAGCAACCTTGTCTATCCCACCATGGCCATCTCCCACGAAGGACTTACCTCACTTGGGTAGATCTTCACGAAGAAGCCGATCTCCTTTCCCTTACAAACTCCTTGGTTCAACTCCACAATCTTGACGGAGGCTCCCAAGTGACACCTAACCAATCTAGGAGACACCACTCTCCAAAAAGTAATAGATGGTGTGTTGATGATGAACTCCTTGCTCTTGTGCTTCAAATGATAGTCTCCCCAACACTCAACTCTCTCTCATAGATTTGGCTATGGCGGAAAGATGATTTGAGTGGAAAGCAACTTGGGGAAGGCTAGAGATCAAGATTCTTGTGGTTGGATTGGAATGTCTTGGTCTCAACACATGAGTAGGTGGTTCTCTCTCATAAAATGAGTAGTGGAAGTGTAGGCACGTTCTAATGGCTCTCTCTCAAATGGAGAGGAGGGTGGAGGGGTATATATAGCCTCCACACAAAATCTAACCGTTACACACATTTGAGCCAACTCGATCAAACCGAATATATGAACTCGGTAAGACCGATTCAGTTCAAAATGTGAATGTTAGGCTTTTCGATGGGACCGCATGATCAACTCGGTGGGACCGATGTGCTAAGGTTAGGGCAAAACCTCATCTCGGTTTGACCGACTACGTGAACTCTGTGAGACAGATTTCAGTCATAGGCTAACAGAGAGTTGGCCAGGCAAACTTGGTGGGACCGATCGCTCCTTTCGGTGATACCGAAACGTTACGAAGAGGAAACAGAGAGTTTGCATTGCGAACTCGGTGGGACCGATCACTCGTTTTGGTGAGGCCGAAATGTTACGAAGGGAAACAGAGAGTTTGCAATCCCATCTCAGTGAGACCGAGATCCCTATCGGTGAGACCGAACTGATTAGGGTTTCTGGCTATGGCTATGTCAAGTTAACTCGGTGGCGCCGGATGAATCAAACCGGTGGGGCCGAGTTTGACTTTAGTTTTTGGATATATTTGGATTTGAGAAAGTGGTTGAGGGCTTTGGATCATATCACTAAGCATTTTGAGCAAGTAGACCATTAAGCAACACCTCATCCCCTTTTAATAGTATTGGATTTTCCTATGGACTCAATGTGGTCTTGGATCACTAAAATGGAAATGAAGAGTCTTGAGCTTTTGCCAATATTTGTCCTTAGCATTTTGAGGGGTCCACATCTCTAGTCCATGCCATGCCAATCATTGGACTTTATGAAATAATCAAGTTGAAAGGATATTAGTTCAATGAGATATATGTTGTTATGAATTACCAAAACCACCCAGGGATTAGTTGCACTTTCAATCTCCCCCTTTTTGGTAATTGATGACAACTTATAGATCAAAGCTTCCACAAATGATAATAAGAATGAAGTATATCGTCGCTTTGAGAAGTATGTGATAAGTAAGAGCTCCCCCTAAATTTGTGCATTATCTATGATTTGCTTTTGAATGCAAATGCACAATCGATTAGGATCATGGGTTACTCTTCCATGTCACATACATCTTGGTGGAGCGCTCAAAATGATAGAATATAAATAGCATGCGCTCATCACCAAGACAAATATGATTGATCATACACAAGTAATAAGATAGCATCATTCAAGCACACACATTAAAGCATAATATGATCGATCACATGATCACAAGATTATCTAGCACACAAGCACAAAATAATTAGCAAGAGAGACAAATAAAAAGCAAAACACACACTCTCTCGAAGCCTATGATCTATACACTTTCTCCCCCTTTGGCAACAAGTTACCAAAAAGCTTGAAAATGCATAGTGCTATACGGCACTCTAAGCATGATCTCCGGGAGCTCCGGAGTGCGAAGATGGCGTGGAGAGGACAACATCTGCAAAGACTTCAGCTGATGTCTGAGGAACTAGAGGGGTTGCCACTGGAGGGGCAACTGAGGCTGTGGCTGCAGGTGCTGAAGTTGTGGCCCTTGTGTCACTGACTGGCACAACTGCAGATCTTTGTGCTCTAGGCACTCTTTGATAAGCATCTGTTGTAGTTCTTCCTCTCCTCTCCTCTGCTTCTTCTTGGAGTTGCTCAATTGCAGTCTGAATCTCTGTGACCTTCAAGTCTAGATCATAAAACTTTGTTTCAATGATTCTCTCAAGACTTTCTTGGTTTTGAGTTAGGGTGGTTAGTCCTTTCTCAATCCTTACTGTGGCTTCAAGCAGATAGCTGAGTTGGTCCTACTTGGTCTTGAGATTTGCAGCTGATTTATCTGGAATCTTGGAAACCTTTTCTGCCTTTGCCTTCTCTCTCTTCTCCCGAGCCTCTACAAATGTAGGATGTGAGGCATCCATGACCACTGTATTATCCTCAAAGTCCGGCCTCAGGGGAAGGTGCTCTCTATCTAGAAGATATGTGCATGTGCCCACCTTGGAGTTGATGAGCATCTGAATGTGTGGGGGTATATCCACATGATCTCTTCTGATCTGCTGCAGTCCTCTTAACTGTTTCAACTATCAAGGTCATCACCTTGAACTTCTCTGGCACATCGAACATGTGTAGCGAGTTGATTGAATGCCCTCTGATCATCCTGTCATCTCCAGACTTGCGCAACAAAGTGTGCCTCAGAATAGTGTTGATGGTTGGCAGCCCTGACAGCAGATAGTAGACTGAGCCAAATTTGTGTGTCTCCAAGGCATCATATGGTATCTCCTTGTACATGTGTGCCATGGAGTTGTGGCCTTTCCTGGGCTTTGCATAGACATCAGTGTAATTTTCTCCTTCTTTGGGAGCATGGATTAGCTCAGCCCACTCAGCAATGGAAGATTGGTACCTAGTACCCTCTGTCATCCAGAAAATCTTGCCATCTGGGTAGAAATGGGCAGTGGAATAAAATTGCATCACCATCTCATCATTCCATTTGGTCAACTTCTGACCCACAAATGTATCTACTTCATTCATTCCGAAGCTCTCATGAACTCCAGGAAAGTGGTCTTCATTGTCATCAATGAATGTCCAGTCGACCCACTTCATGTCACTGACTATTGGCTTCTTGTCTAGGAGAACTGTCTCATAGAAGTCATGTTGTTCCTTGGTGTGGAACTTGTAATCCACAACAGTCCTCCTTCTTGTTGCATAAGGATCTATTTGCCTCCATAGTTTGAGACCTGCATCTTTCCTCAACTTCATGTTTTCAGCAATGGGATGGCTGTCATCATGATCAGGTATCTTAGGCTTGAGTTTTCTGAGCACTTGGGGCTCTTCCACTTCTTGAACTTCAGGCACTGGGGCCTTGTTCTTCTCTGCAGCAGGGATGTTCCTGGTAGATCTCTTGGGTGCAGTTTGCTTTGGAGCTGTCTTAGGTTTGGATGAGGCAGCCCCAAACTTAATTGCATCACCCATAAGTTTTTGTGACTTAGGTGGAGGTGCAACAACTTCTTCCTCTTTCTCATCTTCATCAGACTCCTTCATCATAGAAGGTTTTCCAATCACTCTAGCTATGATCTTCTTGACCCTTTCCTTTCTCTTCTTGCCTCCAGCAGCCTCTTCTTCCTTTGATTTCAAGGTTTGAAGTGTTGAGGCCCTGGCTTTGGACATAGGCTTTCTCTGAGCATGAGCCTTCACTTTCATTCCTGGCTTGATGCCACCACCACCAACACCAACTTGTTCTTTCTTGATCAACTTCTTCTTGGAAGTGACCTCTTCATCAACCACAAAATCTTCATCTTCAGATTCTAAGTTTCTTTTCCTCCTATGCCTAGTTGCAGCTTTAGGCAGGTTGCTTGGGGTGCTTCTGCTACTATCATCATAACTGCGGTTGGAGGGGCTAGTACCCTCACTGAGATTCTGTTGCTCCTCTGACTTGTTCTGACTATCACTTTGGTCTGACATCTCTGACACTGAAAGCCGACCCTGTGAATAGATAGGTTGAGATGGAGTAGATAAGTATCACAAAGCACAGCCTTTTTGCAAAACAGTGAGTCAAAAACTTAGTTTTAGTTTTCTATAGAAAGCATTTCACAGCTACCGATATTACCAACTCGGTGACACCGAAGTAGCTATGGAGTCTAAACATGCAAGATCGGTCGGACCGAGATGTAGTTCGGTGACTCTGAGTTTCTAGGATTTCATAGAGAAATGAACTCGGTCACGCCGATTGGTATGTTTTGGTCAGACCGAAAAATACTTGTGCTCTGGCCTGAGCCAAATCGGTGAGATCAAAATCCTAATATCGGTCGGTCCGAGATGAATTCGTCGGAAACCTAAACCTAAATTTTTGCATCAAATCTAATCTAACGGATTTTGCAGTGGATAGAGTTGTCTCAATCGTGACAAGAATATGGGCATTTATCTTCGTGCTTAGAATCGGAGTGGGGAAAGCACAAAGGGTCGAGTTCATACCCTAGCTTGGTGATGAACTCGCTATGGAGACAACGGCGGTGAAGATTCCCATTGACGGCTGTGAAAACCAGTGGCAGGAGGTCGCGGGCGATGAGGAGACGATCCAGAGACCTCGAGTCGGTAGAGCTGGACAGGCGCGGGTGAAGCGTTTGGAGGAATTTCCAAATTTTCAGCCCGTGGGTATATATATACAGACTCTGTCGGTGTGACCGAGTGGAACAACTCGGTGGCACCGAGATGCAGAATCGCAAGCGGTTGCTGCAACTCGGCGTGACCAAAGGGTTCAAATCGGTTGCACCAAGATTAAAACCTAGATCAACTTAATGAACTCGGTATGACCGAATGGGATGGATTAGTCGGACCAAAATGTACTAAGAGGTTTTGGAAGTTAAGCCCTTGACGGATCGGTGACTCCGAGTGCTCCTCACCCAGAGGGTCCGAATTCGACTTGTTCAAACTTTGTGATGTAGCATGAATAGAGTTTGAGATGAGAAAAGCATAGATAGCTAGAGAAAGTACTTAGGCATTCTTGTCCATCCATTTGGCAGAAAATAAAATCCAAACAATCAAAGCAACAAATGGATGTCCTTGAATGATAAAAATATGCAACCAACATGCTCACACAATAAGATAGCAAATGAAATATGTGGCAAAGCATGCACAAACACTCTAGCATCTATCAAGCAATTGGCGATGACTAGGTCATCTCTATATGAGTATATTGACTGAGGAGTCAAATGAGAACATTTGATCATAGGTCATACTCATCGTTTAAGCACAAGTGAGGTTACCACTTTTACATAAAGCGTTGTCGTGTTCACAACATTAGAGTTACGTTGGCTCAATTCTTAAAGCAAAGCTCCCCCTAGATGTGATATCCCCCCTAAGAGGGATGAACTAACCTTGGGGTTTGGCGATGATGACTTCATGTATGCTTTGAAGATGTAGATGCTCAATGTTGATGTAGATCATTTGGAGCAATCCATTGGAGTGAGTTGCACTTTCAATACCTACATGGGTTAGTCCCACAAGGAACATAAAAGGATATCCATAGACATAGAGTGAAATTCACACATGATGTTGTCCATGAAAGCATTAGGTTACCTTGTCCCTTGTCTTACCAACAAGAGGGTTTGTGACTCCTTGAACTAGTGCAAGATGTGGAAGTTGATTGCACTTGTCCTTGCCAAATGAATATGAGTGAAGTTTATTGGTGGAGTCACCCTCAAGAACTCTCTAGTTCTTCTTCTTGAGGATCCACATCATCTTGATGGGAATCCTTGGATTTGTAGTCGTACTTGATGAAGTAGAACTTGATGTAGTCTTGGGAACCCACTTAACCAAGGCCTTAGGAGCTTCTTCAAATGCATCAATCTCCTCTTGAAGGTTGTCCTTGCCTTTTAGCTTGTGGTGTTGTGGTGGAAGATCATCTTGAGCTTGTGTTCCTTTGAAAGAAATGGGATCATACTTCTTTTGTGGAGGAACAAACTTCGTTTTGGGGTATTGATCTTCTTCCCACTCGACTCCATTGGCATTGAACTTGCGTTCAAAACCAACACCTTGATTCTTCCGGTGCCTTCCTTGCTTGCGTACAATTTCCTCAAATTGCTTACTTCCAACAAGGCTCTTGCAAACACCTTTCTCTATAATTCCCTTCAATAAGCTATTTTCTTGCTCATGTGTAACTTGGCTAAGATAATCATTAGTGGAATCAAGATAACTACTAGAGGCAACAATATTCGGTTTAACATGATTATTCTTACTACTAGAAGAAGAATCTTTCTTGCTCTTGTTGCTAGATTTTACTTGTGGCATGTAAGTAGACAAGAGTAAACGCTTGGCAATGTAAGAAGAACTTTTCTTACGAAGATCATCATTGATTGCTTTTGAGAACCCATGCTCTTGCTCTAGATTGAGATTTTCAAAGCGTAGCTTCTCATGAGTCTTTAAAAGCTCCCGATGATCCTCTAAGGTAGTTTCATGAGCTAACTTAAGAGTTTTTAGTTCTTTAGTTAGACGCTCAATCTCCTTCTTATCATCGTCATTCATTTTATCTTGATTAGCATGATTAACAACAATTTCATCACTAGAGTTGTCAACAAGTAAGTCATCATCACCTAGCAAATCATCTTCATCACTATTGAAATCAACATACTCGGTGTGTGATACCTTGGGGCCTTTAGCCATGAAGCATATTCCAATCCCTTCATTTGGTGAATCAAATATGTCGTAGGAGTTGGATGACACAAGTACAAGACCGTCAACACCTTCATCTTGAGTATATTCAGAGTCGGAATGATAGCTTCTCTCGGAGTAGTTGTCGGAGTCGGAGCCGGATACCCATTCACCAACATGAGCTTGATGTCTTTGTCTTGTGTAGCTCTTTGATGACTTGTCCTTCCTTTCTGAATCCTTGCTTCTGCGAGAGGGTCTTCGTTCATAACGATCATCTCTACTTCTTCTTTCTCTTGGTGGTGATTCTTCTCTTTTGCTTCCCCTTTTAGGTGAGTCTTCTCTTCTTTTGTAGGGAGCCATACACTCACTAGAGTAGTGTCCGGGTCTTCCACAATTGTAGCAATTGCAATCACGACTAGAAGATCTTTTGTCATTGAAGGACCTTGACTTGGAACTTCTTTCTTTGCTTCTACTCTTGTAGAACTTGTTGAAGTTCTTCACCATTAGGCTGAATTCTTCATTGAAGACTTGTTTCTCACTTGATGTTGTAGGAGCATCACATGAAGTTTTCTAAGCACCACTAGACTTGTTGTGAAGCTCTTCTTTATCCTTGAGTGACATCTCATGAGCAAAAATTCTTCCAATGACTTCCGTTGGCTTGAGATCTTTGTAATTGTGCATCATTTGGATCAAGGTACACACGATATCATATTTTTCTTCCATGTCTCTTAGGATTTTCTTGACGATGAATCTGTCAGTAATCTCTTCACTTCCTAAACCGGCTATCTCATTTATGATGAGAGCAAGCCTAGAGTACATTTCAGCGGCGCCTTCACCATCCTTCATTTTGAACTTGTCAAGTTGACTTTGAAGCACATCCAATTTGGATTCCTTGATGGACTCGGTACCTTCGTGCATATCAAAGTATCCCAAATTTCCTTGGCATTCTCAAGACGACAGATTTTGTTGAATTCTTCGGGGCACAATCCGTTGAAGAGGATATCACAAACTTGAGCATTGTATTGCAACATCTTCATTTCTTCCGCGGCTGCTTCATGATTCGGTTCTCTTCCATCGAAGAATTCACCTTTCAAGCTGATACGTCTCCGTCGTATCTACTTTTCCAAACACTTTTGCCCTTGTTTTGGACCCTAACTTGCATGATTTGAATGAAACTAATCCGGACTGACGCTGTTTTCAGCAGACTTTCCATGGTGTTATTTATGTGCAGAAACAAAAGTTCTCGGAATGACCAGAAAGTCCACGGAGATTATTTTTGGCAATAATAAAAAATATTGGCGAAAGAATCAAGGCTAGGGGGCCCACCACCTGTCCACGAGGGTGGGGGGCGCGCCCCTGCCTCGTGGGCCCCCTGGAGCTCCACCAACCTCAACTCCAACTCCATATGTTCGTGTTCGGAGAGAAAAAAATCAGAGAGAAAGATTCATCACGTTTTACGATACGGAGCCGACACCAAGCCCTAAACTCTCTCGGGAGGGCTGATCTGGAGTCCGTTTGGGGCTTCGGAGAGGGGAATCCGTCGCCATCGTCATCATCAACCATCCTCCATCACCAATTTCATGATGCTCACCGCCGTGCGTGAGTAATTCCATCGTAGGCTTGCTGGACGATGATGGGTTGGATGAGATTTATCATGTAATCGAGTTAGTTTTGTTAGGGTTTGATCCCTAGTATCCATTATGTTCTAAGATTGATGTTGCTATGACTTTTCTATGCTTAATGCTTGTCACTAGGGCCCGAGTGCCATGATTTCAGATCTGAACCTATTATGTTTTCATGAATATATGTGAGTTCTTGATCCTATCTTGCAAGTCTATAGTCACCTACTATGTGTTATGATCCGAAACCCCAAGTGACAATAATCGGGACCACTCCGGTGATGACCGTAGTTTGAGGAGTTCATGTATTCACTATGTGTTAATGCTTTGGTCCGGTACTCTTTAAAAGGAGGCCTTAATATCCCTTAGTTTCCATTAGGACCCGCTGCCACACGGGAGGGTAGGACAAAAGATGTCATGCTAGTTCTTTTCCATAAGCACATATGACTATATTCGGAATACATGCCTACATTACATTGATGAATTGGAGCTAGTTCTGTGTCACCCTATGTTATGATTGTTACATGATGAACCACATCCGACATAATTCTCCATCACCGATCCAATGCCTACGAGCTTTTCACATATTGTTCTTCGCTTATTTACTTTTCCGTTGCTACTGTTACAATCACTAGAAAACCCAAAAATATTACTTTTGCTATCGTTACCGTTACTTCCATATTACTTTGCTACTAAATACTTTGCTGCAGATACTAAGTTATCCAGGTGTGGTTGAATTGACAACTCAACTACTAATACTTGAGAATATTCTTTGGCTCCCCTTGTGTCGAATCAATAAATTTGGGTTGAATACTCTACCCTCGAAAACTGTTGCGATCCCTTATACTTGTGGGTTATCAAGACTATTTTCTGGCGCCGTTGCCGGGGAGCATAGCTCTATTCTTTGAGTCACTTGGGATTTATATCTGCTGGTTACTATGAAGAACTTGAAAGACGAGAAAACAAAAATTTATTCCTCAACTACGAGGGGAGGTAAGGAACTGCCATCTAGCTCTGCACTTGATTCACCTTCTATTTTGAGTAAGCTTGCGACACCTAAACCTCGCTTCGCTATTCATTACGATATGTCGCATGTTATTGATGATGCCACTACGCTATGCATGATACTTATGATGAAACTACTTCTATGCTTGATACTACTGTGCCACTTGGTGAATTTCTTGATGAACAACTTGCTAGGGCTAGAGAGAATGAAATTATTGAAACTGATAATATTGATGAAAGTGATGATGAAGGCTCTCCCAATAAATATGGATTGGCTGTTGTGCCTGAGGGCTATGTTATGGATGAAGAAACTAAAAGATACTTTCTTGCTTGCAATGATAGAAGTGATCTTAAGAAATTATTAGCTAAGCTTAAAAAAAACTCTGAATGCTAGAATGAAATATGATCCTCCTTATGCTACTTCACCTATCTTTGTTACTGATAAGGATTATGAATTCTCTATTGATCCTGATATAATTACTTTGGTTGAGTATGATCCTTTCTATGGCTATGAATCTGAAACTGTTGTGGCACATCTTACTAAATTAAATGATATAGCCACCCTGCACTACCAAAAAAATACACTTCCGTGATGATATGTGTTTGTCACAGTAGGTCGCCTTTTTTTTCATGCATGTACATCCATGACAAATTTATGACAAAATCAAGATAGTCATACCTGTGCTGTCGTAGAAGTGTTCCATGACATTACCAAAATTATCATCGCGCGTCACAGAAGTGCTTTCGTCAAGGGTGACCAACACGTGGTATCCACCGTAACGGAACGCCGTTAAGCTATCGGGTCGGGTTTTGGATCCGATAACCCGTTAACAGCCCCGACCAATGGGAAATTTCCACGTGTAAAATTCTTATTGGCCGGACGAAACACGTGTCAGCTCGTTAGTGGGTCAGATAGGCGCCTATGATATGTCGACATGTTCCACGGCCCACCACTGGCCCATTTAGCTTACAAAGCCGGCCTGTTTGACTTGGTCAAAAGTTAACGGGCTGGCCCATGAAAAGCCTGTTAACGGTCTCTTCGCAAATAGCCCATTTTACGGCCCTTTAACTCACGACCCATTAGGCACTAAAGGAAATCGGCCCAACAACGTCATGTGGGCCGTCGAATATAACACCTGACCCATTTCACTTTCGCCCATGTATGGCCCACGACGCCTTTTCGGCCCATATGAGGCCTTCGTATCTTTCGGCCCTTTACAGGCCCACGGTGACTCTAGCCCATAATGAACAGTAATTTTTGTTGTACCCGTTAACGGCCCGTGATTTACATGGGCCGTTTCCAGCCCGTGTTAGCTTTCGGCCTATTGACGGCCCATACGTTCTTGGGCTCCTTTTCGGCCCTCGATTACTTCCGGCCCGTTACTGGCCTGATCCCCTAATGGGCCAAATTTGGCCCATGGCAAGAGTCGTCCCACATTCTTGGCATGTTCCCCAAATGGGCCAAATTCGCCCATGGCAAGAGTTAGCCCACATCGCCTGTTACCCTAATGGGCCAAATTCGCCCATGGCAAGAGTCGGCCCGCTTTCTAGCCAAATTGGCCCCCTATATTCTGGCCCATTAACGACCCGTTATGCCTGTGACAGAATTAAGCTTTTGCAGTCCTACGGCCTGTTAATGACCCATTACCGTGCTGGGCCTATACCAATTACGCCCGATTACGGCCCATGTAGACCCATTTATCCGACGGCCCGAGGCCCACCGATTACAGGCCCATTTATCGACGGCCGAGGCCCACCGGACATAAAGCCCATTTATCGACAAATCAGAGGGAGACCCATGGATCCTACGGCCCATATATGGCCCATGGGTAGTTGCGGCCACTAGCAAACCAGGGAAAAAGAAGAATAGGAAATAAATAAGGCCGAAACTAATGCTAGGCTATTAAGGCGATTGCACAGATTACATCCACTCGACATCAAAGATCGCCACCAGTGCAAATACAGGGAACACCCTACACTATACAAAAATGGCTTGTTGTTTTCTTCAGCCGGTGGCTGCACGTTAAGAATAAATTTTGTATCGCACCAAAACAAATTACAACTATATAACAAAAGGAAGGTTGGCATAAAACTTTAGCAGTCTAGCAGATAAATGCACCACCGTAAGTTGAAGCTCGGTTCATTTGACACGACTATTACGTTTTCATGCCGTATTGTCCGATGGAGCACCATAACCTCGCCTTCATTTCCCTAGGCTCTGAACAACATAGCAAATGTCCGATAGTCCGGTTTCAAAACCATGCATATCTTGACGACATTGAGCAATGTTTCTCCTTGTTTCACAAAGGGCTTCGTTAGGGAATGGACTTGTGTCCGGGCGCAGATACATCATTGCTTTGAGCTTGCATATCTTGATCATGAGGCAGTTTGGACGATATTGCCTTAACAACCAACCCAAAGATTACGCAGAACGTGTTTTGGCAATCGTTAGTGGACAGTAATCTTGACCCATCGCAGCAAGAGCTGCCATTACAATTATAGTTGCCTCGCCACCTTCAGAAGGTGGCGGTTCCACCATTTTTTCCATAGCTCGCTCAAAAATTGAGGTTTTACATTAGTAGTACCAGAATAGAAGATATTAAGGAGGCAGCAAAACCAAACAAAATAGCTTTGGTCTATATACAGAACTTATTCTGGTGAACCCATGTAAAATATTAGTTGTATTTTATTGCAAAGTACATAATAAAACCAGGTTACAAACATATGACCATGTACCATCGCTAATGTATTGTCTATTTCTTCACATTGTATTGTGGGCTAAGGATAAAGAGACGAAGTTTATAATACGATAAGCATAGTATGACATCATTCATATCACAAAACAACTGAGAACAGACAAACAGGCAATTGTAACGTTGTGTTAGCAAGTCCAACACAGAACTAGATTACGGGTCAAGATCAAAGGAACATCACTCCTCCCTTTTAAACCTTGTAAGGTGCAATGATACGCTAAGACAATTGTGTATAAAATTGAAAAGAGTAATAGACATTGGCTGCAAACCATGCAGTTCAAGGCACAAGTCAGAGTAAGTAGTAGTTAAAAGGCATGAGGATTAAGGACTTACAACAATGGCTTTGACCGGTGTAGTCATGCCCTTCTTCTTCTTTGGTGTGACAGTCCTTGAAGATTTCCACAGCATTTGGTTCAGGTACTTTTTGGTCCTTGCGGGCTTTCCTCTGCATTTTGAACAAGTCAATATAGATCTGATAATATGGTACAACGAAAAGAGTGAAACAGCAGCTAATTACAAGAGCCTCGTAGTGTGCAATATAGCTACGAGATCCGCTGTCTGTTGGAATTTCACTTTCAGACGGTTGGCCTTGTTCTTTGAACAGTTCACCTACAAGAAGATAGATTTGTGTGGCACATGCGTCAATAGGACTTCAACATGTGATCCGATCACATATATATAATGTACACGATACTTCAGATCGGACCGGTGTTTAACAAGGCCCCTCGGTCTTCATCGATATATTTTCCATCGAGATGTTTGGGCAAGTTCACTGTTAGCCTTGCCTTCAAAATGAGTTTTCCTCAAGTTATACCGATACTCTCGCAGAGCAGACTTGAAAACATGGGTGCAAGCTTGTCTGGTTGCATCATCTTGGCTATCCAACTTGAACCTCATATGTTGAAAATTATGGGAGTCTCATTATCAACAACCTAGAAAGTATGGGACAGAGCAAGACGATATTACTAGTTTCCATACATAACCATACTTACAGATAAATGGTCGAGGAAGGTGTTGAACTGGATTTCATCTTCTTCATTCCTGTACTGAATCCATGTCGGGAGGATACGTACATGACACATAACAAAGAACCGCTGCCTCGATAATAACTTGGCTGACTCAGAGCATCACGTGGCCTTTTTAAACCTGCCTCAAAAAGGATCTCCATTCTTCCTCCTCTAGATTTAGTTAACCTATCGAGCATTATCCACGATGTTTGTTTCCTCTTGCGCCTAGGTGCTAGTCCAACAACGAACATAGGAAGTGTTAGTGTACATCAAACCGTGAGACTACATATAAAGAAGCATGCAATCGTGACTTGACTCAAAGAACTACCTTCTTGCTGTTGAAGCTCACAAGGTTCATCCGATATTGCCACCTCGCCTTGTGTCAAGAGTGCTTGGGAAGTAGTGTCGGTGGCAAGGGAGCTTGGGAACGTCTTTGCTAGCTCGATTGACGACGAGTATGTCGTGGTACCGGTAGTACTGCGGTAGGTGTTGCAAGAACTAGGGCTGTCTCTGCTTGTTTGGTGGCAGCTATTTGTTTCTGTTTGGATTTTTTTGTAGCTCGTGTAGCATGGGATGCTGTGTTTGTAGAATTTTCCGTTGGACTTTCAGCTTCTATTGCACCATCAGTACCAGCAGGATTCATCCGCTTCTCATTCCCTGCCATTCTGTGTTTCTTCCTCTTTCTCTGTGCCATGTTAAGTCAAGCCGACAAGAAAAACGAATAACAATTTAGTTCTTCAGAACAAATTGATGTGTGATGCAGATGAACTGAACTTTGATGTTAGACAACCACATGATAGGAGGATGTAATATGTATGAAAAACAGGACGGAAGAGATAACCAGAACTATGATGTGTAAACTAAGAAGAAGACATTTCACCAAATTAGAAGCAATGCAATGGAAGGTAGACACCATATGAAAGATGCTACAAATATTGCTCAGCCAAGTTAATAAAGTTGTCTCAAAGATAAATGACGTTTAAGCAAATGTGAAGCAAGATAAGAAATAAATCATATGCAAGATGCAAACAACATCACACTACCATGTTAGAGGTCTCTCGTCATTAGTGCCATTGCATATTCACAACATTGCATATTCACAACTTATGATGTGTAAACTAAGGAGAAGACATTTCAACAAATTAGAAGCAATGAAAGCTAGACACCATATGAAAGATGCAACGAATATCACTCTACCAAGTTAAAACTGTCTCTTCATAAGTGCCATTTCAACAAATTAGTAGTACAAGCTAGAAAAGAATGTGAGATGTAACCTATATCACACTCCAAAGTCAAACGTGTCTTATGATAAGTGATTGTTGCAGGTTACACAATAGTAGTAATTTGATGTAAGAACATGGTGTGATAGACAGATATTGTATGTTCTAGAAACAGGAACACGTGTCTTATTCAAGTATGATGTGTAAAGTAAGCAGATGGAATTCAACAAAATTAGAAGCAATACAAGCTAGACATCACACATAACATGCAACCACATATAACCGTGCCAAGTTAGAGGGAGCACCAGTGATGCTGCACTAGGGGAGACATGCTCATCACAAACACAGCTTTGTTGAGTGTCTATGCATGTGTTGTCTTGGAAATCATCTTGGGGGTGTGGAGGAGTAGAAACTGTAGAGGCCCTCCGTTTGGAAGGAGCACCTTTATCCGCTGCCTTGCTAACTTCCTTCCGCTTTATTGATTTTGAATTGTCAAGTAAAACTGACAAGAAAAAGCAATAAAATTCTCTCTTCAGAACTCATTCATGCATGATACTGACAATCACTACTTTGATGTAAGGCAAACACATGACACCAGGATGGAATATGTACGAAAAACAGGACAACATGGCATGTTCTCAACTGTTTGTGTAAACTAAGCAGAAACCATTCCAGCAAATAAGAAGCAATGCAAGCTAGACACCACATGAAAGATGCAACCAATATGACTCTGCCAAGTTAAAAGCATCCCATCATAAATGGAATTTCAACAAATTAGAAGCAGCGCATGCTATAAATCATATGAAAGATGCAACTAATATCACACTGCATATACTAAAGGTATCTCGTCATATTGGTTGATGCGGGATACAAAAAAAAACAATAGTTTTATGTAAGGACATGCTTAATAGACAGATGTACTATGTACTAAATACAAGAAGGCATGTCACATTAACAGGTATAATGTCACATTTACAGGAGTACAAGCTAAGCAGACTAGCACATGCAGTTTAACCAGATTGGAAGAATTACAATCTAGACACCATATGCAACATGCAACCACATATCACACTGCCAAGTTAGAGCAAGCACCTGCGATGCTAGTGTAGGGTGTTGGGGATATAACTACTGAGTGTGAACCGCCCCGGGAGGGCCGGTTCACGCTCGTTCATGATCCAGGCCCATGTGGACGCCTGGAGCCCAGAGGCGAATTAAGGTCCATGTATGTAAACCGCCTTAGCGTTATAGCTTGTGTTGTAAGACAGAAAGGAGAGATCAAGCCGGACTCTTGTATGAGCCGGATTGGGACTCAGTAAACCGATCAAGGCGTCAATCCGTGTATATAAGGGGACGACCCGGCGGCGAAGTTAGGGACAGAGATTTCGAGGCTAAGGCAAAGCTATTGCTCCCTAGTCGCCAAACCATATCAATCACATCACAACCGGACGTAGGTTTTTACCTTCATTGAAGGGGCCGAACCAGTATAATTCCCGTGTCTTGTGTCCGCTTTAACCTCTCTAGGTAAACCCGTACGATGGCCCTACGACTAAGTCCTTTCATGAGGACATCTGCCGTAACAAGTCCACGACAGTTGGCGCCCACCGTGGGGCTATCGCACGATGGTTTGATGATCTTAGAGGGCAAGTTCAAGGACTCGAAGGCTATGCAATGGGCGGATGACTAAGAGTCGCCATGCAAGCTCTACATCGACGATGCGGATCGGGCCCCGAGGCCGCTCGGTTGAGTACGGGTACCGGGTCCCCTTTGGCGGCATACACGTGTTTATCGGCAAGATCGGCGAGCGAGCCCGGGCCGGACGTTCAGACCGACCTCGCCGAGACGGCTCAACGGGCGAAGAAGAGTCCTGCCTCGCTAAACCGGGCGTCAAGCATGTTTTCGTGGGAGTCGCCCACGGAGACTACGAGGACGGATCAGCATCGGTGACGAACTGTTGTCTACTCTGGCGGCGATTTAATCGTCGGCCGGAGAAACCGAAGTCTCTATACCAGCTACGAGATGGCCAGATCGGGGTTGTTCCGACGGAGAGAGTATTCCGGACCCTTCGATCTACCCCACCGGGTTGGGGTCTTCATGGCGCACGCAGCGGCGCTTCACTCTTCGACCGCATGGCGCCTTTGGCCGCCGGTTCAACAGCGGTGATGGCAGCCGAAGGAGGCCCCGCGCGCCGCCGCTCAAGTTTTGTCAGAGCTCTTCGACGCGTTAGCTGTGCTCTTGGCGGAAGCTAATCCGCCGGATCGGGACCTACACAACGCGGAGATTGCAAAGGTGAGGGAACAGATCACTAATGCTAAAGCGGACCTGGCAGCCGCGGACGAAAGGATGGCAGCGGAACGGGCCGCTTTGGATGCGTGAGCTTATAGGCTCAGCCGGACCAGAGCGTCCACAGAAGTCATGAAAAGGAAGTACAGGTCCCGTTTACCTTCCGTTTTCGAGGAAGGGAGCTTTTCAACACCCTGTAAGGGGGACCAGTAATCCGCCGCCATTGGTAAGCCGCCGGAAGCACTGGACGGCCGCACCGGTTCAGCCCGTATGATAGATCTATCTCGCCATCATACCGGTGCGCCCAGACCGCGGCGGACACCTCCGGTCACTACTCCAACCCGATGGATAACCTCGTGGCGGCTGCGGCACGGTTGGAGGCGATTCAATTGAAGGCGATTCACCGCAGCGGTGGAGACACGCCGGTTAAGGAGCTCCTCAGACGGCCTTGGCTCATCAAGAAGCGTGCTCGCACAGCCGAGATCGGATCCACTCCACCCCGCCCGAGCCGGAGCTACAGCCGACGCGGCCGATGAACCGCCAGACGAGCAATGCGCAGCGTGGTCCGCCAAGGCAACAATCCGGCAAAGCGGCTTTGAAGATGCTCAAGTGGTAGTGGACCGCGCCAGGGCACGTAGGGAGGCCGAGTTAGTAGCACAAGCGGAGGATCATCCGCCCGCGCCGGTTCGACCGACCACCTTCGAACCAGGGGTCACGTCCGGCTCTTTGGGGGTGCCTTGCCTTGTCCCCGCTTTGCGCAACGTGCGATTGCCCAAGGACTTCAAGGGGCCACGCAAGGTGCCGAATTATACTGCCGACTTGGCTCCAGAGGCGTGGATAGAAAGCTACGAGATGGCCATGGAGATGCTGGACGTGGATGAAGCCGCATGTGCGAAGTACTTCACAATGATGCTTTGGAAGGTACGGCCCGGACTTGGTTAAAAACTTGCCGCCTAACTCCATCAGCTCGTGGACCCGCTATGGACCCGGTTCATCAAAAATTTCAAAGACACCGTAAGCAGCCCATGTCGGTGGTGGATCTGGCAGCTTGTGTCCAGGCAGAGGGAGAGTCTACAACCCATTGGGTGCGCCGCGTTTCGGAAGTTTTACATTCTTCAGACCGGATCAACCCTGATTCCGCGATCTTGACCTTGGAAGCCAATTGCCGGTTCGAGCCATTGAAATTGAAGCTGGGTCGCATGAAGCGTTTTTTGCCATGACATGGGCACTCTAATGGGCGTGTTCGTAAAGTACGCTGATTCTGATAGTACCAAGGATCCCGAATCTGATAATGATGAAGTGGGGAAGGGAAAAGTAACGGCAGCTCCTGTGGTCCAGCAGCACCATTTAAGGTGCAATGGAGGAACAAGCGCAGTTTAACGGCAACACGGGTTTCAGAGCCAACACCAATGCGCAGGACAAGGGTCAGCCGCTAGGGCAGGCAAATAAACCGGGCGGTCACAATCCGGATCGTTTGAACTTCATATTAAATCAACCTTGTCCAAAGCACGGGACGAAGGAGGTACCGCGAACCACCTTTGGAAGGATTGTTATATTATGCAGGAGTTTAAAACTCCAACTCTTTCCGGTATGATCAAGGGACCGGCGGCGGTTCCGGATCCGCCCGGTTACGATGGAGGAAATTCGGCCCGGATTCGGTGGTAATCCGGCGGGCAAGGCAATCAGAATAATCAAGGTAATCGTAACAGCCAGAACCAAGGGGCTACAATCAACAAAGGCAGCAGCCGGGTTATCGAGCAACCCAAAGCAGTTGAATGGGGGCAGTACCACGCCTTTACCACCGCTTTGGACCGACGGGACCGAAAACTTCAGAGGCGGGCGGTCGGTGTTGTTGAACTGCTGCGCGCATTACCACGCTGGTCCGAGCAGCCGATTGTGTGGAGCAGAGAGGATCATCCTCCCCGGTTTACAATCCGGCCGATTAGCCTTGGTGGTGGCACCCGGTAGGAGGGTACAAGTTTACCAAGGTTCTTATGGATGGAGGAAGCAGCATCAACATCACGTACTACGAGACTTTCCGGCGTATGGGGTTAACAGATAGGCATCTTAGGCCGTCAAAGACGGTGTTCCACGGAGTGGTGCACAGTAAGTCAGCGTACCCGATCGGTAAGATAGTTACGGAGGTGACCTTTGGGGACGAACATGACTCGCAACGTAAACGTTGACGCTTGAGGTGGTAAAATTCAAAGCCCTTACCACGCCCTCTTTGGGCGGCCGCTTATGCTAAATTTATGGCACGGCCCTGTTATGTTTACTTGCAGCTGAAAATGCCGGGTCACAAAGGAACGATAACGGTTCATGGAGCCGCGGATCGCTCTAGAGTGCGAGGAAGGTGATGCGGCTTACGCGAGTCGGTTTGTGCCACGGTAGTGTTAAAGTTTTTTAAAGATAATGTTGATCCGGCGGATATGACCCCTTTGAAGAAGCCAACTACAGAGCATGATCCGGACTTGAAGTTCAAATCAGCGGCTGAGACGAAGCTTGTTGATTTTGTGCCCGGCGATTCATCCAAACAGTTCACCATCAGTGCCAACCTGGATCCGAAATAGGAAAGCGCGCTCATCGAGTTCATCCGTGAGAATCGGGACATTTTGCATGGAAGCCGTCGACATGCTGTGTACCGAGGGAGCTCGTGAGCACACTCTTAATGTTGACCAAATACAGACCGGTAAAATAGTTTCTTCGCCCGGTTTAATGAGGAAAGGCGCAAGGCCATCGGAGAAGAAGTTGCTAGGCTGTTGGCAGCAGGGTTTATCATCGAAGTCTTTCATCCAGAGTGGCTCGCCAACCCGGTTCTGGTCCTTAAAAAGAATGGCACTTGGCGACATGTGCGTAGATTACACATATCTTAACAAAGCTTGTCCAGCAGATCCTTTCGCCTCCCCCGCATTGATCAGATTATTGATGCGACGGCGGGTTGTGAGCGTTTGAGCTCGGATGCGTATTCGGTTATCATCGATTAAGATGGCGGTTAAGGACCAGGAGAAAGCGGCGTTTATCACCCCTTTTGGAGCCTTCGCTATGTGTCCATGCCTTTTGGGCTCAAGAGCGCCCAGTGCAACTTATCGGCTATGCATGTAATTGTTTGCATAAACAGATCGGCCGTAATGTGCACGCTTACGTGGATGATATCGTGGTGAAATCAAGGCAGAAAGAAACATTGATTGAGGATTTAAGGAAACCTTCGACAACTTGCGGGTGTACAAGATGATGCTCAACCTCGCCAAGTGCGTCTTTGGTGTTCCAAAGAGCAAATTGTTGGGTTTTCAGATCTAACCGGGGATTGAGGCTAATCCGGAGAAAATTACAGCTATCACCTCCTTAGCCAAGCCAAAATGCATCAACGATGTCCAACGCTTAGCAGGCGGATTGCCGCGCTAAGCCGGTTTATCGATCGCCTAGGAGAGAAGGCCATCCCTTTGTACCAGATGTCAAGAAGGCGGATCAATTAAATGCGGAGTTCAAATTACCGATGAGGCATTGGAGGACTTAAAGCGGCAGTGGCCAACCCGCCGTTTCTTGCTGCCCCTATTGACGAGGAGCCGCTCTGTTATATGTTGCTGCTAATGCTAGGCGATGAGTGTGGCCATTGTGGTGGAGCGCAAGGAGGTGGAAGGAGTATCCGTTCAGCGACCATTTACTACATCGGTGAGGTCCTCATTGAATCTAAGCAAAGATATCCACATTGGCGTAAGCTGGTATATGGGGTTTTTATGGCAAGTCGAAGCTGAAGCAATATTTCCAAGGGCACCCCATCACAAAGGGTCGATTCGGCTCCTTTAGGCGATATATCATCTTGAACCGGAAGCAAGCGGCTGGATTGCTAAGTGGGCTATAGAGCTTGGGCCAGACGGTTTAAAGTATGTGCCTTGACGGCTATAAAGTCTCGTGCACTTGTGGATTTCATTAATGATTGGACGGAGTTGCAAGCACCGTAAGAGAAGCCGGATCACACCTATTGGACCATCCATTTTGATGGATCCAGCAATTGGAGGGCTCGGGGCTGAGTCGATTAACTTCCCCACGAGGTGATAAGTTCTGTTATGTTCTCCGCCTAATGTTCCCTTGTACCAACAATGCAGCTGAGTATGAGGCTTTGCTCCATGGCCTCCGGATGGCCAGAGAAATGAACCTCAGCCGGGATAAATGCTTTGGTGATTCGGACTTAGTGGCACAAACAGGTATCCGCACTTGGGACTCCAAAGATCCACTCATGGCTGCATATCGTCGGGAAGTGGACGTTGTTGCAGGACATTTTAAGGGTACCAGTGGACCATGTGGATCGTCGGAAGAACGAGGCGGCCGATGCTTTGAGCCGGCTGGGGTCCCAACAGAAACCGGTCCCGCCTAACGCGTTTTCCTTGACGTCTTTGCATAAGCCGCCGCTTAAGCCGCTGATGAAATTGATTTGGCTATCCACGATCCGGAGGCTCAATTGGTGGCGGCCTTGCACATCATTCCGGATTGACGCCCTTATTTGGCGTACATGAATCGGGGCGAAGCACGGAGGATGAGACGTTGGCCCGGCAGATAGTTCGGCGGTCTAAGTCTATGACCATTGTTAATGGCGAGTTGCACCGCCGCAGCGCGTGTCGTGGGCGTTGCCAGTGTGTGTCCTCAAGAGGGCCGTGAGATATTGCGAGAGATTCATCAAGGGGATTGTGGTCACCAAGCCGGTTCAAAATCCCTCGTGGCCAAAGCGTTCCGCCATGGCTTCTATTGGTTGACCGCCCATGCTGATGCGGAGGATCTGGTCAGACGGTGTGATGGTTGCAAAAAGTTCTCCAGGCGTGCTCATGTGCCAGCCCAATAATTGAGGATGATTCCAATTTCTTGGCCGTTTGAGACTTGGGGCTGGATATGGTTGGACCTTTCAAGCGATCCAAGGACAAAAAGACCCACTGTTGGTAGCGATGGATAAATTTACCAAGTGGGTCGAGGCGAGCCTGTTAGCAAGTGTGATGCGCCACGGGCGGTTCAGTTCATCAAGCGGGTGATTTTCCGGTTTGGGTTTCCGCACAAGATCATCACGCATAATGGCACCAATTTGTCCAAAGGAGCTATGAAGGAATTTTGTGAACGGGAGCACATCCGCTTGATGTTTCTTCCGTAGCCCACCCGCAATCCAATGGTCAAGTGGAACGAGCTAATCAGGAAATTTTGAAAGGTATCAAACCCCGCTTATGGTCCCTTTAGAAAGGACGCCGGGTGTTGGGTGGAAGAGCTACCATCGGTGATATGGAGTATAAATACTACCCCCAACCGATCCACCGGATACACGCCGTTCTTTATGGTCTATGGAGCGGAGGCGGTCCTTCGATGATATCCGTCACGACTCGCCCGAGTAGCAGCTTATGTTGAGGCAGATAGCGAGGCAGCACGGCAAGATGATTTGGATCGACTGGACGAAGAGCGCGATATGGCGGCAGCTCGCTCGGCGGTCTACCAGCAGGACCTTCGTCGATATCACAGCCGGTGGGTTAAAACCAGAACCTTTCAGGAAGGAGACTTGGTGCTGCGGCTCATTCAAGATCAGAAAGATATGCACAAGCTGTCCCCACCTTGGGAAGGGCCTTTTGTGGTCGATGAAGGCTCTATACAACGGGTCCTCCAATCTGATTGAGGTTCGAGAGCGCAAAGACTCATGCACGTCCGAGGAGGAGACCAACAGGCCATGGAACATAGCTCATCTTCTGCCTTATTATACTAGAGCCATTGGCTCCACTAATGTACATATCAAGGCGATGTATATATTATGAATAAAAGCAATAAACCGGATCCTCGGCTAAAGCGGGGTATCTGTTCTGTATAAAGGACCGGTTTGGGTACATGGAGATGATGTCGTAAAGCGGCCTCCGGTTTAACCCTTGGCCTTGTTTTTAGAACTTTTTGTCATTTGGGGGCTTGGTCGTGTCTGAACCAATGCAACACCTCTTGGCGGTAAAAGCCACCCGGATCATTTGGGGCATGGTCACGTCAACCAGTCCACACCTCTTGGTCGGCCTAAGGCCATAGAATCACTTGGGGCTTTGGTCGAACCCGAACCATCGCAATGCCATTTGATCGGCGTCATGCCACGAAGTTCGATTGGGGACTGGCTGACTTGAACCACCGCTACACCGTGATAGGGGCTTGGTCATGTCCGACCATGGTAGCGCCATCCGATCCGCTCAAGGCAGCCTTTCCTTGCAAAGTGATTTTCCTCATTGATTTTGCTTCCATGGGGTCTTTATGCCTGTCATTTGGTTTTTGTTGGCCTTCTTAAACCGACACAATTCTTTAAACCGGATTTATGTTCCGCATTCAATACCTTTTTAAAAGCTGGCGATTTTTTTCCCGGTTTGATTTTGCTGTTAACATCCCATTATGGAGTAACAGGGGGCTTATCATGCCCGACACGATTTACACGGTAAATCGGTTTTATACGCAGAAAGACTGTTCTCCCGTGATGTTGATGGTTTATAAGGCCTTCACTTCGGATTGACTAAAGCCAACTGTGTGCCTAATATCGCGGTGTATGTTCGTATCACAGAGCTTTGATCATATACCTCGGTATTATCTCATATCAATATATTGGTATCAGTTGGGCTAGCGGCGTAAACCGCCAAGGCGGTTTAAGCACTTGTGATTGCAGGCAAAATATGTTGCAGGATTTACTACGAAAGCCAACGGGTCCTGCATCGCCATGCAAAAGTTTACAGATCGAGATTGTACCGCATTGTTCAAAGAAAGACACTTGCTATCCTATTACAAAGCCTTTTGAGGCCCGGCGTTTACGCCGGGTTATGCCTTGAAAATTTGAATATGTCGCCCGCTTGGCGGATTACGCTGCTTCACCGGGTTGGCGCGAGGTGGAGGGCACGGCGCTGGCGCCGGTTCAGCTTCCTCTTCTTCTTCACCCAAAGCCCGAAGTCATTGGTAGACCACCAATCCGGGTTAAGGCACGAAGACAGCTTCTTCACTTATCAGCTCACCGGATCAACGCTGGGCGTAAGTGTGCTTACGGATTGGAGGAATCAGGCTCGCACTTCCGGATGACAAAATCCACCCGCTTGTTGTTTGCGTCATAAAAGATCGGTGAACTTCCAGATTGGCTTCAGCGCCGGTTGACTTCGCCAATGGACGATTTCCTTTGTAATCCGTTTGAGGCATCGTTATCGAAGGCTTCGCCGTTCTCTTGAGCGCTGGGAAAACCTTTAGCTATGTCACCGGATCAAGATCCGCTATCCATGCCTTGGCACGAGTCGAGCCAGCAGGCGCCACCGGCTGCAGATCGCTTCATCTCTTCAAGCTGTCCGGAATCATGGACAGCCGGTCCAAAGATCTCTCGATCAGGGACGGCGCCGCGTGTTGTCGTATGAAGTGGCGCATATGGTTCACCGGGCGCCGGTATATAGCTGTTCAATCAGGGTGTACGAAGCCTTGAGCTTTTTTTCGCACGCCGTGAGCCTCAGATGAGCAATACGCTTGCTCGCACCAGGTTTAGACAGCCCAAGTTAAACCGGCGGAAGCGTTAACACATGCATATTCAAGATAAATTTACTTACCAAAGACGGCAGAGGTCATGGCATGCACTTGGCGTTTGAGTCCGGTAAGCTCTTCAGTCACCGGTTTAAGGGCCGCCTCCGTTTCCTCCGCCCGTTTTATTAAACCGGCTTTCTCGGTGTCCCAGTTGACCTGGCCGGATTTGTACCACTCCTTCAGCTGCTCCATGGTGGTCGAGGCGGTCTTTAGCTCATCCTTGGTTTTGGTGGCTTACGCTATTTGGGTTTCCAGATTGGTTCGGAGGTCCTTGAGTTGCACTGACTTCTTTGGTGTATTTCATTCTGATGACAAATAAAGCATGTTAGTGGTTTTATTATACAAGTCCCAAGCTTAATACAAGTATTCAACTTGGCACTTGGGGGCTAATGGCTAGTTGATCTCAATTTGCTAAGGAGATGCAACTTAAGTCCCGGTTTAACTTTGCAAAATTAAACCGACCCTTGGGGGCTACTATGCAGTGAAAAGATGAGAAAGGTCAAATTATTACCTCATAGCGGTCCTTCATGCGATTTACTAGACCGGCTTCAAGGTCACGGCTTGTGTAAATCAGGTTCATAAAGCCGGAATGAAGTTCTTGGGCGGAGAAGTTGTCGTAAGCGCATATGTCGATCTTCCCTTGTCTTTGCCGATAGTAGTGGAACTTTCTTTGATGCTATGCTTGGCTAAAGCGACCGGTTGGCTAGGAGCGGTGTAGCCAAGACTGGCCACAAGAACATCGTCATTTTCAGCGGTCTTGTTTGGGCTTGATGTCGTCTTGCTTTGGCTCGGCGGTTCAACGGTCACGATCCGCTCGGTGGACGGGTTTGGTGGAGCAGGCTGAGGTTTCCACTTGGACCTCCGGTTCAACTTCATGGTCGCCAGTATCATCCTTGTACAACTCGCCGTGAGCTTTCCTTGGCGGCTTTGTGATTTTCATGTGGCTGTTCTGGGGTTTTTTCCGGATCACCATCCGGAGTAGGATCAAGAGTTTTCGCTTTCTTGCTCAAACGAGCCTTGGTGCTGCAATATTCAGAGTTGGATCAAGACAAATTGACCAAATTAATAGGGAATCGAATTGATGACGGTAATTACATACCCCGCGGGCGATGTTCAGCGGAGGCGGTTGTGTGGTGGATGAACCGCCAGACGAGTTGGAAGAAGCACGATAATTCGAGTCGACGGATTGAGAGAACATCGGAAGAAACCTTTTAAGGGATAACGCTTTTCAGGAGAGCAAGTCACCTACGGACGACGCTTCCGGATGGGGTGTCCGTAAACCGGTGAGGTAACCTGTTGACCATCGTGCAGTTGTACGGCGCTCTTGATCTGCTTTGTGTCTTCAAGAAAAGATTTGGATTCAAATAAGCACAGGAATGGTATTTTTTTCACTTTCCTGGACGGGCGATTTAATTCTCTTAACAGCGCAAGCTCAGATTCGGAAGAAAGAAGGATTACCTCAACAGGATCGGCACGACCGGCTTCAAAGATCATCCCGGGAAGAAAAAGTGTCGGTAAAAAGAAGGCAAAGAGGCCAAGCATATGCAAGAAGAAATACAAAGCGGAAAGCCGGTTTATGGCGGCTCCCTCGTAAATGTCAAAGTTTTACCTCGGCTTCTGATTCTTCGTCCTCCGGCGGTTCAGAGGACTCGGTGGTCTTTTTCTTGCCAGTTTTCTTAGTGGCCTTGGACTTTGCACGTGGTGCGGACCGTCTGCAGTGCGTTTCGTATGAGCTTTCAGCCCGGGAAGCAAAGCAAGCATTAGCATATGTCAACAGATACGAGCACGAAAGACAAGAAGAGCTATCACGGCGGTTTGTTGGCGGCACAAAATGGAGCCAACCCGTGAGGCTGCAGACGGAGATTGGCTCATCGAGCATCTTCTTGACGATCTCGGTGGTCTCCTGTTCGGTTATGGGTAGCTCGTGACGCCTTTGAGGATCTTTGAGGCTGCCGGTGTACTCGTGCATCAATCCGGGCCGGCGGCTCAGTGGCAACACGCCCCAAGAGACCCAGCAACGCACAAGATCCACGCCGGGAAATGCTGTAATCAACTACAGAGCTACGTTCACTATCTTCATCTAGCATTTCTGTTCCTTGAGAATCATGTCGGGAGGCTGACACTGCATTCTTTAAATGAGGAGTAGTCCCCTTGCCTGCCTGCCTCGTCATAAGTGATTGATGAGGGATACACAAGAACATTAGTTTGATGTAAGAACATGGTTAATACACAGATGTACTAGTATGTACCAAAAACAGAAAGGCATGTCATATTCAAAGGTATAATGTGTAAGCTAAGCAGATGCAATTTAACCAAATTGGAAGCAATACAAGCTAGACATCCGGCTGGAGTGGTGAACATGATCATCTAGGACATGAGAGCCTGGTGGGAGGCGGGCTGCTTCGCCACCATCGCGGCTATTTAGTTGGCTTCGTGTGATGCCTGTCTTTGCCGGGCTTGTCCTGCTCGGCCAAAGGCCCTCGACTAGCTATTTGTCTTCTGGTGCTCACGGGATGGTGGTTCATGTTAAAAACATCTTTCCTTATCTTAATAAAGACCGACTTTGGCCTTTCAAATACAAGCTAGACACCATATGGAACATGCAACCACATATGACACCACTATGTTAAAGCAAGCACCTGGGATGGTGGTTCATTGCGAGCGAGGTCATCAACTCTAGAGCTACGCCATCGTCTCCATCTGGCCGACACCGCAGCCTTTATAGCGTTGTAACGTGTCTTGCCTACCAAAGATACGGCCGAGCGACTTCTCTCTCTTTTCTTTGCTGCTTCTCTTTCGGCAGGAGAGTCTGAAATACCCTTGCATAAAAACACAATAGTGAGAGTGTGGGTGAAGTGTGTGCAGAACTAGTGCACTGTAAAAGTAGCAGATAGCAGGTGGCTAAAAACTAAATGACAGGAGACATATGATAGCTCTACAACATTGCATGGCAAACAAAATTAGATTCTACCCCGTATGATTTTGTAATATATGAGCACAGGAAATGCAGGTACTCCTCCAAAGACACCACCACATGTGGTCATATCTAAGATAACAGTCGACTGAAAATAAATAGGCCAGTCGATTTTTGTCATTTAATGAACCGTCCGATCTATACGGAACGGGCAGCTGGCCTTCGTCTACCGCCCGCCAACATCCTTGATGTGATCTTTCTCGAACCACCAGCGACCACCGCCAGACTCCATGCCTCCGCCGCCCACCCTCCCATCGACCTCACACCACCGCTGCAGCTTGGCAGCCCAAGCCATCCCTTTAATCCCGGCCGACCTCCAGATCGGGCACCAAGAGTTTCTAGGCCGCAGACGCCCTAAGATAAACACCAGGCGCTGCTTCCCGGCCTAATAGTCGCATTTAGCTACTGTTACGCCGGGAATGCTTCCTTAATTGGGAATCAACTAGCAGAAATTGAAATTCAGGTGACGGACCTCTAGCTAAGGTGAAATAGTATATGAGGAGAAACCTTGTGCATCGCGAGTTACTAGGAACATCTAGTATCAAGAAGAAGCGGTCAACTAGTGTCTTCGGTGGGATGAATACCGTGCAAGCAGAGACATAAGATTTGCACAAATAAGGGAAGAGGAGTACCTTCTTCGGTTGCCGGTGTGGTCACCTCCACATGTCGCGGCGATCTTCTTCTTTTTAACGGGGAAACCGATGTTCGAGGGTGCAGGCTTGGGCGAACCCATGGCCAAATTGTTGATGTGTTGCCGTGGCCGTATGTCGGCGGAGGGGAAGCAGATCCGAGGCGGCGAAGGACGGGCGAGGTGAACAGCTCCGGCGGTGGAGGGTGGCGATGTTGGGCAACCTTGATCGATCCTGAGGACGGCGTGGTTGAACTGGCTCGGGTACGGACGGCTCGGCCTCGGCTTCAACTACTAGCCGTGGAGGGCGTTGCGGTGGATGACGACGTCGGGGTATTGGCTCCGGCATGATGGAGGAGGGCGGCGGTTGATGGGTGGGATGGGGTGGCGGACGGAGGACGCCGGGGTTTCGCGGCTGGTGGAGAGGTAGTTTTGGCGCCCACAGAGTACGAATGGGGAATCGGACGGGTGGGGGGAACCATGTTTCGGTCTGGGACGCGCTTGTTTTTGGCTTTTTTGAACAGAAGATGGGACGCGCTTGTTTGAAATTTGGGGAAAGTACAAACTTTGCCCCCCTCTTAAATTTCGGACCCATCATGGGTCGGGGTAGGATGGTAATCCTGTGTGTCCCAAATAGTGGGCGGAGGCGATTTCGCCGCGCATGTGTGCTTAGGGCGGCCATTGTGTATGAATGTATTTCGGAGGCGGTTGCGAGGCGTCTAGATGAAGCTACAAACCCACCCTGGTTTAGACCTTTGGACGTCGGGCCGGTAGGTTTCACAGGTCGGAGTTATTAGAAAAGTAATTTCCTTGTACTACCAAACATTGGTCTCACGCGGTTTCAAGTAGTAGATGCTCTTTTGGCGCTTTGTTCAAATTTTGAAACACAAGCATTCACGTTTAGAGTACTCTTGAACTATGAGGATTGACCTAAATAGACAACGTTATATTTGACCTTGTATGTTTGAAAACCTCATTAAATTATCCGCTTCCTTCTGAAATTTTGACACTTGAAAATCCTATAACTACGATTATTTTGGAATGGAGGAGCTAAATTTGAATCTATTTTGTACACGACTACATATGCTATTATATACAAAATCAGAGCAAAGATTGGTACCCCCGTAGTTTAGGTATGGTTTACAAATGCCATGATATCAAATTCAAATAATTGAATGGACTTCATGTTGAATTTGATTTTTTTAAACCACCTTAGGTTAAATTCAAATGTATGCTAGTTCATAGCTAGCTATTTATAAATGTCCATTGTGTAACTTTCGTATGTATAATGTGCTTTACACACACAACATGAACTATACTCACGTTTATATTCGATTGCTAAAGCGATGCATTGTCTGGAGTTCAAAATACTAACTATGTGGATCAATTGCGTCGAATAATAACATGGACATGCTCAAATTCGATAGAATCTAGATGTCTGATGGATCAATGACCGCCTTATATGCTAATTGCAAATATCATGATCCCATCCTAATATTTGGATACAATTTATATCTTTAATCAATGTGTAGAGCAGTCTTTACGTGTAGTTTCACTCTCGATCGGTGGTCTCTCACACATGCTCACACACTCTCTCCCGAGGTGTCTTTCTCGCACACATGCTCTAGATATAACCCTCCCTCCCTCTCATAACCATTTACAACTGTTTTCACTAACCTTTATCACAAGCACTCTTCCTCTCGCAAACATACACACGCACAATCCTCATCGACCCTTTCTATATACATGGACCTGCCTACGTGTCTCATGTATGCACATTATCTTTACGTCTGTCTCTCACGCATTATCTCACACCTCTCTTCCTAATCGATTTAGTATGATTCTAGCGAGAGCATTTTGTAGGATGCCCCTTAAAGTTAGGTTGGCTGAATAGTAATATCGGAGATAAAGGGGTTATCTTAGTCCAAGAACCTAGGGTTACAAATCCTAGCCGGCTTTGTCAAGGGACACAGAGTCCTTCACAATTCTCATTGTCTTTGTCTTGTACGACTAGTCATCCATGGGTCTTCCTAAATGTGTCATGGGCCGACCAATGTGGCGCAGGACGGAACCGAACGAAGGGCCTCACCTCGACCCACCGGACCTCACACGGTGACACACCCTCTGCCCCACGTCTCATTATCTTCTCACACCCACACATACCAACACAAACACCACACACAAAATTTCTCCTGGTGCCTCTATTCCCTCCCCCCTTGCATATACACACTCAAGGGAATGGAATCTCTTGTCGTGACGTCATATTCTTCACTCTCTCTCTAGACCACTCTCATTTCTCGTGCTATCTCTCCCACGCCCCCCGTCGGCCCCTCTATCCATGCCTCTCTCGAATATGTAATACACACACATACCTCTCTAGGCCCCGCCAAATGCATC